>OX438913.1:12918257-14375757 GCA_949316265.1 Diarsia mendica | reverse complement strand
ACAGCAACGCGTTAAGTGGACGGACAGGACGACCCCACCCTGCGTTGGAGACCTCGTTCTGGTTAAGGATGCTAACCTATCACCGTTGTGTTGGCGACGGGGGCGCATTGTTAACCTGATTACGGGCAAGGATGGGTTTCCACGGATCGCAGACGTACAGGTGAGGGACTCGATCCTTAGACGGGTTTGAGCGGACCGACACGGGTCGGTCCGGGGGGGGTGATTGTTTAGAATCTACCTTAAGTTTTGTGATTATTGCGGGCCGCAGGTCTGAGCATCCCTGGCTAAAGCGGGCCGCCGGTCTGAGAACCCCAGGCTAGAGGGGTCAGAGACGCGCGGGCGGGGGAGGGCGTCGATCGGGCCCGGAGCATCGATGTTTCTAGACGAGTACAGCTAACAGCACGTTATGGAAGGTCGTGCGCAAGCGCAATTAAAAGAATAGTTCGCTTGGGAATTCCGTGGCTGCTGGAGCCATTGTTATAATATTGAAGTTCGCATTGGGTCGCGCAGGGCGATGAACGAGTATTATTTAATACGGTTAGCGACACGCGGGGTGTCAAAGGTGCTCACGCGCATTGGTTGAAATCGCGGGGATTTCGCGTTATATTGTGTTGGACTATATACACACATCAACACGGTCTAGGGATATTTCATACTCAATTAAATAACTCGAAAAGTACTGGCCGCATTGGAATCTCTAATACACCGATTTGTTTGTAATTTATCTCAGACTAATTTCAAATTCAAATTTTTGAAAATTCTTTTGTTTCGGTGGCATAAAAATGTCTTTATGTATAGGAGAGGGAATTTTCATTTGTGCGAAATTTAAAAAACAATACGAATTACGTTTAGTTACAGTTTTTTTTCATTTTTAAACGAAAGATAAAGTTAAAATTGAGGTATTGTATCCATGCAACGCCGACATTTGACGAGGGCGGAGATGTTACGAGCTGTGGGAATGCTGGAAGCTGGATCTGTTCAGCGTAATGTTGCTGAGGCCATAGGGACCCATCAAAATGTAATTTCAAGATTGTGGACACGCTATCGTGCCACAGGTGAAGTAGCGGAGAGGCACCGGGGGCCAAGTCGCATCACTACCCCCAGACAAGACCGATTTTTGCAATTTACTGCGCGAGCTCAACCAAATGCAACGGCGACTCAATTGGTCCAAAGGCTGCGAGTGGAACACCAAGTGCTTGTGAGTGACCAAACTGAAAGAAGGCGACTGCATGAAAGCAAGCTACGCTCTCGTAGACCACTCCGGGTCCCACCTTTACGGAGAGGCAATCGTGGACGACGATTAGAATGGGTTCGGAACCACGTGGACTGGGGCCGTGAGCAATGGTCCAATGTGCTGTTCACGGATGAATCCAGGTTCGGCTTCCATCCAGATTCACGAAGGACGCGTGTTTGGCGAGTTCCTGGACGATGGAGCCGTCTCCAGAACCCTCAGGAAGTTTACCCATACCAAGGAGGAACAATTATGGTTTGGCCAGGAATTCGTCTTGGAGGACGGACGGATCTCGTTTGGGTGCGGGGCAATATGACGGCAGAACGATACGTCCAACAGGTGCTGGGGCCCGTAATCTTGCCCCACAGAACACAAATGGGGCAAGATTTCCTGCTCATGCACGACAATGCCCGGGCACACACGGCGAGAACGGTAGCAGCTTGGTTACATACACATAATGTTAGGGCCTTAGACTGGCCTGCTCAATCGCCAGATCTAAATCCCATTGAGCATGCGTGAGATATGCTGCAAAGAAGAGCTCTGAAGGAAGTTCCTGAAAATTTGGCTACAGAAGATCAACTTTTTGCGCACCTCAGAAGGACATGGGACAATATTCCGCAGCAAGACATTGACAACCTTGTTCTGAGCATGCCGAATCGTTGCCGATGTGTTATGAACATCATGGGCGCTTTCTCAGACTACTAACTTCAAGTTTATAAACACAAATTAAATGATTTTTCTATTTTTTTCAGTTTTTACTCACAAATTAAAAGTTAATTCATATACGGTTTCCGTCTATGCTTCATTTTTTTTCCATAAAATCCTGAAATTTTAATCAGTACCTTAACCATTATTAAAAAATGGTAGAATATTAAATAACGTATATTTTAAATATATACATGTCATATAAATAATTAACACATTGATAGTAATTCGCTTTTTTAAAAATATCCCTAGACCGTGTTGATGTGTGTAGTTAAACGGACAGAGTGTGTGAAGGAGTGAGTTGTGAAGAACGTTTCGTTGTGGCCGGGGCGAGCTGAGAAGAATTGTCTCGGAGGAGCCAAGATTTGTCTGCTGGCCATCGTAAGATTCACAAACACACACATTACTCATACTCAATTACACAAACCTTACGAGCGGCCGGCGTTTACGGAGCGGCCGGCGTCAGAACGAAGGTAAGAGAATAATTGGTATTGTTGCTTAATTGGGTTAGGATTGATCACGGGTTTGCGGCGCTTATCGCGTCCAATTTGGTCCCGCCAGGACGGCCGTATTGGTAGCTTGCCATCTTATGGGCCCGTGGCAGGTCAGCTGGCTTCTGGCGCGATCAGCATTACTAGTTCATTATTCAAATTGTATTTTGAAAAAATTTAGACAATAGGTACATCATGTCCAGCAATATTTTTAATAGCACCAAAGTCAATTTTCAGGCAGGGAACGCTCCTGGAAGAGCTACTTCTCTATTAAGAGCCTACGGTACCTCAAACGCGAGTTTTATAATGCGTAAAAGTATATGATTCACTGCAGTAATCAACATCAGAAAAATATATGATATTCTTCAGGATATATGCTAGTGCCATAGTGTTGTGAAAACAAAATACAACTAACTTTGCTCGATAGAAAAAAATCGCGAAGATACCTCTTAAAATTTCTTTTAACGAGTAAAAACCATACTAAAATACATGTCAACGTTCTGATTTTTTTGCCAAATAATTCTACAAGCAACATACTAAAGTCATAGTGTTTTACTTTTTTAGTCCAATCAATAGTTTTTTTGTAAATCGCAAAATACCACTAATTTCGCACTATTCGGCCGCAGCGAAAGACGTAACAACCGCTTTGTAGTGCAAGCTGATTAGAACTTTATTCTAACAGCATTTCAAGCGAAGTTTGAACCACCACAAATAGGGTTGCTAATCTGAGGTAGCATACGCTCTTAAGGAAAGTGCTCAAGGGTGAGTTCCTCATAGCACTAAAACACAAGTTCATGGACATCTGTATTCTCACCATCTTAACCGATTGTGCACAGGCTTGGACTATCACTAACATCCAGAAGTCCAAAATCAAGATTTGTCAACAAGTGATGGAGTGCAGAATACCAGGACAAAATTAACGGATCGGAACAGATGTGCTATAAAGGCGGTATTATGACATGTAAGACAGTGTAAGAATGTGGAGACAACGGGACTAACTGTATATGTTCCCGTAGAACCGGAAGGAGGACACACCTGTTTGCGAGAAATGGAACAAGTGAAGGGAGGCCTTTGCCCCACAGTAGAATATACTTCAATTTTTCAAAACGGACAAATAACTGCTTGGTTCATATTCCCGAAGATTTAGTTTTTTATGTGAATGTGAATGAAACTAACACTTCTTAAGGGAAAAATGTTTATGTTTAATACCTAAATATCTGTATGCATTTAAGGCTGAATACGGCAGACTTAGAGATGTTTAGTTTAGTTTAGTTTAACGGGGCTTTTATCCGCACTTAGCCTCTTGATTGGGCCATTGTGCGTGATGTTTTAAAAATACCTACTCCAACCAACATAGGTCGTCCCAGAATTGCAGCAGCCTTGCCAGACTGCTGCAGGCTTCCGGGAGAGTTAATGGGGATCGTAGAGTTTGTGCCCGGTGATCTGCTACGCTCCTGCACTCTAGGAGTACGTGCCGTGGCGTTTCTTCCGCTTCCATGCATCCTCTGCACAGTGGGCTGTCTGTTACACCTATGTTATGTAGATGTTTGTTTAGGGAACAGTGACCCGTTAAAATTCCTATGATTTTACGGAGTTTGTCCCTTTTAAGTTTGATGAGATTGCGACTAAACTTCATTGATGCCTCCGGAACTGCATCTTTTGTTTGCCTGCATCCTTCACTGTTTCTCCATTCGGTGAGGTGTTTTTCTGTGGTTCTTGAACGCAGCCATGTTTTTATTTGGGCCTGAGGTATGGGCAGTAGTGGTTCCGGTCCAAATACTATATTGCTTGAGCCTCTCTTGGCCAGCTCATCTGCTGCGTCATTACCCAGCGAGTTGCTATGTCCTTTTATCCATTGCAGGGTTACACTATTTGTGGTTGCAATGGATTGGAGTGCATTGTGGCATTCCAGTATTAGGACAGAGGTAATTGTGTTGTTTTTTAGGGCTTGAAGCACCGATGCACTGTCTGAGATGATCTTTATTTTAAGATCACTGACGTCTCTGGCTGCAACTGCTTGTGCCGCTCTGGTGATACCGATACATTCGGCTTGGAAGATTGTGTTTAATTTATCTAGGGTATTTGATATTGAAATGTTTAGATCATTCGAGAAGACGCCGGCTCCAGTACCGTGTGAGGTCTTGGAGCCGTCCGTATATATCCTAACTTCATTGATGCCAGAGCTATCTACTGCTTCTGCAGTGAGTTGGATGTCGTAACTTCTATCGAACACATGGTGGCATGAAGCTTTATCCATGGGCGCCTCAAGGAGTGGTATTTCCTTCAGAATCCCATGCAAAACTTTTGAGTGTGTTGTTTCTGTATTTACTTTCCACAGTCCGTTTGATCTTAGTCTTAAAGCGGTTGCCTGAGCTTCCTCCTGTATGACCAGATCCAGAGGTCTTAAATTTAAAAGATACTCTAACGCTGCTGATGGAGTTGTTCTCATGCATCCAGTAGCTGCTACACTAGCTAAGCGTTGCAGACTCTGGAGTTTCGTTTTCACCGTGGTCAGCTGAGTTCTGGGCCACCATACAACTGATCCGTAGGTAATAGAAGGTCTGATAACTGATGTGTATAGCCAGAGTGTGATCTTTGGGTTAAGACCCCATCTCTTACCAACTAGTCTTCTACACTGATTAAAAGCTATACAGGCCTTCTTTGTTTTAGCCTCTAGGTGACTCGCCCAGTTCAATTTGTTATCAGTAGCGGTATTTTTGGATATGAGTAAAGCATTCGATATGGTATGTCATGAAACCTTATTACGTAAACTTGAGCAATATGGTATACGAGGCGTTGCTTATAGTTGGTTCGAAAGCTACTTAAGAGGTCGACAACAATGCACGGAAATTAAAAAAATGTGCTTAAAAACGAACACCCAAAAAACCTTTAGGTCACCATACTTAACAAACTGCTGTGGTGTACCACAGGGAAGTGTCCTTGGCCCCTTATTGTTTATAATATACATAAACGAACTGCCCGACGCCACGAATCAGTACACCATATTATTTGCAGATGACACAACCGTCTTGACAAAAGAGAAAACTCTGGATAAAAGTAATATAGTGACAAATAAAGCATTGACAGATTTAATCAACTGGCTCGATGAGAATAACTTAAAAATTAATGCAAACAAAACTAAATTCATGACATTTTTGCCGTATAATAACCAGACAAAATTAAAAAATGACATGAAATTAAGTTTAAAATACAATAACAATGACATAGAGGAAGTTAATAATATAAAGTTTTTAGGAGTAGTCATGGATAGACATTGCAATTGGAAAGCGCACGTAGATAATGTATGTAAGAAGGTAAACAAATTCGTATTTGCACTAAGGAGGATAAAAAAAATAACAGACATTCAAACCGCACTACTGGTATATCATAGCCATGTCTGTTCTGTTTTAAGGTATGCTATAACTGTATGGGGAAATTCAACAGATGCTTCGAGGGCATTTATAGCCCAAAAAAAGTGTGTAAGATCAATTTTTAATCTTAAGTGGACAGACTCTTGCAAACCTATATTTATCAAACAAAAGCTGCTTACTCTCCCGTCTCTTTATATATTTGAAACCTGCAAATTTGTAAGAAACAATTACTCGCTTTTTAAAAAGGATGAAAAGGCTATGTCGAAGAGGAAAATAGCACAAAAACCACTAGTAGTGCCTCGTAATAGACTAAAACTTGGTGATAAAAACTGTTACACCATGGCGGTGAAAATATATAACCACTTAGCTGAACAAATTAGAAGTGCTACAGAATTAGAATTTAATAAAAAGCTATATAACTGGTTGTGTGAGAGATGTTTTTATTCCATCAATGAATATTTTAAATGCAAAATGTAAAATTTATTAACTATGATTATTATGACATCTAGGCATAATTATATTGACATTATTTAAATATTTCATTATTATTTTATTTATTGACGTGACATAATTATTGACTGCTATTTTAAACATAGTTGATTAATATCTTGTATGATTGGAATTATTGTATTTAATTTTAATCTTTATAAGTAATTGAATAATAATCTAAATTTCAATTGTTATCAGTATTTCTTTATTCTAATGTTTTAGCTATTTAACAATATGTATGTACTGCATGCTACAAGTACCTACAACATTTTGATATTATTTAAATATTTCAATTTCTACTATTCTTTTTGTTTTTTTATTAACATGACATCACTAATAATGTTTGCTATCTAATGAAATTGATAATAATTGTATTTTATTGTATCAAGTAATTGCATTGTAATTTTTTAAATTGATATTAGTATTTTTATGCTGTTGCTATTTAAAAAATGTGTATTGCATGCTACAAGTATGAATGGAATAGTATTTAACTTTATTAAGCGATTCCATTGTAATCGAAATTTAAATGATTTTCAGTACCTATTTTACGTACCTAAGAGCTGATTGATAAAATGTATAATGCATGTCAAAGTATGACCAAATAGGTAAATCTAAATATGTGTATGGCAGAAATGCCGAATGTAGTGAAACCCATATTTATATAAATCAAGAACTTGTAAAAACCTATATTCTGCAAATAAATAATTCATTCATTCATTCATTCATTCATTCATTCATTCAAGAATTATGCCCAGATATTTCACTTGCGTTGATAGGGAGAGTCTTGTGTTGAAAAGCTTTGGTAGTTGTAATTCTGGTAACTTCCTTTTGTTGGTAAAAAGGATAAGTTCTGTTTTCTTGGGGTTTACTGAAAGTTCGGACTTAGAGATGTATTGAACCTGCATGCTCTGTCATGGACATTTATGTTAACAAAAATAAACAATTTATTTACAAATCTAGGAAAACAGGCTTGGAAGAAAAGAATGTATTGTTTAATGATCATAATTATTATGTTTAATTCTTAATAACATACCATCACTGTGATATTCCTCTGTTGGCCCAACTACATCATCTTGTCTCTCACAAACAGATGGTAATTCTTCTTTTATAGCAATGCTGTCAGTTTGACATTCATCACCTACACTTACAAGCACAATTGGACTTTTAATGAATCCACTGCAGAACTTTAACTTGTCTTGGTTTTTTGAAGGATTTAACTGTAAAAAAATTATTCCCGTATTACATAAAGTCACTATTAAATTGAGTGTTCATATGAGCCTGTCGGGGCCGCGGATTATCGAAACAGATGACGTGGCCTCGGCACAAGGGTGAAGAAGGAACATGGGTTGGTTTTTAGTCAGTAGAAGTCTGACACTCCCCTTCGCTCTGCCCAAGAGTGGGGGTGGGGAGGGGGGGGTGGGGGGTTATTTGATGATTTTCCAGACAGAAAAAAAAAAGTGTTCATAAGAGTATAGTATACAGTTTCCTGACTCATTCAGTGAGCCACCAATTCACTAAGTACGCTTTGAAGTGATAGATATTGAGTCTGCAGCTAGCCAGCGCTTCCCGTGTTGTTTGCAACAGTTTGCCACCCACTCAACATTGAGTTATCAACTTATCAATCAATTTGCTACTCAGAACCGCTCACAGATCACCTAATGAGGCCACATACTAGTCTGCTGAAGAATACCTCACCTGATTGTCCTCATTCATCATCTGAGCGAACCACATTTCTGCTTCCAAACATTTTCTCAGCAATCGGAAGCTTTGTTTCAGTTTAGCGCAGCAAAAGGCACAGGCAATAATTGGTCTACTGTCTTTAGTTACAAACTGCAACAAAACTTATTTTATACTTTTGTTTCTATGAATAAAATACTATCAATCATAAGAATATAATATATAGGTATGTTTATTGTGCATTCGAAGGAGTATGAAAATATCATAGCCGGTGGCCTTCTGTAGTTTCTGCCTACTCCTATGGGAACAAGGCGAGAACTGGTGTGTATGCATGTGTATTCACAAGCAGTTTGGAGTTTTATGCCCAAGTTTCCTCACACTATTTTATTTCTACAATGTCAGTGATTTCTTTCCTATGACGAACATCTGGTCAAAAATTCATGATTATGAATCCTCGTTTATGAGATGAGAAGAAGTTAAAAGTAGAGTAAAGTTCTATAAAGTATTGACTTACTGGATTATCAGTCAGCTTCTCATACAGTTTACGCAATTTCTTGTTCACCACTACATACATACGAACATTTTCTACTAAACAAATCCTACACATTGGCAGTTTTTCCATATTAAATACAAAGAGTAGAAATAGATAAAGCAAACGGAAATAAAATACTTCAAATTTACGATAACATAACCTCAAAGCAAATTAAGTGTAAATGACAGTCAATGAATGAATGAAAGAGAAAGTCGAGAAAGACGTGAAGTTGTCAGTGTTCCCCGCCGCGTTCGGAAAATAAAAAATATTTTTGTGTCTTTTACAAGTACTTATATTTTTGTAATACAGTTGAAAAATAATTATATCTGTAAACAAGTTAATTAAATTATTATGAAAACTATAATATCACCACTGTACTGTACTGTAGTTGTACGAGCATCGCCACATGATTTGTATTGTTTTAGTTTTTACCTGAACAAGCAGTGGCTAATTTACCGATTTATGCACATTCGCTGACTAGGTTATTACGCCCGCCACAAACCACCTACTTTTGGTATTATATAATTTGTTGTTTTAACTAATAAATGGTCAATCATTATCGGACACATAACAGTGAGTTTATTTTCCTGTACACATCCCGAGTGATTCGTCCAACAACAGAACACATCTCAGTGTGCGGTGCTTATGCCCGTACATTTATGGTCCTTCGAGCCGGATCACCACTACTGGAGCAAACAGTCCTGCAAGTCGCACAGGTACGAAGTGTTTCTACTTACGATAGCGAATCGGTTTGACTGGTCTTCCACAAGCGGATCGCCCCAGTCAGATTGAGAAGGCGCACAATATCGTACGGAGAGATTCCTTCGCACCCTGCGATCGCCGTGGGAAACATCAACATTTGGTGGTTCGGGAACTACATACAACAATTCAACCGTGAAGTCAACAGAGCTAACGTCCATCCACAACACGTATACATACTCGTGCAACAATTATGGACGCCAGACAACAAGAACTTCTCAAGCGGCAGGAAATCATCGCAGAGGGCATCCGGAAAATTGGTGTCAACTTCGGAAAAGATGGCCCTGACCGCAAAACCGCAACATACATCCGGGGCAGACTGGATACCCTCCAGGCGCACTGGAACGAATTCGAAATGAATCATGGCGTGCTACAAGGCGCCATAGACCAGACCGACATATACTACACTACAAAAGTGTACGACAGGGTCAAGTCGAACTACTCAAACATACAACATAAGCTGCAAACATGGCCAACAAGCACTGCGGAACTCGCGAGTCGCCCAGAAGAAGGGAACAAGAACACTGGAGTCCTGTCAAGATCGGACGAGCTCAAAAATCAACAAGCAACCAACTTCAGAGCCTTCTCACGTTTCGTCAACAACTTGCGTACTGCTGACATTATTGAGAAATGGGAGATAGAAGACAAGCTCAGGGTCCTCGAATCTCGATGGAGGGCGATTGACGAAGTGCACTGGCAGCTCGACAACGTTCTCGTCGGTAGCGACGTAAACTACGAGCTTGAGTTCTCGCAGTACGAAGAAACGTACGAGTGCACAAAGCGAGGTCTCAACCGCAAACTCAACCACGCTGTCCAACAACGGGATAGTGCGCCGCGGATCGAAATACCGATATTCTCTGGGAACTACACACAATGGCCGACATTCCTCGATCTATACATCGCAGCTATCCACAATAACCCTTCCCTCTCGAAGGGGCAGAAGATGCAACACCTGAAAGGGAAGCTAAAAGGAGAAGCTGAGCGCCTTGTGCAACATCTGTCTGTTTCCGAGAGCAACTACGACTCCTGCTGGGAAATCCTCCACCATAGGTACAACAACTTGCAGATGCTCTTCACCAAACAAATGCAAGTTTTGATGAGTCAACATACGATTCAAAATCAAAACGCGTACGAGCTGAAGCGCCTACACGACACCAGTCTCGAAACCGTGCACGCGTTGCGTAACTTGAGCATCGACACGGCAACATGGGACCCGATTTTGGTTCACATTCTGGCGGCAAAACTAGACACGCAGACCTACTCTGACTATATGGAGGCGAGGAAAAATCCAAGAGGGCTTCCCGACTTCAAGGAATTCATCCAGTTCATCGAAGGGAAGTTCACGGCGCTGGAGTCAGTAGTGACGAAAACAAGTAAACCCAACAAACAAACAGATGCCGACGTCTCCCCAAACAAAGGGGCCTCGACGACAACAGTACAAAGGGATGCGTACAACAGATACAGACGCTACCCCAAAGCAAACCATACAAGCTCCGACAGAAATTGTCCGGTTTGCAAAACAAGCCACATCTTGCTCTACTGTAAAGAGTTCCAAGATATGACGCCAGACATAAAAATTAGAACAATTGAGCAATTGAACATTTGCAAAAACTGCATGTATCCGCACAACGGAAAGAAATGCAACTCGCAGAAAAGATGCAAAGTGTGTAACGGCGCACATCACACCACGCTACATGACCTAGTCCGCGATACAACGTCAGCGACACTGTCGTCAAGCCAAATGACCGACAGCGTGACAAACAACAACATGCAGCGGAAAACCAATCACGTGTCAGGAAATTTTAACGAAGTCCTACTAGCTACAGTACAACTTGAAGTAAAATCCGGCAGATGGAACTTACACCGTACTTAGATGCCTCCTAGACCAAGGCTCCCAACTGAACCTGATAACAGAATCGGCTGTGCAACGACTTGGCCTTCCGCGACGCAACCACAACTCAACTGTGTCAGGGATCGGAGCATTTGCCAGCCAGAGCAACGGGACCGTTCAGTTGGACTGTAAGTCCCTTTACGGAGATTACGAGTTTTCAACGCCGGCATTAGTAATGGCTAAACTACTCAACAACCTGCCTAACTACTCCTTCGAAAAACAAGATTGGCCTCACATAGAAAACATTAACTTGGCCGACCCACAATTCAACTTATCAAGGCCGATTGACATCCTTCTTGATGCTGGGGTATATGGCGACATAGTCATGAGCAACATTATTCGAGGAAACGTATACGCACCTATAGCACAACAAACAAAGCTCGGCTGGGTATTAGTTGGAAATACGAATACGTTCAACTGTCATGTCGTGGTGGACACTAGCGACATCTCTCGCTTCTGGGAAATTGAAGAGATAACATCAGACAACCAGTCTACGACTGTCGAGGAGGAGTACTGCGAGAGGCTGTACGCTGACACAACAAAAAGACAAGCAGTCGCGCAATTCAAGCAACTGGAAAAACGTTTGAAAAGAGACGAAACCCTCTCTTCAAGCTACAAGGCTTTCATCGGCGAATACAAAGCTCTAGAACATATGAAAAGGTGCACAGAGCCGGACACACCAAGCTTTTTCCTACCCCATCATGGAGTAATGAGACCCGATTCAACGACAACCAAACTCCGAGTGGTTTTCAATGCATCAGCAACCACTAGCTCGGGACACAGTTTAAACCAACTGATGGAATGCGGGCCTAACTTACAACAAGACTTACAAGCTATCATTCTACGATGGAGAGCTTTTGAATACGTGTACACAGCGGATATTGAGAAATTCTACCGACAAATACGTATTCAGGAAAAAGACCAACACTTACAAAAAATAGTGTGGAGGGATTCAGTCACAGAGCCGTTACAAGAGTTTCAACTGACCACAGTAACATATGGCACCAAGTCCGCTCCCTTCCTGGCAATGCGAACCATAAGGCAATTGGTAAAGGATGACGGCGCGCAGTACCCCTTGGCGTCGGCAATTCTGTCCAATCAGCTATACATGGACGACTTAATCGGCGGGAGTCACGACTTCATAACAGCACAGAAAGCTCGAAGTCAGCTTATAACCATGCTGAAGGGCGGTGGATTCAACTTACGAAAGTGGGCTAGCAACGAAACACGCCTACTTGAAGGCTTATCCGATGAATTAATAAGCCAAAAAATGTTCGACTTCAAAGATGCAGACACCAACAAAACGCTAGGCATCACTTGGAACCCGCGCACAGATCAGTTTACTTACAAACAAATACCACTCTGCAACAAACGTGATGTCGACACAAAACGCACACTACTGTCGGATATATCAAAACTGTACGACCCACTTGGTTGGCTATCACCGGTAACAGTAAAAGCCAAACTAATTTTTCAACATGCTTGGTCAACAACAACGAGCTGGGATGATAAACTCCCACCAAACATACAGCAAGAATGGGAGCAATTCCGCAACAGAGTCACACAAATTATACAAATAACACCACCCAACTCCTGGGCCCATGTCAAGTCCGAAGACAATCCTGCAGACTGCGCAAGCAGAGGAATCTCACCATCAGCCTTGATAGGTCACGAACTGTGGTGGAAAGGCCCATCCTGGCTTCAAAACAACAACATACCCAAACAAGGTATTTTTACAACGAACGAAGAGAAAATGAAACGAGGGCAAACTTGCGCAATACAAACAATACATGCGCCACTCATCGAGCAACTATTGCAAAAATACAGCACGATGACTTATGCAACCCGAGTCATCAGCTGGATCAGACGATTCATAAACAACTCGCGTGACGCAACAAGAGCCATCCACAGGACACACTTAACTACGGAAGACATTGTGCAGACTCAAAACCTGCTTGTGAAAACTACACAGAACAACACATTTGGCGATGAAATAGCATACCTACACAAACATAACAAGGTACGGGCTACAAGCAAACTGTTGAGTTTAAGCCCAATGCTAGACGCACAAGGTATTCTTCAAGTGGGAGGAAGACTTGAACACGCTAAGCTAAACGACTCCCAAAAACATCCAACACAACCAGAGGCGACTTCATCAACATCTCAACGTCGAGTGAGCCCTAGACGGGCACAGAAGGGTGTTTCCAGCTGTAACGTCCTCAAGTACCTAAGCACGTTACTAGTACTGATGGTTACGTGTGTGACACCGTCCATGCAACAACTCGCCAATGTAACAACCCTAGACCCGACCCGCCTTGTATACTTTGACAAAGCCGCTGACTTACAGATAATACAAGACGAATGGAGACTGGTAGTTTACTACAACATGTCGACTTACTGGAAAAGTACTTCTGCCGTTGAACAATACGTCCAGCAATTACACGGACTTTGTCAACGAAATATAGCGTACTTGACTATATCCACACAACTCGAGCACGACCTAAACGAGCTCAAACACTACAACGAAGTACTACAATCCGACCACGGAATACGTAGCAAGCGAGGTCTCATAAACGGAATTGGGAACATTGCCAACTCTCTCTTTGGAGTACTTGATGACAAATTCGCCGAAAAATACAACAACGACATCAAACTACTACACAGCAATGAAGACCACTTGTACAATCTTTACAAACAACATACTTCAATAATCGAAGGGGAATATAACCTCCTGAAGAGGAACGAGCAAGTAATGAACCGACAGTTCATTGTCATCAACAAAAGTCTCAGAGACTCGCTGCAACAACTGAAAACCGAACAAGACCAAGCAACGTTCCTTACTGCTACTGCACTTGCCGCAAACATGATGGTAACAAACTTGCGGAGAATACAAGACATGTTGATCAACCTAGTCACAGATCTTCGTCACGGCAAGGTCGACACTCACCTGTTGAAACCCGATGCGTTCGAAAAACAGTTGAACATCATATCAGGACAAGTCCCAAAAGGATTATCTCTCCCTTGCTCAGACAAGTTCAAGTGTATCCGGGAAATGTACAAACTAGCAAGTGTGCAAGGAAAACTAACCGAAGACTTCATCATATTCGAAGTAAAAATCCCGTTAGTAGCAGACGAACAGTACGAACTAACCGAAGTAATCCCAATCCGCAACATAAAGGGAACCTCCATGATTAACATAATACCAACAACCAAATACATAGCCGTTAACTTGAAGCTAGACATGATGATACCACTGGATCAACAACATCTTTCATCGTGCGAACAAGTAAACACAAATCAGCTGTTGCTATGCAACCTTGACTTACCTATATACAGTATAAAAACAGCCACAAAAATGTGCGAAGCAGACATAATAAACAATCGAGGAGTCACAACCTGCCGCACTAAGGTATCGAGTTGCAGCAATGACTGGAAAAAACTACACAGTAAGGGAGCTTGGTTGTTTACGTGTTGCGAGGAATGCACTATGCGCATTTTCTGTCCTGCGGGAGTTACGTCACAGACACTACAAAATACAGGCATCATCACCTTAGCGACAGGTTGCATGATGCGCGGCGATAAACATCTGATTCATGCACATTACAAAATGCAAAGCACCATGGAATTAGGAAATGAGCAAGAGATCTACGTACCAGAGATAAATCTAAACGAACTATTAACAAGCAATAGTCAATTTACAAATATAACAAATATGGAAATTGAAACACATGAAGAACAACTAAAGAGTCTTAAGAGAAAAATTGAGCTGGTTAAAGAACAACAGGACATACAAATGGTTAATTCCGTAGAGGCGGAGCAACATCACTACGTCCTGTACGGTTTTATGATAACCTGTGCAACAATATTCAGCATATGGGTATACGTCCAAATTAAAGCACGCTGTCTCCGTATACCTCGAAGAAACAGAACAGCAACGCAGGCGCACAAGGAAGAGATTGAGATGGCCCCAAGTCGTACTGAACGGCATCTTCCTACGGAAGGACAAGCAAAGGCAGACACCCCGGATATAGAAGAGGTCACCAGACATCTTCCTAACAGCAACAAGGTGGATCGCGAAACGTCGCCAATAACAGTTAGCGACGAACATAGAACCTTCCAATAACTTTCACTTCACTTCCTTTACTTACCCTTGGATAATGCATTTTACTTGATATTTGTATACTTTTATAGTCGGCAGGATGTACGAGCATCGCCACATGATTTGTATTGTTTTAGTTTTTACCTGAACAAGCAGTGGCTAATTCACCGATTTATGCACATTCGCTGACTAGGTTATTACGCCCGCCACAAACCACCTACTTTTGGTATTATATAATTTGTTGTTTTAACTAATAAATGGTCAATCATTATCGGACACATAACAGTGAGTTTATTTTCCTGTACACATCCCGAGTGATTCGTCCAACAACAGAACACATCTCAGTGTGCGGTGCTTATGCCCGTACAGTAGTATTCATGGGCGTAGCCAGGAGGGTAGTTTGGGGGGTTCAAACCCTGTCCAAAAACTGAAGTTGTAACGCGGGGTTTTTCATGGTAATAGGAAGTACTGTGATGTTGACGCAGTCTCGCTGCCATACCGCGCGCGCCCCCTCCTTCGCCGCCCACGCACCTCCCCCGCAGAGCACAGGGAAGGCTGCGAGGGCGACGTAGTGGAGTATCCCAACCGCCAACGGGAGCAGACGCACAAAAGCGATCCTCCGCGACCCTAGTCGCGACGTATAATATTGTTTTTTTAACGTATAGTAAGTTGTGTATTGTAATACCACTAATGTAAAAATGTGTGAATAAATTACTTCAGCCACAACAACGTTAAACTGGCGCCCAAACTAGTGGCTCGAACCGTTAAAATCTGTGGACCGGTGCCTACGTGACCAAGTGAATACCTACCGACCTTGTTAGGTATAAGCACGGACATTCTGCCTTACCGTTGTCATCACGAGTGTGAAGATGCCGACAACGAGGAGAGGAGAAGCGCTCCGTCAACAACAAGGAGAGGATGAGGGTAACGTCACGCTCACCGAAGAGGAGGAGAGTGTCACCGAGCACGGCCACGCGGACGAAGCCGCGAGTGCTGGCTCGAGAACGACACAGCTACCAGCTCCCCAGATCCCCACAGACTTCCTATCCACGCTGATTGAGACGATCACGCGTGCGCAAGTGGAAGCTAACAGAAGCCTCATTAACTCGCTGATGTCAGCCAATGGCGAATTCAGGGCCTCCACCCCTGTTGGGATGACGCCAACCACCAACGCCAGCAACGAGAGTTCCGGTGCTGCAGCCGCACGTGCCGACGCCAACTTTACGAGATGCACGGCAAGATTCGACGGGACCTCCCAGGACGCTGAGGTCCTAGAAGCATTCCTGGATGCCGTCGAAGTCTACAAGGAGTGCGCCGCCGTGAGCGACGAGCACGCCCTCCGAGGATTGCCGATGCTGCTGGAAGGTGAAGCCGCTGTGTGGTGGCGCGGTGTCAAGGCGTCTGCGATCACATGGACGGACGCGATTTCCCGCCTTCGCGCGACCTACGGTGTCGCGCAGCCCGCGTATCAAGTCCTACGACAGATCTCCTCCACCGAGCAACGCGAAGAAGAACGCGCGGATGTGTTTTTGTGCAAAGTGCGGGCACTAATTGCCAAATTACCATATAAGCTCGAAGATATAGTGCAGGTGGACTTTTGTTACGGATTACTGCAGCGACGCGTAATTAAACGAGTGCCGCGGGATTGTGTCCGTAACTTAGATGATCTAGTATGTAAGGTAAGGATCGCGGAGGATACCTATAAGGCGCTCAAAGTAACAAAGTCGGTTACGAATAGTAATAGTAATGCGACTCCGTTAACTAAAACATTGGCAGTACCTAGCACCGACAGTAATCTCACGCAACCGACTTCGGAGTCGAGTTCCAGTAACGTAGATGAGACGGTGCCGCGTAACAATAACAAAAGTAGACCCCGCTGTAGTCATTGTAAGAAATTTGGGCACGCCAGTGCTGAGTGTCGCAATCGCGATAAGGCGGCCACTAACAAAAATAATAGTGACGCTACACATAAGGAGTTACATTGTTATGGGTGCGGTAAACAAGGTGTCGTGAGGTCGAAATGTGATGTTTGTGCGAAAACATTTTCGAAACCCGAAGGCAAAACATCTTTCAACACTGTTGATGTAGATTTTTGTAGCCGGGATGATAGTTTTAGCAATGATACTGATTCGTGCGTTGGAATAACAAATATGAGTGCGCGCGAACAGCACCCAATGGTAAATATTAGTGTTATGGGCCGTAACGGCGTGGCTATTGTAGATACCGGCTCTACACATAGTATTGCGAGCCCTCTATTGCACCAATTGTTAGTAGAATCAGGAAGTAGGTTTAGTAAAACTAAACGTTACGTACGCCTCGCGGACGGTACACAAGGGTGTAGAGACCTGTTATCGACCGAGGTAGATATCGTAATTAAAGGTCGCAGGGTAATGTGTAAGTTTTTAGTATTACCTGGCGACGACACTAGGACGCTGTTAGGTGTAGATTTCTTAGCGCGGGCCGGCATGGTAATAGACGTCGCCCAACGCACATGGTCGTTCTCAGATAGTCCGAGAAAGAGCCATGATTTTGTTTACACATACACGCTTGAACCTACTGACGCGAGCCTGCCGTGCGCCGCGTCAACTGAGCTGTCGCTGCGCTCCGATAAAAAGGTGAGTTCAGACCAAGAACTAGTGTCCGACCGAAACACGATTTTCAGCCGAAACCGAAACCGTAAACGAACCTTCGGCCTTGGTCCCAGTTTCGGCCGAAACCGTAACCGAAACCGAAACTTATTAAATATTTATGGAATGTAAAATATATTGTATTTTTACGCATATATACAAAGTTAACACGTGTAAAAAAATGCAACAATTAAAGTAGGTAATTTGGTAACAAAAATAGCTCTTTTTATTTGTAAAATTAATAATGTGAAATAAAAAAAATACAATCAAAATATTTGTCAAAATTTTTAAAAAAATAAGCACTAGATTTTTAACATTACTATATTTGTCAGTAATTTACAAAAAAAAAAAAAAAAAAAAACTAAGCACCTCTCATACTAAAAGGAAAAAATGCAACATGACTAATTATAAGTACTGAAGGCCATTCACACTAATTAGAAAATATATGAAACTTTTTAGTAAAAAAAAATCTATTGGACGATATAACTTTTTTTCTAATTATTTAACAAAAAAATCATAACCCTCCTTTGGCTTTGCCGTAGTCGGGTAAAAAGTACATCATATCATTTTCAAAGATGGTGTTTTATGAAATAATTTTCATTACGAACTTTTTAAATTATATTAATTAGTTAAGGTTTTTAGGCGCTTTGCACATGGAGCAACTATTGCAGCAACTGGCAACTAGCTGTTTACATATATTTCAATTGGATTGCGCACACATAGCAACTCGAGTTTCGAGTTCCGGCAATCGTCAATAGTTTTCAGTTGCAGCAATCGATGACTGAGTTAGTTGCTAATTGGCGCAACTAGCAACTGTTAAACATTATACCGATTTTTAAAGTTAACGTACACGGCGACGAGCCGACGACGTCATAAAATTAGAGCAATTGCTGCTTCGTCGATATTCATTGTCACACTGAACGCTGTTCGCTGCGTAGATTGAGCAACTCGGTTATAATGAAAGATGCTCACAGATTGCCATAAAATTGCTGCAACCGTAAACGTTGTAGCAACTATCAACTAGTAACAGGAAACTTTTTAAGTTGCTTAAGTTGCCTCAACTTAAGTTGCTCCATGTGCAAAGCGCCTAAATCAAGGGAGATAGTTGTGTATCGGAACTACGGGGCGGTTCGAATACGGGTACAAAATTTAATCCATCAACAATTACAAACAAATATGTTAATATGTTTGAATCAAAAATCACAGGTATCTTCACTTATCTTTTAAGTGTTAAATTAATTTCTACATAAATTCATATTTTATAAGTTCTAGGGAATAACTCAACAGAACCAAGTAAAATATCTAATGAATTCTTTTCTATACACACCTACTTACAACCTATTTATTTTACACTGTAGCACAAGACCCTAATTAATGCCATAAAAATACATCATCATTAATCATAAGTAAAAACAAATACCTAATTTTTGCGCGAGTAAAATCACACAACCTCAAATCATCACGATCGCGGCGGATAGCGAACTCAACTGGCACTTGAAGTTAGCTGAATGATGCGCGACAATTCACGTATATCTTGTTTCGGCGGGGCCGAAAGGTTCGGCCAATTATTGGCCGAAACCGAAACTATGGCCGAAACTAGGTTTTTTGGCCGAAACTAGCCGAAACCGAAACCGAAACCGAACCTTCGGTCGGTCCTTACCAAGAACGCAATAAGTTCTGTCCACCGCACGAGATGTCACAGAACGAGAAAGAGGCCTTGCAGAATGTGCTTGATGAGCTGCTGCAAGATGACGTCATCAAAGAGTGTGTGACACCTTTGGCCTCCAATGTCGTGCAGGTGAGTAAGAAGGACCAAAATGAGTGTGACCTATGTTTAACGGTCATTGATGTATCAAAGAGGAACAGTGGCGTTATCCGCAGCAACCAATTATTGGACCCAGAGGTAAGGAAAATAATTGAGGACATGGAGTCTGATGAACCCTCTAGGGGGAGACTATGGTCCGACCGTGGGTACACCATCTCTGACGGTATTTTATACAGGTACCTAGAGTCAGACGACGACGAGGACGGCTGCCTAGTCGTGCCTGAGCACGAGCGAAGGAAGGTCCTGGCTGACTTCCACGACGCGCCGACAGCCGGCCATTTCGGCGTAGAACGCACGTTGAGCCGCGTTCGCGCAAGGTATTATTGGCCAGGTATGCGCGGGTTCATCGCGAATTATATAAAGGAATGTGTGCCTTGCCAAAGGTATGGTCTGGAGAATGTACAGACCGGTAGGAATGTAGGCAAGTGTCATGTTTCGCACCTCACGCCCATCGCCGCGCAAGTAGAACCACCCATTCGTGAGAAACGCCGTCGTGGTAGACTGCGTAGTTATCTGGACTAGCCCAACTGCGAGGGCGCTTAGTTAGGCTAGAGGGGGAGGATGTAACGCGGGGTTTTTCATGGTAATAGGAAGTACTGTGATGTTGACGCAGTCTCGCTGCCATACCGCGCGCGCCCCCTCCTTCGCCGCCCACGCACCTCCCCCGCAGAGCACAGGGAAGGCTGCGAGGGCGACGTAGTGGAGTATCCCAACCGCCAACGGGAGCAGACGCACAAAAGCGATCCTCCGCGACCCTAGTCGCGACGTATAATATTGTTTTTTTTAACGTATAGTAAGTTGTGTATTGTAATACTACTAATGTAAAAATGTGTGAATAAATTACTTCAACCAGAACGTTAAAAAGTTTTTTTAAAAAAAAAAACGTTGCGATCGGTATAACTAAGTACTAATTATTATTACAGTAATAATTATAACATATGTATTTTGGATTCGCCGCCACTGGCTGCGATACTCCGATCACATTGGGTAACCTTCGTATATTTTCGTGCCGTCTCGTACCTATCTCACCCGTACTCGTCGCATTTAGTCAGCTAGGTAGTCTGTTGCCAGTCATTACCTATTATTACCGATTATCGAGTGAGTCTAGTATAGGAGATTTGTAGCAAAGACTACAATAATTTGTAGGTGTAACGACTGTCAAAGACGTTGCCGAGAAGGTATCAGTCGCATCATGCAAACCTCCTTCGTAGGCGCTTAGTGCCGAAAGTAGAGGATTAATGTCAATTATAATAGGAGTAAGCAGTTCTCTTCTTGAAATCAAGTACAACAGCTTTATCCTCTTTCCTCCCGATGACAATATATTTGCTCCCCCCGGCCCCCTCCAAACCCTAATCTATAAAAATGTACAAATATTTCGGCGCTCGCTTCGCTCGCGCATATGACCTGTTTTTGTGCGTTCTGTTTCACTAGAGACGCTCATCTATCTACTTCTATTTCTAAATTCTCCATCCAGGATATAAATTCGGTAGCACTTAATAAAACAGTTTGATCGTAACAACGTTTTTCATAACATTTTTCCCTGTAAAAATTGATCGAGCGAACTGTCCCCCGACTGCAATAAAAGTTTTGTTTTTCAGTTTTCCATTTTCGAATACCTATACGGGACCTTGTTCTCAGTCATCACTAAAATCGTTTGACTTGTTTTAAGTTTAGTTTTGGCATGGCAGGCGTTTTTCAATTTTTTAAATTAAGTAAGTATTTTTTTTTACATCTTTTATGTTTTTTTTTTTCATTTATATATTACGGTTTTCATGCACTTTAGTCGTTTATTTTCCTGAAAAACCCCCCGAAACTAAAACCTGGCTATGCCCGTGGTAGTATTAAAGTGAACGCAGACTTGGCCGCACCGCACGCACCGCAGTCGCCGCAGTCATCGCATTTGTCTATGGCCTCGCACACTTGTCCGCACTGCAGTCGCCGCAGTCCTTCCTGTCACCGCACGCATCGCATCGCACCACAGATCACTAATACTCTAGCGAGCATGCAACCACATGCAACGCACTGAATTAGTTTCCAATTTAAGCATTTTCTTTATTTAAATAAGTGGGGGTGTATTACAATATGGCTCTTGACGAATAATTTATTATTTTATCAGTTGTTTATTATTTAGAGGAAGAAGAAAAGGAAATACCAACAAGAGTTAAAAAAATGTGGATTCACATCATCAACTTAAAACGGCCGCTTTTTGGGGAGTTTTATAATTATTTCCAGATTTATTCAATCATAATATGCGGATTTTCAAATATTTTCATATGAGTAGAACTGACCACAGAATACTAATAACCTAGCATGATGACACCCTCGCCGCGCCATTCGCAGCGCCCGATGCGGACGGCCGGCCCTGATGACGTCATCAGCTGCGGCGTTTCAGGTACTGCGGCGACTGCGGTGCGGGTGAGTGTGCGAGGTTGCATAGAACTTCATACAAAGAATTCGAATGCGGAGACTGCGGTGCGTGCATGAAGTTTTAAGTAAATATGGAGGCCACACTTAGAACAAAAGTTTGAGTCAAATACCTACGATTCTCTATCTCACTCTCTGTGGGCTTACCTCTCTTTCTAAGGTGGACGATAGTATTGCTATCTCGTTATTAAAATCTCCTTATTCATTTTTAAAAAGAGTCACCACACAAATGTAATCAGAAGTTAAATACTGTCAAATAATGTGCTAATAAATAAAAAGCTAAACTAAGATTACTGAAATTAAAATTCCAAAATAGTATGTCACGAATGCTTGGCAAGGTTGGCGAATCAGTGAATTATTTTCCCATTTCCTAAGGATGTGGTAATGTGGCAACATTGGCAACACATGTCAACATAAATCGTATCAATTTATGGCGGTTGTTTACTTTGCGGTTCACAGTTTCGTTTGAGATATTTGCCTGTAATCAAAGTTATAATTGAAAAAATGTTGCAAACTTGTGTAGTGCGTGGTTGTGGTAGTACGTGGTGTCCAGGAGGTGATATAAGATTTCACGCGTAAGTGTTTAAATCGGGATTTTTGACACTGAATAATTGTAAACATATTTCTGCATATTTCTTTGTATTTTCAATTAATTACTTCATAAAAACTTGACCTATGATTTAGTCAATGATAACTTAGCTAACTATGTAAAGACCAAACAGTTTTACATTGAATTTCATGGACTTACTGCAATTTTATTTGTTTTTGTTTTTATGGAGTCATACTGAAGTAGTGTGACCATATTGGGGATATATCTGGGACTTTCCTTGGGACCTTCATTAATTATATAGTCATTATCATACTCGCATTATTATTTTATTACTTTTTTCACACACCGTGTTATTTCTGTTAGTTCTTTGAAATAACATAACATTTTCGTGAATTTTTAACAGTAGTCAAATAGCCAATTACTAGCAGCGTTTTACCTGAAAATAAAACGCTTATTAAATGCTTACCTTATTTGAAGCTTACTAGTTTGAGATAGGCCCTTTCCGTTTCCGCTTATATTTGCCTTCCTTTCTATATCCGCTACATCTATCTCGCTCGCACATCCCTACCACCCCCACCAGGTGCCTCGAGTCATCGGAGCTCGGAGGCGTTCGTCATTGTGTCGAAAACACCAGGCAGAAATTAAATGTAAGCTTCAAATAAGGTAAGCATTTAATAAGCGTTTTATTTTCAGGTAAAACGCTGCTATTAAATTCTTGACCGTTATTTGAAGCTTACTAGTTTGAGACGTGTTTGTTATCGCCTGGTGGGGTGGACGCCAATGTGAAGAGTTTAGTAGCTGTGTAACTCTATCAAAATCCCTATATACTTTAGCGGATTTTACCTAAATAGTTAGAAACCTTATGCTGTAATAATAGGCATCTAGGTAGCTAGATAAAGATGTACCTAATTACTGATTAGGTATGGTTCATTTAGGAACGAATTTGAACTAGACTAGGTACTCATTGATGCAAGTAGGTATGTAGTTGTGTAAGTATGGGATGTGCGAATAGAAAAATGTTACATTTCTCCCTAAGATCACATGGTGCATGGTAAGGACCTATGTACTTCGGGTTAAATGAAAAGGCAAATACCAATAAGACAAATCATTAGAGGTTACAAAAGAGTAAGTATATTACAATCAAGCAAATCAAATAGTCATACAAATATTGTATGACTATTTGATTTGCTTGACAAATTACATAGGAATGTACATATTATTATGGTACCACTTTTAATGCATATTGTACATATATGTAGAAATATGACATACATAAAGCATAGAAATTATCATCAAAAAAAAAAAAAAACATTTTCACAATGGAGTAAGTAATCAAATAATTTTATAGCACAAATCGATAATTAATAGCTTTCTAAGAGTGCTACTATGGGTACAAACTTGTCAATTAATTGGATTGAACAACCTTGTAATGCTATTGCTGACAGAAACTGGCATAACTTCGCGTTTATAAAACCGCGAAAAGGTGTTGCTAGAACGCCAATTACCTCTGGCTAAAATTTCGTCTAAAGGAAAGTTATTGTCCCAATTTTTTGAGGCTACTGCAGAACGTAAACTACCGGCCGAAGAAAAAATACCAGCTTCTGACAGGACAGCCTTGACCCATCCAGCAATTACCGTGCGTGACGCGGCCTTGTTCTGACCTCTTATGTTTACAAACAAATTATTACATTTGGCCAATTTGCGTCTAGAATCTAAAACCGAAATCGTCTGCCGTATCCAGAAAACTGGGTCCAGATTCTTATTATTATTGGAAAGTAATTTCCACCCAGACTGCCTATACGTAGCACTATCTGTTTTCGAACCAAACATAGGCCATAAAACAATAGAATCATTAGAGTCAGTAAAGTGGTCTGGATCTATGGCTAGTAGTGTCAAGTCATGCACTCTTCTTCCAGAACACAAGAGCAAGAGTGTTGCTGCATGACTACACGTTGCAAAACTATTATTCTCGTTAACATTTCTTTGCTCCAAGAAGGTTGACAATACGTCTATATTCCAAATAGGAGGCTTATGAGCTACAGGGTTTTTGACGGAAATAGATTTCAATACGTTTTTAACCAGTGTATGTGAGCTTAATAATCCAGCGTTCTCAACATTAGATAAGGTGGCAACTACCGACTTATGTAGTAAAACTGTGTTGTATGACAATTTGTACACTAAGTGTAAGTCTGCAAGAAACCTAGCTACTATGGAGCCGGTAGGCCTACAAGGATCATTGTTATGTTTTCGGGACCAATGGAGCCACCTATTCCAAGCTACTTTATACACCTTACGGGTAGATGGCCGCCATGCAGATCGTAACAACTCTAGCTGAGCTTCATTCCATCCAATTAAACTCTCTGACCACCCCCAATTCTCCATACTTCCAGTGTCATTTCTTGGACACGAGGTGGTGGGTGGCCCGTCGCTAGATCGATCAGATTGCGGCTCAGATTGTGGAGAGTGAATGGGGCTGCTATCGCTCGAGATTTCAGATCTGCGCGCCAGAATACGCGGTCCCATCTGGGAACTACTACAAGGTAAACTCCGATGGCACGGTTGAGGTGGGTGGGAGAGCACCTTGGGAATTAGATAAGGTGGAGGAAAAACCCATGCCAGTGGGTAGTCCCACACTCGGGAGAAGGCATTGTGATACAGAGCTTGATGGTCGTTCAGATCCAACGACACATAGTTGTGAACTACATGCGCTCTTTCTGATGCGAAGAGGTCGATCAAGGGAGTTCCGAACTTCCTGAAAACCTTCTCTGTACACGCTGGTAGCAGGTGCCACTCTGGTGGAATGTTGTGACGCGACAGATGGTCTGCGTGGCTGTTGTATTTGCCGGTCATGTAGAAGGGAGCCAGATGTATCTGATGTCTGTACAGGAGATCGAAAATTTGGATTGTTATATCCAGCAAAGGGAGAGACCTTGTTCCGCCCTCGTTTCTCAGATAAGCCACGGCCGTGCGATTGTCGCACTGTACTAGTACTGTGGATTGATACATGAGATCGCCGTGAACCTGGCCTGGAGAACCTTCAAGACGGCTATCATTTCTTTGGCATTGCAATGTAGGTTCTTTTCGTGATCGTCCCAAGTTCCAGACATCGACATGCCGTCTAGCTGAGCACCCCAGGCTATATCGGACGCATCCGTGGTGAGAAAATGAGTTGGTGGCGCAAAGTGGATCGGCGAGCACAGGTGACAATTTTGCTGCCACCATGCCAGCTCCTCGTGGGTCTTTTTCGGAAGACAATATTCCTTTATCGGGGGCGCATCGAGAAGAGAGTTTAAAAATAAAAGAAGATTTCGAAAATGTAGCCTGCCCTGGGGTATCACAAAACTTACAAAATTCATAAGACCAACCAGACTCTGTAGTTCTTTCAGGCAGGTCTTGCCTTTTTGGGCCATTGACGTTATTTTGTCCATCAGTCGGACAAGCTTCTCGTCTGGTAAAGATTTTTCGTTTGTCCAGGGGTCCCAATGAATTCCCAAAAAAGTTATGGTCTTTTGAGGAATCACTAGAGACTTCTCGTGATTGACTTGCCAACCCAGATGTTGCAACCGGTCTAATAAAATTTGAACATGAGTCTGCAGAATGCATCGGTCCTGGTGTACAAGCAGAAAATCGTCCAGATAAACGATTATCCGCAGGCCTTGTTCCCTTAGTGTTTGAGCCACCCAATTGGTCAATGAGGCAAAGACTCTCGGTGCTGTGCTGAGGCCAAAGGGAAGACAAGTCATTTGGAGTAGTTCTCCGTCGTATACCAGACGCAAAAACCGCCTGTGACCCTGAGCTATTGGCAGGTTGAAGTAAGCCTGCGATAGGTCCACTTTGCAGAGCCAATCGTTTTGTTGCACAAATTCTGGCACTCTGAATACATTTATTAGCTTGAACGGTTCGGTGATGACATATTCGTTCAGTGCTCTTAGATTGAAAATGGGCCGGTTCGAGCCATCGCTTTTGGGTACAAGGAACATTTTTGACAGAAAGCTTGGAGACCGCGGGGCATCCTCCAAGACTCCCTGCTCCTTCATTTGCGTGACTATTGCAGACATTGATGCGGATTTCTCCGTGTGAAACATGTTTGTCATCGCCAAGTTGGGGATGACAAGAGGAGGCTTTTGTCGAAAAGGTATGCGATACCCCTTTATTATTTTCAACAAAAATCTTGGAGCCCCCATTTTTTTCCAGCGCAAAAGGAATTCTGCTAACCGGCCCGCTTTGAAATTCTTCGAGTCAATATTTTTGTTTTTTGTTGGAATGGTTTTCCAAGGAATTTCCTGGGCGCTTTCGGTTTCCTTTAACTTGGTCCGAGGGTCTGTTGCCCTGACGACCACCTCGGGAACGAAAAGTACCCCTTGAATTGTGAACCGTGCGACGGTCCGAGTTGTTTTGACCGTAACCCTGCGAGGGTCGGTTATTGTGAGAGCAACCCTGCGAGGGTTGATAGTTTTGCTGACGTGAATGATGAGGCACTTGGGCGCAACATCCGTGATTAGGACCCTGCGAGGGACCAGGATAAATGGCCGACCCCTGCGGGGGGTGGCGCGAAGTCTTGTAAGATCCTGTTTGCGAAACAGGTCCACTGTTAGACTTCAGGGGCAAAAAGGCTTTTTTGACCCCTCCTGCTTTCTCCAAAGCAGTGGTGAAAGCCTCTTGACTAAACAGATGTCTACTAGAAGGCGGCACTCTTCTTAAAGCAGATTTGACGAGAGGGTCACGCACCATGTTGGTAATACCATCCCGGCGCATTTGAATCACTTCGGCGCGGTGGCCGCAGACCATTTGCAATAAATCAGACGAAACTTTTCCAAACTCACCTTCAGAAAACAATTCTAATAATTTTTCGTGCATATCTTTGACATTCAACTCGTTCTGATCACGGGCCCAAACCAGCAACTCTCGCAGACTGCTCTGGAGTGCATCCCTTTGTTTGAATACGCAAAAGGTTAGGGCAGCATAAGCCTTGTCTGCATAAGAGAGGTGACGTAATGAGTCATAGGCTTTGACCTCTTCGTTGACCTCTAGATCCACGAAGCCAGGTGAATGGTTGTAAGTTTTTTGAACCTCTGCGTATCGCACCTCACACCACTCGCTTTTCTCAAAATGTTGAATATCCTGGAGGGTATGCAGCATATTTTCCGGTGCCTTGGGCACTGCTGGTTCTTTGAGTTTTGTTTCTATGCCAAAATTAAAGCTAAGTTGTGCCTCAGTCACTTCATTATCCCGGCTCTCATCATTATACAAAATACCACTGACACTGTCATCGATAATATCACCATCTAAAGCAGGACACTGATCAATAGGGGCAGAACTAACGTTAGAGCAATGACCGTTATGTGCATCAAAATTGTCAGCGGAATTTTCATAATAAGTCATTTGTTTTCGCAAATCACTAACCTGTCGAGACAATTTATCCAGTTGCTCATCATTTCGGCGGGTGCGCTTGCCTTTTTTGTTGCGATGCCGGCGTGAGCGCTTCCTCTTCTTGGACCTGGAGTCTGAAGAACTCGTGGAGGAGCTGCTGCTGGTATTCGAGCTGCTAATACTCGACGAGCTGACAGCTCGTGCCCGCCGTCGCCGAATATTGGAGGCCGCGGGCGGTGGCGGTACGGTTGCTGAGCCCGCACCGTCTTCCTCACCCACTTGTTTTTCGGTGTTAATATCCATTTTTGTAAAAATATACGTTAGGTTTTTAAATAAGAATATTTTAAAGGAATTCGAATATTATCACACTTTTTTTAAAAGGTGACTGTTCGCGGCGGAAAACAAGACGCCAATGACGAACGCCTCCGAGCTCCGATGACTCGAGGCACCTGGTGGGGGTGGTAGGGATGTGCGAGCGAGATAGATGTAGCGGATATAGAAAGGAAGGCAAATATAAGCGGAAACGGAAAGGGCCTATCTCAAACTAGTAAGCTTCAAATAACGGTCAAGAATTTAATATTTAAATAATACAGTAAAAGTAATTAATAATATAAAATTATGTTCTGATTTCACACTCTTATGGTTTTAGGTCAACAGCGAAGCCCAGGTCTCTACAAAGTATGATAGGGGCGTACAGGTGTAAATAAAATCAACTAAAGAAAAAATACTGCAGAAGAAATCTAAGATTCTTAAGGTTGATGTTCACGGTAGCCCGCGAAAATTCAATTTTTCTTACGTTTTTATCGATTTGCAGGCCAGTGCTAGGTTGTATGTTAGTGAAAATATGATTCGCGGGTGTAAGACGTATGCAGTTACAGAATTATAATCATCAAAATCATCATTACAACCCTCCAAGTTCATGTAACTCTCAAGAATGACCTTTTGATGAAATAATCATTCTTGGGAGTTACATGAACTTGGAGGGTTGTAATGATGAATTTGATGATTATAATTCTGTAACTGCTTAAGGTGAATCCTTCAACCAACCCGCGAAATTCAAATTTTCTTAAGTTTTTTGCAATTTGCAGGCCAGTGATAGGTTGTATGTTGATGAACATTTGATTCGCGGCTGTAAGACATATGTAGTTACAGAATTATAATCATCAAAATCATTAATACAACCCTCCGAGCTCATGTAACTCCCAAGAATGATTATTTCATCAAAAGGTCATTCTTGAGAGTTACATGAACTTGGAGGGTTGTAATGATGATTTTGATGATTATAATTCTGTAACTGCATACGTCTTACACCCGCGAATCATATTTTCACTAACATACAACCTAGCACTGGCCTGCAAATCGATAAAAACGTAAGAAAATTTGAATTTTCGCGGGCTACCGTGAACATCAACCTTAAGCAAAAAGTTTTACGACAGACTAAAAAAATCAGGACATGTCTTCGTAATATAATAGAAAATATTATAATAAAATGATTTTAATTTAGAAAGTGTTTTTGTTTCTTTTTGAGCTTTTATACATATGTATTACCGTTCCTATTATAGCCCCGTATTTAGATGAAAATACATAATATTAAAAAGACCACAGTGGTAAAAAACCTTAACACTGACTTACCCAGAAATCTTTAAAAAAAATCATCATATATGTATAATTTTCATTAGTCTACAAAATAAATGAAACATCTAATTTCTTTTTTGCGATTTCATGATTTTATAGTTAGGGCGAAGGCACACGGCGCGTTGCGGCGCCGCAGCGCAAAGATTCCGACGAATCGGCCTTCAATTTCACTGGTCGTGTGCCCGCCGATTGGTCGAAATCGCGCCGCACCGCCGCCGCAACGCATCGTGTGCCCCCGCCCTTAGAGTTGTGCTGGGCAAAAATCTCTCCCAAATCCTTCCAGATTCATTATCTTGAGCCACCCCACCAGCCCTTGTGGTAGGCAACCACCGTGGTCGTGTTACCACCTCTATGTCCTATGTCATTATGATCTACTAGCTTTTGCCAGCGGCTTCGCCCGCGTGAAAATGTCGATTTTCCATACAAACTTTCATCCCCTATTTAACTACCATATGGGTTTTTGGGAGTTTTGAGGAACAGGGTGTAAAGTTCCTCATCCCCCGTTGAAAAGGGAGGATCCTCCGACCGGACGGGTGTTGTGTCCGGCGGGCTAACTGCCCGACAGTTGTAAGTCGGGAACTCCTATATAGGCTTATGTCGCGGACAAAGTTGATAGCGCGATGTAGGAATTCTTCTCGTTAGTGCGCTAGTTCGCAGGTGTTGCGATAGATGTCGCTATTCGCCACAGGTTGAATTTCAAAAAATCCTTCCTTATTCCTTGTCTAGATTATAAAGGGAACCTCTGTGTCAGCTTTCTAGGTCCAAGGGTTTGGGCTGGGCGATGATGAGTCAGTCTGTCAGGACTTCTCTTTTTATTTATACATAGATATAGATAGAAGATCATTAATTTCGTATTGCTGCAGGAACTAAACTTTTGTACTGGCCATGGTCTATATTCTATTTCTGTGCGAAATTACGTACGTATACGACCTAAGACTTTTTTGCGTGATTGAAAATGACAAACTGCCAAAAAAAATCAGGAATTTTCACACTGTAAGTGTTGTGTCCTGTGATACCCGAGGTGGTAGCACTATTTACTTAGTTATTCACCGGCTCACCAGATCAGCAAGTCATCTGTCCCGGTCGCTTCACAACACACTTACCGCCATTCGTAGTGACTGTCAAGTGTCCCTTGTGACAGCTCCCTGACACTTACGTCTGTGAGACGGTGTTGCTATATCAATTAAATAGATACAACTCCGATGTACACTACATCCCTTTCTTATTATATTTGTTTTAATCAAAATGCTTTACCCATAATGCTCACAATTACATTCAGTAATCAAGCAAATTCAACAACTATCGAATATAAAATGTTCAACTATACTTGCATGTTTTTGTTACCAGATTTACCTTGTCATCTTAGACTGACTGCCACTGGCCAACTATAAACCAACCAATTCTAAATGTACAATGAACCCTCTCAGGTTTTACGCAGTTACCCCATTTGAACATCTCCTCCAGTAGCCTCCACTAAGTGTGCAGTAGGATTAAAGTTTATTAGACTTTATTAGACTATTTCTATGAACTTCATCGCCTATTCTAACCTCTGGGGGTCTGCATGATTTCATCTTCCTATTTCCATATTCCTCTTCCTATTCCCATATTCCTTTCCATTCCATTGTTTTTTTTTTTTTTCAGACATTTTTTTTTTTCAATGACATTTTCATAAGAAAAGTCCCTGCCCCGTAACCGATCATGGGGTTTAACTTATCCACAACTTTGTGGTTTGATCGTTTTCTCTTTTTAAATTATTGATGACCCAGGGAAGACCAAGGCTTCTCTCTTTCTATGTCTTGCTATTTCTTCGTACATATCTGGTGTAGAGAAATATTTTTACATTTTATTTATTCATTAAGATTCTTTTAATTATTCTTGACATCTGTACTTTTTTTTTATTTTTATTTTTTGTCTTCCTATGTTTGTTCTTGGGGAATGTGAATTTGTTGTTGTTATTGTTAATGTTCGTTGTTTTTTTTTTTCTTTGGCTGTTTACTAGGTAGCTGCTATTTTAAGTTTGAGTGGTTTGCCTAGTGCTATTCATGAATTCAAGGGCATTTAATTTGTTTTTTTTTCTAAATTGTAATACCTCTTTATGTAAATTCTTTGTAACATATTATTATGTTGACTCTTATTATCTGGTTGAGTTCCCACATTTCAAATTCTCGTATTCCACACTTTTTCCTTATGTAATTTAGGAATCCCACAACTAAATTCATGAGCTCAGTGTTATTTGTCTCTTGTTTCTTTGACCCATGTAGCTGAATATTGTTTCTTCGCATTTCTTTTTCTAGGTTCTCAACTTTGTTTGTCATTGTCATCACCTCGTTGTTAAGTTTGGGGTTTTCTTCAAGTAGTGGATTTAATTTCTCTTCTATTATGTTTACCATATTTCTCCAAGCCGGCTGGTCACCGTGGGGATTAATGACCGCTACCCTTCAGTAAACACGTCCAATTTAATTACTTCTCATCAGTCAATTTAATGGATATTTACCATCCAATTTAATGGATTATTATGAGCCAACGTAACAGTTGCTCCATCCAATTTAATGGATATCATGAGCCAACCCAATGGTTGCTCCATCCAATTTAATGGATTTCATGAGCCAACCTAATGGTTGCTCCATCCAATTTAATGGATTATCATGAGCCAATCAGCCAACCCAATGGTTGCTCCATCCAATTTAATGGATTTCATGAGCCAACCTAATGGTTGCTCCATCCAATTTAATGGATTATTATGAGCCAACGTAACAGTTGCTCCATCCAATTTAATGGATTATCACGAGCCAACCCAATGGTTGCTCCATCCAGAGCCAACCTAATGGTTGCTCCATCCAATTTCATTGCTTTTGTCCAGCCAATGTAATGGATTATTTTGAGCCAACTCAGCGGTTGCTCCATCCAATTTTATTGCTTGTTCAAAGCAAATGTTATGGATATTCGCATCCCAACTTAATGGTTGCCTTCAAAATCTTACCACGCGTAAATAGTGCGATGGTAAATGTCACATGCCTTAGAAGTATTGGTTCTAGGCCATGCCGGTTTCCTCACAGTGTTTTCCTTCACCGTACTAAGAGCGTTCCCTGGTGATGAGTGAATGAACACAAAAAACCTGCCTGGTTTCGAACCCACTACAAGTCGAGCAAGGCCATCACCGCTCTTACAACATTTAATAAATATAAGAGCGTTCCCTGGTGATGAGTGAATGAACACAAAAAACCTGCCTGGTTTCGAACCCACGACCTAAGTAGAGCAAGGCCATCACCGCTCTTACAAAATTTAATATAATACATGAGATACTTATATGTGTTATTGTATTGCTGCATATCATCTTTACTAAAACACATTATATTATATCGGGAAGCGATAATTTTTTAGCACTAGTCATTAGTTAACTGTGGGCCCCGTTGGGTAGAGTTGGATGAAGAAAACAGTCTTGTACCCCGATACACTCAAACAATAAGACGAATTAGAAACACAGTACATAGGTAGGCACGAATAACCCTGTAGGTACAATATTAATATTTATACCGAATACGACTCGATGCCGACATTTATACATTAGCTTCATATTTAAGTTAAACCATTACACAACCACCATTACGATTCCCTACTCAGAACTTAGTGACCTGTGTAACTATATTTATTTATGAATTATTTCAACTTATTCCAATTCAAAACTATAATTTTGTCAAACAGTATTTTATTTATTCAAATTTCATGCCCAAGAGTACTTTCCATTATCCGCCTAACCTTTCCTCAACCATGTTTAAGTATATATTTTTTTTTCTAAACACTTCATTTCTTCTTCTTTTTCTGTACAAGAAGAGACTTGCCCCTCAGTCATAGGCTGTTATTATTTGAATGTTCACTTTAAATTGTATTATTAATATTCTTGCATAGTAATAACATCCCTATGTAACACCAAGCTTGCATTACGGGGCAACCTTGTACCCTCAATCATACAGTAATCCCGATTCATTGGCTTCTAGGAGTTAAACCCAATAAGCTCTCCTCAACCTGGGAATCAAAACCAGGACCGCACAACAGGCTACTTTGCCTGAAACCAATGAGTCATAGTGTCAACATTCTCCTGCCCCTATCCCAATTCATTTGGGATCGCCACAGCTTGTTTTCCTTACATACTTCTCTATACTTGCATTTCATTCGACACACCAGGTGTATTTTGACAGAGGTGTCTTTACAGACTGAACAATCCATTTTAATAGACTGGACATCACATTAATAAACAAAACAAACAAAACTGGATATTTCATCGACATAGCTATACCAAATACACACAATTTACAAAGTACAATAGCAGAAAAATTATCTAAGTATACCGAACTAAAAGATGAAATAATCCGACTTTGGCATCTTGAAAAAGTCACGATAACTCCCATAGTGTTGTCCACAACAGGAGTAATTCCAAAACAACTTCACTAGTCCCTTACTTCTCTGAATCTGCCCCCAACAACGTACTACCTCCTGCAGAAAGCAGTGATATAAAATACGTGCAGACTGGTGAGGAAGTTCCTCCATGTGAATTGGACAACCCGCACCAAGAACATTTTCAATCAAACATCCCTTCATCTTTCATTCAACCAACAGCACAAAACCATGTTGTATCTCTTTCTACTGTTTCACTCTTAGCCCAGCTGATAACCACATGGCTTAAGCCCGTGCTATCCGGATAGCCCAGCATAATAAAAGCTTAAATAATAAAGCCCTTTTATTCCAAACTACATACAATTTGTTTTTCTTTATTGCCTCTTGGCATTGACCTCTCCAGCTCTCTCCATTGAACTCGGTCTTCTGCAACTCTGGTCTAGTATGGGGATGGCCTAGGGTTAGACTGATATCGACGGTCCATCTTGTTGTCGGACACCCCTGTTTTCTAATGTCCGCTTTTGGATACTATAAGGTTATGAATAAACTCCAAAAACTCCATTATTTATTTTGCAACATAGCATATGACCTGTCCGACTCCATTTTAGATGTTCTATTTGCTATTATACCCGTTACTTTTGTCTTCCTTCTTATTTCCAAATTTCAGATTCCGTCACTAAACCTGATGTTCGACATGTTTCTTTCCATTGCTCTTTAGGTATACGTATCTACATACCTATATTTTTTCTTAGTACATGTTTAAATTGTAGGGCTTTAGTTATACTCCATACAATGTTTATTTTGTCTAATAAAACACATATCAATTTCCTAGGTGTACTTTTAATTAAATTAAGTTTGTACTTATTTTGTTTAGGAGAAGGTATCAACAAAATCAGCCTACTCAAAATCAATCAAATAACTTGAACAAATGTCGGTTCTCCCTTAATAGGACTGTTTGAGGTGACATGTCAAACAATAGACATTTTCAAAATAATAAGTACCTAGGTTACTTACTTCATACAATCAAGGTTATTATTAGTCACTATAGGAAATGGTTTGTGATAAATCATCACTATAATAAACGGTCCTACTTACTATAAGTAAGTCAACATGTTCACAGCTATAGGAATTTAACCTATTGCTAGCGGTCTGCATATAACAGTTAAGTGAAGTTTATAACCCTAGAAATGTGTTATGAATTAAATCATTTGTCATCAACTTGTATTTATTCTATTGACATCCTAGCTAGTACCTAGTTTGATGTTCGGTAAGTACTAAATAATTAGGGTCATTAATAACTTACCAATGTGTCTTAAACATGTAACAAGTTAACATATTTATTTATTTTCTTCATGTTATTGAATATCCAAACGTCACTGTGTGATCTATCTCTTCAAAACAGTGTAAAAGCAGCCCATTGTGGACAATTATGTAGGTAAAATGATAAAACAATAACATAACTCTTCCTTCACCTTGAAATACTTAATGCCAGTACGTATGGCATACAATAATCATTAATTAGTATCAATTACAGTCAAATAACTGTACTTACTTAGTAGTGAGACGACCCACTGACCGTGTTTTGTTTTTCAAATTGTTGACAGCTCCTTGCAAACTTTTCCTGAGTATTAATATGTAAATTTCAGACCTTAATCCTCGTCGCCACTTGTTGTGTCCTGTGATACCCGAGGTGGTAGCACTATTTACTTAGTTATTCACCGGCTCACCAGGGGTGCGTTTAAGATGCTTAACCAGGCTAAAATTTAACCTGACTAAACGTTAAACACCCCGTTCAAGCACACCGCGAGGTGAAAAATTAACCTGACTAAAATTTAATCTGCCCCGTTCACGGCCGTCCGCCGGTCTAAGTTTTCGCCTAACTAGGATAATTTTTAGCGACCTTTTTAGCTCGCTAAATTTTATCCCGCTGTCAGATTGACATTGTCATTGAGATGTTTGTTGTATAATTTGCTAGAATCGCGCCATATTTACGAATATTTCTGAAACGAGTACTAAACGTCTCCGACTCTCCGTCAATTTTATTTGTGGATTATCATGGATGAAGTAATAATACAAATTGTTGTAGAAATGTAATATTATAAAATACTATAAACAAATATTATATCGGCAAATTGATTCCTCATGTTCCGGCCCATTTTTACTGACTATTAATTTCGAGATCACAAGCAAAATCGAGATTACAATCTAGATTGTTTACCACTTGTTTGGACAAGCTGAGCTGTCAATTGAATTTGACAGATAAAATTGACATAAACCTATGACTCCGTTCAGCGAACCCTCGCTAGTTTAATTTTTATCCGGCGAAAATTTCGCCGGCCATCTTAAACGCACCCCTGATCAGCAAGTCATCTGTCCCGGTCGCTTCACAACACACTTACCGCCATTCGTAGTGACTGTCAAGTGTCCCTTGTGACAGCTCCCTGACACTTACGTCTGTGAGACGGTGTTGCTATATCAATTAAATAGATACAACTCCGATGTACACTACAGTAAGCAAACAGCTTCTTTCGTAATTTATCATTGGCATCTTTCAATCTAGAAGTGAACAGAGATGTGGATATATTAATTTAATCAAACACAAGTTATGAAAAGGAACTACGTAATGTCCTAGGTAAAATAAAATAAAGGTTACCCTACTTAGAAAGAGAGGGTCAGCCCACAGAGAGCGAGCTAACGATGCATAAGTTTTGCTTCAAGTAGGTATTCGAAGTGTGGTCTCCATATTTACCTATATCTTCATGGGTGCGTGCGGTGCGGCCAAGTCTGCGTTCACCTTTATTATACATCTAAGGGTGCGTTCCGAGTTACGCTGTAATCGATTTGATATCACCGTGAGCGCTGTCAAAATCAAAGTCAAAAATGACAGATGTCTGACTGATGTGTGTTTGTGGATGAGTGTGTTCACAGCTGGGGTGCGTTTAAGATGCTTATCCAGGCTAAAATTTAACCTGACTAAACGTTAAACACCCCGTTCAAGCACACCGCGAGGTGAAAAATTAACCTGACTAAAATTTAATCTGCCCCGTTCACGGCCGTCTTCCGGTATAAGTTTTCGCCTAACTAGGATAATTTTTAGCGACCTTTTTAGCTCGCTAAATTTTATCCCGCTGTCACTACTGTCAGATTGACTTTGTCATTGAGCTGTTTGTTGTCTAATTTGCTAGAATCGCGCCATATTTACGAATATTTCTGAAACGAGTACTAAACGATGACTAAACGTCTCCGACTCTCCGTCAATTTTATTTGTGGGCTATCATGGATGAAGTAATAATACAAATTGTTGTAGAAATATGATATTATAAAATACTATAAACAAATATTATATCGGCAAATTGATTTCTCATGTTCCGGTCCATTTTTACTGACTAATAATTTCGAGATCACAAGCAAAATCGAGATTACAATCTAGATTGTTTACTACTTGTTTGAAAAGCTGAGCTGTCAATTGAATTTGACAGATAAAATTGACATAAACTTATGACTCCGTTCAGCGAACCCTCGCTAGTTTAATTTTTATCCGGCGAAAATTTCGCCGGCCATCTTAAACGCACCCCTGAGGTTCACTGGCTGGAGCCGCACAAATACATTCAATTAGTTCTTTGAAATCTCTTTAGAGTCTCATAGGGTGGATGTTCACGGTAGCCCGCGAAATTCAAATTTTCTTACGTTTTTATTGATTTGCAGGCCAGTGCTAGGTTGTATGTTAGTTGTATGTTGTATGTTACTCTCAAGAATGATTATTTCATCAAAAGGTCATTCTTGAGAGTTACATGAACTTGAAGGGTTGTAATGATGATTTTGATGATTATAATTCTGTAACTGCTTATGTCTTACACCCGCGAATCATATTTTCACTAACATACAACCTAGCACTGGCCTGCAAATCGCTAAAAACCGTAAGAAAATTTGAATTTCGCGGGCTACCGTGAACATCAACCTTAACCATGAGTATTCAAGTAAATACACAAGACGAGCATAACGGGTGACGAATTTCAGTATGCTTAGTGCGAGTTTTTTGGACTAATCGAGCGCGTTAACGTTAACGCACATTAGTATGGCGCTGTATGCTTAGTGCGAGTTTTTTGGACTCATCGAGCGCGTTAACGTTAACGCAAATTAGTATGGCGCTGGATAAGCGCCACCCTGCGTCAAACGTGAGAACTAAATTTTGTGAGTGTAAGTTTTAGAATTTACGTCGTCGATAGTGACAATCCAGTACTTGTCGAAAGTGAGGCCCATTTCGAGCACGTTTGCATGAAAACGCGAGTGTGAGTTACAATTTTGACAGTTTTGACAGCTCGAATAAGTATACGAGTCACCTTGCGACGCGTGTGACTTGTCACTCAAAACCGAACATGGCCAACGATGTAACGAACGACGCGTCACACGCGTAGGTATCATGGTTTCCGAGAAATTGAAGTTGTTGCAATGGGGTTGTTTCCTGGAAACTTCGCCGCAAGATGGCGCTGGTGTTTGGCTACACATGTCAATTTTTTTTAAATAAACGTTTGCATTGTGTGGACGATTTTTTAAGTATTTGCGCGGGTTTTTTAACTCAATTTGTCGCTGCACAATGTATGCTACCTGGCGTATCACCCAGTTGAAGGAGGAATTGAAAAAACGAGGAACAACGCAACAAGGAAAGAAAGCGGAGCTTGTCGAAAAGTACAATAGATTTAACATTTTATCGACTTTTAGCTGTTTTCTGGGCAATATTATGGTTCTACAAGTTGTAAAATAAACTTCACTCACTAACTTTTTGCTTTTTAATGATCTAATAATAAACAAAGTAAGGTAATACATCATTTGTTAAAATGTTACAAAATGTATAGTTATTTGAAAAGAATCCATTTCCCCACCCAACCAATTCTTATGTCTGGAATAAGATCAAAGCTGGTAAATGGCAGTGGTTCGTTTGATATTATAGGGCTTGCTAATAAGCAACGCCTTGCATTTCTCTGTTGCAATCGCTCAGTTCGAGCTGAGGTGACACTCTGTGATTCATTCCAACAAAATATAGAGGGCACAGCAGATTTCTTCAAAATTTTGCGTTGGAGTGGAAAGCCTGAAACAATATTGGGTAATGTTAATACTTGGCATTTAACAGTGTGGCTTAAATCCCCCATGAGCGAACGTTGACTTGAAGTGGGAGAAACCAAGTCAACGTTCGACCCTTGTTTCTCCCACACATTCAAATTATTAATAAAAGTCAGAATTAATAATAGGTATCGTACTAACCTGTCGCCTTAGAAGTGGTCTCGTAGTTTGTTTCGTTGAAATGTTTCCCACGTAACCTCGAAAAATTACTTGTTTTGAATTTTTTTAGTTTCAATGCCTTTTCCCACTTTCTCTTCGTGCGCAAATTTCTTGGAAATCTGACAACGCCTATTTCTTTGCATCCAAAGGCTACACAACGACCCATAATATTGAAAAAAGTCACAAAGTATTAAGATATTGTTCAATTTCTATGGAGTTAGACAGTTTGTTTGTAGCCAACGCACAGCGCCCTCTACGTGGAACTATTTGACAGTTTTCTTCCCCATTGCAATCATGACCTGTTTCAATTGTCCCCGGTCTACCTACATGCCAAAAGGTAAAAGTAGAATTCCCGAGTTTATTTTGAAATTGAAGTGGACTGAAGTGTCCATAAATTCAAATAACTAGGTAAACAAACTTCACATACTTGTTTAACTTTTGTTGTTGTTTTTTGTTTTTTTTTTTTTATGAACCGAGCTTGTCGCGACACTTCCGCGAAATGTAAATATTGTATATAGCAACATTGAAACTTTATGGTAAGCAACTTCTATTTTTTCTGATTGTCTTTGTCCTATAGAAAACATCTGGTACTCGACGTTACTTTAGAAGATCACTTCAAATCTTCAATACTGTCTAGTAAGGTTCCATGATCATTTTAAGTACAGCTAGTGCGTAGTAGCGTGTTAATCTGAGTAGTCAGTGTTATCAAGTGCTGTGCAGCCTATCTCGAGAGGAACCTGGATTTGATAGCTAAGTGTCTTAGGTTTATTTAATCTCACATTCAATACATCTATGAGTGTATATAATGAGTCCTTCGGGGACTGCATGGACCTTATCAGGTTACCAACCATAGTAACTGATTTATAGGGCTCTAAATAATCATCAGTACTGGGCTTTGGCCACTTTACCACATAAGGCGGATTCGCTGCCAAGGAAAGAGCCCAATTGTACTCCCATGCTATAGCTGGGACCTACCGGTAGAAGAGGCGAGCTCAGGCTTGTATTTAAGGTACGAGTGAGCGCGGTGAGGGACGCAGGGGCCCTCTCCCGCCTCTCCGTGGTGCCATAGCACTAAGCCTGGTCACCATAGTGACATGTATATAAAGGTCGAGGAAATGTAAAGTAATAACAATATGTAAGTGAACCTAGGACACTTAGGTGATTCCATGAAGGGAGGAATTATGATATCATTAAACCCCCAGGTGGTGAATATAGACAGGCGAGACGGGGAGAATGTTCACCGGAACAGCAGGACTGGACACGGATGGCAAGCGAAGCACTACACACCCAAGGTATGAGTCACAACCTACTATACTTGCACTCTATTAGACAAGTTAGAAACAAGGCAATGATGTAAATCAAAGTAATGCATTATTAGAATAAGTATTTCGTTGGTCACATGAATAGGTGTACATGTTTGGTGTACATCATCATGAAAGGACTTAACGACATGGTGGTAGAGGAGCTGGGATGTTGAGAAGAATCCATAAAATTAATAAGGCAGTAAAAAGGGATTTTATAAGAATAACTAAAAAATTGCAAGTTGTGACTCATAACTCGTAGCGCCATCTGTGTCCAGTGAAGGAAACTAATTTTGTACGAGACAAATTTTTTTCTGTAATAAGGTTTTTCCCGTGCGGCCGCCATTACGCATACCGCGCATACGCACTCCTCCTTTCGTTTTATTTGTGATGTTTGCTAAAAAACTGAGTTTAGAGTGAAAATTCTTTACTTAAAGTGGAAAATTGTCATCAGGTGAGTGTCTGACAAGATATTTTAAGAGAATTATTTGTTTTCTATTGTGTGATGATGAAATTCGTCAAAGTTGTGTACGGCAAAGTTTTAGTTGAAAAGTTTAGCTAAAGTTGGTTCTAGTCTTCAAATACGTGATCAAAGCTAGTGACAAACAATAATTACGTCTTGAAATTGCTGTGATTTCTCTCGTTAACTAAATTTAAGGACGAAAACATTTCATTCAACAGTATGTAGCCGTGAACGGCGAAAACACGTGCTCATGCAAAGAGTAATTCCCGACGTTGGGGTTGCTACACAGCATTATATACCTATGTCGTAATTAATTTACAAATCTGAGAACATTATAGAAATTTTATCAAAAAGTAACATAGTTGGCTCACTGTTACGTAATGATTGAGCATTATGTCCACATTTTTTCAAATAAATAACCATGGAAACGCTTTCGGTGTATGTACTAGCGTAAAACGATACGTACTCTGGCTATGGCTTTTGCTCACAGATTTATATCCAATAAGGAATATTTTGGTTGAGGTAGATAAATTCCAAAATTTTAGGCCTTACCCTAATACCCTAAGGTATCAATTAGTACCCTAAGGTATCAATCAGTATCAATTATTGATGATTATTAATGAAGAGTTTCATTTTGTTAGGTACTTACTCTATGTTACTGTACAGATTAACTAAATACCTTTACGAGTAAATATGCAAGATAATGTTTAGACAAACAAGTTTGTTTCAATTTTGATTTAAATACATATTTATTTGCAATTTAATTATCTAAATGAAATCTATTCCATATGACCGTTTGTGGAATAATTGTTGTACCTATGCTATAATTGATAAACCAGTTTGAAACTATGAAAGTCACGGTAAAAAATAAAATAAATCATTGAAGTGGTTATTATACCTAATTTGAGATTACTATGAATATAATAGCAATGTATAGGTACATAAGATTTAAGGATCTCACTAATATTATGTACAATTTTTTTTTTTTTACAAATAATGTTTGAAGAATTTAATTTTTCACTAGCGATGCCACTAGTTTTATCTTATTTAATGAACACCAACAACTAGCATAACTCCAGTTTAATGGTGATTACGCATCCATAAATCATGCTTACAGTTATTTCAAGTGAAAGAATAATGGCAGGTATCTATTACAATATGTAGATCCTTGTGTAAAGTTTATAGGGTGGATTATTTAGGTGTGAATAAATATTCATCTTAAATAAATCCTTCTTTATTTAAATATTTGCTCCTCATTGCGCAAATGGACAGGTTGATTGTTACATATGGCATTTTGTCCCTCTATTGGTAAAGAAACAAAGTCCCAGATGCAAGGTGGGTTGGTATGGATATGCAAGGAAACAACAAAACAGTTCCAAACAACATAAGTTTATTTCAACAACGGAAATTAGCTTCGCGTGTCTATATCTAAGTACATAAAAAAGATAATTAATGCCAGCCAGCTTAAACCTCAGTCGGTGGAACTATGGTGGTGGGGGGTTGGAGATAAACACAGTTCTGTTCCTTTTTTTTAAGATTAAACCTAAGTATTAACAACTAAAATGTCAAGGTACAACCTTCCAGTTATTGTGAAAATGTACTATTATTAAATGGGCGCCAGGGACTTGAAGAGTCCCGGATCCCGGAGCCGACGAAGATGTTCAATATTTTTCCAGTTCTTGTAGGTGTCGAACCCGGGGTCCTCTAACTAAACGTAGTTGATGACCGGCTTCCAGTGTGGAAAACCGGACTGGTAATAAACTGGTTCTTATATGAACCGGTAGAAAATAAATTAAAAGGAGTAAGTTTATATATATAAAAAAAACCGTCCCGCCTGCGCTAGATCGCTAGGCGGACTCTGCCACCGCACAGTCGTCTCCACAGGAGGCTTTGAGTGGACTCGAGGAACGGGTCTCACGTCCAGGTCCCAAAGGCGCCTCTAGATCCTGGCGGCGAGACGAATCTCTCGGGTTGCCTCACGGTTTGTTAAGGGTGAAAACGCTTAGCTGCAAGATTCGACCGGCTGGAGAACGGCGTCCGCCTAATTGATGCGCGAATCCTTGTTAAACGTGGAATCCTGTAATAAATATCCAGGGATCACTACAATATCCTTTTAACGACCTGGGAAGGACTCAGAGATCGCTTCCACACACTAATACACCATAATCCTTACCTTTTAAAACATGGGATAAAATTTGTTTGTAGCTTCTCAAGCGTGATCAAACGCAAATAGACGCTCGGGACCTTTCATTGTCCTGTCATTGCTCCAAACCGGAATTGGGCAGAGCACCTAGGAAATCACCCCTGTTTCAGGTAAAACTTTTATGAGCACAGATGACTGAATTACAACATCAAGATATTTAATTCCTTTATTCTATTTAAAATCCCTAACAATTGTCCAACATGAAGCCTTGACTCTGAAACAATAACAATTTTCAAGATCCAAGCCAACAAACTCATTATTTCTTATGTCGAACACTAAAGTTTGTCTTGAGTGGGTAACTTTTCCAGTAATGCATTTGGCGAATTCAGAATGTATGACCTGACAACACTAAAACATTGACAGACCACAGACTAAATATGGATTGTGTGCTCCTCGAAGCTTCTAGAATAATGTCTATAATAAAAAAATAATTCCACTTCCATTTCATGTATTTTAACCAAAAGCTGAAAATTATTAAGGATTGGTCTTTACGATATTATTTCGATGGTTTCCAGTCAATATGTGAAAATTAACTAATATCGATTAAAACTACAACTGCGAATCGGCAACCGCTAGGTGTCGCCTCTAACTGTCAGAAGCTGACGTTCAACTGAATGACATTTGGCATGTCAACAATCGCAGCATAATAATACGATATTAAGACGGATCTAATTTATTGTGAAAACCTGTTTAATAGGATTTTTAAAAGTGATTTATCGTCATAAAGTGTTACTATAGAGTCCAGTGACGAAGTACAGATAAAGGAATGACTACTTTTACAAATTGAAAGCCAAAGTCATTTGCACAAACTACAATGAACATTTCATTTGGGAATCCTCGAGATCAATATTGGAAACCTCAATTTACAACGTATGCTAACAGGTAAATGTTATATACAAAAAAAACAACGTAACAGTACCTCCCCAACCACCAGAGATTTGACCCGATAGGGCAAATCTCGACGCTGGCCCTCCAGCGTCAAAGCAGACTCAAAAGGACCAAGCACGCTTCCAACAATCCACAACCCTGAAAACAGGAACTGAGAAAGAAAAGTAAAAGAAAAAAATAAACGTAGATACCGGTGCACGATTTGGTAGTTAAGGTATATACCTACAACAATAAAGAATTCTGGTTACACTTCAAGTATGGAGTAACATACCGCTCCATTAGGCGACATTGTAGTAGGCTTTGGTTGTCGGGTCTACAATTCCGCCCGTGTTTATGGCTTATTTTTAATTATCCATGTAACTTGTGAAACATAATAAATAGTGTTACTACTGGAGCGAGTCTAATCCACTTAAAAACATGTAAAAGACAAGCTCCAAAAAGAGTAGAAATGTGTAAGTATCTGCTGAAGTACTAATATCCTAGTCTGACCTACTATAATTAGATAGGAGACCACCCTACCCAATCGTACACCAACGTCACCCGAGAATAACGCTGAGCTGGTACACAAACAATACACCAAAAGAAATTAAAGCTAAATGCTACAAACGAATGATAATTGGCTAATCGTCTTCCTTAAATGGAATGTGACGGTTATTCGCCTCCTATATAAAAAAATACTATCTAAACCGTTTTCCATCAATGCAGCCTACACGCCCGCCATTAAGGCCTCCTAACTCAGGACTATCATTATGCTGCCTTACCAGCAATCCGGAGGTTTATACACTCTTCAAGAGTGTCAATCCTGCAACCACTAGTGACCAACAACAATTTTTAAAGAGCCGTCAATTGTTACTTTAAAAGTTGTTCACAAATGTGTACACAGTAGGAACCTGTGTAACACTACGAATCGCAAAAACAGTGTAAAACATATTTAATTGACAATGTTCTAACACCGTGGCATATACAGCCACCAATGCTAAAAGAAAACCAGCAATCCCAAGGCATATACAGCCCTCAAAGGACACTGCGACCATCTACTACAAGGTAATATAAACTTATGTGTAAAACATTATTTAATTGACAATGTTCTAACACCGTGGCATATACAGCCACCAATGCTAAAAGAAAACCAGCAATCCCAAGGCATATACAGCCCTCAATGGACACTGCGACCATCTACTACAAGGTAATATAAACTTATGTTTACATTAAAATAAAATATAAGAACAAGTTAATCCTCACCACATGGTGATTTAAAATCCTTGATATGCCAAGTGCCAAGGTTTTTACCGGAACTACAGCCTTCCAATTCATACACTAAGGGTGAAAGTTTTTTCCTAATTATACATCTCTCATATTTAGGAGCTAATTTGGCCATAAAGAATTTTGAGGCGTCACTCTGAGGATATGTTCTCTTCCAAACAGTGTCGCCTACCTCAAACTCCGCGTGCCTTCTACTACTATTATAATAACGAGCACTACGTTTGTGTGATTTGACGAGCGCGTCCTTCACTTTATTGAGGATATCACTCAAACCCCCTAACTGATTGGCATATGAACTGCGGGAAGCGCAAGCTAGAGTGGGCTGTGCAACGGTATCATTGCCGAAGACATCTCCACTACTAACTGCCTCTCTGCCATGTACTAGGAAGAACGGGGTAAAACGAGTAACCTCGTTTGTGGAGGTGTTCATAGCGAACTGGATCTTTGAGATGTTAACATCCCAAGATCGATGATCATCCTCCACGAGAATTGATACCGCGGTCATAATGGTACGGTTATAGCGTTCCACGGTGTTCACGCTTGGGCAGTAACGAGGTGTGAAGTGAACTTGAGGTATTTTGTACCTCTCCAATAGTGCGCGTAACTCATTACCCGTGAATTGCGTCCCATTGTCTGCTATAACCGTACGGGGTATACCGTGTACCAGGAAAACGCCGTCTTCTAGTTTCTGTGCTATAGCCTTACCAACTGCTCTACGTAAAGGAAATAGTAAACAGTATTTCGTGAAACAGCACACAACAACAAAGAGATATGTAAATCCCGCTCTGGACCGTGGCAACGGACCCACCAAGTCCATGCTTATGGTTTCAAATGGCTTGGAACACTCTTTCGCATCACCCAAGAGTCCGGGAGGAGGCAATTGTGAGTGTTTATATGCGGCGCACGTATCACATTTACCAACGTAGCTAATCACGTCCTTATACATGTTAGGCCAGTAGTATCGGAGTGCAAGTCTTTTGTAGGTTTTAAATACTCCGAAATGTGGAGATAATTCGCCACTGTGGTGACTCTTTAACAATTCTAGTCGACTGCCCTCCGGTACTACTTGCTTCCAGTCATAGTCACTAGCCACCCCGAATTTATTTTTAGAGTAACGGTAGAGTTTATCCTCCTTAATAATAAAGTTAGGGCACGACCGGGGCGTACTGACACATTTATCCCACAATGCTTTAAACCATGTGTCATTAACGGGTACATTAATTTCCAACACCGGAACGCCACGAGATAGAGCATCTGGAACCACATTGTCCCTGCCTTTGCGGTGTTCAATGGTGAAGTTGTAAGGTGATAACCGACAACCCCAACGGGCCAATCGACCAGAAGGATTTGTTAAGTTAAAGAACCATTTTAAGCTCGAGTGGTCGGTTATCACTTTAAACGCAGGACCGCCTTCCACGTAGGGACGAAAGTGTTCGACGGCGAAGATCACGGCGAGGGCCTCACGCTCCGTTGCCGAATAGTTGCGCTCCGCCGGATTGAGCGAACGACTGCAATAGGCTATTGGGTGCTCCTCCCCATTTATAACCTGAGTCAGAGTGCCCGCTATCCCAAAACTAGATGCGTCACAATGAATCTCAAAAGGTTGAGAGAAATCTGGGCAAGCCAATACCGGAGCAGACACCAATGCCTCTTTCAAGGTTGAGAACGCGGTTTCAGTCTCAGCCGTCCACTGAAAAGGCGGCGCTTTTTTACTCGTACTCGTTAGCGCGTTTAAAGGGGCCGCTATCGTGCTAAAGTTTTTAATAAAACGTCTATAGTATGAGGCCGTTCCAAGAAACATTTTCACTTCCTTACGGGTTGTAGGGGTTGGAAAGTCTACAATTGACTGAACTTTCGACGGATCAGTGTGTAAGCCATGTTCGTCCACTCTGTAACCCAGATATTTTAATTCTCGTCGAAAGAAATTTGACTTTGGCAAATTAATTGTCAAATTAGCCTGCCTTATTTTGTCTAAAACCCGTTTAAGAAGCGAAATGTGCTCCTCGAAGGTTGATGAGCAAATAATAATGTCATCTAAATAAACGAACACCTTATTACCAAACTCTGGGCCGAAAAGTCTGTCCATTAATCGCTGTTGGGTAGCTGGGGCTCCCGTCAACCCAAAGCACATAACTTTAAAATGGAACAAACCTCGACCCGGAACCGTGAATGCGGTTTTTTCTTTGGAAGAAACGGAGTCCAATTCGATTTGCCAAAATGCTGATTTTAAATCAATCGACGAAAGATATCGCGCGTCCCGCAACTGGTCTAAGATGTGAGAGACGTAGGGTAGTGGATACGCATCTTGCTTGCTGACCGCGTTTAGCTTTCGGCTGTCCAGGCAAAATCGCCATTCCCCATTCGGTTTTGGAGCCAGTAGAACCGGGTTATTCCACGCGCTATTGCTGGGTTCCACCACTCCCATCTCCAACATCTCATCCAGCTGACGGTTAAGTTCTTTGAGGCGTTCAGGTGATAAAGGATAATAACGCTGTTTAATAGGAGGAACATCCCCCGTGTCTATTTTATGTCGCAACAGATGGGTACGACCTAATCCCTTTGCCTCAAAGGAAACGTTTTCGAAATCCTTAATTAATAACTCCGCTTTATTCTTTTGATCTGGTGTTAATTCGTCAAAAGGTTGTAAGTGCCTAACCTCCGAGATGCATGTATGGCCTCTATTGTTTGATAAATAACGTAAAGGTAATTTGTTAAAAATGTTTGGGGCCAAATTAAAGGCCTTCCAAAAATCAACGCCAAAAATCAACGGTGTGGTAATGTCTGGGATAACATAGAATTTAATAACCTTAGTCACTCCCATGAGAGACACTGGTAAATATAAATAACCCTCCACGGATGCCCGCGAGTCATTGGCAGTTACGATGTTGCCCAACTGTGTATCGGCGTGTTGAGTCGCACCAGCCTTTATGAATTGTTGGCCAACATCGGAACCCAGCACCGAGATGCAGGAACCCGAGTCGAGTAAACCATAATAATACTCATCGTATATGGAAACTGTTAAATGTGGACGACTATCATCCGTAGTTTTATATCGTACTGTATCTACCCTTAGTGTTTTAAAAAATAATTTTATAGATTTTAAATAATCGTCCCAATCGGACTTATCAAAATTTTGGCTGTAGTTCCGCAAATTTAGTTTTTTGAATTGCAGGTGGGACAGGACTGAGCCTCCTTGACCTCCTTCTGCTTCTTACTGCACGTAGGGCACGACGGTGCACGTACGCCCTTCTTGCCGCAACGGTAACACACAATTTCCGTGGATTTGCATTCTGATAACGAATGCCCCTTAACCCTGCAACGAACACAGAACAATGAACCAGAATCAGTTTTCACGGATTCAACTCGTTGTGAACCTTTTGGGGGTTGATATGCCAAGTCTGCTGCAACAAAAGAAGACGTTGGTTTGGGCGGTTCATGGAACTGAGCCCTGCTATGGAAACCTAGCTCCAGTTGTCTACACTTTTCTTTTAAGTCGTCCAGCGTGTTGACAGTCATTATTGTCAACCCCGTCATGTATTCCGGTCTCATGTTAAACTTGATCCGTGCTAAACGGTCGCGTTCTGTAACCTTATAAGATAGCCTATTGAAAAGATTCTCCATGACTGCTATATATATACAAGACAGCTCAGTTGACCCTTGCGTTCTGTTAGTTATTTCTGAAATGAGACGCATATCGTAGTCAGGTGGAGCGAAAGCTGTGAGTAACTGCTTCTTCAGATCCGCCCAATCAACAACCGATGCTTTAATTCCACGGTACCACAATAAGGCTCCGTCCGAGAAAAGATCCAGCGCAGACATATGTAAGGAGGCTTCGCTAATATCTCTGGCCTCGCAGAGCTCCTCAAGGCGCTCAATAAACGCTTTCACGCAACCTGTACCGTCAAATTTAATACCTAGGGTCTTAACCGTTTCTTTCTTGCAGGAAACGATTACGTCCCTTGACTGCAAGTCTGACATTACTTTCGGTGTCTCCTCGGCGGAAGTAAATGACTGATGGAAGCTCGCGTTAGCCGAATCAATTCTAGACAAGTAACCCCCAAGCTGATTGTCAATGACTGCATAGTCGGTACTAAGATCAGTTGGGGGAGTTATCCTACTCAAGCGATGATATAGGTGGAAACATAAAGCCTTAGCGCGGTTAAATTTTTTAAAACTGGAAGGATATTTATCTAGTACTTCACTAATTTCTGGGAGTTTGGCCTTGATTGTTTGTAATTCGCTTTTGGGATCTATGTCTGTCTCCACAATCTCATCAGAACATACCAATTTACTAAGTTCCCTAATCTGAACGCGTAGTTCCTCTACGGTTGAAGCGGGTTTGGCGTCTCGAACCAGTACTTCATATATGAGCTCGTCCTTGCGAAGTAAATTAAATGTAATGGGACGTTCCATTTTGTAAAATGAAAATAAATGAAGTGAACTGAACTAAAAACTGGCTGTCACAATGTACAATAATATTAAACAATGTGTAGATATTATCTATAGTAAAGGCAGTTACACAATTAGCAGTCTTATATTACTAGGTTCGTCTTTCCACGGACAAAAGTCCTGGTATAATGTTTTGGGGTACAGGTAAAACAAATTGTAAAGTGTATATAGCGGCAAAAAGAGTTAAAATTGTAAAAGGTAAAAGTAAATTAAAGTGTATAAAACAATACAAACATATAAACAAGAACACGTTAACAAAGGATTCTGCGCGACGGTTTTTTCTTCTTAAAAATAAAAAACTGGAAGGTCCTAGGAACAGTACTCTGGCTTGTAAGGTACAGCAATAGACGTAACCTCTATCTCCAACCAATACACACGTTGGTCGCCACTGTTACATATGGCATTTTGTCCCTCTATTGGTAAAGAAACAAAGTCCCAGATGCAAGGTGGGTTGGTATGGATATGCAAGGAAACAACAAAACAGTTCCAAACAACATAAGTTTATTTCAACAACGGAAATTAGCTTCGCGTGTCTATATCTAAGTACATAAAAAAGATAATTAATGCCAGCCAGCTTAAACCTCAGTCGGTGGAACTATGGTGGTGGGGGGTTGGAGATAAACACAGTTCTGTTCCTTTTTTTTAAGATTAAACCTAAGTATTAACAACTAAAATGTCAAGGTACAACCTTCCAGTTATTGTGAAAATGTACTATTATTAAATGGGCGCCAGGGACTTGAAGAGTCCCGGATCCCGGAGCCGACGAAGATGTTCAATATTTTTCCAGTTCTTGTAGGTGTCGAACCCGGGGTCCTCTAACTAAACGTAGTTGATGACCGGCTTCCAGTGTGGAAAACCGGACTGGTAATAAACTGGTTCTTATATGAACCGGTAGAAAATAAATTAAAAGGAGTAAGTTTATATATATAAAAAAAACCGTCCCGCCTGCGCTAGATCGCTAGGCGGACTCTGCCACCGCACAGTCGTCTCCACAGGAGGCTTTGAGTGGACTCGAGGAACGGGTCTCACGTCCAGGTCCCAAAGGCGCCTCTAGATCCTGGCGGCGAGACGAATCTCTCGGGTTGCCTCACGGTTTGTTAAGGGTGAAAACGCTTAGCTGCAAGATTCGACCGGCTGGAGAACGGCGTCCGCCTAATTGATGCGCGAATCCTTGTTAAACGTGGAATCCTGTAATAAATATCCAGGGATCACTACAATATCCTTTTAACGACCTGGGAAGGACTCAGAGATCGCTTCCACACACTAATACACCATAATCCTTACCTTTTAAAACATGGGATAAAATTTGTTTGTAGCTTCTCAAGCGTGATCAAACGCAAATAGACGCTCGGGACCTTTCATTGTCCTGTCATTGCTCCAAACCGGAATTGGGCAGAGCACCTAGGAAATCACCCCTGTTTCAGGTAAAACTTTTATGAGCACAGATGACTGAATTACAACATCAAGATATTTAATTCCTTTATTCTATTTAAAATCCCTAACAATTGTCCAACATGAAGCCTTGACTCTGAAACAATAACAATTTTCAAGATCCAAGCCAACAAACTCATTATTTCTTATGTCGAACACTAAAGTTTGTCTTGAGTGGGTAACTTTTCCAGTAATGCATTTGGCGAATTCAGAATGTATGACCTGACAACACTAAAACATTGACAGACCACAGACTAAATATGGATTGTGTGCTCCTCGAAGCTTCTAGAATAATGTCTATAATAAAAAAATAATTCCACTTCCATTTCATGTATTTTAACCAAAAGCTGAAAATTATTAAGGATTGGTCTTTACGATATTATTTCGATGGTTTCCAGTCAATATGTGAAAATTAACTAATATCGATTAAAACTACAACTGCGAATCGGCAACCGCTAGGTGTCGCCTCTAACTGTCAGAAGCTGACGTTCAACTGAATGACATTTGGCATGTCAACAATCGCAGCATAATAATACGATATTAAGACGGATCTAATTTATTGTGAAAACCTGTTTAATAGGATTTTTAAAAGTGATTTATCGTCATAAAGTGTTACTATAGAGTCCAGTGACGAAGTACAGATAAAGGAATGACTACTTTTACAAATTGAAAGCCAAAGTCATTTGCACAAACTACAATGAACATTTCATTTGGGAATCCTCGAGATCAATATTGGAAACCTCAATTTACAACGTATGCTAACAGGTAAATGTTATATACAAAAAAAACAACGTAACATGATATAAAAAAGGCAAGAGTACTTTCTACCAATCAACCTTATAGAATGCCGATGAAGTTATGATAGTGTAACAATCAAATAAAATATACTATGCGGATATTATAATTATATTCCTATACATGTAATAACAGAATAATACATATATCTGATATATATTAAAAACTATTTTTCAGAATTATCTCATTATGGAAGCAATACTTATAAATCGTTTATCCAAATTTATCGAAGAAGTGAAATCTCTATCAGCTCAAGCTAAAATTCTCTATGATAACTTGAATGATGAAAACTTAGACACAGCCAAAGTTGTATCAGCTAAACTGAAATCTATCCTGTCTCGTTTCTCATCTGAACTATATAATTATTTCAATATTTGCAAGACTCCTGATCCGGATGAGATATCTAATTTCACTACTTATCAGCTACAAGGGGAAGACAACTTGGCCGGACTGGAAACAAAATTAAAATCAAAATGTGAACAACCAACAACTTCGGCAAAGGAAGCTGAACCGTCAACATACAGCAAGCTACCTGACTTAAATCTGCCACAGTTCAGTGGTGACTTGCTGGACTGGCACCAGTTTTGGGATCAGTTCAATTCAAGCATCAACCGAAGAAAATTAAATGATGTAGACAAGTTATTGTACCTGAAGAGCTCCCTTAAGGGAGATGCCGCCAGATTAGTGGACGGATTCAACACCACTAACAAGAGTTACCAAATAGCCATAGACACTCTAAAGGCTAGGTATGGGAAAGAACATGAAGTCATCCATGCACATCACAGAGCACTGAACAATGTGAAACGTGCTGAAAATTTTGATGATTGCCGAACTACATTGGACGAACTTCAACGACACCTAAGAGTTCTCCAATCCATGGGAGAAAACATGGATACAAATCAAATGAGATTCCTGGTCATGGAGAAGTTCCCTGTTGATATTATCTACGAAACCAAGATGAGACTTGGTTCTGACGGTACAAAGTCTGTAGAAACCGTCTTGGAGCATCTGTCGTTGATAGTCTCTACAAAAGAGGAAGCGAGGAGGATAGCTCAAAAACCTTGTACGAGCAATACGGTAGAGGCCCCATACACAACAGAGACATTGCACATCAGGGACGCAGCAAACAGAGAAAACCCAGGTCCTTCAAGGAATAGTTTTCCAAATAGTACAAAACAGTTTAAGAGACAGCCGGGTAACTTTAAATTTAGGAACTCAAAAGACAAGAAACCTGTTAAAAGGAAACTTGATCACAAGAAAGAAGGGAGAACTTATGACACAGAAAAAAGGATGAAACATTGGCATTGTATTTTTTGCGGAGAAGATCATCTCAATGTAAATTGCGACAAAGTTAGAACCATTGATGAGCGAAAAGCAAAACTGAAAGATAGATGTTTTAATTGCTTTAGAAAAGGACACACCATGTTTCAATGCCGTCAAAAAAGGAAATAATAAATAATAATAATAATAAATTTTATTTTCTCATAATACACATTTTTTATACACATAAAATGTCAAATATCTACATAGAGACTGGTGTCTGTTTTAGGGAGAACCTGTATTACAGATCACCAGGCTACCCTCCGTCGGACATTTCTCTTATGACATAATAATTATAATCAGAACAAAATTAAATGAGTTTATGCAATTCAAATAAGTAGGTAAGTACAAATGAATTAAATTAAAGATGAATTGAATTACAAATAAATCAAATTACTAAATGTCAAACTGCATATAAATTAAATTGCGAATAAATTAAATTAAAAATAGATAAAAATACGAATAAATTAAATTGCAAAATAAATTAAATCAATTACATTTTAAATTAGAGATAGAACAACAATATTTTACAAATCACATAAAACATTATGAAAACGATAAAATAAAATTTATATAAAATTTTTAGAGAAAACTTTCAGATCACTAGAGTGGGTTGTTGTAGGCTTGGTAGAGCGTGTGTGTGTGGGAGTGTGAGTGAATTCATTCTTCACACCATAACCAAATAGTGTGAGGAATAATTTGTGTATGAGTGTGAGTGTGTGTGTGTGAAAGTATACCTATAACGTTCCATAACTTAGTTCAAGGGTTTCAGTAAACGTTCCGTTGCATAGTAATCAAGTCCTTGAAGCCACGAAAGCACTTTTTTTTTGCACTCTACCCTGGAAAGGGGATAGATGGACAAAGTTTTATTCATATTGTTATACAAATACGAACCCAAAAAACCATAAAAATTGTGGGCCAGACTGGTCTTATAACTGGTTGTTTCGCAGACAGTAGTATTTCTCCTTTTCCCTGCGAATTTTTTAGGGTCGTAAGGCAGTTCAGCATGTTTCTTAATAACAGTGGCTAAAATAAAAATTTGTCGAACTGTAAGTACCTTACAGTGTTGATACAAATCCACTGTAGGATATCTCATGGGAAAAAAAGAACTGACTTTTAATATGGCTCTCTGGGCTCTCTCCAACATTAAAAGGTGGGTTTTAGCGCTTCCCCCCCAGGACGTAATACAATAGGACAGCAAAGATTGACACAATGCGAGATAAACTGATTTGATTATAGAGGTGTCAGCAATGTGTCGAAGAGATTTGAATATATAAATAAGCTTACGAATCCTGGGAACCAAGGCCTCAATGTGATGTTGGAAGTTCAGTCGGTTGTCAATTACAACACCCAGATATTTAATGGTGTTAGTTTTTGACAAACGTGGACACTTACAAGAGCTGTTGAATGGATGTTCACACTGATGTGAGATAATTGTATGATTTGGTTCGTCTTGTTTCCTGATTGTGTAGGTCATGAACTTAGTTTTGTCCACATTTATTGTGAGGATGTTTTCATTTAGCCATCTAGATACTTTATTAAAACCATTTTGGGCGTGCGTGTAAACTTCATCCCAAGTGTCACCATGGAATAGCAACGCAGTATCATCGGCAAACGTAATTACTTTTCCATTGGTCAGTTCTAAGTTACATAGGCTATTTATATACACTAAGAACAAGGTCGGACCAAGGATACTGCCTTGTGGGACACCATATTCAATGGGAAGCTCATCACTTACCCAATCATTCACTTTAACTACCTGCGTTCTGCCCTCTAGATAACTCACAAACAAATCTAGTGTTCCACCTCTAACACCCAAATGCTCTAGCTTACTTATCAAAATGGGAATAGACACTGTGTCAAATGCTTTGGCTAAGTCCAGGTAGATCGCGAGAGTTTTCTTCTTAGTATCTAACTTAGATATAATAAAATCCGTCAATAAATGAACGGCGTCTGAAGTTGATTTATTAGCGCGAAATCCGAATTGACATGACGATAAGAGCTGATTAGTCTCCAGGAACTTAACCATTCTGATATTCATTAGTCGTTCTAATATCTTAGATAAAGTCGGAAGGATAGAAATAGGTCTATAATTATTAACACAGCATCTATCCCCACTTTTGAAAACGGGAACTATTTGTGACTTTTTGTAAGCAGATGGGAATACTCCTGTAGCAAATGACAAATTGAAGATAAATGTTAGAGGAGGGACAACATCATCAATAAATTCCTTTAGGAAGTTTCCTGTGACTCCGTCTACTCCTACCGCACAATCATTTTTGAGGTTTGATATTAATGATTTTATCTCAAATTCGTCTGTTGGTAACAGCACCATTGATTTTACACAGGAACTTGTAGATTGAGGCTGAAATGAATTAGCGGTGTTTCCTGATTTAGTGTTATCGGATTTTCTTTTTTCTGCCAATGATTTGCCAATACCCGCAAAAAATGTGTTGATATTATTAACAGATTTGTATGGATTCTTGGGGCAAATTAATTGTGTTGATTTTTCATTTTTCTTTGACGTATATGTAATATTTTTAATAGCTTCCCACAACTTCTTGTTATTTTTTCCAGCTTTCCCAATCAAATCCTTTTCGTAATTTATTTTAGCCTTCTTCAATATATTATTACAAAAATTCCGATACCTCCGATAAGTTACTTGAATAATTTGATTCTCAGGATTTTTTTTAAATTTAATGTAGAGTTTATCGCGGTTTCGCATGCATCTTAAAAGACCCTTTGTTATCCAGGGCTTCAGAATTCTTTTGCGACCAGTGCTTGTTACGGTAAACGTGTTATTGTCAATAGCTTTAGTGATCGATTGTGTGAAAAAATCCGCTGCCAAGTTAACATCAGTCATATTATAAATAGGACTGAAATCAATATTCCTCATGCTTTCATTCAATCCTTTGGAATCCACTCGATTGTAAGTTGTTTTAATAATTCTTTTAGGTTTAGTGTTGATAAAAAGTATCACGGAATCATGATCAGTAATAGATGTCTGTGCAACGTAGCAGTTAGCAGTCAGTTTTGTTCTTAACATTACATGGTCTAAACATGTACGGCTGTGAGTAGGTATTGTGTGGGCAGGAAGCATGCCGTGAAACGCAATCATGTCAAGATAGGCGGATGATCTTTGGTCTTGGTTCCCAGGTGAAATATCAATATTAATGTCACCCACCAATATAACATTTTTGAGGGAAGAATATTTAGAAAGACAGTCATTTAGTGAGACCAAGAAGTTGTCAACATTTCTCTTCCCTGGTGGACGATAAATGGCAATTAGGACCGTGTCTGAATTGATTTTCAATACAAGAGTGTTCGCATCTGAGAATGGCAATTCATCAATCGTAGGGGAATAATAGTCTTTACAATAAATCACCACACCTTCATTTTGAGTTTGGTTGTTGGCAGTGGAAAAGGACTTGTACCCGTCAATGAGCGGAATAATAGGGTTACGCGTCAGCCAACACTCAGTTAGAACAATAATATCCCATTCGACACTAGATCTAGTTAGCAACGTTTGAAAGTTCGGAAAGTTGCGGTGAATACTGCGGATATTTTGCGTAATGACCTTTAATGTAGAATCGGAGTTTTGCAGCAAATTTTTGCAGTCCTCCACTTCACACGTTGCCGACTGTGCCACTGCCACTGAGTCCAGGTCATTATTAAAAATCACATTAAAATCAGCCATAATTTGATGTAGAATAAATAAATGTGCACCTAAAGATTAGCCAGTACAGCTGTGTAGATTCGGTGGTGCTGACCTCATTTACGAACGTCACACAAACACCGAGGTTCAAAATGGAACGATAACATACGTTAGTCATGTATATTGTGTTTTTGTAAATATGTAAGTGTTGTAAGTGATTATAATGCGAATTGTGCTGCTCAGAAACATAGTTATTAAACCCAGTCAATGCTAATAATTGTTGTATTAAAAAAGAACATTTCTTAAAGGAACACAAAATAAACATAAACATGCAAAATATGATAAAATTCATGCAAAATCTATCCAAAACAGTTGACACAAATAAGAGAAGGACAACTAGTCACGTTTTCCGTTCAGTCTTTAACTTATCTAAATCTGTTTCTGTTTTAATTCGTAAGTGGCGTTCACCCTCTCTTTTCCGAATAAAGACCTTGCCTCCAGCTGTCCAACAGAATTTATACTCGTTGGTGCTTGCGAAGTCACGTGCGAGGAAAAAGAGTCTTCTAGCTTTAGCCGTCAGATGTTCTGATATATAAATATTATGAGTTGGACCACTGATATGCAGGTGTGAAGTGTTCAGTTTATTGTCTCTATGCTGGTTGTTGAACTTTTTGCAGTGCTCCATTACACTTTCCTTCGTTATTATAGAAGTGAAATCCACGATGATAGGCTTATTGTCTTCTTTTTTGGTGTTTATTCGAAACACATCTCTAACATTATTTGGTGGAATGGAAAAATTAAGCGCTGTCCCCACTTTGTTAACAAGATCTAGGAGATCTTGCTTCGACTCCTTTTGCTTAGGTGGAATATTTTTAATTTCAATACAGGAGCTTTTTTGTGAAGTCTCCAAGAAATCAACTCTATTCTCTAACATCTGTATATATTGCAAGTTGCTCTTTCTTTCATTCTCCATATCTTCCAGTTGCTTTCTAAGCTCCTTATACTCATTTGACAAGAACTCGACGGACTCGATTATACCCGCGTTCTGTTTTCTGATGTCATTTATTGACGACTGTAACTCATCCAATTTATGGCTCTGTTCTTCCTTAAGGTCAGTTATCATTTTTGTGATTTCTGACATAAAAATTTTCAGTTCATCGTCATGGCCTCGTTTTCGGGATCTTGATCGGCAGGCTGCGTTTCGTACATCTTCATTTTCTGTATCCGGGGCAGCCGCCGAGCTCATATGTGCGTCAGAGTCACAGCTTTTTTTCGGTGAGACAGGTGGAGTTCGTTTAGGTCGCATGACGAGTTGACGACTGAAGATGATTTTAGAAAACTCTTGCAAAAATGTAATATATTAAAAAGCTCTTTAGTAAGCTCTTTATCTGTACTCGTTCCAATATTTCTTCTTCGAAAATCATAAATTTTTTTAAAAACAAAAATTTTAAAACATCCAAAAAGAATTGCAGAGATTGGGGATCGAACTTGCGCCGTGCGTCGCGCCAATCTGAGCGCCCACCTCGGAACCAAACGTAACACAAATGGCGACTCCAAATAGGCCTACTGATGCCAAAACAGATCCAAGTCTAAAATGTTAGTGGAGTAACCTTACTTTCACTTTGAAGGTCGCACACGCGGATCACAAAGTTAACACAGCTAAGTCCACTGTTTGTAACGACATTTTAAAAAAGTTTTTGATCACTTTTGTTGGTGTTACTTGGAATACAGATACACTATTACACAGTTTTGTTTAACATTTAGTCTTTTACGTAATACAATAAGTTTTAGGTTGTTTCAACCATAAAAAACCACTTTTTGAAAATAAAGTCTACGGAGCGTTTCAAAACACGTCAGCTCGCGGCGGAGTCGCGGCGGAGGGGGGAAATGTGAATACTGCAGTAAATACGGGCTTCATAATCAAGCATTGTGTCCCAATAAGTTTAAAGGAGCAAAGGAAGAGAAAGCATCCACCAGTGCAATGCACATAAGCGGAAAGGAGACTGTATTACAAACAGCTGTAGTTAAGGTACAAGGTCATGGTAACACCACAAGGACTTGTCGGATTTTGCTAGACACTGGAAGTGGAAGAAGCTACATAACTGAAAGGATGGCTAAGGATCTGAATCTTCAGGCAGAAGAACAAAACAATCTAGCGGTTTTTACTTTTGGATCCAAAAAGCCCTATGAAATACAAAGTCCGTTAGTTAAAATAGGTATACTGATGAGAGACAATGCAACGAAAACTCTATTCGCCAATGTAGTGCCAACCATATCTCAAGGAGTGCCATATCCAGCAGAGCTTCTTGGCTGGAATCCAGATCAAAGATACAAATTAGCTGATGATGGCTCATTAGCTGACCGGATAGACATATTACTCGGAAACGATTACTATTACACGTTTATGTCAACACAGAAAATAAACATTGGTGAAGACTTATACTTGATTGAATCGGAATTTGGTTGGATATTCTCTGGTAGGACAGCGAACAAACCAATTGATAGATTGTCAGTCTTATCATACTTTCAGTCATCTTGCGAAGTTGGTTTTAACCAACCTGACCTGCCGTTAGATAACGGGAATCTACAGCGCTTGTGGGATCTAGAATCCATAGGTATTACTGATTCACCTAAATTGAACAGAGATGAAGAAGCTATCAGACATTTTAACGAGACCACAGAATACAGAAATAATAGGTATTATGTTAGCTGGCCATGGAATGACTCTGCAATGGATTTGCCAACCAACTTGGGATTGGCATTCGGACGTCTGGTCAACTTAGTTAAGAGACTTGATTCAAGCACTTTGATGACGTACGATAGAACTTTAAAAGAACAACTGGATAAAGGAGTAATTGAAGAAGTTCCGGTGAAGGAAATAGTGGACCATGCTGTTCATTACCTGCCTCATCATAATGCCATGGCACCCGGAAAATCTTTAAGGATAGTCTACGATGCTTCAGCCAAAACTAAAGGAAAAAAGAGCTTAAATGAACATCTTTACTGTGGTCCCTTGTTGTTAGAGGACTTGACTGGTTTGATCATCAAATTTAGATCATACGCAATTGGATTGGTAGCTGACGTTGAAAAGGCGTTTTTACAGGTTGGCCTCAATGAAAAGGACAGGGACGTAACCAGATTTCTATGGATCAAGAATATACAGGAACCAGTAACCGATGACAATGTTATTCATTTAAGATTCACACGTGTACCCTTTGGTATTCTGTCTAGTCCATTTATACTAAATGCCACTATAAAACACCACTTGACGCAGGCTGAGAACGAAAGGGTTCGAAAACTCGCAAATGACATTTATGTAGACAACTTAATAACAGGAGCGAATAATACCGAAGAAGCGTTGGATTTGTACCGGAATACGAAAAAAATGTTTAAACAGATATCCATGAATATGAGGGAGTGGAGTTCCAACTCCAAAAACTTCCTGGATCATATTCCGGACGCATGTCCTGACAAAATGGTAAAATTGTTAGGTCTAGATTGGAATCTAGAGGACGATACCCTGAGTATAAGGGCAAAGGTCAACGAGAATAATAAATACACAAAGAGAGGTATCTTGAAAACGATAGCAGCTGTCTACGACCCCTGCGGTTTCACCGTACCCATTATGCTAGCAGCCAAAATTCTTTTACAAGACTTGTGGAAGACGAAGGCGAAGTGGGACACTGCTTTAGAAGAAGAAACAGTAGACCGCTGGAAGAGGATTCTGGAAGACATGAAAGACGTCGAAAATGTACGTGTACCCAGAAGATCTACTATCCTTAACGCTGAAAACGCAGAATTGCACTGCTTCACAGACTCTTCGATGCAGGCTTATGCTGCCGTGGTTTATCTAGTACAAGGAACTTCCATTAACTTTTTGATAGGTAAATCGCGGCTGGTACCAATCAAAGACCAACAGAATTTGAAAATTCCGAGATTGGAGCTTCTTGGAGTTCTTATTGGGAGCAGACTGATCAAATATGTCCTCAAATTCTTACAGCTGAATGTCACTCGACAGACATTATGGACAGACAGTCAGATAGTGATTGACTGGTACAATTCCGACAAACTGCTTGTGCCATTTGTAGCCAGGAGAGTGGAGGAAGTGAAGCAGAACAAAGACCTCATAATTAGACACGTACCCTCAGAACTGAACTCTGCCGATGTCGGAACCAGACCGTCTGCTTCAGAAGATGAGAGATCAAGATGGCTGTTGGGACCAACTTTTTTAAAGAAAAGGCATTCAGAATGGCCAGTCGGACCATTTCGAACAGTTTCTCTTCTGGCGCGGGAGGGTCTGCCAGACGCAGAAAGTCTACAAATAGATATAAGACCAGATGAAGAGTTAAGGGCAGAGAAGATTCTAAGTGAACAGTTACAAGAATCACGAGAAGAACTTCCAGAAGAAATGAAACCTGAAGACAGTATATTAAAAGAAATTAAGGAAGTACAAGCAGAACATTTTCAGGATGAAGTGAATGGCAAACAGACCAGTCTCAGTCGGAATCTAGGATTATTCAAGGACATCGACAACATATTACGTTGCAAAGGCAGACTTAAATATGCCGAATGGTCGTTTGACAAAAGGTATCCGGTGATTATACCTAAAGATTGTGAATTCACCAATAAAGTTATAAAGGAGACACATGAGAAAAATTATCATGTTGGTGTCAACCATACACTGAGTATAATACGTCAAACATACTGGATACCGCAAGGCAAAAATCAAGTTAGAAAAATATTGGGAAAATGTCCTCAATGTTTGAAACATGGGGGTGGACCATTTAAATTACCATCTACACCTGCGCTACCACATGAACGGGTTAATTACAGCAAACCATTTACATTTACCGGAACTGACTATCTTGGACCTATACTAGTTAAGTCAGAAAAGGGAACAAGCAAAAGATGGATATGCTTATTCACTTGTCTTGCAGTTAGGGCTGTACATTTAGAAGTGGTTGAGGATCTATCGGCTGAAGAAGGTCTACTCGCTTTAAGGCGAATGATTTCAACCAGAGGTGTTCCAACTCTCATCACTTCTGACAACGCCTTGCATTTCAAACTGATCGCTGATATAGTGGCCAATGCATATTGCGTAGAAAATAAAATAAAATGGCGATTCATACCAGAACTTGCACCATGGCACGGCGGGTTCTACGAACGATTGGTAGGACTAATTAAACACTGTATGAGAAGAACATTTCAAAAACACCTTTTAAAGGACAGTCAACTGCTAACAATGATAAAGGAAATAGAAGCAGTAATAAACACCAGACCATTAACGTGTGTTGATACAGAACTAGAGCATATTCTGAAACCGTCCGATTTTCTTCAACCCGGCAGATGTGTCACTCTAGAAACTGCAGATAATGATGAGTTATTACAAGGCACGTCAACAAAAACCAATTTAATTATGGGTTGGAGAAAGGCTCGGGTAATGTTAGATGAATTTAAAGAATTGTTTCAAAATCGCTACTTACCAAGCTTAAGAGAGAGATCTAGTCACCTACACAAACAACCACGCGTGACTTCAAAATTAACTCCGAAAGAAGGCCAAATAGTTCAGATGAAGGGAGACAAGAACCGTGAAGGCTGGAAGGTAGGAAGGATAGTTTCTTTAATGAGAGGTTCCGACGGTTTGGTTAGAGTCGCACAAGTGAAAGTAGGAGAGACTATATTTACGCGCTCCGTTGCGCATTTGTATCCTCTAGAAATAGATGACAACGGACGACCGGATGTAATACCTCAAGGCAAAGAAAAGCTAGAATCTCGTCGGTTACTTGAAGAAACTTCAGAGGACAAAGAAGTTTTGCCTCATGTTATCACAGAGGGAGATGTTACTCAGAAGGAAACATCTGTTAATCAGGAAATGGATGAGGAAATGATAAATGATAGAGAGAGTGTCACAAGTAAAGAACTAGAGATCGAGAGTGCTGATACTACTGATAGGGTTCAAAATGAGAATTTGAGAGATGATTCAAAGGATAGGATGGACAACGATTCCATGAAAGACAAGGATACGTCGATTGAAGAGGATCGACCAGAAGAAGTAAAACAAAAACGAGTTGCTGCGGTCCGAGCCCTTGAGAAGATAAGGGAGTGGACGCAGAATTTAATGACAACTTTACTTTAAACGTTCCCGGCGGGAGTGTCGCGACACTTCCGCGAAATGTAAATATTGTATATAGCAACATTGAAACTTTATGGTAAGCAACTTCTATTTTTTCTGATTGTCTTTGTCCTATAGAAAACATCTGGTACTCGACGTTACTCTAAAAGATCACTTCAAATCTTCAATACTGTCTAGTAAGGTTCCATGATCATTTTAAGTACAGCTAGTGCGTAGTAGCGTGTTAATCTGAGTAGTCAGTGTTATCAAGTGCTGTGCAGCCTATCTCGAGAGGAACCTGGATTTGATAGCTAAGTGTCTTAGGTTTATTTAATCTCACATTCAATACATCTATGAGTGTATATAATGAGTCCTTCGGGGACTGCATGGACCTTATCAGGTTACCAACCATAGTAACTGATTTATAGGGCTCTAAATAATCATCAGTACTGGGCTTTGGCCACTTTACCACCTACGGCGGATTCGCTGCCAAGGAAAGAGCCCAATTGTACTCCCATGCTATAGCTGGGACCTACCGGTAGAAGAGGCGAGCTCAGGCTTGTATTTAAGGTACGAGTGAGCGCGGTGAGGGACGCAGGGGCCCTCTCCGTGGTGCCATAGCACTAAGCCTGGTCACCATAGTGACATGTATATAAAGGTCGAGGAAATGTAAAGTAATAACAATATGTAAGTGAACCTAGGACACTTAGGTGATTCCATGAAGGGAGGAATTATGATATCATTAAACCCCCAGGTGGTGAATATAGACAGGCGAGACGGGGAGAATGTTCACCGGAACAGCAGGACTGGACACGGATGGCAAGCGAAGCACTACACACCCAAGGTATGAGTCACAACCTACTATACTTGCACTCTATTAGACAAGTTAGAAACAAGGCAATGATGTAAATCAAAGTAATGCATTATTAGAATAAGTATTTCGTTGGTCACATGAATAGGTGTACATGTTTGGTGTACATCATCATGAAAGGACTTAACGACAGAGCTATTGATTCAAGATTACGTTCTAAACTTTGCTTGAGTGTATCTTTGTTTTGTTTCTGAGACGTGAATAGTTACAAACACCTACATATCGACTTGTGGCTACACTTAACCTACGCCGGTGGCCTTTGTTTATGTTTTGACAATTCCCATTGCAGTAATCTGCATAAGATTTTGGTTTGGTTGCCATAGATACGTTAACAATTCCCATTGCAGTGCTCTGCATAAGGTTTTGGTTTTGACAATTCCCATTGCAGTGCTCTGCATAAGGTTTTGGTTTGGTTGCCATAGATACGTTAACAATTCCCATTGCAGTGCTCTGCATAAGGTTTTGGTTTGTGTTTTGGTTTTGACAATTCCCATTGCAGTAATCTGCATAAGGTTTTGGTTTGGTTGCCATAGATACGTTAACAATTCCCATTGCAGTTCTCTGCATAAGGTTTTGGTTTGTGTTTTGGTTTTGACAATTCCCATTGCAGTGCTCTGCATAAGGTTTTGGTTTGGTTGCCATAGATACGTTAACAATTCCCATTGCAGTGCTCTGCATAAGGTTTTGGTTTGTGTTTTGGTTTTGACAATTCCCATTGCAGTAATCTGCATAAGGTTTTGGTTTGGTTGCCATAGATACGTTAACAATTCCCATTGCTATTTCACATGATTGAAAGACTTGTTACCCTATTTTGCTGTAATTGCACTTACATGGGGGATAAAAAAAGATAATCCAGTCTCATACAAAACAGCTTGTTTCAATCGTAACAATGTTTCAATCATAACAATGTTTAAATCATAAAAATGTTTCAATCATAACAATGGTTTATTGACGGTCTGCTTCAAGTCCTGCGGTAGACTGTTGGGTGTTGTAACTTGTAGTGTCATCGGGCTGGTAAGGTCATGCTGAACTTCCAACACATGTATGACCATGGAATTTGGCTGTGGAGTCCCTAAGTACTTAGGAGAAGATGGGATGGCGGCTTCAAATCCTGCGGCAGACTCATTTTAGAAAACACAACCTTCTTCTGTGCATTACTATTAATATCATAAACGGGATGTTTACCATGTTTGATTATTGTTTCGAGTTCCCGATATTTCGGCGCTGTTACAAGCACCATGATCACGGATAAACTGAAGTCATTGCGGGTGGATGTTTATGAGCAGACAAATCGGTCTACCCTCTTTCTAGTTAGTTTTTTGCGTTCGGCACCACTACCATTGTCACTCACTACACGATTCTGTTCCCGACATACTACACGACTTGTGGCTACACTTAACCTACGCCGGTGGCCTTTGTTTATGTTTTGACAATTCCCATTGCAGTAATCTGCATAAGATTTTGGTTTGGTTGCCATAGATACGTTAACAATTCCCATTGCAGTGCTCTGCATAAGGTTTTGGTTTGGTTGCCATAGATACGTTAACAATTCCCATTGCAGTGCTCTGCATAAGGTTTTGGTTTGTGTTTTGGTTTTGACAATTCCCATTGCAGTGCTCTGCATAAGGTTTTGGTTTGGTTGCCATAGATACGTTAACAATTCCCATTGCAGTGCTCTGCATAAGGTTTTGGTTTGTGTTTTGGTTTTGACAATTCCCATTGCAGTGCTCTGCATAAGGTTTTGGTTTGGTTGCCATAGATACGTTAACAATTCCCATTGCAGTTCTCTGCATAAGGTTTTGGTTTGTGTTTTGGTTTTGACAATTCCCATTGCAGTGCTCTGCATAAGGTTTTGGTTTGGTTGCCATAGATACGTTAACAATTCCCATTGCAGTGCTCTGCATAAGGTTTTGGTTTGTATTATGGTTTGTGTTTTGGTTTTGACAATTCCCATTGCATCTGCATAAGGTTTTGGTTTGGTTGCCATAGATACGTTAACAATTCCCATTGCAGTGCTCTGCATAAGGTTTTGGTTTGTGTTTTGGTTTTGGCAATTCCCATTGCAGTAATCTGCATAAGGTTTTGGTTTGGTTGCCATAGATACGTTAACAATTCCCATTGCAGTGCTCTGCATAAGGTTTTGGTTTGTATTATGGTTTGTGTTTTGGTTTTGACAATTCCCATTGCAGTTCTCTGCATAAGGTTTTGGTTTGTGTTTTGGCTTTGGCAATTCCCATTGCAGTGCTCTGCATAAGGTTTTGGTTTGGATGCCATAGATACGTTGAGAATTCCCATTGCAGTGCTCTGCATAAGGTTTTGGTTTGGATGCCATAGATACGTTGAGAATTCCCATTGCAGTTCTCTGCATAAGGTTTTGGTTTGTGTTTTGGTTTTGACAATTCCCATTGCAGTGCTCTGCATAAGGTTTTGGTTTGTGTTTTGGTTTTGACAATTCCCATTGCAGTGCTCTGCATAAGGTTTTGGTTTGGATGCCATAGATACGTTGAGAATTCCCATTGCAGTGCTATGCATAAGGTTTTTGTTTGTATTATGGAAATAAATATGCTCATTGGTGGCCTTTATGAGGTTTTGAGTTGGCTATGTGTTTTGTGCAGCTGCTGGGCCCGGTCGTTATCATGGTGGATTTGGCTCTTATGATTTGTGATTTTGCCTTACCTAAATTAGTAGGTATTACGATGCAATTCATGTCTCGGTAGCATTTAATCGAATACACTAATTCATCAAGGATATAGCACTGATCAAAAAAAAAAGAAGGAAATAATTATGTCTGCTGTCACATCTAACATTTAGTTGCTCACTGTTTTTTTTTATGATATGCAGGTTCTCATCATGAGGAGAAAGAAGTAGATGAACAGCCGAGCCCCACGTCGGCTACACCCAGGAAGGCCGAGACGGAGGTAGCTGCCGCTGACGACGCTCCAGTGGTTGCTGAGGCCTGCGAGGACGCCGGCACGTCAGGAGAGGCCGTGTTAGCAGCGTCTCCAACATACACCCCTGCGTCTCCAACCTATACCCCGCCAGAAAGCCCGGAGCATGTGATCGAGCCTATATAAAGCAAATTCCCGCATACGGCGCGCGCACTTACAAATTAGTCTTCCCTTTTGATTTCGTTGTTTTGTTATTCCATTCATTTCTTTAGTTTGTAACGTAAACTCATCACTTTTGACTTGTACTTATTCGATTTCTTTTGTGTTTTATTATATTACTTGTATGTTGCAAAGTGATTTCATTCCAATTCCCAAAAATATACACAAATAAATATAATATAGTTGATTTGGAACTTTTGGAGTCATATCTGGAAAATAGAACGCAATGCACAGAAGTATCACAACTCTGTCGAAAAAGCAATGTATTAACCATTTACACATCTGAACCAAGAGTTCTAAAATATGGGGTACCTCAAGGTAGCGTGCTAGGGCCGTTGCTTTTTTTAATTTATATTAATGATCTCCCAAAAGTCGTATCTCAAAATATGGTACTGTTTGCCGATGACAGTACAGCTATTGTGAAGTGTAATAATCTTGCCTGTTACGAGAAAGATATTAATGATTGTCTAAGTGAAATTATTAAATGGCTTATTAGCAATAACCTGGTCATTAATTTTAATAAAACTAAAGTAATGTACTTTCATCAAAGGTGTGAAAAACCTCCCGTTCACATTGAATATGATAAGTACAAAATAGAAGAGACAAACGAGGCAAAATTTTTGGGTGTAAGGATTGACAGTAAAATAACATGGAAACCGCATATCGAAGAAATTTGTATAAAATTAAATAAATCTGCATATGCGCTGTTTCAGTTATCAAAAAAAGTTAATACACAAACACTTTTAACAGCATATCACGGATTGGTTGCATCAGTTCTGAGGTATGCTATTATTTTTTGGGGACAATCTACTGAAAGAGAGACTGTTTTTAAAGCGCAAAAACGATGTATTCGATCCATGTGTGGCTTAAAAACTACTGAATCTTGCGCACCCCATTTTAAATCTTTAAAATTATTAACATTACCAGCTATGTACATCTACGAAACTGCTTTGTTTGTTAAAATGAATTTACACCTTTTCACAAAAATTTCCGATGTAAAAAAAACTCCAATGCGCTCTCAATATATTAATCAATTGTGCGGTATAAAATGTAGAACCGCTTTGATGAAAAAAAGTTTTTTTGGAATGGCTTCGAGAGTTTACAACAAAATACCTGATAGTATAAAAAACATGCCATTAACAAAATTTAAGAAAGTTCTTGCCGCACTATTAAGAGAAAAGTGTTATTATACTGTTCAGGATTTTATGAATGATAATTTTTAATTTAATTTGTTTGTTAAATTTTAGTTTTTAGATAAATGTTATTATACTGTGCAAGATTTTATAAATGATAATTTTTAATTTTATTTGTTTGTTCAATTTTAGTTTTTATTGATTGTTTCATTTAATTTAGTTTTAAAGTATTTTTGTTTATTAATTTTGATTGAAAATTTGTATGCCTACACGGCAAAACATAGCGCTCCAATATGTTAAACTAACACCAATTATGTAAATACCTATGTTTAACAAATAAAAATTCTGATTCTGATTCTGATTGAAAAAAATTAGTAATTATGAAAGATTTATTGTTTAATAGAAATATCATTTTATTTGAAGTGTAAATCTTCATTTGTAATGTTAATACTGGACATAAATAATAAATCAATTGATAATTTGAATAATTGAATATAAGACATTTTTTTTTGATGACTTTGACTGACTGATATTTTTAATGTTTAAGTATGTGTAAAATTAAAAATCATTAATGTAATAATAATAATAATCTATACTAATATTATAAAGCTGAAGAGTTTGTTTGTTTGTTTGTTTGTTTGAACGCGATAAACTCTGGAACTACTGGTTGGATTTGAAAAATTCTTTTTGTGTTGGATAGTTCATTTATCGAGGAAGGTTATAGGCTATATAACATCACGCTACTACCAACAGGAGCGGAGCATAAATCAGAAATGTTGCAAAAACGGGAAAAGAAAATTCCTTTCTGAGAGCTTCCGTTGCGTGCGCTGCGAAAACGGTTTAAGTTACGAGAATATCATGTATGAAGTAATTATTCGTCTTTAAAAGTTCTAAAAAAAAGTCCGTGACAGCATCTGTCTATCTTTTAAGATTGACTCACTGTAACCATTTTTTACTATTAAAATGTTAGGTTAAAAAGAATATTTTTTTGCGAAGCTTATTTAACCCATATGGTATTAATCTATATCTAAATAAATGTGTTCGTTAGACCGGAAATTTAATATAGAATATTTGTGCTCTTTACTCTATACAGTTTAAACAAATATCTTAGAAGATATCGCAATGTAAAAATACCCGCGCGGAAAAATAATTACGCGGGTTGCGTCGTCGCAATGTAGGTACGGGGGATTCTGGCTGGCCTCCGGGAAATTCAAATTCAAACAAAATAATGTTTACAAGTACAGGGTGTTATCATCATCATCAGCCTATAATGTTCCCACTGCAGGGACTCAGGCCTCCCCTCTAGGAGAGGGAATGGGCTATAATCTACCACGCGGGCCCAGTGCGGATTGGTAGATGTCACATATCTTCGAATTTTTTGGTTCTAAGACATGCCGGTTTCCTCACGATGTTTCCCTTCACCGTTTTGAGAGCAGCGGTGATGAAATAAATTACACAAAGTAATGCGCCTGCCTGGGTTCGAACCCACGACCAACTGTTCGCAAGTCGGGGCCGCCACCACTGGGCCACCACTGCTCTTGGGGGGGGGGGGTTATCGACATCGTATATTTATCAGTAAGAGATATTTATAGTAATTCTCATTTTAGTATAATCTTAACTAATATTATAAAGAGGAAAGATAAAAATTTTTGTTTGTTACGATTTAACTTAATAATTTTGGTTGGATAGTTGATTTATCGAGGAAAGTTATAAGTTATATATAGAGACGCAGACAAAGTTGCGTGGGTCAGCTAGTTAAAATTAGTTACCACAAAATTTAGCAACGGAAAGTCAAAACTCAACTCGTCAAATGCATGTTGGTATATTAATAAATATGGTGAAATCATTTGATTTGATTGACTGCACATGCAGGATTTACCAAGAACATTCAAGAATATTTATTTCATTTTGGTTTTCTATAATAATCTACAAATCATCATTTCCTTGTTGTAGTAATGCCCGGCCTCCAACAGCAGCTCGACCGCCTGAGCCACCAGTCAGCTGCTACATAGAGTGGTTCCAGGAGCGGCACCACTATTTAAACCCGTGGTGGATACATGAAAGATTTGATTGTGCCTGGGAGCCCTGGTGATTGTTCTTGTCCAACCGACTCACCAGGGCTCCCCTAATAAACTAGGTATGAACTTTTACCCAAGTTTTTTTATTTTATTTTTATTACCTTTTTATCTAATTTCCATCACACATACCTACTATCATGAAGTGAAGACTTTCAACTAAAAATGCTGATCATAGGTTAGTATGAAATAGATAGGTACTAGACTTCATTGCATTACTAAAACATACATACATACATAGCCAGTCAAAATCATAACCCTCCTTTGGCTTTGCCGTAGTCGGGTAAAAAGAAGGATCCTAATTATGTTGGTTTAGGTCTGTACCTAGGGGTAGGACTTTTTTGGCATGGATAGAGGTCTGTGCCAATTTTTTCTTTCATTTCTTAGATTGATTGAATTTCATTCCTAAAAGACATCACCAAGCCAATCAGCTTCAGGACCGCCAAGATACACCTACTTCATTGAGAATTACTTATAAGTTGTAACATTATTTTCAATTATAACAATTCACGAAAGACCAGGCTGTATGGTCCGATTACCATAGCCAGATATTGAATGGCCATAAACTAAAAAGTACGTAAGTAGGTACCTACTTGGACAACATGGAACAAGAGTTTTTGTAAGTATTCATAATTTTATAACTACAAATACAAAGGTTTAGCTAAAATATGATTATTATGAGTAGATAGTTATGTATTTTCGCTAAAGTTATTAGTGCCTATCCTATAACATATTTAAAACTTTGTTAGGCAAGACGAGGATACCAATCCCAGTGATTGGGTCCCGTCGGAGTCGCTGCCTGCCGCGGCTGCAGCCGACTACGGCGGGGCCGGGCCAAGCGGTGCTGAGGCCAAGGGCAGCGGACCCGGGAGCAGCTCAATGATGACGGCTTTGCTGCAGGCAGCAAAGAACACCGTCATCATTGAGGACCGGGCCGCGAAACGTAAATTACCCACGCCCAAAGGAAAAGGCGTGGGTAAAAAAACTAAGAAAAGTAATTAAATTTCTTATTTAGAGGTAATTTTTTTTATTGCACGCTCACAAATCAAGGCCAATAATTTGCTAAGTAGGTATAGACACGACTTTTAGTAGAATGAATACTTTTACTTTTATTACATGAAGTATTAGATTCTTACAAGAACTAGCTGCAGAAGTCGCTGCCTAGCCTTTTTTTTTGTTGGTGGGTGGAAAATCATCAAATAACCCCCCCTCGCTCTTGGGCAGAGCGGAAGGGAGTGTCAGACTTCTACTGACTAAAAAGGCATAACGCGGCGTCGGCACAAGGACGAAGAAGTAACATGGGTTGGTTCCATGTTCCTTCTTCGTCCTTGTGCCGACGCCGCGTTATGCCTTTCGATAATACGCAGCCCCGACGGGTAGCCTTTCAGTCTTTATAGATTGATAGATGTTAATTGTTTATTATTGACGATGGAGGTGAGTAGATTGACTGACGCTTATCAAATAAAGACAATTCAAGTAGGTAAATAAAAATGCTGCAATCATAATAATTATTTTTATTAAAAAGTAAGTAAAACACATAAAATCATGCACAGACTCAGATGATTATTCATCTGAGTCTGTGTATGATTTTTTTCGCTGGACCTTCTTCGGCGTCAAGCACACAACCACCCAGTTCTCTGTCGTTGACAGTCGAAACCCCAACGAGTCCAGAGAACTGGGCGAGTTGGGTATGGTATCCGCCGAAGCGGTGTTTGAACGAGCGAAGTAGCCGACGCTGTCATCGCTGTCAAAGTCAAAGTCTTCAAAATCTGTAACAACATAACATAAATTATTTCATACATGTAATTTTTAGTACCTCTTACTTCAAGACACAATGTACAATCTATAAAAATAAAAATTAGTAGCATTTCTGGGGCCCAATTCTGTAACTTAGAGATAAGCAACATGCCATTGTCACTCTATCGACACACTACAGACATTATTATGCAATAGGGAAAAGAGGTGTCGTTGTTCGATGGCTTCACAATGGCAGTTCGATAGCCAAACACGATAGACACAACTGTCAGATTTCGCTTGAAATATATTTACAGACTACCAATATAGTCCTACTATGGCGTTTCAATGTCACTACAGTGGCAAGGCAATGACCATAAATATTTGTAGAATACCAAATGTCAATGAGTAGTCTATTGAGACACAACCGACACACTATCGACTCACTATTGATAAGTTAGCTATTTTACAGAATTAGGCCCCTGTTAGCCCGCTAAAACTCGAGAACGGCTGAACCGATTTGGCTAATTTTAGTCTTGAAATATTCGTGGAAGTCCAGGGTAGGTAGGTAGGGTAGTAGGAAGGTAGGGTTGTAGGTAGGTAGGGTAGTAGGAAGGTAGGTAGGGTAGTAGGAAAAAGAGCATTGCATCGCATGTCGGGTACAGCTAGTAATATAATATTTACCGAATTCAATGGAAGGCGGAGGCGAAGATGTTCGGGACGGCGCAGGATGTAATTGTTCGGCAGCAGATGTGGAGGGAAGTGGCGCGGCCGCTGCCATGGCCGCGCCACTTTCGCATGGCTCAGGCGAAATCCTATAAATATAAGTGAAAGTTAATTAAAGTAAATGTTGTTTGGCAGTAATTAAGTTACAATGAAAATGAATGATTTAATACATACAGCATCCGCCTCTTCTGGGGAGGCGCATCTGGAAGGAGGTCCCCCTGCCTCTTCCTCTCTCCTTCCTCAGCGCTACAAAAATATAACAGTTCTATAATGTTCTATATAAATATGTCAGTTTTGCTTTGGTGACTCAACCGATAAACTTATAAATAAATAAAAAAACACTCACTCCTCCCCAGACTGCCCTCTTTGCTCAGGGCCACCAGTTTGGCCACCGTTCTTTAGGTCTTGTGATCTTAAACATAGCCATAAAATATATTATGTTTATTTAATGTATCTTTCTAGGTATATCTATATCCGTGAGACCGTGACCAACCCACATTATAAATAAATAAGCAGATTAAAAGCAGAAAAAACACAGCCACCAGTCCGCCAGTTTCACAATCCACCAGTTTTAATGTCTGAATGCAGCGAAAATAAGGATATGTTGACATGGAATACATGAAGCTATAATTATTGTTATGTTTATGGCGTGCAAATAGAAAGATGTGCTAAATACCGTAGTAGGTATTTATGTGCAGTGCAGAATAAATTAACTGAATGCTTTAATAAAACGCTAAAATAATGCAAATAATAAACCAACACAAAAAATACAAGCCAAACACGCCAGGTAAACTCAAAAAACCTACACCGCAAGCTCGTCTGCACAAACCTTACATTTACAAACGTTATCGGTCACTCAAGTGCCAAGCACTTGAACGCTGCGTATCATGTTATTCATTTCGTTGAATCTGTTAAAAATATACACGTAATTGATTTGTTGTTTAGAACTAAATATTTCAGATAGTTTATTTCACGAATTAGGGGTGTCATTACTCTTGCAAAGAATTTCTACAGTCCGAAAACAAATCAGAAACCTGTCGTAAACATGTAACACAAATGGCACTTGACAACTTTTTTGCTTAAATCAACTTTGTGGAATAAAAAAGTATGATAATTATACACCATTGTAACGTGTACAATATCTAGGAAGATTCAATATACTACATTATTAGAAATATGCAATAAAACAAAAGTACTTACGACATTTTGCGTTTCCACAGCACACACACTGACTTCAAGTCTTCAATTTCAATTCGTTGTCACTGTCACATCACAAGTCACAACACCACAGAGTATTAAAAAATGAACCGCACTTGGTTTCAGAGCCATCTATAATTCTTACTGTGTATTAAAAGCAACAGCTATATCGTATGCTTAAGAGCCGTAGTGTAACCAGAATTTCGCTAGATGGCGACACATCCACAATATCGAACGTCGCTTGGGGCGTTTTGAGTAGTTAATATTTCTTTAGTTTTCACATTAGCAGAATTTCGCTAGATGGCGACACATCCACAATATCGAACGTCGCTTGGGACGTTTTGAGTAGTTAATATTTCTTTAGTTTTCACATTAGCACTGGTAGTACCACTGACGTAAGTTCCGCCAGAGAAAAGGACAAATTTTTACTTTAACAACATTATTGTGTTTTTACAGATTGATAGATGTTAGATGTTTATTATTGACGATGGAGGTGAGTAGATTGAAGCTAAAACACATGTGTAACAACCGAATATCGTAATGACTAGTGTGTAGAGACCTTTACAGACCCGTTATTTGACGATGCTTTCGAAACAATAGAGATGAACAGATAAGCCGGGCCGCGATCGTAAAAGGTTTTAAAAATTGAATAGACTCGCATAAGCGTCGTCAGCACCTGGTAAAACTAAGGAAACCGCACAGGTGAGTTTGCCGCACTAATTGCGGTAAACTGTACAACGACCACGAAGCAGACGTCTTTGCAAATAAACTGATTCAAATAGGAGAGAATCGTCAGGAATCTGGAGGCAGATGGGAATTTTCTATTTTCTAAAGATTTTTTTCATCCAGTGCCAACAGAGGATGAACTTATTATGCACGTTAAACCGCACATGTGAGTTTGCCGCACTAATTGCGTTACATAAGACGCAGATTTTTGATCCTGGACCACAGCGACGACGCCTTGAGACATGTGTTTATTTCATCCGCCGGTGTGTGTCCCGCAATGACTGGCAGGGTCTGCCTACAGTCGCCTGTGAACAACACAGCAACGCTGTCCTGCAAGCTGGCGGTTCAACGCCTCTAGTGCATGCTTGTGCGATATTGTGCTCTCGTCCCATATTATTACTGTTGGCACTGGAGGGAAAAAAATATTTGGAAAATAGAATTGGCCCATCTGCGTCCGATTCCAGACTTATCTCTCCTGTTTTATCAGTTTATTTGCAAAGACGCAGTTTTTGGTGATGTTGCAATTTAGGGCACGATTCAGCGGCAATTTGGAAACGGAATGTGCAATTATTGTGTAGTCGGGCTATTGTAAAACAAAGTTGCAGCATTGCCCGAGGAACCCACAGCCACACAGCTATATGACGGCAAGGTTGGCGAAGTGGCATGGCTGGGCGATTGATTGTGGCGCTGCTTGTCTTATTTTACTTTCGTACTGTTTGTATTCGTAAATTTTTATTCAGAAAATCCAAACTATGATTCGTCAAATGTACAACGCCATCTATCGAACACGAAGTCAAAATTTAATATAGGTAAATAAAATAAGATTAGTGATTTTTAGTGAGGCAGGTGCTGATATATTATTATGTCACCAAGGAACGTGTGGATGATGATCACAATAAAATAACTTAGACAAGATTTGGCAGTTCAAAAGTACTTTTGCACATACATAGACATGGTCACGCCTGTAATTCCGAAAGGGTTAGGTAGTGGTGTAGGTACCTAATCGTACACCGATATTTCGCTGTGATCTTGAAGCGCCACGTAAAAAAATAGGTAAAAAAACTTTTTAAGTTAAACGGTTTTATGTTAAACATACATTGCAATGTTTAAGATAAATGTACTAAAAACCAAAAAATACTTAATAAAATAGATACAGTCGTGGGAAAAAACCGTGGGGCACGTCAATTGTAATTTCCGCAGCACGACAGTTCCGAATTGACGTGCCCCACGGTTTTTTCCCACGACTGTATCTATTTTATTATTTTTTGGTTTTTAGTACATTTATCTTAAACATTGCAATGTATGTTTAACATAAAACCGTTTAACTTAAAAAGTTTTTTTACCTATTTTTATTTTCTAGTTTTTAGCCGCCATCTTGGATTTTAATTTTATATAGTGTGGCGTCTACATAATCCCGAGTCCGGACCCTTGAGTACGGCCCTGTACAGCGGGGGACAACGCGGGACGAAGGAGCGGAGGTCGCCTGGAGACGCAGTGCGCGCGCGACGCCGAGCCAGTACGCCCAGATCGTCCTAGCGAACGCACGTACTACTTTGTTCTAGCCACCCGCGCTAATTAACTCGCTCGATAATAGCTATCGTATTCTTTATTCTATTCTATTGTATAAAACTTAGCTTCAGTTCTAGTCTATCACTCTGTATCGTTCTTCTTCCTTCTAACGTCTGTAACTATCATCTATCTTCATTAAATTCCCTCTGTTGATCTGCTTGCTGTTTTCATATCATCACCGCTGCTTACCTCGCCACCTGCTACACACCATACACGCATACATCTCCATAGTGGTGACCCCGACGAAGAAATAATGGCGAAGTCCGGTGAAGAACAAATGGAAAATTCCGGATTGTGTCGAGTGGGTGTGCGGGTACCGCCTTTTTGGCCCGAGGAACCGGCTGTTTGGTTTGCGCAAATTGAAGGTCAGTTTATAATTTCCAATATTACTGCCGATCTCACCAAATATCACTACGTGGTTGGTCAATTAGAGCCGCAATTAGGGCTTTCAAAATACCGGATGTTTTCAATACCGGTATCGATCCGGTATTGGACGTCAATACCGTGATCACGGTATTAATACCGGTATTACATACCAACATTTAAAGTATGTGTTTTTATTTGTAAAAACAGTATTTTTTGTTTTATTTTTATTTTAAATAACTTTTATAAATAGCGCTCTTTATAACAATTTGGTATTGGTTGATTATTTAATTAGATAGGACTAAGTAGGAACATAATCAAAACTTAACTCAAGTCTTTTTGTAGGAAGGCATTCCACATAGCGTTTGAAAAGAATAAATATCAAAAAAAGTCGATTTTTATCATTATTGAAATGTATCATGTACTCAACATAGCTACCTATCAATATTTGTAGAAACGTAAGTATAGCTTAATTAGCTATTAGCCACCATTCACAACCCCTACTGAAAAAAAAGCACGCTCTGCATCAATATTCGTAGGTATTACAGACAGTAAATATCTCGAAGCTGCCGGTAGGAATGGACGTGCCTTCATTTTCACACATCATCATTAATGATCATTTCAACCAAGACGTCCACTGCTGGGCGTATAGGCCTCCCCCAGGTGTTGCCGCAGTGGCCTGTCCTATGGGCGCATTCAGCATGACCCCGCAACCTTCACCAGGTCATCGTTCCACCTTGTTGGACGCCTTCCAACACAACGTCTTTCTGTTCGCGGTTTCCACTCCAAAACTTTTAGGCCCCATTGGCCATCTGTTCTGCGAGCAATGTGCCCTGCCCACCACGACAATTTTTACTCTTTCTCGAAGTTCGAACTGACTGACTGGTCGAACTGGACCTATTTTACAACATTAGATCCAGGTAGACTTCGTCCACAACTTCGAGTGTAGAGTCTCCGATTTTGATAAGTGAGGGTGTTACGTGGCGATGCTTCCACTGCGAGGATCGACCGGAGGACACGGTGGAGCACACTGTGGAGGCGTGCCCTGCTTGGGCAGAGCCCCGCCGTGTTCTCGTAGCGGCGATCGGCGGCGGCGACCTCTCGCGCCCGGCCCTGGTGCAAGCCATGGTCCGGGGCGAGGAGGAATGGGACGCCGTCGCCTCCTTCTGCGAAGCAGTGATGCTAGCGAAGGAGGTGGCGGAACGAGAGAGGGAGAGAACCTCTCAACGTCCCAGCCGCCGCGGAAGGCGCTCCGGGCGTCGGGGGTCACGCGATGACCTCCGGCCACCGTAGACGCGGGCCTGTGGACGGTGAGTAACGGGCTAGCTCGCCGTCCGGCCGTCGTCATGACGGCAACAGACCGTGTCGGTGGCGCGTACGTGTTCCACGCGCGCCTCAAAGAGATGTCAGCAAGGAGGGGCCCGCAAGGGCCGACGCCCGTCGGGGCTGTGGCTTGTCGAAAAGATAACGCGGCTCCGACACAAGGGCGAAGAAGGAACATGGGTTTGGTTTTTAGTCAGTAGAAGTCTGACACTCCCCTTCGCTCTGCCCAAGAGCGGGGGGGGGTTATTCGATGATTTTCCACCCACCAAAAAAAAAAAAAAAAAAATGGTGTTACGTGGACAGTCAACATGACCTTGGTTTTGTCCATGTTTATTTTAAGACCCACTCTTTCGGAAGCTCTACTGCGGTCTTATGAAAGAAAGAAAAAAATATTTATTGCCGCAGAATTATATACATAGGTACAATAAAAAAGCAGTAAACATAACTTACGACTAAAAAAATAAAATTTGGTACAAAAAAGAAAAAAAAAAGTTTTTAGTTTACATAACAATTAAAAATTAAATAAAAACAACTCCGACAAAATGAAATGATGAATGAAATGTCATCGAGCATTTCACTGAGGTCTCTTCAATCCAGAACATTAAAGGTATTCTCCAGTGCAGGGTGAACAGTTTCGGAGATATGACGTCTCCCTGTCACACAAAAAAAGGTTCCGAGGTCTGGTCCTGAAGTCGAACTGACATGGTGGTGTTTTTGCCACCGTTGGAGACACTGCAGTACGGCCCAAGTCTCGGTCGAATTAAAGGGTTTCTCGTAGTCCACAACCGCTAATCAGAGAGGCAGGTTATACTCTTCGGTCTCTTGTATGACATCCAGCCACATAACCACGCAGCGTATGTAGGTATGCTGTCTACGGTACTAAAGCCTTTTCGGAATCTGGTTCGTTCGGGAGGCTGGAAATCGTCAACGCACTTCGTCTTCAAGGACCCACCAAGCAGACCCACTGGTGGGTCTCCGAATACTGATGTGTCTCCCAAGACCTACTAGTGGGTCCTCTGATCCTACTAGTCAGTAGGTCTTGGGAGACACATCAGTATTCGGAGACCCACCGGTGGGTCTGCTTGGTGGGTCCTTGAAGACGAAGCGAAACCGCGCAGGTTTGACGATTTCCAGCCTCCCGATATCATTTCCACTGCTCGAATTCAATGAAGTAGAAGGTTCTTCTATGGTCATATCTTGTTCATTATCAGTCATTGTCTCACTGTCTCTTTATATGTTTCGTGTGTCATTATTATATTTAAAAAATGGAATTTAATTTACGATAATTCATGTAATGCTTGCAATACCGTGATCACGGTATTGAGGGCTTCAATACCGGTATTGAAAATGGCCCATATTTGTCCGGGATCACGGTATTACGGGATCCCGTAATACCGGTATTGAAAGCCCTAGCCGCAATACGCGGCAGAGGTGAAAGACATAATTTTAAATCCGCCGGAGAGCGGCCGTTACGAAAAATTAAAAACGGAACTTATCAAGCGGTTGTCCGCTTCACAAGAGCGGAAGCTACAACAATTATTGACCCACGAAGAACTGGGTGATAGGAAGCCATCCCAGTTCATGAGGCATCTGCAGAATTTAGCTGGACCGACAGTCCCTGATCACCTAATCAGGCAAATCTGGGCAAACAGATTACCTACCCACATTCAAACGATTATTGCTTCGCAGACCGACAGCGCACTCCAAACCGTGGCCGAGTTGGCAGACAAAATAAACGACATTTCGACACCGACGCAGCAGGCAGCATGCGCAGCAAGTGAGGCCCCAGGTACTGTGTCAGCAATCGAGATGTTGGTGAAACGGGTCGACGAACTGGCAAAGCAGGTACAAGGCTTTTCATATAATAAGAACCGATCTCGCAGCAACGAACGGAAGGGCCGCAGCCGGTCGACCTCTAGGTCAAGGTCAAGGTCAAGGTCAAGATCACAAGAACGTCCCGCTGATCACCCGCACTGTTGGTACCATTTTAATTTTGGCGGCAGAGCAAGAAACTGCCAGCAGCCGTGTACTTACAAAGCGGCGGGAAACGCAGGCGGCAGTCATTAGTGGCGGTAGCTGACTGTCCCATATCTTCAGGCCGCTTGTTCATTACTGACCGGAAATCAAAGGCACAATTCCTTATCGACACGGGTTCAGACCTATGCGTTTTTCCAAAGTCAGCCGTACGACAGCCTCGAGCAAAGACCAATTATCAACTTTTTGCCGCAAACGGAACACTTATTCCTACATACGGTTACATACAGCTGAACCTGGACTTGGGACTATGACGAGCATTCAGCTGGAGGTTTACTGTGGCCGATGTCACAAAGCCAATAATTGGGGTAGACTTCTTAAGTTTTTACCATCTTCTCGTGGATTGTAGACAGCAACGCCTCATTGATGGGATCACCATGCTTGGTATCGACGTGCCGCAGCCTAGGGAAGTCACCGCCATTTCATCCATCCGTACCACAGCCGACGATACCGTCTACGACAAGCTGCTACGAGAATTCCCAGACATCACCCGGCCAGCTGGTAAGCCGCAAACACTTAAACACACAACCGTGCATCATATTCGTACAACCCCAGGGCCCCCTGTGTCTAGTCGCCCGCGCCGTTTGGATCCAGAACGACTGAAAATAGCTAAGCGAGAATTCGACGAAATGCTGCTAAACGGCACCGTGCGAAGGTCAGAGAGCGCCTGGTCATCTCCTCTCCATTTAGCTAGGAAGAAAACCGACGGATGGCGACCCTGCGGGGATTACAGAGCCTTGAATGCCCGAACAATTCCGGACCGTTATCCTGTACGACACCTCCACGACTTCACAAACGAACTTACAGGTAAAAAAATATTTTCAACTATAGACTTAGTCAGAGCCTATAATCAACTGCCGGTCTTCGAAGACGATATACCGAAGACCGCCATCACAACACCGTTCGGGATGTTTGAATTCCCGTACATGGCCTTCGGTCTAAGGAATGCGGGACAAACATTCCAACGGTTTATGGACGAAGTTTTAACTGGCCTAGATTTTGCTTACGGATACCTTGACGACATACTGCTTTACTCTTCTGATGAGGAACAGCATCTGGAGCATCTACGTATACTGTTCGGACGCCTGAAGGATTACGGCGTCATAATAAATACGTCGAAATGCTGTTTCGGAAAGAAAACAGTAACATTCTTAGGTTTTAGCGTCTCTGCAGAAGGAATTAGCCCATTAAAAACAAAAACACAGGCAATCCTCGACTTCCCGACGCCTAAAAACACAAAAGAGCTCAGAAGATTCTTAGGAACCCTAAACTTTTATCGAAGGTTTATTCCAGACGCAGCAGCAAAGCAGGCACCTCTAAATGCCATGCTGGCCGGGCACAGCAAACGTTCAAAGCCAATTGAACTCACGACTGAACAACTGGAAGCATTCAAGGACTGTAAGTCAAGTATTACTAAGGCTACTCTGTTGGTGCACCCTGATCCCAGTGCTGAACTGGCTATACAAACCGATGCTTCAGACGTAGCCATCGGCGCTGTCCTACAGCAGCGGAAAGGTAACGACTGGCAACCTATGGCATTTTTCTCAAGAAAACTTAGTCAATCACAGAGAAAGTACAGTCCATATGACCGCGAGCTGCTGGCGATTTACGACGCTATACGTCATTTCCGCTACATGGTAGAAGCAAGACCATTCATCATACTGACCGATCACAAACCACTTACCTTTGCTTTCACCACTCGAAGGGACAAATGTACACCGCGACAGTTCAGATACTTGGATTTCATCTCACAATTTTCAACTGACATAAGGTTTGTCGCAGGTAAAGACAACGTAGTAGCAGACACTCTTTCCCGCATCGAAGAAATAGCCGCGCCCCTAGATTACCACCGCCTAGCCCAAGCCCAGGACACAGACGCGGAGCTACAAGCACTACTCGTGGAAGGATCTAGTCTTCAACTGCAGAAGGTTTCCCTACCTGATGCCACAACGCAAGTATACTGCGACACTTCTACATCCAATCCTAGACCTTACGTTACTAGTGCCTTTCGACGTCAAGTATTTGAATCACTACATAACCTCAGTCATCCCGGTGTTAAAGCTACAGTACAACTAGTAACAACTAGATTTGTTTGGCCGGGCATAAGGCGTGACTGTCGACAATGGGCTAAGGAATGTCACCAATGTCAACGGTGTAAAACCACAAGGCATACGACCGCACCGTTTTCAGAGATCAAAGCACCAACAGCTCGTTTTCAACATATACATATGGATATTATAGGTCCCTTACCTTTGTCTGCTTCCCACAGGTACTGCCTCACGATAGTCGACCGGTTCACACGTTGGCCTGAGGCGTACCCCCTCGCCGACATCACGGCCGAGACCTGCGCATCAGCCTTCATCTCTGGCTGGGTCGCACGGTTTGGCTGTCCTGCACGAATCACCACCGATCGCGGCCGCCAATTCGAGTCGCGCCTCTTCAAGTCCATCGCGGCACTGATCGGCGCTGACCACCTCACGACGACTGCTTACCACCCAGCCGCCAATGGGTTGGTGGAACGCCTACATCGGCAACTCAAGGCGGCCATCACCTGTCACGCGTCATCGCAGTGGACCGAATCTCTTCCGATGGTGCTGCTGGGTATTCGCAGCGCATGGAAGGACGATATCCAGTCATCAGCGGCGGAGCTTGTCTATGGTGAGCCACTACGCTTGCCTGGGCAATTTTTCAACACAGCATTAGAAGAGGAAGTTGATGTCACTGACTTCGCCGATCGCCTACGCAGTCGCATGAGTAAACTAGCACCAACACCGACTACGTGGCACTCACCTCGTCCTTTCTATGTACCGAGAGACTTGTGTACTGCGACGCACGTCTACCTACGCCAAGGACCCGTCCGACGTCCACTCCAAGCACCATACGCCGGCCCGTACAAAGTCGTGCGCCGAGGTTCCAAAACATTCGACATAAAGGTACAGAATAAGCAACAAACTGTTACCGTAGACAGGCTGAAACCGGCGTACACGGCAGACGACAACGTCACGGGGATGACAACGCCAACGCCGACACCAGCAACCACGACTTGGGTGACACCGCCAGCCACTACAGCTTCAGATCCAGTTCCCGACGGCATATCTTCAAACACTAGTAAGAAGACTAAGAGCGGGAGGACGGTGAGATTTCCCGACTACTATCGATCGTAGTTACGATCTCGGTAGGGGAGTACTGTGGCGTCTACATAATCCCGAGTCCGGACCCTTGAGTACGGCCCTGTACAGCGGGGGACAACGCGGGACGAAGGAGCGGAGGTCGCCTGGAGACGCAGTGCGCGCGCGACGCCGAGCCAGTACGCCCAGATCGTCCTAGCGAACGCACGTACTACTTTGTTCTAGCCACCCGCGCTAATTAACTCGCTCGATAATAGCTATCGTATTCTTTATTCTATTCTATTGTATAAAACTTAGCTTCAGTTCTAGTCTATCACTCTGTATCGTTCTTCTTCCTTCTAACGTCTGTAACTATCATCTATCTTCATTAAATTCCCTCTGTTGATCTGCTTGCTGTTTTCATATCATCACCGCTGCTTACCTCGCCACCTGCTACACACCATACACGCATACATCTCCATAATAGTATATTGTATTCTGCTTGTTGAGCCCTTTCATTTGATACCCATATTGATGGGATTAATAAAACATAAATTATCCGCCATTTTGTAGCGGCGGCCATCTTGAATTTATAATGATAATGAATAAACATAATTGTATTGTCACCAAAATACAAAGTGTATACAAAATTTCAGATTAATCGGTTGACAGGAAGAGGGTGAAATTTGAATTACTAAATTTGATCCAAGAATAAAACAAACGGGGTGAGCTAAATAAAACCGTTTAAAAACCGTTTAATAAATGGGGACGCTTGACGTTTTGATGTAATATGGGCTATTGCCATCAACCGGGCACATAACGAGACTCCGTGGCCTCTACTGAGAAAACCCTTTGTTTTCATGCTCAGTAGTCGCGCTACTGGATCAACAAGACAGACACACTTTTCCACGTGAACGAAGTCGCGGGCATCAGCTAGTTATCTATATAATGTTAGTATATTATTATTTTAGTGTTGTACAGTCTGCACAGCTAATAAGTATACATCACGCACACTAGCTAATGAGTTTACACTTTACATGTGTGAAATAGTTATGCCACACAAACACTGAGTAAAGCAAGCGAGCTCTGTCTTTATTAGTGTGCGTGCGGCACATCAATAATACCATATACCAATATATAGTAATCATTCATTTGTCACTGAATCAGATATAATATTTCGCTAATGCAACTATAGCAATCTTGGCACAATAGTTAACACCTTTGGTTAACGAACGAGGAGTCGTAAGATCAAACCACGGGTGCTGCTTTTCTTTTTGTAATCATTATTTTGTTAAAACATTATTTAAAGTAGAATCTTTAACGATTCAATCCCGTGGATGAGTTATGAAGTTTGCAACGTTTGAGAACTACGACACTCTCAGTCCATTTTATTTCGGCTGCTTATAAACTAACTACCAACAATTTAAAAATAAAATTGTTTTCAAACACCTTCATTTATAAAAAAATTGCAGTCTTAGTGGTCAATCTACGATTATTTGCGTTACTTAGTTTATTGATAACACAGAATTACTCTAGATATATTCGTTTGTAATTTATTTCTGTGGATCCAAACATGCATCATTAAACAACGTTACAAAGGCAGAAATCGTTCTTTTGCATGAGCAAACCTTATTTATTAGTGAAATTGCAAGGCGCCTAATGATATCGGTAAGTAACAGATATTATAACTTTTATGTTTACGTAGGAAGGTATATAATAGGTTTATATTTAAAAGTATTTTACATAATTATTGTATAGAAATAACATTAATTATATATACCTATATGAAAGCATAATTTTATTTTTTAAGTAAGTATACATAAATATTACTATAGTATTTACTATAAAATAACTATTATCATAAGTATTTTAGTAGAAGTAGGTATTTTAAATACTGTTTTGTTTTATATTCACAGAGAAGAACCGAGCAATAAATTATGGGTCCACAAATCTTCGACGTGGGCCAAAATCAAAAGCGAATTCATCAGCTCGACACCATGACATCGTGGCAAAGCACAAAGCTAGTTCATTCAGATTGCCAACACGCGTCACAGCTACAGCACACAATGTGTGCTTACAAACGGTGAGAAATCACCTGCGTTCTGCTGGTTCACGCTGCAGTAAGCCAGCGCGGAAGATTTTACTGTCCACTGCGCATCGACGACGCCGACTACAGTTCACTAGGTCATAATTATTTTAATTTTGATTGGAAGAACAATGTGGTGATTTGTAGCGACGAAAAAACTTTTAAGTTGAATAAGGATGGGCGTGAAATATTATGGAGAAAAGGTGGTGAAACATAATTATAATGAATGTAATAACTAAATTAGTAGAATTTATTTTAAATATTAAACGATTGTGAACCTTATTGTTATATACATAATGTTCATGTTTGTGTGAACAAATGTAAAACTTAGCATTATTTTTATTTGTTATATCCTATACAACTTGCTGTATTCCTCTGTTTTAAACAACAATTCGTATTGTTAAAAGTCTGGTGAAGTGATGTTATTGTTATGCAGATAGAAGTTGCCATAATTTCTTACTATCTAACATGTTGATTCACTTCCCAGCTAATTTTACTTTCGATTCAATTTAGATACCACCCTACTTCAATAAATTATTTACGTCCATCCCTAAGCAACAAATAAATTGTCTAACTAATAAAACAAATTATTTTATTGTTTTTATTTAATTACCTTTCTACTTTTTTGTTTAAGTGATTTTATTGGTCAAAAACTTAATTTTATAAAACAAAAAGTAAAAAAAGGTAAAAATATATGAACCATATGAACGTTTAAGGTTGATGTTCCAGGGTAGCCCGCGAAATTCAATTTTTATTAAGTTTTTTGCAATTTGCAGGCCAGTGATAGGTTGTATCTTGATGAACATTTGATTCGCGGCTGTAAGACGTATATAGTTACAGAAATATAATCATCAAAACCATTAATACAACCCTCCGAGCTCATAAAGGTTTAAAAATGACTTTTTACAAGGTCAAAGCCATTCCGGAACCTTTATGAGCTCGGAGGGTTGTATTAATGATTTTGATGATTATAATTCTGTAACTACATACGTCTTACTGCCGCGAATCAAATGTTCATCAACATACCACCTATCACTGGCCTGCAAATTGCAAAAAACTTAAGAAAATTTGAATTTCGCGGGCTGGTTGGAGGATTCACCTTAAAAAGAAAGATCACGAAAACATTACGGCTATTTTCATTTAACATGTAGTTAAGTTTTAACTTACCATAATGTTAAAACAGATGTCGCAACAACATTACGTATAAAAGTTGTTTTTTAAACTTTGAAGCAACAAACTTTTAATAACTTAGGTACCTACTGTAAGTTATGTTAATGATATTCCTACAATGTCATTATTACAACATTGCAGGTGAAACATTGTAGCAACCTAATTTTTACAATATACTTAAAAAAACATTGCAGGTACTTAGCAAACTGAACTTACGAAAACTTTCGATATCAGCATTCCCGCAATGTCATTTTTGCAACATATTTTTTTTAACCTTTATACAATGTCACCATTACAACGTTGTAGTAACTTCCATAGACAACATTGCCGTTATTTTGCAAATGAAAATTATTGTAATTTACAATTTTAACATTCCTGCAATGTCATTTTTGCAACATATTTTTATTAACCTTTAGACAATGTCACCATGATTACAACGTTGTTGTAACATCCTTAAGCACTAAGTCACTGTGCTGCACGTAGGTACATGGCACTTGCCCATGAAAACGACGGAACACCACTCCCTACGGCCTAATGTCCTCATTCAACACGATTATGCAGATCCATAACATGTTGGTACCTACTTACACCACGAACGCCCCAAAGTTGACGTAGCGGCGCGCCGCTACCTACGTCAACTTTGGGACTTTTGGGCGCCGCGGCGCGACTCCAGCAACTCCACGATCTCGCCACGTACTTGGTCTTCTGGCGCACGTGCTCCACGATGTCCTCCGCCGTACTGGGCCCCAAGTCTGCTATTACAATAGTGTCAGAATGCATTGATTTCATAATTGTTGATTTTCACAAGTAGACGACAAGCCAAAAAGTACCTTAAGTCGACAAACTTAAGGTACTTTTTTGCTTGTTCGGCGTGTTGTCAAAATCAACAATTATGAGATCAATGATAGACCATTCTGACACTATTGAATGGAGATTCGGCCACGGTGTTTGTTGGATACCACGTGTGTTTTGAATTTTTTTGCTGTTTTTAAGTGTTTTTCGACATTTTAGTGACTTGTCATTGTATAATTGTGTTGTCCTTGTGTTCGTAACCAGGTTTGTATTGTGATTGTTTTAATTTAAGTCCCCTTTTGTTATCTTTTTTTACCAAACATGGAAAAAAACAAGCCCCCCGATAAGGTCCCTCCCGATATTCCATGTTCTTCTACTTTGGATCATCAGTACTCGCTCAGCCCACTATCGCAATTATCGGATGTTCTTTGTAACGTTTCAACGATGGATGTATCAGTAAGTTCCCAACCCCAACAAAACCCACGCAAACGTCATGTTGAAGGTGCAACCTTGCCTCCGTCATTGCCGAGCAAACAGCAGAAAAACCAAGTCGGACGCATCAAGTACTCCGTTATGGATAAGGCCCCATACATTGTCCATGTTTCACGCATAGAGATACAGCCAAATGCTGGCACTACCCTTCATCCAGTTAATTTCGGAAAGTTCCTTATGAACAACAACATCGCTAACATTGTTCGTGGCGGTGTCAACAGAGTCGGCAGAAACAGGGTCTCGGTGGAGTTTGCTTCCCCTCAGGATGCTAACTCTTTCTTAGTTAATAGTTTATTGTCAAAATATTGTTATAGTGCATCAATCCCTACATTTAATATCACAAGGATGGGTGTTGTTACTGGCGTTCCTTCAGAACCCACAGAAGAAGAAGCTATGTCGTATTTGTCTGTACCCATAGGGTGTGGACAAATCTTAAAAGTTCGACGTATAAGTGGAAACCCACAGAAACGTGTGTCCTGACCTTTGATGGACAGGTGCTGCCAAGCAGGATATACTGTTGCTACACATCTCTCCCAGTGAAACAATATATATACCCAACAATCCAATGCCGCAAGTGTTGCAGATTTGGACATGAGGCAAACCTGTGCAGGTCTAAACCACGCTGTAACAAGTGTGGTCACGATCACCCGGATGATGGCTGTAATATTTCAGAGGGCGAGGCCTTCTGTGTGCTTTGTTCGGGTAACCACTTTGCCGATAGCCAGTCATGTCCTGAGCATGGCAGGCAGAAGGCAATTAAGACTGTCATGGCTGAGAAAATCATCCCTTATGCTGAGGCGTGCAAAATTATCCCCACAGTTTCCCGCAATTATGCCAATATGGTCAAATCCTCTCCTCCATCCCAGTCATATCGTAAAACAGTGACCCTTAAACCCAGGACTCATGCCCCCCTTTCTCCGTCATATGACAAAATTGCTCATCAGCATATAGTCAGTTCTCCCCAACCCTCACAGTCCAATGGCTGTGCGCTTAGTAACAATCATGTACCTAACAACATTGATTCTATCATTGAACTTCTTATAAAACTTTTACCTACTCTTATTTCTTCTTCCAACTCACAATCACCGTCCAACGTTGCCGATCAACTTGTTTCTTTACTTCTATCAATTAAAAATGGCGGCTCGCCTAGTTTTCCTTCAATGGAATGTGAGGAGCGTGTGGCATAAAAAGCACGACCTCATATTTCTTTTAAATAAATACAAGCCTTTGGCTTGTTCCATAGCTGAGACTTGGCTAACGCCAAGTCTTAGCTTCCGCATGCCACACTTCAACATTCTCAGATGCGACAGATCTGATGGATATGGAGGTTCAGCTCTCCTTGTCAATAATCGGGTCCCACTTCTGCCCCTTCCTTTGCCTTCACTCACAGGAGAAATGAGTATTGTGGCGGGAAGGGTGGAGGGCATTACAGTGTTTTCAATATACATTGCTCACCCTCGACCTGAATTTTTGGATATTTTAAAAACCACTTTCTCAAATACTCGAGGACCAATTATGGTCATGGGTGATTTTAACTGTCATCATTATAGATGGGGGTCCGAACGCTGTGATGCCTTTGGTGTGGCTTTGGTTGAAATCTTGGATGATCTGAATCTCTGTATTCTTAACAATGGTTGCCCGACTCGCAGATCTCTCCCTGGACAACAAAAGAGTTGTGTAGATCTGACATTTTGCTCAGTTGAGTTGGCAGCTTCAACACAATGGGAATGTACATCCTTGTCGCATGGTAGTGACCACTACCCTATTGTAATATCTTTGATTAATAAGACTTATTTAGAGAAAAGTTCTCCCCCACTTCTGAAATAAAACTTGTCCAAACCAGATTGGTCTAGGTTTGTATCATTAGTGGAGGAGAAAATTGATGTTTTGCCAAATTTAAATTCAAGTTTATTTGATCCTCCTGGTCACCACCATGCGAAGAGCTGTTATGAGGGTTTTGTTACTGCCATCACCTCCAGTGCTGATTCCTGCTTCCCGTTGAAAAACAGTGCCCGTAATAAAATTTCTTCACCCCCGTGGTGGGATCGTGAGTGCACTTCGGCAGTCAGGGACAGGAACGAGGCTGAGCTTCGGTACAATGCAGATATGAGCACCGAAAATCTGATAGCATATTGCCAGATTAATGCCAGAACCAAACGTCACCTGCGCAAAAAGAAACGAACAGGTTGGGTTACATTCTGCACCTCTTTGTCTCCCTCTACACCTGTGTCGGTAGTTTGGAAGAGCATCAATAGGTTCAGACGAGGTTGCTCTCCATCAGTTTCTTCTCCAATCACTAGGGAAACGGCTGAACTTTTTTTTGATAAAATTGCTCCACCATATGTCCCACTTTTTTCTGAATGTGTAAACTTGACCCATCAACATGTGTCAGACGATCCTTTGGATGCGCAATTTTCTTTGGAGGAACTGAATGTGGTACTCAGTCACGTCCGGGACTCGGCCCCGGTTATTGATGGTGTGCCATATTCTTTTATATCCCATTCTGGTGACAAGGCCAAAGCCTATTTCTTGAATATTTTAAATTTTGCCTATTTTCATGGCTGGGTCCCAGATCAATGGAAACGGCAATTAATCATTCCACTGTTGAAACCAGGCAAACATGCAGATGATCCAAATGGCCTTAGGCCAATTGCTTTGTCCTCAGTGTTGGCCAAATTACTGGAGCACTTAATTAAAAACCGTCTGGAGTGGTTTGTTGAGTCTAAAGATATGCTGCCGAATTACCAATTTGGCTTTAGGAAAGGACTTGGTACTATGGACAGTGTTGGTACTTTAGTTGCGGACATCCGTTTAGCTTTTTCAAGAAATGAATCGGTTGCAGCTACCTTCCTGGACATCTCCTCTGCGTATGACAACGTACTTCTTCCCGTACTCAGGCAAAAACTGCAACAGCTGAGTCTACCGGCTAAGATGATACGATGTATATGTGAGTTACTGATGTCCCGCTCGTTGGTCCTTAGAGTCCAGGGAGAGGAGTTTGATGATAGGCGGATATGGAAGGGTCTTCCACAAGGATCTCCCCTCAGTCCCATACTGTACAACCTTTATACGGCCGATATTGGGTCTTGCATAAATAACAATTGTCAGATATTACAATACGCCGATGACATTGCCTTGTACGTGACAGATTCTTCTATAGTCGATGCCGCGTCATCTTTGAGCCTCTCTCTGGATTCTTTGAATCAGTGGCTTTTAAGTCATGGCCTGTCGCTATCTGCGCCGAAAAGCTCGGCAGTAATCTTCTCTCGCAAAAGACGCATTCCCCATGTAACCATTGACATTTTAGGCCAAAATATCCCAATAGTAAATAAAGTTAAATTCTTAGGTGTAATTTTAGACACAAAATTAACTGGCAAAGATCACATCAATTTTCTTATTAAAAAATGTGAAAGAGTTATTTCAATTTTAAAAGTTCTTGCAGGCGTGTGGTGGGGTGCTCACCCCTACACCATGAAATTCGTCTATAATGCCTTAGTCCGTAGTGTTTTAGACTACGGAACATATCTTCTGATCCCGTGCAACAAAGGTGCCCTAGTTGGACTGGATAAGATTCAGTCTAAATGCCTTCGAATCATCTTAGGTTGTATGAAATCCTCCCCCATTAACGCATTGCAGGTTGAGTGCGCTGAACCCCCTCTGGCCCTAAGGCGCCAATATCTGGCTTCCCGTTTTTTGTCTAGGCTTATATGCAGAACTTCACATCCCCTTATAGAAAAATTGTACGAGTTAGATGCCCTAAGCAGAAATTCAAAATATTGAAAAAATAAAGAAATACCCCTAATTTTAAAGTCTTTTCGTCAAATTCTCAATTTAGTATGTCCGATTGTTCCGTTCTCCAGATTGCCCCTTTTTAATTTTACGTATGAAGTTTTATGTTACGTTCCTAAAATTATATTTAACATTGGTATATCCAAAAAATCCCCGTCAGCGAACTCGACATTCAATGCGGCGGTGGGCGAGCGATGGAATGGTTTCCAACTTTTTTTTACGGATGCTTCGAAACTAACTGAACTTAACCACACTGGAGCTGCGGTCTATTACCAGAGCTCTAGTATAATCCTGCAGTTTAAGTGTCCGAAGGAGTCTTCTGTGTTCACGGGCGAATGTGTGGCTATATTGGAAGCTTGTCTTTTCATAAAGTCGCACCATAATATACACAAAGCCGTAATCTTCACAGACTCTCTTAGCTGCCTACAGGCCTTAATACAAAATCCCTTTAAAAGTAAATTGCACAGTTCCCTTATATTAGAAATTAAAGAGGCCTTATTATCTTGTGCTCTCAGTCAAAAAGAGGTTCAGCTAGTTTGGATTCCTAGTCATTGCGGTATTAAGGGTAATGAGTGCGCGGATGCATTGGCCAAGGATGCTTGCTCATCGTCAGTAGCTGATCTTTCCCGTAATCGTCTTCAGGGGTATGACTTATTGAATCTTCCACGATCGATCCTCCAATCATCGTGGCAGGATCAATGGAGTGACACTGGAAAGAAAAAAGGCAGGTTTTATTACGCAGTACAACCAACTATAAAACCGAAACCTTGGTTCTATGGCTACAAAAAAGTTTCCAAACCTGTTATCTGTTATCCAAAACGAAGTGCATAAGGTTTGCTCTACCAAATGTCAAAAGTACTGATTGTGACATAGTATTGAATCAAGAGAAACTAGAATTTGTCAATGAAACTGTTTTCTTGGGGATAACGATTGACTCAAGGCTGCAGTGGGGTCCGCATTTAACATCTCTTGCAGGAAGGCTGAGTTCAGCAGCATATGCTGTTAGGAAAATCCGTCAATTTACAGACGTAGATACCGCGAGACTAGTCTATTTTAGCTATTTTCATAGTGTTATGTCATACGGTATTTTACTATGGGGACGGGCTGCAGACATCGAGTCTATATTTATTCTGCAGAAAAGAGCCATTAGAGCCATATATGGTCTACGAAGGCGCGATTCTCTGAGAGAGCTGTTTAAGGAAATTAACATCATGACAGTACCTTGTCAATACATCTATGAAAACATCATGTACGTCAGGAAAAATCTGCATTTATTTAGCAAAAGAGGTGATAGACACCACTATAATACGAGAAATAGGGACCAACTAGTTCAGCCAGGTTTCAGGCTAGCTAAAGTAGACTCATCTTTCATGGGGTACTGTTTAAAATGTTACAATAAAATACCCCCTCACATTCTTCAACTAAATGAGACAAAATTTAAATCTTGTATTAAACGCACAATAAGTAGGCAAGCTTACTATAAGTTGGGGGATTACATTGATGATAAAAATGCTTGGCTCCATGCTGGTCCTGCTCCACAACCATAGGGGCAATTAAATCGATTATCATGTGAAGTTATTGTAGAGGCTGCAGAAGATTGTAAAAATATCTTTGCATTGTATAGATTCAATGTCTTAATATTGTATAATTGCATGGCACATGTGTGAGTACTATGTACTATAAAGCCCCTTTTTACATTTTACATTTAGTTATATTTTAGTGACGTTGCCCTGGTGGCTGAGAGAATGTCATGCTCACTCAAATGTCTCGCTGATGGTGGCGGGTGTGTCGGATCATTTAGTTCCCTTCAAAATGGTTGAGTTAGATGGTGCTGATCCATGCGTCATGTTCGTGAACGGGCGCTGTCAGTGGAGACTGGTCATTCCTTAGTTGCCATGGTGTAAATATATTTTTCTTTTTGATTTGTTTATTATATCTTTTTACTCTGGACGCTCTTAACTTGCACGTCTTGCTACATAGTTCTCACATAACCCTAGTAGCATTTTTTGTTGGCATTTAGTTGGGCCACATCAGAGGTATGTGGCCCAACTAAATGCCAACAAAAATGTATGTGGCCCAACTAAATGCCAACAAATGCCAACAAAAATGCTACTAGGGAATATACCATCTCAACATGAATGATAAAATGTACCAAGATTTTGTAACAAATTCTAATTTAAAAGAGTGTCCATGGAGTTTCTTGCCCGTTCTTCTTCATGAGATCTACGTTAGGGAACTGGCAACTACAGTACTTTCACAAGTTATTATGCCTTGTGATTGTGACTGTAGCGTAGGAGTGCAATGCGTCGTTTCGGGAGTTGCTGCGTCGGGCTGCGCGGCGCCGGATGTTACCGGCGGCGAGTGGTGTGGGAGCGGGGGCGCGCGGTGGCGTGGGCCGTGGCGGCGGGTGTGCGGGGCTCCGGGTCGCGGGGCGGCGGTTGCACGTTGCGGCGTGCATTCGTTGTTCCGTGATTCGGGGTCTCGAGCATTCGTTGTTGCGGTTTGCGTCGCTGCGTGCTTTCGTGCTCGCAGTGTTCGTTGTTGCGGGCATTCGGTGGCGTGTGGTTCGGCGTGGTGGCTTTCGGAATGACGTATTGCACTCGTAGTTTCGTTTTTTTTTGTGAAATGTTCTTCTGAAATTCAAAAGTGCCTGTAATGGCTTAATTGAAATAAAGAATTTGAGTTTGAGTTTGAGTTTTTGAGTTTATATCCACCATATGTCGTATTCGTCTTGGATTCTGAGTACTCCTGTTTTCGTGCAAAAAATCCGGGTTAGAGATTCTTCTCTTTGCGAGTGCGGGTTGGAAGAGGGTACTCTGGATCACATCTTCTTTGAATGCTCAAACAACATTCCTCCTCTAGATCTGTATAAACGTCTTCCTAAATTTAAAATCCCTCTCCCGACTAATTTCCCCTCCCTGCTAACATATTCCTCCCCCGAACTGCTTGTGGCGCTGATGACTTTCATCCGTCACAATAACATAAAATTATAAATCTGCCGATGGGTGTGGTATGCGTACATTTTAATTTTTTGGTGGCGCCACCGTCGTACCGTTAACAGCTGATTCAAATCGCTCCGTATAAATAAATTCGTAAAAGTGTCTACAAAACATTTTTCGGCCCAATTATCGTTTATCCAGTGATAAAAACCAACAATACGTGAAGTGTAGCAGAAGAACAGGACTTTATGCAAGATAAAAGTGAAAAAGTAATATTGTAAACAGAGACAAAGAACTCAGTGTAAAATACCATCCAGACTAATTATAAAGAAAGTGTAAAATAAAATCCAAAACAAAGTGTAAACAAAAACATTTAATCAAATATAAGTGCGTAAAATAAGTGACAATATTTACATTGGTTGTTTAGAGCAGTTTATACACATAAAAACATTAAAAAACCATATCCCATTGTGAATTGACATTTATCCTACCCTATTGTCTAAAATATTTAACAAATTGTTTATTTACAATCTGGAACTAATTTGTGCCAATAACCCAGTGAAAGCGCATCCTAGGTCAGTGCAGTGTACTATCCATGGTGTCTGGAATCGACATAACGCCGTGATAAACACCATCAACGTTTTACACTGTAAATAGCGACATCTATTGTGTACCACGCGCACTGCGCTGCCAATCGATCGATTCAACCGAGCTAGCATTGTTGAACGTGACTATGAACAAGTGTGGCGCCTGCGGTAAATTTCAATCACCGATAGATGGCGCAAAATGCGACATTTGCCTTAAATCATATCACCGTCGGTGCGTTAGGCTTAATCTGACTGGCATAATAACCACACCCTGGCATTGTCCTGAATGCAGCAAAAGCCAAGTGCGGGACAACCGGAACGAGACACCAGTGAGGGGACAGGCAGTGGCGCCGCTGGAAGATAGCTTGGTAAACTTGATGGACACAAGTCCCATCAATACCACGGCTATGGACACCACACAGGAAATGACTCATCACCCATCAGACATCACGGCGGAGCTAAAGAAATTTAAGGAGGAGTTTATTAGCACCATTAAGCAGGAATTTCAGTTAATGCGCGACGACCTGGCCGAATTAAGGTCAACTATAAAAAAAACTAACGACCGCATGAGCGCATTGGAAGAGAGGGTCGCTGTGATGGAGAACCGCACACAGGAACAGGAGTCAACGGGGGTGAACGACATCATCGCTCAACTCCGGAGCGATATAAACGACCGCGATCAGGAGCTCCTAGCCACGGACATACAAATCTCAAGTTTGCCCGAAGCTCCCGGCGAAAACCCAGTACATACGGCCTTAATAGTTGCGTCAAAGCTAGGCGTAAAAGCCAAAGCACGCGACATTGTGAGTGCCGAGCGAGTTGGGGGCAGGCGCATTAATGCGACGCAGCCAGCACCTGTGGAGACCCGCCCGCGATTCCTCGTTGTACGTTTCGCGCGCCGCGACCTACGCGACGAGATGGTGGAGGCCGCCCGAGTGCGTCGTGGTATGACCTCTGCGGACCTCGATTTGCCTGGTCCGGCCTCGCGCATCTACATCAATGAGCGCCTTACGAAGACCAATCGGGAGTTGTTTCGGCAGGCGCGGGAGGCCGGTGGTCGCTTTGGGTGGCAGTACGTATGGTCCAGGCGAGGCCGCATACTCGCCCGCTACAAGGCCGGGGACTCTGTTCACCAGATCCGCTGCGAGGCTGATATTCGTCGCGTTTTTGCAGCCGTACCCATACTGGCTACTGTTTAAAATAACCACGCTCTGCCCTAATTTTGTTTCTCTAATTTTTTATTCTTTATTTTTTTATATTTTTAAACCTTTGTTTTATTGTTTTAATGCTTATAACACACAGTATGTCACTAAATTATGTAAATGTGGCGTGGTCGCTGTTTATGTTGTAATTTTCAATTGTCGTGTTTGTCTCACGGCCGCGCGTCACAGAGTGCTCAACTCGAACCGGTTATATCACAGTTATTTCTTCCTCACACACAATATTTACAAACACTTACACTTGCCTTTTATATTTACTATTCTATCTGACTTAATATTTACATGCAATAATATTTACATACAAATAATATTTACATTCGACTTAATATTTATATTTCTATTACCTTTAATTTATCATAAATTACGCATTTATTTCACAAATTATGAAATACTAATTAAGTTTCTACCCAAAACTATATTAAAAATTAATGAAAGTTTTTTTACTGAACTGAAAATAATATTATTAATTATTTATGAAATGTTCATACTCGATTTAACACTTTTTAATAATGTCTAAAAAAGACAAGTATCTCAAAGTTGGATTTTTAAATGCGGGTTCTCTAGGAACAGGTCATGACGATTTTATTTGTGCAGTCGGCAAGTACGATTTCGATGTGTTAGCTATCAACGAAACTTGGTTACGTTCGGGCGAGGAGGGGCGCGCGCCTGCAGTGCCGGGCTATCGCCTGCGACACGCGCCGCGGCCGGCATGCGTGCGCGCTGGCCGCGGTGGGGGCGTCGGGTTCTACCTGCGGCGAGGTTTGAGTGCGCGAACACATACCGGACCGACTGACCCCAGGTTCGAATCCGTCGAGCAGATGTGGCTTACGTATTCCATGGCAGGTAAGAGAATTGCCATCGGTACAGCTTATCGACCACCATGGTTCGATATTGATTTATTTTTGGATGCTGTAACGAACTCCCTTGCTGCTTTAGGAAATTGCGATCACTACATTTTGCTCGGTGATTTTAACGTAAATATGATACATACCAACGAGCACAAAACTAAAAAAGTACTCGAGTTTCTGAATTGCTTAGGCCTGTCTCAGTTGGTCACTTCGCCGACACATTTCACTGATACAAGCGAAACCCTTATTGACCTTCTGTGCACGGACCTTAGCGCGAGATACACGAACGTGGAATCATTTGGAACGTGTTCTGGTCATGCCTTCATAGTCAGCGAGTTCCATTTAAAACGTGACAAATTTAAACCATTTGTAGCAAGATACAGGCCCATCAAAGATATTTGTAGGGACAGTTTTAACAGTGATTTGTCACAGTTAAACTTGGAAAATATTGCTGACCTTCCAAATGTAAATGATATGGTGAACAGTTTCAATGAGCGTATAATATCATTATTTGACGAACATGCACCAATCAAGACCTGTACTATAAAGGAAGTATCGTATCCCTGGATCACTGACACTATTAAGCTCATGATGCGGCTGCGGGACAAAGCATTGGCTACGTATAGAAAAACCAAGACAGAACAAAAAAAACAGTATTATAAACAGTTAAAATCTTTAGTGGAAAGCGCCTTGTACCATGAAAAAACTGCATACTTTAGGTACAATATTAACAATAAAATAAAAAATCCTAAGTTATTATGGAAAAACATTAAATCCACATTTTCCTCCTCTAAGCGCGGCCAAGACCTACCATCACACTTTAGAGACCCAGATTTAATAAATAGTACCTTTTTAGATGTTCCTGGCAACCAGGTGGCCAGCACGTCTCTTGTAACATACTACGAGTCCCACAGATTCAACGACGCAATTTTCACCATTGTCCCTGTGGACCATGATGAAATCTCACGCATTATTTTTAATTTACAATCAAATGCGGAAGGCTGCGACCACATTACTTTAAATATGCTTAATCTAACTTTGCCTCTTACATTGGAAATCATTACATATGTTATTAATTACTCAATATGGACTTCTACGTTTCCCAGCCAGTGGAAGATTGCCACTGTCAGACCCCTGCCAAAAAATTCAAACCCTACAGAAATTAAAGACTTGCGGCCTATCAGCATATTGCCCTGTCTGTCAAAGGTAATGGAGAGAGTGGTGTGCCTTCAGCTAACTCGGTTCTTGGAAGAAAATGAATTGTTACCGGACTTACAATCCGGTTTCAGAAAGCAACGCAGCACTTCTACGGCGTTATTGGATGTCACTGATAACATTTTATCAGCCCAAGACAAAGGAATGTGTACACTGATGGTGCTACTTGACTTTTCCCGCGCTTTTGACTGTTTAAATATATCGCTGTTACTGGCTAAGCTTATCTACTACGGTTTTGATGACAATGCTATACAATGGTTCCGCAGCTACCTCAGTGACAGGAAACAATTCGTTGAACTGCGCTTGGATGACGGTACTTCTTTGACTTCAGCTCTAGCTTCATTGGAAAGGGGAGTTCCTCAAGGCTCGATTTTAGGACCAATACTGTTCATTATTTACTGTGCAGACATAATTAAGTGCCTTGAGAATTGCAAATATCACATATATGCTGATGATGTTCAAGTCTATCTATCTTTTAGACCAGAAGACTACAGTTCGGCAGTTCAGCGTTTAAATAATGACTTAAATAAAATAGCCACCTGGTCTGAAGAGCACTGCTTGGCATTAAACCCGGCCAAGACCAAATACATTTTGTTTGGTTCAAAACAGCAGTTGAGGAAGGTTCCCTTAGTATTGAACCTATCCCTCATGGGAGAACCTATTGACCGGGTTAACGAAGCGCGCAACATCGGTCTATGTATGGACTACAACCTTAGATTCGAGAAACATATTGCCAGTTCGGTACAAAACTGTTTCTATAGGTTGAAACTATTGTACAAAATGAGGCCTTTTTTGTCTGAGCAGCTACGCGAGCAGTTGGTCGAGACCCTTGTTCTATCGAAATTAAACTACACTGACACGGTTTACGGCCCTCGTTTGCTAGCTCGTACAGACCGGCTTATACAAAGAGTCCAAAACGCGTGCGCGCGCTTCTGTTATTCGGTTCCTCCTAGAAGCCATATCACCCCCTTCCTAAACAAACACTTTGTACTAAAAATGAAGTCAAGACGAAAATTACACCTGGCATGCCTACTTTTCGGTGTAATCAAACATAAGAAACCAAAGTACTTATATGATAAGCTGTGTTGGATGACCAGTAGACGCGATTGCGCTCCTCGCCTCTGTGCACAGCAACTGACAACACAGTCTCACAAGACGGCTGCTTTCAGGGGCAGTTTTAGATATGCCGCATCGAAAGTTTGGAACAATATTCCACCACCAATAAGGGTGGTTGGCACGATACACACTTTCAGAACCCGTCTGCGGCAGTATTTGATAGATGCGCAACGAAAGTTGGATTTGGTTCAACATAATAGTTCAATAATATGATTTGTACCTACTTCACAAAATAATACTCATTGTTGCCATGCCGATTAAATTCCGATGTGTATTTACGTTGCCCTGGAAAAGCTCGTGATGACTGCTGTCGCTTGCGCGGCGAAGCGTGCTTCTTTTAGCTGCCTCTTCCGTCCCAGGCTTGGGTGCCGTCTTGAGATTACATCCCATCGCGTATAGGAGACCTAGACAAAAAAAAAAAAAGAACTTTATTTTACAGCTCATCCAATCACGCCACGTCTATAGACGTGTTAAATGAGAGTTGCTGCTAATCAAATACAAATATAAATGCATACCTACTTACAAAATGGGTCTTGCTGCAATTTCCACTCTTCCAAAACGGGCAGAAAGTAGGTCACTGTATTATGAATCCATAAATATACCCACATTTCTTCGTTCTTGGTATTCCGTTTGTTGTTCGATTTTTTTTTACGTTATACCACGATAATTTATTTCTATCCTAATCAATGTAATGTTATAATCCGTATTAGTATTAAATGCAATTCACATTTAGCACTCACTACTTTCAAGTTATTCTCTAGGAATTCAATCTCATCTAATTAGTCTACTTTTCGTCATTTTTATTATAATTCATTTCAATTCTGTCGTAAAAAAAATATAACGTGTCAAGCGCGTGATCGTCCGCTGCGCTCCGCTGCTTGCAGCGCTTTGTCGGCGGGTAACTGCACTGACTGATAAAATTTTGATAAGCACCGGCATCGCACGCGCGAAACATTATTTACTATAGGTACCTACTTATTATTATTATTTTTTAATTTGGATTATTTACACTTTGGATTTATTTATGATTAGACTATAATTATTATGTATTATTTTCTTAATTGTGACACATAAAATATCTATTTATACATATTAAGTATTAGTATTATTTTAGTACCTATACACACAAACATAACTGGTACGGCGTACACACCTCTCAACCAGGTCCAGTTGAAAACCAGCGTCAGGCACTTAGTTGCCTGACATTTATGCTGAACTGGGCCTGTTTGGAGCAGCCGTGGGGCAAATATTTTTTTTTTGTACCAAATAGTTTTAAGTTATTTAAAAAAAAAAAAACATTTGTTCATTTTAATTTTTGTATGTTTTTTTATATGCCCTGTGTCTGTACCAATAAATGTTATTTCTTTCTTTTCTTTCTTTCTTAATGTTTTAACAATTTTAATATTTATTTATTTCAATTTTTTTTGTTTGTTTCAGTCCCGTACTAACCCGACAAGTTTCACGTGGTGTCGAAGAATGTAATTTGCGACCTTGGTTGTAGTTCAACTAACATTACATTCTCGTATTTTTTTAATTTTATTTTTACACACGTTTTTCCAACTCACTGGACATTGGCAGAATAGTCGACATCGGCTTTAATTGCCATTAAATAAAAATAGAATAGAATAGACACTATTGAATAGCAGACTCGGGGCCCTGGTGTAGTGTAGGCGGGAAATGTACACCGGATTCGAGTGTTTGGGTTCGCGGCACGAATATGCACGTTGGGCTCCGATGGAGTCATGTCACAGTGGTTCTTGTTGGTACCTACATTGACGGTGCTTTCTCCTAACACCGTCACAAAATCGTCATCAGCCTAGTCATACTCTCTCTAGCTCTTCCTCCATTTCGGAATGCGAGAAATACAAGATCCGTCGATGTGGCGATGCTTGGAAGATGCCTACGTCCTGTGCAGCATACAATTTCTTGTTGAAAATTATAAAGATGATGCACTGAAACCACTGGAAACATAGTCCAATCGAATACTTTACGACACCATAACATTATGCCTGTAACATCCGAAGGCTTGGGCAGAGGTATTTAATACACCCCTTACACGTATATAAATGTGTTTTTATTACCAAGCCTATATCACAGCAATACATTTCTTTTGTATCCTTACATAGTATAAAACAAAGTCGCGTCTGTTTGTTTGTTTGTCTGTATGCTTAAATCTTTAAAACTACGCAACGGATTTTGATGTTTTTTTTTTAATAGATAGAGTGATTCAAGAGGAAGGTTTTAGTATATAATTTGAACGACATCCACGCGGGTGAAGCCGCGGGCATCAGCTAGTAATTTATAAAACAATAATATATTCGTCGCCCCTGATCAACTTATGCTTCGAATGTGTTCGAATTCATAAACATACGGGGACGTGATATTAGATGTTACACTTTTCTAAGTCACGTATCACACTCCTTATTTAGAATGTCAAACATTCCTGCTATTTGACATAAAAACAATCCTGCTGGCTGTCAAAAGGCACGTCGTGGTACTAATTGAATGAACTAGGTATTTAAGGTGACGTCATCAAAACGATATAAAAACTGATATTTTTAGCAGTCCTGCATTAAGATTGTTTTAAGGACGTGATGGTACGAAAATGCAAAGTAAGACTTAAACAGGACGGTTTTAAGACGTTGTAGTAGCGCCCCTGATACGGAATAAGCTTTAATGTGTGAAACAATACAGAAAGCGGGCGCGTGCCTCTTCATTGCTTTGTGCCGAGACGTAAATAATTAGATCAAGCTCCTGCACAGAGACAGCATCCTAACACGGTACGCAATGAGGTGTTTCTCCCTCTTTAGTCCCGTAGTATGTCGTGCTCATTTGTAGATTGAGTCAGGCGCGATTCCAACCTACGACTGGGGAGGGGGGGGGGGGGGGGGGGGTGACACAGGGCCACATAGGGCAGTAGGCAGGAATTTGGTCGTATTCCACTGTCTTATCTTCCCACTTGAGTCCAGAGATGGACTCCCAGGCGTGGCACGAAAGGTTGTACCCTGCAGGACTCTCGAGGGGGACAGCTTTTTTCCCTCAGTCCGGATTCATCCTTAAAACGTGACCCGCCCAGTCCCATTTTAACATGGCAGATTTAAGGCCAACATCAGCGATGCCTGTCTTAGACCGTATTAAAGTGTTGCGCATTCGATCGGAGAGTCTAATCTTGAGAATGCTACGTTCCTTAGATCGCTCTTTGGCAAACGTTGAGTTTGGACTACTGAGCTTTGGTCAAAGACCAAGTCTGAGCGCCATAGGTTAGGATAGGTAGGATACACATGTCGACCAGCTTGCGCTTCAATGAAATAGGAAGGTCGCCCTTCATAAATGCCTTCATGGACCAGTAGGTTTTCTTTGTCCTGTCGGTTAATGAAGAAAACTAACTGGCCCAGGTAGATATATTCGTCGACATAATGTATTTCCTGTCCATTTGGTCTTTCCAAAATACCAAAAAAGTGCCAATTTATTATAACCAAGTGGTGTGTGTAGGTACCTAATCATTTTGTATAATGTATTGAGAAAGCAAGATAGCGGCGTTATAGTTCTGTGGTGTGCGTTACCCCAGCAAAAACTTGTTTCAAAATTCGCTTCAGCCTGAACCAAATACATGAATAAAATAGCTTTTGTTGCGTAGTAGGTAAATGTATGGTTCATAAGTTCCCAGGTACGGTCCAGAACAAAAAAATATCCCAATGACGGGAAGAACAAGTACCTTCCGCTTCGGAAAGGGTACTTTTACACCCTTTGTAATGTGTACGCACCTTTAGGTAGTTTAGAAAGAGATAATGCTTGACGGACTAATAAGATTTTTTTTTGTCAACTAACACAATAGGTTAGTTGACAAAGAAAAATCTTATTAGTCCGTCAGATAGATTTCCAAAAAATATTGGACACATTTTTTCTTTATTCACATAAACAAAAAATTAAGACAATGAAGTGCTTCGAAAACTCGTGTGACATCACGTCGCACTGCATTTTTTACCACGTAGTGACGTCAAAAACCCCCACTCATGATCTTAGACGCGTTTTATCTTCGTCATGTTTTATTAATTTCATAAAACAAAAAACACATAATATCCAATATTTTAACTGACGATGACGGGCTAAACAGAATCATATTTTTTTTTGTCAGGAACATACCTATATTGTGTGCTGGTTAAAAATAAAAATCAGAATTAATTTTCGTATGTTATGTATTTTATCTTGTCAAATAGAGATCAAACATGTATATTTTGTAGATTTTCTTAAGAAACATTCTATTTAGAGTATAAATCATGCATTTTAAAACAAACATAAACCACAGTTTCTTTTTAAAATACATAGTCAAATTCATCACATTTTAAAATATATACATAATATTGATAATCAGTGATTGTAGGTACTCAATACAGGCGGTTTTGACAATTGATATTTAGTAACTTATACGCGCGCTACGAGATGCTAGAAATTTTGTAAACAAATAACTTCTGCTAAGTTAAGCGACTTAGCGACATCTCAATTAACAACATATAATTCCAAATTTCAAACTAGCGAGCAATTTCACTTGGTCGTATTTATGCAGACCCCCGTTAGTTATGGCGTTCTATGGGGGGGGCCTTTGTCCAGCAGTGGACGTCTTATAGCTGTTACTGGGTTATATTTTTCCATTTTTAATATAACTTAGTCGAATTTATTTGTTTACAAAAATTCTAATTTCTCGTGGACCGGAGTATAGATTGCGCATAGCCCTTTCTACAATAGGGGATCGGTCAAAAAAAAAACTAATTAGTCCGTCAGATAGATATCCAAAAAAAAAAAAATGTGAGCCGTCACGGGACGCCTGGCAGATGTGAAACATCGACATTATTTTGTAAAAGTAATATGCAGAAAAGAACATATTGTGTTTAACAGAGTTCTCAAAACAAGAGTTATCGGCGTTTTAATCACGCGCCGCGTGACGTCACGTGACTGACAGCGCCTGTCACGTGACGTCATCCCGGATAGCCGTGACAGACTGCGACTTTTGCGAAAATTTTGCTTGACAGCTGAGTGGTTATATACTGTATATATACCATCGTATAGCGTGGCGACGGGTCGCCACGGCATGCGTCGCCACGCCAGAAATCGGTTTTACGTGCGGCTATAGATGTTTCACATCAAAATATTGAACACATATTTTTTCTTTTTTCACGTAAACAAAAAATGAAAACGATACAGTGCTCCGAAAATTCGTGTGACGTCATATGCCACACACCTACATTTGCCTACATTTTTTACCTACATTTTGTACCTTTAAGTGACGTTTCAAGCCCCACTCCATGATCTATGACGCGTTTTATCTTCTTAAATTTTTATTGATTTGTTAAAACAAAAAACACGTATCCAATATTTTTCGATAATCTGACGGACTAAACAGAATCATATTTTTTTGAGTCAATCCGATCCCCTATTCCGAAAAAAACATTTGAGCACCTTCGCTAAATGAAACTGAAAGTAATTTGCGAAAATATGTCTAAAAATAAAAACTTTTGTGAATAAAACAAATTCAAGACTTAAAATTACTCTTACCGAAGTGTTATTTCATATCAAATAAAAATATATTTTTTAAATCTATGTTATTCTTATTTAATTCATTATGGTTGTTTCAGTTTAAAACACTAAAACAGGTTTTCTGTCAAAGTTTATGCTCCTTCCTTATTAGGCCATTAACATAGGAGAACAAATAAAACTTCGTGTTTACTCTGTTCACTTGAAGCTATAATTTTTGTAAATTAAGAACTTATACTAAGTTATGCAGCGACAACTCAATCAACTCAACTCCCGCCGGGGTTGCGGGCTGTTCGCAAGAGATACCGCGGCCTCGACATAAAGTGCTAAGAAGAAACATGGATGGTTTTTAGTCGGTAGAAGTCTGACACTCCCTTTCGCTCTGTCCAAGAGCGGGGTTATTTGATGATTACCCCCACCCGGCAAAAAAAAGTAGCATACGTTTAATACGAAACTTATCTTTTGAACGCCAGAGCGTTAGACGCATGGTGCACGGTCTCCCATGCCAAGGCACAAAAATCTACAAAACCATTCTTTTATATTATTTGACACTATTTTGTATTAAACAACAGCTAAAAGTAAAAAAAAAAACGGTTTTGTCGTCTATAGACGTCGGTGGCGTATTGGACACGTTTTCATTTGTCGTCTATATTTGACTGTGGCGGTCAAAAGGTTAATGGTCGGTACGGGCCCTGCATAGCTATTCACAAACAATCGAATCGAATATATTGTCGTCTATCTCGCTCGCTCTCTTAATGCCAGAAAAAAATAGACATACAACAAAATACGATTGTTTATGAATAGCCATGCTGGAAAGTATCCACAAAGCGTCTAATATATTTGTCAGACTACTAGAAAAGTACCAATACATACTAAAACAAAGTTTTTTCCTTAAGAAGCAAGGTTTTTTTTGCACATCATGCCTCTAGTCACGGAAAGGTTAGGCATAGGTGTACCTAACAGTACACACACAGTGACAGTACAGCTACGTTGAAGTCCCATGTAATAGGGGGCGAGCCTATTGCCGTCAACCGGGCACAGACTCCGTGGGTGCTACTGAGAAATTCCTGAAGGAATAACCGAATAACGCTTTGCCCGATCCGGAAATTGAACCCAGAAGCTCTTCCTCACTAGAAGATTTAAATCTGTCTAAATATACTAGACGCACTATTCTTGATACTAGTCTACTATGTCTCTAAAACTAAAAGACTTAGATTCTAAAAGTACCTATTCTGATTCTATGATAAAGTGTACCCATTTTTAAACGTTACAACGTTGTATCAAAGTTTCAGAACAGTTCTTTTTATTTTTAACATTATCAAAATAAATCTATAACAATATTTAATGTATAATGGTACCAAAATGTATAGATATGACTATTTTATTTGGCCATTTGTAAGATATTTAAAAAAAACGATGCTGTAGCTGGCCATTTATAGTAAAGAAAGAATTTTAACTTTGGTCCCTCGTCAAACCATAGAGCCAGTTATTGTTTTTTGAAAAAAAAAAACCCTATTTGGTTAAGTTCTTTCGATTTGAACTGTATTTAGAACTACTTTAGTCATGTTAATCTACACATAATTATGCCTCAGTGGTTTACACTTAGGCCAAAGCAAACCGTGCTTTGTCCATGATTTTGCAACTTTTACCAAAGGATACAATATGACAGCAAAAATACTGATTCCTTAAAATATCTTAGGAATGACCTTTAAAACAATATATTTAATACATTCTTAACAATGTTTAAAAATACTAATTTCTAAAATCTTACATCAACTAACTTGTTTTATCGCGCCAATCAATTCCATAGACAATGTAAAACGCCGTCGTCGTTTTTTTTATTAATAACAAAATATATTCTCGTTACTTGTTGATATTTTGTTTTTTTTATGTTATTTAAATGGTAATTTAATTTACATAATCAAAATTACGTACCGATTGGCGCGAAATGAATAATATCGTTAACATAAAACCTACAACTACGTGTTTAACGCACAACCATTTCGATCAATACATAGGTATGTTATCAAAAATATTCTTTTATCGTTTAATTTTAATATATACAACATATTTATCGGTAATAACATAATTATACTTTAGCTCGTTTAAACTTTTTGCGAGCGAATTTGTCATCATCATTTCAGCCAAAAGACGTCCACTGCTGAACATAGGAATTTGTCATATCATTCAGTAAAAATAAACGGTGATTTTCTGTTTAAAAACTACCCTTCTAGACACTATATTTCCTTGTCATTTGCTTTTGAATAAAGCGAGAGGGCTATAGTATAGATTATTAACACCACATAAAACATACGACCATGTCACCATGCCATAATTTCATTTTTGACTGGCCTGTTGGTCTAGTGGTTAGTGATCCTAACTGCTATGCCGGAGGTCGTGGGTTCGATTCCCACCCAGGACAAATGTTTGTGTGATGAGCACGATCATTTGTTCTGTGTCTGGGTGTAATTTATCTATAATATGTATGTATTTAGAAATATATAAGTATGTTTATCAGTTGTCTAGTACCCATAACACAAGCTCTGCTTAGCTTGGGACTAGATGGCGTTGTGTGATAGTTGTGGAATATTATTATTATTATTTTAAAAATTAAGTGTTTTTTATTGCATTTTGCCTATAGCATACAAACTTGTAAAGCAAAAATTTATTATTATTGCTATCTTACTCCAAACCAAAAACAAGAAAGAGGCAACGGTATAAAAAATTAAAATTCGACTGAAATTTCACAGAATGTTATACTCGTACGCCATTTTAGGAAATGCCGGCAAAACACATGCTTCGTTTAAGTAGTTTGACAGTTCTAAACCCAAATTGTCTCTGTTCCGTTCTCTGTCAGAAAAAAGATAGTAATACATTTATGTTTTTAGTTAGAAAATCGTCGTACATTAATTCAATAACTTCGCCAGTTACGTTGAAATCTTATGTCAGGCGAGCCTATTGCCATAAGCCGGGCCCATAGGGAAAAGTCCGGATAACACGACTCATAAACCGAACCTAAGATACTTCGACCAGCAGCCGCGCTTGCGACCACTGAACGAGGCTTTCAACTTTTTTCATATGTAGAATAATATTAGGTCATTAAAAAATCCTCGTAAAGAATTTCTTTACTCACATTTAGTATAAAACTATCTTTCGAAATTGACGGGTTTTCTCGTCGAAAACCTATTGAAATATATAGTTTTTTCTATACTTGTAAAATAGACCTTATGTCAATCTGAAAACAAAGCATGTTTTTTCCTAGGATTCGGGCAGAGATTTGTATAATTAACTTAGCTTGAGTGCTAACAAAACATTGAGAGAGCATTTTTAGTTTTTAGCTATGTTTAAATTGTAAGTCAAATATTACTAAAACACAAAAAATCGAAGACATGTGTCATATACCAACCCGCACTGGGCCCGCGTGGTGGATTATAGTCCATCTCTCTCCTAGAGAGGAAGCCTGAGTCCCTGCAGTGGGAACATTATGGCTGATGATTCATTGTAAGCCCTGTTTGCAACACACCAAGTAACAAAATGCGTTAAGCGCACAAAAAACAATCTGTAGTAATTTTTTTTTAGGTATTTTCGATTTCTTTTATGTTTTTTAGGAGCAGTCAGTGTCCAGTAAAACCTGACCTCTTTTCTCACCACCACTTGCCCTTACGAGGGGTCAGGTTATGTTGGTCATTGACTGTACAATTATTATGAATTTAACGGCATTTTTTGAGAAAGTCCAGTACTTCTTGAGGATAGTTTTGTCTGGTTGTGGTCTTCGCAGCCAGGCGGGCTAGGTCCAGTGGGGTTTTGGTACTGTAAAAGAGAAATAAGAGAGTTATTATAAATACTTAAGTTCTGAGCATGAATGTGAAGGGGTATAAGAGTAGATGAATTTCATACCAAAGAAACGATGGATGGACGGTGTAAAAGATGATATGGCAAGAAAGGAGGTGTCTGATGAGATCACGACTAATATATTCGTCAAATTTTAATTTTTTATAGATTTGATAAAACAAAAAGTACTGTAGTTAAAAAACTAAAAAACCCGACTGAAAAAACTGAGGAGTAAAAAAAACAAGCACATTTTAAATTAAACAAAACTTGGAAGCAGGCGGGGTTCACTCTATTTTTATTCATTTCATAATTTAATATTCAAATGAACCCCGCCTGCTTCCAAGTTTTGTTTAATTTAAAATGTGCTTTTTTTTTTACTTTGCAGTTTTTTCAGTCGGGTTTTTTAGTTTTTTAACTACTTTTTCTATTTCCAACTTTTTAGTTATTTTGTGTTTGTTCTTTCGTTGGTCGCGTAAAATTCTTCGCAGATGATTTAACTTTTATGTTTGTTTAACCTTCAAGCAGGCGCGCGGTTTTTTGTAACGGGAGCGGTCGCGCGTAATCGTAAAGACCTATTATGGGATATATTAGAAGAATAAAACAATAATTAATTAAAAACTACGTTATATTTTGTACTCGGAAGCATTATCCTTATGTTTAAACTCAAATTATACAAAAATAATTACTCAACAATTGAGAAAATCAATTTTAAAATCAAATAACCTAGCTCAGACATTCTTTGGATTAAACAGCCATTTAGGAACTCAAAATCAATTAGTGAAAGTACATAAGACTACTAAAAACAATAAAATATCAAAACTATAATTTTTCTACAGGATCAGCTTCTTCATCAAGGCTCCCCCTCCCCTCCCGGACCCCTCACCCAGTTGTTATTTGATTTTTGCCACTTTTTTTCCTCATAATTATGTATCACTCCCCGTCTAACACCTGATTACTCCTGGAAGTGGCAAATTCTCCTCATCTGAAACCGAGCTGCCCGATTCCTCGAAGGATTTCCTCTGAACGATAGTCGGATGTTTCTGAACCGGTCACTAAGCTCTGATTGAGTTTCTTTATGTTCTCTTTGTATTACCTCAATTATTGCACTTTGTGCTAGTGGTCGACGACTCAATTTATAAAAAAAAACACTGTTACATGACAAAATTCAATAAAATTGGTTGACAGCCGAAGATGTAATAGAGCGCATTGAAAGTCGCGCGTAACCTTTTCGACGACAGGCGCGTGGCGTGCTTTCGACGCCTGCGCCGCCTTCAAAACAATAGCTATTTATTCACCAAGGGGAGTAAGGCACAGATTACTAATCGAGGGTGCATTTGAGGCCCGACGCGAAGCGGAGGGCCGTGAACCACACGAGTTTAGTAATCTGTACTTACCCTCGAGTGAAATATACTGCTTTATACTACACTTAGCTTGTTTTTCACTTTTCCACTGTATAAATATTTCATATTCCTTCATATATTTCATCTTGGATTTTCCAGGCAAGAGATTACTAACAATGTCTTTAGCATCTGCTATTATGTCAGGTGGAGTTGTTGTTAATAAATTGCTATCATTGTCACTTGAATCACTCATTTTAACTTGTGATTTACACCGCCAAACTTTAAAATTTACCAAGAAAATTGTTTCTACAAAATACGTCAACCATTAACAATAAGTCTTTTTTTTTTCTTTAAAATTTAGCGCTTCAAACAATTTTCACGCCAAAAGACGTTAAGCCGCGTCCCCACTAGAGCCGCGCGGCACGCGAAGCCGAGCCGTGCCGCTCTGTGTGGGGACGCGGCTTTAGAGAAGGTAAAAACGCCCCGTTTCGCAGGTTCCAACTTACGCGCGTGTTAAAGCGAGAGAGTGTTATAAATCTCTCGCTCTATCGCATAGAGGTTTGAAGTTTTCCGGCCTTATCGGAATGTAGAATGTATGCTACCTGCTTTAAAAGCTCTAGTGGCCAGTACTTTTTATGGTAAAATTAAATCGTTTGATTACCAACGTCATCAAGTCTTTAAAAAAAAAAAAAAAAACGCGTTAGTAATGAACCCATTACTACCCTGATTTTCAGGGCAGTAATGAAATTCCATACAATATAACTGCCTAGATTTTTGAGAAGGTTTAATGAACAGCTTTCAACCCGTATAGTGGGGTAGTATTGGTACACTTACCAAGCAAGTGTAGTATAAAAGCCATTTATGGGGTGGAGAGAGCGCGGAGGGTGTAGGTAAACTATTTATTTCGAACACAGTTACAATATAAGAAGGTACTAAGGATTTGAAATGCATGTGACGAGTAATAACAATATTATTAACGGAAATGTGTTTAGTGCGGTCTTTTCGACACCGCGCGCCTTCTTGAAGGTTAAAGGATTTTTCACTTTGAATTTCTTTTAAACATAGAAGTGTTTTATATTTTTGTAATCTCCTTTTAAAACCCTTTATTTTGATACCCTAGTCGCTGGTTTTCGAAAAAAAAACCGCATTTTTTTTTAAAATTTTAATGAAAGCCTTTGAGCCACACTCGCGCCATCAAGACGAATCTAACGACATATATTTCATTAAAATCCCTTCATCCGTTTTGGAGTTATGAGGGAACAAAGAAACGGACATACATACATACATACTTACATACACGTCAAACACATAACCCTCCTTTTGGGCTTCGCCGCAGTCGGGTAAAAAATACGTATCCAATATTTTTACCCAACTGCGGCGAAGCCCAAAAGGAGGGTGATGTGCTTGACGTGTGTGTATGTATGTTTCAATGTTTGTGAACGCACCCACGATACAGGAGAAATTCCTAGTGTGGGCAACGTTTTAAAAAAAAAAAAAAATGTAACAGACGGACTAATTAGAATCAAATTTTTTTAGTCATGAAACATCCCTATTGTGTGGAGTATAAATAAAGGATTGAGTATGCAAAATTAGAGGAAGTTTGAAAATGTGGCCTGTTACAGAAAAATTGAATCGTCTATCTTGGCATGGACATGTAATGAGGAGGGATGAATCGAATGTGACTATAAAGAAAGAAAAGAAAGAAAGAAAATTGTGTTTATTTGGCAAAAATAGGTACCATAAAAAGAACAAAAACAATTTAAAACAATTAAAGCTACTAATGCCAAAAGGGCCTCAGCTAAAAGTGATGGACATTAACCTTTTGAACGCCAGAGCGTTAGACGCATGGCGCACCTCCCACGCCAAGGCACAAAAATCTACAAAATCATTATTACTACTAGCTTTTGCCAGCGGCTTCGCCCGCGTGGATGTCGGAAAATATGAAAAATGACGATTTGTCATACTAACTTTCATCCCCTATTTAACGCCTTTAAGGGTTGAATTTCGAAAAATCCTTCCTTATTCCTTGCCTACATTATAAAGGGAACCTGTGCAAAATTTCAGCTTTCTAGGTCCAAGGGTTTGGGCTGGGCGTTGATGAGTCAGTCAGTCAGGACTTCTCTCTTTATTTATATAGATTTGACACTATTTTGTATTACACAGCAGATAAAATTTAAAAAAAAAACGGTTTTTGTCGTCTATACACGGCGGTGGCGTATTGGACACTTTCATTTGTCGTCTATACGTGACTGTGGCGGTCAAAAGGTTAATGATGATGGAGAAAGGAGAGAGAGGAAAACCAAAGAAAACAGGGATGGATTGTGTGAGGAATACTTAATTTAACCTATTGAGCGCCACAGTCACGTATAGACGACAAGCCGAACAAGCAAAAAAGTGCCTTAAGTCTCTCGACTTAAGGTACTTTTTGGCTTGTCATTTTACTTGACCGTGGTGGTCAATGGGTTAAAAGAGATAGGAGTAAATGAGGCCGTGACCTCTTGACAGAACCCATGGAATGGTACAAGGGTACGAAAATGTAGAAATTTGATTTTTTCTCAGCTTTAAGAGACAGTAGACCTGAGTATTTGGTATAAATTTCAGCTTGATACCTCCACGCGTTCCTGAGCAAAAAGGGTCTTGACAGACAGACAGACGGACGGACGGATAAAGGTGATCCGATAGGTGCTGCGGGTTGGTCACAAAGATACCGCGGCCTCGACATAAAGAGCTAAGAAGGAACACGGGTGGTTTTTATGTTGTAGAAGTCTGACACTCCTTTTCGCTCTGCTCAAGAGCGGGACCCATATTTGATGTTTTTCCACCCTGCAAAAAAAAAGGGTTCCGTCTTTTTCTTTCGAGGTACGGAACCCTAAAAAATACATGAAAATGATGATGATGTTTACCTCAAGTTAGGATGATGAGCCAGGCTCTTCCACTCCTTGCGCGGGAGCTGATTGAACATCATCAGGACCAATTGAAGATCGCAGTTAGCAGAGTTCACCGCTAGGTGGAGCGCAGTGTCCCCGCCTTTCTGGTCCTGTACACAAACAATTCGTTATTGACCATCATCATCATCATTTCAGCCGGCAGACGTCCACTGCTGGACATAGGCCTCCCTCAGGCGTCGCCACATCTCCCGGTCCCGTGCGTCTCTCACCCAGCGTATCCCCGCAACCTTCACCAGGTACACGGTCCACCTAGTGGTAGGCCGCGCTACGCAACTACAGAACTTTTCGGCCCCATCGGCCATCCGTTCTGCGAGCAATGTGCCCTGCCCTGCAGCCACTTAAGCCTGACAATTTTTCGGGCTAAGTCGGTTACCTTGGTTCTCATGCTGATGTCCTCATTTCCCCTGCATATAAAGATCTAAATAAGAAAGTAAACGTACCCCGTCAGTGATGTCGAACCCGGCGTGAGCTAACAGCACATGAACAGTGTGTAACCTCGGGCTTGACGCGCTGTGCTGACTACATGCCACATGCAATGCTGTATATCCTGCAAACAAAACAAAACTTTTAAAAAGCTCTTCTCTATTTATTTATTACAGCAAAAGCTATTAACACTAAATTAACTAATCCGTTTACTCGGTCTTCTCACAAAACCACAAGCATTCTAACATCTTCCATTCTTCAGCAAACAAATCCATTCCAGGGTTGGTCTCCACGAGCGCGTTGAGCATCGATAGCATACGCGGTATAGGGGAATCTATGTATCGATGAAGTCAAACTATGCCAGACCTTTATATAACCAGCTGCCCAGTTCTAACCAAGGCTCGGAAATCGGTTAAAATGATTAACCGGTTACGGTTAATGAGCCCCAAACCGAAATCGATTTAGGTTAAAAGTTGCACTTTAGCGGTTTTAACCAGTTCTTTCGTCTAACCGGTTTTTCATGAACTTAGGTTTTGATTGTGGAAATTAACCGGTTAAAACCAAGTTTTGATAGGGTCCCCGGGCCCCACCAAGTCGAAACATGAATCTACCCACACCATTCTTGTTCTCCGGTTATATTTTACCGATAATGTCACTGTAACTTGTTAGAAGTGTTAAAAATTTAGACAAAAAAAATAACGAATTACTGAGTTAACCGGCTAATTACGGTTTTCAAATCGTTTGTGGTTATGTAACCGGTAACTTTTATCATTTGGGTTACAAAAAAACAATTCACTTATATATCTGGTAAATGGAGGAACAATATATTTACCGGTATTTAACCGAAATTAACCGCTCTTTTTAAACCGGTTCCGAGCCCTGGTTCTAACATTTGCTTCGAGAAACATTTTGTAATGTACATGAAAACTTAATCATCATCTTCGTGCCCTTATGCCATGTTATTTGGGGTCACGCTACACGTTTTTTTTTTCTTCCATTCTGCCCTGTTAGTCGTCACGTTATCATTTATTCCTTTTTCCTTCATATCACCCCTCACACACTCCATCCATGTTTTCTTTGGTCTCCCTCTCCTTCCATCCACATTTTGACTGGCCTGTTGGTCTAGTGGTTAGTGACCCTAACAAAAATACGTGTTTTTTGTTTTATCAAATCAATAAAAAAATGACGAAGATAAAACGCGTCAAAGATCTTGGAGTGGGGCTTGAAACGTCACTTGTGTCGTCAAAATGTACTATCATATTGACTGGCCTGTTGGTCTAGTGGTTAGTGACCCTAACTGCTATGCCGGAGGTCGTGGGTTCGATTCCCACCCAGGACAAATGTTTGTGTGATGAGCACGATCATTTGTTCTGTGTCTGGGTGTAATTTATCTATAATATGTATGTATTTAGAAATATATAAGTATGTTTATCAGTTGTCTAGTACCCATAACACAAGCTCTGCTTAGCTTGGGACTAGATGGCGTTGTGTGATAGTTGTGGAATATTATTATTATTATATTTTTCGACATCAGAAGCATAAGGTCGGATGTACAAAAGTCGCTGTATTTATACATCCGACTTTATGCTTCTAATGTCGAGATTTATATTCATAACTTTTTTAGTCAAAGCGATTCATCCCTCCTCATCACATGCCCATACCACGACAGTGATACCCTTTTAACTATTCTGTAATTGGCGCAACTTTTAAACTTCCTCTAATATACTCGTTCCTTACTTTATCCATTCTTGTCACACCACACATTCACCTCAAAAATTCTCATAGATCTCCGCTACATGCAGTTTGCATGTAGCCTTTGTGTGTGTGCAACCTTTTTTCATCCATCTTCTTCACAGCCCAACATTCAAACTAAATAAATAAATAGTAATAATAATTTATTCATCTGACTACAAAAGAGGTCCACTGTGTTAGTAACAAACCATATAACTTAGCCTATTTTAGTAATTAATAACTAAAACAGAACGGGGAACACACTAGCGGGCTATCTGCCCGGTTGGCTATAGATAGCAGTATAGTGTTATGACTGCCACGCAGCCTGCGGAGTTACGAGGCAGATTTTTTACGCCACAACGCATCAAAGCCGTCAGTGCGTGCGTTGGAAAACATTTCCGAGGCACTACAGAAGCGTGGTGCAAAAACTTTTTTACAAAAAAGTCGAAATCGGTTTTATTTTTTATAAAAAAGTTTTTATTTTTCACTTTTTTGTGCTTCACATGTGCCCCTTCACAACGTACCGGCGTGATGTTATGTTATGAACTGGTGTAAACAATGTAGACATGAGATTTCAGCAATCCCAGTCCTTTTGCTATTATTTATTGAGGAGTTCCGTTGCCTATCTCCGAAGTTCTTAATCAGATCTTCACCAAATAGTTTTTATAACCTTTGTAGTGAGTACAGATAGGCTTGATAATATGTTGTGTGATGGCGTAAACAATGCTTAGATATGCCATAGCAACAATCGCGGTTAATCTGCTGTTATTTATTGAAGAGTACCCCCGATTTCTACAAGATCCCATCATCAGATATTGAAATGGTGACAATGGGACCACACGGGAAGCACCAGCTTTCAAATAAAAACATGAAAATCGGTTCATCCAGTCGCAAATTATGAGGTCACAAACACAAAAAAAAAACTCTCGAATTGATAACCTCCTCCTTTTTTTGAAGTCAATCTATTTAATCCAATCTATTTAAGTCGCGAGTAAATAGGCTTCTTCTGGGTAAACTCGTTCCATCGTCGACCTCATCTCTGCCCTTAGGGCATGATTGAGGTCAAGAGTAAGCCCATATAAAAAAAATATATAAAAAAAAAGTCGGTTAAAAACACCAAAAATAAAAAAATAAACTTCAGAAGAAAAATCAGCTTCTGAAGTCGGTGACATTTGTTTGTTTGATTTTATTTTTTTGCCACCGACTTCAGAAGCTGATTTTTCTTCTGAAGTTTATTTTTTTATTTTTGGTGTTTTTGAAGTCGGTTGTTTTTTTTGCAAAAAAGTTTTATTATTTTTTCATTTTTAGTTGTAATAAGTACCTATATCATATCCTATACAAATATTTACTATGCATTTAATATTCAACCAAGAAACCTAACCCTTAACCTTCAAGATTCCCCTATTTTTACTTTCAACTCTTAACCGTTGAGGAGTAGTATACCTTCCATTATCAGCTCATCAACATGAATACAAGTGATGACTGCTAGATGCGAATACTTGAATAGCGCCAGAAAAAGCACGAAAATTCATAAAACAACAAAAAAAATGTGTATTGTACACATCTGCATACCCCCTCAGAGCACACAGGCGTGATGTTACGTCATGATAATGTATATTCAATAAACATCCAAGCGATTCCAGCAATTACGACAGATTTGCCGTCTATTTTTGAAGAGTTCCATTGTATATCTCCGAAGATCAGCACCAGATCTTCACCAAAACAAAATGGGACCACCTCATGAGTATACTCTTTCAAATAAAAAAAGAATTTTGATAATCGGTCCACAAATGGGGGAGAAATCAGGTAACATACATAAAAAAAAAAAAAAAAAAAAAAAAAAAAAATACATACACACGAACATAGTAACCTCCTTTTTTGAAGTCGGTTAAAAATACGGGGCAGTCTTCAATTACTATGAAATAGATAAAGTCCTTACCATCAGCGTTGATGTGGTTGTGTTTGAACAGCGGCGCCTGATTGTCGGGCACTCGCACGAGCTCACTCAACACTTCGGAGCATCGGTCCCCGGCGCGTGCGCAAGCTATCACAAGGTTGTCGCCTAGCGCGTCTACCTGTGGGGAAAACATGGACAAATCTTATTAATAGAGTTGCGAGCTGGGTAGATTAAACACAAACCGCCTTATTACAAAAGGTAGTTAAACCTGGTTTAACATAGACTTGGTTTATCTCGCATGCTGTCACTTTCTTTTGAATATTATTGAAGTGAGACGTCATGCGAGATAAACCAAGTCTAAGTTAAACCAGGTTTAACTACGTTTTGTAATAAGGCGGAAAATATCTTTATCACTACATCATTACATAATACATAGTATAAAACAAAGTCACTTCCCGCTGTCTGTCCCTATGTATGCTTAAATCTTTAAAACTACGCAACGGATTTTGATGCGGCTTTTTTTAATGGATAGAGTGATTCAAAATAGAATGATCGCAGTGGTGGGGAGAACAAGTGCCTTTCGTTTGCGTAAAGGGTTACACCCTTTTTTATGGTGGCTGGAAAATCAAATATAAAAAAAAAAAAAAATACAGAAAGAAAGAAAGAAAATGCATTTATTTGGCACGGGCCACAAATACACACACAATACAAATAACGGAAGGAAGTGTCAGACTTCTACTGACTAAAAACCACCCATGTTCCTTCTTAGCCCTTTATGTCGAGGCCGCGGTATCCTGTGGACATCCCACAGCTCCGACGGGATACTTTTACTCCCTTTAGTTGGGAAAAGGCTAGAGAGATATTTTTGTATAACTCACCTCATGAAAGATATGCTCCTTGCTGTTCTGGAGAGCAGCATCACATTTAATCGCCGTTCGGATGCACTGGACCAGGTACCGAGTGAGGAGTGGTCTGTGAGGGCAGCGGAGTGCCGCTGACTTCAGGAGACTTAGACCGGCTGTGGACGGAGGGAATACCGGTGTTAGTGGTGCAGTTTAGACGTATATTTAACGGCACGGTTGGCGCTGTGGCTCAAGCAACGGACTGCCGCGCTGCGTGTCGCGGGTTCGATCCCCGCATGGAACAAATATTTGTAAGACCTACAGATAGTTGTTCCGGGTCTGGGTATTTGTGTATGTGAGTTTAAATGTTTGTGAACGCACCCACGATACAGGAGAAAGTGCTAGGGTGGGGCAACGTTTTAAAAAAAAAAAAAAAGTATCTTTCACACCAAACGTATTGTCCGCCGCCGACTGTGAGTATGGTCACTGTCTCTATGGATATACGTAATAGCGTATAGTCGGTTCGGTGTAAACAAGAAGTTAAATATATATTGAAAAGCGATAAACTGCGTAAGGCGTGCTCACAGTCAGCGGCGGACAATACGTTTGGTGTGAACGATGCCTTAGAGTAGAGTAGTTAGAGTTAGTATAATGTTGCCTTTTTTTCTCCTGCTCTGGGCGGAGCAGAAGGGAGTGTCAGACTCTTTATTTTTTTTTTTAAACATTGCCCCGCACTAGGAATTAATCCTGTATCGTGGGTGCGTTTACAAACATTTAAACTCACATACACTAATACCCAGACGCGGAAAAATTACTATCTCTAGGCCATACAAATATTTGTTCCGTGCGGGGATCGGGCTGATAACCAGCACTTTTCGAACGTCAAAATTTACTTATTTACAAGAGACAGTTCCCCAAAACGCCCACCGTTCGACACTTTCTAGTGTTTTAGCTAGAAAGAAGAAGTGGCGGAACAAACTCCTCAGCTACATCTGTCTGTTAGGTTAGAAAAACCAGACTTGATACAATAGTAAGGTGTAAGTTAATATTACGATTGACTACAGACATTTAAAATCAATAAGTTATGAACAATGGATCAGACAGTGTTCTGATTTTTATAATATAAGTTAGGATCAAAGCTGTCAACTTACCATCTCCTACGAACATAGCAGGGTCTTGAGCCAGCATCCTCTCGCAGACCAGACCAAAGAGGCCGTATTGGACATCTTCCTTGTCTGAGGTAGTCGACAGACTCAACAGTATGTGGTGGAGGACACTAAAATTGAAATAAACAGAGGTTTTACTTAACTTAATACCAATAATGCCGGAAGGGTTAAAACCTGCCACATTATTCCCTACTCAATGTAACTCGTGTGTGCCAGAATCAACAGTGCAGGTGATCATCAGAAAAGCGCCGAGACAATGAAGCTCGACGAAGTCCCAGAGGAACAATTTAAGGTTGCACAAGCCAGTCATTCTTTCATACAAACGTAGTATGGTGATTACTCCTCTGGTTGACGGTGTAGGTTCAAAATTAAAAATTGTATCAACTGGTCTTGTCATTATCTAGGTCTCTATGGAAGCAGAATTGGAAAAAAAAAATTGGTTTGGAAGTTATGAGCGTCGAAACTTTCATATTTTAGCACTAATTTTAACCATCTTTGGGCGTAAATAAGTTACGTATATAGTACGAAAATGAAAAAAGCGAAACCATACAGACATAGATTAGTTATTAAAGAATTCAAATTGTTTTATTTTGAACAGATACATTTAATGAATTTTTCATGGTATCCATACTACCAAAGGTCTGCATAGAAACAATCGCGCGCCCGTTTTAGTTGTGTCCCTTTCGCTCGTGATGTCGGATGAAATATCATGCATTTTAGCCCCGCCCACCAACTAGTTCGTGCCGTTGGCTTGTTTGCCCTTAACTGTCTCTGCCAGGGTTAAGCAGAGGTGTACTTGATATACACCCACAGTTCGCCAGTAATGTTTAAGTCCCATGTAATAGGGGGCGAGCCTATTGCCATCAACCGCTACCTACATCAAGACTACTTGGCTGCTAATAAGAAGTTTCTGAAAGAAAAGCCTAATAACATTGCACGACCGGGAAATCGAACCACATCCCACATACCTAGCAATCGCGCTTGCGGCGGCAATATCTTGTCAAATAGTTGCAAAAACATTTTTGTAAAAGTTCACTCTAAAGAGTACGTTATGGTTCTTTCAACATTCTGAAGAGGGCGCTGTTTCTGAAATAGGGGATCGGACAAAAAAAAAAACTAATTAGTCCGTCAGATAGATTTCCAAAAATTATTGGACACGTATTTTTTCTTTTTTCACGTAAACTTAAAATGAAGACGATACAGTGCTTCGAAAACTCGTGTGACGTCATATGATAGTACATTTTGACGACACAAGTGACGTTTCAAGCCCCACTCCAAGATCATTGACGCGTTTTATCTTCGTAATTTTTTATTGATTTGATAAAACAAAAAACACGTATTCAATATTTTTCGATAATCTAACTTACGGACTAAACAGAATCATATTATTTTGACCCAGTCCGATCCCCTATTGTTTGTGAATTGAAAAATCAAAATGGCGTCGTTATATAGGTTTAGACTATCACCATGCACTAACTGCGGCACTCAGAAATATTTAATGATTACTTAAGCCGTCACTTAGTAAAGATTTGGCATACTTTTGTATGACAAAACTGTCAAAACCTTTTTAGGTGAGAGAACCATGACGGAAACTGTCACAGTCAACATAACATCACAAAGTGCAAACCTTTGCCGCCTTTAATAAAAATAGTCAAACCTGGTTTAACTTACGCGTGGTTTATCTCGTGTTTATATCTTACTTCAAAAATATTCAAAAGTGACGGCATGCGAGATAAACCAAGCGTAAGTTAAACCAGGTTTAACTATTTTTAGGGTTCCGTACCTCAAAAGGAAAAAACGGAACCCTTATAGGATCACTTTGTTGTCCGTCTGTCTGTCTGTCAAGACCTTTTTTCTCAGGAACGCGTGGAGGTATCAAGCTGAAATTCATATCAAATACTCAAGTCTATGGTCTCTTGGAGCTGTGAAAAAATCAAACTTCTAAGTCAACGCGATCAAAAGATACTCCCGTTTATGCCGCAAATTTTCGACACTCGCAAGGGAATCAAAACCTACAGGGTACTTCCCGTGAACTCAGAATCTTGAAATTTGGTACGAAGCAACGTCTTATAGCATAGATAAAGGAATAATTACGAAAACCATAAATTTTTAGTTACATCAAGATACTCCCGTTTATGCCGCAAATTTTCGACACTCGCAAGGGAATCAAAACCTACAGGGTACTTCCCGTGAACTCAGAATCTTGAAATTTGGTACGAAGCAACGTCTTATAGCATAGATAAAGGAATAATTACGAAAACCATAAATTTTTAGTTACATCACATAATATATTTTTTTTACGGAACCCTCGGTGCGCGAGTCCGACTCGCACTTGGCCGGTTTTTTATTAATAAGGCGGCTAACGTTTAGGAGAGATTTAGGTAACTAATAGTTGTGGAATATATTATTATTATCTACAAACTCACACTGGGCCCGCGTGGTGGATTATAGCCTATCCCTCTCCTAGAGAGGAGGCCTGAGTCCCTGCAGTGGGAACATTATAGGCTGATGATGATGATGAATTGGGAGTGGGGGTGATGTATTACAGTCATCGTCTAAAACTTCGTGTGCTCTCAACGACCGCAAACAAAACCTACCTATTGTACTTACTAAATATTACAAATATGATTTCAATTATTTATTTAATTAAGAGTATAATATTGTAGCCAGGAAAATTGTATAGGTAGGTAGGTATAGGCGGAGCGTACATGATACAAAGCAGGTAGTGTTTTTAGATTCATGCTCAAATCAAATCAGCGTACTTTTAATGTTCCCACAGCTGGGACACAGGTCTCAATGAAAAGGAATAGGCTATGATCCATCACGCGGCCCAGTTTGTAGATGACACAAGTCTTCGTTTCTTTGGCTCTAAGATATGCCGCCTTCTTACATGGTGTGAATCGAAAACTCGTGTGACGTCATATGCTAGTACATTTTGTACCTTCAAGTGACGTTTCGAGCCCCACTCCATGATCGTTGACGCGCTTTATCTTCGTCAATTTTTATTGATTTTATAAAACAAAAAACACGTTGGTACCTATCCAATATTTTTCGATTAACGGACTAAACAGAATCGCTTCGTCTTGAAGGACCCACCAAGCAGACCCACCGGTGGGTCTCCGAATACTGATGTGTCTCCCGAGGCCTACTGACTGGTAGGATTATTTAGTTTTATATCCCCTGAGACCCACCAGGAACTTAAATGTACGAAAGAAAACAATTACAATCATATTTATTTGAGTCAGTACGATTCCCTGTTGTGATGTTATTGTCGACAAGCAAGACATTTTAAAAATGACGCAATTTGACAGCTCGACGACGGCCATTTTGTATTTTTACGCATCAAAATAAAAATGATGCAACACCGTCCCGTTATTCGTCCTTTGACTATCATTATCACCGCTGTATGTCCCTATGTATACTTAGATCTTTAAAACTACGCAACGGATTTTGATGCGGGTTTTTTAATAGATAGAGTGATTCAAGAGGAAGGTTTTAGTATCTTTTTTGCACCCGTGCGAAGCCGGGGCGGGTCTCTAGTTATTATTAAATTGTTTTTCTTTATACTTATAGATGTGAGTAGTGAATCATTCTTATATTTTCCTGCCATCAAATTAAATTACATGGCTTGCTCAGTTTGACGCAATTGTTCAAGTAAACGAGGAAAATAATACGCAGTAGGTAAAATAATTCATTGATATGAAAAAATATAAGTGTTCATGGTAAAATTGTTTGAAGGAAAAACGTTGCGAAATGACCATATTGTCTGGACAGGTTAGAAACTAAATATTATGTACTAGCTGATGCCCGCGGCTTCACCCGCGTGGATGTCGTTCAAATTATATACTAAAACCTTCCTCTTGAATCACTCTATCTATTAAAAAAAACCGCATCAAAATCCGTTGCGTAGTTTTAAAGATTTAAGCATACAGACAAACAAACAGACGCGACTTTGTTTTATACTATGTAAGGATTAGCATGTTCTAATAGTATGCCCATTTTTGGAGAATTAGCAAAATAAGCTAAACCACGGTTAATTTATTTAAATGATATTATTGGTTATCCTTGATAACTTATGATCTTTATCCACCATATAATTATACAGTGAAACCTGGTTAATTGAGACCTCCAAGGGACCTGAAAATTTGTCTCACTTATAGAGGTATTCCACTTACCCAGTGTCTCAGATATCCAAATCTGTCTCATGGGACCTCAGCATGAGTTCCAGTTATGGAGGTTTCTCACTTATCCAGGTCCCACTTAACCAAGTTTCACTGTACATACATACACTGTACACTGGGTAAGTGGAATACCTCTATAAGTGAGACAAATTTTCAGGTCCCTTGAGGTCTCACTTAACCAGGTTTCACTGTATATGCAGACTACGTCTCAAGGGCTGTGTTGCTAGACTGAATATTTATTTACTAATAATTTTAAATTCTAGGTCTAACTGGACGGATAAGGCAAAAAATTCCATATCCTTATTTTTTTTGTACTCTACCACAGTGCCGTCCTATTTGACCCAAAGGTTGACTGGTAAAGGATGCCTTGTGGCATTAAGTCCGCCTATGTACCACTCGTGTACATGAAGTTTAAATAAATAAATAAATAAACACGCCTGTACGGCAGTGTACGGTTTGAAAAATTGATTAAATCTGTCACCGGGCGTAGCTAACTTCAGTGCAAGTGGTGGCCCAGTGGTTGCGGCCCCGAGTTACGAACAGTAAGTTATACTTGGTGTAATTTATTTCATCACCACTGCTCTCAAAACGTGAAGGAAAACATCGTGAGGGAACCGGCGTGTTTTAGAACCAAAAATTTCGAAGACATATTGTGACATCTGCCAATCCGCACTGGGCCCGCGTGGTGGATTATAGCCCATCCCTCTCCTAGAGAGGAGGCCCGAGTCCTGCAGTGGGAACATTATAGGCTGATGATGATGTTTGATGACAAAAGAGATCGAATATGTGTTTAAATAACTTACCCGTAAGCTTCTTTCAGATCTATCTTAGAGACTTCCATGAACAAATTCTTCCTGACACCTTTATTCACCTTTTGCAAATGCTCCTGCAATAATTCCTTGCAAGTTTTCCTCGTGACCTGACAACACTCCCTCTTCGAGAAATTATATACAATCTCCTTTTGCATATCCTTAAACTGCTTCATAGTCATAGACGATACAGAGGGCGTGCGTTCCCGCTCTTTTTTATCTGTGCCCTCTTTTTCTTCTTCAAAATGTGGGATATCTTGGTATTTTTCATAGTCACTGTTGTAGATAGGAGATCTACCGGGGGAAAACGTGCATTCTGAGTTTGTGGGGTAGAATGAAGCTGGCGAAAGATTTGACATTGGACTAGGGACAGTTTCCGACCTTGGTGGAGTAGGGAAGGTATATTCTGCACCAATATATCCATCGTTTGACGTACTGCTGTAGTCTTTTTGGACATAATTGTTGAAGATTTGCGTAAACTCTTCCTGACCGAACTGGTCTACAGGATTTGACAGGCTTTCGGGTGACATTTGATAGTTCTCTTGTAGCAACTGCATTAATTCATTATGTTGCACTGTCTTCTCTTCGTAATCGCCTAAATAGGAATTCGAAGTCAGTTTCTTGTGTGAAAAATCAATGTTAGTATTTTCTTGATAATCATATTCTGGAGTTACAACATCATATTCTGGCGTAACCACCAATTTGGGAATAGATTTTGGTTTTGTGTCTTCGTTGATAAGTTCCATAACATCTTGTAAGTATGTTTCTCTGTCATTTTGCAGAAATTGTGAGTTCTTTTGGACGCTTTCGAGGGCGAGTTTGACTTCAGAGAAATTATCTGACTGCGCTTGATTGACTAGCACTTGGCCTCCGGATAAGGTGTGTTTGTTTATTGAGCTGATCTGAAAATTGAAAGAAATGGTTTTAGAAATAAAATTAATAGTTTTTGATGCGAAGTGGACCTGCTCTTGTCGTTCAACTGCAGCTCTGAAGGGTCAAGGGCCGACGCCTGCCGGGGCTGCGAGTTGTTCCAAAGAGATACCGCGGCTACGGACACAAAGAGCTAAGAAGGAACATGGGTGGTTTTTAGTCAGTAGAAGTCTGAATTCTGATACTCCCTTACGCTCTGCCTAGAGCGAGGAGGAGTCATTTGATGATTTCTAACCTACAAAAAAGGCCTGTTGACCTCGATCACGCCTCATAGATCGTGATGAGGTCTATGATGGAACGAGCGTACCCAAGAGATGCCTATTCACTCTTGCTTTAAAAGCAGACGGGTTAAATATGGAAAAGAAGAAAAATGGAGACAGTTCTTCACTTTGGCTTTGCGCATAATTAAACGTAGAGTAAAAGAGCCAAGTATTACTTTTCGAGATATCGATCAACTGAGGAAGGAACAGTCAGCCACCCATCATTATCTGCCCCTGTTTTAAATAATCTTTCCTTATAATATATCTTTGTAAGAGAGGTCAGATAATTTATGGGACCAGAGGGCCAGTGCGGTGGTAAAAGGAAAAGAGAAAAAATATATTTATGTGTTGTTTCTGCTTAATATGTGTTATAGATTACATTATTAGATGTCATTATTAAAATGTAGTGGAAAAAAAATATGAGTATGAATGTACAGTCGAACAAGCTAATAAGTATACAGCCAGCTAACTTGTATTTACTTTTAAGCTTATACAGATACAGTTAGAGACTGATGTCAAACAATATGGCGTTTGACATCATTGGCTTAATCCGAAACACTTGATAAAACAAAATTACAATCAATATTTTCAGTTTTATAGAATAGGGGATCGGACATAAAAAAACTAATTAGTCCATCAGATAGATTTCCAAAAATTATTGGACACGTATTTTTTCTTTTTTCACGTAAACTTCACACGTAAAATTAAGACGATACAGTGCTTCGAAAACTCGTGTGACGTCATATGATAGTACATTTTAACGACACAAGTGACGTTTCAAGCCCCACTCCAAGATCTTTGACGCGTTTTATCTTCGTCATTTTTTATTGATTTGATAAAACAAAAAACACGTATTCAATATTTTTCAATAATCTAACTTACGGACTAAACAGAATCATATTATTTTGACCCAGTCCGATCCCCTATTATAAAGATCTCTACCCTGTATACTTATTAGCTTGTTCGACTGTACATGGCTATTAGAGAAGAGGAAGACCAAAGAACAGATAAATGGACTGCTGACATGACGAGAAATAGGGAAGTATGGAAGAAGAAGACATAATATGTTGCGCCGACCCCAAATTAATTGGGATAATGGCAGGAGAATGATGACGATGCTGTGTGTATAGATTACGTTTGTATATCACATCACACAAATATTATAAAGGCGAAAGTTTGTGAGTGTGTATGTTTGTTACTTCTTCACGCAAAAACTACTGAACGGATTTGGATAAAATTTGGTACACAGATAGTTTATAATCTGGGTTAACACATAGGATAGTTTTTATCCCGATTTTATCTTACCGTGGGATAATTTTCGAGTTGCAGCGGTTGAAGCCGCTGGCAACAGCTAGTTGTAGCATAAATATCAATATTTTAGATCAAGCGACTGCCTTTCGACTTTTGCATAATTATAAACTAGTAAGTATACAAAACCGGTTTAATATATTATGTTGCGAGCTTGCGCGATGTTATGTCTTTGCATGTGTAAGTGGGCACGCCTATTTATGTCCACTGCATCCTGCTGTTAGATTGGAAGTTGAAAAGAGGCTAGGCAGATGACGATATTATTGTTTTTTTTATCATCATCAGCCTATAATGTTCCCACGTGCGGCACTCAGGCCTCCTCTCTAGGAGAGGGATGGGCTATAATCTACCACGCGTGCCCAGTGCGGGTTGGTAGATGTCACATGTCTTTGAATTTTTTGGTTCTAAGGCATGCCAGTTTCCTCACGATGTTTTCTTTCACCGTTTTGAGAGCAGCGGTGATGAAATAAATTACACAAAGTAATACGCCTGTCTGGGTTCGAACCCACGACTTACTGTTCTTACGGCCGCCACCACTAGGCCACCGCTGCTCTTTGTTTTTTATACTGTACTAGCTTTTGCCCGCGACTTCGTTCGCGTGGAATAGTTACTTCCGGAAGATTTTTGGTTTATCTCGCGAAAAAAATAAAATAAAAAAAAACTATCCTATGTCCTTTCTCAAGTTCCAAACTATGTCTGTACAGGTACCAAATTTAATCAAAATCCGTTCAGCCGTTTAGGCGTGAAAGAGTAACAGACAGACAGACAGACAGCTGACAGACAGAGTTACTTTCGCATTTATAATATTAGTATGGATAGTATGGAAGTATGGATGTAAATGACAACGAATCTTCTACGTTTTCCTCTCTTGTTTTACATATAGTACATTACTGCAGAATCCAGTAAATAAGCCTTCCTGGCCAAGTATGAGTTAACCGGACCGAACCGCAGGTGAGGTCTGGTTATATACGAGGCCAGGATGGCTTTCTTACTGGTTGAGGTTTGTATAATGCTTTTCTCAAAAATTAAAGAAAGTTTAACAACAAATTCGTTTAATTAATATTGAAGGTTACATAATTATAGCACTTTTTGGCCGACCCGGGAATCGAACCCAGGACCTCACGCTCTGCAGTCGAGCTTGCGACCACTAGACCAACGAGGCAGTTTAGGAAACAACTTTAGAAAAAACTTTTTAATAAACTGAAATTACTAAATACAATCATAAAATCCCACACTATACTTCTACAACATTACTAAGTACAAAACGCAACGTATAAAATGGCTGTATAAGGTTCCAAAAATATATGTATCTCATAAAATTACTTATCTAAGAGTACTGAAACTGTATTCAGTAATACCGATTTAATGTTAAAATTACGCTTCTACTTCTTTGGCAGCTATTTTTGTATTAAAAAAACTCGAGGGGAATGGTTCTGATAGCCGAAATACAGGCTATGCCTAGTTCGGCTACAGACGCTAAACTCTTTACTGTAATTAAAATTATTGTTGCCACACTTTCATTGTAATATAGTATTAAGTTTTTTGAGAAATAAATTATTATTATTATTATTATTATAATGTAAACATGCATGTCTTTCGTGTATTTAGCAACAGTGGCGATTCGATCTATTTATATGATTGTAGATAACGGTATCAGTCCTTACATTATGTGATTCGTTCTCGCCTAATACATAACAGAGACATGTTTTGTATGTAATATCTACTCTTCCTCAGAATTAACGTTTCCCAAAATATCCGTCCTAAAATAAACCTTAACATCAAATAAATAACATCAACAACCGATTATTTATATCAATGACACGCGCAAAACTAGCTGTTCAATTCTCTATTATTATTGCCTTGAACCCGCCAACCAATAAATATTTGAAGAGAACATTACGCATCAAAACATAATTGAACACAACGCCATCTATTACCGCGCAACCTCAACTACCGAATTAAGATAAGCGCCATCTAGTTTCAAACATAGTAAACCGATATCACCGGCCTTGTCTACTATGTACTATATATAGTACATAGTAGTTTGTATAATACGATTACGAACTTGTTTTTCCGCATAGAATGTGCTGTGCAAAAATCCAGACTCGCTGCATGAATATTAAAATAAAACGTACGCATTGTTGAATTGATTGTGTCCGTTTAGAAACGAATTAGCGATTTCAGATTCGAATTCGGAAATCGTCGTGTTACCTCATTGATGTGTTACCTCTTTCGATTTTTTTCTTTTGTTTTGCGTTTTAGCGCGAAAAGTTATTATCACGTTTTCTTAGAACTTCGCTGTTACGTCAGTATTTAAACGTAAATAAAAATACAAGTTTTAAATGACGGTTTTGCGGTTTAGGCTACAATAATATCACATGTTTTACACGCATATTATTGGGCCACTTTTATGACAGTCAGCCATTCGAAGTGTCTAGTAGGCTATAAGTGGGAAACACGTATCTCAGGAGAAAAGCAGAAGGCTGAATCATGTTTTTGTCTGTGTTAGCGTTTTTATTTCATGTTTTGGTACCTATTGATAGCAAGGTCACCCGGCGCGCTAAATTAATATTGCCATATTTTGAACTTGAGAAAAGTGAGAATTAGCTTTGGAAACGTTTCAAATTTTGACAATGGATTGCATGGCTTCCAACAACCTATCAGGATGCAACGGAATACCTACCAACATTTTACATGGTTACTGGGTAAAACTATACCTCTTGGTAAGACGAGTTGTCAGACTCGAGAGACAAAGGACCAGGGGCTTAAACTGGCCGAGACACGAAGGGAACTTAATAGGTATGTAAAAATGGTCACCCATTCACGGACAGACTTCGGAAAGAACTGCTGAACCTGAAAATCGCCCCAACGGCAATTATTATTTAGTCTGTGACATCTAAACAGACAAACAGTTGTAACAATGATAGCCTACGTTTAAATCATTTGTTTCAATTGCTAGCACTCAAGATGACAAGTGACAACGTTTAGTATGACTCATGCTCTCGCCTCTCATAATACCATTGAAGATTATGTACTACAGAGAGATAGGGATCAGAATAAATCTTGAAAAGAATGTGATTAGATGTCTCTGGCTCTTAGTTATTTTTTTACTTTCCTGTCGAGTGTAAGGCCTCCTGCCAGGGTATATAAAGGGGATAGCAACGATGTGGCATATCGCAATGGCGGTGGGTCGCTAGGCCAGCTTCCATACAAAAAGATCAAACCCCTTTATTAAGTAAGTGACAGCGCGCTAAGGGCACCCCCTGCATGGCTTATGACGTCATTGGAAAGGACAGTAAAGAAACAGTCTGGAACTCTGGATCTGAGTGAGGCTTTTAGGCTGATCACGTTTCCTTCGAAAATCAATCTTATTTGCAAAAATTTGCTCTGATGACCTGATGAACCGATTATGATTTAGTTTTTGTTGTTGTTTAAATGGTGACCGTTTTGCTTTGATTCTAATGATGGTTGGGTGGATTGTGTATTTGTGTGATACTTAGGTCGAAATGGTGAGAAATGGGGAGAATACTTAAAATTTTGCTAAAAGAGATGTTTGGAAGAAAAGAGATCCTGAGACGACCACAAATCTTTTGAAAGAACAGAAGGAGGGCGGTTGGTATAAAAATACTTTCCTCACACCAGGCAACCAAACCAGGCCGAGGGTTCGAACCTAGACAGGCACATTACTTTGTGTAATTTATTTCATCACCACTGCTCTGAAAACGGTGAAGGAAATCCTCGTGAGGAAACCGGCATGTCTTAGAACCAAAAAATTCGAAGACATGTGACATCTACCATCCCTCTCCTAGAGAGGAGGCGCGAGTCCCTGCAGTGGGTGGGTTAAACAACTGTCCCTGCAGTGGGTGGTAACATTATAGGTTAACGATGATGATGATTTCGACCGGGCACACGAAGTGTTACGCGAAGTAGAGGCGCTCTCAAGTGGTTCTCTAGGTATATCTATATCTGTGAATTGAACTATTTTCTAAAACGTATTAACAAAAACTGACCTTGTTATAGCTATCCTGGTCTTGTGTTGGGTACGGCGATGAACCATAATTACAGAGTTTATTCCTTACAGGAGCCCTGGATACAAGAACCGTCTGAATTTTCTTCTTCTTCTTAGCATCTTCATCTAGCCTTAACTTTTCTAAATCTTCGGCTAAATCATCCGTCTGTTCCTCATTCTCTGCTTTTTCCTCAGATTCTTCGGTAGTGTCTGGTTTATCATCATTATCTGTTTTCTCACAGTTCTCTGCGTCTTTATTGTCTGAGAAACCACTGTCGCCTGAAGCAGTGGAAGACTGAGAGTGTATTCTTTCATTTCTTGATTCTTCTATGACTTTGAATGTGAAATTCTCCAATTCATCTTCTTGTTCCTCCTTTATTTCTTGTTCCTCTTTTATTTCTTGTTTGACAGTTTGTTTAGTCTCTTTCAAATTCAATTTATTGAAATTTTCCAAGATGGTGGCGACTGTGTTCGTATTTTGAATTGGTTTCGATTCTTTTTTTACTTCTGGCTTTTCTTCAACTGTTTCTTTCTTCTCGATCTTAGGCTTTTCCTTCTTTTTGTGGAAGAATGATTTTATTAGGGTTTTTATTGATTTCTTGTCTGTGGTCTCCATTGGTATTGGTTTGGCGTTTGATACTCTGGCACTTCCCATAGTGTTTATTTTCGTATTGTTGTGATCCAGGTTTTACATCTGAAACAAGAAAATAGGATTATTAGTTATGTTATTTGTGATAAAATAGTTAAAAGGACATCTTTGTGCGCAAAATACGCGCTTCGGAGCTGGAGTTCCGGACACCAGCCCGTTTTGCAAATCTAAGTTAAGGAAATCTTCGGCTACATCCAAGGACTACAGACTTAAGGCCTGGATCCAAACTTCGAGTTGGTTGATTCCTAGTATTCCTACACACAATTCTATGGAGAAGAACCAGAAAAGAGTTCCATTCACTTCTTTCATACCCCTATGTATTGCATCACTGTCAAAATGACATTGATTTTAATTAAAATTAAAGTTGCTCTGTTCGGTTGCTGCCTATGTAAAGTCTGTCAAATACCATTGATCCATATTCAGCACGATAAGGTTGTTTTTGGGTTGCTGCTGTCAAACGTAGAAAAATTGTGAAAATACTGAATAAATCAAACAATACATAACTGATTTTCTTAAAAATAGCGAGTGCATACAATGATGCTTTGCCAATGTTTAAGGCGACGATAAACGCCAGCGACCTTGAGAGAAGCGCCACACACTTTTAAGAGAATTAAGAGAATTACTGATTAATCAGTAATTCTCTTAATTTATTAAGTCTAGAATCTTGAAAAGTGATTTTAAAAATACTACAGGTTATTTACTAGCATCATGGTGTTTTGGAATTTTCAAATTTCATGTGATTTTAGAGTAAAAGAAATAAATGTGTGTGGCGCTTCGCTCAATGTCGCTGGCGTTTATCGTCGCCTTAAATAAGATTGACACCGATTTTCAAGAAAGAATTCTAATCAATTAGACAAGTAAATAATTGGTCCAATTCTGCTGAGCCTGTCATAGGTTAGCCAAAATCGTCGTCACTCAGTGTAAATAGACAAAATTATTCAATTCAATTCAATTCATTTATTTGATTCAGACATAATATCCATAACATTGTTAGTAAATACATTTAAAAATTATGTTAGTAAACAGATAAAATCATTAAGGGCACATACAGACAAATACACACTCACATACTAAAATTAACATCAAAATACAATATAAAAATGAAATGATATAAATTAATACAAATCTTTTAAATGTCAACTACAATGTAAATTTCTGCAATTCAAAATTAAAAATGAAACAAAAATAAGTTTAATTAAATAAGAAATTATGTAAATGTAAATTATGTGTCTGGCTATCTTCCAAACGCATTTACAAGCTATAGCTACAGCTTCAAATGTTTCTAGGAAATACAGCGTGTGAATGATGTGGTACAGAACTGCAAACATTGAAATCAAAAGTCAAAGAAAAAACAGCCAATCTAATGTAGGAGTCGGCTGGCTACGCTACGTAGCGGAAATGCGCTCGGAGAGATGGGCCACGATTGTCACTCACTGGACGCTCATCGGAGGAAATCGCCATCTAGTTAGAACGCGGCGAAGGTGGTATGAAGTGACGATCTGAACTGGTCAGATATCGCACAAGATAGAGAGGTTTGGAAGGAGAAAAGGGAGACCTTTGTCCATCAGGAGCAGGACAGACAGGTTATGAAAAAAAAATGTATTTAGATACTAAAGAGAAACTCGTTCAGTTCCGTGGGCTGTACCAAAAAGTTCTGGACCCCTTTTACATGACCACACTTTTCTTATTCTTATACATCCCTGTATAAGTAGCCAGTATGTTTTCTACTAGGTTTCCAAGAATCGTGTTAACATAATTATTCGACCTTGGTACGAATTCCTGTCCTATTTACATGTTTTATGGTCGAAGATGTGTTATTTTGGTGTATCGCCGATTGTGGGCTGGGAAGGTCGTTTTAAGATTGCGAAACGCGTTTGTTTTTCTGATTTATTGTTTACTGGCTGAGCCCGTGACCTTTTTTTTGCATGAAATTAGGTATTATAAAAATACAAAAATAAAATTCAATACTTTCATTTGACATGACATAAATCGCGTCGCGTTTAACTTGTGTCCAGGTGTCCTGAAGCGAGTTTATAATTTTTTACCCTCAGATCAAATAGCAGCTTTTTACCCATCCCAAAAAAGTGCACAACGCCGCTAAAGAGTTTTTACTTCAATATTCCACGCGGGTAAGACGCGGGAATCACCTAGTATTGCATAGATCTCGACAGACATTGACAGAGACAGAAACTTAGATACAGATATAGGTACCTACAATGGTACCTACTAGATAAAGCAAGTATATTTTTACTAGCTTTTGCCAGCGGCTTCGCCCGCGTGAAAATTACGATTTTCCATACAAACTTTCATCCCCTATTTAACTCCCTTAGGGGTTGAATTTCGAAAAATCCTTCCTTATTCCTTGTCTACATTATAAAGGGAACCTCTGTGCAAAATTTCAGCTTTCTAGGTCCAAGGGTTTGGGCTGGGCGTTTCCGAAATTCAACCCCGAAGGGATTCAAATAGGGGATGAAAGTTTGTAAGTATGGAAAATCGTCATTTTCACGCGGGCGAAGCCGCTGGCAAAAGCTAGTAAGGCTATAATGCAAAAATATTGGCAATATGAATAAACTACAAGTTTGCGTATTTTAGAGGTAACTGTCAAATGACATTGATAAGCGACTGTCATTGTCATGACAACTAATGACAAGTCAAAATGGAGGTTGAGTTTGACGTTCGAATTCTGAAAGCTTGATCATTTGAGACTTGTCATTTAAAAGTTACCTCTAAGGGCGCGTACACATATAGGTCCGTTTTACTGGATCCGTTTTAACGGATCAGAATTGGACCGGAGCGACATGATTACTGAATCCGGAATACTGTTTTGTGTGTGAACTCGCTCATGCAACTCCATACGCCATCAAATAACGGACCTGTAAAACGGATCGCTATGTGTACGAGCCCTTAAACACACAAAAACAAAATGAAAACTGATTTATATCATCAAAACAAAGTTGTTTTTGGTAAATCCATTTGGGTAGGTACTCAAAATGTAACTCTCTTGTCTGGACTGCCTGTGGATGGTACTGTCAAATCGAATGCCAAATGCCAATCGAAGCGATTATATTCCCTTAAACCAGCCCTGTCGAAAAATCTATTCCTACCTGAAATGTCTTAACTATATTCTATCTCTCTGCCAATTTTCAGGTACAAAAAGCCAAGGATTTCATATGGACTTACGGGAGCCCTTAGTCCAGGTCTTCCTTACAAATTTCTTAGCTTAGATCTCCTACTCCTAAACTCTAGACTTGTTAAATTTCAGGTTGTTAGTACAAAAAAAAACAGTACATTTTTACAAACATGTGAAAGCCCTCAGACCTCCTTATTCTGGTCATGTTGCTAAACTCGCTAAATCTGTTCTTAGTCAACGTCTACTAACTATAAAGACCTTCCTGCCAAAATTGTAGCACATAAAAAGGAAGGACTGTCATACAAACTCGCGCGAGCCCTTAGACCTCCCTAGTCCGGCCCTGTCGCAAAATCGGTTCTTAGCAAACTTCTACTCACCTACTACGTCCCTGCCAAAATTCAAGTTAGTAGCACACAAAATGATGGACTTTTAAACAAACTTGCGAGCGCCCTTAAACCTCTCTAATCCGGCCCTGCCACAAAACCTGTACTTAGCAGAGTTCTACTAACTATAAACTACGTGCCTGCCAAAAATCAAGTTTGTAGCACAAAAAATTAAGGATTTTCTTACGAACTTGCAAGAACCCTTAGACCTCCCTAATCCGGCCCTGTCACAAAATCTGTTCTTACCAGACGTCTACTAACTATAAACTACGTCCGTCTCAAAAATCAAGTTTGTAGCTCAAAAAATAAAGGACTTTCATACAAACTGGCGAGAGCCCTTAGACCTCCCTAATCCGGCCCTGTCTCAAAATCGGTTCTAAGCAGACGTCTACTAACTTTAAACTACGTCCCTGCCAAAATGAAGATTGTGGCACAAAAAATGAAAGAGTTTCATACAAACTGGCGAGAGCCCTTAGACCTCCCTAATCCGGCCCTGTCACAAAATCGGTTCTAAGCAGAAGTCTACTGCTTATAAACTACGTCTCTGCCAAAAATCAAGATTGTAGCACAAAAAATGAAGGACTTTCATACAAACTTGCGTGGGCCCTTAGACCTCCCTAATCCGGCCCTGTCGCAAAACTAATTTATAGCGGATGCCTACTGACTAATATCTACGTCTCTGCCAAAAATCTAGATTGTAGCACAAAAAATGAAGGAGTTTCATACAAACTTGCGAGGGCCCTTAGACCACCCTAATCCGGCCCTGTCGCAAAATCCGTTCTTAGCAGACGTCTACTAACCATAAACTACCTCCCTGCCAAAAATCATCTTTGTACGTCCAGCGGTTTTCGAGATTTCGTGATGAATCAGTGAGTGAGTGAGTGACCTTTCGCTTTTAAAGATATAGATTCACTTCTGCCGGCATTCCCGGAGTGCAACCCGTTGTTTTTATATACAAAAAACTTTCTTCGAGAACCACTCTATCCAATAAAGAAAATAGCATAAACATCGGTACAGTAAGTTTTGAGTTTATCGCGAACAGACAAGACAGACGCGGAGGAGAACTTTGTTTTATAATATGTAGTGATAGTGATTTTACCTATCGTATTCACGCAGTTTGTTGTAAGGATAAAAGCTGTCCTTTTTAGTCTAATGATGATCATACCGGGAAAATTGCCAATTTTCCATGACGAATGGGAACTACAAGGGACGTACGATTTTAAGATAATAGTTTCCTTTATGCTAAGATAATTATCTACATGAGTTGGGATTTACTTACGTCGCGTTTGGTTTCTCCAAAATGGTTAAAACTCAGCTTTTGTTTCTATTAAGATGACTATGAGAAGTTCTGACTGACTGACTGACTCATCAACGCCCAGCCCAAACCCTTGGACCTAGAAAGCTGAAGTTTTGCACAGAGGATCCCTTTATAATGTAGACAAGGAATAAGGAAGGATTTTTCGATATTCAACCCCTAAGGGAGTTAAATAGGGGATGAAAGTTTGTATGGAAAATCGTTATTTTCACGCGGGCGAAGCCGCTGGCAAAAGCTAGTGTGAAATAAAATGGGATTCGCGGCAGTAACAAATGCTTATTTACTGAGTAATAATGATTAAAATCACCAATACCTGACCAATAAATACTCAGTCCATAGAGGTCTCAAGAATGCCGTTTTCAACTTTTCATCAAATTGTCACTCAAGATTATGTGTATTGGTGATTTTAATCATTTGGACGCGGCTTCGCCTGCGCGAAAATGTCGATGTTCTATACAAACTTTGCCCCCCATTTTCACCCCCTTGGGGGATCAATTTTAAAAACTTCTTTCTTAGGGATGCCTACGTCATAAGAGGAATTCGTTTGCGAAATTTTAAATTTGTAGCCCTAAGGGTTAGGCCTGTGCGTTGATCCTCAGACAGTCAAGAATGTCAAGATAGATGGAGCGACTGCCTATTTGACCTCCACAACTCAGTTACTTGGCGACCGACGGCTATATAGCACGACACGCGCGATTTTTTGTTTAAACATAAAGTAAAGTGCCGTTGCTTAATGAAGAATAGTTCTCAGAATTATTGATCTACAAGGTTAGGTAAGCAATTAGCATGTAAACGAGGTTCTCGTGTACGAGTTAGGAGACTAGTGCCCGGTTTCTGAGGCTATTTATCTGTGGTTTATCTATTCATATGCGTACATTTGAATAGATAAACCACAGATAAAGTGCCTCAGAAACCGGGCATAGATCATCAATCATGGAGCAAAATAACCTGGTTATTGTGCTCCATATCTACCAATTCGGCCTATTGCAGTGCACTGCTGGACATCGGGCAGGCGGTGGCCCAGTGGTGGCGGCCCCGACTTACGAACAGTAAGTAGTGGGTTCGAACCCAGGCAGGTGCATTACTTTGTGTAATTCATTTCTTCATCGCTGCTCTCAAACCGGTGAAGGAAAACATCGTGAAGAAACCGGCATGTCTTACAACCAAAAAATTCAAAGACATGACTGTGATATCTACCAACCCGCACTGGGGCCGTATTTTTGAATCAATAGAATTCCAAATCGTGTACGAAATCGCTATTTTTGAATATTCATACCCGTGAATTTTACAACGAGTGATCCGACCCACTCGTTTCCGATATTCTACCAGTAGAAATGATGGAAATGACGTGATGAATTCTGCGATTTCGTACACGATTTGGAATTCTATTGATTCAAAAATACGGCCCCTGGGCCCGTGTTGTGGATTATAGCCCATCCGGAAAGGCCACAAACCGGAAAACGTTGCGTACGCCTTCCACTAGGTGGACCGATGACTTGGTGAAGGTTGCGGGGATCCGCTGGATGCGAGACGCACGGGACCGGTTCATGTAACGACACTTGGGGAGAATCTTAATTGGATTCATTAATTTATTAATTTATATTTATCACTACATATTATAAAGAAAAGTCGCGTCTGTTTGTTTGTCTGTTCGCGATAAAGAAAAAACTTCTGCACCGATTTTCATGAAAGTTTGTTGGGATATTTTTCGACGTTCAAACGGGGCGAAGCCGCGGGCAAAAGCTACTTAATTTATATTTTAACTAGCTGATACCCGCAGCTTCGCCCGCGTGGATCTCTGACAAATTATAAACTAAAACCTTCCTCGAGAACCACTCTATCCATTGGCGAAAACAGCATGAAAATCGATGCAGCAGTTTTTGAGTTTATCACGAACAGACAGACAGAAAGACGCGGCGGAGGACTTTGTTTTATAATATCTAGTGAAGCGTACGTTAAAAACTGATGTCGGGGTTTTACATAACACAAAAGTTTTATTTTTGTTATCGATCAACAAAAAATAACTCGTATTATCAAACATACTTAATTGGCAAATTGACAACACGTAGTAAACGGGTTTTTCAAATATACAATTTTATTAATACGTTCCTAATTGTTTGATTATCAGATTTATAATTTGTATAAAGCATGAATAAGCATGATTAAGTTAATAAACAATGAAATTATTTATAAAAAAAGAAAAAAATATACATCTATAAAAATACTACTCGTGGCCTAATAATAACTGCCACTCGAGTCGATCTTTAGGTTAAGCCGAGCCAAGCTATATAGATCTTTGGCTGGCAGTCGTTATTGTGACCTAAAAGTGTCAGTGACCTGATAGTCTGATAGCCAGTCTCACCTAAGGGTTTCGACCACAAATTAGTTGGGCAAAGGCTAGTCAGTCAAATCATCCAATGACTTCTCCCGCTCTAGGCAGGGAGTGTCAGACTTCTACTGACTAAAACCAACCCATGTTCCTTCTTAGCCCTTGTGCCGAGGCCGCGGTATCTCTTTCGAACAACCCGCAGCCCTGACGGGACGACTTGTTATCAGACTTCCAATGTCAATTATTATTATTATGTAATAATACTAATGATACATGTATAGTTTTATTATTTCCTCATTATTACCCCGTGAACTAAATAACAGGAAAAAGATTAATAATAATCGGCTAATTTTGTTATTCCTTACATTTTATTAACATAACTAATACATTATTAATAGTCCTTTAATAATTGCAATCAATCACACCTAGAATCAGGACTCACGAGAATTTAAACTTTATTTCTATACCAACAAAATTGATTTCAGAATGAAACTAACATTCAAAAGAATTAAATGACGTTGGAAATTGAACTTTTGTCTCCATTAGTAAGGTATTTAAACGCAAAAATGTCAACTTTAAACCCATAGCAATAGAGTTGATTTCAGAATGGCACTGACTTTCAAAAATTAAGTGTCATAGGAAATTGAACTGTGATGCATCAAGTTAAGATCTTAAATCGCAAATCATGTTTTATTTTGATAATTTTAATTGGCATAGCATAAGTAGGTACATAATATTGTAAGTAATTAATAACCGATAATTTCCTCTTTTAATTATGATAACATAACATAACGCCTGTAATTGCTGAGGAGTTAGGCAGAGGTGAGATCACGCTAATAGTATCATCATCATCATCATCATCAGCCTATAATGTTCCCACTGCAGGGACTCGGGCCTCCTCTCTTGGAGAGGGATGGGCAATAATCTATCACGCGTGCCCAGTGCGGGTTGGTAGATGTCACATGTCTTTGAATTTTTTGGTTCTAAGCCATGCCAGTTTCCTCACGATGTTTTCCTTCACCGTTTTGAAAGCAGCGGTGATGAAATAAATTACACAACGTAATGCGACTGGTTTCGAACCCACGACTTACTGTTCGTAAGTCGGGGCCCGCCACCACTGGGCCATCGCTGCTCTCCAGCTAATAGTATACCTACCCACTTTTTACCCACGACGGAACGGAGACGGTATATGCATTTGGGGTGAGAGGTTGTTTGTTTGTTTGTTTGTGTGTTTTCAACAGTTCAGTTTAAGTCTCATGTAAAAAGGGCGAGCCTTTTGCCGTCAAAAGTGCACAAATCCAGACTCAGTAGCTGCTTCTAAGATATTTTTGATGTTAAAGTCAAAGACTGCTCGACTTGGGACGATCGAACTCCGGATGACATGCTGCTCACGTGTCACATGTAGTCGTATTATTGTGACTACAAGGCCAACGAGGTAGACTAAAACTAGCTGTAGCCCGTCAGGCTTTTTGGAGGGGGGAGAGGGGAAATCATTCCTCCCGCTCTGGGTAGAACAGTAGGGAGTGCCAGACTTCTACTGACTAAAAACCACCCATGTTCCTTCTTAACCCTTGTGCCGAGGCCGCGGTATCTCTTGCGATCAACCCGCAGTCCCCCGTCCCTTGCCCCTGCTGCTGACATCTCTCGGAGGCGCGCGTGGAACACGAACGCGCCGTCGACACGGCCTGTCATCGTCATAGGACAAATCAGCGGCCCTACTATGACGTCATAAAAGTTCTTATTCCAATGTGGAAACGTGACCGGAACTATACAGAACTATACTTTTTCTCACTGGAATAAGAACTGTTTTAAGACGTCATGGTAGGTCTTCTGTAGACCAAATATCGCGGATAAATGACGCGAATAGATTTGAAATACGTGATGAAATGTATTTGATTGTGTTATCAACTTATCAAGTTATTACGTATATATAGAAAGGATTATATAGTGCATAAGTATATAAATATGTCGATTGGTGATAAGCTGATGACTTGCCGGCGAGTCTGACAAAACATTTTGTAATAAAGCATCATCTGCCTAGCCTTTTCCCGACTATGTTAGGGTCGACTTACAGTCTAACCGGATGCAGCTGAATGATGACACGGAGCGACTGCCTATCTGACCTCCACAACCCAGTTAACACTGAGTAATACGATACACTTTATTAAGACTCAACTGACAGAAGATAGAAGTGGCGGCTCAATGGTGGTGGCCACGATTTACGAACAGTCGTGGGTTCGAAGCTGCAGTTCGAAGGCGCATTACTTAGTGTAATAGGGGATCGGACTGACCCAAAAAAATATGATTCTGTTTAGTCCGTCAGTTAGATTATCGAAAAATATTGGATACGTGTTTTTTGTTTTATCAAATCAATTAAAATTGACGAAGCTATTAGCGCGTCAAAGATCATGGAGTGTCTTCATTTTTTGTTTACGTGAAAAAAGAAAAAATATGTGGTCAATATTTTTTGGAAATCTATCTGACTCTGACGGACTAATTAGTTTTTTTTGTCCGATCCCCTGAGAAAACCGGCATGTCTTAGAACCAAAAAATTCGAAGAGATGTGACATCTACAAACCCGCACTGGGCACGCGTGGTAGATTATAGCCCATCCCTCTCCTGAGGAGGCCTGAGTCCCTGCAGTGGGAACATTATAGGCTGATGATGCTGGTAAGGTTAGTTGTCAGATTTTCGCACCACTGATACCTTGATGTGTCGCAATGTGTAAGTGGTACCCGTTTTCGCATCGATGTCCCTTCGACTCTACATATTTTTGCGCCCGTCACTTTTATAAATTTTGAGTAAGTACAGTGTTTATTACGTATTATTGTGAATGTTATTATCAGGCCACTTCCTGTGTAATCATTTGTTACTGATAAGCACACGTCACTAGAAATATACCTGTACGTATGGATATTACTAGATCTAATAAATACTTGATAGGTAGAGCAACTCGTTGTAATCCTTACGGCCTTTTTTTTTGGTGGGTGGAAAATCATCAAATGACTCCTCCCACCCACCCAGCATATGCTGAGTTGGTTACCCTTTCGTTATGGGCATGCTCAGCGCAGTTGAGCTGTTTAATTAATTGTTAAGCTGATTGTTGTTATTTTTTTATGTATGTGCCGCTCTTTTTTTGTGTTGCTGCTGTCCATTAACGAATAAATACCTATTCTATTCTATTCCCGTTCTGGGCAGAGCGGTAGGGAGTGACAGACTTCTACTGACTAAAAACCACCCATGTTCCTTCTTAGCCCTTGTGCCGAGGCCGCGGTATCTCTCTTTGGAACAATCCGCAGCCCCGACGGGGCATCATGTTTTGTTCTTCCATACATCTGTATTCTGTACCAAAAACTTCTAATCATCGCATTCATAACATAACACCACGCCTGTGCCCGAAGGGTAAGGCAGAGGCGTACCGAATACCTACTACTAATAATGAAATAGTAAAACATTTCACCGCCGACGGCATCGACGGGATGGGATCAACGGCTTATGATTGATGCTCGAAGGTAGCCCGCGAAATACGAATTTTCTTACGTTTTCTGCAATTTGTCGATCAGTGTCAGGTTGTAGGTATGTTAAAGAAAATAGGATACTCGACCGTAACAAACGTGACTTTAACTCAAACTCAACTCAAACTCAAATATTTTATTCCAATTAAGCCATTACAGGCACTTTTGAATGTCAGAAGGACGGAAAAAGAACGAAACTACGAGTGCAATACTTCATTCCGAAAGTCACCACGCCGAACCACACGCCACCGAATGCCCGCAACAACGAACACTGCGAGCACGAAAGCACGCAGCGACGCAAACCGCAACAACAAATGCTCGAGACCCCGAATCACGGAACAACGAATGCACGCCGCAACGTGCAACCGCCGCCCCGCGACCCGGAGCCCCGCACACCCGCCGCCACGGCACACGCCGCCGCGCGCCCCCGCACCCACAGCACTCGCCGCCGGTAACATCCGGCGCCGCGCAGCCCGACGCAGCAACTCCCGAAACGACGCATTGCACTCCTACGCTACAGTCACAATCACAAGGCATAATAACTTGTGAAAGTACTATAGACTCAGCAATAATGATTAAAATCACCAATACAACCCTCTCGGTTCATAAAAGTTCCTTGAACTGCGAGGCTTTTCGGCTCGAATCTCGTACTATCGGATCTATTTACCACACTCATATAACATAGTAAATTAGTAATGTTACCAACACTACGACATCGACAACCTACCTCAATATTACCAAGATACTAGTTCATTTACCCGGAGACGGATGTAGTTACTTAATCTGTCTCTCAGTGGTCAGTTGGCAATGCAAAGATATAGCGTTACATAAGAATATTATGTAGCAACTGTATAATATTTACGAAATAAAATTATGTACATTTAGTACCTAGTCCTACCCAGCATTAGGTACCTGAACCCTTTTTTTTGGGTCCAGGAAAATCATCAAATAACCCCTCCCGCTCTGGGCAGAGTGGTAGGGAGTGTCAGACTTCTACTGACTAAAAACCACCCATGCTCCTTCTTACCCTTTATGTCAAGGCCGCGATTTTTTGCGAATAACCCGCAGCCCTGACGGGGTTACCCTCCTCGTATAAAGAAGAAGGGGCAAGTGGTGTGAGAAGAGGTAATGGACACTGACTGTACATAGATTTGCGATCATTATCGGAATTTATAAATGAGTTAGTTCTTCGATACCTATCTATTTTTAGAACATAAGTTTTCGTATAAGTTTTCCTCTTAAAACCAGTTTATTTTGCTTCAAAATAAATGATATCATTGAAAAGAAAAACTAACGGGTTTCCGATTTTTATAATCGGAATTAGTCATTATTAATTTCGATTCCAAATATCACAAACCTGTTAATTTTTTTTTAAATACATAAAATAGGATTATTAATAAAATATATATTATTTCTTTTTTTATGTACACCTCTATGATATTATTACCGTGCCTCTATTATTAGGTACACCTCTGCCTCTGCCTTGTACCCTTCGGGGATTACAGGCGTGATGTTATGTTTATGTGATGTTATTATGTAGGTATGTAATTTTTTTATTTATGTTTACGATATTTAAACATACATTTTTTCACATGTTACTGAAGGAAAGATTTATTTAAGAACGCATTCAGGGCGCGCGTTTTAAATTTTATAACCACGTTTGTTGTTTTCACACTTCTGAAACTGTCTTCAGAATAAACATTTAGTACTTACTTTACTTTATTGTTTGTTGTGTCCGAAAATAGATAAGCAGGTGCCTTCCAAAGTCCTGTTTAAGTATAGTCACAAGCACAAATATGTAGGTAAGTATACACTTACTTAATAAAATTAAAAAAAAACTATTTTCTTGTGAAGTAGGTACTTAACGGTTTCTACTTTGAGATAAGACCTATTAGTATTGCTTCCAAAATGCTTTCTTCATAAAAAAACGTAAAACGATAATCAACACAGTAGGAGAAAATCAGTTTTAAAAGTTACACCGTCTATAGGTACTGTATACATATTATATGTACCTATATACACGGTGTAACTTTGTGGTCTGTGCTTGTGACAGTAAATCTCACAGCAGTATCCCAACAACCACTTAATTTCCTTGACAATAAGGACCACTTTAAGATTCAGCTTAAAGAATGGCCGCCCCCTAACTTGCTTGAAGTGTAACTGTGAATGAACTGCAGTATAATTATTAATTATTATGTGGTTTTGTCTTTTGAATATTTATAAAACCGCAAACAGATGAGTAAGACATTTCAACGACATTGAGATGGGTGCGTTGTTTATAAACAAGTGTATTTCATTATTGTTTGAAAAGAAAAACGGTAAATAAAGATGGCCGCGATTAGTTCCGAATTCAGACACGCGCCAAAAGATCCCTAAAAAAATTCGTAATTATAAAAAGGAACCTATCAAGTCGGTAACTTTCATGTGTTTTAAAGTTTTCGAATTTACCTTTGACAGGAGCATTAAAGGAACAAGCAACAGCGATCTTATTGCAGCGAAAATTAACGAGTTTCATTTTTACCTGAAAATAAATGGTTTGTTATTAGTATTAAGATCATTGTCGTAATAAAACTTGACGAAAATAAAACGTGTCAAAGATCGTGAGTGGAGGCTGGTGACGTCGCTTTCTGGTAAACAATGTATGGCACGCGGCATATAAGTTGAACATGCGCAGTAGTCGTTTTTTAGACGTCCCATACAAATCAAGCAGGGATTGCGCAGAACGACGCCATTTTGTTTCAAGTTATTTGCCTAGGACTCTACCAAACTGTGACGTCGCGCGACGTTTCGAAGCTCTGTATCGTCTTTATTTATTTTTAACCGACTTCCGACGTTTATTGTTTACGTAAAAAAAGAAAACAAAGGTACGTGTCCAATATTTTTTGGAAATCTATCTGACGGACTAATTAGATTTTTTTGTCAACTATTAACAAGCCACCACTTAGCATTATAACCATAACAAGATTGTTTCGGCGAATCACTTTGACGCTACTAGCTAAATCAATAACAAACAGAATTTCTGATATCATTGGGGTTCCCCCTTACGCTAAATTCTGAAATCTAAGCAGCACACCTGATGGTTTTAAAGTAGGTAACAATTTTAATACGGTTCTACGGACTATGATAGTTCTATAAGCGTTAGGTAGGTATTTATAGAAACAAAACATGTATTGGTGTGTCTGACGTTCAAAGAATACAAAATACGAATAAGAAAATGTACCTAAGTCCAAAGATAAATAAAATATTTAACAGGACAAGACGAAGGGGCATCATATACGTAATACTAATTGGGTTGTGAAGGTCATATAGGCTGGCGCTCCATGTAAAATACTGGCTGCATCCGGTTAGGTTAGGATCAGACCAGACGAAGGAAATCCAATACTTATTATTCTAATGTTCTAAATAATCGGTTGTGTGTAAAATCGAAATAAAGTCCATTTCACGAAAGAAGTCCCGCGGACAATTGTGGTACTAAATTTGACAGATGGGGAGATATGGAGAGAGAGAGAGAGAGAGATGGCAACATTATGTCGCGCGAATACAGCGCTGCGTCTGCGGGACTTCTTTCGTGAAATGGACTTTACTTACATTTAGCTATATAAAGTCCCATTAAAATAGATGGGCAAAATATAATTTTAACACAGCTTTCAGTACATCTTAATAAAGATATTCAAGCAAATAACCTCCTCCTTTTTTGAAGTCGGTTAAAAAATAACACTGACTAAAGTGATTTTATTTTGACCAAAAATATAGGGTAACCAATATTTTGAATTCATTTTCGTTGGCAGATTTTTCTTTTTTAAGTATTTGTTTTTTTTTTTTGTTGTTTCTACTCTTTACCATTGTCCTTATTTTGGTACTTAATCTTCTATTTTAATGAAGCCTTTTTTAATCATACTTCAGTAAAACATGTAATTGGCACACAAACAACAAGTTTACTCAGTAAGCTAGCGTAGGACGCTGATATCAAACTGGACACGGTACATCGGCCATGCAACTGACGCATGACATCTATTTATAGACATACTCACTGACAGAACAGGTCTTATTTTTGAGCTATATACTGAGTTGAATTGAGTCTTATTTAATTAGACTAACCGTGGGTCCGAGTGCTCATAGACGCTTAGTTGACGCTTCTCGTGACCCAAGGGCTGGCTTTTATCTTAGCCAGAGGCTAAGTGTTGCCATACAACGTGGCAATGCCACCACTTTTGGGCATATTACCGGCTGACAGCGTTGAGGAGCAGTATTTTGATGCCCTTTTTAACCGACTTCAAAAAAAGGAGGAGGTTATCAATTCGACTGTATTTTTTTTTTTTTTTTTTTTTATGTTTGTTAGCTCATAACTTGCGACTGGGTGAACTGATTTTCATGATTCTTTTTTCATTTGAAAGCTGGTGCTTCCCGTGTGGTCCCATTGTCACCATTTTAATATCTGATGATGGGATCTTGTCGAAATCGGGGGAACTCTTCAATAAATAACAGCAGATTAACCGCGATTGTTGCTATAGCATATCTAAGCATTGTTTACGCCATCACACAACATAATGTCACGCCTGTACTCACTACAAAGGTGATGAAGAACTTCGGAGATAGGCAACGGAACTCCTCAATTAATGATAGCAAATGGACTGGGATTGCTGAAATCTCATGACTGTCTATTGTTTACACCAGTTCATAACATAACATCACGCCGGTACGTTGTGAAGGGGTAAGCACATGCGAACCACTAAAAAGTGAAAAATAAAAACTTTTTTACAAAAAATAAAACCGACTTCGACAAAAATAAAACACAAAAAACACAAAAAAGTGAAAAGCTTCAGAAGTCGGTGGCAAAAACATGAAATCAAACAAACAAAAGTCACCGACTTCAGAAGCTTTTCACTTTTTTGTGTTTTTTGTGTTTTATTTTTGTCGAAGTCGGTTTTATTTTTTGTAAAAAAGTTTTTTATAGTTTCTGTTTAGTTTGTTTAATAATTTTTCATGAATGTACGTAATTACTTAGCTTAAACTTCATCAGTTGCAAACTACCAAAGCTAACCTCAGACCAGTTAGCGTAACTTAGTGATGAGACTAGCTGACATGAGCAACTTCGTCTGCGTCAGATATTATAGCTTATAACCTTCCTCGATAAATGGACTATCCAACACAAATATTTTTTTTCAATTCCAAACAGTAGTTCCTGAGATTAGCGCGTTCAACCAAACATACAAACTCTTGAGTTTTATAATATCAATTAAATTATTTAAATCATTGTTTAGTTGTTCACTAGGTGTAAATCTAGCCACGATTATAGTGCTACGCTACATAGTTGTTTTCGATGACGCGTGACGTGACGCCGCCGAGTAGCCATCTTGTTTGTCAATACCATTTCCATAGACAAATTTACAAATGTTTACCAATAGAAAGGCTCTATTTGTCAACAACTTGTAACTCTTTTTAGTTTAGTACAGTATTGTTCTTTACGCCATTGAAAACATGAATTAAGAAATTGTATCATGAATTCATGAATGATTTGAAAAACAAAATGGTGGCTTCAATTTCGAATTTGGCGTGTATAAATCTAGAGTTGTCAAATGTTGATGTCATATTTTGACATCTGCTCTTCAATGTCTGTCAAAATATTGGCTTAAAAAAAAGAACAACGGTACACTATGGCATAAAGAAACTTCGAAAATATTTATTTACATTCTGGTTGCATATACAGGTACAGCTACGTAGCTTACTTACCTACGTATATACTTTTTAAATCCCTACCCAAGGCTTTAATGAAAGTTGAAACTCGTGTAGCTATCCTTTTCGCGCGTTATATTGTAGAAAGAGATAAAATATTAGTTTGTATGCAACTGTTGTTGGAAATGGAATGTCATTTACTCGATATGAGTTCTGTCTGGGTTATATACAATCTAGATTTTGATTATACGTATAAAAACATCCTTTTTACGCACTTTTTAGCGAAGCGTTCAAGTTGAAAGAGAAAACATTATGCCAAATAAGTGACACAAATGCGAGTGCTGTCTCTTTCTACTATCGCTGTCTCTCTCCGTCCTCCTGCCCTCAAATTCGTGCGATAAGGACAACTATAGAAAAAAGTTAGAATTCGAAGTTTGGCTCTCGCCTATTTCCTCCTCCAATATTGAACCAATTTAAAAGATATTTTAGACAATGAATAAGGAGGTTATATACTACGCCGCTATGTTTTTCTTTTTTCGTTAATAGTTGTCAAATTTGTACACTAGGACTCTGTTAACAGCGATCTAAACAAACAATTTTGAGCATTTTTTGAGGGTTCTAGTGCTTATAAAAATAATTTATCACCAAAAAGGAAAACATAGGGGCATAGAAATAGTTAATATTTATTATTCTGTAAAACCACCATTGCTCTAGGGTCATTAACAAAAAAGAAAGGAAAAGGCGAGAGCGTTTGTATGGAGAAAAGACCACTCGCGTTTCCTCTTAATCATTTGTCGCCCAAATGACTTTAAAACTTTTAAAGTACTTTTAGCGCCAAATGATTATTGTGCAAATGGGTCTTTGTTTAAACCACTTTAAACACTCCAGCTAGAACGATTAAACTATTCTTCCTTCCATAAGGAGCACTAGCACATGATTTCATTTACAAAGTATGCGTGCAAAAAATTCAAAACAAGTGAAGTATAGTTGTTTATTACCTATAGACAATAGGGATGATGACAGTAAACAAAAGTCACTAAAGTAATGCATCTATGTAATGAAATGTAAATTAAGGATTGCAAAAAACGTATTTATTTTTTAATTATGAGTGAGATTATTTAATATTTTAATAAAATAAAACCACAAAATACGACAATCCGCCATGTTATGTTGAACGCCAATCAGAGCGAATTACGTCACGTTCGACTACAATGACAGCTCTTCTTAGTTTCCTTCTAGTAACGAGTGGATAATTTGGTTTGTTTTCATAAATATATTAAACTAGCTTTTGCCCGCGACTTCGTCCGCGTGGAATAATGACTTCCGGCAGAATTTGGGTTTTTTGCTTAGTTATCCGATCATATCTGAAAGCCAGTCTGTTGCTGTTAGCTAAAATTCGATTGCGAACTCTATTTGTGGACAACTGTTGTCTCTCTGCCTGAGCTCTAAGGCCCAGATTCACAGACCACACTTTGACTTTACTAAGTAAAGTATGATTTTTGGAAAGTAAAGAACAGCTTGACAGGACTAAGAAATATATTTTTGCGTGAAAGTAGATCTTTCTATCAAAGTAAAGTCAAAGTGTGGTCTGTGAATCTGGGCCTAAGAAATATATTTTTGCGTGAAAGTAGATCTTTCCATCAAAGTAAAGTCAAAGTGTGGTCTTTGAATCTGGGCCTAAGTCGCTGCGAACGCTCGACACTTGACTCTCGTTCGCGTAAGTCAGAGGTCCTTACATTTTGTTCATGAAGACGTTCTCAGATTTTCAGAGACAGACTCAGAGGTTCTCAGATTTTGTTGTGCAAGGCGTTGCGAACGTTCGACACTCGACAATCGTGCGCGTACCTGAAAGTTTCTCTGATTTTGTTCAGCAAGGCGTTGTGAACGTTCAGGTGAAGATTCTCCCATACGTCGTATTCCTGCTGCCCGTGCTTGAGAAAATGAGAACTATGTTTAGAAAGTTGAGACCTGGCTCTCTTAGGCATTTTCAAATGTTTAAGAAAATGTTAATAGCGTGTAATATTCTGGGTCCCTAATTGCTCACCTAAAGTTCTTTACCCGAGATTGAATTCCGAATAGGAAGAACATTTTCGGATTTCCAATTATCGGAGTTGAAAATTTAGGTGAACTTTGGCGCACCCTAATATTCTAGCTCTGAAAAGAACTGTTGTTTAACCCTGAAAAGAACTGTTGTTTAGCCCTGAAAAGAACTCTTGTTTAGCCCTGAAAAGAACTGTTGGTTAGCCCTGAAAAGAACTGTTGGTTACCCCTGAAAATAACTGTTTGTTGGTTAGCCCTGAAAATAACTGTTGATTAGCTCTGAGAAGAACTTTTGTTTAAATCTGAGAAGAACTTTTGCGTAGGTGTAGTTTTAAGAACGAAATCTAAAAAATCTAAAATATTAAGGCCGGTGCGCGTGCGGGAGTACGCGCACCGGCCTTAATATTTTAATTTCGCCATAACTTCAAAACCAAACGTCCAATTTTAATCATTAAAAGACCAAATATTATCCACATAAACTGTACTTAGTGATGAAATAATTCGTATCGATAAGGATTAATAGCATGAGTAAAATATATGCGTATAAATGTAGTCCGAAAAAAAATCAAGATTTTTAGTTAAAAAAATGGTTGTTGTGCCTCACTCGACATAGATAGGATCAGTGTTTCGCGGACTTTTTTGTAGATATTTATAAGATCTACAATTAATTAGAACATTTTATGGTTCTATATTTTATAGTTTAGGCAGCGTACGCAAAATTCTGGTTGATTTTTTACACCTTGTCTCCGAAAAACCCAAATATCTTACGGAACCCTATTTTGTCCAAAATAAAATTTAGCCTATATGTTTCGTGGATAATGTAGCTTTCGAATGGTGAAAGAATTTTTAAAAACGGTCCAGTAGTTTTTAAGCCTATTCATTACAACCAAACAAACAAAGTTTTCCTCTTTATAATATTAGTGTAGATAAAATAGAAAGTGAAAATACAAAAATGGAACCAGGATTTACAAAGGCAACCAGCACAAATTTGCCAGGAATGTAAAAACATCCATGTAAGTACAAATCATACAATATGAAATCACTTATAAATGAATAAACATAAGACAAAATGTTTCAAAATATTATGTATACTTTCTGTTTTTCAATATACCCTTCAATGAAACTTCTAATATTACGCTTGGAGGCTCAGAGGTTAGATTGCAATTATTCTTTTAATATTTACCTACCAAATACATAGTTGTAATCTGAGTTGTAATGTAACATGGTTTTCTTTATTTTAGGTCCTCCAGAGCATCATAAGGCGACGATGATAAGTTAAACGTCCAGGTTAAACGGGAAGGAAATCTGTGCATAGTAAAAGGCAAAATCTGCCCAGAACATATATTGTTTTATCATAGGGAACGAATATAAATAACTTGTCCGGGCTTTTTATAGTTGTATTAGTACACAGAGGCACTGCACAACACCTATATGGTCTCGAACTCATATTTTAGAATTTTTAAAACACAAACAATGCAAAATTAATACTGTAGCCGTACTAGCCGTCAATGTTTACGTCGAACGTGACGTCACAAGCGACGCCATGACAGATTGAAGCGTTTTGGCGGAAATGAAAAAAATTTAAAGTAAAATGTATTTTATTTCACATTGATTCCTCATTTTAAGCAGAAATTTGATATACATTGTATATAATATTTATTTCTGAACCTGAAAAACCAGTTTTTCAAAATTTGTCATCATGCCTATTTGTATAATATGCTAGATCACGCGTGGTGAACGTGCTATGGAAAAACAAAGGTGAGTGCACATTGGCTACAGTTACTCTAAAAGACGTGGTAGCTTCTATCTACTAGGACATCCAACACCCTCACTTACTCTTAAACTTTAGGTACCTCTATAACACTATCACTACATAGTATAAAACAAAGTCACTTCCCGCTGTCTGTCCTTAAGTATGCTTAGATCTTTAAAACTACACAACGGATTTTGATGCGGGTTTTTGAATAGAATAGATAGAGTGATTCAAGAGGAAGGTTTTAGTATCTTTTTTGCACCCGTGCGAAGCAGGGCCGGGCCACTTGTAATACATATAATGATAGGCAATGATTATACAATGATAGAGAGCAGCGGTGGCCTCGTGGTGGCAATTTATTTCATCACCGCTGCTCTCAAAACGGTGAAGAAAAACATCGTGAGGAAACCGGCATGTCTTAGAACCAAAATATTCGAAAACGTGCCAATCTACCAACCCGCACTGGGCCCGCGTGGTTGATTATATCCCATGTCTCTCCTAGATAGAGAGGAGGCCTGAGTCCCTGCAGTGGGAACATTATAGGCTGATGATGATAGGTAATGTACGCCCAGCCTTATACCGGTTTATGCAAAGAAAACTGGCCTGCATGTATGTCGTATTATCAAGATAGTGTGTCTACATCTACAAGGTAGGACAGGTTTCTTAGTCGCCGTTTTCTCCCTCTTGACGTGTAGTTTGAGATAGTATTTCCTATGGATGACGCGTTAATTGCATATAGAAATTGCTTGTGCGAATCATTTATCTTCTTCACTACTTAATATAAAACAAAGCCCTCCGCCGCATCTGTCGTCTGTTCGCGATAAACTAAAAAAAACTAAATAAAACTGTATCAATTTTTTTGCTGTTTTGACCAATGGATAGAGTGGTTCTCGAGGAAGGTTTAAGTATATAATTATTTTTGAAATTCAACCCTTAAGTGCTTGGCCAGACTGGCAGCGCGGCGCGGGGAGCGGCGCGGGTGCGGGAACGCGCGCGATTTGCCTGTCCGCACTGGACCGCGATTTCGTTCCGAGCGTTGTCGCGTTCAACTGTTCGTCCAGTGTTTGTCAAAATATAATATGGATGACGAAGACTTGTTTTTATTGGAAAATTCTTACTATAAATGGCAAATACTAAATGTGAAAAATGGAGTTAATAAAATTAATTTAACCAGAGAAAATGAAGGAGAATTTTACACACTGTATGAAAGATTGCGAGAGCAACCTCAAAAGTTTTTTGAATATACAAGAATGTCAATGGATACGTTTGACTACATATTACAAAATATAGAAAATTATGTTATAAAAAAAAATAACAACTTTCGCAGAAGCAAAAAAAAAAGCAAAAAATTTTTTGGTAACAAATTAAAAATTCGGTTATTTTAATTAATTGGATACTTCTATAAATAATTATAAATAATTGGATTAATTACTTATGCTTTAACTTATAAAAGTTAAAGCTAAATAAATAAATCCAATTTATCTGGTTATCTGGCTCAGACTAAAGTTTGAGATACGCCGCTCCCGCGCGGTTTATCGCTTGCCGCCCCGCGCACTCACTGCGGCCACTTGTATGAACGAGCTATGGCACGAGTTGCCCGCGCGCTCCCCGCGGAAAGTAGCCCGCGCCGCTTCCCGCGCCCGCGTGCCCACTACGGACACTCAAATGAAGTTCCATACGTTTAAGTTTGTCGCGCCGCGCCCGCCCCGCGCCCGCGTTTGCAGTCTGGCCGTGCTTGGCCAGACTGCAAACGCGGGCGCGCTAAGGGAGTTAAATGGGGGATGAAAGTTTGTTGGGATATCTCTCGACGCACCACGAAGCCACGGGCAAAAGCTAGTCATCATCTATATAAATAAAGAGAGAAGTCCTGACTGACTGACTCATCAACGCCCAGCCCAAACCCTTGGACCTAGAAAGCTGAAATTTTGCACAGAGGTTCCCCTTATAATGTAGACAAGGAATAAGGAAGGATTTTTCGAAATTCAACCCCTAAGGGAGTTAAATTGGGGATGAAAGTTTGTATGGAAAATCGTCATTTTCACGGAAGCTAGTCATTTATACAACTCGATGGCCTAGTGGTCGCAAGTGCAACTGCTGAGTATGAGGTCCTGGGTTCGATATCCAGGCCGGTCAAAGTCTTATTGGCTTTTTCCATCACGAAATTCTCAGTCTTATTTTATAGAAAATCTCAATAGCATTGTGGCTGATTTTGGAGTCGAACCCAGGGCCTCGTGCACAGCAGTCTCGCTTGCGAACACTAGACCAAAGAGGCAGTAGACGCTAATTTCTTTACTTATCTTTTTTTCTTTATTTTTCTTTCTTTCTTTGTTTTTCTTTATTACTTTTTATTTTTGTTAACCGACTTCCCAAAAAGGAGGAGGTTCTCAATTCGATTGGTATATTTTTTTTATGTATGTACACCGATTACGCCGAGATTTATGATCCGATTTACGTGATTCTTTTTTAGTTTGATACGGAATGGTTGCCATTTGGTCCCATAAAAAAATTACATAATTTGGCACAGTACTTTTTATTTTATGAACATTTTTTTTAATTTATTAACATTTTTTCTTTTTCTTAATTAGCGTCCGCACTTTACCAACCAACGTTCAACATACGCTAGAGACAAAATAATAATTCTGAATGGACTCAGTGACCTGTTTCATCGAATTCCCGGCTTTTCCAATGACTCGGCTAGTCGGCTCCCAACATACTTACATTCATACAATCATTATATAATATACTCTCCCTATTTGAAAATATGACTCAGAATATGTCGTTATTGTTTTTATTGTCATTATCAGCACGGAATGTGGCCAGGGCTTTCCTAAGTTGGTCCATGCATGAATAAGTGATCAAATGACTCCTCCCGCTCAGAGTGTCAGACTTCTACTGATTAAAAAAAAAACACCCATGTTCCTTCTTAGCCCTTTTTGTTCCGAGGCCGCGGTATCTCTTTCGAACAACTCGCAGCCCCGGCAGACGTCGCCCTTGCCCCCTATAATGTTGCTGACATCTCTTTGTAGTCACGTATAGTCAGTGGTCTGAAAGTCTAAGGGCCCTCGCAGTCGCGATGCTCTCGCGCGTAGCATCGATACAGACGCGAAGCAGTCGCTAGCTGTGTGCCCGCGCCCACGGGACCAGATTCAGTCGCGATGCAAACCCATTCATTTATTTCGTTTAACTCGTCAAAATGTATGGAACAGCTGATTTTTTTTTCGCGTTTGTATCGATACAATCGCGATGCAGTAGCGCGTTGCAAATGCGACTAACACGCGTTAGAAGTGATGCTGTCGCGCGTTTGCTAAACGCGCGGCTGCATCGCTACAAAAAGTCGCCGTGGGCGAGGGCCCTAACAACCAATCTTACCAAAGAGTATCGTATTATCCAGTACTAACTGGGTAATTGTGGTGGTCAGATAGGCAGTCGCTCCATGTAAAATACTGGTATTCAGCTGCATCCGGTTAGGCTGGAAGCCGACCAATATAGTTGGGAAAAGGCTAGGCAGATGATAAGATATATTTCTCATGAGCAGCGGCGACTCTGATTTGCCCGGAATAGCAATAAAGTAGCTGTTATGATTTAGTATTGCGTTGATGACTGCATTAAATAATATAGTGGCACCGTTCATTTAATATTATTTGTAGGTCAAAACAATTAATAATCGTTACAAATACGTGTTTACAAATCTTCTTCCTAGCGTGTCGATGACAGTTTAAATTGAGTCGGCCCAAAATTCGGCGACGAGCTTGGCACTTTCTGTACCCTCTAACAGCTCCTGTGATGTGCAAATTTACTAATTAAATGTTTTATTCTAGACTAGCTTTTGCCAGCGACTTCGTCTGCTACAACTCGAAAATTAGGTATCCCACGGGAAGATAAAATTGGGTTAAAAACTATCCTGTGTTAATCCAGGTTGTAAATTATTTGTGTACCAAATTTTATACAAATTCGTTCAGTAGTTTTTGCGTGAAAAAGTAACAAACATCCATCCATCCAGACTTACAAACTTTCGCGTTTATAATATTAGTAGGATTTCCATAGTTTCAATGTTTCTGTAACAGGCACGTTACAGAAACATTGAAAGGAATTCGTCTATGTTGGTATGGACATACAATGAGGGGGAGTGAAACGTATGGGAGTGGGACTTAAACGGTGATGAAAGAAGAAGGAGAGGATGGCCAAAGAAAAGATGGATGAATTGTGTGAGAAATATAATGCCCTGACGTCTGACAGGGGAAAAGAAAGAAGACGTGTTGCGCCGACCTCCCGTAGAATGAGACATGCATCAATTATTTGAAAAAACATTGTGTAGATAATATTTAAGTACTTACATGGAATGATTATTATAGGTGTTAAGAAAGAAATTAACATATATCCATCATCAGTTACGTTACGATCCTACCCAAATGAGCTAATTGGTCTGTGCCCAAATGGGAGCGTTCACTTGAGTGAACGTTTCAGAATAGAACGAGTGAAATTACGTTCAACTAATCTGCTATAGAGGTCATACGTTCAATTAATTAGTGTTTTCGCAAGCTGCAATCAACGAGTTACGAAGCGTTCAAGTATTACGTAACGCAATTTTTGGATATTTTTGACCTCCCCTTTCCCCTCATGTAACGTGCTGTAACATTTTTTTATACCTGGGTCGAGCGGAAGGGACTGTCTGAGGCTTACTAACTAAAACCTTCTTCTAATACCTTCAATTCCACAACCTGTAGGGCTATTGCGTATCTTTTTATTGTCAGTGGCTATCCTAGAGTGTCCATGAATTAACTGTTAATTGGTTATGGTTTGGTATGTACATTTTTGTTAAACTAACCATTTGACTGTTATTTGATGGACATTAGATGAAAGCCACTGACATTCAAAGATACGCAATAGCCCTGCTGAACTGACTGGTTGTCAGAATCTAACAATATAATAAGTCCAATTAATAATGACAGCTTTGAGTCATCCATTAAAATAATTCTATTGCAGCCTTATTAATAAACATGGCCTAAAGCAAGATTAACATTACGTCAAGTTTTAGCTTTAGATTAATGAAAATCAGTATTAATAAACATAGATTAGGGAGCCCGTAAACTTAACAGACTCTTACGTCGACGTAAAGGTTTATCCTTCGCCCACCCTAGTTTAGCAAGAAATTAGCGCTGACCAAAGAGATTTATGAGATAGGTTTATAGATTTTTGAATGTCTTTGGCGTTGACATTTGAATGTCATTAATAAATCTTTGTTTGTTGTGGTTGTGTAAGATGGATAGAGATTATTTTATTGATGATTTGAGAGAGATAATTGAAATAAACGAGGTTGAAAGCCAGACGATATTAGTGAGACGTGTCAAATTATTTAAAATAAGGAAGAATCCACTGGAAAAAGGTTTAGAAAACCGAGTTTAAGTGCATTGTACCTACAGATTTTCTCGATCCACTGCAGTGTTCATAATAGTTATGGTGAAGAATGATTTAGCTGGTGATGCAAGAAGAGGCTTTATACCACCCCATCTTAAAATTTTGGCTGCAATAAGAATATGGGCCCGTGGAGAGGTAAAATATCATCATTACCAATATTAGTTTATTTCCCAGAGCAGTGTACCTATTTAGATACCTACTACAAAACTTTTATGTCAACAGATTCAAGATGATGCCGGAACCTTAGTGGAATGAGTCAGTCATCAATGTCATGTGTATGCAAACAAGTTGCCTAAGCAATACTGGCACTAAGGACTCAATGGATTAAATTGCCACAGACCGGTGCAGAACAAAAAAAAATGAATGTTGCATTTTACTCATTGTGTGCTTTCCGACAAGTGATGGGGGCTATTGATTGCACACATATTCGAATCCCAAAAGTTGGTAGAGAAGTTGGACAATACTACATAAACCGGAAAGGGAACAGTTCAATAAATGTACAAGTAAGTTTTTATACCTGAGTAGCTCATGCTTGTAACATACAAGTACATAATCATATTTAATGAACCCCCATGAAATGTTACTTATATTTCAATATTTGTGTACATTTTTTCAGGTTGTATCAAATTCTCACTTGGGAGATCATGGATATTGTGACTCAATGGCGCGGTATTACACAATTGAGGTTGTGGAGGATGATGATACTGTTCCAGTAACACTATAAACAACTTACTGAGAAGGAATTCTGCACAGACAGCATTTATTAACGAAAATGTTTAATAGTACCTATATAAATATTAGTTCTTTCTTATGGTCTAATAGAAAATTAATGATTTGAAATGAATAAATGATTTACGAGTTTACTTGATCAGATTTTATTTTTTGATCCTTCAATAAAACAATCATTTAGAATAGAAAACATTTACCTATTTGATACAACACAGTTCCATTTTGATTGCATGTTCTTCTTCAGCCATTTTCATCCGTCTCATAATTATGTTCCTCGTCCTTTAGCATTATTCTATGGCTCATCATGTTATATAGATAGCCCTCATGGTCCTGTAATTAAAAAAAAAATATTAATTTATACTTAGGTACTTACCTATAACATTTAATCTGTTTCTACTGAATTATACCACATTTAATAAAGAGCTACGTAGTAATGTTTCAGGTTCTGATATACCTATAGTTCACTAGCCTCACAAAAACTTGATTAGGTAGCTGCTATTTGATCTGAGGGTACAATATTATAATCCTTTTTTTCAATTTAAAAGAAAGAATGTCTAAGATTATCTTACTTACTTTCTGTGAACTTGATCCCATGCTTTAGTTTTTATCGTGTTCGTATTTGTATCCAGCGAGTTATTTTCAATAATTTGTGCATGTTCTTTGCAACAATGCTTTGAAATAATTGCGGAAACAGTGAAAGACATTGAAATAACACAACCACGGTAAGAATGAATAAAGACCACGCATTCAACATAATTGACAAGGTTTACTTTTTCTTCTTCGTCCCAGTTCATCGAGCGAATGCGTTTTTGGCTCATTTTTAATGTGATAATATAATATTAGGCATTAAAGATAGTTATTTTTTCACACAACAAACAAAATGTCAGGTTGACAGTTCTGTCATTCGTTTACATTCACAATTTCACTCTTTTTACTTTTAAAATACGTGTGTTGCCAGAACATTCATAATAACGCCAGCGTAAGAAATGTATTGTTTAATCGAAGTTACGCCATGTTTATTAATATAAGAATTATGACTTCGTGAATACGCTGTTACGCTGAGATTAAGAAGTCCGAGCGGTACTTCGGATAAAGCTCGGTTTAGAGTATTTTTATTAAGGCGACATTAGCTGCCCGCGACCTTGAGCGCGCGTTTAACTCATCGCCTAAACAAATAAGGTTGAAAATGGCGATGCGTTTGATGCTCGTGACTGCCAAAATGAACGATAGTTCGCAGATTTAATTTATTTAAAAAAAAAATACGCTGTAATGTTAAAATATTTTTACATATGTCTTTAGTTGGTTAAATTTCCTTTCTGATAGTAAAAAAAAAAATAACAGTTGTCACTCAAAATATTGAGCATTTCGAGACGAAAAATTTGCAAAAAACGAATTTTCGTGTGATTTTTTTGTGATTTTGTGATTTTTTTTTTCGAGGTTCTTGATTACTTTTAGAAAATATTTTTGCATAAGTCTTTTACCTATACATTTAACTATACACTGTATTTTTTTTGGAATTGTAAAAAGTAGCAATACGGCTAACTCTGCGACGAAAAACAGGTCGTTTTTACGGTTCCCCTTTAACTGCGCCTTAATAAGGCTGTTGGTGTTTTGGTTAGCATTAGTCTCATCTGTGGCAGCTAATACAGCTATCAAAATTTTAAACGGTGACAGAGAATATCTTTACAAATTCCCGCGCTTTTTTCAATCAACTTTTTCTTTCAAAGAGTTGTTGTCCATGTTTAGCTCAATAAAAAGTCATTGTTTTTATTCGACTGAGTTGAAATTAGTTGGTTTTAAAATTAATTTGTTTTGCGTAGTTAGTGGCTACAGTTTTTTACTTGTTTTTTTTAGGTGTGACTAAGTTTACACGGGTTTTCATTGGTTACAATAGTTTTTACGTTATATTATTAGGTCTACTTTTTTAACAAGACGTAAATAAAAACGGTTGTAAGTCGTTTATAATTGACTACAACAAATAAATGTTAGCAGAAAAGCTTGTAATTCCCGAAAAATTAGGCAGAGGTCTACTTACCTGATAGTGCACCTACATTTAGCCAGTTAGGTACTTACGTAAGGTCCCGTGTAATAGCCGGTAAACCGAATCCGAACACCGAGGCTGCTACAGAGAAATTCCTGATAGAAAAACCAATACCATATTGCCCTACCAGAGAATCGAACCCAGAACCTCACGCTTGGCGGTCGAGTAGGTAGTCGACCACTAGACCAATGGAAGAAAAATCCAAAAAAATGCAAAATGGCCTCAATATTGGCCTACAAATAGGCACACGTGCCGAGACAAAAATAAAACTTTCCAAGTCTAAAAATAGCTCTAGGATTTCAAGACATTATCACATTTATTTTGTCTACAAAACCGTTGAGAAAATCAGACCGAGAAAAGAGTCGTGGCATTTTTTGCCGCTGTCAATTTAATCGGCGCCATTTTTTTTGTCTTTTATTGTATGACAGTTCTTTGACCGATTGATACGAATGCTACTTGTTGGATTTTAATGCGATTTGTATAAATTTTCCATTAGTTTTTCTCTAGTCTGATAACCGGATTTGGTCATAACGGTTTCTGTTGACAATATAGCAATACGCAATCGTAACGGGTAGACTTGTTGTCAGACTTTTGCCTTTACCCAACTATGTTGGAGTCGGCTTCCAGTCTAACTAGATGCAGCTGAATACCAGTGTTTTACATGGAGCGACTGCCTATCTGACCTCCACAACCCAGTTAGTACTGGGTCACACGATACCCCTTGATAAGACTGGTTGTCAGACTTTCGGCTCACTGACTACCTGTAACGACTGTCAAAGATCTATAAGTGACAGCCGGGACCAACAGCTTAACGTACTTTCCGAGGCACGGAGGACACTCGGTATGTAATGAGTGGTCACCCATCCACGGGTCAACCCAGGCAAACGCGGCTTAACTTGAAGGTCGACCGCGAGCGGCTGTGATTTGGCCACGAGCGCCTCTTTCAGTAACAAACAAGATTACATATTAAAAAAAACTGACTAAAAGTCACCCAATTATGATAATATTACGTGCAAAAATACTGCTTTTATTGAATTCGAAAGTGACAAGTGCCAACCGCAGAACATACCAAAATTAAAAGAAAACGCATTGTTGGTATGTATTATTTTGTTAGTAATCACAACACATTCGAAAGTGTTAATATCATAACATAGTAATGAACTCTATTACGCGAGAGTGTTAATATCATAACATACTATTGAACTCTAATACGCGAGACGAAGACGACCAATCAACCTATACATAACCAGTTTCGGCGGATCTCTTATTGGAGTAGGGGTTATCTATACAATTCGAGGCTATGTTAAACTACTGCCTATTATAAATTGTCGTGACGTTTCTGAAGATAATAAGTTATAACCAATCAATTGTTAAGAGCGTATGCTACCTCAGATTAGCAACCCTATTTATTTTGTGGTGGTTCAAACTTCGCTTGTAATACTGTTAGAATAAAGTTCTAATCAGCTTGCACTACAAAGCGGTTGTTACGTCTTTCGCTGCGGCCGAATAGTGCGAAATTAGTGGTATTTTGCGATTTACAAAAAAACTATTGATTGGACTAAAAAAGTAAAACACTATGACTTTAGTTTGTTGCTTGTAGAATTATTTGGCAAAAAAATCAGAACGATGACATGTATTTTAGTATGGTTTTTACTCGTTAAAAGAAATTTTTAGAGGTATCTTCGCGATTTTTTTCTATCGTGCAAAGTTAGTTGTATTATGTTTTCACAACACTATGGCACTAGCATATATCCTGAAGAATATCATATATTTTTCTGATGTTGATTACTGCAGTGAATCATATACTTTTACGCATTATAAAACTCGCGTTTGAGGTACCATACGCTCTTAAAGACAGACAGACAGACGGCATTGCTGCCATTGGAGGGATATCCTGGATGAGGCTGGCACAAAAGCGTGGAGCTTGGCACAAGCAAAGAGAGGTCTATGCCCAGCAGTGGGTGAAGTTGGGCTGTTGATGATGATGATGACTTGACTCGGAAAACTATGCAGATTTAAAATTCTAACAGGACAAAGATAAGGTGTACCAAAAATCTGTGCAATGTAGGAATGCGGGTCATTTAAAAAAATATCTTCTAGCCCCTATGGTCTATTGATACTTGTCTATCTTTCAAATAGCTAATGCAATTAGTTAGGAAAAAGTCTACACTAACTCTTTAACACACGATTTAAGTTTTTGAACTGAAATAATCACTAACACTATTATTAAACACGGAAAACGGGATATTTACAATAGATAGTAATTTTGTTTTAAATTCCTAATATTTCGGCGCTGTTGCAAGCGATATGATCACGGATAAACTGAAGTTATTGCGGGTGGATGTTTATGAGCAGACAAATCGACAAAATACTTAACACGGTAAATATATAACGCGATTAATGCTGCAGCCATAGAATTTGTTAGAGCTCGAATTTTATTTTATTCCTTTTTTTTATGTAAATGGAAGCGTTCAAGTATTACGTAACGAATTTGGAGGGTTTGAACTACCGACGCGTGACTTAACATTTTTTTTTAACCCTTCAGAAGGGTCGCGTAGAGAGATTCTCCCACGCATTTTTTAAAACGTCTTTGTTTCTCAAAATTTCAAATATAAAGGTCACTTGGTGGGTACGTAACGATGTACTCGGAGAGAGGGGGGACGAGAAATACGTTACGGGACTTTACACGGGGTGAGGGGCGGGTCAAAAATCACCAAAAATTTCGTTACGTAATACTTGAACGCTCCCAATGTGTCAAAACAAAACACAACATGGCGACTTTACCTCATTTCGCGCCAAAAAGTTCTTGTAAAAGAGAGTTACGCAATTACTCCGCTGATCTTTGCCCTTTCGCTGTAATCTAATGCAGTGATGACTTTTGTAATTTTACATCATTCGTGCTCTCCCGTGTTTAGATAATGTGGTATACAATGTAACAAACAGATGACTGTTACATATTTTCTATGAGCGGCACGAGAGAAGGTGATGTATCTATTTACATATAATAACGGCTTTCATTTGTGGTAACTAAACCACAGGCAAGAAATTAAACAGAGACGAAAATAAGAAGTTCTTGCAATGTTATTAGATCTTTGTGAGTTCGAATTACATGGACAGAAGGACGCTTAAAAAAATAGGTGTTATTATTATTCCGAAATTTTCATGAGCCGTGTACATCACACCAGTTGTCCACACATAGCATAGAAAAGGTTTCATTAGAGCGAGCTACCTACAGTCCTTTCACATGTCCTTTACCCCCGCCCTTACGTCGCTGTCAAAATCACAGTAATCTTTATATTCGTGTGAATAAACTTGTTGTTAGGTTGCTATCACTAACAAGTCTAGCAAAATTATATTGATCGTTACATTCCTGAACACAAGGTTTCTATTGGCCTGCAGTTGTGTAACAAATACTGACCAATCAGAACGAGCATCGCCGCCAAATTATGCTGCTGTCCAAAATGCTCCACCAATTAGATAAAAGAATAAAATACCAAGGACAAATAGATAACATTATGATAATATATCTTGCTAAATAGATCAATGGATGTTTTCGTATGTGCAAAATGCGATAAGCTAAATCTAAAGATTAAATAATGATTTCACGTGTTAAAGATAGAACAAATGTGAGTTACACAACGATTTTAAACTGTCCTTCCATTGTTATTATTTATCATTTTAACTTTACAGTACACTGACCTCTTTTCTTGTTGACATAAGGTTTATGTCAGCGACCAGCCTAACCAGGATTGTTTTAATCTTATTCCAGTGTGGAAAAGAGATGGCGCTAGTTACCCTGTATTCCTAGCTCTGTCGTTTTCCCACGCTGGTATAATATTAAAGCAGTCGCACTTTTGCGCAGTCGTAATTCCACAAGTAAATTAACTGTGAAAGGACTGTACTCTATGCTCAATGGTAACATAGTTGCATTCTTCGAAATGGCAACTTCGAAATTTGAACGGTGGCTTCTTGATCTTGTGAATCCACGATAATTTAATTTTTAAAGTGATTAAAATAGAAGTTTCAAATTTCGAAATGGCAACCCAAAACATAGGTCAAAGCCAATGAACCATAGACAACGAAAAAAAAGATTAGTTAACCTAACAAGTCTAAAAACTAAAACCCGACTACAAACGGCGGACTAAAACTATCGTATAATATACATATTTGTAATGTGCTCGTCAAGACCTTTCATTTGATACCAAACATGTTATGATTATCTCAATTTAATTTTTTTCGATGTTATAATCTGACATTTAACTTCCGTCATAATAATATTTGATAAAATTTATATAGCCTATGACACCCGGGCTATTCTTACGAATCTATAGACACCTCATTTATTAAAATCCGTTTGGTAGTTTAGGCGCTACGGTGGAACATACATACATACATACATACATACATACATACATACATAGACTGCCAAAATCATTACCCTTCCTTTTGGCTTTGCCGTAGTCGGGTAAAAATGTATTAAATGGTACAGGCGTACAGATTGGCTATAATACTTTATTCTGTTATAATGATCACGTAGATTTATGGTTCCAACCGCTAGAAATGAAATAATAGAAGGTACATAACAATACTTTTAATGCCTTTTTGATAGACACTAGGCTCCTATGAAGTTTTTTGGAGTTCGGGGTCGTTCGGGAATGTTCAGCCGTTGGTCCTGTCCTTTGTAGATCTTCGACATTCGTAACAGGTAGTCAGTGGCCCGAAGCTAACAACCAGCCTTACCAAGGAGTATCGTATTACCAAGTTAACTAGTACTAACTCTCAAAACGGTGAAGGAAAACATCGTGAAGCAACATCTTAGAACCAAAAAATTGGAAGACATGTGACATCTACCAACCCACACGTTGCCCGCCTGGTGGATTATAGCCCATCCCTCTCCTAGAGAGGAGGCCTGAGTCCCTGCAGTGGGAACATTATAGGCTGACGATTATAAAGCGTAAGTGTGTTATAAGCACACATCTGTTCATCTCTTAAAGGAAACACAGCCGTAATTATGTTTTCTACTCACACATTGCCGCAGTCAATACTTGGCAACTGGATTAGCGAACAAAAACATTACATTATACACTGCTAGCTCTGGCCCGCGGTTTCACCCGTCCGTTTCTCTTTTAGCTTGACTCATATTGGTCACGCCTCATTAAACAACACGGAATCGCACTTTTCCATGTTCCTTTACTTTTCTGCTGTTCAGAACCGCCATTTGCTAGCTAGAGCATGGATGCACGCGATGCGGTAATGCTCACGGTAGCATCGACGGAGCGTTCGGCGGGACGGTCTACTCCGTGCTCCTTCTTAGCGGGTAGAAGGAAAATTTTCATTAAATGTTCTAAATTTCAGCTATGGTAAATCCGCTCACTTATGCAGTCAAAACATCGTCAAGTGTGAAGGTTTCAGGACATGCAGCGCAAGATGGAAGGTGGGCCATTGTCTGTGGAGATACGCTGAATACACACTTGAGATAATAGCCGTCCGTGAACCTTCTTCTGAAGAGATTGTCTTTGCTACGGCATCGTGAGAAGTGAAAGAACCCACCAGTTTTGTCCCACTCTAACAAAAAAAACTGGTAATATAGGTATACTGATATTAGCGCGATCAAACAAACACAACTAGTCGCTTTACTATATTTGTTAAGTATAGATGATCCGTCTATGTGTGTATGTGATATAATATATCCATGTATTAGTATAAATGTATATATGAGGAAACTGATTACAAAACTAAAGTCCTAGCCGGCTTATAAACTACTTTATATACATGTATTACAAGTAACATGTTTAGAATAGAGAATGGTATATAACCTTATTTGTTATTTGCCAAGAATTCATAAATAGACACCGTTTTTGTCGATGCCATCATTTGCTCTGCCTTTTCAAGTACATATGTTGGGATCGGGGTCGGCTGCCAGTCTAACTGGATGCAGGTCTACACCAGTATGTTATGTGGTGCGACTGCCTTTCTGAACAATTTACTGGGTAACTCATAAATCGTAATTACTCAAACATCAACCGATTCTGTAGGGATTATTGAATTTGAAAGAATCTTTTTCTCTGAAAATGAAAAGTCTATCTTCGAGACATTTCGTCTTTCGTGCTCCGTAAAACTGTAGAACCACAATTCTTCATCCTTTGTTCAATGCGCTGCAGTGTAACCGCTGTTCAACAAACGATGGAGCACTTTAATATTGTAACGACAGTGGTAAAAAATAAACAGGAACTGATTTATAACTTTATTCGGGCAGAGCTTCCCCTTACAACTACTACAATCGAGTGCGACAAGATCGCTCAAATGAGCTTGCAGGGCATTATAAAGCTTTATCCCCACCGGAGGCGTCCGGTAGTTATGGCTTGGCTCAGAGGTTGGCATGGCTGTCGTTGGCGTGGCTCGCTGTCAGGTGGCTGTCAGATGGCTGTCAGATGACTGTCAGTAGGCTGTTGTAACATTCGGCCGTCCTGAAACAATTGCTCCCGCAATGGGAACCAGAAAACAACGATTACAAGTCAGCTCATAAAAACCAAGTTAAAATGGGACAATAAACTTTGATCTCTCAAGAAGATTTATGAAATCTTCGGTGTTCAATTGTTCATCCACACTACTGGTGCTATCAGACATATAAGCATCGCTACGATATAGTCATAAGGAATCAACGGATACTAAGCCTGTAAACCCGTTGTATCATAATTATTTTATGACCTTTTGTACTTCTTAGTTTATGTCAATCATTACCTAACTGGCCAGAATATAAATCCTCTAACATACAAGAATTAACTTGGCAACAGGCTCGCCCCCTATTGCATGGGACTTAAACTTTACTGTATACTACTATGTGTGTGTACTCATGGGTACACCTCTACCTAACCCTTCGGGCATTACTTGACAAGCGTGATGTTATTAGCATTGACCTTGTTGCCGCTAGTAGTCAGCGCCTGGCGTAAATGTGCGTAATCACCGTTTTTTGTAATTTGTAAATCACACTATTATCAGCTATTATTATTTTTCGCCTTGTATCTAAGCTACGTCCCATTTTCTTTCCAGCTATTCAAATTCCAGTAGTAGATAACTCTATCGCTTCTAAATTGCACTGGTACAGAAACCCGGTCTAGGATAAATCGTAAGGCTTATAGGTACCCTGTTGTATTATTAACAGTATTATTAAAACTCCAAATTATGTTTGGTAACCTATTGTCCCCATATTGAGTTGCTTCCTTAAGTTCCGTGAATTGTGCGATTAGTGCCTCCCACACTTCGACCTACTCATTAAACGTAGAATCAGAGACATTAAAAACATGAAACACTTTTCATATAAGAAAAGATAACTAAAAAAACTAAGTTTGCCAACCTATCGTATAAAGAAACTGAAGAAACAATTTAAGTTAACTATAAACCATACCAATATGACACACGCACACACACATGTTGGTACTAACACACATGCTTCTTAGCGTGTCGATGGCAAAACTTCATTACTTTTACACACAACACCATTTAACCCCATCAACACTAGATATTGCTCAACTCATCAACGCTAAGATAATGCTACTCTGGCCCCCAAGATACCTACAGGCGTAGCCTAGTTTCGAGACCTCGGTTTTATCACTGTTTATAATCTACCTTCAGATTTTTGATTTTCTCCGCCTCGGGGCGACAGAGGCGAAGGGGCGGAGGTAGAGGTCGAGCGCTGGGCTCGGCGTGAATAGTAGTTCGTATTGAGTCGCGCTGGGCGTTGAACGAGTATTATAGTAGCCATAGAATCACGGGTGAAAGCGCACGCGCATTGATTAAATCGACTTGTGGAGTCATTTCGCGGCACCCAATTATACTAGTTAAGCAGTACGGTTAGCGACGCTGTGAATGTCGAACGGGTTATTGATAATAACATTGGTTTGCCTTGTCACGGGAGTGCTATTGGGAAAGCACCGAGGCTTTTGTGGTTAGACTAATACGGAGTGAGTGTGGTGGCTCGCGTTAACGGCGTGGCTTGCAGCGACGTGGAAGAATCGTCCGGAACTACCAGCAAACCATCGCAAGGTCATATACACTCATTATACACATACACAGTTACACAACTTGCGAGGGGTCAAGGAAGTGAGACCGGCTCGAAGAAATGAGGTAAGGGTAGCTGTAAGTTCAGAAATTGTAATATTGTTCGGAGGCGCGTATCGCGTCTATTTGATCACGTTAGGACGGCGGCTGTTCTGAGACCTGTCTCCCATGGGCCCGAGATAAGGTTCGGCTGAGTCCTGGCGCGATCAAAATCTGGTAGCAGAGCATGGTTATACCCACTTGTAAAAATTAGTAGGTACTTGGTACCAATTTACTTGTAAAAATTGTGTTCGTGTTTACAAATTCGACTTGTAGGTGGTGGTACATTGACCTACATACCAGTGTACGCCTCAAGTTGAGTTTGGCGTTATTAATAATAAGTACATGGAATGTGAATATTCGTTGATAAAATAATTTGTTATTTACGTTCGGTTACGCACAAATATAACCTCATCACAAATCGTGTTATGATTGTCAACATTTGAGACATAGAGGAATAACCTCTAGAGCACGTAGAGGAATAAGTTCAAGAGTTGGCATAGCGTCGTAGATTTATTCACTCAACGAATATATTATTATTGTTAATTCCGGATACAATAATTGTTATTTTTTTTGGTTATTGTTATTTATTATTGCATATTCGCGTATTGAAGTTGGTACTATGGCTCCGTCAGTAACGAAAACTATCGCAGCCAGAATCGAAGCTGAATTGAGATGGTTTTCATCGGTTGTTACGTTGGTAGGTCGCACCGATCGTGAAGATGCGTTATTGTCACGCGCTCGGCAAGTTGACGAACGATATGACGCCGTGTTAAAGTGTCACGCTGAGTATTTAGCATGTCTCGAATCGACGGATCTGTCGTCGGTGGACAAGGATGCTCAGGTGGTACGGGGCAATGTGGACCAGTGTGGGGAAATGTCCATGAGCATAATCCAGGCGGCGGCCGACATTGAGCGATCGCGCATGGGTGACGTCAGGGAATCATGTCGGCCAGCAGGCGTAGGAATTCAGGCGCCGTTGCCACCAGTACATGTACCCGAGTTTAGCGGCGAGTATGCCGATTGGCCGCGATTCCGCGATATTTTTAATAGTGTCGTGCATTCGCGTACGGATCTCTCGCCCGCCTACAAGATGGCTCAATTAATGGGTAGGCTTAACGGTGAGCCGCACGACATCTTGACCCACCTGGAGATTACGGACGCCAGTTATGAGACGGCATGGGGCCTATTAATCGACCGATATGATAATCGGCGATTAATAGTTGATGGCCTCATCGATAAGATTTTTGAAATCCCGAAGGTGTCTAACGTGTACGAAATAAGGGCGAAAATCCTTAATCCGGTCACGGTTGCGGTGAACACGTTAGATCGACTTAAGTTGTCGTTAGGGGACAATAAATATATCATCGTCAATAGGGTTTTACGGAAGTTGCCGATCGACGTGGTGGCGCGCTTTGAGCAGTCACATGGTGGCGAATCGACGGACCACCTCCCAAGTTACGATGACTTGAGGGTGTTTTTAGAAGGCGAGTGCCGGCGGGCGGATTGCCAAGGGGCATCCACGTCGCACCCTCCTCCGTCAACCCGACGTACGAGCGGGCCCAAGCCGGTTGAGCCCCGTCGGGGGGGGAAGAAATACCACGCCCTCCAATCGGAAGTGTGCGCCTTCTGTCGGAAGGAAGGGCACGGTCTCGCCGCATGCGCGGACTTTAAGGCGCAGCGGGTGCATAGACGAAGAGGGGTGGTCAAGCAGCGCTATTTGTGCTTCCGCTGCTTGGGGACTCACTTTGTACGTGAGTGCCACAGGACCACTAACTGTGGAACCTGCGGAGGAGCCCATCACGAGTTGCTATGCCTGGCGGAGAGTAGGGAGGTGCACGGAGCCTCGCCGGGAGGTCACCCCCCCTCTCCTAAGCCAGATTCGGGTGGTCGGTCACCCCCCCCTAGGGGGGGTGGGTCGGCCAGGAATCAGCGGTCGCCGCCCCCTCGGGGGGGTGGGCCAAGGGCTGATCCAGAGCACAACCCGATACCGTCGTCTTCCCCGCGGGGGGGGGATAGGCACCGAGACTCGGGCAGGGGCCCGGAGGTAGTACAGACGGGTTACGCGGCGTACTCGAATGCGTTGGGGGGCATGTTGCCACCCCCGAGTAGTCGCTTCTCCCCGCCTCTCGCAGAACGCCCTCGGCTGACGGCGCGCCCGCCACCGTTCGGAAGGATGCCAGTAGGCTACTTCCGACCGGCACGGATGTCACCGATGGGTCGGGAGGGTTACTACCCGGGTTGGGACCCGTATACTGGGACAGTATTTACTCCCCCTCCGGCAGGGGAGGAGGGAGGTGCCTCCTATTAGCAACTAGCAGCCTGTTCGTCAGTGGTGCCCACCCCGACAGTAACGGTATTATTACCGACGGCTAGGATTACTGTCAGGGGTACTGACGGACAGCCGGTGCACGTGCGAGCACTGTTAGATTCAGGGGCACAAGGTTGTATTGTGTCCAGCTGTTTAGTGAAAAAGCTGGGCCTTACATTAGAGCCATCACGGGATGGCGCCGTAGGTATAGGTGGCAATCGGGTGCCTCACCTCAGGGGTCAGACGACATTCCTGTTCGAGATGGGTGACACGGCATCGGTCACGCGGGTGAATGCCACGGCGATCGTTTTGGACGAAGTGGTTGGGGTCCTCCCTCAGACTCGGTTACCGTCTGCGGTAAAAGGGTTGACCAATGGATTGGAGTTAGCCGATCCCCACTTCGCGATCCCCGGACGGGTGGACGTCTTGCTTGGGTCTGACGTCCTCGGGAAGCTGCTCCGAAGCGGCAAACGGGAGCTGCAACCAAACGGGGTTGTGGCCATGCGTACCGCAGGTGGTTACGCGTTATTGGGCCCAGTACGGGAACCACAGCACTCAACGGATTATAGCTCCATATATTATGGCAGCGTGTTATCCGACGTCCTGCAACGGTTCTGGGCAACGGAAGAGCCACCCACCGCTCTTAGAAATAACCCACGTGATGAGGAGTGCGAAACATTCTATCGATTTAACACGGTGCGCCTCCCATCGGGTAGATTTATGACAAGGTTGCCATTTCTGTCAATTCGACCTCCGCTGGGGAGCTCATGGAGTCTGGCAGAAAAGCGGTTAGTGGCAATGGAAAGGCGCATGAAGCGGGACTCCAACTTCCGACAGAAGTATGTGGAGTTCATGCGCGAATACCTGACGTTGGGTCACATGTCGGTGTCCAGGGTTGACTATCGTCATGAGGAGCATTATGTGTTGCCTCATCATGCTGTTTTGAAGACACCTGACTCAAAGATTAGGGTCGTGTTCGACGGGAGCGCGGAGACGTCTAGCGGGGTGTCCCTGAATCAATGTCTCCATGCTGGTCCTAAGCTGACCAGAGACATTGCAGACATTCTCACGGACTTCAGGAGACACCAGGTTGTCTTCGTTACGGACGTACGGATGATGTTTCGTCAAACTGAGATTCATCCAGACGACCGTCGGTTCCAGCTGATATTGTGGCGAGAGAGCCCAGAAGAACCGATGGTCACGTACGAGCTCAACACAAACACGTACGGATTAAAGCCCAGCCCATATGTAGCCATGCGTACGCTACGAGAACTGGCTGATCAAGAACGGCTCCGCTTTCCCCGCGCGGCTGCTGTCATTGATAGGGACGTCTATGTAGACGACATTTGTACGGGCTCAGACAGTATTGAGCAGGCGCTCATCTTAAGGGATGAATTGGTGGCGCTCATGGCCTCCGGTGGCTATGAACTCAGGAAATGGCTGCCGAACTGCCCAGAGGTACTGGCAGGACTGCCAACTGAGTATCAACAAGACCCGCATTTGTTCGAGGATTCGGAGAATCTTCATGCGTTGTGTTTCGTTGCTTGCCTTGTTACCGACTCAAGGCAGCCACAATGCAGCCACAAATGGGAGATCTCCCGGCCGATCGAGTCACGGAGGCTCGGCCATTTGCTGGCGTAGGGACAGATTTCGCGGGGCCTTTCATGGTCAAGACATCGCACCTTCGCAACGCGAAGTCGGTTAAGGCATATCTGTGTGTCTTCGTGTGTCTGGCGACCAAGGCCGTTCATTTGGAATTGGTGGCCGATCTCTCTACGGAGGCCTTTCTGGCGGCGTTAGATCGATTTGTTTCTAGACGGGGAGTACCGTCACTGATTCGGTCGGACTGTGGTACCAACTTCAAGGGCGCCGACCGGTGCTTAAAGGAAATTGTATTGTTTTTAAGTCAGAATGAGCGAGAGATTGGCACGGGCCTCGCCAGTCGGGGCATTTCGTGGTATTTTAGTCCACCTGGATGCCCCCACTGGGGTGGAATTTTCGAGGCAGTAGTCAAGTCTTCCAAGACTCACTTGTATCGGGTCATCGGCTCAACGATTCTCACCTTTGAGGAGTTGTCAACGGTGTTTTGCAGAATTGAGGCGGTCTTAAACTCGCGACCTTTGTGCCCGTTGAGCGCTGACCCGAATGACCTTGAGGCCATGACCCCAGGTCATTTTTTGATTGGCCAACCACTTAACGCCTTGCCGGAATATCCGTATACTGATGTCAAGTTGTACCGGTTGTCACGGTATCAGATGTTACGGCAAATGAGCCAAAATTTTTGGAAGCGATGGTCGCTGGAGTATTTGCATATTCTACAGCAACGCGTTAAGTGGACGGACAGGACGACCCCACCCTGCGTTGGAGACCTCGTTCTGGTTAAGGATGCTAACCTATCACCGTTGTGTTGGCGACGGGGGCGCATTGTTAACCTGATTACGGGCAAGGATGGGTTTCCAAGGATCGCAGACGTCCAGGTGAGGGACTCGATCCTTAGACGGGCAGTTTCAACTTTATCTCGACTCCCGGGAGTTTGAGCGGACCGACAACGGGTCGGTCCGGGGGGGGTGATTGTTTATAATCTACCTTCAGATTTTTGATTTTCTCCGCCTCGGGGCGACAGAGGCGAAGGGGCGGAGGTAGAGGTCGAGCGCTGGGCTCGGCGTGAATAGTAGTTCGTATTGAGTCGCGCTGGGCGTTGAACGAGTATTATAGTAGCCATAGAATCACGGGTGAAAGCGCACGCGCATTGATTAAATCGACTTGTGGAGTCATTTCGCGGCACCCAATTATACTAGTTAAGCAGTACGGTTAGCGACGCTGTGAATGTCGAACGGGTTATTGATAATAACATTGGTTTGCCTTGTCACGGGAGTGCTATTGGGAAAGCACCGAGGCTTTTGTGGTTAGACTAATACGGAGTGAGTGTGGTGGCTCGCGTTAACGGCGTGGCTTGCAGCGACGTGGAAGAATCGTCCGGAACTACCAGCAAACCATCGCAAGGTCATATACACTCATTATACACATACACAGTTACACAACTTGCGAGGGGTCAAGGAAGTGAGACCGGCTCGAAGAAATGAGGTAAGGGTAGCTGTAAGTTCAGAAATTGTAATATTGTTCGGAGGCGCGTATCGCGTCTATTTGATCACGTTAGGACGGCGGCTGTTCTGAGACCTGTCTCCCATGGGCCCGAGATAAGGTTCGGCTGAGTCCTGGCGCGATCAATCACCATTTTCAAATTAAAATTAAACTTGCTACATGTATTACTTATTAGCGCTAAGTTAGATTAACAAAAATGATTGTAAATAGACTTAATTAATATTATTCTTCTTAGCAAACCTAGGTAGGACACGCAATAGCTGTTAACAGTTAACGTATTTTTAAACTGCTGTTCCGTTACAAACTTCTTGAAATATCTACTCGTAAAGACCTTGCCATGGTCGGAAACAATGTGATCTGAATAAATAATTGCGATCTAAACTAATTGTCACCACAGAATTATTGACATTAGGCGTTGGTTCAGAAACAACGAATTTAGTGAAAGCATGTAGGTATCAATATAAACAATATGTACCCACTAGTACTCCTTTTTTTGTTTAGCCAGAAGGGCTCAAACTATCGATATTTACCTACCATTTTCATTGGTTCAGTAGATTTAGAAATTGAATGTCATTGGCCCTCCTTCCTACCGTACCGCTTTCCCGTAAGCACAATGTAAACATGATGTCACATAATAATGTTTAAGTATAAATCGGGTAATTTATATATGGAAACCAGAAATGTTGCTCTTATTTATAAGTTCAGAACTTCGTTCTTTACGCACTTTACGCCTTGGCCAACATCGTCATGATGCATTTTGTAATATTTTCCATCGCGCGAAGTTTGACACAACTAATCGGGTACCGTAAAGGTTTGTTTACGTTACAGGCTACTATCAATACTATAATTATTCACTATAGTTATACTACAATTATTCACTATAGCAAAACAATACAACTTTTTGGCTTTTCATCTTGTCATTGCACTGTACTGAACTAATCGTTAACCTCTAAATGGTACATTAAACGGCATTCATCAAACGATCTACTTACATAAGGCTGAAGCAAAGGCAGGCATAGAATTTAACTTTAGCTTCGGTTTTGGCTTGCTGGATTTTGCTTGGCTTTTGTTTGTAATATCGAGCAATGCATAGCATAAGATCACGTTTAGTCATTATATCGCGCACTGCAGTACAGTCCGAAATTACATGGACATTTTTACATAACACATTTACTTATACGATAATATCTTCGCAACAACTTCATTACTGCAAGGGATTAAAGCCCGAAATCATGATTAACACTCTTTCCGACTAGTAACGCGACTAAACTAAAGGACTGGGCGCAAACTACCGTCAATCTGCTTTTATAAAAGATACCTTGCTGCATACGTGTGAATTTCTGTTGGGAAACTAGGATCGTTTATTATAGTAATCACATTTTTTTTTTTTTTTTTTTACTTCCTTATCAAGATTTATGTGACTTGCCGCATAAGTCATACCCACATCGTATTATTTTTTGTTAGTTTGATAAACAATCGAGCTATTATTGCAAAGTTACTATTGAACTGTCGTAGGAGCCTATACCTACTACCTCAAATTAGCAACACTATTTGTGGTGGTTCAAACTTCGATTGAAATACTGTTAAAATAAAGTTCTAATCAGCTTGCACTACAAAGCGGTTGTTACGTCTTTCGCTGCGGCCGAATAGTGCGAAATTAGTGGTATTTTGCGATTTACAACAAAACTATTGATTGGACTAAAAAAAAGTAAAACACTGATTTTGTTTACTGCAGTGAATCATATACTTTTACGCATTATAAAACTCGCGTTTTACTCCTGTTGGCCTCATAAATAACTACATAGAACTAGATGGAATAAATTGACGCACTTCGTTTACCTTACTCGAGACGGGAAATTAAGACACATGTATCAACTTAAATTCAACCGGTTGAATGCCATCACATGCTTATTTTACCTATGAAATATGTAAAAATTAACGGTTTCTCATATTTAATTTTAAGATCCTCGTTTGCAATTTGTCAAGAACTTTATGCAATAAGTTTATACCTGTTTGAATATCGACTGACGGTAGCAAGAGATTGCCTAGGAATGCTATAAACCACTGACAATAGTTTGATGAAATTATTGTAGCTATTTATATCTAAAGATTTACTTTGGAGTTGTTGGATAATCTGATGCGCACTTGAACTAAATAAAATATGTATGTACATCTTAAGTTCTCAATTCCTTAGTACACAACTAGTAAAACCATTTTTGTACCGAGATAATATACTGATTAACTGACTATGATTAGATTTACTTATCGGGCCTACCAAGTTACCTAATTTTGTCTACGATTGGCATAATTATTATCAACACATAGGGCACTTCATTGTAAAACACATTTGGCTAATATATTTGGCTAATGGCATTTGGCTAATATTTTGCAAATATCTGTTAACTGGCATGTTAACTGACCTTGTTATTTATGCATGGTTCCTGGCAGCTCTCAGCGTGAAGTAGGACGGTTCCTCCCTTCCATGTCCTTGGGCTCGCTGTTGACGACCTTGAGGTACCCTTCATTTACCGTAGCAGCGTTACTGGCAGAGAAATGGATACTTCTTGTAACTCGAAGTGTCTCACAGGTGGTTACTGGCCGCAGTCTTCGTTTTCAGGGTCAAATTATGGAATCAATGATGCGGTACTGAGGGCAGGCGCTTCGTGTTCCATCCAGATCGTAGACTGCTTTTTCAATTTGTGCCTTGTGATTCTGGGATGGGCGACTCTTCAATATTTTCCTTGTAGGCGGTGTGCATCAACGTTCTTCGTTTGAATTTTCAGACCTCGTCCTTTGTACTTGGTGACCGTTGACTTTTAAATGTATCAGAGCGTCGTTTAATCGTAGGTTTATTGTTTTCGATACCACTTCTGAGTGTAACGACAGTGGTAAAAAATAAACAGGAACTGATTTATAACTTTATTCGGGCAGAGCTTCCCCTTACAACTACTACAATCGAGTGCGACAAGATCGCTCAAATGAGCTTGCAGGGCATTATAAAGCTTTATCCCCACCGGAGGCGTCCGGTAGTTATGGCTTGGCTCAGAGGTTGGCATGGCTGTCGTTGGCGTGGCTCGCTGTCAGGTGGCTGTCAGATGGCTGTCAGATGACTGTCAGTAGGCTGTTGTAACAATATCGTATCATGTGTGTCCTGGACTCCTGGGGGACCATCAATAAAAGTAACTGCGTCTGTGACCATTTATTTATTTATTTAAACTTCATGCACAATAGTGGTACATAGGCGGACTTAATGCCACAAGGCATTCTCTACCAGTCAACCTTAGGGTTAAATAAGACAACATTGTGGTAGGGTACAAAATATCTAAAAACAACATCAACTCTAAAAACTAAACTATACTTATATACGAATACGAATTTACGAATTTTACACGCAATTCATATTATTTTATTATTATGACCTGCGAAAGTGGCCATATACCTGTTGTTTATTCGTTACAGTAATGGATGGACGCTACTGAAGGTCGAAGGTGCTTCACCCGTGGCTCTTTTCTGGGCCGACTTAATTTAGATAGCCATCGACACGCTAAAGAGAATATTCAATATTTTACCCACATATTATCTCAGGTGTACGAGAGTCAGATAGCTAGCGATTTTTAGTCGACCCCAACATAGTTAGGAAAAACTGGGCAGACACTTGATGACCTATTTAAAGTCCACTTCCTTCCTATCCATATCATCATCATATCCAGACTGTAACGCATGATATATAATACCACATAATTACTATGTTTTATCATTTATGACGTTTCGGAATATCCAATGTGAAGTTTTTAAGTTTATCTGTCTAGCTGAACCATAATATTGACATAATATTTTAAAAGGTCATACGATATCTGTTGCGTGTTACATGTATGCCAGATACAATGTCAGGTGCGTAGTACTAACTAGCATCCTTTGTGTATGAATAGATATATGAACGTGGATGAGATGAAAGGTGTATGTAAAGAACGGGTTTTTTGTTTCCTTTTATCTATCGGAGTAGTTTCATTATGTTTCCAGCATGAATGTTTAGAGGAATACCAAAGAAATCATGGACTGTGTAAAGGATAATTTAGCAATAAAAGCGGTGTCTGATGAGATGACAAGTAATAAATAAGTATGGAAAAGGAAGTACTGCGCTGACACCTTAATTAATTGTTATAAGGGCAAGAGATTGATGAAGTAGTTTCATTAGGATTCGAGTAAAACCGCGAACAACAGCTAGTTTATTGGCAATTAAATTGTTTTACATCGTTATATTATTATATATATTTGTACTGTATGTACGTAATGATGCAGATAACCTTGTCATTTACAACTAATTGCACTGTTATGTGTTCAATCTAGGTATATACTATTATATATAGAAGTATATACGTATTGCAATACATTCAAGTGTGTCACATTTATGGACTCATCACTTTACATACTCGTTTCAAATTCCAAACACGATAATGACACAAATATTTCTCATCATCATTGCCTTGCCCTTATCCCAACTCATTTGTGGTGGGCCAAACTCATTCTTTCATACTTCTTTATTTCTTGTCGACCCATCAGACACCTCCTTTCTTGTCATATCATCCTTTTGATGGTTCCACCTATGGTTTCTTTGGTCTTCCTATACTCTAATACCCCTCCACAGTCATGTCATACTCAAAACTTTCCTGACGACATTTTGCTCATTACATTGCCAGTTATTGCGTGTATACTGTAAAATACGAAACGCATCGAAGGAGATTGATATTTGTTAAGGCCCTTCCCATTTACTTGAATGCCACTTTACTAATTTATAGAATTATACTTTTTAACATGTGTAAGAGCTAATTGTCAAAAATCTGACACTAAACGTATAAAAATCCCCTTTTGCCAATTCAACGAGTCATTTATATAAATATTGGTTGACGCAAACAATTGATAATTGCACTTGATTGTTTATTTATAACTGTAATGTAATATAACAATACATATTCGAGTATTCCTTGTTCTTGATAAACAGTAATTATATTTATATACACAACAATACCTTAGTGTTTTAATAACTACAGAAAAGTTTCTTGAAAATATTCCCCGCGCGCAAATTCTGCAGTCTCAGCTGTACCTAAATAAATAACCAATGATAACGTTTCATTGTCCGTCGTGAATTTAAATAGGACATGTCGTTGGATTTTCTCGCACGCTGTGGCATTTCGCCAAGAATGCGTCGCGAGGTAAGATACGGTTTACTAAAGAAATCAATAACTTTGTTTATGTCTTTGCAGTATGAAGTGACACAAGGACCTTTTAACCGCGAAAATGACGTATCAATCGAGATCTGTCACTGACAGTTTTTGAAGTGTCAAAAGACAAGACAGGGTTCGAATTTTCGAAACACCACCCTGCGTTCCAATTAGGTTATGTGGCCGTTGGTAAGAAAGCTGCTAAGCTAAAATGCGATTGGTCGGGTCATGTCAACAAGATAATTGTAGGAACATGGATTGCCCAGAAAGAGGTGGTGAGACGAATTGGACGCGTACCGCGAGGGTTGATTCAAGGAGGCACCAAAAAAGAGTACATGGAAGGAATTCGGGAAGTGCATTACCCGGCAGTGATACGTTACACTGTACAGTGTATTAAAAATAAAAATAAAATGGAACTCCTTTACCTTCTTTCTACAGGTACCAAGGTTTCTTTCCATAAATGTCCACACGGCGATACATCAAGCAATAACCTCCAGCACAACATGGCATCGCTTTATACATATTTCTCGTACAACGAAAGTTCCGCATAAACTGGTTTATAGCTTGATTGATCGTCGTCTGTACGACAACGTTTCGCATTTACGTGGCGTCGTATTTATTTTTAGCAACAAAAGGATTCATTTATTTGTTTAACTGCACAATATTGATCTTTTAAGCAAGGATGCGTGGACTCTGACCACTTGACAGATGTCGAGTGTCAAGACCCCCCTTAGGTTTCCCGGAGAACGAATAAAACACTACCGGTTGTCATAGCGTACATTAATTTATAACAAGTCTCCATGATTTATCATCATCTACCTAAAAAATATGTCTTTCCTTCTCCTCCGCTAATCTTTTCCGATTAATTTCGTTGCGGGATCCAAGATATTTCAATTGTTTCTCTGGGACTTCGTCGACCTTCATTGTTTCGGTGCTTTTCTGGTGGTCACCATTGTTGATTCTGGTTTTCAGAAGTTACTGGTTTTGGAATAGTGTGGCGGGCTTGTCCCAATCTACTAATGTTGGGGTCGGCTTACAGACTAACAGGATGCAGCTGAATACTAGTATTTTATACAGAGCGGCTGCCCATCTAACCTCCGCAGTGTACTGAGTAACATTATATACCTTGGCAACACTGGTTGTCAGTGGGTTTCGGACAGACCGTATCGACTCGACTGTCAAAGATCTACAAACGTCAGTCATGATTGAAAACCACCTGGCATGACTTGTCATAATTGCTCCTGGCAAAATCAAAGTCATCATTAATTTCCTTACAGTAGGGTTGGTTTTGGGTTGCTGTGTCAGACGTAAAATAAATGTAAAAGGATTGTAGAAGGATTTTTGGCGTTCGAAAAGTGCTGATTATCAGCATAGTTTGAATAAATGAGTTTTGATTTTGATCCAAATATATTGAAATGCAAATTTTCCCAATAAACTTTGAACTAAATGCTCTAGGGATAAAGTTGAAAATCTATTAAAGCAATTTGACAGATTGTATGTAGTAGCTCGATGCGTCTGTCTGTCTGTACTGTATCGTGAAAAAGCATTTCGTCCGTATAAAATGCTGTTATTTATTTCACTGAAAGAAACAGAAATTAATCTGCGTAACGCAGAGTGCAAGCTAAAAATATGGAGGAGGTAATGTTCAACCACTTTTCCTGTGTCAGTGACGCACTTATTCAGACTCATTGCTGGTAAGTGCGGTCTAGCTTTCTCATGGCCGCTAGAATGACGTTAGTGTAGTGTTTATCTATTTTATAGATAAGTAAACACTGTCTCACAGCCACAAGTAGTCAGGGAAGCTGTCACTATTGACATCTGTTAGTTACATGATGGCGGGAAGTTTGAGGTGAAGACTGAGGCTTGGGGGTCTGGTATGAGCCTGTGATATAGTTACCTTGTTTATTGTGTTATCAACCTATTAGGTCTGCTACTAGTGGATGCTACAGTTAAATTAAAATAAGCAACAATTAAAAGGATTAGTGCAATTTAAGGTAGAGTCCACGATATTTTTTTTTTACGTTTGTTGCAATTTACAGGTCAGTGTCAGGTTGTATGTTGATTAAAATATGATGGAACATAAACCTTAATGCCAACAAGAATAAAAGTCAATGAACTGCAAAATCAGAGGTCAAATAAGAATAAAAGAACAGTAATGGCCGTTGGACGGCTTAAATGACATTAAGAATTGTTTTGTCTTTGCTACTATTGATGATTCGAACGATTGTAGATGAAAAAGCAAGATGGCGAAAGGAGATCGGACATTTTAGTATGGACTTTGGTCCAAGTGGCGTCGGATGATGAGAACTGCTTTATTTATTAGATAATTTAATATTATAACACTTACTATACCCGCAAATAAATCGACACATGGAGAAAAAAGTAATTGACACATAGGTATATCACCCATATCATTTAAAGGAGTTTTTTTTATGTTTGTTAGCTCATAACTTGCGACTGGGTGAACTGATTTTCATGATTCTTTTTCATTTGAAAGCTGGTGCTTCCCGTGTGGTCCCATTGTCACCATTTCAATATCTGATGATGGGATCTTGTAGAAATCGGGGGAACTCTTCAATAAATAACAGCAGATTAACCGCGATTGTTGCTTTAGCATCTAAGCATTGTTTACGCCATCACACAACATAATATCACGCCTGTACTCACTGCAAAGGTTATAAAAACTATTTGGTGAAGATCTGATGAAGAACTTCGGAGATAGGCAACGGAACTCCTCAATTAATGATAGCAAATGGACTGGGATTGCTGAAATCTCATGACTGTCTATTGTTTACACCAGTTCATAACATAACATCACGCCAGTACATTGTGAAGGGGTAAGCACATGTGAACCACTAAAAAGTGTAAAATAAAAACTTTTTTACAAAAAATAAAACCGACTTCGACAAAAATAAAACACAAAAAAGTGAAAAATAAAAAATCAGCTTCAGAAGTCGGTGGCAAAAACATGAAATCAAACAAAGAAAAGTCACCGACTTCAGAAGCTGATTTTTTATTTTTCACTTTTTTGTGTTTTATTTTTGTCGAAGTCGGTTTTATTTTTTGTAAAAAAGTTTTTTGAAGGATACAGAGCGGCGAAGACCGCGCTCTCCGAGGCTCGTCGGCGGGCCAAGGAACAGGCCCGCGAGGAGATGCTGGAGACTCTCAACAGAGATCCGTGGGGGCGCCCTTATAAGATGGAGTGGAATCAACTCCGCACCCGGGCCCCCCCGCTAACGCAGAGTCTCCGGCCTGAGCTCGTGGAGGACGTGGTGAGCGCTCTGTTCCCTTCGCGAGGGGAGCATCGTCCCCCGCCAATGGCTCCGCCACCTGCGGTGCCGGAAGCGGACCACTCAGGATCAGGATCTGATGACGACATTCCGTAGGTGACTGGGGTAGACCTGAGAGTGGCGGTACGGAGGCTTAAGGCCAAGAATAACTCCCCGGGGCCCGATGGCTTGCCTGGCAAAGCCTGAGCCCTGGCCTCAGATTCAGAGGCTCTTGGACCCCAACTGGAGAGGAAAGAGGCCAGTTCCCACTTCGTTGGAAGACGGGGAAGCTGGTCCTCATCCAGAAGCCGGGGCGCCCTGCGGACTCGCCGTCCGCATACCGGCCCATTGTGTTGCTCGACGAGGTGGGCAAGCTCTTTGAAAGAGTAATTGCAAACCGCCTCGCCGAGCACCTTGAGGGAATGGGTTCAGGGATCAGCAGTTCGGCTTCCGCAAGAGGCGCTCGACGGTGGACGCCATCATGTGCGTGAGAGCCCTCACGACGGGGGATGCGGTCTCTCGGGGCGGTGTGGTCTTGGCGGTGTCTCTCGACATCGCCAACGCCTTCAACACCATGCCCTGGAGCTGCATCAGGGAGGCACTGGTATCACAGGGTGCCTGCCTACTACTACTGCCTACCTTCGTCGTGTAGTTGGGGAGAGATGTCGTGCGTTGTTCCACAGGGTTCGGTTCTGGGGCGGCCCATGTGGAACATCGGTTACGACTGGGTGCTGCGTGCCGGCCTCCCTGACGGCTTCAGCGTCGTCTGCTACGCGGACGATACGCTGGTGCTGGCACGCCTTTGTCTAGATTTCATTACTTTTTAGAAATAAACAAGCAGCTCCATCGAGACTAGGCTAGTTTTTTACAGAATGTTTTTGGTGGGATAACTTTTTTCTCCGTAGGCCGATTTTATGGTGTCCATAGTAAAAAAATATCCTACATTCTCGAACTATTATATGAACTAGGTTTCATCAGCCGACGCCATTTGGACCACTTCCGCCCGTTCTCCTTTAAAGTCCTTAGTAGAGTACCTAGGTTATTTTTGACTACTCGCAAAATGATGATTTTACATGGGTATTTTCGATAAACTTCCATATTGTTAAATAGATTACAGAAATAATGCATTTTAAACAATTTATTATAGCTTAAAATACAAGATATTAATAATTTTTATCTCATGATTATTGCAGTGCGCGGCAAATTCTACAGATTATAAAAGATAAAACGTCACAATGACGTTGACAGTTGCTAAACGATCATTTTTTTTAAATTCCAGTGTGAAAGGGACAGAGCTATACTTGACCGATAGTCTTTTTCGTGACAGAATCACGATAGCATGGATACAACACGGTCTCTGGTACCTTTCCACCTTGGCCGATAACAATTCGCAATATCATAGTCATAAACACTCTTTCTACAATATTTTAAGCATGATATGCCTATAATGGTCCTATGTTATTGCTGGGACACAAGCCTTCTGTGTGTAGAAGAAGACTGGGCGCGGGCAGTGCAGTTTGGCAAATGACACATGTCATCACTACACACTACACAGGTAGCATAAAACAAAGTGGCTTCTTGCTGTCTGTCCCTATGAATGCTTAGATCTTCAAAACTATGCAACGAATTAAGATGCGGGTTGTTTTTATAGATATACTGATTCAAGAGGAAGGTTTTAAGTAGTATCTTTTTTGGACCCGTGCGAAACTGGGGCGGGTCACTAGTCGAATTATAAGACACCAGCTTTTGCCTGCGACTTCGCCCGCGTGGATGTTGAAAAATATCTTAACTGGTTGAATTTTGAAAAAAAAATACTAAAACCTTCCTCGAGAAAAACTCTATCATTGGTGAAAACAGCAGTGCAGTCGTTTTTGAGTTTATAGCGAACACACAGACAGACGCGGCGGACGTTTTGTTTTATAATGTGTAGTGATGATGCCGATTTAATCAAGATTTTTTTCCTTTAGCATTTCGAGAGCACTAAGACTTCTATAAAATGCTGTAGAAATAGCTTAAAAAAATAAGATAACAAAAAAAACCGCTCTTTTCTATTTTTAACGTTATCAAAATCAGATATTACTAGATCATATCAGTTTTCGATGTAAATAACCTATTTAATTACTGTCAATAGGGGATCGGACAAAAAAAAACTAATTAGTCCGTCAGATAGATTTCCAAAAATTATTGGACACGTATTTTTTCTTTTTTCACGTAAACTTAAAATGAAGACGATACAGTGCTTCGAAAACTCGTGTGACGTCATATGATAGTACATTTTAACGACACAAGTGACGTTTCAAGCCCCACTCCAAGATCTTTGACGCGTTTTATCTACGTCATTTTTTATTGATTTGATAAAACAAAAAACACGTATTCAATATTTTTCGATAATCTAACTTACGGACTAATCAGAATCATATTATTTTGACCCAGTCCGATCCCCTATTCTCGGTAATTCAGACAAAGATCCTAATAACAAAATTTTCCCTATTGAGGACAAAAGTACTGTTTTCCGGCTGGGCTGAAAATACAGGAGTTAAACTACATAATTATATATTTCTCAATGGTGGACATTGGGTTTTCCAAAATAACAAATTTTAGATAAGTCGTTGCGCATGTAGCATAACAGCACAAATAAACCCTAAACAGGTCGTGTGACCTTTAACGTCGCGTCGTCGGTCATAAGTTTAATTTAATTTTAAAAACTAATTATATCAAATGGTCAAATGAGTTTTCTGCAATTTTGTTCGTTTCAGCCAGGACAGGAAAACATGGCAACACCACAATAGAACTGTCATTTGACAGTAGCTGTCAGTGTCCATAAGACGCGGGAAAGTAATTGACGTTAGGGAAAGCGCGGGAAAAGTGAAGTTTTGCAAATATAGCCGTCAAGTTTTATTATGTTTTCTTACATTGTATACTTTAATTTACCATTTTCAAGGATGTATAGTGATGAGAGACAAAAATAAGATTGTGTAAGTGAACCTTTGACTTTCCTCAACACAAGGGGACAATTTGCATTCTTTAAGAAAAAAATATTTTTCGTCTCTGACACGGGATGACGGGACTGAATGAATGAATGGAAAATTATTTCGATTACCTGTTTAAATATTTATCTATGTCAGTGTCGTTGAATGAAAAAGCTGTTTTTAGATTTTGAGCTAAAATTAAAACAGTTGTGTAAATAATGACACGTTTTTAACTTTGGCAATATTTACAAAATGATAATATAATAGATATGAGATCACATTGCACGTCAGGTCAGGATAAAGAGAGATGGACTAGAAAAATACCACATGGGCTGGCTGGCCCTCTCGGAAAAAGGAAAAGAGGTACCTAGACCCCTGGAAAGATGGGAAGAAGACACTGAAGACTGGATGAGAACAGCCCATAGATAGGAAAAAATGGAGTGAGATGGAAGAGGCCTATACTCGTCGAGAGGTCCTTAGTTAAAATTATGTAATGAAGCATTTTGCAGCAACGGTCTTTGCATTCTTCAAAGTGATTTATTACTTCCTACTACTATTATGGGAGAAGCCTCGATCATATGCTTCGAATTTCAAGTGGCTGGGACACCGACAATAGAATCGTTAGCATTTAGAGACGGCAAAGACAAAAGAGCATTCAGTGCAGTACTTCTGTTAGACTGTCTGTGCAGGGTGCAGGCTTAGGTCACGGTAGTAAAACATAATTAAAGACTGGTTAATTATTGTTGTTATCTATCTATAGCAGCGGCCCGTACTCTGTGGACCTAGATCATTTAGGCAGCTCGCAATATACCTAGGCACCACCATATTTGACAGTGCCAAATTAATTCAATTGTTGCGACTATTACACGATGATATATTGATTGTATTGTTCTGCAAACATTTATTTGAATTACGAGTTTCATAACTCATTCATGGGTGAGTACTTTAAAAAAGTATGATGTGGCTTTGACGTTTCCATGACTAAACCGCACCAAACTAAGCTAATCAATAAGTCATCCCTACTTTTTATTAAGACAAAAGACGTAACTTTTTTACATAGCTCGAATTAGTAAGTTTTACTATTCGTTTTTTGCATGTCAAAGTGGTGCTGTTCATCAATGTAATGTCAAAAATCTGTCAACATCAGTAGGTACATTAAATTTTAGTTCCTTATTTTACCACACGCATAAATATGTCAATGTGTGCATCTCAGATGTTGGCTTACTTTACTCAGCGCCGATTGGCTGACAAGGCAAGGTTTGAAATGGTAAAGCGTGGGTTATCAATTAACACATGGTGTTCATTTCTTAGTGACCGCCTGCAGTGAGGTAGCGATTGTCTCTTACCGAGTTTTGTTTTTTTTTATGTTGCCAGTTGTCTTTGGGCACGCATACTGAATTTTAAATGCGGAAGACTTTTTTTTGTGGAACGGTTTTAAAGTTGGCCTGTTTCAAGATGGAAAGTCGTTTTGCCTTATTGTTGCATATAGGCAGGCCAGCTGCAATACATTTATTATATGTATCTATGTGCAATACCAATACAGTTCTTTAACAGTAGAGAAGAAAAGACAGGGTACTAAAAAAAAATGGGGTAACTTAACAAGATATTATTAAGTTTATACTATAAGCGACGATATTCTCACGTCCACGCAGTTTTTGGCAGCGGATTGGTCGTTGGTCGCTAGCTTGCGATAGCCATCAACAGCGAAAAAAGTCGCGCTGCTTTTGTCAAGCTATACAAACCCAGTACTTATATGCGGATCTTCCAATGGACGGGAAAACTATACAAAGTGAGATCATATTGCACTGAAATAGTTTGTTATCGCCGTGTATATTTCCATCGTAACTAGTAAACTGGATTCAAGCATCTTTGTTGCTTGACAACTTCAAACAAGACTGGTTGTAGTACTTCCCCGGGTGAGATCTAGTCAGTATGTAAAGTCTCCATTTTTTTAAATCTGTACATTGATGTAGTGTTCAAAAGAACTGTTGATGAATTACCATAAAATACCTATCTTATTTTTATTGTTTAACTATTTCGCGTAAATGATTAGTCAAAAACGCAAAAAATGCAGAAAAAAAACAAAATAGGCATTTTATTCCCAAACACTTAAAAATAATATGTAGTTTGAATTTCGATAAGCCTCTTGCGACAACTGCTGTCAATGTTGTCATCAATAACTTTGGCGCGTTTTTTTACTAGCCAATCTTCTGTCCCTTTCGTACGCGATTGATGTTTATACCTCCATCTCCCTCATTCACGTTACCAGTATTGTATGTAAATTATGCAACTTTTTGCTACTTTGTTATGTCATTATTATTGTAATGAGCTTCATTATTCATAGTATAAATGTTTCTCAGAACTGTATAAGCATTTAGTACCTATTTTTCTTTGTTAGACAAGATACCTGAAGTGTTATCTATTTACTAAATATGTAAACACTGTCCCACAGGCACAATAAATTAGTCAGGTAAACTGTCACTAATGACATCTGTCAGTTACATGATGGCGGGACGGGAAGTTGAAAGTTTAGTGCTCGGGCTGAGGCTTGGTGGACTGGGGGTGAGCCCAGTGATATAATTAGTTAATTGTGTTATCAACCTATTAGATCTGCTGCTACTAGTGGATGCTACACCTACAGTATAGAGGGGGCGCTGTTAGTAAACATTTGACACTCAAGAAATGATGAAACTCTTTCGAATAAAGGGCATGTTTTTAACTCTAGCCGCCTTATTACAAAAGGTTATTAAACCTGGTTTAACTTAGACTTGGGTTATCTCGCATGCTGTCACTTTCTTTTGAATATTATTGAAGTGAGACGTCATGCGAGATAAACCAGGTCTAAGTTAAACCAGGTTTAATTACCTTTGGTAATAAGGCGGAATAAGTTTAAAACTGACATTGTAATTAAGATAGAAATTAACAAGAAAGAGAGTGGACTGATTTGTCTGCTCATAAACACCCACCCGCAATAATTTCAGTTTATCTGGCAGTAGAATCGAAATATTCGGGACATAATACAAATTATGTATAGTAAAAATAGTAGGTTAGGATCTAGAATAGTAGAGCAAATAGGTACTTACTTAAGGTGGATGTTCCAGGGTAGCCCGCGAAATTCAAATTTTCTTACGTTTTTAGCGATTTGCAGGCCAGTGCTAGGTTGAATGTTAGTGAAAATATGATTCGCGGCTGTAAGACGTATGCAATTACAGAATTATAATCATCAAAATCATCATTACAACCCTCCAAGTTCATGTAACTGTCAAGAATGAGTATTTCATCAAAAGGTCATTCTTGACAGTTAGGTAGGTACATGAACTTGGAGGGTTGTAATGATGATTTAGTACACTATGACCTTTCACCTCTAGTAGTGAGGTGAAAGGTCATAGTGATAAAACTTGTAAGCACTTCCAAGATGCCTAATTACCTTTAGAGTGCCTATAGCTGTTTACTTATAAACTCACATTATAATTTTATTGTAAAGGTCAGTTTAGATAACTAATGTCAATCTGATTAATCTATATTAGTTAATTAACCATTTGAAATTAAGACTCAATAAGGCGGATTAGGTTTTTTGTTGTTGAGAAATCATCAAATGCTCTCTCTCGTTTTCGGCGGAGCGAAAAGACATGACTTCTCCTCTATGTGGCCAAAACTAGGTAACAGGAAAACCTATAGTGCTCTCTATCTAGTCAATAGGAAATTGCTTAAGAAAGAAAGAGACGAACATATTCCTCCCACTCGACAATCTTTGTGAAAACTCCCTCTATGCCAGTCTTTTCACAGTTATTTTAAGACCCTATAACAAAACAAATCTATCAAAAAATCGAATCTATCTATTTATCTACACTAATATTATAAAGAGGAAAACTTTGTTTGGTTGTAATGAATAGGCTTAAAAACTACTGGACCGTTTTTAAAAACTCTTTCACCATTCGAAAGCTACATTATCCACGAGTAACATAGGCTACTTTTTATCCCTGTATTCCCACGGGGACGGGAACTACGCGGGTAAAACCGCGGGACGTCCGCTAGTCTTGTATATGAAAATAAAGGTCACTGTAAAGCAAAATCAAGCTTCTAATGAAAGCATAGGCCATAACACAACATTGACCAAACGCTTTTCTGCGAAAATGTCTAAACATAGACATAGGTAAACATTGTAAAGAGCCTTGTCAAAGAGAGTAAACATTTCTGATTTGTTTATGCAAGGGCACCCACCTCAACAGCCTGTGTGTTTATGGTCAATAAAATGAGGTTTTATGTGTGGTTAGTCAACTTTATAATATATAAATACAGTTATTGAATGTTTGGGCTGTGGGACTGTTCGAAAGTGACACTGATGCCCGGAACACAGGGCTAAGAAAGAACATGGGTGGGTTTTAGTTAGTACAAGTCTGCTCCCTTCCGTTCTGCCCAGAGCGGTAGGGGTCATTTGATGATATCCCATTCACCGCTTATGCCAAGTAAGATAAAGTAGAGAAACTCCTCCAAACTGCAACGGAGATTTTCCTAATCAAAAACCCGATAACACTTTAATCTGGTAACTAAAAGGATGAGCATCAAAGATCTCATGCAAAGTATTTGCAAAATAATGGGACAGTTATTTTTAAATAGGCGAAAGTTTGTGTGTATGTTTGTTACTTCTTCACGCAAAATCTACTGAACGGATTTGAATAAAATTTGGTACACAGATAGTTTATAACCTAGATTAACACATAGAATTGTTTTTATCCCGCTTTTATCTTCCCATGGGATAATTTTCCAGTCTTAGCGGGTGAAGCCGCTGGAAACAGCTAGTTAAAAATAAATATGAATGAATTTATGAGTCACTTGGTGGTTGACTTGCTACTAATACCTATAGCATGGCATTCTTCCTATTACTGTAAGTATTGGTGTTTTCCAACATTTACATTTATCAATGTCAATCATTTTCCCAACTACGTTCGGGTAGGCTTCCAGAGTATTTGGGGATCATGGAAGGCGCACTAGTCCCCATGATCCTCGATACAAGTCTGTGACGGGAAAACCGGGGTAGTTTGGAGTCAGATTATTCTGATAGACCCATAAGGACTTTCTAAAGTGAAAAAAAAGCTTCCAGTGTACCAAATTACTTCTGAATACCAGTATTGTAAATGTTACAACTTCTTTTCAGTTCCTTTCTCTGGAGTTATATAATACACATTGGCTAGACTCATTGTGCTTGGTATCTAATGATGTTCACACATCCACGGACAAATTTTGCAAGCACTGCATAACCTGTATGATCAATGGTCAGAGAGTTACTGTTCAGCCATAAACATTGGCTTAACGTCAATCGTCGTAATCGTCTATAACGTCAGCTGAATCAGAAAGGGGCGTGATTCAGAAAGGGGTACTCCTCAACATGGCTCATATTCGCAGGTTTTGTTCCTTAAATATCTGACTGTCCCTATTCCTGTTCTCAATACAGGTATCTACTATCATAATACATAGTAATATAGCATTGATTTATTATAACCCTAGATGCACACTCACGAACAAAACAAACAGTCGAAGCTGTCGCCAAACACTCACCAATACACGCACTACTACATAAGTAGTTATCGTTACACTATAAACATATTTTTTTGCAAATTTAACCTTACGCAGATTACTTAAAGTTGTTTTTACAATGCAGTTATAAAAAGCAATAATAATTTTACGACCGAAGTAAGCCGGTAGGACAAGGTATGGAGTGGAGACGAATAGGTACTTTTTATGTTTTTTTAATACTTAATTATTATTTTAACAGTTAGTTAAATTGTGTTTTAAACACATAATTTTACTTTTATCTAAGGGTAAATGTTTTTAGTTAGGATCTGACTGTGTTAGTGTACCGTGTAGTCGTGTATAATCAATGAAACAAGTATTATCCATTTGAATCATTTATTTACATTTTTGGTTTAAAGGTATTAGTAGAACATTATTATCGAAACTAAGTACTTAGTTATTAAGTTTAAGGTGTCAAAAACGAAGTCAAATTGACGACGTCTTCTCCTTTTGAAATCCAATTAAAAACGAATATAATATGTAACGTATACATAATTGTTAAAAACATAAAACAAAAACCTTATTGATTAAAAAAAAAAACAAATAAACACAATAAAAAAAATCGACTCCATTCGATACGAACAGGGTCATTTGTATAATGCGACTAAAAGAAAAGTCTTTTATTACATCGTTCTTACGCTAACAAAGCGACCATTGAAATATGCCGTATTATACTCGGACCGTTTAGTAAAGTTCTGAGAGAAATTAAATCAAAATCACGTATTGCTTTCTATATTACGCCGTATACGCAACAAAAATAAATCAATAAACATTTTTACTTACCGAAAATACGATATCCCATCCTTTTTTAGTGTCTTTGAAGCTGTATTTTTGCAAATTCTCAGTGAACACTTCGGCATTTTGTACGACCGTGCAAAGACGCGAGCGACACGAGACTATTTGAAATGAGTTCACGATTTGTAATTTTGCACTCATTTTATGCGGACGGTTTTGAGACGCGTAGTGTGTATCTTGGGTTTTTTAATACATCAATGTAATATAGAGATAAAACCTCTTCAGGCATTTTATGAATATATACTGGCATACGAAGTCAAACATTTGAATATTTTTAGAACTATTAATACCTACTTAGAGAGTACAATAACATAAATGTAATATGGATTATTATGGATGTAACATTTGGCCAGTGAATGATAAATTTATAGCTAATTTTTCAACAGACTCTGGGCCCTGTTAATATGATGAATAACAAGTTTGTTTGATTCATGTCTCTATCCTTTACATTATTAGTACTTCTGATAGAGACAGAATGATGTAATCTGACAGTCCGAATCAAGAATTTAGAAATTGAAATAGGTACATGTAAATTAATTATTTTGGTTGTTACACAATGAAAAAGTTCTAGCTCTAGAGTTTATTTGTTTAGAGAAAACACAATATTACTGCGTAACGTTGCTAAAAATAGCATTATTATGTGTTTTTCCTAGAAACTTGTAACGAGAGCCCAATGCCTATTCCTTTCACCGATTTTGCCACCACCAAAATAACACTGACATGACAACATATTCTTTTTTTTTATAGGTTCACCTAAATACTATTGTAAAAGCATCAATTCTTACAGCAAAGAATACGTTCTCTTGCACTTAAAATTGCTAATAAAAAAGAGAAGGCCTATGTGGGGCACTCACCTCAAGCCTGCGAAATGTTGTAAAAAAATCCAGTGAGTGATTTTAAGCACAGGTTTTATTTTATCACTACACACAAGGCACAAAAGTTCACAAAACTAGGTTCGAGGACACGACTGCACGAAAATCACCGCGTAGATTAAACAGGCGCGACGCGATATTCTAAGAATTAATTTGTTGTTTTCGTTTCACGCAGTTTCCGCGAGTATGTCATGACATACGGTGCGCACGAGTCGGTCGGAGTGAGGGACGTTTTGTTTGCCGTACCTGCTTAGAGTTGCCAGTTGCTAAATGTAAATCTGCCATTAAAATGTATTGTTGAGTTTTGGCAAATGATTTTTTGGTTTTTGTTTGCTTTATCCTTATTTATTTTTTAATTACTGCCTCATTGGTCTAGTGGTCGCGAGCGCAACTGCAGAGCATGAGGTCCTGTCCTGGGTTCGATTACTAGGTCAGGTAAAGTGTTATTGGTTTTTTTCATCTTTTGCCAAAACTCAATACATTTTTAGGAGGAAGAGGTTCCTTGCCCCCCCCCCCTTTTTTATCCAGTGTCCCACTACCAGTGGGACAATATTTATTTATTTATTTAAACTTCATACTCAGGAGTATAACTTTAGTATAAGTATACTTACCTAATTAATACATAATTATCAACTTCAATCAGCGTCATATAACAAATTAATTAATAAAATCCTGTTTTGGCATACTTCCATCATTATCTCTACTGAACGAATGAGTTTGTAGACCATCGTCCTGGCTTGTCACTGTCAAATTATTTCTTTAGTACGAATGACATTTATGGGGATTAGGCGCACAATGCCACGTTCTCAAAATGACACACTAGAATTTCGCAAAATGCCATATTCTCAAAATGACCCACATTCTCAAAATGCCATTTCACAAAAGATTTGTTGGTGTTTAACTTGACGATTAAATAGTAGAGTAGCTTACAACAATATTAAACAAATAGGTACATTTAAATCATCATCATCATCTTCCTGCCCTTATCCCATGTCATTAGGGGTCAGCGCAACACGTTTTTTTTTTCCAATCTGCCCTGTCAGTCGTCACGCTTCATTTATTCCTTTTTCCTTCATAAATCATTTCTCATACACTTGACCTATCTTTTTTTTGGTCTTCCTCTCCCTCTTCATCCATCATAAATATTTAGATATAGACGTAATCGTAATCCAATACTTGTTACTCCTTAACAATTATTAACAAGTTAGTATGTCCCTAATGTCACACGCCCGCTTGTCAGATAGCATTCTTGTGTCAAAATCGAAAATGTTCGCGATCAAATTTGTAAGAAATTGTTCCAACGTCCATTTATAATTATTATTTTAAATATTACATCAGGTAAAGTAATAGTTATATTACCTATCTGGTAACTATGGTTCTTTTTTTATTAGCTGTAAATCCACTATAATTATAATAAATAAATAATGTTAAAAAAAATTAAAGCAACCAGAAAACTCCCCAACTTGAAAACATTCACAATAATCTGGCAACACATTTCAGATCCACCTACCTGAAATAGTCGTGCGTCATCGAATAGAAAGAGATAGCAGTACCTCTGATAACTGCTGCGAGAAAGAGATAGAAAATAACGCATTAAAAGGTACTTTACATCAGGCTGTTTTGTTTTTATTTTATTTTTAATCTGTGCACACAGCTATGTACCTACTGATTCTAGTTTCCAACTAGTTTTTGCTTTATTTTCATTGCGTTGATGCTGTAATCTCAGACCAAATTTTTTTCCTTGGTCTGAGGCTGTAACATAATTTTATAGTATAAGTAAGTAAAGCATTTGGACTCGTTTCTGACTAATTGGCCAGATAAGACAAAACACCTGGCAGATAATGGTACCTATAGGCCTTTGCCCAGCTGTGCGAAAAAAAAAAAACTAGGGTACCAAGGTTCGAGGAGGCACGGTCGCACGGGAAAATAGCAAATGGAAGGAATGCGCGGCGCGCGGAGGCCTTAGCCCACAGAACATATTATATTATACTCTAGCGAGCTAGCGAGCCTTAGCCCATCCCATCAGTGGGACAGTAGGTACTTACAGACAGGTTACTAGAAAAAACCGGCCAAGTGCGAGTCGGACTCGCGCACCGAGGGTTCCGTACAAAGTTTAAAACAGATTACGAACAGTGTAGGTAGATACCTAAGTCGTGTGTTCAACTTCAAACCCAGGCAGCCGCATTACTTTGTGTAATTTATTTCATCACCGCTGCTCTCAAAACAGTGAAGGAAAACATCGTGAGGAAATCGGCATGTCTTAGAACCAAAAAATTCGAAGACAATGTGACATTAGTCTACCAACCATTAGATTAGACTATTTCCTCTCATTGAGAGGAAGCCTGAGTCCCTGCAGTGGAAGAGCAGTGATTTTGGCAGCTTATGTATGTAGTATGTACCCGTACGTAGACATACATAGACTACTAAAATCATTACCCTTCCTTTTGGCTTCGCCGTAGTCGGGTAAAAAAGGCGTACAAATCGTGAGATAGTTCTCTTGTTGAAGGTTATCTAGGTTATATATTATAGGTACCTACGTCTAAAACTCGTTTAAGAACTCGGTCGTATTTTTTGCTAGCCTTTTATTAATGCAATAACAAACCATGTTTGCTTTTTTGCCTGATTTTAAACTTTTTTTTGTTGAGGCAATTTTCTTAACGAACCTGTCAAGTGTCGATCACTAACTAACTAATGATTCGATTATGTGATACCAGCTTCCAACGTTCACCTTTTAGAGAGTACTATGACGTCAGACATCTTAAAGCAGTCCTAACTTATTCTTAATCCAGTGTTGAAAAGAGATGGCGCTAGACACCCTGTATAGTTCTGTCACGTTTTCACACTGGATAAAAATAAGTTAGGACTGATTTAAGACGTCATTGTAGGGCCCCAGTTGTGATGAAATAAATTACACAAAGTAATTACACAGGTTCGCATCCAAAATGTATCAGGACAAAAAAACCGACATGAAAAATTTGAGGACATGTGACATCTACCAACCCGCACTGGGCCCGCGTGGTAGATTATAGCACACTCCCTCTCATAGAGAGGAGGCCTGAGTCCCTGCGGTGGGAACATTATAGGCTGAATTATGATGATGATGATGAAGTGTTGACCTACATTCCAGTATAAGATGGTCTCGCATTGTATAGGATTTCCATACAGTGCGAGATTCAGCGTAAACTGGAAATGTATAGCTTGATGTGTAGTGTGTAGCCGTCTGTACAAGCATCTTTTGCCACTGGAATGACTGCGCCTTGGTCTAGTGGTTGTAAGCGAGATTGTTGATCGTGAGGTCCTGGGTTTGATTCCTATAGTTCGGGTAAATTGTTCTTGTCGTCAGGACTTAGTAGCAGCCACGGAGTCTGGATGTAAGACCCACTGGCCGCCCGTCGATGGCAATAGGCTCTCCCCCTGTTAAATGAGAGTGAGACTAAAAATATGAGAAATGCAAAAAAAATGCAACATTTTATATTTTGCAAAATGTTCACACACATATTAGGTTCAACTCTGGTTATGTTACATGTGGTTTTTGACGTACTTACTCGTATTTACGTTAATTTAGGAAAAAAAGAATTCCCTTTTTAAAGAAAAGTATACTTTTATGTACCTTTCTATCTTATCTATTACCAGATTTCCTTGTTTTTCTCTAAAATTACTTTGAATTCGCTTAATCATTGATGCATCGGATTATCTATAGTTAAATAGATAAATATGACGGCACGGTTGGCGCAGTGATTGAGCGATTGACTGTTGCGTTGCGTGTCGTGGGTTTGGTCCCCGCACGGAACAAATATTTGTATTTGTATGGCCTACAGATAGTTGTTCTGGGTTTGTGTACCTAATATGTAAGTTGCATTCAGTAAAAAGCTATTATTATGATATACAAACAGACACAATTTTTGTTTGTACTTAAACATAAAATATGTATCTAATGTGTATCTAAGTATAGATTTGTATAGACTATAGATCATCACCATCAGCCTGTAATGTTCCCACAGCAGGGACTCAGGCCTCCTCTCTATGAGAAGGATGGGATATAATCCACTCCACCACGCGGGCCCAGTGCGGGTTGGTAGATGTCACATGTCTTCGAATGTTTTGTTTCCTATAGGTCATTCTTGAGAGTTACATGAACTTGGAGGGTTGTAATGATGATTTTGATGATTATAATTCTGTAACTGCATACGTCTTAACATGCAAGCGCGGATCCAGGGGGGGGGTCAGGGGGGTCATGACCCCCCCCCTGGGCTGGGTCCAGGACCTAGGTAGACCACTAATTAAAAATTTTAAACGTAATGTTTTTAATTTTTTATTATACTGCTAGCTTTTGCCAGCAGCTTCGCCCGCGTGAAAATGATGATTTTCCATACGTACAAACTTTCATCCCCCATTAACTCCCTTAGGGGTTGAATTTCGTAAAATCCTTCCTTATTCCTTGTCTACATTACAAAGGGAACCTCTGTACAAAATTTCAGCTTTCTAGGTCCAAGCGTTTGGGCTGGGTGTTGATGAGTCAGTCAGTCAGTCAGTCAGGACTTCTCTTTTTAGGGTTCCGTAGTCAACTAGGAACCCTTATAGTTTCGCCATGTCTGTCTGTCTGTCCGTCCTCGCTTAATCTCTGTGACCGTTAGCACTAGAAAGCTGAAATTTGGTACCAATATGTGTATCAATCACGCCGCCAAAGTGGTAAAATAAAATTGGAAAAAAAAAGTTTTATTAGGGCAGCCCCCTATATGTAAAGTGGGAAGTGATTTTTCTTTAAATTTCAACCCGAACGTGTGATATTCAATACTCAATACCTTTAGCTTCCACAAGTTTACTTAGATGGTAGGTTTTACAAAGTTATGATCATATTGTTGGAAAGGTATTTAAAAATGAATAGGGGTTTACTAAAATAATTTTTTGATAATGTCAATAATTTCGGAAATAATCGCTCCAAAAGTAAAAAACAATGCGTCCCCCCCCCCCTCTAACTTTTGAACTATAATTTAGAAAATATGAAAAAAATCTGAAAAGTAGAACTTTGGGACTTTCTAGGAAAATTATTTTGAACTTGGATGGAAACAACATGGAAACAGCAGCCCAACCAATATAATTTGGTCCCTGAATCGTATGAGCGCCACACAATACAATCCAGAGGTCAAGTTTCATTGGCCCGTAGAAGAAATTGTATAAATTATAGCATACCGTTTTGGTACGGAACCCTTCATGTGCGAGTCCGACTTGCACTTGGCCAGTTTTTATTTATATAGATTTTACACACAGCCCAAAAAATAGAGTGTTTTTGGGGTTCATGTATGTTTATTTGTGAGTTTCTATAATCCACCATAACTTCTAAACGTCTGAACCAATTTTGATAGGTACTATCCTTAGATTGTTTGCATTATCCCTAGTGTTATAGGCTGGTGAAAAATTCACGTTAAAAGATCCACATACGTTATCCCAACTACGAGTATGTTGTAATCGGCTTTCAGTCTAACTGGATGTAGGTAAAAACCGGAATTTAACATGGATCGACTGCTTTCTTGCCTGCACTCAGTGCACACTGCACAACCCAGTATGACTGGTTGTCAGACTTTCGGGTTTTGGCTGTTTCCGAGGCAATGAAAAAACTGAGTACATACTAACATATTTTACGTTAATAGACCACAAAAACTCAGTAGCCAATATATACAAAGTACACACCAATACTTTTTGTCGTAAGAATAATCGTTTATCATTGTCGAGTCAGTCACATCTTCCGAACCTCTGTCTTAGGCGCTTGGTTCAGGAAGTGGAGGATTGATGTCTACTAAGATAAGAGTAAGCGGATCTCTTCTCGAATCAAGTAAAACAGTATTTTATACTCTTTCCTCCCAACGACAATATATTTGCCACCCCCCAAAATGTTAAAAAAATTCGCGCTCGCTTCGCTCGCGCCTACCTCCTGCTCTACCACCGTTCTGTCTCGCTTGAGACGCTCATCCACCGAAAATTGTTCAACGCTTTATCCCCCTGGATCACTTCAAAGAACCAAGTCGTGGCTAAGAGCTTCAATGGTTGAAGAACGTCTAACCAGACTGGCACTTCTCCACACTAAAAAAACGTACCCATTGAAGTAGGTAGTTGAAGTGGTAAGTAGTGGTAACGCGTTTCGGGAGAAGACATTTTACAGGACATATGGCATTTAAATATAGGTAGGCTACCTATTTTTAAGTACCTACGTGCATAAATTAATAAAACATCTATTTTTTACTTGTATCCATGATTATAAAAATTTAATTATAACTTCTTGTGACAAGACTTGACCACGACTCTTTGTGACCCCCCCCTGGCACCAAAGCTGGATCCGCCCTTGTTAACATGCCGGTTTCCTTATGATGTTTTGCTTCACCTTTTTGGGAGCAGTGGTGATAATAAATTACACAAAGTAATTCGCCTGACTGGATCGAACCCAAGACTTTTACACCGGTATCTATAAACAAGTCATAGTGATTACTTGATTGAGTAAAAGTCATTGTTTAAGGTACGATTTTTTTCTCTTTAGTTTAGTAAGTTTTGATGTTAGAACTGTCAAAGGTTAGAATTCTTAGGTTTAGGTACTTTCATTAACGGTTCTAACTTCGTTTAAATTCTTGTCCATTGCATAAAAATATTTACGTAAACTAAGTAATTACTTAAGTTCAAGTACTTAATTAGATACGGATGGTACTGTTCGTAAGTCGGGGCCACTACCGCTACACGACGCTACTGATTTGTTATAGATGTATCGATTTAATCATCAGATGATACTACTTAGTATGCAATGCTACACTCAAATGACAATAAATCAATGTTTTATAGTTTTAGTGAATTGCTGATTATTCAGTTATTCACACATCCTTCCTTTGTTTTCCGTTGTGACTTTAGTCGAAGGTTTTATTTATGTAGGTAGGTAGGTACTAGTTGTTGCCAGCGGCTTCGCCCGCTACAACTCTAAAATTATCCCACGGGAAGATAAAATCGGGATAAAAACTATCCTATGTGTTAATCTAGGTTATAAACTATCTGTATACCAAATTTTATCCAAATCCGTTCAGTAGTTTTTGCTTGAAAGAGTAACAAACAACCATCCATAGTCCATACATACTTACAAACTTTCGCAAAATATTTATAATAATTATAGTAGGATACCTATTTGCATTTTAATATAAATCGTCTTATTGAGTCGAGGTAATGGATTGAGGATTACCTATATGACATTCTTGTCAAGAATTGAATGCAAGAAGGTACGTTATGCCTCTCAGGCACTTTTATTTCGCATTGGAATTTTCCTTTGGTAATTTTTAGGGTTCCGTACCTCAAAATGAAAAAAACTGAACCCTTATAGGATCACTCGTCTGTCTGTCTGTCTGACCATTCCCCCCCCCCCCTTATCTCCGAAACTACTGAGCCTAAAATTCTGAAAAAAAAATACAGAAATTAGTTCAACACGTAGAGATTACAGGAAAACCTATATGAAGTCTATGGTGCTAAAATAACATGGAAAATCTCTCAATATCTACTACAATGCTACGGAACCCTTCATGTGCAAGTCCGACTTGCACTTAGGTGGCTGCGGGTTGTTCGGAAGAGATACCGCGCCGCGGCCTTGTACACACACAAGGGCTAAGATGGAGCAGGGGCGGTTTTTAGTCAGTCGAAGTCTGATAAGTACTCCCTTCCGCTCCCAGAGCTGGGAGGAGTCATCTGCTGATTTCCAATTTCCCCCACACAAAAAAGAAAATAAGGGCTGTCCCTTAGGTACTCTATCTATATAGCATGTCTTGTATTCAGCATGAAATTATCGAGTAGGAAAACCGTGATTAGTGCAGAAAAAACCCTAAAACTTTCACGCGCACAATAATGATTTGTTAATTCAAAATAGTAGTTTATGCGACTGTGCATAATGAAGGGCATTACAACACAAGTGTGGGTTTAAGAAACGAGCCGAAGGCGAGTTTCTTAATAGCATCACACGAGTGTTGTAATGCCTAATTATGTATAGTTGCATACACTAATTTATCTACCCGAATATCATAAGGGCTCTATGATGGGCTCAGGAACCATAGGGAAATGACCAGCATTGTCACCAGTGTAATGCAATAAAAAATAAACAGGTTATTAGTTGCATTCGTCGCTGCATTTACGATATCTGGCGGAGTGTTCATGTTAATTTCTGAGTCACTATCACTCATTTTCGACAGAATTAGAGAACTTATCAGAAAATTTGTCTACTCAATGAAAGGGAATAAAAAGCTAACGAACAAATGACAGCTCGAAATGGCGGCGTTTCGGATATCTGTCATTTTTTTTAAATCATGGGCAAACGAACAAAGTCACTATTCTTGTGTCACTCGAGATCAAAATGTCGTGCGATTTATAATTAAAATCATACTGAATTGGGGTTTCGTATCGATAGGTATCTGTTTTAATGTAGATACTAGAATAGCACACTCACTTGAATTTGACACCTGTTCCAAATTTAAAACTCATAACCTACGGTTTTCAGTAGGTTATGAGCACATTACAGTTCTGTTAATTTCTGCTGGTTGGTAATGCTGGTCATTGCCTATGGTTTTTGAACGCATTAGAGAGGGTTTATGATATTTGGGTAGATAAACGTTTTAAACTCAAAAAAAAAGAGTTTTAGAAAACAAGTCTACAAGAAAATGTCATTGTGGGATTCCCGCGCAAACCGGCTTGTCCGCCATTTTGGATCTGTTATGAATGGCGACTACTGTCAGTCGTACACTGTCAAGGTCAGCAGGTGAAAAAAATGCTTAAAACAAGATATACTAACTAGTATAGATGATGCAAAATGCTACTCATTATTTATTGTTATTATTTTCCACTAGCTGTGCGTCGCGGTCGCGACCTTCGATCGCGTTTAGTTATTTTAAAATCAAAAATATTACTTTCATATTTTAATCGGATTTTGTTACCAATATCAAGGGTTGTCTGTGGATGGGTGACCACCCATTACATACCGAGCTTCTTCCGTGCCTCGGAAAGCACGTAGCAGTTGGTCCCGGCTGCCATAAAGATCTTTGGCAGTCGTTAAGTGAGGTAGTCAGTGACCTGAAAGTCTGGTAAACCAAATGGTATTACCCCAGTATTAAGTGGGTGGTGGAGGTCAGATAGGCAGTTGCTCCGTGTAAAACTGGTATTCAGCTGCATCCGGTTAGATTAGAAGCCGACCCAAACATAGTTGGGAAAAGGCTAAGCGGATTATGAGGCAGATGAGATGATGATCAAGGGTTTTAATTGTTTTGCAAGGATACTTCGTCCTTTGTGTAACATCATGACTGTAGTGTCCACTTGTAGTAGACCTAATATGTTGATAACACCACTGTTTACTATGTTACAAATCTACTGAATTTAGAGGAAATGAAAGAGTTTAGACAGTAGACTTGAACATTATAATATTGAAGGGGAAAGTAAAAAATACATTAGAAGTTATAAAAATAAGGCACACTCTCAGAAGGGAGGAGGGAGGAGGTTTTAAAGAACTTTACGGTTGTGGTTATCCTTGGCTTTATGGTTCCACGGCAGTGCAGGTCACTCTGGTTGTATATGAGGTAGTTTGGAGACAGCGTAGCGTCTCGCTCGACACCGGTCACTCGGGTAGACGTATTGGAGGTCCTCTTGGCGTCAGCGTCACCTTGAGTAGGAGGACCAGCAGCAACAATGAACCAGTGTAGAGCTTAGAGTCCTTGGAGATGTTTCCTCGAACAGATTCAGATTAGAAGTGCCCGCGTGTGAAATCATTTCAGTTTTTATAGATCCACAGCTTGTCATTTTCTTTTTCTTTTTCAGAAGTTTAAATTCGATGACTTCATATTGCCATAAAAAATGCAACTTGCCAGTATTCAAAACAGCCAGTAATATTTAATCCAAAACCTTTTCGTAGAATTCTGAGAGCGTGTTAATTAATTATTATAAAATACAATATTTCAGCTAACTTATTGATAAAAAGAATTTAAAATTATATAAATCAAAAGTAACCTACATAGACTAAGCCAGTAAGAAACTATGACAGAAAAATTAAAAGAAAAAGTATTGACAAATGACAGCCTGACGTAAATGTCATAACATTGAAAAATATGAGAATTATTTACTTTATTTTAGATATTTTACAAGAAAACGAATCGTTTTAGACCGATTCGCAGAATAGTAATGCAAAAACTAATAAAACGTATGATAGATGCGAAGTGTAAGTATATGTTGTAAAATGTGTGGTAAGTGTGAATTAGGTAAGAACACTACAGCTCACTCAGTGAAATAAATAAAATACGTGGTTTAGAATAGCGAAATACCACAACTACTATATCACAGGCTCACACCTGGGGGCCAATTCTCGGTTTTAGAGATGGTGTCGAACTCGACAAAAATGTCTAATGACGTCATTTTTTCGACAAATTTTAAAAGTTGCTATTCTGGGGATGTCGAATTCGACATTTGTCGAAGGCTAACGTTAGAGTTCATGTCGAGTGCTTCTGAGCAGTAGACATGTCATGTCGATTATAGAGATACGTCATTTCTGAGTGAATTCGTTGAGTTTTGGATTGTACCTACACTGTGTTTAGGACATAATTTTATTTATATATTTTTGAATAAGTCCCGTGCAAAGCCAAAGTAAAACGAAACGTTTAGTGTAAAAATAATCAGTTTGACAGCTGACTCTAATAAAATTATGAAGCAAACAATTTCGTTTTCAGGTCTATTTTATTTATTTATTTATTAATTAAACTTTATGCACAACAAAATCGTACAAGGGCGGACTTAATGCCTTGGGCATTTTCTACCAGTCTACCTTAGGGTGATGCAGAGACAATACATAGTAGGTGCAAAACAGAAAAAAAAACATAATAGAAAAGATATATACCTAAATTATAAGAATAAATACATACATATATACATACATAACATATATAAAGTTTCGAAAGATAAGTAAGGAAAACAATAACAACTTAATTTTGAGACGAATCTGCCAACTTCTTGTGAATGTGCTCACGCGCTTTTATTTTGAAAATAAACCGACTGTTTACCGTTCTAATATTCTGAGGGAGGTCATTCCAAAGGAATACCGCCTGGACAAAGAAGGAAGACTTTATAAAGCCAGAGCGATGAGAAGGACAACGTAGAAGGCGATTATTGGCGGAACGAAGAGTCTTGCTGTTCGCAGTGCATAAATATTGACAAAGAGAAGTCAGGTAAGAAGGGGAAGTGGGCTTGTGAAGAAGAGAAAACAGGGTTGTCAAAGCTCTCAACGCTCTGCGCTGCCGTATAGGTAACCATTTCAGAAGCGATCGATGCTCTGACACATGATCGTACTTGCGAAGATTAAAAACGAATCGAATACAGTTATTAAGAAGTCGGTCAAGTTTATTGAGGAGATCTGCATTCAGGTCATAGTAGCACATATCACCATAGTCAATAATGGGGAAGATTAGGGACTGTACAAGCATTGCCTTGATGTGTGCTGGGAGAATATTTCTCAATCGATAGAGAGACCGCAACGTTCCGGTGACTTTCTTGCTCACAGTCGCAACCTGCTTACGCCAGTCAAGGCAAGTGTCAACATGCAAACCTAGATCCTTGACGTCAGAGCTAAACGGGATCACTGTACCGTCAAAGGTAACCGGTGGGACCGTTAAGGCGACATTAGCTGCCCGCGACCTTGAGCGCGCGTTTAACTCATCGCCTAAACAAATAAGGTTGAAAATGGCGATGCGTTTGATGCTCGTGACTGCCAAAATGAACGATAGTTCGCAGATTTAATTTATTTAAAAAAAAAATACGCTGTAATGTTAAAATATTTTTACATATGTCTTTAGTTGGTTAAATTTCCTTTCTGATAGTAAAAAAATAAATAACAGTTGTCACTCAAAATATTGAGCATTTCGAGACGAAAAAGTTTTTTCGTGTGATTTTTTTGTGATTTTGTGATTTTTTTTTCGAGGTTCTTGATTACTTTTAGAAAATATTTTTGCATAAGTCTTTTACCTATACATTTGACTATACTCTGTATTTTTTTTGGAATTGTAATAAGTAGCAATACGGCTAACTCTGCGACGAAAAACAGGTCGTTTTTACGGTTCCCCCGTTAACTGCGCCTTAAACTGTTCATCCTCCTTGGTTGCGCCTTTAATTCATTCAATCAGCGAGGGCTGGGAATGCATTCACTCCCTCCGTTCGCGAGTGAACCTAACCCGCGAACGAACGTTACATTCTTCCGTACACTGCCGCTGCGACAAGACGCTGTCGTCGCTGCGTCCGCGCCACCGCGCCGCCCGCCATTTTTCGTTCTCACGCGTTATTAAAACTGCAAAACCACCCTCGCTTGCTTGCTAGCAACCCTTCGCATCCATTTCTACCACTCGCAAAACCGGACGCTGGCTACCAAGCATTGTGCACGCTGCCTAAAGTCAAGCTTCCACGAAGAAATCCTCAAGTCCTCGTGGTGCCATCGCCAGGTGAGTGAACTGCTTTTCTTTAGCTCTCGTCTGGTTGGGTTGTTTTTACGGCGCACCATATTTTCTCCCGCTCATACTATAACTCGCATATAATCCTCGCATTTTTACCCGCATCGCTTCACCATAATTTTGGTCCATTTCGAGTCGGACTGAGCCAGTATATACCTTTAAAATATTCCCCATCTCGCTATTTAAGTATTCCCTACTATAATTACGCTTATAACTGTGCTTGTTCAAGTAAATTACGTTGTTCATTATACCATTTCAATATCACATTTTTTATAAATTATAACTCGAACAACGGGAGCTTGGGTGACGCAACAAAATGGCGTCGGAAGCAAAGTTGAAAATGATCGTTGCAAAAAAAGAAACTATTTTCGAGAAAATAAATAGCTTATTCAAGATTGCAAAGAAAATAATTCCTTCAAATATTGATACTAGAAGTAAACAAGAATTTCTAGCCGCTTCTTCGAATATCGAAAAGTTATATAATAATTTTAACGATCTTTGTGATCAACATAATACATTATTATTAGAGATAGACCCTGATTATAAAATAAGTTTTAGTAATTGGAGCTCGTTCGAAACATTATTTACAGAAATCCAATATAAACCAATATAAAGTCAAACCAATATAAATCCAATATAAAGTCAGTCCGACGGTAGACGGCAAGCCGATCGCGCGCGCACAACTATCGCTACCCCACCACCGGCCCTCGGTCAGCGTTTCTCAAACTCCTAAATCAGTTTACCTATAACTCAAAAATGTTTAAATGCAAACGTTGCGGGGATGAATCCGTGGACGGCGCTACTTGCTCCGTATGTGAAGGACAATTCGACTTTCCTTGCTCGGGTATATCGGAACGTGGTTATAGTAGGCTTGGTGATCGCAAACTTACTTGGAAATGTGCGAGCTGCAAAGCACCAGCGATAGCCAGTCCCGGTATCAAAGTCACATCACCCGTTCCAGCGGACTACGAGACCATTTTATTGGAGTTGAAGCGGATGTCTGCCCAAATGGAGTCGCTGCCAGCGTTAGTTGAGACGGTGAAGGCCATCCAGAGTGAGCTCGAGGATTTGAAGGCCATAAGGGCGGAGTTCTCAGAAGTTAAGCACTCTTTCGAGTTTGTCTGTGACGAAATCAAAGCGTTGTCTGGTAGGGTTTCAACATTGGAGAAGGAAGCCGAGTCAATGAAAACCACCAAGGAAGAGCTATCCACCTTACAAGATCGTGTATTCAAGTTAGAGGAACAGCAACGCGAGCATGAGCAGAGGTCACGTATAAATAACATCGAGATTAAAGGTGTGCCCATGTCAAGCGACGAAGACCTGTTCACTGTGGTGGCCAAGATCGGGGAAACCATCAATTGTCATATCCCTAGGGAACATATTAATTATATAGCGAGGGTACCAACGCGTAACGATAAACAAAATAAAAATATCATTTGTTCCGTGCACAATTCTTACAAGAAAAATGACTTTGTAGCTGCCGCTAGAAAACACAAAAACCTTAACACTGGTAATCTGGGGCTTCGAGGAGACAGCAAGATCTATGTGAACGACCATCTTACACTTGAAAACAAAATTCTCCTTAATAAAACTAAAGCTCTAGCCAAAGAGCTTGGATTTGAATTTGTGTGGGTTACTAGTTGCAAAATATTTTTACGTAAAAACGTCACTTCTCCCAAGCATCACATCAAGACAGAGCGAGATATCAAAAAGTTTTTATGTTAACACTGTCGTCGAAGCTTCCTGGTATCTTGTTTACTTACATCGATTCGCTAAGTTTGAGAAACACAGGTAACTGTTTTTTATACGCATTCCTTTCTCGCCTGCCTTTTGTTCGCTGCTCGCTAAGTGACAACCGGTTTGTTAAAACTTACTATTGCCATTATATGCCTTATTTTCTATGTGCTACCGTTGCGTTTTGCCACTTGGTCGTAACTTACTTAACTTCTATTTATTTAAACTCATTTCTTTACGCCTGTCTTTGTTGCAACGCCTTTTATGTGCCTTGTTACCGTAGTTTGAATGTGCTTTACATACCTTTATCTATTCTATTATATAATAAACTTTCGAATGATTATTATGGCGCCTATTAATATTTACTATCAGAACGTACGAGGACTACGGACAAAGACAGCTGTTTTCTTTAGGAATGTGTGCAGTAATGATTACGATGTTATTTGTTTGACTGAGACGTGGCTGATGGATGGCATATATGACTCGGAATTGTTTGATGACCGGTATCTTGTGTGGAGACGTGACCGGGACTACACTCATACTGGCCAAATGAGGGGAGGAGGAGTCTTAATTGCAGTTAAACGTGAACTTGCCGCTGACACCTGCAGCGAATGGTGCTCGTCCGCAGAGGATTTGTGGGTTACGTTGACGTTGCATCATAAGAAACCCAGAGTTGTTTATAAAATGCACATTTGTGTTGTATATGTTTGCTGTCAAAATCAAGGAAATTCTTTAGCGGCGCAACTGAGCAACTTCTCGGACAACGTACTTGAAATTACCCTCAATCGTCCGTCCGATAAGTTTGTTGTCTTAGGAGATTTCAACCAACCCAATATTATGTGGCAGCGGGCCGGCGTCGGACAATCATTATACCCTATAAATGTTCATGGCAATGTTCAGACTGTTTTAATTGATAATTTTAATACGAGTAATTTAATGCAGTATAACAACCACTCGAACATTAATGGTAGAATCCTCGATTTGGTTTTTTCTAACGATGAAGTTATCGTCTGCAGCTGTGATGATCCACTAGTGCCTGAAGATCCTCATCACAGAGCCTTATGTGTTACCGCGGAGTTCGTTGAACTGCATCGACTGCCAGGACGATCCTACATAAAATTTTTATATAAGTCTGCCGATTACGAAAATATAAAAAGCGAATTGAATCGTATAGACTGGCAGTCGGAGTTTAGTAGGAGGACGATGGAAGAAGCGGTTACTTACTTTTATAGTATATTAAGGAGGCTACATGTCACGTACATACCGACAAAAACTGTCATCCCTAAATCAAAATACCCTCTCTGGTACAAAAGTCCGTTGATAAAAATATTAAAGGAAAAAGCTAAATTTCACTCTAAATTTAAAAAGTACGGGAACTTATCTGACCATCAATCGTTCGTTATACTCCGTCAACGGGCTAAAGACCTGGAGGCGGAGTTGTTTGACAACTATATAGCTAAAATAGAATCTGACATTCGCGACAATCCACGGGCTTTTTGGAGATACGTTAAATCCAAGCAAAAATCTTGTTCTTACCCCTCAGTGATGCAATTTGGCCAGGTAACGTCCACTGATGGTGACGTGATTTGTAATATGTTCGGTGACTGTTTTTATGCTAACTTCCTGGATAATACTAGTGATGCCAGTAGTCAACCTCCGGTTTGTATTACGGTCGAAGGTCCGACTGACAACACGCAAGATATAAGTCAGGTGGAAATAAGGCTAAGTGAGGTTTGCAGGCTGCTAAAACAAGTTGATTTAAACAAGTCTGCGGGCCCAGATGACATCTCGCCCATATTCATCGTCAACTGCGCCAAAGATCTTTCTGTGCCTCTTTCCATCCTGTTTGAAAAATCCCTTGCTACTGGCGTGGTGCCTAAAATATGGAAGTCGGCATATATAACACCGATACATAAAAAAGGGTCAAGGACATTGGTCGAGAATTACCGACCTATTTCGAAGCTGTGTGTATTTGCTAAAGTGCTGGAAAAAATTGTGCACGCACAGGTCTCTTCGGCACTCAAGCATATCTTAAGTGAAAGCCAGCATGGCTTCGTGAGGGGTCGGTCGACCTCTACTAATCTCATTGTCTGTAGTGACTACCTCTCTGAGTGTATGTCACAAAGGTCCCAAGTCGATGTTATATATACCGACTACAGTAAATGTTTCGATAGGATAGATCATGTAATCCTGTTGCGTAAACTTTTATCGGTGGGCATTAGGGGCGATCTTTACCGGTGGTTCAAGTCCTATGTGGAAAACAGATGTCAGACTGTAGTTCTGAATGGATACTGCTCTAAGTCTATGAACGTCCCATCGGGGGTTCCCCAAGGATCCTTGTTGGGGCCGCTGTTGTTTAATATATTTATCAACGACATCTCTTCTTCATTCCGGTATTCAAAATTATTGCTGTACGCTGACGACATGAAGATTATGAGACAAATAAATACAATGGCGGATGCTCATCTATTACAGGCGGACCTTAATAGTTTTCAAGGCTATTGTCTTAATAATAAATTGGACTTGAATGTCTCCAAGTGTTATGTTTGCTCCTTTACACGGAAACCTATCCAGATCGTCCATAATTACACGCTTTTTGATACTGCACTAAATAGGGTCAACACTATCAGGGATTTGGGAGTTACCTTTGACGCTAAGCTTCTCTTTGATGCGCACATAGACAATATAGTCAAGAAAGCATCAAAAGCACTTGGTTTCATTCTCCGGGTGTCCTCGGAGTTCAAAAATATAAAGACCATTAAAATATTATACTGTTCCTTTGTCCGTAGTCATTTGGAGTATGCCTCTCAGGTCTGGAACCCCAATTATAATGTTTATATAAATCGTATTGAGAGCATACAGAAAAGGTTTTTAAGGCATATTCAATATCGGTCTAAAACGTTTACAACTAATTATACCTACCGTTGCAAAAAATTTCATATCCTTCCACTTTACGAAAGGCGAAAAATATCAGATCTTGTGTTACTTTTCAAGATCGCCAATGGAACAACTGGTGTCACCGAGTTGCTGCACAAAATCGGTTTGCGAGTCCCATCTGTGTTCCTACGTAGACCTCAGTTATTGCACACCTCAGTGGTAGCCACTACGTACAGAAGTAACTCGTACATGGTGAGAGCGAGTCGTATGTATAACGCAACCTGCCGGGAAGCTGAGATCGACATTTTCAATACTAGTGTAGCTAAATTGAAGAAAACCTTGTCAAATAGCTTCTTCGAGCGTATTTAGTATTTTTTTCTGTTTGGTGTTATATGTTTCTTTTTGGTTTTATTATAGGTACTTTTCTTTTTCGTCATATTGTTTATAAACTACATGTGGAAACTTGTAATTGGCCATATTTTGTTTAAATTATTACTCACTGTCTGTTTAGCTGTAAGTTTTCCTAAAAGTGTAATAAATAAATAAATAAATAAACGTAATACCATATTATATAGAGTCTACCCGCGCTAATGTAGATATTCCCGCTGTGGAATCTTACGTTTGCCGCTTACCGCCATTGGAGTTATTAAGTTTCTCTGGTCAACCGGAAAGTTGGCCACTGTTTTACCAATGCTTCAAAACTAACGTTCATGATAATAAAAAACTAACTGATGATCAGCGTGTACAGTATTTGGTAGGTAAATTAAATGGCAGCGCAAAAAATATATTCGCGGGAATAATTCCCAATGCGTCTAACTATCTTACGATATGGAATTCTTTAGTGACAAAATACCAGGACAAGAGGTTACTTGGGTCTATGTACTTAAATAATATACTTGACATAAAACCTACCTCGGGTTCACCCGGTCAATTAAGACGATGACAATAGCTATTGACTTCTGATGTTTCAGTATTTTTGGACACGCCCACAATTTTTCCGATACCCTAGCGCCATACTACCAAGTAAGAAACAAATAGTCCAGGATCCGCGGTCCATTTTTGCACTTGATTACTATCAAGCTAATTTTGATGAGACGGCGAGACGCCCAACAATTTCCTGCACGAAACTCTCGAATTCTCGATTGTGGTAAGTAATAGGGGTAGCAAGGATAAAATATGTTGGTTTGATGATTCTCAAAAGTGTTAAGTACAAACACTTTTGAGAATCATCAGCTGGGTTTTTTTTGTTAAATCTGATGATAATTATCTAAATTATTTGAAAAAATATTTGTCCTACAAAATGTATGGTTTGATCAAAGAGTCCCCTTCCTTCCTTCCAATATGTATCGATAACGAAGTCATTAAAAATGATTACTTACTAACTGGGTTTTGGGGATTGGATATTTTCTATTAAACCCACTCTTTACAAGTTGCCTACAAGATTCTAAAAATTATATTAAGTGTTTGGCACTTACTCCACGCACCATCAATACTCCTGTACATCATAAACAACAGGCTAATACACTTTCTGGAGCCACAAATTCCAGAAGAGCAAGCAGGTTTTGTTAAAGGCAAAGACACGCGGGAACAAATCCTGAACGTTCGCCAAATTATAGAGAAAAGTCGGGAATTTAACAGCCCTGTATTGATATGTTTCATAGATTATACCAAAGCATTTGATTGCGTGGAGTGGGGCAAACTGTGGGGGGTTCTTAAAGACATGGGAACGCCTCAACATCTTATTGACATAGTCCGATGCCTCTACCTACACATCAACAACCGCTCTTTCGTCAAAATAGACACCGACTGTTCAAATGCGTTAGGCAGGGATGCATCCTCTCACCTCTGCTCTTCAATATGTACGAAGAGTAATATCATTCAAGACTCTTTAGGGCTGGGACAAGGGGTTTACTGTTGGTGGAAAGTGGATTTCCAATCTGAGGTACACTGATGACACCGTTCTCCTTGCTACAACATTTGGCAACATGAAAGAGATACGGCACAGATTGGAAGTGGAAAGTGGCAAAGTAGGGTTTGCAATAAATAGGCAGAAAACCAAGCTTATGGTGGTACATCGTGCGGGAAACCTATCGGGCGCCTATAACATCTAAGGCATCTATACTGTGGACAGCTTCGATTAACTGGGCTCCAATATAAGTAATGAAGGTAGCTGCGTCACAGAAATAAAACGGCGGATAGCCATGGCTAAAGATGCTATATTACGCCCCCGGAACATCTGGGAAAAACGTGGTATAAGTTTTAAAACGAAGGCCCGTTTGGTCAGAGCACTAGTTTTCCTGATTTTCCTCCATAGAGTTAATAATAATAATATTTATTTATTTTCAGGCTACTTTGGCCCATAGATAAATACCTTACAGACTAACATACATACGATATAATTGACAGCTTGTGTTAGTAAACAAAACCTTAAAACTATATTAGTATCACTACAGTTGCACTACGTCACTGTGCGATCATGTGGCACTTGCCCGCGGAAGCGTCGAAACACCACCCCCTGCGGCCAAAAGTCCTCTTCCAAGACGAGGTGCAGGTAGCATGTCGGTACTCGCACCACAAACGCCTTAAAGTTGACGTTGCGGCGCGACTCGAGCAGCTGCACTCTCGCCACGTACTTGATCTTCTGGCGCACGTACTCCACGATGTCCTCCGTCGTAGTGGTGTAATGTAGACGGGAGAGGTACAAAGGAGTGTTCGGCTTTGCGGCACGAATATGCACATTGGGCTCCGATGGAGCCGTGCCGCAGCGGTTCTTGATGGTTCGCTGACGGCGCTTCCTCCTCAACACCGTCACGAAACCATCATCAGCCTGGATCGGTTCCTTTTCAGGCACAGGCTTCTCGGAAGGAGCATTTTTCCCCACAAGTTAAGACATGGACAATCCAAACAAGAGAAAGACAGAGGATAGACGCATTCGAAATGTGGTGTTTTAGGCGGATTCTCCGAATTCCATGGACGGCCAAACGCACAAATGTGTCTATCCTTTACCAACTCGATATCAAGACTCGATTGTCAACAGTTTGCCTACAGCGTATTTTGTCTTATTTCGGCCACATAATGCAAAGAGGAGATAGCAGCCTTGAAAAGCTGGTCATTGTTGGCAATACCGAAGGCAAGCGACCGCGAGGCCGGTCGCCATTTTACAAATTTGGAAGTGTCTGTCTTCCAAACGATTGGCTTTGAGAAAAAATTGTTTGTGGAACCTCAATGTCATTTTTAAAGACCTGTCTAATGTCTATAGACACCCCACACGTAGGTATAGGTTTGATGAAAAAAAATATATAGTTTCAGTTCCATGTATGGGGCGACCCCCTAAATCCTTTTTTTTATTTTTGTATAAAAATCGTAAAGCGGTTCACAGAATACTTGTAGAGTTTCAACTGTGTAGTCTCAATAGTTTCCGAATGAAGTGGCTGTGACATACGGGTGGACAGACGGACATACAGACATGACGAATATATAAGGGTTCCGTTTTTTGCCATTCGGCTACGGACCCCTGGTTTGTAGTAATTTTTGATGAGCTCGTTAACAATACATGTTGGATTTAGATAATGATCATCAGATAAAAATAAAATAGTTAGTAATAGATTTTTGAAAATCATCAAATAAATAATTATAATAATATATAATCAATATATATTTTATCCCTGCTGCCCCTATTACCTACCACAATCGAGAGTTTTCGTATAGGGTAATGTTGGCTCACGGAAAATTAGCTTGATAGTAATCAAGTGAAAAAATGTACCGTGGATCCTGGACTAACATTGTGACGCGGTCAATAATAATTTATAGATGAACGGATAGCTGTCAGTGGGGCGCAAAGTGACATACGTCCGTCTAGCACCGCGCCTAAGCGCTCACTGTCGGATTGCATACGTAAGAAAGAGAGCGCGATGACGCAACGCTCGAACTTCTTACAAACCATATAAAAATAAATAAAAATAGCTTTATTTTTCCTTCTACAAGTTTGACATAGGTTAGTGGTTAGTATTACAAGTTTGACTTATTTAATGTTAGTATTATTATTTTCTTGACTTCGATTAACAGTTATGTGGTATTTTATGTACAAGGACCGCTAGCAAGAGCGGTGAAAGCCTCCTCCATTTGTTTCCATGCTATTCTGTCTCTAGCTGCTCTACTCCAAATTTTCCAAATTTTGCCTACTACTTTTATAATGTCGTCGCTCCATCTCATTTGTGGTCGACCTTGTCTGCGCTTTTTGTTCAGTGGGTACCAGTTAGTGGTGATTTTCGTCCACCTTTCATCTGGTACTCGTTGGAAATGTCCAGCCCATTTCCATTTCAATCCAAGTACCTTTATAGCCACGTCCTTAGCTTTGGTTTTACTTCTAATTGTTGTGTTCTTTACTTTGTCTTTAAGTCTGTGGTTCATGTAGCTCCTCTCTATTCCTCTTTGGCACACTTTGATTTTTTCCAAGTTTCGTTTCGTCAGGGGCCATGTTTGACAGGCATATGTGAGTGTGGGAAGTAGGCATGTTTCCATGGTTTTGGTTTTTATTTTGATTGGCATTTTACTCTTAAATATTTCTTTTAGAGTCCAGTATTTATTCCAGGTAGATTTAATTCTTCTTTCTATTTCTTTTTCTGTGCAGTTTTTAAAACTAATTAGGTGTCCCAGGTAGATGTACTCTTCAACGTATTCTAGGTTGGTAGATGAAATTGTCATTGGTACTTTGTGTCTGTTTGTCATAAGTTTTGTTTTTGTTTGGTTTACTTCTAAGCCCACTTTTTTGCTCTCATCAAATAGTGACTCTAACATAGACTGCATTTCAAATGGGTCTTCTGACAAACCATATAATGATTAATTATAAAATAATAATTTATTAAATAATCAAAAATTAAAAACAACCAAATTTTGAATTTAAATATGATACGTTATTGTTATAAATTTTACCAACGTACGTTCATCAGTAATACAGATATTTTTGTTGGAAGATCATTTTAAGAGGTTAGTTTACCATTTTTTTGTATCGAGAAAACTTTTCAAAAACGTGTTTTGAAAACAACGAAATTATCAGAAATATGTTCAAGATTAACATATATTTTTTCCGCCGTGTCAAACTGTATAGATTTGGCTAAAAAATTGTTCAATACAAGCCTATTTGGCTCTTGTCAGCGCCTTAAATGATTTTTAACCGACTTCAAAAAAGGAGGTTACTATGTTCGTGTGTATGTATTTTTTTTTTTTTTTTTTTTTTTTTTTTTTTTATGTATGTTACCTGATTTCTCCCCCATTTGTGGACCGATCATCAAAATTCTTTTTTTATTTGAAAGAGTATACTCCTGAGGTGGTCCCATTTTTTTTTGGTGAAGATCTGGTGCTGATCTTCGGAGATATACAATGGAACTCTTCAAAAATAGACGGCAAATCTGTCGTAATTGCTGGAATCGCTTGGATGTTTATTGAATATACATTATCATGACGTAACATCACGCCTGTATGCTCTGAGGGGGTATGCAGATGTGTACATTACACATTTTTTTTGTTGTTTTATGAATTTTCGTGCTTTTTCTGGCGCTATTCAAGTATTCGCATCTAGCAGTCATCACTTGTATTCATGTTGATGAGCTGATAATGGAAGGTATACTAAGTAGGTACTCCTCAACGGTTAAGAGTTGAAAGTAAAAATAGGGAAATCTTGAAGGTTAAGGGTTAGGTTTCTTGGTTGAATGTTAAATGCATAGTAAATATTTGTATAGGATATAATATAGGTACATAGGGGAAAGGTGTACAAAACGATCCCTCTAAGGGAAGATGTATGCTGTAGCCAAAATATTGAAGTTATCTGTAATTATAAAAGTAGTTTTGGTTAATTTATTTATCTGGTTTCGTAATGGCGTACCCTTTTTTTTAGATTTATGTGTCTTTTTTAAGTTATTTAATGTTTCTCAGAAGTTTACTAAAGGATCATTTTGAACACATAGGTGTCCAAAATGATCCCAAGGGGACAGAAAACTGTTTACTGGCCGTTTTAAAGGGCATTCCCTCTTTCACAGCGTCTAGTGCCTTCAGCATGACATCCTCACTCCAGTTTTGGCGAGTTGTTTTCCGAATGTAACCACGCGGCATGATCTGCAATAAAAAAAAGTAGTGGGTAAAATGATCCCTGGGCTCATTTTATTCACAATGAAAGGGATCGTTTGACCCCAAGTGCAATATTTGCACACATCGCTCAAAAACTAACCTAAAACATCACTTTATGAATAACAAAATATACTTAAAAACGTTATCAAACGTATCTAGAAACCATGAGTAAGACCGTCATTTAAAAATAGTTAGTAAAAAGGAAATAATCTTACACTGAAAAGTTACTTACCGTAGATAAAAAGCACCGATTTTATATTTTTGATCATGGAACAACGCACTGCACTCACACCGCCATGACACTTCACTGGGCGACTGATCGGGTGTCGGGAGGGACATTTACAAGTAAATCCGATAGATGGTGCTAGTAGTTCATTGAGAACTGCGGGGAATCATTTTACCTCGAGGGATCATTATGTACACCTTTCCCCTATTACAACTAAAAATGAAAAAATAAAAAAAACTTTTTTGCAAAAAAAACAACCGACTTCAAAAACACCAAAAAGAGAAAAATAAACTTCAGAAGAAAAATCAGCTTCTGAAGTCGGTGGCAAAAAAATAAAATCAAACAAACAAATGTCACCGACTTCAGAAGCTGATTTTTCTTCTGAAGTTTATTTTTCTCTTTTTGGTGTTTTTGAAGTCGGTTGTTTTTTTTGCAAAAAAGTTTTTTATTGAAAGAGTTCACTCATCTTGGTCCGCGTTAAGACTGTTAGACATTGGCGATTTATCCGATTTCTTGTTTACTCATCTCGTTTTAAAAAAGTTAGATTCTCAAGTATTACAAAGTTTCGAGTTATCCGCCCGCGAGAAAGATATACCCACAAGTAGGGCTTTCAATACCGGTATTACGGGATCCCGTAATACCGTGATCCCGGACAAACATGGGCCATTTTCAATACCGGTATTGAAGCCCTCAATACCGTGATCACGGTATTGCAAGCATTACATGTATTATCGTAAATTAAATTCCATTTTTAAAATATAATAATGACACACGAAACATATAAAGAGACAGTGAGACAATGACTGATAATGAACAAGATATGACCATAGAAGAACCTTCTACTTCATTGAATTCGAGCAGTGGAAATGATATCGGGAGGCTGGAAATCGTCAAACCTGCGCGGTTCGCTTCTAGACCTACTGACTGGTAGGATCAGAGGACTAGTGGGTCCTCTGATCCTACCAGTCAGTAGGTCTTGGGAGACACATCAGTATTCGGAGACCCACCGGTGGGTCTGCTTGGTGGGTCCTTGAAGACGAAGTGCGTTGACGATTTCCAGCCTCCCGAACGAACCAGATTCCGAAAAGGCTTTAGTACCGTAGACAGCATACCTACATACGCTGCGTGGTTATGTGGCTGGATGTCATACAAGAGACGAAGAGTATAACCTGCCTCTCTGATTACCGGTTGTGGACTACGAGAAACCCTTTAATTCGACCGAGACTTGGGCCGTACTGCAGTGTCTCCAACGGTGGCAAAAACACTGTGGCGACTAGCGACATCTATCGCAACACCTGCGTACTAACAAACGATCGACAGAAGTTCCTACATCGCGCTATCAACATTATCCGCGACATAAGCCTATATAGGAGTTCCCGACTTACAAATGTCGGGCAGTTAGCCCGCCGGACACAACACCCGTCCGGTCGGAGGATCCTCCCTTTTCAATGGGGGATGAGGAGCTTTACACCCTGTTCCTCATACCCCCAAACTGGTGACCCCGAGCATGAACATCAGCGCAGCCTTCGTGCAACTACTTCAGACGTCGTCACCACTTCCCCTTCGCCTTCGAGCAGCGAGTCATATCGTCAGTCAGCAGCCACGGCTTCATGGGGTATCCTGTCCACCAGCATGCAGCGGAAGCGCATTCCTGGACATCACCCCCAGCCTCATCAGCGACTTTGGCACAGCACACTGCACTTCGGCCGGTCAGCAAGCAGAGACGCCCTTCTCTCCTGGTCGACGCAGCAGCCAGCCACTACGCAGCACTGCACACTCCGACCCACTGGAGCATACGCAGCATCACCCCGACTCACTGGGGCATCTACGGCAAGCACTGCATCACTCCGACTCACTGGAGCTAATATGCAGCATCACCCCGACGCACTGGGGCATCACCGCAGACAGTTCCGACTCACCGTGAACTATGCGGCATCCGGTTCCGACTCACTGGAACCTTCCACTGGCTGACAAGCGCCAAGACTTAACCTGCTTTCGACCTCCGGTCTCGGAGGGGAGTGATGTGGCGACTAGCGACATCTATCGCAACACCTGCGTACTAACAACGATCGTCAGAAGATTCCTACATCGCGCTATTAACATTATCCGCGACATAAGCCTATATAGGAGTTCCCGACTTACAACTGTCGGGCAGTTAGCCCGCCGGACACAACACCCGTCCGGTCGGAGGATCCTCCCTTTTCAATGGGGGATGAGGAGCTTTACACCCTGTTCCTCATACCCCCCCAAAACACCACCATGTCAATTCGACTTCAGGACCAGACCTCGGAACCTTTTTTTGTGTGACAGGGAGACGTCATATCTCCGAAACTGTTCACCCTGCACTGGAGGATACCTTTAAGGTTCAGGATTGAAGAGACCTCAGTGAAATGCTCGATGACCGCAGTAGAGCTTCCGAAAGTCTTAAAATAAACATGGACAAAACCAAGGTCATGTTGACTGTCCACGTAACACCCTCACCTATCAAAATCGGAGACTCTACACTCGAAGTTGTGGACGAAGTCTACCTGGATCTAATGATGTAAAATAGGTCCAGTTCGACCAGTCAGTCAGTTCGAACTTCGAGAAAGAGTAGAAATCGTCGTGGTGGGCAGGGCACATTGCTCGCAGAACAGAAAGACGTTGTGTTGGAAGGCGTCCAACAAGGTGGAACGATGACCTGGTGAAGGTTGCGGGGTCACGCTGAATGCGCCCATAGGACAGGCCACTGCGGCAACACCTGGGGGAGGTCTATACGCCCAGCAGTGGACGTCTTGGTTGAAATGATCATTAATGATGATGTGTGAAAATGAAGGCACGTCCATTCCTACCGGCAGCTTAGAGATATTTACTGTCTAGGCTGTAATACCTACGAATATTGATGCAGAGCGTGCTTTTCTTTCAGTAGGCTATTGTGAATGATGGCTAATAGCTAATTAAGCTATACTTACGTTTCTACAAATATTGATAGGTAGCTATGTTGAGTACATAATACATTTCAATAATAATAAAAATCGACTTTTTTGATATTTATTCTTTTCAAACGCTATGTGGAATGCCTTCCTACAAAAATACTTGAGTTAAGTTTTGATTATGTTCCTACTTAGTCCTATCTAATTAAATAATCAACCAATACCAAATTGTTATATAGAGCGCTATTTATAAAAGTTATTTAAAATAAAAAAATACAAAAAAGACTGTTTTTACAAATAAAAACACATACTTTAAATGTTGGTATGTAATACCGGTATTAATACCGTGATCACGGTATTGACGTCCAATACCGGATCGATACCGGTATTGAAAACATCCGGTATTTTGAAAGCCCTACCCACAAGTGATGATTTAGTTACTTTCGTACGGCATCACATAAAGGTTCTTGAACGAACAACAGCTGTTCGTCAAACCACGTCACCGCAAAATAATCAGGGGACTAACTTACAAAATAGGTCGCGTTCTTCTGCAACGAAAACTTCGCATAGTTTTGCAGTAACAGAAAATGAAGTTAATAATAATGTACCCACTTGTAAGTTTTGTAAAAAATCTCAACATACTCATTTATACGAGTGTTCAGAATTCAAAAAATTAGATGTAAAAGATCGCTTAAGTTCATAAAAGAGAATAAAATGTGCATCAATTGTTTTAGTAGTAAACATTCCACCCTTAATTGTGGTTCTACAAATACTTGTAAACACTGTAACAAAAAGCATCATTCATTGTTGCATTTTAATAATCGCGAGACAAGCTCGCAACAATCGCAACCTAGTGTATTGGAACCGTCGCCATTGCCGGGCGCTCGCGCACTGGACCTGCAGCCCTCAGTCGGTGTGTATGCATAGCAGCCATGTCGCTCGCGCGTCGCCGGTCGTGACATCTTCGTGTGTCGGGTTGAATGAATGTACTAATTCTAAGAATTCGATCGCGTTGACGTCGCGTAATAATAATATAGATTTATCTTGTGACCAGTTGAAAATTGTCAGTTGTTTTACCAACGGCACAAGTTTATGTTCCGTTAAATGGAAAACGCTTTGTTATAAGATGTTTAGTGGATAGTGGTTCACAAAACAACCTTATCACTCTCGCATGTTGTAGAAAATTAAAACTAAATATTCAACCGCTTGTTAACTCGTCTTTAAAATCAGTAGGTACGATTTCCACTCCCATTAAGGGTTACGTGTCTCTTACAATACAGTCGCGCGTAAGTGACGCTCAATACGAATTAACCATGTTAGTGATTGATCACATAGCTGATCCGTTGCCAGTTCGCGCGGTACAAAGGTCCGTGATGGATCATTTCATAGGTTTACCGCTCGCAGATGAATGTTGGGACGTACCTGGGAATATAGACGCTATTCTTGGTACGCAAATGTTCGCGTTTGTTTTGCTAGGGAAAAAGGTTATACCAGCATCTACCTCTCAATCAGCTGATTCTGCGATCACCGCTCGCTTCATACCTCATGCTTTAGAAACCACGCTTGGCTATATTGTCATGGGTGAGGTACCTGTTGAGGTTGGATCAGACGAACCGCTGTAGTGGATTGGATGGAACGATGACGAAGAAAGAAATGCACCTTGTATACTTTCACCAATGGTTTTAATTGACAGATAACAATATACTGATAGGTTTTACAGAGTCGATTCAAATGATATAATATGATTATAATGGATGCGATTAAATATGCAAGGACAATTACTACACAGAAAAGTAACCAGAGAGACGGAAGAGATAGCTGTCACAGTCAGTTGAAGGAAACGGAACACAGACTATGCTAAACATACATTACTAAGAATGTTGTCAACATACATACTACATAATTAAATTCCAACACTTCCCCTCATGCGTAACATAAATTATAATGTAGACACAATACAACAAATTAACAACTCAAGTTAATTCCACTCTACATAATTTTGACTTTATGTCTAGCATGACAACATAGCTCATAGGTAACTAGGTACACACAACGGAATGCTTAAACCTCTACATTACAGACCTACGATACATCTCTTAAACCTAGGTCATACATCTCTTAAACCTAAGTCATTAACAAAACCTAAGTGTTTAGAACCTGATAAGGGTTTTGTAAATAGGTCAGCCACCATTTTCTCAGTAGGTAAATAGCTTATGACAATGTTCTTTTCCTTTACCATGTCCTTTACATAGTGATACCGCAAATCGATATGTTTGGTCTTCCTGTGGCAATATTCTTTTGTTTCAAGCAATGTAAGTGCACTTTGATTGTCACTAAAGATTCTACAATTATAGTGTTTATCAAAAATTTCATATAATAAATTTCTAATAAAGCATACCTCTTTGCATGAATCGCTTAAGGCCAAATATTCGGCTTCAGTAGTCGAAAGTGCAACACATCGTTGCTTACGTGACTCCCAACATATGGTTGAGGCACCAATCTTAACAACAAAGCCACTATAAGACCGCCTGTCCACAACATCATTGGCCCAATCTGCATCTGCAAACACTGATACATTGAAACTACCAGATTTAACAAATACTAGTTTTCGATTTATTGTACCACTTAAATATCTCAAAATTCTCTTTGCAGCCAACCAATGACGTCCGGTGAAGGCTGTATTAAATTGACTCAGACTATTCAGAGCATAAGTGATGTCTGGTCTTGAGCATACAGACAAACACATCAAGCATCCAATCAGCTCTCTAAAGGGATAAGTGTTATCCGTCAGAATGTCACAATTTTCAGATTTCTGAAGTTTTTCTAGAGTCATAGGTGTTGATACACTTTTACAATTAGTCATTCCAAAACGATCTAAAATCTTTCTAATATATTCAGATTGATCAAACATCAAAATACCACGATTTCTATCTCTATGTACTTTAATACCCAAGCAATTCTTTAGAGTACCTAGACTTTTACAACTAAATTCAGATTTTAACAACTTAAATAATATTTCCTTTTCCTTAGTACTATTGGTGAAAACATAAAAATCGTCAACATAAAGAGCTATTAAAGTTAAATGTTTAAAATCTTTCTTGATATAGACACATGGTTCACATTTGCTTTGTATATAACCGTTATTAGTTAGTAAAGTACAAACACAATTATTCCATAATCGACTTGCCTGTTTGAGGCCATACAAGCTTTTATTCAGTAGACAGACTTTTGTCTTTTCACATAAAAATCCTACTGGTTGTTCCATATAAATATTTTCATCAAGGTTACTATGTAAAAATGCTGTATTTATATCTATGTGCTCCATGTCCATATCTAATTCATTAGCAATGCAAAATAACATTCTTAAAGTAGTGTGTCGTACAACTGGTGAGAAGGTATCTGTATAATCAATGTTAGGCTTTTGGCTAAAACCCCTTGCAACTAGACGAGCCTTATATTTTGTATAGTTGCCTGAATCATTAGATTTTATTTTATATACCCATTTACAGCCAACTACATTACAATCACTTGGTCTTTCAACTATTTGCCATACATTATTTTTCATAAGGGAATTGTATTCTTCTTGCATAGCAGCTAGCCACTGATCTTTGTTAGGGCTTAACAGTGCTTCGTCATAGGATCGAGGCACATCATAAACGCAAGCATTTACAAAAAAAGATACATCTGACAAGTCAGACAGATCATAGTCAGCATACCTTATAGGCTTCTTATTACGTGTGGAACGAACAGGTCGCTCGCATACATCACCAGAAGACTGTTGGGGTGAATCTTCCCCTCGAACGACTGTTTCGTTCATCACAGTAGTATCTTGTTCCTCACTATCTCCCTCAGCAGTCTCCTCAGCACTCTGGAAGGAAGGCTCACTTAATATTGGAGATACAAAATTGTCTTCAGTTAAATTCTCATTACAAATAATATTATTATTACCAAATTCATTATTATTTTGATTATCAATTGAATTGTCATTACTTATTATATTTACAGACTTGCTTTGCATGTTTATATTGCAATTATTCTGGTTACATAACTTGCTTTGCATGTTCATGTTATTATAAATAAAATCAGAATTGCAAACATTCTGTGACTCATTAATAATACTGTGGTTTACAAATTGGTTCTTAAAGAATATTACATTTCTAGAAACAATAATCTGCTTTGGTTTAGAAGGATATATCAACCTATAACCCTTAGTATTTTCGCAATACCCAACAAAAATACAATGTTTTGACTTTGAATCAAGTTTATTTCTTTTAATCTCAGGAATTAATGTCAAAGCACAGCAACCAAACACACGCAGATGGTTCAGGTTCACTTTGTGACCTGTCCATACTTCTTCAGGAGTTTTATTAGGAACTGCCGCTGTAGGACTTCTGTTCTTTAAATAGATTGCAGTAGCAATGGCTTCTCCCCAGTACTCTTTAGGAAGATTTGCTTCAAGAAGCATACAGCGGGTCCTTTCAAGGAGTGTGCGGTTTAGTCTCTCAGAAACACCATTTTGTGAAGGGCTATAGGGAGCTGTAGTCTGATGAGTAATACCTTCAGATTGTAAATATCTGGAGAAGTCAGCACTGCAATACTCTCCACCTCTATCAGTACGCAGACTTTTAATAGAATAACCAGTTTGTTTCTCAACTGTTGCTTTAAATATCTTAAACTTGGACAAAACCTCTGACTTACGCGTGATTAAGTAGCCGTGTGTTTTTCTAGAGAAATCATCTGTAAAGGTTAACAGATATCTCGAACCACCTAAACTGTTAACAGGCATAGGACCACAAACATCCGAATGGATGAGCTCCAATAATTGCTTGGCACGTCTAGCTTCACCCCTAGGAAAACTTTGCACTGCTTGCTTCCCCTCAACACATGACACACACTTGTTAGTGACCGCATCATGATGAGATGGCTGAAGATTAACACCAATAGCAATATCACAGAGAATACTCACCCCACGATGACTTAAATGTCCAAGTCGCCTGTGCCATAACTCTGTTGAAACTGTGGCAACCTCAGTGTCTAGCAAACTTTGTGGCTTTGACACATTCTCCACACCATTCAAAGCTACATCTGACTGCTCCTGTAAATCAGATTTAAAACAACCACGCACATTGTCCAATATATAAATTCCCCTATGACTTGTGGCAGATACTATTAAAGATTCCCCTTTGAAAACATAACATTTACTTTTATTAAAACTAACAGATAAAGCCTTCTCAGTCAATTTACTAACACTTATTAAATTACTTGAGAGGTCAGGTATATATAAAACATCTGTTACAATTTGTGTCTTGTTATTTTTCATGGGAATACAAACCTCACCATAACCTAAACATGACAGGGAATTACCATCAGCAACTTGTACCTTTTTGTTACATTTTTCTAACTTATTAAACCACTTCAGGTCCTTACACATATGGGTACTAGCCCCAGAATCCACAATCCAGTCTGAGCTTTCAAAAACACCAAAACATCCAGCAACTAACACAGTTTCATTTTCACTTGTTTTATTCATCTTTTTAAGCTTGAAACACTTCGCCTTTATGTGTCCTGGGCGATGACAATAGTGACATATAATTTGCTTCTTATGATGTTGCTGCTTAGATAGGAGGGCTCGATCATCAGGTTTTTCAATATGCTTCCTCCGGTGTTCTTCTTGTAGCAGCCTAGTCCTGACTAGTTCACTAGAGATAGTGCCAGTAACTGCTACAGCCTCAAGGCTCGAGACTATGATATCAAATTCCTGTGGAAGTCCACTCAAAATCAACTCTGCAATTTCAGCATCCTCTATAGTGCGACCTATGTCCGATAGTTGCTGCACGAGGGTCATGATATGTTCAATGTAGGTGTCCATATTATTAAAATCTTCATAATTAGCACGGTGTAGTTTTCTTAAAAGTGTGACACGTCTACAAAAACCTTTGTCTTCAAAAACTGTACTCAAGTTGTCCCATGCTTGCTTAGCTGTCTGTGCATTTCTGACGTATTGTATGCATGTTGGTTTCAGGGCCAAGCTAATGCGGGCAAGTGCGCGCAAGTCTTTGCCGGCATTCACAGGCTCCGCATCTTCAATGCATGACCATAAGTCCTCCATGATGAGACACATTTTCATATTAAATTTCCAAATGTTAAAGTTGCTTACTCCATCTAATTTTTCGAAAGGTATGTAGACATTATAACCTCGTGAACTCTCTGTAGTCACAGCAGCAGGCGAATTAACGTTTGCGGGACTCGTGCCACACGTGCCCGACTCCATGTCGCACGTCAACAGCATCAACCAAACGCTTCAATTCACGCCTGTAGTCGCATTCAGCCAAAAACACGAAAGCAGCCTCTTTTCCTCGTCAAACACGTTCCATCTCTGGGCTGAGGACCTGGGCCCATAACCTGTTGAGGTTGGATCAGACGAACCGCTGTAGTGGATTGGATGGAACGATGACGAAGAAAAGAAATGCACCTTGTATACTTTCACCAATGGTTTTAATTGACAGATAACAATATACTGATAGGTTTTACAGAGTCGATTCAAATGATATAATATGATTATAATGGATGCGATTAAATATGCAAGGACAATTACTACACAGAAAAGTAACCAGAGAGACGGAAGAGATAGCTGTCACAGTCAGTTGAAGGAAACGGAACACAGACTATGCTAAACATACATTACTAAGAATGTTGTCAACATACATACTACATAATTAAATTCCAACAGTACCTTCTGTCAACCATGACAGTGTAGCCTGGTCCTTCGGCCCGTTAGTAGATAATTTAAATAATTTAATTTTAAAATTCTGGGAAATCGAGGAAGTACCTACTGTTAACAAAAAGGGTCCGGAATATCAAGAATGTGAAGATTTTTATAAATCGACCGTTTCGCGACATTCATGTGGGCGATATATTGTGTCGTTACCTTTTAAAGGTGAACCTAAGTCTTTAGGTAACTCCTTCATTCACGCTCAGCGTAGATTGTCCGCGCTAGAGCGAAAGTTTCATTCGCTTCCCGCTTTACGTCAAGCTTATAACGACGTAATAAATGATTATATAGATAAGGGTTATCTGTCGGAAATACCTTATTCTTTGTCCGCTATAAATGAAGGCTACTTCATCCCGCACCACGCAGTTGTAAGGCCTGAGAAGTCGACAACAAAAACCCGCATTGTTTTAGATGCAAGCGCTAAAACTGATAGCGGCAAGTCGCTCAACGACTTGTTGCATACAGGGCCTAATTTGCAGGCAGACTTATTTTCGCTTTTGCTAAACTTTAGATATTTTAAGGTAGCAATTACAGCTGATATACGTCAAATGTATCTTAGAATTTCATTGTCAGATAAAGATCGTAAATATCAAAAAATATTATATCGCTTTAATGATACCGAGAGTATTCGTATTTTCCAATTTAATTCTGTGGCTTTCGGCCTCCGCTCGAGTCCATTTTTGGCAATGCGTACCGTCCGTCAATTGGCGGAGGATTATCGCGAACGCTTTCCTCTCGCGGCAGATGTTGCCATGAGAGAACTGTACATGGATGATCTAACAACTTCTGTACATTCTGCCGAAGATGGTACTCGTTTAGCTGACGAGCTGCTCGCTTTATTCAAGTTCGGTGGATTTGATCTCGTCAAATGGGCGAGCAACTCATCGGAACTTCTCGCTCACTTGCCGGAGTCGTATCGTGCTGTGATCGAGTTCACAGATGATGATGACACACTGAAGGTTCTAGGTTTAAAATGGATACCTACTTCTGATGTGTTCTCGTTCACTACCGCCGCCGCGACTACGTGTAACACCAAACGTGCTATATTGTCAACTATTGCTCGCCTATTTGACGTGCTCGGGTTCGTCGCACCTGTCATTCTCTACGCAAAACTTCTTATACAAGATCTTTGGCTTTCTAAGGTGGGGTGGGATGAAGAGCCCCCGGAACTCATTACTAAATGTTTCGTTAAACTCAAATCAGAATTACCGTTATTAGTTAACTTACAAATACCTCGCCACTTAGGTGTCGCGGCCGGCTGTGTTATAAATTTGCTTGGCTTTGGAGACGCTAGTATGAAGGCTTACGGCTGCGTCTTATACCTGCACGTAACGAACCCTAACGGTAATATATCCATTCATTTAGTATGCGCTAAGTCTAAGGTGGCTCCTCTAAAGACTGTTTCACTGGCAAGGCTTGAATTGTGTGCCTCGCTACTTCTGGCTAAACTTGTCAAACAAGTACATACGGTTTTTGATAATCGCTATCCTTTAAAGGATATTTTCGCTTTCAGTGATTCTACGATCGCTCTGTCATGGATTCATTCATCTCCACACCGGTGGCAAGTATTTGTGGCCAACCGTGTGACTGAGATACAGGAAAATCTATCTCCTGACCGCTTTTTTCACATCAATGGGATAGAAAATCCCAGTGATTGTTTATCAAGAGGTTTATTACCCTCGCAACTCATTAATCATCCGCTTTGGTGGTATGGTCCACCTTGGGCTTGCCATCCAACCGCTGAATGGCCAATTGTACCATTCAAACCGTCTTCTGTTGAAGGTTCTATACCTGAAGCAAAGAGCTCTGTTACTCTAACAGTCATTCCTGATTTGGATTCTTCGATACTTCTGGAGCTAGCTCTCAGAGTCTCGTCTTGGAAAAAATTATTACGCATTCTGGTATATATCTTGCGCTTTCTGCGTAAGTTACCTCTCGCTCCGGTAATTCAAGTCTCTGAGCTTGAAACCGCTGAACTCGTGATTCTTCGCGAATTGCAAAGCAAACATTTTGCTGATGAAATAAAAAATATTAAAAAGGGTAGATTACCTTCTCCTTCTTTAAGAAAGCTCGATCTGTTTGTTGATGACAACGGATTGCTCCGCGTAGGTGGTCGACTAATAAACGCACATATACCTTATGAAAGTCGGCATCCATTGTTGCTTCCTCGTCGACATCACTTAGTCGATCTACTAATAGATGATTGCCATCGATCCAATTGTCATACCGGTTCACATCTTCTTATGTCTTTATTAAGGCAGCGATATTGGATCATATCCGCTCGGAATATTATTCGACAACGCATACGCCAATGTAACTTCTGTTTTAAGGTTGCGCCCTCTCATCCTACACCCATGATGTCAAGTTTACCCCCTTCGCGGGTGCAAGAAGCTAAGGCCTTTACTCACACTGGCGTTGATTACGCTGGGCCTATAAACATTACTATGACGCGAAGGAGGGGCGTTAAAAGCCAAAAGGCATATATTTGTCTCTTCGTGTGTTTGACTACTAAAGCCATACACATTGAAATTGCCTCAGACTTGAGTTCGGAAACGTTTCTTGACGCTTTCAAGCGTTTCTTGTCTAGGCGAGGGCCAGTATCAGTTCTCTATTCCGATAACGGAACCAATTTCATTGGTGCAAAGCGTCAATTGGACGAGTTATATACTTTCCTTTCTTCTAAAGATACGTCTACCGCATTTCAAACTGAATTGAATAATCGTAAAATAACATGGCGTAATATCCCTGCTCGTGCACCCCACTGGGGAGGCATTTGGGAAAGCAACATAAAATGCATAAAAACTCATCTATATCGTTGCATTGGGCAACAATTACTGTGCTATGAGGAATTGTTGACAGTATTAACTCAAATTGAGAGTGTCTTAAACTCTCGCCCATTGTGTGCGCTGTCGGACCAGCCGCATACAATTATTACTCCTGCGCATTTTCTAAACACAACCCCTTTGCAGTCGTTGCCTGCCTATGAGGTTGACGCATCTGTAAGCCTTCATAACAGGAAAAAACTGTTAGACAGTTTAGTCCAAAGCTATTGGAAAAAATGGCATGTAGATTATTTGCATACACTTCAACTGAGGCAAAAATGGAATACTCCTGATGTACCTATTCAGCCGGGTTTACTTGTTCTCATCCACCAGGATGATTCACCGCCGCTTCGCTGGCCTACCGGAATTATTGAACAAGTATATCCGGGTAAAGATGGAATCGTGCGAGTCGCGTTAGTACGCACTACAGCAGGGATTTTCAAACGCCCCGTCGTTAAGTTGTGTCCCCTTCCTTCGCAATAATTTAAACTTAATTTACCAATTAGCACAGTTATAATTCGTTAATCTTAAGTATGTAATTTAGTAAATCTGTAATTTAATCCACACCCTTTCACCTTTTAAAACTTAAACTTTAAGTCAATCCATTTGACCTCGCTCCGCTTTAATCTAAGATCCTCTCCTTATCCTTTCCGTTTGTTTCGAAAATCCTAAGGATTTCCAAAGGGGGGAGGATGGTTGCGCCTTTAATTCATTCAATCAGCGAGGGCTGGGAATGCATTCACTCCCTCCGTTCGCGAGTGAACCTAACCCGCGAACGAACGTTACATTCTTCCGTACACTGCCGCTGCGACAAGACGCTGTCGTCGCTGCGTCCGCGCCACCGCGCCGCCCGCCATTTTTCGTTCTCACGCGTTATTAAAACTGCAAAACCACCCTCGCTTGCTTGCTAGCAACCCTTCGCATCCATTTCTACCACTCGCAAAACCGGACGCTGGCTACCAAGCATTGTGCACGCTGCCTAAAGTCAAGCTTCCACGAAGAAATCCTCAAGTCCTCGTGGTGCCATCGCCAGGTGAGTGAACTGCTTTTCTTTAGCTCTCGTCTGGTTGGATTGTTTTTACGGCGCACCATATTTTCTCCCGCTCATACTATAACTCGCATATAATCCTCGCATTTTTACCCGCATCGCTTCACCACTCCTCGAACTATGGGGGCTCCCTATAATGATGGCCTGACATTTGGCAGGATTAACCGCCACTCCGAAACGATCAGACCAGTCCTTAACCGCTCGTAAATCCCGGTTTAGCTCCTCGATCGCACCAGATAAGCCGTCAACACCCGCCTGACAGTAAAGCTGTAAGTCGTCAGCATACAGATGATACGCACACTGAAGTTCGGCAGTTATGAGATCTATAAAGATAGAGAACAAAAGTGGGGATAAAATGTCGCCTTGAGGGACGCCAGCATCCAGATCACACCAGCTGGAGTTAGAGTCACCAGCAAGAACTGACTGCTGACGTCCCCGAAGATAGGAAGAAAACCATACCAGAGCCTCGGGAGAAACCATGCGATAGGAGAGGATGGATAAAAGGACTTCGTGACTGACGGTATTAAAGGCATTCGAGAAATCGATTAACACCAAAACCGTAATTTTAGTGTCCTCCATTCCCCGCCTTATATCATCAGTCACTTTTAGGAGAGCGGAAACGGTACTGTGCCCGGGCCTGAACCCGGATTGGAATTGACTGATTAGGGAGTTATTGTGGACAAAGTTGGAGAATTGTTTGTTTACACAAGCCTCGAGAACTTTGGATAGAAAGGGAAGGATGGAAATTGGACGAAAATGGCTAAAAAGAGTGGGATTAGGAACTTTAGGCAGTGGTCGAACATGGGCTTTCCGCCACATGGAAGGGAAAGCACCGGAGTAAAGGGAAAAGTTAACAATATGGGAAATCGCAGGAAGGAGCTGGTCAACCACTGTCACGATCATGTGTCGACTGATGTTATCGCAACCAACAGCTTTGGATTTAATGGAAAGGATGAGCTTTTTGATCTCTCCCGGGTCGACTGGGGTGAAGGCGAAAGGAGCAATATTGGGTCGCGTCAGACCAGCAAGGTAGTCAAGGGTTTGACATTTGGTTGAGCTATCAAGGGTGGGAACGATGGAGAAATGCCGATTTAGATCGTCCAACCCAAATGTCGTAGGAAGGTCTGAATGCCGCGATTTACCGATACATAGGGTTCCAAGGAACTTCCAGATATCAGCAGGAGAAGAAGAAGTGATATTATCAAGAATGTGGCGGCGTTTAGCGTTACGTATCATCTGATTACAACGATTGCGAGCAGATTTGAAGAGGTTCCAGTTGTCATCCGTACGATCCTTTTTAAACTTCCGAAACGCGCGATCCCTTCGTCGCATTGCCATCTTTACTCCCCGATTCATCCATGGCGCTGGCGGGCGCTTAAGCTTGACTTTCCTGATGGGAGCGTGGGTGTCATACAAGTTGACTACAACTGAATTAAAGATATGAACTTTTTCATCAACTGAGGTAGCTTCCTCCAGGGGTGTCCAGTCAATATTTGCAGCATCTTGAATAAGTTCCTCAGTATTCATCCGCGCAAAGGCACGCCTGTACTGGAATATAGGTTTAGGTTTCGGGGGTTTAAGGACATAAGACAGGAAGATAAGGTCGTGATGGGAGAAACCAGGAGCATCATGTTGACCATGTGAGGAGACTAAGGAAGGATTAGAAACAAGAATTAGGTCGAGCCAAGTATCATCACCGACAGTGTTGTGATGAGTTGGTTGGAGAGGCAACACGTGTAAACTTGCTGACTCGACCAGATGGAGGAGTTTACTGGACCGAGAGGAGTTCTGGGCAAGGAGGTTGGTGTTGAAATCCCCCATGACAATGTGATGTGCATACTCTGAACCCAAAGATTCTAGAACCGATTCGAATTCGGTGAAGTAATCAAGTGAGGGGGGACAATACACAACTCCAATGACGGCTTTAGCTCGTTTAACACAAACCTCGAGAAAGAGAAACTCAGCCGAACTATTAAAGGATGAAGTAGCGAGAATTTTAAAAGGGAAATCAGCACGAAGATAAATTGCTACACCGCCCCCTCTCCTACCAATTCGATCATTCCGTAGAAGAACGAATCCCGGGAGAGAGTAAGTAGTGGACAAAAGTTCAGGTTTTAGCCAGGTCTCAGAAATTAGGACAGCGTGGACATCGTTATTCGTAAAAGTATCACTTAGTTCATTGTAGTGGCTAGGAATACTCTGAGCATTGATGTGACAAACGTTAAACAACCGGTCAAGGTTTTGGTTGAAACTTTGACGTAAAAGATCGCCAAGAGTATCTGTGACGGAACAAAAACTATCATCTTCAGAAGTGGCAGCAGATTCGTTGGCAGAGAAAAAAGACTCATCAAACAAAGTTGTAATAAATATAAATACTATAAATAACGTAATAATAATAATAATAATATAATAATAATAATAATAATATTCCACAACTATCACACAACGCCATCTAGTCCCAAGCTAAGCAGAGCTTGTGTTTTGGGTACTAGACAACTGATAAACATACTTATATATTTCTAAATACATACATATTATAGATAAATTACACCCAGACACAGAACAAATGATCGTGCTCATCACACAAACATTTGTCCTGGGTGGGAATCGAACCCACGACCTCCGGCATAGCAGTTAGGGTCACTAACCACTAGACCAACAGGCCAGTCAATGCAAAATAAAAAAAATAAGTGACCTACACGATAATCTGGTACAGCGTTTGCATCTCTGCACCACCCGCCAGCTAACATCATCAAATTTAAATAAAGACAATTTATAAAAACACTATGATATATAATAATAAAATCCGTTGAAGTAATTATTGCAAACTAACTATTATTCGGAACGCACCCAAAACTTACAACACATCTATTATTTTAGAGAACGTATCCGATCTTTAAATACATCGATACTGTCAGAAGTGTCAGACAGATTTGACATGGACAGTAATGACAATTATACAAGAACAACTTTTACGGAGAGAAAAACAACCTAATGAGGGTAAATTAACTAGATAAATGAGAGACTTGTAAATGTAAAAGTAAGAACGAGTGAAGAAAACAACACAGAGACTCACCACCAGGACTCAGCCGAACCTTATCTCGGGCCCATGGGAGACAGGTCTCAGAACAGCCGCCGTCCTAACGGGATCAAATAGACGCGATACGCGCCTCCGAACAATATTACAATTTCTGAACTTAAAGCTACCCTTACCTCATTTCTTCGAGCCGGTCTCACTTCCTTGACCCCTCGCAAGTTGTGTAACTGTGTATGTGTATAATGAGTGTATATGACCTTGCGATGGTTTGCTGGTAGTTCCGGACGATTCTTCCACGTCGCTGCAAGCCACGCCGTTAACGCAAGCCACCACACTCACTCCGTATTAGTCTAACCACAAAAGCCTCGGTGCTTTCCCAAGAGCACTCCCGTGACAAGGCAAACCAATGATATTATCAATAACCCGTTCGACATTCACAGCGTCGCTAACCGTACTGCTTAACTAGTATAATTGGGTGCCGCGAAATGACTCCACAAGTCGATTTAATCAATGCGCGTGCGCTTTCACCCGTAATTCTATGGCTACTATAATATTCGTTCGACGCCCAGCGCGACTCAATACGAACTACTATTCACGCCGAGCCCAGCGCTCGACCTCTACCTCCGCCCCTTCGCCCCTGTCGCACCGAGGCGGAGAAAATCAAAAATCTGAAGGTAGATTATAAACAATCACCCCCCCCGGACCGACCCGTTGTCGGTCCGCTCAAACTCCCGGGAGTCGAGATAAAGTTGAAACTGCCCGTCTAAGGATCGAGTCCCTCACCTGGACGTCTGCGATCCTTGGAAACCCATCCTTGCCCGTAATCAGGTTAACAATGCGCCCCCGTCGCCAACACAACGGTGATAGGTTAGCATCCTTAACCAGAACGAGGTCTCCAACGCAGGGTGGGGTCGTCCTGTCCGTCCACTTAACGCGTTGCTGTAGAATATGCAAATACTCCAGCGACCATCGCTTCCAAAAATTTTGGCTCATTTGCCGTAACATCTGATACCGTGACAACCGGTACAACTTGACATCAGTATACGGATATTCCGGCAAGGCGTTAAGTGGTTGGCCAATCAAAAAATGACCTGGGGTCATGGCCTCAAGGTCATTCGGGTCAGCGCTCAACGGGCACAAAGGTCGCGAGTTTAAGACCGCCTCAATTCTGCAAAACACCGTTGACAACTCCTCAAAGGTGAGAATCGTTGAGCCGATGACCCGATACAAGTGAGTCTTGGAAGACTTGACTACTGCCTCGAAAATTCCACCCCAGTGGGGGCATCCAGGTGGACTAAAATACCACGAAATGCCCCGACTGGCGAGGCCCGTGCCAATCTCTCGCTCATTCTGACTTAAAAACAATACAATTTCCTTTAAGCACCGGTCGGCGCCCTTGAAGTTGGTACCACAGTCCGACCGAATCAGTGACGGTACTCCCCGTCTAGAAACAAATCGATCTAACGCCGCCAGAAAGGCCTCCGTAGAGAGATCGGCCACCAATTCCAAATGAACGGCCTTGGTCGCCAGACACACGAGGACACACAGATATGCCTTAACCGACTTCGCGTTGCGAAGGTGCGATGTCTTGACCATGAAAGGCCCCGCGAAATCTGTCCCTACGCCAGCAAATGGCCGAGCCTCCGTGACTCGATCGGCCGGGAGATCTCCCATTTGTGGCTGCATTGTGGCTGCCTTGAGTCGGTAACAAGGCAAGCAACGAAACACAACGCTCCGTATGATTCTGCGGGCCGATAAAATCCAAAATTCACGCTGCAAAATGCCCAGAAGGGTGTTACAGCCTGCGTGTGAATTCTTGGTGTGACGGTTCCTAACCAACAACTCCACCAAAGCTTCTGAATGAAGCACTTTCCCATGAACGTGACCGGCGCGATCCAACCGGTTGGGTCGAACGTTCGTGCGATAGTCGAAAGGACCGATCGCTTGGTCCAGGTCTTCGACAGCAACTCGGCCTCACAACTGTATGTGAAGGCATCCTGACTCGGTCGATACTGGACCCCTAAAATGGCCAACGCATGAAGATTCTCCGAATCCTCAAACAAATGCGGGTCTTGTTGATACTCAGTTGGCAGTCCTGCCAGTACCTCTGGGCAGTTCGACAGCCATTTCCTGAGTTCATAGCCACCGGAGGCCATGAGCGCCACCAATTCATCCCTTAAGATGAGCGCCTGCTCAATACTGTCTGAGCCCGTACAAATGTCGTCTACATAGACGTCCCTATCAATGACAGCAGCCGCGCGGGGAAAGCGGAGCCGTTCTTGATCAGCCAGTTCTCGTAGCGTACGCATGGCTACATATGGGCTGGGCTTTAATCCGTACGTGTTTGTGTTGAGCTCGTACGTGACCATCGGTTCTTCTGGGCTCTCTCGCCACAATATCAGCTGGAACCGACGGTCGTCTGGATGAATCTCAGTTTGACGAAACATCATCCGTACGTCCGTAACGAAGACAACCTGGTGTCTCCTGAAGTCCGTGAGAATGTCTGCAATGTCTCTGGTCAGCTTAGGACCAGCATGGAGACATTGATTCAGGGACACCCCGCTAGACGTCTCCGCGCTCCCGTCGAACACGACCCTAATCTTTGAGTCAGGTGTCTTCAAAACAGCATGATGAGGCAACACATAATGCTCCTCATGACGATAGTCAACCCTGGACACCGACATGTGACCCAACGTCAGGTATTCGCGCATGAACTCCACATACTTCTGTCGGAAGTTGGAGTCCCGCTTCATGCGCCTTTCCATTGCCACTAACCGCTTTTCTGCCAGACTCCATGAGCTCCCCAGCGGAGGTCGAGTTGACAGAAATGGCAACCTTGTCATAAATCTACCCGATGGGAGGCGCACCGTGTTAAATCGATAGAATGTTTCGCACTCCTCATCACGTGGGTTATTTCTAAGAGCGGTGGGTGGCTCTTCCGTTGCCCAGAACCGTTGCAGGACGTCGGATAACACGCTGCCATAATATATGGAGCTATAATCCGTTGAGTGCTGTGGTTCCCGTACTGGGCCCAATAACGCGTAACCACCTGCGGTACGCATGGCCACAACCCCGTTTGGTTGCAGCTCCCGTTTGCCGCTTCGGAGCAGCTTCCCGAGGACGTCAGACCCAAGCAAGACGTCCACCCGTCCGGGGATCGCGAAGTGGGGATCGGCTAACTCCAATCCATTGGTCAACCCTTTTACCGCAGACGGTAACCGAGTCTGAGGGAGGACCCCAACCACTTCGTCCAAAACGATCGCCGTGGCATTCACCCGCGTGACCGATGCCGTGTCACCCATCTCGAACAGGAATGTCGTCTGACCCCTGAGGTGAGGCACCCGATTGCCACCTATACCTACGGCGCCATCCCGTGATGGCTCTAATGTAAGGCCCAGCTTTTTCACTAAACAGCTGGACACAATACAACCTTGTGCCCCTGAATCTAACAGTGCTCGCACGTGCACCGGCTGTCCGTCAGTACCCCTGACAGTAATCCTAGCCGTCGGTAATAATACCGTTACTGTCGGGGTGGGCACCACTGACGAACAGGCTGCTAGTTGCTAATAGGAGGCACCTCCCTCCTCCCCTGCCGGAGGGGGAGTAAATACTGTCCCAGTATACGGGTCCCAACCCGGGTAGTAACCCTCCCGACCCATCGGTGACATCCGTGCCGGTCGGAAGTAGCCTACTGGCATCCTTCCGAACGGTGGCGGGCGCGCCGTCAGCCGAGGGCGTTCTGCGAGAGGCGGGGAGAAGCGACTACTCGGGGGTGGCAACATGCCCCCCAACGCATTCGAGTACGCCGCGTAACCCGTCTGTACTACCTCCGGGCCCCTGCCCGAGTCTCGGTGCCTATCCCCCCCCCGCGGGGAAGACGACGGTATCGGGTTGTGCTCTGGATCAGCCCTTGGCCCACCCCCCCGAGGGGGCGGCGACCGCTGATTCCTGGCCGACCCACCCCCCCTAGGGGGGGGTGACCGACCACCCGAATCTGGCTTAGGAGAGGGGGGGTGACCTCCCGGCGAGGCTCCGTGCACCTCCCTACTCTCCGCCAGGCATAGCAACTCGTGATGGGCTCCTCCGCAGGTTCCACAGTTAGTGGTCCTGTGGCACTCACGTACAAAGTGAGTCCCCAAGCAGCGGAAGCACAAATAGCGCTGCTTGACCACCCCTCTTCGTCTATGCACCCGCTGCGCCTTAAAGTCCGCGCATGCGGCGAGACCGTGCCCTTCCTTCCGACAGAAGGCGCACACTTCCGATTGGAGGGCGTGGTATTTCTTCCCCCCCCGACGGGGCTCAACCGGCTTGGGCCCGCTCGTACGTCGGGTTGACGGAGGAGGGTGCGACGTGGATGCCCCTTGGCAATCCGCCCGCCGGCACTCGCCTTCTAAAAACACCCTCAAGTCATCGTAACTTGGGAGGTGGTCCGTCGATTCGCCACCATGTGACTGCTCAAAGCGCGCCACCACGTCGATCGGCAACTTCCGTAAAACCCTATTGACGATGATATATTTATTGTCCCCTAACGACAACTTAAGTCGATCTAACGTGTTCACCGCAACCGTGACCGGATTAAGGATTTTCGCCCTTATTTCGTACACGTTAGACACCTTCGGGATTTCAAAAATCTTATCGATGAGGCCATCAACTATTAATCGCCGATTATCATATCGGTCGATTAATAGGCCCCATGCCGTCTCATAACTGGCGTCCGTAATCTCCAGGTGGGTCAAGATGTCGTGCGGCTCACCGTTAAGCCTACCCATTAATTGAGCCATCTTGTAGGCGGGCGAGAGATCCGTACGCGAATGCACGACACTATTAAAAATATCGCGGAATCGCGGCCAATCGGCATACTCGCCGCTAAACTCGGGTACATGTACTGGTGGCAACGGCGCCTGAATTCCTACGCCTGCTGGCCGACATGATTCCCTGACGTCACCCATGCGCGATCGCTCAATGTCGGCCGCCGCCTGGATTATGCTCATGGACATTTCCCCACACTGGTCCACATTGCCCCGTACCACCTGAGCATCCTTGTCCACCGACGACAGATCCGTCGATTCGAGACATGCTAAATACTCAGCGTGACACTTTAACACGGCGTCATATCGTTCGTCAACTTGCCGAGCGCGTGACAATAACGCATCTTCACGATCGGTGCGACCTACCAACGTAACAACCGATGAAAACCATCTCAATTCAGCTTCGATTCTGGCTGCGATAGTTTTCGTTACTGACGGAGCCATAGTACCAACTTCAATACGCGATTATGCAATAATAAATAACAATAACCAAAAAAAATAACAATTATTGTATCCGGAATTAACAATAATAATATATTCGTTGAGTGAATAAATCTACGACGCTATGCCAACTCTTGAACTTATTCCTCTACGTGCTCTAGAGGTTATTCCTCTATGTCTCAAATGTTGACAATCATAACACGATTTGTGATGAGGTTATATTTGTGCGTAACCGAACGTAAATAACAAATTATTTTATCAACGAATATTCACATTCCATGTACTTGTTATTAATAACGCCAAACTCAACTTGAGGCGTACACTGGTATGTAGGTCAATGTACCACTACCTACAAGTTGAATTTGTACATGAACACAATTTTTACAAGTAAATTGGTACCAAGTACCTACTAATTTTTACAAGTGGGTATAACCACGCTCTGCTACCAGATTTTGATCGCGCCAGGACTCAGCCGAACCTTATCTCGGGCCCATGGGAGACAGGTCTCAGAACAGCCGCCGTCCTAACGGGATCAAATAGACGCGATACGCGCCTCCGAACAATATTACAATTTCTGAACTTAAAGCTACCCTTACCTCATTTCTTCGAGCCGGTCTCACTTCCTTGACCCCTCGCAAGTTGTGTAACTGTGTATGTGTATAATGAGTGTATATGACCTTGCGATGGTTTGCTGGTAGTTCCGGACGATTCTTCCACGTCGCTGCAAGCCACGCCGTTAACGCAAGCCACCACACTCACTCCGTATTAGTCTAACCACAAAAGCCTCGGTGCTTTCCCAAGAGCACTCCCGTGACAAGGCAAACCAATGATATTATCAATAACCCGTTCGACATTCACAGCGTCGCTAACCGTACTGCTTAACTAGTATAATTGGGTGCCGCGAAATGACTCCACAAGTCGATTTAATCAATGCGCGTGCGCTTTCACCCGTAATTCTATGGCTACTATAATATTCGTTCGACGCCCAGCGCGACTCAATACGAACTACTATTCACGCCGAGCCCAGCGCTCGACCTCTACCTCCGCCCCTTCGCCCCTGTCGCACCGAGGCGGAGAAAATCAAAAATCTGAAGGTAGATTATAAACAAATAACATCAATGGTTACAAGCCAAAAGTTACAATAAACAGCAAGAGATGACAGTAAATAAGGTAAGTGAATCCTACGCAACGTAGGAATAGCTGTTACTAAGTTACTGATAGTATATTATTACCGTAATTAACGCGTCTTGTTTTTCAGGCTATCTCCAGAAGCTTGAGCCTTGGGATACTTCACCAGCAGCGGATTCAGTTCTTCCAATGAAGTGACTTTGTGTTTGCTTCCATCGGGGGCTTTTATAACAATGACACCGTCCTGAGTCCAACACGACCGCATAGAGAAATGTAACCGCGCCTTCACGAAGATGGATTGCCGGGTCCTTGTTAAGAACTCCTTGATGGAGACAGAAGAACCCTTCAGCCCAGTCTTTGCTCTCCAGACTGCAGACCTATCTTCATAGTTTGCGAACTTGACCAGGATGGGCCTATGGTGATCTTTATTGGATCCCCCAAGCCTGTGGCAGGCCTTTATCGAGGATGCAGTGACAGTTTTTAGTGCCAGTTTTTTATTTATTACTTCCAAGATGACCTCACTACTGACCTCCCCGTCAACCTCTGCTATTCCCTGGAAGATCAGCGCCTTCCTACGGTGCCTGGTCTCCAGCCCGTCGACCTGCGCAGCACACTCACTGATCTGCCTCCGAAGAAGACTCAGCATGCTGAAGATCAGCTCCCTGAAGGTCCGAAACTCCTCAGCAACCCTCGCCACGGTGTCCTTTGCAGGACCAGCACACTGTATCTGGGCTTCCAGTTCGTTCATCTTCCGTACAAAATTGTCCTCCAGACACCTCTGTGCCGATAAAATGTCGCTAAGTTGAGACATAGTGATTCTTCTGTGTCCAATAACAGTGAAAACAGTGAAGTTGAATGATGAGCTGGCAGGTGGTGTAAATTTACAGATTTACTCACATATATGTGCTACAAACGTGAGTACCAGTATTTTAAAGGTTAAGCTCGAAAAATTGTTGAAAATTTTTGTAAAAAACTTGGTTTTTCTATTTTAAATATAAATTCAATAAAGGAGACACGTCTATATTTTATTACACCTACCCGCGAACTTTCATAAATACAACACGTACAATTATTCTGATGAGTGTCTAATTATTTTGGAACTTAAAACGTTTTTCTTTGGGCACCTCGGTATAGGGTGGGTTTATTTTATTTGAAGTTAAAATATTTTATTTGGTACTTTTATCTTAATGTACTTTAGTCTAGGGTCTAAAAATCTTTTTTGGTGAGCATTTAAATTGTAGCCTTTTATAGTATCACTATGTGCTGCCTTGCAAGGTATACAAATAATGTCTACACATTATTTAATGTAGGTAGTTTGAACATTTTTTAAAGGATATTCTAGTTACTTAAAATAAATAAGAATAATAAAAGTGTTTTATGGCTAATAACCTAACCTAACCGAACTAAAGCTAATAAAAGTAAAAGAATGTAAATAAAATAAAAACATTTTTCACTTTTTGTCTTCTAAATATTCATTGATAGAATAATATGGTTTTTTAATTAAAAAGTTATGGAGGGATTTTTTGAACGTATTAGAATCCCTGTTCTTATTGATTTGGGAAGTTGGTTAAAAATTTTTGGTGACATTCCAAGGAAACTTTTTGAGTAAAGGGCTGTGTTATGGGATTTTGACTTCAGTGCACCTTGGTGGCGTTTAGAGGATACGGTTTCGAATAGGTTAGGGTTATTTTTGATAAATATGGCAACTTCATAAATGTAAAGGGATGGTAGTGTCAATAATTTTAGATTAATGAAGAATGGTTTGCAACTGTCGGTGTTTTGGATCATGCATACTGCACGAACGCATTTTTTTGGGCTTTAAAAACTGCTTCCCTGTCCGTAGAATTACCCCAAAATATTACTCCATCGCAGTGTTGAGGAGACGAACGCGTTGGTACGCAGTAAGTAGGTACGGTGTTGCGATTCGCGACTTTATTTCTAAGGTTGTAGGGCATAGCAAAATTGGTTAAGTTTTTTTATTAAATGGTCAATGTGTATTTTCCATGTCATGTGTTGATCTAACCAAAGCCCTAGAAATTTAGTGTTATCAATTTTATCAATGTTGTTTTGTTCATATCTAATATTTGGATTTATTGGATTGGTTTGCTGGTTAAAATGCATGATGTGTAAAGTTGAGTAAAGTACCTACATTTTTGACGTTCGAAAAGTGCTGATTTTCAGCCTAATTTGAATAAATGACTTTTGATTTGATTTGATTTAGCGTAGCAACACATAGTAGGTTTATCATTGCACTTAAATCCAATATCCATTCTATTGTAGAAGGAGTTTACTGAAGAGGCACAGAGGCACTAATCACTAAAAATGTAATGTCGGTCACATTAAGGTTGATGTTCACGGTAGCCCGCGAAAATTCAATTTTTTTTACGTTTTTATCGATTTGCAGGCCAGTGCTAGGTTGTATGTTAGTGAAAATATGATTCGCGGGTGTAAGACATAAGCAGTTACAGAATTATAATCATCGAATTCATCATTACAACCCTCCAAGTTCATGTAACTCCCAAGAATGATTATTTCATCAAAAGGTCATTAAACAAAACGTAAGAAAATTTGAATTTTCGCGGGCTACCGTGAACATCAACCTTAAGTAGGTACTTACTTTTGATTCGCATTTGTATATATTGCAATCTATTTTCAATTTTATCTAATATGTAAATAGAGAACAGTTTCTTTTTGTAGACGAAATCTTCTATGAAAATCTTTGTCTCTTTGTGAGTAAAAATGATCAGTTCGTTCTGCAATTCTTCTGTTATTAAAGTCTAAACTAATGTATTCGATGATCTCTTCATCATCATCAGACAACAACCATTCATTTAACATTTTCAGGACAAAATAAAACCGATATCACTGAATGCAACAAACACGAGACACAAGCAAAGCGTACATAACCAAAAATATCTCAATTTTGACACTACTAACCCAGAGTTAGTTGAATTAGCCCTCCCACATCAGTGGGTTAAAAATTTAAAAATTTTACTCATGGTTATCCCTGTTAAATTTATATGGTATTCTCAACATTTATTTATAATAGCAACATTGTCTTTTAAGTCAAGTTGAACTGAATGAGATGTCATCTGTTCCTCCCTTCCTTCCTGTGAATAAATGTCGGCAATACGCGTGTCTCTCTATATTTATAATAATCTACTCATATCTATGTTTTGTGATCTATCTAAATTAATCTCATTAATCCTAAAGTCATAATTGTATTTGTGTGCCATATTATAAAATATATAGTGCTACAAATCGAGTCACCGCCGTCGTTTGATTTGTCTTCCCTGATTATAATCCTAGCCAGCACTCCGCTACAGGTTATGGGCCCAGGGTCCCCAGGACGACCAGGATAAATCCTAGAAGTGGATTCAGGGAGCGGTGGCATTCGATTGAAGAAATTGCAAGAACATAACCTCACTTTTGTGCACATGGCAAATGATGACTTGGCGCCGTCTACGGCGGGCACTGCAGCTGTCATGCCGGGCGGATCGTCGGGATATGGCTTACTTGGTGGATTTGAGAAGCTGGAGGGTGTCTCAAATTTCCAAACCTGGAAGTTTGCCATGAAGAATTATTTAGTGTTAGAAAACTTGTGGAGTTCGGTGACCGGGGAGGACACCGATTCACATAGATCACAACGTGCATTAGCACGGATATCATTATGCGTGAAACCGACACTGTTTCAACTATTGTATGGTATTGAAACTGCAAAAGAAGCTTGGAAGAAGCTTACTACTGTTTACGAAGACAAGGGCTTGTTCAGACGGGTGAGTCTACTTCGTCAGCTGCATCGGGTTGAATTTGCGACGTTCGCGAATATGACAGCGTACATTGATTATGTGTTTACGCTGGTGCAGCAGTTGGCCAACATCGGTAAACTAGTAGAAGATGCTGAGATTGCGGAAATACTTTTAAGCGGCCTACCTCAAGAATTTGATACGTTAGTATCGGCTTTGGAGACGGCATCGATCACCAGTGGACTATCTTCAGAACTTGTTCGTGCAAGGCTCCTTCAGGAAGAGTACCGGAAAAACAATACTACTGAGAATGGTACTGGGAGCGGCTCGAACACTACTGCGTTTGCAGCGAACAGTAAAAACAAGAAAGCGATTGCGTGTCACTTCTGTAAGAAACCGGGTCACATAAAGTCAAAGTGTTTCAAGTTGAAGCGGCTAAGAAAGGAAGAACATTCTAAGGAAGAGCAGACTATGTCAGCATCAACTTTTTATGCATCATCTAAAACAGACTTTATAGTAGATAGTGGCTCGACATCACACATGTGTAATTGTAAAAGTTTGTTTGTTAATTTGAGAAGTAACAAAGCAAAGGTAAATTGTGCAGACAAGAGGGCAAAGTTGGAGAGTTCTGGGATTGGATCTATGCAAGTATGGATGAATGGTGATCTGAAGAATTTCAATGATGTGATGTATATTCCGCAACTATCAGAGAATTTGCTGTCGGTGAGTAGATTATGTGAGAGTGGTTTGGTTGTTGTTTTTAAAAAGGATGGTTGTTTCATTTATAATGAATGTGAAGTTAATGGTCGGTGCGTTATGTCTGCTGATTTAAACAAGGGGGTGTATAGGTTGAAAGGTGTTTGCAATCAGGAGCAGTCGATGGCTACCCTACATGAAGTGCAGGGATCACAGACTGCAAAGTTGGCTGTGTCAAATATGAGTGCTGAGTTATGGCACAGGCGGTTGGGACATCTTAGTATGACTGGGATGAATGCTCTAATGAACAATGTGGCACGAAATGTTTGTTTTCAGGCTGACAAAAATGACCTTCAGCAGTGTTCCGCTTGCCTTGAGGGGAAGCCGGTGGCCAAGGCTTATCCAAAGGGGCAGGCTAGACGTGCTGGTCAGCCACTCGAGCTCATCCATTCAGATGTCCTTGGTCCGATGAGTGATGACAGCTGGGGAGGTGCAAGATACCTACTGACCTTCACTGATGATTTTTCGAGGAAGTCGTTTGGATACTTAATGAAGAGGAAGTCTGAGGTATTTTCCTATTTTATTATTTTTAAGGCCTTAGTTGAAAAGCAGACAGGTTTGCATATAAAGTGCCTGCGTTCTGACAACGGTGGTGAGTATTGTAGCAGGGAGTTTGTAACTTATCTGCAAAAGGAAGGAATACTTCACCAATTGACAGTACCGTATAGTGCTCCGCAGAATGGCGTGGCCGAGCGCCTTAATAGGATTATAATGGAGAAGGCTAGATGTATGCTTTTGCAAGCTGGTCTCTGTAAGCGTTTTTGGGGAGAGTCTGTTATGACTGCTATTTATTTAAAGAATCGTAGCCCCACAGTTGCTTTAGCAGGACAGTTGCCTGAGGAGATGTGGTCTGGTCACAAAGTGAACCTGGATCATCTTCGTGTTTTTGGCTGCATAGCCTATTCTCTGGTGTCGGAGCCGACTCGTACAAGTAAGTTGAACGCTAGGGCAAAAGTGTGTATTTTTGTTGGATACTCAGAAAGCACAAAAGGATACCGACTTGTTGAACCATCCAATCCAAAAAGGGTCATTTATTCAAGGAATGTTAATTTTGTTGAAAGTCAATTTTATAAAGATATTAAATGTATTGACATGAAAAATAATAATAATGAATTAATTGTATGTCGTGAATATTTTAATAATTTGAATTCTGATAGTTTGGTTTCTAAATGTTCTAGTAATGAGAGCGGTCAAGTTGAAACAAAATGTAATGAGAAATCTATCAGTGATATTAATAATTCAATTCAGAGTGACATAATTAATAATAGTAATAATGAATCTAATTGTGACAACAATAGTTCAATGTGTGAAATGAATCATACTTATGATTTTTCGTATGAATTTTCAGATGCGGAATCTGGCGGCAGTGTGCCAGACAGAGAACTCTCTGTAGAGGAGCTGGAGGCGCAACCAGTATCTTCCGGAGCGGAGTTGGCGCGCGGAGGAGGCACGACTAGTACGGGGAAGGTCCCTGTGACTGTCGGTGGCCGTTCCTTGCGTAGTAATCGTGGTAAACCACCTATCAGGTATGGCGATTACGAAATGAGTATGTTTGCCAACTCAATATTTGATGAGCCGCAATCCTACGAACAGGCTATTTCATCTTCAAATAGAAATGAATGGGTAATTGCTATGAGGAATGAATATGAATCATTAATGAAGAACAAAGTATGGAAGTTAGTAGAGAGGCCTGAAAATTCCAATATTGTGAAATGTAAATGGGTGTACAAGGTGAAACATGATACATCGGGAAACTTTGATAGATTTAAAGCTCGCTTAGTCGCTCGCGGGTTTAGTCAAAAAGAGGGAATAGATTTTTCCGATACGTTTTCTCCTGTCGTACGTCATTCAACAATGCGTATTTTATTTTCCCTTGCACACCACTATAATATGTCGATGGAACATTTAGATGTAACTACAGCATTTTTACATGGAGACTTAGATGAAAGGATATACATGGAGCAACCTACAGGTTTTGTTTCTGATAAAAATAAGGTGTGTCTTTTGAGTAAATGTATTTATGGTTTAAAGCAAGCCAGTCGAATGTGGAATTTGAAAGTGCACCAATTGTTAACTGAAAACGGATACATGCAAAATAAGTGTGAGCCATGTGTGTATATGAATAGAAATAATAAGGAACTCACCATTATTGCCTTGTATGTGGATGATTTTTATATTTTAAGTACTTGTGATACTAAAAACTTGTGTAAATTGTTAGAAAGTAATTTTTCAGTTAAGCACCTAGGTCCACTAAAATCTTGTTTAGGTATGCGACTGACTAGAGATGAAAGGATTTTAAAATTGGACCAAGCAGAATATATAAAGCGTTTGCTTAAGAGATTTAATATGCTTGATTGTAAAACTGTTTCCACACCTATGATAATGAATAATAAATTGTTAAAGTCAGAATCAGAACCATTAGATGATAACATTTATCAATACAGACAGTTAGTTGGCTGTTTAATGTATCTATCTGTATGTACCAGGCCCGACATAACATTTTGTATTAGTCAGCTGAGTCAATTTTTGACTAATTTTGATAACAGTCATTGGGTGGCTGCCAAACGTGTTCTAAGATATTTGGCAGGCACTATAGATCGTGGACTTTGTTTTTATAAAAGTAATAGTTTAAATATTGAAGCTTTTACTGATGCTGACTGGGCAAATGATGTGTCGGATAGGAAATCTTACACAGGTTTTGTTGTAAAACTGGGCAGGAATGTCGTAAGCTGGGAATCTAGGAAACAGCGTTGCGTAGCCTTGTCCAGTACAGAGGCAGAATATGTAGCCATATGTGATGTAGCGAAAGAATTGTGTTTTATTAAGAATTTCATGTGTGAAATTATCAATAAAAGCCCTAGTATAGTTATTTATAATGATAACCAAAGCGCTCAGAAATTGTTATTGGCTAAAGAATATTCTCACAGACGAACAAAACATATAGACCTTAGATACCATTTTGTTAAAGATCTAATACAAATGTACGATGTTAGTGTAAGATATGTTCCTACAAGTAATATGACAGCTGATATTTTCACAAAAGCACTTTGCTCTGTAAAACATAATAATTTTGTGAAAGATTTAAATTTAAGTTGATAAATTGTTGTTTGTTGCCTAAATAACTAATGTTTTAACTATTGACATTATGTATTGAATGTAAATGATTTTATGTTGACATTTTAGAGTCTCCTTGCATTGTATAGTCTCCTTGGATTGGGCATGTGGGGATTGCATGTAGAGTCGATCAATGTTAGGTCCGAATGTGGGTAGAGTCACTTGTTCTTTGTTAGCTCTAAAGTATTGTGAAGTATAAATGCTGAGAATAAGGGGAAGTGTTAAATTTATATGGTATTCTCAACATTTATTTATAATAGCAACATTGTCTTTTAAGTCAAGTTGAACTGAATGAGATGTCATCTGTTCCTCCCTTCCTTCCTGTGAATAAATGTCGGCAATACGCGTGTCTCTCTATATTTATAATAATCTACTCATATCTATGTTTTGTGATCTATCTAAATTAATCTCATTAATCCTAAAGTCATAATTGTATTTGTGTGCCATATTATAAAATATATAGTGCTACAAATCGAGTCACCGCCGTCGTTTGATTTGTCTTCCCTGATTATAATCCTAGCCAGCACTCCGCTACAATCCCCTAACTCTTGATGGTGCAAGACATAATTAGAATCTAACTCCAAAGTAGCCTGGCGCAAGTGGGCCTAAGAAGAACAATGGAACCACTGAGAAAAAAAAGTTCGCACTAGTTCCATGGGACAACTACGATGGAACTAGTGAGACGAGTTCGATTAAGTTTTGTTTCATTTGTTCCATTATCAAAGTGCATGGAACTACTGAGAAAAAAAAAGTTCTCACTAGTTCCATGGGACAACTACCTACGGTGGAACTAGTGAGACGAGTTTGATTAAGTTTTGTTTCATTTGTTCCATTATCAAAGTGCATGGAACTACTGAGAAAAAAAAAGTTCTCACTAGTTCCATGGGACAACTACGGTGGAACTAGTGAGAAAAGTTCGATTAAGTTTTGTTTCATTTGTTCCATTATCAAAGTGCATGGAACTACTGAGAAAAAAAAAGTTCTCACTAGTTCCATGGGACAACTACGGTGGAACTAGTGAGACGAGTTCGATTAAGTTTTGTTTCATTTGTTCCATTATCAAAGTGCATGAAACTACTGAGAAAATAAGTCTCACTAGTTCCATGGAACTAAATGCTGGTGGAACTAATGAGAATGATCCCCTCAAAAGGAAAAACGAAACCCTTGTAGGATCACCTTATTTGATCACCTTATCGTTCGTCTGTCTGTCAAGACCCTTTTTCTCAGAAACACGTGGAGATTTCAAGTTGAAATTAGCTATTAGCATATCAAATACTATTACTACTACTACTGTCCCTTGTCTACTGTCCCTTGGAGCTGTAAATGATGGTAGTGATTTGTTACTTGTCGATTTTGTAATCTTGTTTATTGTGTCCAAATGTTTGTGCATGTCTGCGGATATTTTCTTGTTTTCTGATTTTCCCATTTCCATTTAAGGCGAATGCTCACATCCTGCCCGCGAAATTCAAATTTTCTTACGTTTTTTGCAATTTGCAGGCCAGTGCTTGGTTGTATGTTGATGAACATTTGATTCGCGACTGTAAGACGTACTTAGTTACAGAATTATAATCATCAAAATCATCAATACAACCCTCCAAGTTCATATAGATCGAGGAATAACTTTGACCTTGAAAAAATAGTTTCTCGATCTATATGAACTTGGAGGGTTGTGTTGGTGATTTTGATGATTATAATTCTGTAACTAAATACGTCTTACAGTCGCGAATCAAATGTTCATCAACATGCAACCAAGCACTGGCCTGCAAATTGCAAAAAACGTAAGAAAATTTGAATTTCGCGGGCAGGATGTGAGCTTCCCCCTTAAGTAGCAATGTGAACTAGTTGAGTAAGAGGTGGTGTAAATTCTTCAAGAAAGAGATTTCTTGAAGAATTTTCGAAAGTATTTCATTGTCTTTTAATCCACGAATAAATTGCAGGGCTAGAAAACTTTCTGAGGTAGACTTTTTACAATTTGTGCACTTGAATTCGCAGTTCATGGATTTTTTTTTAATTCTGAGGCGTATGTTGCTGCGGTTTCATCTTCTTGTTGAGTGTGCGTAAAGCCGCAATTATATTTAGCCCACGCCGCGTGTCGCCACGCTGCCTGACGCAACGGCGGGTTATTACATTTGCGTGTCGTGTCGCCACGCGGCCTCACGAAAAATCGTCTCAGTCCTCACGAAAAATCGTCTCAGTCCTCACGAAAAACCGTCAGTGTTGTGGCGTAGTGCTTTTGGTAGGGTTGAGAAGCAGAGAAACCACAATATTTTAATACATATATTTTAGAAATAATAGTATAATAGCTAACAGGGGTAGGTTCTAGGGTCTCTAGGGATTTCGTTCACTGAATCACTTCACTGATAGGTAGAATGGTACTGCCCTGGGCTTTAGGTCACACGCACGAGGCCGGCGAGGGCCTTCGAAGCAGGGCCGCGCGGTGACGGGATGACCGCAGGGGCAGCAGCAGTGAAGGAGGCAACCGCGTCTCGGTCGCGGCAGCTGCAGGCGTGCTGCAGGCACGGCAGGTGCCCACGTGTCAGGCACGTGGCTGGAGAAGTGGCCGGTATCGCGGCCGGCGGCGTGCTGTAGGCACGGCAGCGGGGACCCTCCACGTGGCAGACGTGGAAGGCGGCTAGCGATGTGCGGAGGCACGGAGGGTGAGGCCGTGACGGGACGTCGCTCAGCGGGTAGGGCGCGGAGGCAGCTACGACGCCCGTTAGCGGTGACTCAGTAGTTTTTTAAGTCTTCGAGTAGAACCCCAGAATCACTGAGGTTTACTTTCGAAGGCGTTCAGGACAAAAGGACAGATTTGCAGCTCGGAGACAGTATTTATAGTCTCATAGACCGAGCGTCTATGGTGGACTCGTAGCAACGACCATACAGCCACTAGACGCCTAATAACAGGCGACCAATGTCTGTCAACACATTAGGGCTATAAATCTTATAGCCGTCGTCACTCACAAAGTTCGCATTAGTTTCGACCACACCTGTGAGCCGTAAACACTAATTCCGCACTACACCTTTGAAAATTCGAGAAAATAAACATAATATGGCCCCATGTACAGTACGTTGGTGTGATAAAGAAAGCCGGACTTCAAGTTTCCTGAAAGACGGTATCACATTTCATCGGTAAGTTAATGGTTCCTTAATCTAAATTAAATTAATTTTCTGACATTATTTTTCGGAGTTCATCATAAACTGGTCATACTTGTATGCAGTGCACATTCTTGGAGCGCGCGTTGATGTCTTTTATGATTGCATCTCTTTCTTTTGAGAGTATTTTTATTGCCATCTCTTTTCCTCGATTTTAAGTAAAAATAATTAGTGATGCTCCAAATCGCATGACCACCCCTGTTATCGATAAAGCAAAAAAACCTATAACTATTTAAGTAAAAAATATATTGTTAGTAATTAAAAATTACAACAGGATACAGCTAACAAATTGTGAAACTTTAACGATTAATTTTAAATACCCACACGATCCAGATTTAAAAAAAAAATGGGCAATTGCAACCAAGCGATTTTTGAATGTCCTTACATGATTCAATCATATTCAGAATAAAGAAGGTACTTAAATCAGGGCTTTGAATACCGTTAAAAATTAGATATCGTTACCTCCTTCATTCGAAGGTAACGTTAATTTCATAGGTAACGTTAAGTCTGGTATCGATAGTTGGGTGGACTTTTACCGGTAATTTGACTTAACGTTATCAATGATTTACCGTTAAATGATAGTGTTATCAGGTAACGATACTTGATACCGATACCAAATTAACCCTATAAGTAACGGTATTTTTCTTTCATCTCTTTCTTACGACGCATTTATGTCGTCATAATAGCTTTTTTTTCTGTTTCCACTTGCTGTGAGTTTAGTCGCCACCCAAAACCGAACGCAAACGGTTTATCTGTTCATTTAGTATATAAAATTACCTACGTGGGTTAACCGAAATGGAAGGTAAGTGACTGTAACGGTAAAAGTATCGATACTTTTACCGTTACCAGGGAACATTAATAAACTGATCCGATACCAAATTACCGATACCAGTGATAACGTTAATAAATTAACATTATGAAAATATCGTTACTTACCGATACTTTTATCGTGAATTTGGTAACGTTAACAAGCCCTTACTTAAATGCAAGGTAGGTATGTAAAATGTAAATACATATTTTATTAAATACAATTAAAAATATCGATACGTTCTTGTTTGATTTAAACCTGTCTCATCCCTAGTGAAATGACAAATGACACAATGACCTTGAAAGGGCCAATCAGAATGCAGTACCCCGTTCCCCCGCACCTCAGCGAGTTGACAGAGGCTGCGGTTCAAATTGTACGATCCTTTACAAACGTGCCAACGCTACAAACTAGCTGTTTAAATTGAATGTTTACCATCGGTACACTTTCAATTTGAACCAGTCAATAGCCCTGTAATGTCACTTCTGATGACTTCTGTCAAAAATTATAACCTCGGAACTAAGCCGAAAGCACAGAACATAATATTAAACCCCTCTCGGAATTATTATTTATTTACGTACTGCGACATTTTTCATTGAATAATATCTAAATAATGGTGCAACAACACACAACATCTAAAAGCAAAATAAAAACAAGTCAATTGCTTTCCTTGACACTTGTCAAATTCGAATTTGACGTCTCCGCACACACTGTACTACCAAATTTTTGTGTGCGCCGTTGGTAGCTATCGATGACGTCAATCATGACGTCACACTGCTAAGAAGAGCCCATGTTTGTACAAAATAAACCGATTTTATGCACGAACACAGTACCAATAGCGCACATCGTACAATATAAACCGCAGCCAGAATTTGTTTCGTGCGTTAGATTAGATCAAGTATTAGGCGTCTAGTGGCTGTATGGTCGTTGACTCGTAGTGTTGCTGCTCCGGTGAACCGTAACTAGGTATGTGCGTGAATCGATTTTAGTTAGTCGATTACAACGCTACAGTGTCCACGTTCTACGTCGCCACTCGGCTGTCTGCGCGTGCCCACGCGTTATTACACTAGACCCGACTGAGCTGACGCGTCACAACCCCCACCACCGACCCCACGCCGATTGAAATCGCTCGGTCTGCGTGGCGTCAGCAGGCTCTGCGACACGCGAGACGGGACTAATGTAATCAATCCAATACTAAATGTATGTAACCGATAGCTTACCCACGCATTGCGACACGCGGCGTGGGCTAAATATAATTGCGGCTTAATAAACCTGTGTTGTAACGCCCATATACTAGGCTTAGGATCTATGTACTCGTCAAGAATCTGTGTGAGTTCTATTAAGTTCATATCAATTGGATCCTCCGGAGAACATAATACTTTCTCGTGTAATTCAGGTGATAATGAAGCAAGAAAGGTGTATAAGTACCTACCTACTTTTATTTTAGGATCTTCGATTTTATTATGCAAGAAAAATACCGTTCGACGGTTGAAAGGCTAATGGGGAGGAAAACTGCCTTTTTATCCCGTTTGGTGGCGTCTAGGCAACCGTACCTTGCTTTGACATAAGAACTGTCAAATCCTATACATTTTTTTGTAAACAAGACCAAACTTCTCGTTTTTTTATCAATAATGCCTCAATGCAGTGCCTTAAATTGTAAAAACCGGGGAGTTCATCCTGTTCCCCAAATGGGAAAGCGCTTTGCGGATTAAAAACTTCAGGGCAAGTGATACAGCAAGGTTATGTAGTTTGCACTTCAGAGAAAGTGATTATTTCGGAAGAAGTAAACAGGTAAATTAAATGTGACTTATTTATTCTCCAAATACATGTATAAATATTTACACCATAGTCATTCTTACACATACCTATGTAAAATTTCAGGTAATGAACCTTTGTCAAAGTTCCTTTCCTAAACATATTATGAACTGTCTTCTTCAAGATCAAAGTGGACTCCAAAATTTTGATTTCGATCGTATGCCTCCAACCTAGAGGAACACAAAAAATATAAGTTTGTTTTAACATAAAAAAAAGAAGAAATATGAAAGATAACCTCAAATACTTAAAATGCCTACCTTTCAATCAAATCGACCTTTTTCCCAGCAGTCGACGCATTTCTTCGTCGAAGCTCAGTTCGAAGTTCTCTTAAAGATAACAGCGTGTACATTTTGTAAGGTAAATCACAAAATAAACACAGAAAATCGCAACCACACACTTGCTAAAAGACGTAAACAAGGTACAGTCGCTCGCAGCGCCATCTGTTCCTACCTTTTAGTGTGGCTCCCTATTGGTCTAAGCGACATTTTTTGCGATATGGAGTTATATACTTACATATTCGGAATCAGCAATTTTTTTTCCGTCGTTTGTGTCCGGTTTAAATTTTTTTTGACTACTTTTTTGGCGCTTAGCACCCACAGCAAAACAGGGCTCATTCAATTCAATTCAATTCAATTTTATTCAGATAACAATTCTCATTGTGTTTGAAATTATACATCTACTTATAGATAACAAAATCATTAAAAAAAAAACATGGTCATTAAAATTATACAAACTAACACATTACAATAAGAGACACATTAACAATATCACAAAATTTTGGGAAAAAGTACAAACACAAAAAATTATGATAATAATCACGAATTAAATAATCAATAACATTACAAATCATAGAATTAAAATGTATTTATGTCATCATCAAAAAAAATAATAATCAATTAAATAATCAATAACATTAGAAATTGAGAAAACAAAAAATTAAAATATTAAAATGCATTTATATGTCATTATCAAAAAAATATAATAATAATCAATTAAATAATCAATAACGTTACATATTAAGAAACCATAGAACTAAAATATTAAAATGCATTTATCATCATAAGTCATCTTCTACCGAATACAAACATTTGTCCAACAGGAATGCCCTGAGTCTCGACTTAAATGAGCTTTTGTAAAGTATGGTTTTTAAGTCCAATGGCAACCTGTTAAAAATCTCCACCGCTTGATATTGAGGACTATGATGCACAATATTAAGTTGGGGTTTTATTTTGTTTTTAAAATCCTTTCTACGCGTACTTTCCCTTAGCTGTCTCTCCTCATCTGTTTCATAGTTAAGAAGGTTTTTTTTTAAATTCACTAATAATACTAAAACGTAGAGGCTGGGCACGGTAAGAATTTTTAAATTTTTAAAGTGGGGCCGACAGCTCTCTACTTGCGGTATCCGTACCATAGTTCGTATTGCTCTCTTTTGGAGCACAAAGGCTCTCTGGCAGTTATATTTGAAACTATTACCCCAAAACTGAACACTATATCTCAACCTTGATTCTATTAGAGCATAATAGACCATTTTAAGGTGTTTAACGTCTATTACGTCCCTAAGACTACGTAAGGCATAACACGCTGAAGAAATATAGGAATCAATGACTTGCAATTCCCTTTTCCAATTTAAATATTTGTCAATGTATAACCCTAGAAATTTTACTTCATTAACTATGTCAATTTTAATTTCACTAAGAACGATCGTCATGTTGTCTTTATTACGAGCTGTTGTACTAAATAACATTACGTTGGTTTTTTCAGTGTTAACTATGAGCTTGTTACTCTCGAACCAAGATTTAAATACTGCCAACACTGCATTAACTTTAGCGGAAAGCTCCTGTATGTTATTACCTTCAACTATTGCATTGGTGTCGTCTGCAAAAACTGTCAGCTGTGTATCGGGAAACATTGAAGTAATGTAATTAATTAAATCGTTTGTAAATAATATGAACAAAATAGGCCCCAAAATCGATCCTTGGGGTACGCCCGCTACTATATGTTGTAGAGAAGATTTATTGCAATTTCCATTACCATTAGCTTGCATATTACTAATATCCACATACATTTTCCTATTACTTAAATATGAATAGAAGAGTTTTAAAACTTTACCTCTGACACCATAATGCTCCAATTTTGCAATGAGTAATTTGTGGTCAATTGTATCAAAGGCAGAGCTCAAATCAAGGAAAATACCAGCTACCCTCTTTTTCCTATTCAATTTACTAATAATATCTTCCATCAATGTATATATGGCGTCCCCTGTTCCGACATTTTTTTGATATCCAAATTGTCTCATGTTCAAAACCTTGTTTAAATTTAGATGAATTAGAAGCCTACTCTTTATAATTTTTTCAAAAATTTTGGAAATAATAGGGAGCAAAGAGATAGGTCTATAGTTTTTTGGGTCTGTCTTTTGAACCCTTTTTGTGGAGTGGGATTATTTTCGCTATTTTTAACTGCTCCGGAAAAATACCTTCTGAAATGCACTTATTGTAAAAACTAGTCAAAGATTCAGCGAATATATCTAAATTTTCTTTAATAACTGCTATGGGAATGTCGTCATAACCACACGATTTCTTATTTTCCATACCATTAACTATTTTCACTATCTCACATGGAGTAACAGGCGCAATAGCCATGTCATTTTGAACCCTATTAGTACTTTGTTCAAGAAGCTTTAGGGGATCTAGGTTGTCGAAATTACTCAAAATACATTTGCAGCCAAATTGATTCACTAATACGTTTGCAACATCTAAGGGATTTTCTAAAATTTTACCGTCATGTTTAAGCAAAAGACTTTCAGAATGTGGTGTTTTTATTTTATTCGTGCTCTTATTTATGACTCTCCAAACCTCTTTACCTAAATAACAAGAATTGTTAATAGTTTCTGTTATTGTAATTTTTTTGGCCTTAGATAGGGGTTCCCTACTTGTATTCGAAAGTTGATGGTTCGATTTTTATTGTATCGAACACGGTGTGTCGATAATTCAGTTCTACGATGTTTTATTCCATCGATGCTTTATTGGTGCGATGTAACGTTTGTGCGAAAAATCCTGTTTCGAAAAACCCTACAGCGATTGCTCATTAGTTCGGTAATTTATTAGTTCGATAGTATGTCGGTTCGAAACGGCTACTGCTGCCCGTGATATTTAGTAGCACAGCATATATTATTATATATAAAATTATTATTATTATTAATAATAAAAATTAATAATAATAATAATTAATAATAATAATATTATTATTATTAATTATTTTTAATTATATTATTATTTTATTATTATTATTTTTTATATTATTTTTATATTATTATTATTTTGTTTTTATTAGTAGTATAGCATGGATATTTAGTGGTGCAGATAATAAAAATAATAATTATTATTATTATTATTATTAATTATTATTATTATTAATTATTATTATTAATTATTATTATTAATTATTAATTATTATTATTATTATTAATAATAATTTTATATATAATAATAATAATATATGCTGTGCTACTAAATATCACGGGCAGCAGTAGCCGTTTCGAACCGACATACTATCGAACTAATAAATTACCGAACTAATGAGCAATCGCTGTAGGGTTTTTCGAAACAGGATTTTTCGCACAAACGTTACATCGCACCAATAAAGCATCGATGGAATAAAACATCGTAGAACTGAATTATCGACACACCGTGTTCGATACAATAAAAATCGAACCATCAACTTTCGAATACAAGTAGGGAACCCTTAGATAGTACCCTCCTGTATATTCTTATATATATTTTTTTATAGTTCCGAACGCTGTCTTCTAGGTTATTAGTACCACTAGTACACAAAAACCGTTTCATTTGGCTTGATGTTTTAATGCCTTTTGTCATCCACCTTAATTTGAAACCTGTTTTGAGTTTAATTTTTTGTTCTCTCTTTCTGTAGCAATTTTTGAAAATTATAGCAAATGTTTTTAAGAACGTGTTAATTCCCATACTACCCCAATCAATTTCTAGAATTTTTTGTCTAAAAGCTAGGCGGTTTTTAGAGTTAAATACTCTTTTATTTACAACTATATATTTATTTGTATTTGAATAATCAATGTTGTGTATCAAAAAGTCACCCAAAAGCGCACCGTGTCCATCTGCCAAGCCATTGTGGTCTACATCACATTGCTCAACAAAATCATCAGGTAGATTAGTTATAACGTTATCTATACAAGATGCGCAATTATTGCGAATAAACGTTGGTGTATCAATAAGCAGTCGGAAATTATAACATGCCAGTAAACTCATGAATTCAGTCCGGGTTTTGCTCTCAACCATTAAGTCGACATTAAAGTCACCACAAATTATGCTTTTCCTATTGAACAAATATTCCAACATCTTCTCCATTTTTGACATAAAATGTTCAAAATTCTTAACGTTAGGGGTGCGGTAACAGCAACACAGGTAAAGACCAGTACTAGTATCATTAATACAACACACTTCAAAGGCTTCCATCTTATACAATTTGTTTATAAAATCTATATTTTCCACTTTTCTGTCTAAGTGCCCTAAGATTAGACCCCCCCCTCTTATTTTCTTGTTTCTCGTATTGTATGAGATTAAGTTGTAATTTTCGAGATTAAATACAGGAATAGATTTATCATTTAAAAAATGTTCACTTAAACATATAAAGTCGACTCTCTTATCTAGCGAATTTATATAAACTTCCAGTTCACTTTTCTGATACCACACACATTTTGATGACATATGAACACATTTGTTTTACTTGAAGAAAACTTTGAATCATCTTTGCAGCAAGAATCGGAAGCAATACACAAATCATTCACGAAAAAAGTCCGACTCCTGTATAAGGTCGTCAGTTTGTGTCATGGAGTCAACATACTCTGTACACAATTGTTTGGAACTTACAGTTGACGAGAAATCTGTTTGGACACTGATATGATTGAAATATACCGGCTGTATCTGTTTGCCATTTGCTAATGATTCCATATAATTTTGCCATTTGTTCATGTATATCACCCTTAGGATATGTCTAAGAACTAGTCCACATGCATACAATTTGTTAATACGTTGTACTGACTTACCGAAATTGGAATCTAGCTGAATAAAAGTTGAATTATCACAATTTCGACACACAAAATTAAGTAGGGTGTTCAACATTTTTACGTTCATAAAATTATTACAATAAATACTTCCTATCATAACATTGGTATTACTCAATTGACACAACGTATAATGTAAATGCGATTGCACCACCATCGGACTCTTATCGTTAGCACCCGCCAGTATCAATACAAAGTCTGATTTAGTAAAATCCCTACACATAACCACACACGACTTCAGTACTTCATCCATGGTTGCGTAGGGTTTTATTACAGAGGTCACAGAGAAGTCATTTCCCAGTTTATTTTGCAGCATTTGTCGCACACCGCGTCCAGTTTGATCTGCGAAAATCATGAGTCTATATGTCTTAGTCTGACTGGACTCATTTCTTGCTTGCAGCTCACTTTTGTCTAAGCAATCCGTTAATGGTTCCTGTTGTTGTTGACCCTCATGTTCGACGTCATTCGGTATTTCGTTAACCCCTTCCTTATTATCTAAGATGACTTCGTTCATTTGCATTGAGATTTCCCTTGTGATGTGTATGTTTTTGTCATGTTCACACGATACATTTTGATCTAGTGACATACGCAAGCTATCTGTGACGGTGCGTCTATTCCGCTTCCTAGCCGAGAGTAATTGTATTCTGTGTGATTTCAAAGGACTACCACAGATGTCTTTCAGTGCATTTATTTGTTTCTGCTGTCTCGATACAGTTTCTCTTAATTCATTATTGTCAAGTATTACATTTTCTAACTCATTACGCGTGCTAGTGCTATCCAGTTCCATCCTTAATTGCGAGATTTCATTCTTCCATTTCTCATTTGAGTTATTATTTGTAGTGGGTAGTTCTAAACTTCGTATATTAGGTCTGAGTTACTTGACGAGTCAAAGTTAACAGACTCGATAGATTTTGACCTAAATAACTGTTTACGCCGCAGTGTAACATTATTTTCTAGTGACATTGTGGTTTCTCTCTTTAAGAAATGTGTTAAAAACTTGTATTTGTAATTTTATTGTTTTACAAAAAGAGTCATCGATCGCGGGATTTGAACTCGGACCGCGGCAGCGCTCAAGTAAGCCACCCGTTCAACCAACTCCGCCAAACGTACAATGGTAATATAGGTGAAATTGTGAGTCCTTTTCTAGTTAGCGAACTTTTGAATAATGACTGGCCGTTAGAGATGATTCATGCCATTAGAATTTTAACAACACTCTTTGTTCTTTTTGCTTTGCAAATCGTTACTTTTTCAACTTAAAATCTCCTTTGTAGCACTGATTTAGAACACTTATCGTCACTTTAGCTATGTAATGAGCTTTTAGTGGTTTTATTTGTCGGGTTTTTTAGTTGTTTCATTCGAGATTTTTGGCTTTTTAACGCACTTTGTTTACTTGATTTAGAACTTTTACACTTTAATTTTGGACAAAAACCAATAGTTATGATGTGATTCAGGTTAATCTTCACATATTTATCACTTATTATATTCACTGCGGTATTAATGCCGATTTATGGAGAAAAGTACTTGCTATTTTATTTTATATTGTCTTTTGTCTTGTAGAAAAAACAACCAGTTTATTTATCACCACGATTACGTACACTCACACTTAACATTAGAGATACAAAAAGATCGCAAAAAACTATTTACTTAATTTTAAACCAAAACAAAACATGACAGTTTGCTAGAATCGAACTTGCGCCTCGAAGCGTGCGAGCGAGAATGTCTAAGCTCATTGATTTAAACGACACAAAATTAGACAAATTTGAGGTCTAGATGACTTAAGCTATTTTGATTTTCCGAACTTTTATAACGTGTGTCGATTAAACCATTTGGCTTTTTCGCCTTGGTTGTGGTTTTGTCGTTTGGCCTATTTTGCATTAAACCAAAACAATAAGCTATGTCGCTTGACCCCTTTTCGATTTGTTAGAAAAAAGCATACCAACCTCAAAAATATCTCATGAACTTTGCTGATTTATGATGGCCTAAGCATCAATATCTACTATAATCTAGTAAGGGTTTATCCTGCAGTCCCTCTAATGGGCATCAGCATCAAACTACTTCACTCTGGTGCGGCACCATGACGATGAATATGCATATTGGGTATATTCAACTGTCAGTTGACTTGGCGCTAAATTAATTTTCCCTCGTATTATTTTATTCTATGTCGATGCTTGCGCCAGTTTACTTTCAGCTATTTTATTTACGGTAGGCATTTGAATCATTTTGCCTTTCCCAAAGAATAACTAAATCTGATGCATTTTGGGCTAACCGACATAAATTTTCTAAAATAATACTCAACTTTTAACAGTAGGTAATAACTTAAAAAAACTGCCTTACTTAATTAGGAATGTACTGTATTAATTAAATAAAAGTCTATCAAATAGCTGATTTTTTATGTTTTTTTTTTCAAAAAAAAAACTTTAATCCATCCTCCTGCAAGTTTTACAAAATGTCGCTTAGATCAATTAGCCTTTCAATCCTTTTGTTAAAATTTGCGAAGGTCTTTTTTTTACCCGACTGCGCAAAGCAAAGAAGGGTTATGTGTTTATCAGTCTATGTATGTATGTATGTATGTATGTATGTATGTTTGTTCCTATGTGGCATTGTAGAGGCCAAACGCCTTGGCCGATTTTGATGATCCGTACGTCAATCGATTCGTCTTGACCTCGCGAGTGTCACTAAAAACATTACAATAAACAATACTCACTATAGTAACAACTAGTCGCCATATTGTCAAAATAAAAAAAAAATATTCGACGCTTCACGTCAAGTGGGGTATCGTTGAATAGGTATTTGAAAATGAATATTAGGTTTCCTTTATCATTTTTCATTTTATAAAACCGTTTAGGATATATAACGATTTAAAGTTATTAGAACAAACAATATCGCATTTCTTACATAAAACCGGATTTTTTTTCGTGTACGGATTACGGAATGAATATAAAATCGAATCGAAATCTACCGTCTTATAATAGTAATAACGAAGTTAATGAAAACTGACTAAAAAGTGTTAAATAAAAAAATGTAGTTAAAAAACTAAAAAACCCGACTGAAAAAACGGAAAAGCAAAAAGCAAGCACATTTTAAATTAAACAAAACTTGGAAGCAAGCGGGGTTCATTTGAATATTAAATTATGAAATGAAAATAGAATGGACCCTGCCTGCTTACAAGTTTTGTTTAATTTAAAATGTGCTTGTTTTTTGCTTTTCCGTTTTTTCAGTCGGGTTTTTTCTAGAAATGGTTGAAAATTCAGTTTCAGCCCTCGTTCTTGCTGTGTATTCAATCATGTGTGATGCCGATGTTTGCAGCGGTGTGCTCTGTCGATTTCCTATGTTTTGAAATATGAGAAGTTTTGTTTTTATGATGACATATTTCTCTTCAAAATCTTACCTGGTTTCTATCTCTTGGTCTAGTGTGCCGTCTGGTGTTTCTAATTCTATTTCATGTTGTATCTCTTGTAATTTCTTTACTGTTTCCATTGAGGTACTACGTATTAGAGAAGCTATTTCAAACAAAATAATGTGCGCGCTCTTGATGACAGCGGGGCGGGCGGGGGGTGTCATGTTCTCATAGATTATCAATATGTGCAGATGCGACATACTTAATGTTATTATTCTGCCTACTTGATATTGTACGTAGGTATGTACTTAGAAAATAAATAAAAAATTACTTAAACTGTAACAATAATTTTTATTTTTTCTGTGATTGAATGTTGATGGCTGATTCAGTGAATGTTGATTCTGCAAATATTTCTTTCCTAATAAAATGCTTTAGGGTGTTTACGGACATATAACTAAAATCACATTTCGAGGCAAGACCACTTTGCATATTAAATTACGTACCTATGATAGATGTGTGAAGTGGAAGTTTATAGTATAGTCAAACTATCAATGCAATCTTCACATTTTAACTTTTTTATTAATTGTCTTGATACATATGGAAATATTATACAACCTACTATCAATTTTGACTCACATGTAGAGGATTCGTGGCCAAGCATTGAATACGTCGATAGTGTCTGGTCTGTGCATGCAACTATTGTATTCTTTGAAATTCACGTAAAAATGGCCGCCGCGATGACACATTGCAATTGAAAAAATATAATTAACTAAATGTGTGTTTTAAAGACAATAGTTATATTAACTGGTAAAAAGTCACTCCTTGACTTTTACTTATATTTATTGAATTATTTCTACAGTATCTAAATGCACACGAAGGCATAATTTAGACAATAAAACTTCACTCAAATATGTCATGTCGCACCAACCGCTCGGCATAGACTAAATGAGGTATAGTGCACGCACCGAAACGTGTGTTACAAGAAATCAAGTTGAGGCGTCTCCTCTAGTCCGTAGTACATTATACCTCAATGACTGTTTCTTGAAGCGATTGTAGTCTTGACTCTGTTTCTTCGTATATGATAGAGTTTCTTGGGTGTGTAGGTATGTAGTTTTCCAGTTTTGTCATTAAACCTCGCAATGACGCACGGGTTCTCTTTAGTTTTTTTACATCATTAGTCGACATCCCCGTCGCCAATTTATTAAATACATATATTTTTATTGTTTAAGAATATATTATCTAATAAGTTTGACAATTAAAGAACAACGCCATAAGTCATCAACATGATAGGTGTCCATTATATTATGTGGCCAGTATATAACAAAATCTATTGCGTAGTTTTAAAGATCTAAGCATACATAGGGACAGACAGCGGGAACCGACTTTGTTTTATACTATGTAGTGATAATGATAAAATTTATCATTATCACTACTAATGATAATGATAAAATTTATCATTATCACTAGGTACTACTACCTTAAACCTTATTTAATAAGGTTTAAGCTGTTAGTCTGGACCCGCCGTAGGTACCGTTTTCAGGACGCCACGGAGGTTAGAGAGGTCAATGATTGTGGGTCTAGATAAAACTATGGGTACTATTAGGCACTCAATAAAAGACAGATCAGATAGACATATAGAATACACTTTATTAAGCACACCATACAAGCTACATACTACTCACACCTAATTCCCATGGGAGCAGGCAGAACCTCAAAACAATTCCTGGTACAATCCTTTATTTTCTGTTTTGGTGGAGGAAATCATCAACTCTCGCTCTTGGGCAGAGCGAAAGGGAGTGTCAGACTTCTACTGGCTAAAAACCGCCCATGTTCCTTCTTAGCCCTTTATGTCGAGGCCTCGGTATCTCTTGCGAACAACCCGCAGCTCCTGGTATAATGCTTACATACTCCTTACACATATTAAAGTTAAATGTTATCTATCTTTGATATGTTGTCTGTATATATGTATAAAAGGCAAAGCTGACAGACTAAAGACCAACGCACAGGCCAAAACCTTAGGCTAAGCTAGAAACTTAGCGACAAAGTTCAAAATCTATTATTTGACAGATGAGCTGCAGCTGGCGTCAGTATCTACTTTAAATAAATATTCACATACAAAGAGCATTATATATAAATAGACCTATCTAGGTAATATATTTCACATCCATTAAAATGAATAATACACATATAAAATTAATTAATTTACAAAATCAACGACAAATTAATCAACAATACTACTTTCAAACAAATTCACCTTTTTTTTTTGCCCAACTGTGTTAGGGATTTTGTTTTGCACGATATAAAATAAATAAAAAAATAAAAAGGTAAAGCAATTCGTTGTAAAGTTTTACAAAGATATCACGCCGCGTGGTCACATTAGGGAATAATACAAATGTTCTCAACTCATAACGTGTTATTGTGTATGTTGTACTCGTTGCGGAGCAATTCCAGTAAACTACGGCGCGGTCTCAATTATAAATGAGTCCGGGTGAATGTCAAAGTTATTTGAGATTCACTGTCATTGTCATATGTAAATGACAATGACAGCTGCTGATAAATTGTGCATAGAAAAAGATGGCGTTACCTCTGAAACACCATTAAATAGCGAGATTATACGACCTACACAACATTCACCATGTATGCACGATGAGTCGATGACCAATCAAGCTATGAAAACTAAACGAGGCTGATCTCTCATTTGACGGAAAGGTCATACAAAGTGAGGTCAGGTCATACGTTTGATGCGTGAAGGCTTCGCTGGATGCAAGACGCACGGGACCAATTATTATTAATGTGATGAAACTTGAGTGCCTAAGTCCAGTAGTGGACGTCTTTTGGCTGAAATGATGATGATGATGTGTCAACAGCAACGACTAGTGGCACAGATAAGGCCAAGATAAAAAAGCCTTAACTGTAAAATCAGAAATAGCGCATTTTTAAAAAAGTCATGCACAAGGATCGTAAGGTTTTTTAAAATTCATCCTTCTGCGGATGGATTTTGGGATTTCTTTGATAGATGGCCAGGCATAGCAATAAGGGCCCTTGCACTTATTGCGATTATAAACCCTTAGTCGTCGACAACCAATACCTTCGCCAGAACTGCTTCTACTGTTACTAGAGCTAGAACTGTCAGTGTCGCTAGAACTGCTTCCGCTGTCACTACAGCTAGAAGTGTAACTTTCGCGAGAACCATGTCTGTCATGCCCATCACCTTTCTCTTGTATGGACGCTTTTTGTTTTTGGTGAACCAAGACATCGCTTTCTTGTTCGAGTTTTACTTGTGTTGGTTTATACTTTCTTCTATGTCCGGCACTATAACCAGGATTGCCATCTTTGCTAGAACAGCTTCCGCTGTCACTAGAGCCAGAACTGTCACTCTCGCTAGAACTGCTTACATTGTCACTACTGCTACAACTGTCACTGTCGCTAGAACTGCTTCCATTGTCACTACAGTTAGAACTGTCACTGTCACTATAATTGCTTCCGTTGTCACTACAGCTAGAAGGGTCGCCTTCGCTAGAACCATGTCTGTCATGACCATCACCTTCATTCTGTATCGACGCTTTTTGTTTTTGGTGAACCAAGACATCGCTTTCTTGGTCGAGATTTATATTAGTGGGTCCTGGACTGTGCTCTCCTCCATGTCTATCAGGATGGTGTTTACCGCTTTGACGATGTGTCGTATCACCATGCCCATGGCCTGAAGGGTGTCCGCGGTCATGAGAGCTAGGAGTGTCATCTTCGCGAGAACCATGTCTGTCATGCCCATCACCTTTCTCTTGTATGGACGCTTTTTGTTTTTGGTGAACCAAGACATCGCTTTCTTGGTCGAGATTTACTTGTGTTGGTTTATACTTTCTTCTATGTCCGGCACTATAACCAGGATTGCCATCTTTGCTAGAACAGCTTCCGCTGTCACTATAGCTAGAACTGTCACTGTCATGCCCATCACCTTCATTCTGTATCGACGCTTTTTGTTTTTGGTGAATCAAGACATCGCTTTCTTGGTCGACATTTATATTAGTGGGTCCTGGACTGTGCTCTCCTCCATGTCTATCAGGATGGTGTTCATCGCTGGGACGATGTGTCATATTACCATGCCTATGGCCTGAAGGGTGTCCGCTGTCATGAGAGCTAGTAGTGTCACCTTCACGAGAACCATGTCTGTCATGCCCATCACCTTTCTCTTGTATGGACGCTTTTTGTTTTTGGTGAACCAAGACATCGCTTTCTTGGTCGAGATTTACTTGTGTTGGTTTATACTTTCTTCTATGTCCGGCACTATAACCAGGATTGCCATCTTTGCTAGAACAGCTTCCGCTGTCACTAGAGCCAGAACTGTCACTGTCGCTAGAACTGCTTACATTGTCACTACTGCTACAATTGTCACTGTCGCTAGAACTGCTTCCATTGTCACTACAGTTAGAACTGTCACTGTCACTATAATTGCTTCCGTTGTCACTACAGCTAGAAGGGTCGCCTTCGCTAGAACCATGTCTGTCATGACCATCACCTTCATTCTGTATCGACGCTTTTTGTTTTTGGTGAACCAAGACATCGGTTTCTTGGTCGAGATTTATATTAGTGGGTCCTGGACTGTGCTCTCCTCCATGTCTATCAGGATGGTGTTTACCGCTTTGACGATGTGTCGTATCACCATGCCCATGGCCTGAAGGGTGTCCGCGGTCATGAGAGCTAGGAGTGTCATCTTCGCGAGAACCATGTCTGTCATGCCCATCACCTTTCTCTTGTATGGACGCTTTTTGTTTTTGGTGAACCAAGACATCGCTTTCTTGTTCGAGTTTTACTTGTGTTGGTTTATACTTTCTTCTATGTCCGGCACTATAACCAGGATTGCCATCTTTGCTAGAACAGCTTCCGCTGTCACTATAGCTAGAACTGTCACTGTCATGCCCATCACCTTCATTCTGTATCGACGCTTTTTGTTTTTGGTGAACCAAGACATCGCTTTCTTGGTCGAGATTTATATTAGTGGGTCCTGGACTGTGCTCTCCTCCATGTCTATCAGGATGGTGTTTACCGCTGGGACGATTTGTGGTATCACCATGCCCATGGCCTGCAGGGTGTCCGCTGTCATGAGAGCTAGGAGTGTCACCTTCGCGAGAACCATGTCTGTCATGCCCATCACCATACTCTTGTATGGACGCTTTTTGTTTTTGGTGAACCAAGACTTCGCTTTCTTGTTCGAGTTTTACTTGTGTTGGTTTATACTTTCTTCTATGTCCGGCACTATAACCAGGATTGCCATCTTTGCTAGAACAGCTTCCGCTGTCACTAGAGCCAGAACTGTCACTCTCGCTAGAACTGCTTACATTGTCACTACTGCTACAATTGTCACTGTCGCTAGAACTGCTTCCATTGTCACTACAGTTAGAACTGTCACTGTCACTATAATTGCTTCCGTTGTCACTACAGCTAGAAGGGTCGCCTTCGCTAGAACCATGACTGTCATGACCATCACCTTCATTCTGTATCGACGCTTTTTGTTTTTGGTGAACCAAGACATCGGTTTCTTGGTCGAGATTTATATTAGTGGGTCCTGGACTGTGCTCTCCTCCATGTCTATCAGAATGGTGTTTACCGCTGGGACGATGTGTGGTATCACCATGCCCATGGCCTGCAGGGTGTCCGCTGTCATGAGAGCTAGGAGTGTCACCTTCGCGAGAACCATGTCTGTCATGCCCATCACCATACTCTTGTATGGACGCTTTTTGTTTTTGGTGAACCAAGACTTCGCTTTCTTGTTCGAGTTTTACTTGTGTTGGTTTATACTTTCTTCTATGTCCGGCACTATAACCAGGATTGCCATCTTTGCTAGAACAGCTTCCGCTGTCACTAGAGCCAGAACTGTCACTGTCGCTAGAACTGCTTACATTGTCACTACTGCTACAATTGTCACTGTCGCTAGAACTGCTTCCATTGTCACTACAGTTAGAACTGTCACTGTCACTATAATTGCTTCCGTTGTCACTACAGCTAGAAGGGTCGCCTTCGCTAGAACCATGACTGTCATGACCATCACCTTCATTCTGTATCGACGCTTTTTGTTTTTGGTGAACCAAGACATCGGTTTCTTGGTCGAGATTTATATTAGTGGGTCCTGGACTGTGCTCTCCTCCATGTCTATCAGAATGGTGTTTACCGCTGGGACGATGTGTGGTATCACCATGCCCATGGCCTGAAGGGTGTCCGCTGTCATGAGAGCTAGGAGTGTCACCTTCGCGAGAACCATGTCTGTCATGCCCATCACCATACTCTTGTATGGACGCTTTTTGTTTTTGGTGAACCAAGACATCGCTTTCTTGTTCGAGTTTTACTTGTGTTGGTTTATACTTTCTTCTATGTCCGGCACTATAACCAGGATTGCCATCTTTGCTAGAACAGCTTCCGCTGTCACTAGAGCCAGAACTGTCACTCTCGCTAGAACTGCTTACATTGTCACTACTGCTACAATTGTCACTGTCGCTAGAACTGCTTCCATTGTCACTACAGTTAGAACTGTCACTGTCACTATAATTGCTTCCGTTGTCACTACAGCTAGAAGGGTCGCCTTCGCTAGAACCATGACTGTCATGACCATCACCTTCATTCTGTATCGACGCTTTTTGTTTTTGGTGAACCAAGACATCGGTTTCTTGGTCGAGATTTATATTAGTGGGTCCTGGACTGTGCTCTCCTCCATGTCTATCAGAATGGTGTTTACCGCTGGGACGATGTGTGGTATCACCATGCCCATGGCCTGAAGGGTGTCCGCTGTCATGATAGCTAGGAGTGTCACCTTCGCGAGAACCATGTCTGTCATGCCCATCACCATACTCTTGTATGGACGCTTTTTGTTTTTGGTGAACCAAGACATCGCTTTCTTGTTCGAGTTTTACTTGTGTTGGTTTATACTTTCTTCTATGTCCGGCACTATAACCAGGATTGCCATCTTTGCTAGAACAGCTTCCGCTGTCACTAGAGCCAGAACTGTCACTCTCGCTAGAACTGCTTACATTGTCACTACTGCTACAATTGTCACTGTCGCTAGAACTGCTTCCATTGTCACTACAGTTAGAACTGTCACTGTCACTATAATTGCTTCCGTTATCACTACAGCTAGAAGGGTCGCCTTCGCTAGAACCATGACTGTCATGACCATCACCTTCATTCTGTATCGACGCTTTTTGTTTTTGGTGAACCAAGACATCGGTTTCTTGGTCGAGATTTATATTAGTGGGTCCTGGACTGTGCTCTCCTCCATGTCTATCAGAATGGTGTTTACCGCTGGGACGATGTGTGGTATCGCCATGCCCATGGCCTGAAGGGTGTCCGCTGTCATGAGAGCTAGGAGTGTCACCTTCGCGAGAACCATGTCTGTCATGCCCATCACCATACTCTTGTATGGACGCTTTTTGTTTTTGGTGAACCAAGACATCGCTTTCTTGTTCGAGTTTTACTTGTGTTGGTTTATACTTTCTTCTATGTCCGGCACTATAACCAGGATTGCCATCTTTGCTAGAACAGCTTCCGCTGTCACTATAGCTAGAACTGTCACTGTCATGCCCATCACCTTCATTCTGTATCGACGCTTTTTGTTTTTGGTGAATCAAGACATCGCTTTCTTGGTCGAGATTTATATTAGTGGGTCCTGGACTGTGCTCTCCTCCATGTCTATCAGGATGGTGTTCATCGCTGGGACGATGTATCTTATCACCATGCCTATGGCCTGAAGGGTGTCCGCTGTCATGAGAGCTAGGAGTGTCACCTTCGCGAGAACCATGTCTGTCATGCCCATCACCTTTCTCTTGTATGGACGCTTTTTGTTTTTGGTGAACCAAGACATCGGTTTCTTGGTCGAGATTTATATTAGTGGGTCCTGGACTGTGCTCTCCTCCATGTCTATCAGGATGGTGTTTACCGCTGGGACGATGTGTGGTATCACCATGCCCATGGCCTGAAGGGTGTCCGCTGTCATGAGAGCTAGGAGTGTCACCTTCGCGAGAACCATGTCTGTCATGCCCATCACCATACTCTTGTATGGACGCTTTTTGTTTTTGGTGAACCAAGACATCGCTTTCTTGGTCGAGATTTATATTAGTGGGTCCTGGACTGTGCTCTCCTCCATGTCTATCAGGATAGTGTTTACCGCTGGGACGATGTGTGATATCACCATGCCCATGGCCTGAAGGGTGTCCGCTGTCATGAGAGCTAGGAGTGTCACCTTCACGAGAACCATGTCTGTCATGCCCATCACCTTTCTCTTGTATGGACGCTTTTTGTTTTTGGTGAACCAAGACATCGCTTTCTTGGTCGAGATTTATCTTAATGGGTCCTGGACTGTGCTCTCCTCCATGTCTATCAGGATGGTGTTTACCGCTGGGACGATGTGTGGTATCACCATGCCCATGGCCTGAAGGGTGTCCGCTGTCATTAGAGCTAGGAGTGTCACTTTCGCGAGAACCATGTCTGTCATGCCCATCACCTTTCTCTTGTATGGACGCTTTTTGTTTTTGGTGAACCAAGACATCGCTTTCTTGGTCGAGATTTATATTAGTGGGTCCTGGACTGTGCTCTCCTCCATGTCTATCAGGATGGTGTTTACCGCTGGGACGATGTGTGGTATCACCATGCCCATGGCCTGAAGGGTGTCCGCTGTCATGAGAGCTAGGAGTGTCATCTTCGCGAGAACCATGTCTGTCATGCCCATCACCTTTCTCTTGTATGGACGCTTTTTGTTTTTGGTGAACCAAGACATCGCTTTCTTGTTCGAGTTTTACTTGTGTTGGTTTATACTTTCTTCTATGTCCGGCACTATAACCAGGATTGCCATCTTTGCTAGAACAGCTTCCGCTGTCACTAGAGCCAGAACTGTCACTCTCGCTAGAACTGCTTACATTGTCACTACTGCTACAATTGTCACTGTCGCTAGAACTGCTTCCATTGTCACTACAGTTAGAACTGTCACTGTCACTATAATTGCTTTCGTTATCACTACAGCTAGAAGGGTCGCCTTCGCTAGAACCATGACTGTCATGACCATCACCTTCATTCTGTATCGACGCTTTTTGTTTTTGGTGAACCAAGACATCGGTTTCTTGGTCGAGATTTATATTAGTGGGTCCTGGACTGTGCTCTCCTCCATGTCTATCAGAATGGTGTTTACCGCTGGGACGATGTGTGGTATCACCATGCCCATGGCCTGAAGGGTGTCCGCTGTCATGAGAGCTAGGAGTGTCACCTTCGCGAGAACCATGTCTGTCATGCCCATCACCTTTCTCTTGTATGGACGCTTTTTGTTTTTGGTGAACCAAGACATCGCTTTCTTGGTCGAGATTTATCTTAATGGGTCCTGGACTGTGCTCTCCTCCATGTCTATCAGGATGGTGTTTACCGCTGGGACGATGTGTGGTATCACCATGCCCATGGCCTGAAGGGTGTCCGCTGTCATGAGAGCTAGGAGTGTCACCTTCGCGAGAACCATGTCTGTCATGCCCATCACCATACTCTTGTATGGACGCTTTTTGTTTTTGGTGAACCAAGACATCGCTTTCTTGTTCGAGTTTTACTTGTGTTGGTTTATACTTTCTTCTATGTCCGGCACTATAACCAGGATTGCCATCTTTGCTAGAACAGCTTCCGCTGTCACTAGAGCCAGAACTGTCACTCTCGCTAGAACTGCTTACATTGTCACTACTGCTACAATTGTCACTGTCGCTAGAACTGCTTCCATTGTCACTACAGTTAGAACTGTCACTGTCACTATAATTGCTTCCGTTATCACTACAGCTAGAAGGGTCGCCTTCGCTAGAACCATGACTGTCATGATCATCACCTTCATTCTGTATCGACGCTTTTTGTTTTTGGTGAACCAAGACATCGGTTTCTTGGTCGAGATTTATATTAGTGGGTCCTGGACTGTGCTCTCCCCCATGTCTATCAGAATGGTGTTTACCGCTGGGACGATGTGTGGTATCACCATGCCCATGGCCTGAAGGGTGTCCGCTGTCATGAGAGCTAGGAGTGTCACCTTCGCGAGAACCATGTCTGTCATGCCCATCACCATACTCTTGTATGGACGCTTTTTGTTTTTGGTGAACCAAGACATCGCTTTCTTGGTCGAGATTTATATTAGTGGGTCCTGGACTGTGCTCTCCTCCATGTCTATCAGGATAGTGTTTACCGCTGGGACGATGTGTGATATCACCATGCCCATGGCCTGAAGGGTGTCCGCTGTCATGAGAGCTAGGAGTGTCACCTTCGCGAGAACCATGTCTGTCATGCCCATCACCCTTCTCTTGTATGGACGCTTTTTGTTTTTGGTGAACCAAGACATCGCTTTCTTGGTCGAGATTTATCTTAATGGGTCCTGGACTGTGCTCTCCTCCATGTCTATCAGGATGGTGTTTACCGCTGGGACGATGTGTGGTATCACCATGCCCATGGCCTGAAGGGTGTCCGCTGTCATTAGAGCTAGGAGTGTCACTTTCGCGAGAACCATGTCTGTCATGCCCATCACCTTTCTCTTGTATGGACGCTTTTTGTTTTTGGTGAACCAAGACATCGCTTTCTTGTTCGAGTTTTACTTGTGTTGGTTTATACTTTCTTCTATGTCCGGCACTATAACCAGGATTGCCATCTTTGCTAGAACAGCTTCCGCTGTCACTAGAGCCAGAACTGTCACTCTCGCTAGAACTGCTTACATTGTCACTACTGCTACAATTGTCACTGTCGCTAGAACTGCTTCCATTGTCACTACAGTTAGAACTGTCACTGTCACTATAATTGCTTTCGTTATCACTACAGCTAGAAGGGTCGCCTTCGCTAGAACCATGACTGTCATGACCATCACCTTCATTCTGTATCGACGCTTTTTGTTTTTGGTGAACCAAGACATCGGTTTCTTGGTCGAGATTTATATTAGTGGGTCCTGGACTGTGCTCTCCTCCATGTCTATCAGAATGGTGTTTACCGCTGGGACGATGTGTGGTATCACCATGCCCATGGCCTGAAGGGTGTCCGCTGTCATGAGAGCTAGGAGTGTCACCTTCGCGAGAACCATGTCTGTCATGCCCATCACCATACTCTTGTATGGACGCTTTTTGTTTTTGGTGAACCAAGACATCGCTTTCTTGTTCGAGTTTTACTTGTGTTGGTTTATACTTTCTTCTATGTCCGGCACTATAACCAGGATTGCCATCTTTGCTAGAACAGCTTCCGCTGTCACTATAGCTAGAACTGTCACTGTCATGCCCATCACCTTCATTCTGTATCGACGCTTTTTGTTTTTGGTGAATCAAGACATCGCTTTCTTGGTCGAGATTTATATTAGTGGGTCCTGGACTGTGCTCTCCTCCATGTCTATCAGGATGGTGTTCATCGCTGGGACGATGTATCTTATCACCATGCCTATGGCCTGAAGGGTGTCCGCTGTCATGAGAGCTAGGAGTGTCACCTTCGCGAGAACCATGTCTGTCATGCCCATCACCTTTCTCTTGTATGGACGCTTTTTGTTTTTGGTGAACCAAGACATCGGTTTCTTGGTCGAGATTTATATTAGTGGGTCCTGGACTGTGCTCTCCTCCATGTCTATCAGAATGGTGTTTACCGCTGGGACGATGTGTGGTATCACCATGCCCATGGCCTGAAGGGTGTCCGCTGTCATGAGAGCTAGGAGTGTCACCTTCGCGAGAACCATGTCTGTCATGCCCATCACCATACTCTTGTATGGACGCTTTTTGTTTTTGGTGAACCAAGACATCGCTTTCTTGTTCGAGTTTTACTTGTGTTGGTTTATACTTTCTTCTATGTCCGGCACTATAACCAGGATTGCCATCTTTGCTAGAACAGCTTCCGCTGTCACTAGAGCCAGAACTGTCACTCTCGCTAGAACTGCTTACATTGTCACTACTGCTACAATTGTCACTGTCGCTAGAACTGCTTCCATTGTCACTACAGTTAGAACTGTCACTGTCACTATAATTGCTTCCGTTATCACTACAGCTAGAAGGGTCGCCTTCGCTAGAACCATGACTGTCATGACCATCACCTTCATTCTGTATCGACGCTTTTTGTTTTTGGTGAACCAAGACATCGGTTTCTTGGTCGAGATTTATATTAGTGGGTCCTGGACTGTGCTCTCCTCCATGTCTATCAGAATGGTGTTTACCGCTGGGACGATGTGTGGTATCACCATGCCCATGGCCTGAAGGGTGTCCGCTGTCATGAGAGCTAGGAGTGTCACCTTCGCGAGAACCATGTCTGTCATGCCCATCACCATACTCTTGTATGGACGCTTTTTGTTTTTGGTGAACCAAGACATCGCTTTCTTGTTCGAGTTTTACTTGTGTTGGTTTATACTTTCTTCTATGTCCGGCACTATAACCAGGATTGCCATCTTTGCTAGAACAGCTTCCGCTGTCACTATAGCTAGAACTGTCACTGTCATGCCCATCACCTTCATTCTGTATCGACGCTTTTTGTTTTTGGTGAATCAAGACATCGCTTTCTTGGTCGAGATTTATATTAGTGGGTCCTGGACTGTGCTCTCCTCCATGTCTATCAGGATGGTGTTCATCGCTGGGACGATGTATCTTATCACCATGCCTATGGCCTGAAGGGTGTCCGCTGTCATGAGAGCTAGGAGTGTCACCTTCGCGAGAACCATGTCTGTCATGCCCATCACCTTTCTCTTGTATGGACGCTTTTTGTTTTTGGTGAACCAAGACATCGCTTTCTTGGTCGAGATTTATATTAGTGGGTCCTGGACTGTGCTCTCCTCCATGTCTATCAGGATGGTGTTTACCGCTGGGACGATGTGTGGTATCACCATGCATATGGCCTGCAGGGTGTCCGCTGTCATCTAGAGAAAAATTAATGTGGTTTGGGGTAAGAAATATTTAAGATATTTAGAATCATCAAAACGGAATGTAACTTTAGCCTTTTATTTGTTACACTTTAGTGAGCGAATGCAATTAGCAGAAGAACTCGTTTTTTTCTTTAGCTAATCAAAATGAATAAGAGAAAGGGGGTTAAAGTACTATAATATATATATATACGAAACCGAAATTTGATACTCGTCATTGTCACCATTTTTTTAAAAGTGAAAACTCCTTTTGTGGCGTTGTGCACTTTTTTTGAAATGGGTAAAAACTGTTAAACTCGCGTCAAGAGGGGAGGACACGCGGTTACCTGAAGACGACGCAGGATGCTTTCGCGAATGTGCGTGTGTTTAAAATGTCAAAAAAATGAAATATCATGTCGATTATTCTGAGACAATTTTTTTAATTTAAAATAATAATTATTGTAGTATTACTGAAGTGTTAATTTTTTTATGTGATATAAATTGACATGTTTGTATACGATAGCGCAATAATTGAATATTGTATACATATAAATAAAGCAATTCGTGCGAAATTTTTGTTCATTCCAAAATACTCAAAAATGCACAATGTTAATGTTCAAGTTTTCACTTCTACCGGCACTCCCGGAGTGCAACCCGTTGTTTTTTTCGTGTGAACCATACCGGAGATATTCTAGCTCAAAGTTCTGAACTTTTTACAAGTTTCATTTCAAATATTGTGTTTTAAGGTAATAGTTTTACTTTAATTGCCTAAATGACCTTTGGGGGGGTATGAGAAACAGGGTGTAAAGTTCCTCACCCCCCATAGAAAAAGGAGGATCCTCCGACCAGACAGGTGTTGTGTCTGGTGGGCTAACTGCCCGATATATTATGTTAGTCGGGATCTCGTATACAAAGCATTCATTAGTATATTGTTTTGAGTATACTGCATTGAGTTTTACCGAAAAACTTGGTAGGTATTTCACACAAAAAAAAAGTTGTTTCCCAGCAATAATTTTTCCGTAGGGTTACTTATTTATATGTACAATAATTTATGTTTAACGGCTTCAAAAAGGGTTTTTTATTATTATTATAAATGGGCTTGCTCTTGAACTCAATCTTGCCCTAAGGGCAGAGATGATGTCAACGATGGAACGAGCTTACCCAGAAGAAGCCTGTTTACTCTCGACTTAAATAGATTAGGGTTATAATATACCTAGGTTTAGGGGTAAAACGATTACTACGTATTTAATAGTACATTATGGTACAAGTGTGTAACGTTGGTGATTACCGCTGAGGCGCCATTGAAATCCGAGACGTCAGGTGAGGGTCTTAAGAAAGCCGAGGACGGTAATCATCAATACACACGTGTATCATACGACGTTTTTCAACACACTTGTGAAGAATTAATACTAAAAAGTCATCTTCAACAGTTAAAACGAGTGCTGATTTTTTATTCACAATAGCGGGAAAAACTAATCGGTGTACCTATGCGCGCGCATCTACAGTTCGACCAACTTATCTATGCAGGCGGGAAAAAACGGAACTAAAATAAATTTACTAAGTTTGACGTAGTCGATGCATTTTTTCTTGACCAGTGGCGCCACCTTGAATACTGTAACAATGGCGACCGGCCATAGACTAAAAGATGATTTTTGACTTTTCGCGGATAGAGTTTTAGCCACGGACAAAATGGGGAATTCAAAGTTTTCTTTATTACAGAGAAAACAAAAGTTATATTGTTTTCATGAATAGAAGTTTCATTTATTAAAAACGTACAAGTTGAAATTATCTATTTCAATTCAAAGTTTATTTTTTTTCATTTATTTTTACTATTGAACACGATCTTTTTTGTATCGAAACTTTTTTAAGAACATAGCAACTCAACCAATAAAAAAAGAACCCCTATAACTCACTAGTGAATAAAAGCAATGAAAACGTCACAGTTTGATTATGTGCTTAATTGCGGTGAAATTATAGCCACTTTATGAGCAAGTGTGTTGAAAAAGTACATTACTCTGAAAGAACAATGTATTTTTTCATAACACTTAACAACACGCATGTAATACCCGAAGGGTTAGGCAGAGGTGTATCCACATTTCGCCAGTTATGTTTAAGCACTCCCGTCCACGTCAGACTTTTTGTCGGGCCGATTTAAAATTTGTTCGTAAAAAATCGGTGACCGATTTTTTTTTGGTCAGAAATAACGAACAAATTTAAATCGGCCCGACAAAAAGTCCGACGTGGGTGGGAGCGCTCAGTCCCATACAATTTAATAGGGGTCGAACTGCCGGATTAAGCAAGCGCGGGGCCCGTAGCAAATTCTATCGAAGGGCCCTTGATCTGCCAGAGAGAGTTTCATTTCCACTCATGTTGCAAAGGGTTTTGGCTTGGGTTTACAGCCTGCCAGACACTATACTTCCTTGGGAATGCGGTTGCTGGTGTTTTACTCGCCACAGTGCGGGTAGGCTATATTTTCTTCTGACCATTCATGCAATAGGGTAGTTGGCAAATGCAGAGAAGTTTCAGAAGAAGAAGTTTGAGGTTGGAAACGCGGGGCCCTAGTTTGCTCGGGGCCCGTAGCAATTGCTACTCTTCCTTTATGGTTAATCCGGCACTGACCGTCCTATACGCTTTACACAAGAAAATCAAGGCCAAACAACAAGCTGTAAGTATCTATGGTCTACACTTACTTGTGGGTACTAACTGAAAGATAATACAGGGGCGACCTTGGTCATCAATACTCATTTTCTTTTCTACATCCCATTCTTCAGCTTTGAGGCCTGTGAAATAATATCTGTGTTTTAGATAACTATGTAGTACATATTGATTAGATAGTAGATTAATATTAGATTTAGATAACGAATATTACTTAATTGTGTCACATGAATTTGAAAAATGAGTGGTCTTACGACTTGGTAGTGAAAATAAAAATATAGTAAGCAATAATTACCTTGTATATTTAACAAAAAATGTGGTCTGGCGCCGTGATCTGTAAAAAAAAGAAATTAAATCAAATTGTTTTCTTAAAAGTGTAAGGGTTGTAGTGCCCCGTCGGGGCTGCGTGTTGTTCGAAAGTTCAAGTTGAAAGTTCCCGGCCTCGCCACAAGGGCTAAGAAGGAACATGGGTGGTTTTTAGTCAGTAGAAGTGTGACACTCCGCTTCCGCACTGCCCAGAGCGGGAGGGGTTATTTGATGATTTCAACCCAAAAAAAAGATCGAAGTGCTTGTCGCTGTCGCCTGAATATCATCATCAGTCATAATACGTCCACTACTGGACAAAGGCCTCCCCCATAGAACGCCTTAACGAACGACAGCCTGCCGTTTGCATCCACCGCTTGCCCGCGACGCTCACGATGTCGTCGGTCTACCCCCTGTCGAGATCGAATGAATAGCCAAATTTTCGAAGTCATTCAAAGACGGACTTGAACTGGCACTGTCAGTAGGGGCTGGTCATCTCTTAGTTGCCATGGTCTATTTTATTTTTGAATTGTTAATAATATCATTCAACTGTGGACGCTCTTAACTTGCACGTCTTTTATGTCGTAGGTACTCACGATTTATGATCTCAACATGAATAATGTTACCAAGATTGTTGTAACAATAATGATTGAAATGAGTGTCCATGGAGTTTCTTGCTCATTCTTCTCCATCATGATCTACGCTTTGGAATGGGCAACTACAGCACCTTCACAAGTTATTATGCCCTGTGACTGTGACTTACGCTACGCTTTCAGCTACGCTTTCTCTGTTTTCTGACATTCAAAAGTGCCTGCAGTGGTCTAATTGAAATAATTGCTTTGAGTTTGAGTATGAACAGAAACCAAGAGAACCAAGGTTACTGACATAGTCCGAAGAATTGCCAAACTTAAGTGGCAGTGGGCAGGGCACATTGCTCGCAGAAAGGATGGCCGATGGGGCCGGAAAGTTCTGGAGTGGCGACCTCGTACCGGAAGACGTTACGTTAGAACGCCTCCCACTAGGTGGACCGTGCACCTGGTGAAGGTTGCGGGGACCCGCTGGATGCGAGACGCACGGGACCGGGCAATGTGGCGACACTTGGGGGAGGCCTATGTCTAGCAGTGAACGTCTTTGGGCTAAAATGATGATAATGATGAACAGAAATACTCACTGCCTTCACAGTTGCTGCTGTGTTCGGGATTTCCACAATGTGATCTACCTGACTTATCAACAAGTATGCTTTTACTCTTTTTCTTCTTTATTTCCGTTTCTGTTTTTTCATCAAATTTAATCTCTCTACCGTCTTTTCCTTCAAACGAAAATTCAATTTCGTCTACCTCTTCGACTTCTCTGCTTTCGCCCTCAAATACTTTTTTACGTTTTCCGTTGTCCGAAAAGGCTTTTACTTCTCTTTTGGAATCTTTCTTCTTTATTTCCGTTTCTGTTTTTTCATCAATTTTAATCTCTCTACCGTCTTTTCCTTCAAACGAAAATTCAATTTCGTCTACCTCATCGATTTCTCTGCTTTCGCCCTCAAATACTTTTTTACGTTTTCCGTTGTCCGAAAAGGATTTTACTTCTCTTTTGGAATCTTTGTATTCTTGCTTATGTTTTAGAGTTTCTTTTCCTTTGTCGTTTTTGTTGAATTCAGTGTTCACTTGTTTAAATTCCGTGTCATCGCGTTTGGCTAGTAACCCTCTTAAACCGTCTTCATCCTTGACAATCTGTTTGATCGCATCTTGTTCGCGCTTATATTCGATATCCTCCGTTTCCTTGTGTATGGATGGTCCGTGTTGTGGTGGATCTGTTGAAAAAACCATATTTATTAGTAGGTATTAGTTATTAATATAATCAGCCTATAAATGTTCCCACTGCTGGAACTCTTTTCAAGCATTTCACCAGGGACTAAAAAGGTTATCAGGTACTTAGGGTTTTAATAAGGATAATTTTTGTTTTAAGGGATAGTCTCATTGGTCTAGTGATTTCATCATCATCATCAGCCTATAACTTTCCCACTGCAGGGACTCAGGCCTCCTCTCTAGGAGAGGGAATGGGCTATAATACCATCAGACGAGCCCAGCGGGTTGGTAGATGTCACATGTCTAAGAATTTTTGGTTTCAGGACATGCACGTTTCCTCACAATGTTTTCCTCCACCGTTTTGAGAACAGTGGTGATGAAATAAATTACACAAAGTAATGCGTCTGCTAATACAGTTACATATAATCGCTATTGTAACCCCAAAATGGTTAGGGCGAAGGTGTACCTAGTACACCTACATTTTGCCAGTTATACTTAAGTCCCATGTAATAGGGGGTGAGTCATTTGTCATTAACGGGGCATAAATCTAGATTCTTTAGCTGCTACTGAGTTGATGGAAAACCCAATAACAGTTTGTCCGACCCAGGAATCTAACCTCGGACTGAGGCTTAGCAATAGGGGATCGGACAAAAAAAACCTATATTTTTTTTTTTGAAAACGTTGCCCCACACTAGGAATTTCTCCTCTATCGTGGGTGCGTTCACAAACATTTAAACTCACATACACAAATACCCAGACCTGAAACAACTATTTGTAGGCCATACAAATATTTGTTCCGTGCGGGAATCGAACCCGCGACACGCAGCGCAGCAGTCCAATCGCTTAGCCACTGCACCAACCGTGCCGTCGAATTAGTTCGTCAAAAAGATTTCCAAAAAATATTGACCACATATTTTTTCTTTTTTACGTAAACAAAAAATTAAGACGATACAGTGCTTCGAAAACTCGTGTGACGTCATAATATTATGATGGTACATTTTGTATATTATACGTTCAAGTGACGTTGCAAGCCCCACTCCATGATCTTTGACGCGCTATAGCTTCGTCAATTTTTATTGATTTGATTTGATGAAACAAAAAACACGTATCTAATATTTTTCGTTAATCTAACTGACGGACTATACAGAATCATATTTTTTTCCTATTGCGCTTGCTACCACTAGACTAGATCTGGTGGCCAGTAAAGGTAGTAAAGGATTTTCAAAATTACTTAATAAATTTTATTTTATTGTGTGAAGGATAATATGGCAAAAGGAGGTGCCTGATGACGAGTAATACAGAAGTATGGAAAAGAAGACATGGTGCCCCGACCCCAAATAAATTTGGATAAGGGTAGGAGAATCATTTCAACATCTGCTTAGTCTTTTCCAACTAGTGGGGGCTTGAGACGTCACCCGCCGGTAAAAATTTCATATGTCTGACAATATGGTGTCTTTCCTACTCCTCCGCTATTTTTTTCTGATTAATTTCTTTGCGGGATCCAAGACAGTTAAATCGCTTCTCTGGGACTTCGTCGAGCTTCATTGTCTCGGCGCTTTTCTGTGGTCGCCACTGTTGATTCTGGCTAACAGGAGTTACAGTGGTTTGGGAATAGTGTGGCGGGCTTGTCCCGATAAAAAAAATATATGGTGTCACACGAATTTTCAATCAAATGGCGACATTAGCTGCCCGCGACCTTGAGCGCGCGTTTAACTCATCGCCTAAACAAATAAGGTTGAAAATGGCGATGCGTTTGATGCTCGTGACTGCCAAAATGAACGATAGTTCGCAGATTTAATTTATTTAAAAAAAAAATACGCTGTAATGTTAAAATATTTTTACATATGTCTTTAGTTGGTTAAATTTCCTTTCTGATAGTAAAAAAATAAATAACAGTTGTCACTCAAAATATTGAGCATTTCGAGACGAAAAAGTTTTTTCGTGTGATTTTTTTGTGATTTTGTGATTTTTTTTTTCGAGGTTCTTGATTACTTTTAGAAAATATTTTTGCATAAGTCTTTTACCTATACATTTGACTATACACTGTATTTTTTTTGGAATTGTAATAAGTAGCAATACGGCTAACTCTGCGACGAAAAACAGGTCGTTTTTACGGTTGGCCCGTTAACTGCGCCTTAAAAGGTCTTAGAGTCTTCATTTTTTGTTAACGTTTAAAAAGAACAAAAAATGTGTCCAATATTTTTTTTGGAAAACTATCTGACTAATTAGATTTTTTTTTTTGTCGACTACCTTATTAACCCACAAGTGCCTCCAGGAGAATTATGATGATAAAGGTTGACAGACATGGGGAGTTGGTCAAAGCTACCAGAGGTTAGGGCTCCGGCTAGCAAAGTAGGATAGTAGGATATCTAGCAAAGTAGGATAACTGGGATAGTTGTGTTTTATTATAATTATTTATACAACTTACGCTTTTTCCCGGCATTTGCACTGAGAATCTGGAAAGAAATAAACATACATTTCATTCAATACATACGTAAACTCACGCTCTTTTCCCATGGGGGTAGGCAGAAACCACAGAACGCCAGCTGCTACGATCTTTACATAATCCTTTTGCCTCGTCCACATTCATATACATTAAAAAAAGAAAAATCAGTACTGAAATAGTTCTATCGCACCGCACCCAAATGTTTTTCCTACCACTCCGTTATTCTATTCTGATTAATTTCGTTGTCGTGTCCAAGACAGTGGGGTACTCCCCACACGATAAGAAAAAGAAGGTCTGACGACCCCACGCACCCTAGTGTTACACCCGTCTATATACAAGTCATAGTGATTACTTGAGTGAAAGTCATTGTTTAAGATACGATTTTTTCTCTGTAGTTTATTAATTTCTTGATGTTAGAACTATCAAAGGTTAAAATTCTTAGGTTTGCTTTCATTGACAGATCTAACTTCGTTTAAATTCTTGCCCATTGCATAAAAATGTTTACTTAAGTAAATTTTACTTAAGTTCAAGTAATTACTTTAACTTGACTATAGATACCGATGTTAGAGTTTCTAAACCGCCTCAAGGACCTCTGACATGGTTTGACGACCGCCGTTTGGTGGCCGAGACGACCGGCTTATACGTGCCTTCCGAAGCACGGAATCATCATCTTTTTATCAGACAATCATCATCTAACCAAACTGGAAACAACTTTACAAAGTATGCTTCCCGTGGGTATCGATCCCACGTCCACCGGGTCACAAGGCAAAGCCTAAACCACTCGACCACGGAGGCAGACCAGAGGAAGAAAAAAGATGGATGAACTGTGTAAAGAATGATATGGCACCCATTGACCACGCCACGGTCAAGTAAGACGACAAGCCAAAAAGTACCATAGCTCGACAGACTTAGGGCACTTTTTTGCTTGTTCGGCATGTCGTCTATACGTGACTGTGGCGCTCAAAAGGTTAAGGAGGTGTATGATGAGATGACGAGTGACAGACAAGTATGAAAGATGAATAACTTACGCAAATGAAGAACACCAATAGAAAAATCCTGATGGAACTCATCGCTCCGTTGAAGACTGGTAGCCGTCAACAGGGACGAATGATGACCATACTTTTACCAGCAGTATTTATACGCAACGAATTCTAAGGGTGCATAGAAATCAGAAAAACAAGTGAACAACTGGACAAATACCTAATGATAAATGCACATTGGATGATTTATTTGAAGACATAAAGGGGCATAGAAAAGTATATAGAAATTCTGTATTGATTTTATATACTTATTGTCTTTGAATTTCTTTGTGAAGACTTAATCTAAGGGCACATTGAGTTGTAGCTCACTGTCCGTCTGTTTTACGATAACAGGCCGTGTCGACGGTGCGTTCGTGTTCCACGCGCGCCTCAATGAGACGTCAGTAACATGGAAGGGGTCCTGCGACTCCTGCGAGGGCCGACGCTGACCGTGGTTACGGGTTGTTCGAAAGAGATACCGTGGCCACGAAACACAGAACTAGGAAGGTTAAGGTTTTTAGTCAATTGAAGTCTGACACTACCTTCCGATCCGCCCAGAGCTGGAGGACACATTTAATGATTTCCCAGAAAGCAAAAAAAAGGGCACTTTGCGATGTAGTGACCGATATGATATACCTACTCTTCGCAGAGTGGCTGGTAACAACTGGATGACAGTTGCCGAAAATCGAGTTGAGTGGCGTAAGATTAAAGAGGCCTATATCCAGCAGTGGATTGCAATAGGCTGATGATGACCGATATGTAAATTTTTAAGCACACTGCGTGTTCAAGTTAGCCGCTGCCGAACCAATTTGGGTATAAATACCCATCTATCTAATCATTCTATATAATATACCCATATCGGATAGAATGCGAGCGTGGAACCCTAACACAGTACGTATATATATTTTTAATATCTTTGGGTGACTACCAATACACAAAAGTAAAGTGAGGTGATCAACAACAAGTTATTTACAAGCCTCCACAGTTGGTAGTAAACTATTGTTGCACAAGCTAATAACTAAGCAATAATAACAATAATATTGGTATAATAAGTTAATAACATACCTACTAACAAATAATAATATAATAACAATAATATTAGTATCTTGACTTGACTCAGGGCACCTAGCAAGGCGCAGTGATGACCCAGTCGGGGCTGCGGATTGTCGAAAGAGATACCGCGGCCTCGGCACAAGGGCGAAGAAGGAACATGGGTGGTTTTTGGTCAGTAGAAGTCTGACACCCTTTCGCTCTGCCCAAGAGCGGGGAAAAAAAGGCGCAGTGATGACAGGTGGACTACGGCTACGGCTGTCACCGAATGGCGTCCACGAACTGACAAAAGAAGTGTGGGTCGTCCGGCGTCGAGATGGGCAGGTGACATACCTAATTGCTATCGGGGGCAAACCTGGATGGGGCTGGCACAGGACCGTGGAGATTGGCACAAGGAAAGAGAGGCCACCCAGCAGTGGGTGAGTTCGGGCTGTGGATGATGATGATGATGATGACTTGGCTCGCGAGGCAGTCGACATGGGACGTGCGTACAGAAATCATTGTGCTGATAGTCGTGTCAGCCAATGGCTTAATAGCCAAAAGCCTCGCTAAACATTTAAGGAAGCTCTCGCTTGGCAGCTGGATCACCCTGACCACCGCGCCGGTAGCTCGGACCTAATGCCGGTGGGCTACTACTTTTTATATTTTTAAATGTTTTTTATTTGTTTTTGAAAGAAATATTTAAAAATTTAATCAAAATGTATGTAGATAAATAAAGAAAATAATATAATATGACCGATTGTCGTAACGGCCAATGGCCTTACTTGGCCAAGAACCTCGACGAACATCTTTCGAGGCTCTCCTTATTTAGCTGAGAATATTCTAGTGTTTAGCTGAGAAGATATAGAATAAGGTAGGTTGTACATATCTGTTACTGTCTCAGAAATTTTGAACAATGTCCAAAACGTCCCCACCCTTGTAGCACTTTAAAACCTATGTCAATCGAAGGGTTACAGTCAACTTATCATTTTATTGTATGACAGCGAAACTGAAATCCGCATCCGAAAAAAGTTATATCGTTATGAAAAAACCGAAATCAGTCACAATAATAATTATGTTACCGACCACGATACTTTCCTTTTTGTAATTATTACTGTGGAATGATGTCGTTCGGAGTTTTCAAACCTCGTAACTTAACCTTCTGCAGCGAGGTGTGAGACAGGGAGACGTCATAATTATGTCCGAAGCTGTTCATCGCTGTACTGGAGGATGTTTTAAAGGTTCTGAATCGGGAAGGACTAGTAGGCATCAATGTAAATGGTGAGTACATCAGTCACCTTCCGTTTGCTGACTATATAGTGGCAGAGACCATGGAGGACTTCAGAACAATGCTCGATGATCTCAGTAGAGTTTCCGAAAGAGTGGATCTTAAAATGAACATGAATATAACCATGATCATGTTGAATGGCTATGTAACACCCACTCCTATCAAGATCGGAACCTCTATACTCGAAGTTGCGGACCATTATGTCTACCTGGGACAAACGGTCAAGTTAAGTAGGTTTTAATTCGAAAAAGAAGTTACCACTTCACCAGTCCCATGCATCTCGCATCCAGCGGGTCCCCGCAACCTTCACCAGGTCATCTGTCCACCTTTTTATTTTTGTTGAGTGGTGAAAAATACCTAACGCATACAGCACCGTCCCGGGAGACGGCGCGGCTTGCAACCACTAAAAAACACTGGCGTGAACCTACTGTCACTTTGTTGGATGAGCCACAAGAACTGCTACGCATGACGTTCGCGACCCACCCAGCGCTGTCCGGGCTCACCTGAGACATCGCAACCACTCATGAGGGCCGTACGATGTGACGACGATAGACTCCCCTATCTATCTCCCGCTGGCACCTCCTAGGGTGGCATCAGGTCACCATGGTGCCTCCTCCACCGACCTGTCCTCCTTCGACGGATCGCGTCAGTGAGGTAGTCTTCCATCGCCACCTCCTTCTGTGAGATGACATCCTCACAGAAGGACGCCACTGCCTCCCATGCCTCCCTACTGTCGACCATGGCCTTGGTCACAGCCGGCAAAGAGCGGTCTGCCCCAATTGTTGCTACGAGAGCACGGCGCTGCACTAATCAAGCAGGGTAATGCTCGAGGGTGTTATGCGCCGTATCCTCGCTGCAGTCGCACTGGTAACACACGGGAGTCGCCTCCTGTCTAGCCACTTTGTGCAGGTATTTGCCAAAGCAGCCATGCCCTGACAACACCTGCACTAATGGAAGGTTAACGTCCCGTGTCAGGTCATTTGTCCACCTAGTGGAAGGCCTTCCAACGCAACGTTTTCTGGTTCGCGGTCGCCACTCCCTTACTTTTCGGCCCCATCGGTTATTCGTTCTGCGAGCGATGTGCCGTGCCCTGCTCATTGCCACCACTTGAGTCTGGCCATTCCCGGTCTAAGTCGGTAAACTCGGTAACCTCAGAAGCTCTGAGCATAGCCCTCTCCATTGCCCTCTGACTTTAAGCCTTCTGATGAGACTGATTGTGAGCGATCACATTCAGGTCTCGTATGTAATCAATGACAACACACACTGATCATAGACTTTCGTCTTGAGATACTGCGGTAAGTTGGACGAAAAGATCAAACTCAACTTCCGTAACGATGCTCAGCCGAGTCGGATTCAACGATGGACCTCATTCTTGAAGTTAGACCTACCTAACTAGACCGTTTGTCCAAGGTAGTATAATCGTCCACAACTTCGAGTGTAAAGTATCCGATCTTGATAGGAGTGGGTGTTACATAGGCAGTCAACATGACCTTGGTTTTGTCCATGTTCATTTTAAGATCCACTCTTTCCGAAGCTCTACTGAGCATCGAGCATTGTACTGAGGTCCTCCATGGTCTCTGCCATAGCCACAATATCGTCAGCAAACCGAAGGTGAATGATGTATACTCGCCATTGACATTGATGCCTAGTTCTCCCTAGTCCAGAACCTTGAAGACATCCTACAGTACAGCGGTGAACAGCTTCGGAGATATGACGTCTCCCTGTCTCACACCTAGCTGCCGAAGGGTAGGTTCAGAGGTTTGAAAACTCCGAACGACATCATTCCACAGTAATAATTACAAAAATAAAAGTATCGTGGTCGGTAACATAGGTAGTCATTATTGTAACCGATTTCGGTTTCTTCATATATCGATATAACTTTTTTTGGATGCGGATTTCAGTTTCGCTGTAATACAATAAATTGATAAGATGACTATGGCCTTTCGATTGACATAGGTTTTAAAGTGCTACAAGGGTGGGGACGGCGTCCATACATTTTTGTGCATTGTTCTTTCTACACATGCATGACGCCTGTAATTCTCAAAGAAGAGAGAGAAAAAAAAGAGCTGTATACTTAATACTATACCCACATTTCGCCAGATATATAATATTTAAGTCCACGAGCAGTAATAATAATAATAGTCGACATGTGGGGTGTGGACACAGCGATCACTGTGCCGATAGTCGTTACAGCCAATGGCTTAATTGTCGAGACCACAGAAGAGATCTCGACCAACACCTGAGGAGGCTCTCGTTAGGCAGCTGGATCAAGGGCTTGATACAGAAAGCGGTACTCCTGGACACGGCTCGTATTGTTAGGAGGTTCCATTCTCTGGAGCCCTAAACGGTATCACGGATGACACGGATACCGGTAGGCTACAATTTTTTTTTTATATTTGGAAATGCCGTTTTATTGTTTTTTGTAAGAAATATAAAAAAAATTACAAAATTTTCGGGAAACATACTTTGTAAAGTTGTTTCCAGTTTGGTTAGGACATTGCAAGCTTGAATCACCTGGGCCTGCAGTCTCTACAGACACTAAATATCGTTAAAAATCTGTCGCAAAGTCGTATCCCTGTCAAATTTCGTTTAAAAGATTTTCAGCTTTATTTCAACGGCATTACATAGACGTGCCACGAATCTTGATGACGTAAATAACTACTTTATTTTATATAATTTGGGTTCCAATAAATTAGTTTCATTACGCATGAAAATTAAATCAACAGAGTAGGCGAAGATTAATTCTAAAGCTAAGTGTACTTATACATATTGGTGTTGCCGACTGTACAACTCAACTCTGTTTACCCCATCTTGTCAAAAAGGGATTACTTATGACTTATGTTATTTTCAATACACTTCCTCGAAAACTAGCTCTTATTGCACTACGATTAGGTTCGACATGCAACATATTCCGCACGCGTGTGGTAATAAGATTACAGCACGCGTGCGGTAATTCGATTAAAACATAAGAATAGTACATTTTGATACAAGTGCGGAAAGTTTGTTATTGCATTCGAGGCAGATTGAACACCCGAGCCGTATGGCGAGGGTGTTCATGGGGTCGAGAAATGCAATAACAAATTCCCACGTGTATCAAACGACGTTTTTCAATACACTTTCGAAGAAATTAACTAAAAACGTTATGTGTTTTTGTCAACAAATTTGATGAGACTATGATTTAATTTACTTTTTTTCCGCGGTTTGATTTCGCCAGGTTGAAAAAGAAGCAAAGGTATAAAGCCGCCAAACAGCCTCACAGGAAAAATATAAAATTTAAATATTTTTTAAGAACACAAAAAAATGCTTACTTGTTCATAAAAGTAAATAATTGTTTAAAATATTTACGTTTATTAGTAGTATTCTTTTTACAAACACAATTTAAATATTCAAAAAATATTTACGCTGTAAAGACGCAGATCAAAATGGCGAGATTAAAAAAAAACACGCCTGCTCTATAATAGTCAGTGGTGTTTTTTTTTTAATTTCATAAGTTTTAATCGAATTACCGCTGCTCTATGATTACAGCGTGCGGTATAGTACATTATGGTATAGTGTGTAACGTTGGTGATTACCGCAGAGGCGGCATTGAGACCCGAGCAGTCAGGTGAGGGTCTTAAGAAAGCCGAGGACGGTAATCATCAATACACACGTGTATCATACGACGTTTTTCAACACACTTGCGAATAAAAAAAACGTGTGGCACTTGGAAACTGCCGCGGTAAAGCTATTGCATAGCATTTTTTATCAATTATTTAATTAGACAACCTCAGTTGACAACCTTGTTATTTTCCGTAACCATAGCAACCTGGTTGAAATATTTTCGTTTCGGAATTTCTGCAGGATTCGCTCTCCACGCTCAAGGTCCGCGATAGAAGCTATGCAATAGCTTATTAATACAAGAAAAAACATTTTATTTAGTAGATAAAAAGTTTATTTGTAGAAACAATTACCTAGTAAATGTGCAGTTAGTAAAATTATAATTAATTGTTTTTGATGGCGTAGCGGTCTCTTCAGATAGATTACTGGCCATGGTTCTGTATGTCTTTTACAGTTATATTTGTTAATTCTTACGTATCCTACAGTTACACCAAATATTAAAGCAACCTGAAAAAAAAGAAAAAAATGATTATTAAGTTTAACACACAACACGCTGAAGCTGAAGTCACGTAGATAGATATTTAAAATTAGTTTAACTAACCTTAGTAACCAGATATTGGTTATCTGGAGCATCTTTTATAAATTTTTCAACATCGTTAGACGATAAAACCTTTACGCCAAGAACACATTTTCAGAAAATGACTGCAATTTCTTGGTGTTTTGCCACTGCTTGAAATTTTGGTACGCTAATAGATAATTATTTCTCCTTGGAGTTTTCGGGTAGCAAATTTTCCATAACGCTTAGGGCTTGAAATCTTACTTCGGGCGGTGTACAACATGAATCATTTTCTTCAAAACTAGACATTTTAACTAATAAAATAACTATAATAACAGTGAAAACGAGTTGTGTATTTTTTTCGCAGTAGCGGGAAAATATTATGTTTTTTTTATAAGCGATCAGTCATAGACTAAAAGAGGTTTTTTTTTTTTTTGCTTGTCGTGGATAGTGTTTGGAGCCACGTACAAAATGGGGAATTCAATTTTTTATTATCACTGAGAAAACAAAAATTATATTTGAGTGAAAGTTTTATTTATTAAAAACGTACTAAGTTTAAATTATCTATTTAAATACAAAGTTTCGTGAAATGAGCAAGCACTAGGTACATTAATTAATTTTTACTATTGAACACGATCTTTTTTGTATCGAAACTTTTTTAAGAACATAGCAACTCAACCAATTAAATTTAAAAAAAAACCTATAACTCACTAGTGAATAATAGTAATGAAAAATTCACAGTTTGATTATAGGTGTCATTATGTGCCTAATTGCGGTGAAATTTTAGCCACTTTATGAGCAAGTGTGTTGAAAATAATATTACAGCACGCTGTATTCTTATTACCGCACGCGTGCAAAATATGATGCATGTCGAACCTAATCGTAGTGCAATAAGAGCTAGTTTTCGAGGAAGTGTATTGAAAATTAATAAAAAAAACACCACTGACTATTATAGAGCAGACGTGTAATTTTTTTTAATCTCGTCATTTTGATTTGCTGTATTTACAGCGTAAATATTTTTTGAATATTTAAATTGTGTTTGTAAAAAGAATAGGTACTACTAATAAACGTAAATATATTTAACAATTATTTACTTTTATGAACAAGTAAAATTTTTTTTGTGTTCTTAATAAAAAAGTATTTGAATTTTATATTTTTCCTGTGAGGCTGTTTGGCGGCTTTTGCTTCTTTTTCAACCTGGCGAAATCAAACCGCGGAAAAAAAAAATTAAATCATAGTCTCATCAAAGTTGACAAAAACGTCGTTTGATACACGTGGGAATTTGTTATTGCATTTCTCGAACCCATGATCAAAATGTACTATTCTAAGTACACGCGTAATAATTTATCTATTCTAACCTTCTTCTTTCTAGCCAGTGTTTGGAAAAGCAAACGACAAAAACTGGCCAAGTGCAAGTCGGACTTGCACATGAAGGGTTCCGTACCATTGTAATATTGAGAGATTTTTCATGTTATTTTACCACCATATACATCATAGAGGTTTTCCTGTAATTTATAAGTGTGGAACTAACTTCTGTATTTTTTCTAAATTTAGGCTCATTAGTTTCGGAGATAAAGTGGGTTGGGGGAATGGTCGGACAGACCGACAGACAGACACACGAGTGATCCTATATGGGTTCCGTTTTTTCCTTTTGAGGTACGGAACCCTAAAAAGCAATAAATTAAATCTCAAAACAATGAAAGAAAACATAAATTGTTTGTTTTTAAATGCAAGCGGGTTACGTTATATATTAATGTTGTGTTATTATTTATTCCATATTTAAAGTAAATGTGTTTTATTTACACAAATGTTTTTAAATATTAAGTTCTCTTTGAATAAAACGCATGTGTATGACTTTTACTATTGTTCACAAAAACTAGATATTTGCTGTGGCTTCGGTCGGTCAAAACAAAATTCTTTGGAAACGCCCCACTAGGATAAAGTGTCTTAAGGTGAATCCTCCAACCAACCCGCAAAATTCAAATTTTCTTAAGTTTTTTGTAATTTGCAGGCCAGTGATAGGTGGTATGTTGATGAACATTTGGTTCGCGGCTGTAAGATGTATATAGTTACAGAATTATAATCATCAAAATCATTAATACAACCCTCCGAGCTCATAAAGGTTCCGGAATAGCTTTGACCTTGTAAAAAGTCATTTTTAAACCTTTATGAGCTCGGAGGGTTGTATTAATGGTTTTGATGATTATAATTCTGTAACTGCATATGTCTTACAGCCGCAAATCAAATGTTCATCAACATACAACCTCACTGGCCTGCAAATTGCAAAAAACTTAAGAAAATTTGAATTTCGCGGGCTACCCTGGAACATCAACCTTAAGTCCTAGTGCTCGACATTGGCTATCCATAACATAACATTAAGCTTGTAAGGAATCACTCAATCTATTGCTGAAAACTTTATTAAAATCTGATGCTTAAGTACAGTTTAAAAGTTCTAAGCGTAAACAGCACGCACTGGGCACGCGTGGTGTATTTTAGCCCATGCCTCTGAATACGTACGGGGAGGACGTAATTCATGTGTCTCTGCAGTGGAAACATTATTGGCCGATGATGATGTACAAACAGCGGGAGCGACATTATTGTACACTATGAATAATGTATAATAATATAAAGTTATAGACGAAGACTTATGTTATTTACACAGCTGTACATAAGTACTTAATCTTTAAATAGTGCATTATTTTATAAAACGTTTGCAATAATAAGCATCATATATTATCTACCTCTTTGTTAGGCTATCATATTTGTTTTTCAAAAGAGCTCGTAACTTAATAACAACTGTCACTCGTTGATTTTTAGGGTTCCGTACCTCAAAAGGAAAAAAACAACACTTTTTTTTTCGAGGCTAGGAAGTCATCAAATGACTCTTCTCGCTCTGGGCAGAGCGGTAGGGACTTCTACTGACTAAAAACCACCCATGTTCCTTCTTAGCCCTTGTGCCGAGGCCGCGGTATTTCTTTCGAACAACCCGCAGCCCCGTTAGGGGGGTTCGTCACCCCAACTCAAAGAAAAATCAGAACCCTTATAGGAACACTTTGTTGTCTGTCTGGCTGTCTGTCAAGGCCCTATTTCTTAGAAACGCGTGGAGGTATCAAGCTGAATTCATATCAAATTTTTATTTTTTTAATTATAAATGGGCTTGCTCTTGACCTCAATCTTGCCCTAAGGGCAGAGATGATGTCGACGATGGAACGAGCTTACCCAGTAGAAGTCTGTTTACTCGCGACTTAAACAGATTAGGGTTATATGAACTCGGAAAAACCGACGCAGGCAGGGAATTCCACTCCTTGGCTGTGCGCATAATAAAGGACCCAGCAAAGCGCTTCGTTCGAATGTGTGGAATGTCGACTAGGTATCGGTGATACCCTGCAGTACGTCTAGTCTCCCGATAAAAGAAGGGAGATGGTGGGATCAGCTCGTGGAGCTCTTGCGCACACTCTCCGAAGTACAGTCTGTAGAAGACCGACAGACATGCGACTTTGCGACGGTGGGCCAGGCTATGTAGCTTGATAACCAGCTTATCGTCACCAATTAGCCTCCTGGCTCTGCGCTCTACAGAGTCAAGTGTGGCAAGCTGGTATTTGGCTGAGCCATCCCAAAGGTGACAGCAATACTCCATGCCAGACCGGACTTGAGCTTTATATAATACTGAAAGCTGTCCAGGCTTGAAGTACCGCTTAACCTTATTTAAGATGCCCAGCTTTTTTGCCGCAGTTTGAGCTTTCGACTCGATGTAGGCGCCGAAGTTCAGATTCGCGCTCAACTTCGTGCCAAGAAGCTCGAGACTGTCAGTAACTTGTACAGACGCACTCCGGAAAGTAGGGGTCAGATTAAACGAACTCCTTTTAGCGGTGAACAGACACACTTGCGTTTTGGTGGCGTTGAAATCTACCAGATTCTCGTCACCCCACTCGGAGACAAGTCTTAAGGCTGAATTCGTTCGCTCTACCATGGCCTCTCTTAATGAACGTACTTCATCACCACTGGCTTTTGCGCTGGATGTGTAACTCTCCATGACAGTGCTGTCATCTGCGTACCCAACAATACCAGGAACAAGGAGGTCATTGATGTGCAGCAGGAAAAGTGTCGCGGAGAGAACAGACCCCTGAGGAACTCCGGCATCGATAGCCATAAGGTCAGAGGAGCAGCCATCAATGACCACTCGGATCGACCGTTCACTCAGGAATACTCAAGTCTACTGTCCCTGGAGCTGTAAAAAATTAAACTTCTAAGCCAATGCAATCAAAAGATACAGCCGTTTATGCTGCAAATTTTGAACACTCGCAAGGGGATCAAAACCTACAGGGTATTTCCCGTCAACACATAATCTTAGGGTACGAAGCCACGTCCAAGCACAGATAAAGGAAAAATTGCGAAAAGCATCAATTTTACTTATATAAGTACCTACAACTTTGAACGGAACCCTCGATGCGCGAGTCCAACTCACACTTGGCTGGTTTTTAGGTTAAGCTGTTCTTGCCTAGGTTGGTCTGTGGCTAGGTGACCACCCATTCATACTGATTTTCGTCCGTGCCTCGGAAAGCACATTAAACCGTTAGTCCCGGCTGCCATATATTGATCATTGGCAGTCGTTACAGGTAGTCAGTGACCTGAAAGTCTGACAAACAGTCATACCAAAAGGGTATCGTACCTATTACCCAGTATTAACTGGGTTGTGGAGGTCAGATAGGCAGTCACTCCATGTAAAATACTGGTATTCAGCTGCATCCGGTTAGATTGTAAACGGACCCCAACATTGGGAAAAGGCTAGGCAAAAGATGACACACATGAATTGGAACCTCCCAGAATACCGCTAGAGTCAATTGATTATTTCCAACACTCTAAAAACAAAAAAAAAAGTTTTTTTTTAAATATTTAATGTGACTTTATTGTGTTCCAAAATATAAGTTACGTTACGTAAAATGAAATCAAATTGATGAATGAAATCAATTGTAGGTGAAAATTACCTCTAAACGTTACTAAGTGTGGGTCTACCTTTTTTGGCAGAATTTTTTATACCCGAATTTTGTTTTGCATAACAGTGGATGGCAGAAACTTCATTTCGCAGAAAATCATTTGGCATACACTCATTTACCATACATTCAAAACGCATAATTTTGTAAGTCAGAATCATCTTTGAGCATAAACTTCATTTCCAGAACCATCATTTCGCCAAAAATTCATAATCAGAATCGTCTTTTGGCACGCATTTCATTTCATACACACGTGTAACATGCAATAATAATAATAATTATTATTAATAATTATTATCAGCTCACCCCGGCTAAAATTTCTAACTGAGAACATTAAATGTTGGTATGTCAAAAATAATAATAATAATTATTATTATTATTAATAATAATAATGGCGTCACTCATACATGCAACGCATGTACTCCATGACGCGCGCTCGCTTCGCTCGCATATTACATAACACTAATATCTTCTGTCCCCGAAGTGCCGGGCCTCCGCCGGCCTCCTTCGTCGGCCTACGGCCCGGTGCCCATGCCGCCCATAAAGGATACTTTCGCGAGACGGTCGTTATACCTTATAAAAATCTACCAAATAAAATTCAGCCATCTTAAAAGTATGCCATTGAAAATTCAGCTATTTAAACATTCTGCGAAATGAGTATTATATTAAATAATTGTTCTGCCATAAACACATTCGTTCAAAGAAGAATATGCCAAGTGTGATATGCCAAATAAATTTCGGAGCATCAAGTTTCTGCCAGATAGATGGTACCCACTAAGTGTATACAGTAGAGTCCCGATTATCCGGATCAATGAAAACCAGGGGTATACCCGGTACAGGTATACCGGATAATCGATTTCTTAGTAAAATCAAACAATGTTAATAACTTTTTTTTTTAGTGCTATGGGGTTTCTCATTAGAAACCTAGGTAGCCCGGAGTTTGGAAGTTGGCGGTATTGTTACGAGCTGGGTATGGGATAAATAAAGTCACTACCAATTAAACACACGAATTAACTTTATTACTCAATAAACACTTATTCACAATCACTTCAATACTACTGAACACTTTGTCGCACTAGATATCTCTTCAATCCTTTCGATGTCTCGCTTAAAAGTGAACTGACTCACTTCGTCCTCAATCGGTCCTTTTATACCCAAGCAAACAAAAGACATTCGAGATAATTCTCTATTAGTCAAGAAAGCATCCACAAAAAAACATTAACAAAAAAATAAACTTAAAGATAAAAGAACCGACAAGGAAGAAGTTACTTAACGTCGTCGGCATACGGTCGAAATTACAATGACAACTGCCGGCGACTCCCGGCGCCTGACCTTGAATACAATGTAAGTTCTATACCTACTACGGAAATAGGTACCTAAAAGAATGAACTCGTATTTTGTAGGTACTACACAGTTATTAGCGCGGTTTCTCGAAGATTCTAGATGACCGTCGTAACACTGCCCCCTCCTTAGACATGCTCGTCCCGAGCATCATTAGTCCCGTAATATCGCGCCAGTCGGTCCACATGCACAACCTTAGGCGCACCTCGCGGACCCTTCTGTATTCGGTAGGTGACATCGTTGATCCTGGTCACAACTCTGTATGGTCCATCCCATTTTGCTTGCAATTTCGGAGACTTTCCCTTGCTCCGCACTGGGTTATGCAACCACACCAGCGAACTTTCGTCGAAACCACGACTGTTTGCCTTCCGGTCATAACGAGTCTTCATCTTCTCAGACATCTGTTGCCCGGACTGCCTGATATGCTCATACACATCATTTAACTTGTTACGCAGGTCATTCGCGTAATCCGTTACACTGCGTGGGACATCAGGGGGAGTTCCAGTAATTAAATCTGCAGGCAACCGTAATTCCCTTCCAAAGTTCGCGAAGGCTGGAGTTACAGTCGTACTTTCGTGAACTGCACTCCGATAGGACAGAAGAAACGGCTGTATGTGCTTGTCCCAATCCCTTTGCCTGCTTTCCACGACTTTAGCCAGATATCTCTCCAACGTCTGGTTGAATCGCTCCACCATTCCATCAGATTGTGGGTGGTAAGAGGTGGTTCTGGTTTTGTGGGTACCCATCAATCGGCAAGTCTCCTGAAAAACTTGCGATTCAAAATTCCTTCCTTGATCGCTGTGAATTTCTAAGGGTACTCCAAAACGACAGAAAACTTCCTGAACCAATTTATCTGCGACTGTTGTAGCTTCTTGGTTAGGAATGGCGAAGACTTCTGGCCACTTTGTGAAGTAGTCCATGACAACCATGAAGTACTTGTTTCCGCTATCACTTTCTGGAAATGGCCCCGCAACGTCCAGTGCTATCCGCTCCCAGGGGGCTCCCACGTTGTACACTTTCAATGTACCTCTGCTTCGCGTGTGAGGTCCTTTCACAGCCGCACAGCTGGTACATTTGCGACACCAGTCCTCCACATCATCTCGACAATGGATCCAGTAAAAGCGTTCTCTGATCTTCAGTAGAGTCCTTTTCACCCCCATATGTCCTCCTGAGCATCCATCATGGTAGAGCCGTAAAATATCCGGTACCTTAGCTTTAGGGACAACCATTTGTAGATGACATCTGTCTCCTCGAGCGTTTTCCCATTTACGGCACAAGACTCCATCCTGGATCTCCAAACTGTTCCATTGTGCCCAATAACTCTTCGTGATGGAACTCATCGCAGCCACATCACTCCACATGGGCTTCGGAGCACCAGCTTTGATCCAGTCGAAGATTGGCTTGATGTCCGAGTCATTTTGTTGAGCCTTCTGTATGGTTTCCTTCCATTCGTCGCTGAGATCTGTTCTTAGCCTCCTCACAGACACAACTTCCTTAGTTTCTTGTCTGGAACTCTGCATACAGTCTTCACGCCAAGGTCTTGAAAGTTCATCATTGTTACCGCGAGTTCTCCACTGTTGCTGGGCAGTCATATCAGTCGCCTTTTCCCGCTGTGATTGGTCTTCCCTCGGTGTGCGTCGCTTTTTACAATTTGGCCGTAAGTGACCACTTTCTCCACAAGCGTAGCACCTAGGGCTGTACTTTCGCGGACGCTCATGTACAGGTGTTGCCACAACTTCTCTGACGTAGTGTGTTCGATGGTCTTGTCTCACTGCTTCTACTTCCAGAGCATGTGCTAAGGCGTTCTTCAGCGTCTTATGATGTCCGAGTCTCACAGCGGCTCTCACTTCCAAGTCACGTATTCCGTCGACGAACGCCTGTACCAAATTTCCATCGATGAGTGCAGGGGCAGACTGGTAAGCTTTCCGAACCAACTTTTCAACTTCCAGGGCCCACTGTTGTAAGTTCTCGGCACTACGTTGTACGCGATCCCTTAGTTTAGCACGAAAAACGTGCTCCAGGTGCGCGTCGCCGTATCTGGACTCTAATGCCTCCAGCAGCTGTTCGTAGGTCACATCCTTGCCGAGGGCCTCAAGAACGGTTAGGGCCTGGTCTCGGAGACCCAAGGTGAGCGCGGTCATGGCTTGCGCTTTGGTCCACCCATTCACTTTCATAACGGCCTCGAATTGGATTTTATAGGCCGACCATGAAGATGTTCCGTCGAATGGAGGCACTTTAAACCCACGCACCGAAGGGGCAGCAATCACTGAAGTTACAGACCCGTCTCCAACCTTAATTTCACTTAAGGCCTTCTTCACATCGGCGATCTGAATTTCGGCCTTTGCGATACGGTTGTCGTGCTGCTGTACCTGCTCCTTCACCACGCTCAGCTCTTTCCCAACCGATGCGTGAAGATCCTTCATCAGGAGCATCTGTTCTTCTTGGCGTCGGACCTGCTCCTCTTGATCGCGTTGCAACTTTTCCTCCAACCGGCGGGTCTGCTCCTCTTGACGCCGAGCCTGTTCCTCCTTGTCCCGTTGCAACTGCTCCTCCAACCGACGGGCCTGCTCCTCTTGACGACGAGCCAGCTCCTCCTTGTCCCGTTGCAACTGCTCCTCCAACCGACGGGCCTGCTCCTCTTGACGACGAGCCTGCTCCTCCTGACGACGTGCCTGGTCTTGTAGCAGTGCCATTAAGGCAGACAAGTCAGGCGCCGCTGATGTAGTAGGCGCCGCTGGAGTAGCTCCAGATGGGCCAGCGACTGGCTCTGACGTCGGCTGGGCACCACCCGGTGTTTGTGTCGGGGAGTCCCCAAATCGCCTTTGGTCCATACCTTGCTGCCGCTGACTCCTCGTACGGATACTATCCGTGTCGTCCTTCGGTAGAATCGGCATTATTTATCCCACTTCTGACACCAAATTGTTACGAGCTGGGTATGGGATAAATAAAGTCACTACCAATTAAACACACGAATTAACTTTATTACTCAATAAACACTTATTCACAATCACTTCAATACTACTGAACACTTTGTCGCACTAGATATCTCTTCAATCCTTTCGATGTCTCGCTTAAAAGTGAACTGACTCACTTCGTCCTCAATCGGTCCTTTTATACCCAAGCAAACAAAAGACATTCGAGATAATTCTCTATTAGTCAAGAAAGCATCCACAAAAAAACATTAACAAAAAAATAAACTTAAAGATAAAAGAACCGACAAGGAAGAAGTTACTTAACGTCGTCGGCATACGGTCGAAATTACAATGACAACTGCCGGCGACTCCCGGCGCCTGACCTTGAATACAATGTAAGTTCTATACCTACTACGGAAATAGGTACCTAAAAGAATGAACTCGTATTTTGTAGGTACTACACAGTTATTAGCGCGGTTTCTCGAAGATTCTAGATGACCGTCGTAACAGTATTATAGTACCCCCGTGCCTCGGAAAGCACGTTAAGCCGTTGGTCCTGCGCCTGATCTCTCTCCGGTCGTGTCGGATTGCCTTCCCATCCTCCCATCGGACTATGAGAGATAAAGGGACAGAGAGTGCACCTGTGCCTGCGCACACACTTGTGCACTATAATAATTATTATTATCTCCCGCCCAGATGGCTAATCTTCACTAAGATTGGCCGCCGTGACCGAAAAACGGTCACAAGGACTATTATTATTATAGATAGTGTTTCACATACGTCATTTAGATAAATTAGGATACTGACTTATAAACAATACTGTAAGTAGAGCCGTGAACTACACGATAATCTGGTTCGGATAATCGGGATTCTACTTTAAAAAATGGTAGGTATACAAAAACACCTTAGTAACTTAATTAATTTAAATTAAAGTATTTAAGGATAACTAATTAATTCATTGTTATTTACCAAAGAATTCGTTTGTCTTAATCTTCCCTAATTGAAATTAATGATTCTTACATTCGAATGGGAGGCGAAATAAAGAAAAATTCCTCTATAACTTTCTATTAACATAACATCACGCTTGCTCCAAAGGGTTCAGCAGAGGTGTTCTTATTTGTACATCCACATTTCACAAGATAAGTTTAAGTTCAACTGCACGGTTGGCGCAGTGGCTGAGCGATCGGACTGCTGCGCCGCGTGCCGCGGGTTTGATCCCCGCACGGAACAAGTATTTGTATGACCTACAGATAGTTGTTCCGGGTCTGGGTATTTGTGTATGTGAGTTTAAATGTTTGTAAACGCACCCACGATACAGGAGAAATTCCTAGTGTGGGGCAACGTTCGAGCCTATTGCCATTAATTGGGTTCAAATTTGGACTCCATGGCTGCTACTGGGAAATTCCTGGAAAAACTCAACAACACTTGACCAGAGCGGGAGAAGTCATTTTGACGATTTCCCACCCTAAAAAAAAAGAAAGGTCTTGCAGGTCAAGATCAATGATAACTGGGAGTTGGAGTATCATTTAACCTGTAACTGTTGTGTTGCTGTGTTTTTGGATGTCAGATAGGCAGTCGCTCCATCATTCATCATCATCATTTCAGCCAAAAGACGTCCACTGCTGAACATAGGCCTCCCCCAGGCGTCGCCACATTGACCGGTCCCGTGCGTCTCTCATCCAGCGGTTTCCTGCAACCTTGACCAGGTCATCGGTCCACCTAGTGGGAGGCCTTCCAGCGCAACGTCTTCCGGTTCGCGGTCGCCATTCCAGAACTTTTCGGCCCCATCGGCCATCCGTTCTGCGAGCAATGTGCCCTGTCCATTGCCACTTAAGTCTGGCGATTCTTCGGGCTACGTCGGTAACCTTGGTTCTCAAGCGGACGTCCTCATTTCTGATTCGATCACGCAAGGAAACTCCGAGCATAGCCCTCTCCATTGCCCTTTGGGTGACTTTGAGCTTTCTGATGAGGCCCATTGTGAGCGACCACGTTTCGGTCCCGTATGTAATCACTGGCAACACACATTGGTCATAGACTTTCGTCTTGAGACACTGGGGTAAGTTGGACGAGAAGATACCGCGCAACTTCCCGAACGCTGCCCAGCCGAGTCGGATTCGACGATTGACCTCTTTCTCGAAGTTAGATCTACCCAACTGGACCGTTTGTCCCAGGTAGACATAATCGTCCACAACTTCGAGCGTAGAGTCTCCGATCTTGATAGGAGTGGGTGTTACATGAACATTCAACATAACCTTGGTTTTGTCCATGTTCATTTTAAGACCCACTCTTTCGGAAGCTCTACTGAGGTCATCGAGCATTGCACTGAGGTCTTCCATGGTCTCAGCCATGACCACTATATCGTCGGCAAACCGAAGGTGAGTGATGTACTCGCCGTTGACGTTGATGCCAAGTCCTCTCCAATCCAGAACCTTGAAGATATCCTCCAATGCAGCGGTGAACAGTTTCGGAGATATGACGTCTCCCTGTCTCACACCGCGCTGCAGAAGGATAGGTTCCGAGGTCTGGTCCTGAAGTCGGACTGACATGGTGGCGTTTTTGTACAAACACTTCAACACCTCGATGTACCGGTAGTCGATTTGGCACCGTTGAAGAGACTGCAGCACAGCCCAAGTCTCGATCGAATCGAAGGCTTTCTCGTAGTCCACAAACGCTAAACAGAGAGGCAGGTTATACTCTTCGGTCTTCTGTATAACCTGCCGCAGCGTATGTATGTGGTCTACGGTACTGAAGCCTTTTCGGAATCCGGCTTGTTCGGGAGGTTGGAAATCGTCAAACCTGCGTGCGAGACGATTCGTGATGACTCTTGAAAACAACTTGTAGACATGGCTTAGAAGTGAGATGGGCCTATAGTTCTTCAACCGGGCATTGTCACCCTTTTTGAAGAAGAGCACCACCACACCCCTGCACCAAGCCTGTGGCGTTTTCCCCTCGAGTATGAGTCGCTGCTCGAGTATGAGTCGCTCCATGTAAATAAAATAATAAAATAAAAATAAAAAAAGCTTTTTATTTCTTGCCAGTAAAATTAAATACATCAATTAAATTTTAATAAAAAAATTACATTATTAGATTTTATTATTACATAATTATTATAGATTAAAATAAATTAAAATAAATTAAATCATATAAAATCATTTTTTTTTTAATTACATTCTCTACAAAATCAAATAATTGTGAGCAAGAACACCTTTCAGGTGAAGGCCTCCTCCAGAGATTGCCAAATGTCCCTGTTGCTTGCTACTGAAACCCAGTCTCGACCAGCTATGTGTGTGACGTCATCTGCCCATTGTGTTTGCGGTCTGCCTCTCTTTCTGTAGCCGGCTGGTCCTGGCTATACTATGGTTCGTATAGTCCACCTGTCGTCGCTCAGTCTGGCTACATGGCCCGCCCATTTCCATTTTAATTTTTGCGCGTGACTTAGAGCATCAATAATATTTGTCTTCTCGCGGATTATTGTGTGTGGAATTTTTTGAAGTTTGCTTATTTTCATCATAAGTTTCTTTGGCTTGTTTTTATTTTGTTTTTAATCTTCTGAGTGAATTTCCACGTTTGACAAGCATATGTCAAGGAGGGCCATAAGTCGCTCCATGTACAATACTGGTATTCAGCTGCAAGAGGTTTTTACTATACATTACTATTCGCAATCATCATCATCAGCCTATAATGTTCCCACTGCTGGGACTCAGGCTTCCTCTCTAGGAGAGGAATGGGCTATAGTCCACCACGCGGGCCCAGTGCGGGTTGATAGATGTCACATGTGTTTGAATTATCTGGTTCTAAGACATGTCGGTTCACTCACGATGTTTTATTTCACCGTCGAACCCACGACTTACTGATCGTAAGTCGGGGCAAGTCAGTTTGTTTTTTTTTTATTGAAAAACAGCTGGCGACTGCGGTTTCTGCCTGCCCCCATGTGAAAAAGGGGTAAATTTATGTATCTATGTATTGAGTAAGCATTTTCAACAATTAAGATTTTCTGTATTTTTAACCCCTGTAAAAATAGGTCACCTAAACTAAAAAAAAGCCTTTCCTTCATTAATTCCTATCGTCCGTACGACATCGCTACGCTATGTATATCTGCGGGGGTGGGTAGAGTGACAGCTCGCATTGAACTCCAATGTTGTTCACGAAACTAGATTTATTTCAATTTGCCTCTAATACTTTAATACGGGGAGGAGAATGGGGAATGTTGGCACAGGAAAAATTATTTGTATTTTTCTTTCTTACATTATTGTTCTTGTAAAGCTTGTATTTAATTTAATTTATAACGTTAAATGACGCTTTGCTATCATCAACCCACACTCCGAATCGATCTCTTTTTGATTCATAAAATTGTTTATTTTAATCAGGGTGTCACAGATTGCCACTAGCAGATCATGGTATAAATTGCGTTAGAAAGCGTAAAATGGTCCTTTCGTATTACAATGTATATTGTACTAGGTACCTAATAAAGAGCAGTGATGGCGGCCCCGACTTAAGTCGTGGGTTCGAACCCAGGCAGGCGCATCACTTTGTGTAATTTATTTCATCACCACTGCTCTCAAAACGGTGAAACAAACATCGTGAGGAAACAGGCATGTCTTAGAACCAAACAATTCGAAGATATGTGACATCTACCAACCCGCACTGGGCCCGTGTGGTGTATTAGGTACAGCCCATCCCTCTCCCAGACAGGAGGCCTGAGTCCCTGCAGTGGGGACGTTATAGGCTGATGATGATAATGATGGTTGTAGTAACAAATATTTCTGATTATTGTACAGTTCATAACACGAATCTCCCCAAAGTGCTTTGCGAAACACACCACCCTTGGACATACATGCACGCACCTGTAGCATATCAGGGGTAGTTTTACTTCCGTCGGGGCAGTGGGATGTTCACAAGATACCGCGGCCTCGACATAATGGGCTAAGAAGGAACATGTGTGGTTTTTAGTCAGTAGAAGTCTGACACTCCTTTTCGCTCTGCCCAAGAGCGGGGGGGGGGGTCAATTGATGATTTTTTTGAGAAAAAATAATAATCGGGTAATCTGTGGCGGGCGATTTGCGAGTAGAAAATGAGTTTCAGATGCAGCAAAAAAATGTGGCACGCAGGGGTCATTTCATGATTTTCCACCCAGCAGAAAAAAAAGGGTAGTTTTACTGAAAGATCGACCCACGTTGCTACTATTATTAGTCAGTTAACAGTTATTCAGCAACGAACTCTTCTATCCCACATTCCCACATCATTTCGAAATAGGAAGTCCAATACATTTATAGCAAATTAATGGTATTGCTTGATTCCCAAAGGGTATCGTAGTATTTCCTTAGATAGTCGAGGGACGTGGAAGTTATTTTGAGGAAAACAGAAGAGGAGGATACGCAAATACTAATTAATAGGATATACCCTTTGGTAAGACTAGTTGTCACGCTTTCGGAACTGCTAATTTTAATTAACCGACTTCTAAACAAGTCTTAAAACTAAAACCCGACTACAAACGGCGGACTAAAACTATAATATAATATACATATTTGCAATGTGCTCGTCAAGACCTTTCATTTGATACCAAACATGTTATAATTATCTCAATTTAATTTTTTTCGATGTTATAATCTGACATTTAACTTCCGTCATAAAAATATTTGATAAAATTTATATAGCCTATGACACCCGGGCTGTTCTTACGAATCTATAGACACCTCATTTATTAAAATCCGTTTGGTAGTTTAGGCGCTACGGTGGAACATACATACATACATACATACATAGACTGCCAAAATCATTACCCTTCCTTTTGGCTTTGCCGTAGTCGGGTAAAAAAGAAGGAGGTGCTCAATTCGGATGTTTGTATTTTTTTTTATGTTTGTTCGGGCATAACTCCTTCGCTTGATAACCGATTTGAAAAATTCTTTTTTTGTTGGAAAGGGTACACTTTCCAAATGGTCCCATATTTTTTTTATCGAAATCGGACAAGCAGTTTTTGAAAAATCAATAAAGCTCAAAAAAAAGCTACATTGTCCACATTATGACCCATGAACATGTGAACCACTAAAAAATAAAAACTTTTTAACAAAAAATAAAACCGACTTAAAAAAAATCACAAAAAAGTGAAAAGTAAACTTTAGAAGAAAAATCTGTTTCTGAAGTCGGTGGCAAAAAAAATGAACTAAAAGAAACAAAAGTCACTGACTTCAGAAACTGATTTTTCTTCTAAAGTTTATTTATTCACTTTTTTGTGTTTTTTTTTTTGAAGTCGGTTTTATTTTTTTATTGAATTCGATTTTTTAATTCTTGTTTATTTTAATTCTTGTTTTGATAATACAAGAATTAAAATCAAAATTGATTGTAATTCAAAGTTTATTTATTTTAAAATCTCGAATTGTATTAAATATCAAATTAAGTTATTTTTTATTAAGGAAATAAACAAGGCTTTATATTATATACTAAGATCTATAAGACAGCCGGGTCCAAGTTCAAACCAGAATTTTATTGTTAAATAAAGAGTACACCTTTGAGATAATATAACCTACTTTGCGGTCTCAGAATACAGTTCTTTCTGTATTCTGAGTTCGCGGTATGCTTTCCAAAGTATTACTTTCGTTGCGAAACATGAGAATGACATCAAAAGATTCGATGAATATTGCTTCTAAACATTGCTTAGTTTAAAGTGCTGCTGACTGATACATCAGTATATCAAGCTATATCCCGTCGGGGCCGCGGATTTTAGTATGAGATGACGTGGCCTCGGCACAAGGGTGAAGAAGGAACATGGGTTCGGTTTTTAGTCAGTAGAAGTCTGACACTCCCCTTCGCTCTGCCCAAGAGCGGGGGGGGGGGGGGTCATTTGATGATTTTCCACCTACCAAAAAAAAAAAAAAAGGTACCCTAAACTGTCATATTTTCCCAAAATACCTTGAACCTAATGCTGTTGCAATAAAGTTAGAAAACTTTTAAAGCAGTTAGTAGTGGTCTGTTTTTACTTTTAGTAGCTTAATGAGCTGGCGTCTGTATATAAAGACATTAATAAAATTAACTACTCTTGCATAACTAAAACCAATGACTATTGTATAGAACCACTTCATCATCATCTTCCGACCCTTATCCAATTCTATTTGGGGTCGGCGCAACATGTTTTCTTTTTCCATTAGACGTCACAGAAGCATTTACCTACTTCTGTATAGAATAATAGAACCACTTATTAATGACAATATAAAAAAACAAAACAAAGAAAAGCAGTTCTTTTTATTTCGAACTGGTTTTTAACAACGGGCTTTTACACCCAAGACGTTCAAAATAGATCGGGTATTACCCCTTCAATACCAGATATACCTATTTAAAAAAAACACTACGTAAAATCCGTCACTTAAAAAAAATACCTACCGTTCTATTTCGGGTCTAAAAAGTCCACGTGCCGTTTTTCCCCAGCCTCCTCGGACATTTGCATAGGATTTCCATTTAGCCGTGTATATATAGGGTTCCCTACTATCCAGAGACATCAGTAGTTCACAGCAACTTGTCTCAAAATGTACGGAACCGCAGTTGTCACTGGTCTCTTCATCGTGTCTGTTAGTTGTGTTTTGGCTAATAATAATGATGTAAAGGTGAGTATGGTAAAGTAATAGTTTTATCGGCTTTTGTTTGAAGGGAAAATAAATGATGCTAAGGACCTTCTTGCACCGTAAAGAAAAGTTCGAAAAAAAAATCTACTTGTAATTTTTATACGACTTTGATGTTCTTGTTTTTATTTGTAAACTTCTGCCATCATCAGCCCATAATGTTCCCACTGCAGGGACTCAGACCTCCACTCTAGAAGAGGTATGGGCTATATCCAGCAGCTATAGGTAATCCCGCGGTTTCACCCGCGTAGATCCCGTTTCCGTGGGAATACAGGGATAAAAAGCCTATACAGCCTAGCGTATGTCACTCAGCAATAATGTGGCTTTCTATTGGTGAAAGAATTTTTAAAATCGGTTCAGTAGATCCCGAGATTACCCCTTACAATTTAACAATATACAAACACACAAACTTTACTTCTGTGTGTCAGAATTCTACTGACCAAAAAACCACCCATGTTCCTTTAACCCTTTGTGTCGAGACCGCGGTATCACTTTCGAACAACCCGCAGTCCTGACGGGATGGTTTCACCCTTACACCAACGGTTCTTAGTTACTCATTTAGGTCTACAGCTAATTGTTCTAACCTAACTTCTTTCATACAGGATGGTGGAGCGGACAGAGGGGCGCACAGCGATCGAGGAGGCATGTGGTTCGGTCCTCGGATAGGCAAGCGGTCCCTCAGAATGGCTACAGAAGACAACAGGTACGGATGTGTTCCTTTTAGTCATAAATATTTATAAAATAATACCTCATAGCTGCGGCTTCGCCCGCGTGGAGTTAAGGAATAGTCCCACGAGATAAAAAGTATCCGAAGGTTATAAACGATCTGTGTACCTACTACATTCATCCTAATCCATGCAGTTATTTTTGGGTGAAAGTCTAAAACATACTTACATCCAATCCAAACACCTTCACATGATAATAGTAAGATTAAGTTAACTTTAAGTAAGAAGTATCTAATAAAATAGCTTGCTCGGGATCGACTCTTGGGTCAAATCAAATGATCGCAAGCGCTGAGCGTGTGGTCCTGGGTTCGATTCCCGGGTCGGCCAAAAAGTGCTTTGGGTTTTCATTAGAAATTTCCCAGTAGTAGCCCGGAGTTTGGAAGTTGGCGGTATCTCTCTCCGGTCGTGTCGGATTGCCGTCTCATCGGACTATGAGAGGAAAGGGAATAGAGAGTGCACCTGTGCCTGCGCACACACTTGTGCACTATAATATCTCCCGCGCAGATGGCTAATCTCAGCGGATTGGCCGCCGTGACCGAAAACGGTCAGGAGGACTATTATTGAAGTTTCCCATCAATAATTTCTCAGTAGCAGCCATGGAGTCTGGATTTGAGTTCGGTTGATACCAATTACACTATTACATGGGACTTAAAACATAACTGGTATAATGTGGGTGTACTATAAGGTAGGTAGGTACACCTCTGCCTAACCCTTCATTCACCCTTCATCATTCATTCGTTGGGGTCGGCTTCCAGTCTAACTGGATGCAGCTGAATACCAGTATTTTACATAGAGCGACTGCCTATCTGACCTCCACAACCCAGTTCATACTGGGTAACCCTTTGGTAAGACTGGTTGTCAGACTTTCAGGTCACTGACTACCTGTAACGACTGCCAAAGATCTATATAGGAAAGCTTGGACCAACAGCTTAGCGTGCTTTCCGAGGCACGGAGGAAACTCGGTATGAAATGGGCGGTCACCCATCCACAGACCAACCTAGGCAAGCGCGGCTTAACTTAAAGATTGACCCGAGTGGCAGTTATTATTACGCCACGAGCTCCTCCATTTGGGAACCAGCAATGCCCAACACAGGAATGCACGACACGAGAACGCGCGACATAGGAATGTAAGTGTTTTGAATTCCAATGTTGTACATTGTCATGTCGTGCATTCTTGGCCCGAACCTCGATTGTCCGGGCAAGAATGTACAGCACGAGAATTGGAATCAAAACAAACAGTGACGTCACATTAAAAAAGTAAAAAGCCATGTGACAATAGGGACGATACAATAAAATAGTGGAAAATTCCGTGGTTCCTTCTTTTTTTCTTCGTGTTCCTATAATACGACCGTCTCGCGACAGTAACTATCCTTTATGGGCGGCATGGGCACCGGGCCGTAGGCCGACGAAGGAGGCCGGCGGAGGCCCGGCACTTCGGGGACAGAAGATATTAGTGTTTTGAAATATGCGAGCGTAGCGAGCGCACGTCATGGAGTACAATTTAATTCGGCAGCACTACCTAGCTCAATTACCTAGTATCCAAGTCCCAAAATTTCGAGTTGCCCAACTAGTCGGCCAACCAATCGCGCGATGTCGCCGATTACTGTGTCGTACACTCCTGTGTTGTACATTCATGGGCCGGACCAGCAAGGTACACCCCAGTAATTGGCGACATCGCGATGTCGCCAATTACTGTGTCGTACACTCCTGTTGTACATTCCAGTGTCGTGCATTGCTGGCATGTGCATTACTGTGACGGGCATTATAGGGACTCCTCCATTTAACCCTTCAGGTATTATAGGCGTGATGTTATATTAAGATTCTGAATTTACAATGTCCTTTCTAGACAAGCGTTCTTCAAATTACTGGAGGCTGCCGACGCGTTGAAGTACTACTACGACCAGCTGCCTTACGAGATGCAAGCTGACGAGCCTGAAGCCAGAGGTTAGTATCATAATCATCATCATCTTCTGAATAGCCTTACATCATCTTTATGCTGCTGATGGACGTTTGGGAAGGCATCCATTTATTTGGTAACTCGCCTTTGATTCGCACGGTAGTGTACTAAAGAGAGAAGAAACTGCGAGGTAGGTACTTGGAGAACCTATTGCCGTCGCTCGTTGTGCTGCGTCAGGCTCAGACCTGCCCCTGTAGATTGTGATGGAGACAGCAGCAGATAAGACCGATTACTTATATCATAATTGATGAGGGTGACCTTTCGTGTTCTTTTCTCCTCCTAGGTTCTTAACTGTCTGTTAATCCTCAAATCACGGCCGTGCGGAAAATGTTGTATTTAACCCATTGACCGCCACGGTCAAGTAAGACGACAAGCCAAAAAGTACCTTAAGTCGACAGACTTAGAGCACTAGTTTGCTTGTTCGGCTTGTCGTCTATACGTGACTGTGGCGCTAAAAAGGTTAAAAAAATCACTTTACAGCTAACCATTATAAACATAACCGTGTTTATTTATTATTACTTATATATACTAGTCACTGGAATTTAAATAGTCACTAACTATACTAATATTTTGTTACACAGAAATAGCCAACGGAAATTAACGCACAGAAAGGAGCGCTATCCATTCGTTGGAGAGATGCACGCGATGCATTGCTTGACGTAAATTGGTTGCTGCTAATCAATTCTCTAATCCCTGCATCACTTTCTTCCCTAACCACCGTATTTTGTTCGCAGTAACAAAGAAAGTCATTTTCACCCCCAAACTGGGTCGCAGCCTGTCTTACGACGACAAAGCCTTTGATAACGTGGAGTTCACCCCCCGGCTCGGCAGGCGATTGACTGATGATATGCCAGCCACCCCCGCTGACCAGGAAATGTGAGTATTGTCTTCAACCCCAGCATTTGAACCCCAAGCTCAACGTGACCTGGAAGCTTCTGGTCACTTAAGACGTTAGGACCCATTAATATTAATGGGTAATAACTGCCTCCGTGGTCGAATGGTTTTGGCGTTTGCCTTGTGGTCGTGGGTTCGATTCCCACGGGAAGCATACTTTGTAAAAGTGTATCCAGTTTGGCTAGGACATTCCAGGGTTGAATCCACCTGATTGTCTGATAACAAGTTGATTCCGTGCTTCGGAAGGCAAGTAGAAGCTGGTGGTCCAGCCACAAAAGGCGGTCGTCAAACCATGTCAGAAGCCCTTGAGGTGGTTTTTTTTTTTTTTTTTTTTTTTTTTTTTTTTTTGTTTTGGCAGGAGTGGGAAATCCCCACGGACACCTCGACTACCTCACAGGCTGTGAGATAGTCGAGGTAGTGCCGGACTCGAACCGGCTAAAACCACACTCCTGCCCCACCAGTGTTCCTCTGACGTTCCGCAGAGCCCTTGCTTGCGGATGTTTTGCCTTGGACTGCGACTGTTTAGTAGGTGGCCGAGAGACCATTCAATGTGCAATAGTTCCTATTTATTATATTTTACTGTTTCTACATACTGAATTATACTAACTTTATATTTATCTACACTTTTCACTTTATATTTATCTATGTACTCGTATCACGCTATTATGTTACTTTAAAAAATTTATCTATGTATTATTTTATGCTTATTTTTGATTTTATTAATTCATATTCAATTTCCCCATATTGTTTTAACCGCCGAGAAGTGTTATTTTCGCTTATGTCCTTTTGTATTCTATGATATTTAGGCTATATTACTTAGAATATACTTCAACATCATAATTGATTTGATGATGTTTTTATAATTGCGGACTTTTGCAGCCAGTTTGACACAACTTGACGATTCCATTAGAGTTGACTTACGGTTCAGAATAATTCTAGTCTTTTTCTTACGAAAGTGGCTCCAATTACCGTTCTCCATTAAGCCAACCCCAATGGTTCGCTCAATGCGTCTGCGATCTGGTTGTGTCAAACTGGTCATCTCATTGTATGCGGAAGTGGGCGCATCGACAACCTTAGCAATAAGCTATGGTAGCTCGTGCGAATGCGTCCCACTTCTTGCGTATCGGGCATTCCTCGTTGAAGGCATTGTGCGAGTGTTCCTCCAATTTGGCTCTGGTACAGTTGATGCACACCGCTGCCTCGCCTTTGTGCTTGTCTGGGCAGTCATCCCTAAGGTGTGGACCGCCGCAGTGGCTGCATAGGTCGGCCGGCTCCGTGCAGAGACGTTTGCCATGACCGTATGCTAAGCAGCGGGTGCACTGCACCAGGGGCGTCTGGTCATCGACGCGCACTCGCTGGAGGTCAATCCGAAGCTTGCCTCCAGCCAGTGCCCGCCTCCAGATTGCTGGGGAAACACTCAGCACAACGCAGTTCACGTGTGGGTTACGCGACTTCTTGCGAAACTTTACGCACATTTTCTGTTCCTCGTCGGCGAGGCCGTCAAAGATCTCCCGGTTCTGGTTCTTAAGGGCTCTCAGGACTTCTTCATCGCTGTGTACCACCAGCACGTCCCTAAGTACCAGAAGCGGGTCCCGGTTTTTCACTGCCTCGACAACGAGGTTCTCTCCAGCTGACTCTAGTCTCTTTTTTAGTTTTTCCCTCTCCTCCTTCGTTGCACACCCCATTATGACCTTTTGGTCCTTCGCCTTACGGACTCTTTCCACCCGCACCCAGCCCTCCTTCGCGTCCACTGCCTTCCTCACTCTTTCGAGGATTGCGGCCCCTGAATCCGCAGCCTGTGTTGAAGAGACGACAACGGAGTGCAGCGTCGTTCGCTCCGGGACCTGTGTGGCCCCAGTGTGGCATTTATTGACGGCCGCTACACTCGCGTATATAGGTCGTCTCTCCCACACTTTCCTTGCCAGCCAGACTGTCTCGGAGCTTTTCCACATGCTCAGTATTTAGTTTTACAATTGAGATGTGCTCCTTGAGGGTGGTGATGAGCTCAGTCTGGCTAGCAAGCACCTCCGTGGATACGGGTTGGGGACTATGGTTGACAGTGGGTGCGGGTACCGGTACGGCTATGGGTGCGGAAGGAGCCCTGTCCAGCTCACACTCCTTGACCAGCTCATAGAGCCGGTTTATGGCTTCGAGTACCGCAGTCTTAATTTCGGCCTTGAGGTTGCGCGAGTTGCCCAAATTAAGCTTAGCCCTATTTAGGCAAGCTCGCGCCTCCGCAGTGCGACTGCGGCACTCGCCCTCCGGCTTCTTAAACGGTCTGGGAGCATTGACAGGGGCTCGGCGCGTCGACGGGGTAGCAAGGCTCTCCTTGGACGCGAGGGGTATTTCGTCTCCGAAATCAATTTGCCTCCTCGCGTCAAGAGTCGTGGGCTTCGCTTTCTCCGCCGATCGCGGCGAGCCACTGGAGCACTGGGACCTCACGGTACTGGATGGGGTGCAGAACATATTGTCGGGCTGAGAGCAGATAGAATCAGAATTGACCCCTGTACAGAGGGGGTCGATACAATTGTATCCGCTCGTGAGGAGAGAAGAACGAACACTGGGTACTGTGACCCTGTAAAGGGGGGACCACAGTAAGACAACACACAAATAAATCAAACGATTTTGTAAAGAAAATTGGAGTAATAATTATAGTCAAATTAAAATGTCACAAACGACTGTCAATGCACTAAAATTTTTTTAAACTTCAAATAAAATTAAATACAATACAAGATTTCGTCACACTTAGTCAATAATAAACGAAGTCGGTTAAAAGACACTGGATACCCGAGTCCCTGTAAAGGGGGGAACACAGTATTTAATAACAGTAAATCAAATTTAAATAAATACTTGTTTATAATTAGATTAAATTAATATACGTTCTTTTTAATAATATTAAAAATGTATGTCATAAAATTGTCAAAATAATAAGGTAAAGCTATTTTCCCCTCCTAAAGCCAAAACTAAATTAAAATAAAAAATAAAAATTTTTGCCGACCTCTCTCCGTTTCCTTCTACCTATAGCTTTAAAACAGAGGGTGGGAGGGTGGGCAAAATTTTTTGCGAGCTAGACGCACGTGCCGCACGTCCAGAGAACGGGCTCCGCGCGGGCTAGCCGAAAATCGAATAAAATGTAGGTGGTTTGGAATAAAAATTTTGGGTTTTGCCCAAAAAACCAGTTTTTGGGGCAAAAAATTTGGAAAAACACCCCCAATCTGAACCCAGGACCACGGAACGCGGCCAAAAGCGCAGGGATGGAGGGTGGGTGTGCCAGAAACTATTTAAAATTATTAGAGCAAATAAAACTTTATATTTGAATTAAATATGAATTAAATTGATATAGAAATTTTGAAAAATTTTACAAGTGTAGGAGGGAGAAAATTTTTTGGGCGTCAGGTCAATTTAATATGTTCAGGGAGCAGGCGAAGCACCACTCCTGTCGATTTACGCTGAAAACAGCTTGAAAAAGGCTTGTATACAACTAAAAATATCAACGTTTTGCTAAAATTTTCGTTCCCCTTGAGGTGGTTTAGAAATAGTGTCAGAGTTTCTAAACCACCTTGAGGTGGTTTAGAAACTCTGACACTAGGGTGTGTGTTTTATTACGAAGGTACAGTCCCAGTCACAAGGCATAATAACTAGAGGAGAAGAAGGGCAAGAAACTCCAACTATACCTATTTAAAAAGGGACACCTCTACATAACCTTTCGAGGATACTGGCGCAATGTTTTGATGTTAAGTAAGATGGTTTTCCCTCTTTTTCGATAGGTACCACCCTGACCCTGAGCAGATTGACAGCCGGACGAAATACTTCTCTCCAAGACTCGGCAGAACCATGAACTTCTCACCGCGGCTTGGAAGAGAACTCTCTTATGGTAAGCATATGCCTAATGCCTATATACATACATATATATTTTATTAACCTAAACATTCCCACAACTGGACAATAGCCCTTCCCCTAAGCTATGACCTTCGTTAACTCTTTTTTAGCGCAGTGTGCTGCTTCTTAAATCTGAATCATCAAAAGAAGATGAAATACACTATATGGCTATTTGACTGACAGAAATAACATGATGTGTGAAAAAAGCTCAGGGAAAAAAGTAATAAAATTGATCAATAAATAATAATAATAATATTCCACAACTATCACACAACGCCATCTAGTCCCAAGCTAAGCAGAGCTTGTGTTATGGGTAATAAATGACGTGCTAGACAAAGCAAACACATATTGTGTAATTTCTGTTAGTTTTTTTAAATAACATAACATTTTCGTGAATTTTTAACAGCGGTCATATAGCCAATTGAATCTTTATTAGCCGACGACCAGCTTATTATTTTAACTTATTAATCCCTCGTTCAAAAATATCATTATTTTTTCTATTCCAGAAATGTTACCCAACAAAATCAGGGTAGTACGAAGCACTAATAAAACGCAATCGACTTAAAATGGACAACAACTAAACGCAACTAGACCTCAAAAGTAATTAAATTTTTGTAAAAATATATTTGTTTTGGACGAAATAATGTACTGTTTTATATATAAGTAATATTAATATTAGTATTTAATGTGGAAATAAAGGATTTAAGCTATTTTCTTGCTATTTTTTTTTATCTTCCTTCCTACTTTCACCACGCTTAACTGAGATTTTAATGATTACTTACTTATCACTTAGTGAAAATTTCTTTTTTTTTTTAACTATCCCGCCACACTGTTCCCAAACCACTGTAACTCCTGTTAGCCAGAATCAACAGTGGCGACCACAAGAAAAGCGCCGAGACAATGAAGCCCGACGAAGTCCCAGAGAAACGATTTAACTGTCTTGGATCCCGCAACGAAATTAATCAGAAAAGAATAGCGGAGGAGTTGGAAAAAACATAATTTCCACTTCCCTCCATATCAGCAGGAGAAAGAACAGAACAAGGCCAATAGGCACACAGGGACGTAATTAGGTATACAACTGGGATAAGCCCAGTTGCCTAGCACCACGGATATTATTGACATAATATTACTGGGTCCTAAGTTGTGAGCTGTTATATTTGATTCCAATAATAGTTATGACAAAAATGCTTTTAATGCACGGAAATTTGTTCTAGTTCATTGTTGTTTGTTCATATATCAAAACCTTCAATAAACTGTCAAAACCTTTACTAAGTGACGGCTTAAGTAATCATTAAACGACTCTGAGTACGACTTAGTCCCCGAATTGTTAGGCAATAAAAATAAATAAATAAAATAAAATAAAAACTTTTTATTTCAGACAAAAAGAGTCCATAGAATGTTAGTAGGTACAGTAAAACTTATGAAACTAGTGTTAGTAGTAAAAACAAAACAAAAATGGTTAATTCATAATGTGGGTGTTAACCCAGTGCTTGACGTACCGCGTGTCCAGCCTATCCGCAATAACAGCCAGGATGCTGTTGGAGCTGGCGCGCAACCTGCCAAGTGCTGCGGCGCATCGTTTGCGGAGTACGGCGTGAAACCCGTCTACGTGTGCGTCCGCAAACATACCTGACGCACTGCACCAGCGCGGCAGCCCCAACAACGCCCTGAATGCATTGTTATATTGGACGCGCAGGGCGCTGAAAGATCTTTGCGTATAATGAGCCCACAGGCTGCACGTGTAAAGTGATGTGCAATGCGCTCTGAAAAGTGTTAATTTCACTTGCGCATTACAACGTTTAAACCTGTGGGCTATCATATTCGCTCTGATTGACAGCGCCCTACGCTCCCTGTCCATGTCCTCATCGTCGCGTAGGTGATCCGTGACTATGTGCCCAAGATATTTAAAACAGGTGACTAGTTTCATGGGTGTCCCATTCAAAGCCACGGGAGGAACCTGATCCGGTGTCTTGGTACCTGCTTTAAATATCATGAGCTCACTTTTTGTTACATTGTATTTGAGGCCATGCTTAGCCGCGTACGTCTCACACACATGTACTAGCTTTCTAAGCCCACCAATCGTTGGGCTCAGCAGCACCATGTCGTCTGCATAACTCAGATTATTTACACAGATATTATCAATGTGGCAGCCGACATGCATGCTGCTGAGCTCAACGATTAGCGCATTAACATACAGATTAAACAAAACTGGGGATGACAACCCACCCTGTCTCACCCCACATTGTAGCGAGTATGGATCGGATAGAATGCCAGCCCACTTTACATAATTGACCTGACTCTGATACCAAAACTTTAGGATATTTATTGTCTCCCTCGGTATATTGGTCCTCTCAAGCTTATCCCACAGTTTATCATAATTGACAAGGTCAAAAGCCTTAGAGAGGTCCAAAAAACACGCATAAATGGGCGTTTTCCTACTGGTATAGTACTCAACAGTGTGCTTAAGGCTCAATATAGCACTCTCTGTAGAAAGTCCAGCGCGAAAGCCAAACTGAGCGTCGTGTAGGTGTATAAATTCTGTTAATTGAGCCTCGAGCACACTGTCCAAAACCTTTGCAATAGCGGTAGCTAGTGAAATCGGCCTATAGTTCGATTTTGCCGAACAATCTCCAGTCTTGTTTTTTATTATGGGAGTAACTATAGTTTTTGTTAGTTCACTAGGCAGGTAGGAATGACTAATGCATAGATTAAAAAACATCGACAAAAGCCTCGAGATGTGAGGCCCTGCATTTAGCAGATGTTCGACGCTGAGCCCATCATGTCCCGGTGATTTCCCTCCCACCTTTCATATTTTTCAGAATCTTTTGTATGTCCTTAGCACTCACTCTTAGTTTGATGTTTTCACACGCGGGGTCAGCGTCGAGCATAGACTTAGAAGCGCCTAAAGGGGATTGCATGGTGAAGTGATCTTTGAACATGTTAGCGATCATCTTTGCGTCTGTGACACCCTCGACACTCAAAGGAACGCCAGGCCCGATGTTCAGTCTGTTGGTATGTTTCCAAAATTCCCGAAACTTATTTTTCGAATGCAGTGTCGCTAGCCGATCCATCTTTATTTGCTCCTGATGTTGTTGACACCATTTAAGCTTAGCTTTGAAAATCTTTCTGCTATGACACATTGCTTCATAAATAAAGCCCTCTTTAGGTTTACCAAACAGTACCCAGTTCTGAAAATCAAGCCTGGCCACCCCATGAGCTTCGCCAACATACTTATTCCATCCCATAATTTGTTTTTTCCTATTGCTCGTACACACCCTATAACTCGACTCAGATGCCTCACCAAGCGCTGAGACAATATCAGTATACAAATTATCTAGGATTTGTCTATGCTCTAAATTATTACACAGTTTATCACAGCATTCCCTTAATTCCATTGGAAAGTCAATTTTTCTTAATAATGTATTGCATAGGTTTGTATACATACCGATTTGTTCTGGATTTCTCTCACCCCAGGTCACTTTACTTCGAGGTACAATTGGAGTAACATTTTTAGGTTGAAATACACTAAGATTGCACTTAACAGACATAGGATAGTGATCAGACCAGTAAACATTATAATCAACCCAGACATCTGTAACAGCGGGCCACGCTCCGCTAGTAACAATTATATGGTCTAACCACCGCTTACAACCATGCGCTTCACTTACAAAAGTGTGCGTGTTAGAGTCTGCCCCAATCTTAACAATATCGGCACATACCCAGTCCACATCATCACAAAAACCCAGAAGCTCATTATAGAAGTTCTCATTTGGATGTGCATTGAAGTCACCAAGAATATAAACATAGTCTATACCACATTCTTCAATGATCGCATGTATAGCACCCATGCACTGCGTTAACTCGGTCATATTTTCCGCACAGTCTGTAGGCATGTATACCGATACACACAAAATGGGACGTTCACTAGTCACTATTTTGATTGCACATATCCTAGGGTGGTTACAATCTATTACCGTAACCGACGGGAATAAACTTTTACGCCACAATAACGCCGTTCCTCCATGAGGTCTGCCACGCAATATTCCAGCAGACGTGTCCACTGCTGAAGTTCCAGTGAAGCCAAAGTCAGGATTGATACTGCTGAGCCATGGTAATTCATACGGCAGTAGCCATGTCTCTTGAAGAGCAATAACGTCCGACACCAGCATTAGACGCCTAACATCTTCTATCGACCTCTTAACATTTTTACAGTTGAATGTTGTGAGGGTACAACTTGAGTTTTTATCATCCATTTATATTAAGTGATTGGTTTCAAAACATTTTCAACGCATGTATTCGTTTCTCTCTCAGCGTTGCCACGACTAAATTCCACAAAACGCCGATATAAGATACCATCAGGCCAAAAATTCTCATTCATAAACATGTTCACACGGTGCCTCGGAACAGAAATCTTAAAGGCATTATAGTCTCTTTGAGACTTCATATTAATTTTTAGTAGGTGTACACGCAACTTTGTCTTACTGAATATATGATCAGAGATGTCACTTTCAGTAGTACTCTTATCCACATTATAAATAAACAACGGTACCTTAATATCAGCCGCCTTGAATTTTCCTTCAGGTTCCATGATTGCCGTGCCTTTCTGTCCCACAAACTTATTTTTCGACCGATTTTTCTGAACAAGTGTCCATTCATCTGCAGGTTCCACATTTTTCCGTTGACTGGGCTTGTTGGCTATATCAGCAAAGGTCGAGGGTTTCGGCGAAGAATCCATTATTTGTGACATCACAGTACTTTTTTGTAACACAGATGTTTCTGTTACGTTGTTTACGCGCGGGCACATCGTTGTTTTTAGTTGCGCATTGACATCGGTGGTATTGAGCGCACCAAATGACGCGCACACAGTACTTGAGTTTTCAACTTGAATACGAGCATCGACATTCGCTGTTTTAGATGCGCAATCGTTATCTACAAAATCTATTGAGTGCGGGTTGGATGGTGGCGACGACGCCGCAAAACCGGTTTCCTCGTTCGCACGGATGCTAACATTTTTGTTTCTTGGTTTGTTTACAAAATGAGATCTCTGTTCTAGCGGCGATTGACTTGTTCCTGATTTTATGGAGACATATTCTAGCCCCATTGGCCCACTGTCATAGGAATTATTATTAACAAGGTGCGCGCCTCTTTTCCTGTTCACATTGCTTCCGAAATAATTAACAATCGAGGCCTGTTTCAAGTTTTCTACTTCACTTTTTAATGAGTTGAAGGTCTCCATTGACACGTAGTTCTCCTGCACATCACTTAGGTCCCGACGCAATAGTAGTAGGTCTTTTAGAAGGCGCGTTACATCTACGTGATCAAATGTAACGGGGGGTAGTTTATGCAGATCGCGGGCCACGAAAATTGGGATTAACTCAGGATCGGTGTTCTTCAGCAAGGTTAACACGTCTTCCAGGTCCCGCTGAGACTTCCCCTCACGTTTGCGAGTTTTCAAACGCAAAGATGTTGGCAGTGAGTTGAAAAGCAGCTTCTTAGCCTCCTGTATTTCCTTTGCAGAGAAAGCAGTTCCACATATTCTCACTAAACTTTGTTCGTCCATTACATCTATTTTATTGCTCACAAAAGCTAATAGTTCATTTATAACGATCTTACATTTGGCACATTTCACAATATCTGATTCCATAGTTCAAGAGCACAAAAGCACATCCGTACGTTACGGCGCGCAGCGCGGACTGTGTTATATTTCAGTCCCATGCAATAGGGGGCAGGCCTATGGTTGTCATTGCATGTTTTTGTTCTGGACCTTACCTGAGAACCTTCTAGTTACGAAGATATTGGAGCTTCACCTTTTTTAATAATTTAATTTTAGACACCACCAAGACACTAATAAGTGCAAGAAATTATTTTTAACATTATAGAAAAGGAATTTGTGTATTGGTGCCCATCTATTTCTCGCTCTCTCACAGGACCATACAGCTAATATTACGTATTTTTCGAGCCAGGAGCAAATTCCAATAACATTTTACCCGACCCGAGAATCGAAAACAGGACCTGCCCCCATAATGCGTATCTTTTTAACGTCAGTGGCTATCAGAAATGTCCATAGATTAACTGTAAATTGGTTATGGTTTGGTACATTTTTTTCTTAAAAACTCACCATTTGACAGTTATTTGATAGACATTTTAAGTTATCCACTGTCAATAAAAGATACACAATAGCCCTGCTGGACCCCATGCTCGGTAGTAGCACTTGTAAACATGAGACCATTGGCCATGCTACAAATTCTTTATGTAAACTATAGTTATTTCGAATGTTATATTTTATCTGAAAAAAATTGATCTGACTCGTAAAATGTGTTTTATGTAGCTAACCTGTAACTGGCGATATTGTAGTTTAGGTACACAATTAAAATAATGCAAATTTTATTGACGAAATCAAAATCAAAGCATTTAATTTTATTTTAGGTTGTCCCGTTACAGGCACTTTACAATAGTCGAAACGAACTGCCGGTTCGCGATTTAAACTTACTGCACCGATTTTCAAGTTGTTTTCACCAATGGATAGAGAGGTTCTCGAGTAAGATTTAAGTACATATATATTTTTTTTTACAAATTTTTTTTCGCCGTTCTTGGTCGCCATTCGGTGACGGCCTTTTTCCACTTATCCTCACTGCGCCTTGCTAGGTGTTCTGCCTAATTCCATTTGATTTCCGTATTAATACTTAGTTCACTATCATCATCTGCCTATAATGTTCCCACTGCAGGGACTCTGGCGGTCCCAGTGCGGGCTAGTAGTGTCACATGTCTTCGATTTTTTTTGTTCTAAGACATGCCGGTTTCCTCACGATGTTTCCTTCACCGTTTTGACAGCAGCAGTGATGAAGTAAATTACACAAAGTAATGCGCCTGCCTATCTTCGAACCCACGACATACTGTTCGTAAGTCGGGCCCGCCACCACTGCTTAGTTACCTACAATAAAAAATCGAAATCGTTATATAATAAAGTATACAAAATCACTTTATTTATTGACTCCTACTGTATTTATTGACATATTCAGAAACATTGTATTTGGAAAGTCATACTATTATGAAATAGGTCTTACCTCAAAATACTAAAAGTTATGCTACGAAAAAAAATCCTTTGAGTTTTGCTAAAAAAAAAAAATCTGCCCCTCTCCGCATTTGCAGTGTTAAAAACAGCTCAATAAACGAATCCAGGAGTTAATTTCAATAAAACCGTACTTTGTAACGAACGAAACACGTTTTTCAGCCGTAGTTAGTCGCATATAAGTATTTTGCACGATGTAAATACTTACTTTTATTTAAAATTCTACTCTAATAAATAGAAAACTATAGTTGCCTAATGTATTTCTTATATTTTCTCATTTTATGTAAGTACTAATTTTGTTAAGATATTTGGCATTTATCACCTAACAGTGCTAACGTAACGGATGGCCGATGGGGCCGAAAAGTTCTGGAATGGTGACTGCGAACCGGAAGACGTTGCGTTGGAAGGCCTCCCACTAGGTGGACCGATGACCTGGTCAAGGTTGCAGGAAACCGCTGGATGAGAGACGCACGGGACCGGTCAATGTGGCGACACCTGGGGGAGGCCTATGTCCAGCAGTGGACGTCTTTTGGCTGGAATAATGATGATGATGATGATGAGTGCTAACGTGATGGATCATCATCATTCTCCTAGCCTTATCCTAATTTATATGGGGTCGGCGCAGCATGTCTTCTTCTTCCATACTTCTCTATTAATTGTCTTCTCAGTAGTCACCTCCTTACTATAGCCATCTCATGTTTTTAGTGACCTTGACGCCGAAACCAACAGCAGAATCAGTGCTGCTGCTGCAGCTTTTGGTAAATTAAATTCCAGGGTCTTCTGCTCACACGACCTAAAGCGCGCCACTAAAATATCAGTGTATATGGCTGTTGTGCTAATACCTAACATTCTATACTCTGCCGAGACATGGACACCGTACCGACGTCACATTCAACAATTGGACCGATTTCAACTCAAATGCCTTCGTACAATTCTTAACATTCATTGGTCTGATCGAGTGCGCAATACTGAAGTATTGAGACGAGCCAATGTGGGTGGTATTGAGGCATACCTCATGAGGAGGCAACTTCGGTGGTGCGGCCATGTGGCACGCATGTCAGAGCAGAGAGTGGCGAAGCGCATCCTTTACTCGGAACTTCAGGAGGGCAAGCGAAAGCATGGCGGACAACTCTTGAGGTTTAAGGATGTTCTAAAGCGACACATGAAGGGTTGTGGCGTAGATCCATCTCAGTGGGAAGAGCTTGCGTCTAACCGCGGAGAGTGGAGGTCACTGGTACAACAGAAAGTTTTTGACTTTGAGGCTCGTCGGCTCTCAAAACTGGATTCGAAGCGTGACGAATTAACAGCCCGACCACCAGCGGCAATCAGTTACTATGTTAATGGTGCTCTCACGTGTCCACTCTGTGCGAGAATATTTGTTAACAAAGGTGGGTTTTCTAGCCACATGAGAGCCCATGATAGACGCCAGTAGGATGACGATGATGTGGTCGCCGTAGCCGAAACCGGCTTGGAAGGATTATTATTATAGCCATCTCATTCTTCACACAGTCTATCCATCGTTTCTTTGGTCTTGCTTTACTCTTATAGCCATGTATATTCGTGGATTATAGCCTATCCTTCTCTCAGAGAGGAGGCCTGAGTCCCTGCAGTGGGAACATTATAAGCTGATGACGATGATGACGAATATATTGAACTTGTTTCAGGTTACACCTCAACTTCAATAACACCAGTCAATAGTTATGTCGTTTTAGCAGCAAACCTCAATGATTTGCGAACGATAGCAAAGAAATTTGCTCACAAAGACGTAGTCAATGAAATCAAAGCAATAGTTCTAGAGAAACGAAATAAATACTATAGAAAACCATCTAAGTATGACCAACAGGAAGACAGAATTGTGGAATATGATGAACCATACGATGATTCTTCGTATGAGGATTCTTTCGAATTGGCTGAAGGATTGAGAACTGCAAAGCAGTTGAAAAATTTATATAAATCTAAAAAAGCAGCAGAAGTTGCGTTTGTTGAACCACGTAAATATAAGCAGGTAACAAAGGTTGCAAGACGTATGGCTGATATTACAACTTTAAATGATATCGTACAAAAAGTTAAAGAGAATCTTTTAAAAGAATTTTATGAAAGTGGTAATGCACTTGGTTATAAAATTGCAGACAAAAAGCAATTAGAAGATTCTCAGGACTACAATAATGTTCCAAGCAAATATGCGACACAGGCTAAAGTGGGCCAAAAAAAGAAACCTGTATATAATTCAGTTCCAATGAAAATTCTAAAGGAAGAAGTACAATTTGAGGCTTATGAAGATACCGACAACCAACCTCAAATGCAATACTCTAACTATTATAAACCTATTGTAAAAAAAAGTCTCGGTAACAGTAATAATTACCCTTTTATTTACGCTACGAATACTATACCTCAAAGTCCTCAAAAGAATAAGAAAAAAGTGAGGTTCGTAAAACAAGTGCTTGCGCCAGTTCATTCAGATCAAGTGCAGTCTGTTCATGTATCACAGTCAAATTTCGTCCAACAACCAAGTTTAGACCATCAGTCAAATATCCTGCAAAATTCGAAATTGGAGCCGCATTTATTATCTTGGCGTCAAGAAAGCATGGACCAACCATCGCTCCAACAACCAAACATAGCCCAACAGTTAGCCTTAATGCAGCAACAAATAAACGAACTAGCCAAAATCATGCAAGCCAATGGCTTAAAAAAGAAAACTGCGTTAGGAATAGAAGCTATAGATGCTCATTTCATACTACCACAAAAAAACGTTAAAGAGAATAAAACCAGTGAAAATCAGAAAGACCATGATGAAACAATAGAAGACACTATATCAGAAGAGATTGCAACCGAACCTGTTGTTAATGAAACCAGTTTTATAGATTTGACTGCAAAAGGTGTGGTCGAGAACGAACAATTTGAAGAAGAGTATTCAGTTGGGTCGATGAAAAATGAAGAAGAAATAACAGAAATCGATTCAAATGAAGAACTGCTTGATGAACCAATGCATGTAGTAAAAGTTGACAATAATGTGAGAAAAGGTTTTGGAAAAACACATACTCAGGAGTTCGGCAACCCGTATGCTGGGCCACCTATTGTTGAAAAGACGTACAATTTTAATGCGCCAAAAAAGGTGGCTGATGATCCAAATCCATACTAATATTATAAATGCGAAAGTAACTCTGTCTGTCTGTTACTCAATCACGCCTAAACTACGGAACCAATTTGCATGAAATTTGTTATGGAGATATTTTGGTACCCGAGAAACGACATAGGCTACTTTTTGATAAAAAAAAACTTTATTCTATGGGTTGAAAGGAGGGTACGAAAATATTACTTTTGGTCGCGATAACCGGCATCGGTAGCGATAACCTACATCCGCGCGGTTGAAACCGCGGTCATCAGCTAGTGTGCATAATTATAATAAGGGTGCTAATTAAACCGGCTTCTTTTTAATAGCATTAATTGCATCTAAAAATCTAACTTGCCTTCTAAATTACTAAGTCAGCCACAATTAACGAGCATCTAAATAATACTATCTTAGCCACAAGTTATCTTTTTTAAAGCCACTCTAAATACAACTCAGCATCGTGATTATTTTTTAGCATCTAAATTTGCAACATGGATTCAAACAGTAAACTTCTAAAATATTAATATATGGCATCAAAAAAATATTCAATTAGCTTCTAATTTATTAACTCAGTACGTTTAAATTATAACTCATGCCACATTAACTGAGCATCAACATTTAATTAAAATTGTCATCAAATATTATATTATAGCCAATAATAGTACGTATAAACTCCTGTCGTGTCATCGAAAGGCTTAAATGTAGAAGTTCAGAGTATTTAATGACCTAAATATTGAAGTTCAGAGTATCGAATGTCCTAAAGATCGATTTTATTTACATGTTGCGCTACAAAAGTTATCGACAGAATCGCTTCAGAACTTCATTTTTATCGGAAAACTAGACAATAAATTGTGAAAACATTTCTGCAAGCAACTCAGAAGTAGCGCTCGCCGGCCGCTGCCGCGGCACCGCTCGCTTCGCTCGCTCGGCTCGCGCGTTTGGCCACAGTTTTAACCTAACCTAACCTATTTGCCTCAGTTTACAATGACGAGTCATACAATCTGACTGTGACTAGTCAATTAGACAATGGTTTTTTTTTTTTGTATAATGTGTCCTAATACGGTTAAATCATAAAAAATACAATCTAGCTTAATACTAAAGCTAATGAGTAATTCTATTTTGACTTAATTTGCTAGGGAGACTACGTCTAAGAATGTGTCCATTAACACTTTTCTTATTGTCTCTATTAAGGGGAAGACACTTTTTTCTTGTGTAATTAGACAATGGTAAAAACATTTCTGTACATTTCTGTAATAATCTAAAGTGTATCTAAAGTTGACATTTTAAATACACGTGACTAACTCGTCAGTACATGAATCGAATGGCGCTCTCTGATTAGTGCAAATGGCCGGTCACTGTCGTCTCGCGCGCTCGCGCCAAATCTTGCTGTTGCTATTTTCACGATAAAAGAATGTGATGTATTATTTTACATGCTAAGTTATAATAAATAATGTTGACTATGGTCGCTTCAATTGTATTTTTTTGAGGGCCTTGTGTTGAAGCTGTAAAATGTAAAATGGTGGTGAGATATAAATTCCGTGGCTGAGTTAGTAAATTAGGTGCCTATGTATAAATAACAAGGACAAGTTAATATAATTGTTTATCGTCACTTGATGCTTTCTATAGAATATTTAGTGGGCGTTGTAAAAAAGACGAATTAGTATATTAGAGGCTATATAATTTTCCCGTGGCTTTGTTATAAAATTAGAAGTTTGATCCTGTGGCCAATTAAAAAAACTGCGGCTCGATTAATTATTTCTCTTTATTTACATGTTTTGCTATAAAAGTTATCGACAGAATCGCTGCAGAAATGTATTTTTATCGGATAACTAGACAATTGTGAAAAAATTTCTGCAAGCAACTCGGAAGTAGCGCTCGCCGGCCGCTTCCGCGGCACCGCTCGCTGCGCTCGCTCGGCTCGCGCGCGTTTGGTCACCGTTTTAACCTAACCTAACCTATTTCCCTCAATTTACAATGACGAGTCATACAATTTGACTGTGACTAGTCAATTAGACAATGGTAAAAACATTTCTGTTACTAGTTGGTATTATTAACGTAAGTGTAATAATCTAAAGTGTATCTAATGTTGACATTTTGAATACTCGTGACTAACTCGTCAGTACATTAATTCAATGGCGCTCTCGGATTGCTGATTGGTGCAAATGACCGGTCACTGTCGTCTCGAGCGCGCGCGCCAAATCTTGCTGTTGCTATTTTCACGATAAAAGAATGTGATGTATTATTTTACATGCTAAGTTATAATAAATGATGTTGACTATGGTCGCTTTAATTATATTTTTTTGAGGGCCTTATGTGAAGCTGTAAAATGTAAAATGGTGGTGAGATATAAATTCCGTGGCTGAGTTAGTAAGGTGCCTATGTATAAATAACAAGGACAAGTTAATATAATTGTTGATCTTCACTTGACGCTTTCTATAGAATATTTAGTGGGCGTTGTAAAAAAGACGAATTAGTATATTAGAGGCTATATAATTTTCCCGTGGCTTAGTTATAAAATTAGAAGTTTGATAACGTGGCCAATTAAAAAAACTGTGGCTCGATTTATTATTTCCCATAGTATAAGTATATGAATTGCGTTAACATTCTTAAAATGTTCAGAATAGTGAGTTGCAGCTTGGACGGCGTTGCACTGCAAAAATTCTGAACTAAAGTACATATTATAATTCATATTATGATTCTTATTATGATACATATTATGATTCGTATTATGATTCATATTACGATCCATATTATGATTCCTATAATGATTTGTATTATGATTCATATTAAGTATGATACATATTTTTCTAACACTAATTTGACTTGTTTAAGTAAAATAAGTGAAAAATAAAAAGGTTACGGTAATTAGGCAAAGAACGCAAAATCGGAGGATAACCGTAATAATCAACTCCTATAGATACGTAAAAGGTCAATTTTTTATTTGCTCTTTGTACTCAGTCACCTTTACCTTCAAATATCTCAGTAGCATCTGGCAAAGCACAAAAGGGTCTACTGTGCCTTCGTAGACTTGGAGAAGGCCTATGACAGTGTATGGAGGGAAGAGCTGTGGTCGACTCTGACGACTCTATCTATGTACAGTGTGGACAGGTGCTTGGTACGAGCACTAAAATCTTTGTACATGGATTCTAGTGCTTGTGTTAGGATTAATGGGGCATACACTGGCTGGTTTAGCATCTCAAGAGGTGTTAGGCAGGGCTGTGTAGCGTTTCCTTGGCTGTTCAACCTATACATGAATAGCTGTCTGACAGATCTAAAAGAGAGTGAGTATGGATTAAGGATGAATAAGTTTGTATATTTGGGCAGTATGTTTACAAGAGATGGAAAGATTGACGCAGATGTGGAAAGGAGAGTAAATGCGGGAAATAAGGTAAATGGTCTATGCATGCGGTGGTGACCAACAAGTCCATGTCAAAAGAGGCTCAGCTGGCACAGGCCTATACTTTTGTATGGCAGTGAATGTTGGGTGTGGCAAAAGAAGCATGAAAGTAGGATTAATCCTGTGGAAATGCGTTCATTGCGAAGCATGTGTGGTGTAACTATGAGTGATAAATTGAGGTTATACGAGAACGTTGCGGTTTAAAAGAAGATGTAGTGACAAGAATTGAAAAGAGTATGCTAATGTGGTTCGGTCATGTGGAGAGGATGAGTGAAAGTCTATTATCGAAAGGTAGATGTGAGTGGCAACGCCGGGAGGGGACGCCCTACGAAGACATACACTGATCTTATTGGTGCCGTTCTTCAGAAAGGACAGGTGCGTAGTACTCGTAACCGGCGTGCGTGTATGACCAGATGTATGAATGTGGACGAGGCATAAGGAGTATATAAGGATCGTAGCAAGTAGCGTTCTGTGGTTTCTGCCTACCCCCATGAGAAAAGGGCGTGAGTTTATGTATGTATGTATCTCGGTAACGTGACACTTTTGGGTACCCTGTTACTGGAAGTTTTTTGTTCGTCTATATGTCCTCTATTCATACATACCACTTTCAACGTGGGCCGGGATTTCGAAAAAAAATCAAAATGGCGGAGGGTCGATATATGACATCTCCCATACAAAAAAAGTTCAAACCCCTTTAATTTAACTTTATTTCTTAGAGAACGTCGAACTAGCAATCGTCGGTTTTTGGTGCATATGTATTAGTTCTGGCTTTATCGTCGTTTTCGTATGGCTTTGAGTATCGCACAGCTTTGTCCGATACAGTCGAACCTGAAATGAGGTTTTATTTACAATATTTACAAACTACAATTTAAAGACAGTGCTGCGTGTCGCGGGTTCGATCCCCGCACGGAATAAATATTTGTATGATCTACAGATAGATGTTTTGGGTCTGGGTATTTGTGTATGTGAGTTTAAATGTTTGTGAACGCATCCCACGATACAGGAGAAATTCCTAGTGTGGGGCTATTCAAGCGTTCGCATCTGGCAGTTATCACTTCATGTTGATGAGCTGATTGAGGCTAACTTACCTCCTAGTTCAGTTATTTTAATACAGGGTGGTCTGAAAATCCTCGATTGCGACAATAATCTCGTTATGTTTGACGTATTAAGTTTCCACTTATTAAGAAGATCTTTTACTCCGTATTTTAGACCCTTAAAATCGTGTGATCTGCCTGAAAAACATAAATAATTGAGATCTGTTTAGCACATTGTACAGATGCGAATTTAATGTAATAGGCATTTTCTATTAGTCAACCTTTTTTACGATGCAGAGACAAACAGTGGTAGGTGAATATATCTGAAAATTATTGAATTTACTTAATACTACGATGTGTGTCAGTGCCTTATCCGCCTTTCACACGCTCAAGTTTCACCAGTCACCACACTTTTGCCTGTGCGATTACATCGGTGCACACAGTACATCGTGCGTGTGGTTGGTAATGGTAATACAGTTTTACCAACCACACGCGCGATGTACCGCAAATCTAGTCTCCAGTAACCGAGAAATTCCGATGGAAAAACCCAATAACATTTACCCGACCCAGGAATCGAATCCAGGACTTCATACCTCGAACTACAGCACTGATGATAGCCTTGACCGCGCTTATATCCCAATGATATATCCTTATCGGGATATTACTGAGCTCAAACAGTGTCGATCGAATTTCGTCCGTGGTAAAATCCGTTATATTTAAGGTAAGTAGGTATTGTAGCCTGAAAATAATAATACACCAATTTTACTTATGATAATAATGAAAATTAAATGGAAACATTACATGTCTGGCTATTTCGGTCGTAACATTTTGAAAACATCACATACACACACGCACCCACACACACCCACACATACACACACCCACAAATACACACACACCCACAAATACACACACACCCACACATACACAAATATACGAATACACACTCTCACACATCATCATTTGCCAAGCCTTTTCTGTAGTACTTTGGGTTCGGCTTCCAGCTGAATACCAGTATTTTACATGGAGTGACTGCCTGTCTGACCTCCACACCCCAGTGTCCCCAGTTAATACTGGGCAATACGATACCCTCCCATCATCTGTGGATATTTCAACTGTCTAGCTATCATGGTTCATGAGTTACAGCCTGGTGTCAAACAGACAGACAGCGAAGTTTAAGTAATAGAGTCCCGTTTTTACCCGACTGCGACGAAGCCCAAAAGGAGGGTACCCTTTGGGTAGGTACGGAATCCTTTTTTTTTTGGCGGGTGGAAAATCATCTAATAACCCCTCCCGCTCTTGGGCAGAGCGAAAGGGAGTGTCAGACTTCTACTGACTAAAAACCACCCATGTTCCTTATTAGCCTTTCATGTCGAGGCCGCGGTATCTCTTGCGAATAACTAACACTTACACACGGTGAGTGAGATTTGAACTCGGACCTCATTGATCGTAAATCCACTGCTTAGCCCAAATATCTATCGACACTTGGGGTACGGCACCCTAAAAACGTAAAAGATTAAAAACAAGCACAAACCTCCTAATATGCATATCCGAGGCATCAATATGCCTGTGACTAGATTTAACATTATAGTCGTACCCATTTAGAAACGGTGACAGCAAGTCTAAGCAATGCGTCCATTTCTGCGGCTTGTTTCTGTCTCGAGAAATGTCAAATTCGATATTATGCCTCCTATAGAATATTTCAACTTTAGGTTTCATGACTGATCTTTGCGATAGTTTGTTCTTCTTGTGGTGTTTATGCTCCATACTTGAAGATGTTTCTTTTTCTATACTTAAAGGTGTCTCTGTTGCTGTTTTCTCAACCTCAGGAGATGCTATATATTTTTCTGTAGTTGTCGGTTTTAATTGTGGAAGTTTATATCTACCATCTAACTTTCTTTTATCATGTTCGCTGATAGGAGTTATTGGTTCATTTGAGTTATCTACGTAGTCACCCTCGATTTCGTCTGACTTGTGATTTTGACTTATGTCTTTCAATAGGTCGTCTTTCAGATTTTTGATACGTAGCCCAATGGGATCCTTGTTCTCGTGCTGTACTTTTGTCGTTGTTGAGAATTTGTAGTGCATAGCTGTAATAACATTATTACAGCACATTATACATTAGTTTCATCATCATCATCATCCTATAATGTTCCCACTGCAGGGATTCAGGCCTCCTCTCTAGGAGAGGGATGAGCAATAATCCACCACGCGGGCCCAGCGTGGATTAGATGTCACATGTCTTCGATTTTTATTTTATTTTAATACATGCCGGTTTCCTCACGATGTTTTCCTATTTAGTTTAAATGAGTTTATTTTCACTGCGGTATTTAAATGTAGATATTTATGCTGTATGTAAGTTAGCACAACAACTCAAACTCAAAGCATTTATTTCAATTTCTCGTGACGGACACTTTTGCATAGTCAAAAATAAACTATGTACCTAAAGTCCAGCCACAGGCATAACAATTGTGAATAGACTGTGGTTACCCATTTCAAAATCGTTTATCCCATGGACACTATTTTCAAATGACTTTTTTAAGAAAAAGTCAATCAGAATCACTGGCTTTCCGTGCGCTTCCACCTAAAAATATAATATGAACTTATTACTTACATAATATTGACAAGAAAATGATAATTTCATGTTTTTTCATTGTAGGCGGGCACTAACTATCACGCTCTAAAGTAAATTACAAAGAAAAAGATTTAAAAGATACTATTGCATCTACAACCATTATAGACTTTACTTATATTAAAATAAATTTAGGTTATGTTTGTAAAAAGTTTAGGTGAAAAAGTTTAATAAAATGCAGATTTGTTTTTAAAAATTAAACAATTGCTCTTGTTATTTCAAAACACGATGATTAAATTAGTTCAAGCGTTTATAAATTTTACACCTTTGTTATTAAATTAACATGCTTTCATACTTACCGTAAGATCAGTGATGGATTAACCCTTAATCAAATTAAGCAATTGCCTAGGGCATCACGTCTGGGGGGGCACCAGAAGAAGCACGAAAAAATCCGTCCTTAGGGCATCACGTCTCACTCTCACGTCATGGCGTCACCAAAAACTAATTTGAAAATTCGCGCGTTAGTTAACACAAGAGTCCCGTCCGGACCTAGAGTCTTAGCCCCGCTCCCGTTTGCTCACTCGCTGCCCGCTAGTGCATTCGGCAATTCGAATGCACCGGAAAAGCCGCAAGGCGCATTTCAATAAATAAATCTAATATGCTTTGCGCCTACTCCACTTCTAAGGTACGTTATATTTCATCATCTTAATTTACAAGCGTATTGCCATCAACCGATGTAATTGAGAGCAAGCCCATTGTCATCTTTACAATATAGGAACACATTACACACATACATACATTTTTCATGTATGCTCCGCTCCTTTTGGTCGTAGCATGATGTTATATAGCCTATAGCCTTCCTCGATAAATGGATTATCCAACAACAAAAAGAATTATTCAGTTCCAAGCGGTAGTTCCTGAGAAATCTCTCCCCCAAGCGGCCGTAACGCTATTTCGTGACAAAAAATCCAAATCCACCCCATCTCTACAGAAGTTTCACTTCAAAAACTAATGTTTTTAGGCGGAAAAATTATAAATACCAATTCTAGTTAACATACGGATAGGGGGGGCCACAGGCGTGGATTGCTTAGGGCATCAAATAGTCTTAATCCGTCACTGCGTAAGATTATGCAACACCTGAATGAAAGCCAATAACGCAATATAACCTTTCCGGCTCTTACACTCCCTAAAACCTTTCCGGCTCTTACCCTCCCTGCCAGTCCCTGCTCACCCTGACTAGCAGTGGACGGATGACTTACGTAAACACAGGACACATCAAGCTATTCTACTTAATAAATAACTGATAATTTTAACAAATAGTATTAATTATATATGGTATAACAGATTAAACAAGTAATAATTATAAACATACATACTTACATAAAATATCATCACATAAAACATCAAAAGAAGTGATGGGCCTAGTATCATTCCTTTTGAGACACCTGAGGGAATAAATATTTACCTGCTCGAAAATGTCAAATTATATGTCAAGCAACCTTAACCTAAAGTGAGTCATTAGTGGCCGGGGGAACAGCCGGTCAATAATGTTGTACTGGATTTCATTATGACCCGCTGGTCAATAATGTGATTTAGAAAGAAAGAAAGAAAGAAAAAAAGAAAAAAATATTTATTTGGGACAAGCACAGGAACTACAAAAAATAATAATAACAAAAAAGAATATAAAACTAAATAAGAGAAAACCTGTGCGAGGCCAAAAAGGCTCCTATCTCAGCATGATGCTGCGATAAAAAATTTGAATTTGGAATCTCACATGCTCAGCTAAATAATTATAGTACCTACTATAGTGCGCGCGGAACTAGTTGGCCGCGCCTTAGGCATGTTTTTGTTTTTACATCTCTCATATTCGGTAAGTAGGTCCTTATTACCCCCAAATGGGGCTTGTAGGTGACCAATTAGCGCTCTAGGGTATTAATGTAGCAAGAAAAGCCCTAGGGCGGTAAGTAATTTAAAAAAAAAACACTTCACTCTTTCAAAAAGTTCACGTACATCTAACCATCATACTGGCAATAGACATCATGCATTCAGCCCAATGACAAAAGAGGTCGCTTCGCTATTCAGCCTTGTCTTCGTATGAGTATTACGCCTCCCCCACACAGGAGCGTTTTTCACGGAAAACGCGCCTGTGTGGTCCCAGGCTTAATAGTCACCAATTTTAAATATCGAACGGCGAAGCTCAATTTCGTTCTTGAAAAAGGCGGTAATAGAAAACTTTTACTTTAATAGTAGATTAGTAGCCAAGGGCTGTAAGGCATCAATTGCAGCCCGAGATATTTAGGCGCACGAGCGCAGCGAGGGCGCCAATAGTTCGAGGGTGCAATTGATGATTACACCCGAGCTAACTACTCTGCTTTACATCTCGATTATGAGGTAAGAAGAAAACCGGCATTACAAGAATAAAGTTTTCAAATATCTCTCTTTAGAACTTTCAGGCAAAATATTGTTAATTGCTGCTTCAGCTTCCATTTTCATTGAATCGGGAGTGCAGCTTATATCTCCATTACTTGCAGAACTCATGTTTTTTTCCTAATTAGCACGTAATTATAAAAAAAAATCCAAAAACAAACAATATTGAAAGTAAAGTTTTCTATTACCGTCTTTTTCATCTCTTTTTAATTTTTTTTTTTCAAGAACGATATTGAGCTTCGCCGTTCGATATTTAAAATTGATGACTATTAAGCCTCCCCCACACAGGCGGTATACTCATACGAAGACAAGGCTGAATAGCGAAGCGACCTCTTTTGTCATTGGGCTGAATGCATGATGTCTATTGCCAGTACTATGATGGTTAGATGTACGCGAACATTTTGAAAGAGTGAAGTGTTTTTTTTTTAAATTACTTACCGCCCTAGGGCTTTTCTTGCGACATTAATGCCCTGGAGCGCTAATTGGTCACCTACAAGCCCCATTTGGGGGTAATAAGGACCTACTTACCGAATATGAGAGATGTAAATATTGTTTGTTTTTGGGATTTTTTATAATTACGTGCTAATTAGGAAAAAACATGAGTTCTGCAAGTGATGAAGATATAAGCTGCACTCCCGATTCAATGAATGGAAGCTGAAGCAGCAATTAACAATATTTTGCCTGAAAGTTCTAAAGAGAGATATTTGAAAACTTTATTCTTGTAATGCCGGTTTTTTTCTTCTTACCTCATAATCGAGATGTAAAGCAGAGTAGTTAGCTCGGGTGTAAGCATCAATTGCACCCTCGAACTATTGGCGCCCTCGCTGCGCTCGTGCGCCTAAATATCTCGGGCTGCAATTGATGCCTTACAGCCCTTGGCTACTAATCTACTATTTATTTGTATTCTTTTCAATAAATTTAACAATTATTATTGTTCACGATATCTCGAGATTGGTCATTACTGTATTTAATTATAGTCTCCTGTGCATTGCGAGCTGTAGGCAACCCGCCCCCTCACCCCTGTCGCCACCTAAGGCGCGGCCAACATAGTTCCGCGCGCACTATAACAAACACCCTTTGGTGCCAGAAAGAGGAAAGCTATTCTCGATACCCTTACTACGCGTGGATGATATTCTCGATTTCCTACAAAATCATAACGACTGCTTCTTCATATCGTTGCCATGTTTTCGAAGACATAATAATTTGTAAGAATAATTAGATAAAGTTACGAACCATTTTTAAAAGGAATGGAATAACATTAAAACTGGCATTAATAATAACAAATACCGTACCGCGCCGTAATACCGTAATAGTAATTGGCTGTAAGGCCTCAGCCTCGAATTTTGCGGGCAGCGGGGCGGCGGCGGCGCGTCTTGTATGGAGTGCACCGCTCGTTGCCCGCTCCCGCGCCGCTGTATTCCGAGAACTGGTCCATTTGATTGTACGCTTATGATCCTGCCGCGCCCGCGCCGCCGCCGCTGCCGCCCCGCTGCCCGCAAAATTCGAGGCTGAGGCCTAACATTAGTTAATTTATTTTAAGTAAACTGCGCTAAGATAATATTGCTGTGGAATTTGTGAATAAATAATAAAACCTGTCTAAGTATACTACAGTCGTCTCCAATGACGTTCTAAATTCAAAATGCATACAGCCAATCATCCAAAACCATTCTACCATTTCTTTCTTATAATTATTTATATTTCATTATTTCTAATAAGTATGTAAGCTCAGGACGGCCTTCATCAGAATTATTCAACTTGCAGCGTGGGTATGTGGGTAGTCCAAGTAGGGTCATTTGAATTAAAACCGTTCTCTTGATAACTTAAACGATTTTACTTGAAATAATAATTAAATTACGTAACAATAATCACTTAGGCACATTACAATCACTTCAAAAAAAGAACTTTGATTATGAGGATGGATAGCGATTCGTCGAAAACGTGGTGCGCTTGCGACCGCTCTGTACGATCTGCCGTACCAAGATGGCCGCCCCGCTACCATCGACTCGACGCTCCGCTAGAGTGACAGTGACAAGCTGTCACTCTTGACATTGGCATCTTAATGTGCGCCGACAAGTATGTTATTCTTACTGTTTGTTTATTTAATAAATACTTTGTTTTTCGTACTACCTATGGCTATTATTTTCTCACAGTAGGTGTAAAAAGTAGAGTATCCTCCTCTGGGCTAAAGGTGTCTTTGTCTTGGGCTAGCTTGAATCCCTCGCTGCATTCAGGATTCTTGTATTAACTCCCTCGCTTCGCTCGTGACTTAAACTCTTAACTCCCTCCCTGCGGTCGGGAGTTAAATCCCGAATCCTTCATTGCGCTCGAGATTCAATATGACGCCCGTGACTTAAGACACAACTTTAGCCCCTTGGTGCATAATCTACTATTACTCTTGTACCAGTCTTCAAATAAATTAATAGTGTAGGGTTACCTTTTTAACTTATTTAATATTAAACTACTAAGAAATGCGGACAGTAACTTAAACGTTGTTTATTATAAAAAATATAATGCTCAACTGAATCAAATGCCGTGGACCGAATTTTGAAGGACAAAGTTGCATTAAGTACAGTACGAGTACACTGTTTTCATTGCGTTACTAAAGGTTTTTATACAGGGTGTAAGTAAATAGACCCGTTTACAAAACAATCTTTCCGTTTCATAAAGGTCCCGTACCTTTAAGAAACGGAAAAATTGTTTTGTGAAAGGGTCTATTTATTTACATCCTGTGTAGAATATCTGCAACAAACTACTACTGCGTAAAAAAATATAATTATTGCTGGGAAACGCCTTTTTCTTGCGAGATATATCGCGGTTTACGGTAGCGCTCAATAAAACGCATTCAAAAGCTTGTATTGGTGGATACATTAAATAGTAGGTACCTACAGAGGGCATGGAGGTCTAAGTAAAGTCGTGTGCAAAAATTTGGATTTCGACCTTCAATATCTCTATAAGAACCGAAACGCATTGCTTTTCCGCCATTGTGAAGGAACAATAACGGGAGTCGATTTGGTTAATAAGAACGTTTTTTACATCCAATAAACGCGCCTGTAATTTTATTATTTATTTAAACTTCATGCACAAGAGTGGTACATAGGTGGACTTAATGCCACAAGGCATTCTCTACCAGTCAACCTTAGGGTCAAATAGGACAGGCAAAGGAACCGGACAAGGAAGGGAAAGGAAAAGGCAGAGGTGTACCCGTTAGTACCTACATTCCACCAGTTGTGTTTAAGAGGAAATGCGAGTGCTGTCTCTTTCTACTATCGCTGTCTCTCTCCGTCCTCCTGCCCTCAAATTCGTGCGATAAGGACAACTGTAGAAAAAAGTTAGAATTCGAGGTTTGGCTCTCGCCTATTTCCTCCTCCAATATTGAACCAATTTAAAAGATATTTTAGACAATAAGACAATGAATAAGGAGGTTATATACTACGCCGCTATGTAATCTTTTATTATTTTTTCTGTGAACGTGGCGTCACCTTTGGGCCCCATCAGAATACCAGCGCTGTGACATTTGTCATAAATGTTACAGCACCATGCTGAGATGGTGGCCCTTTGGCTTCGCACGGGATTAATTTAAATTGGCTACAATTTAAATTTAATGAATGTATGTCCTAATTTTAAGTGTTACTTACCTATATGTTTACTTGGTTTACCTGTAATTTTTTGTCAATTTGTTTTTTGTCCTGTGGGAAACCAATAAATCATTTTTCTTTCTTTCTTTCTTTCTTCTTCTATGTTTTTCTTTTTTCGTTAATAGGTGTCAAATTTGTACACTAGGACTCTGTTAACAGCGATCTAAACAAGCAATTTTGAGCATTTTTTGAGGGTTCTAGTGCTTATAAAAATAATTTTCACCAAAAAGGAAAACATAGGGGCATAGAAATAGTTAATATTTATTATTCTGTAAAAAACCTTTGCTCTAGGGTCATTAACCAAAAAGAAAACAGGCGAGAGCGTTTGTATGGAGAAAACCACTCGCGTGTTTAATGGGGGGTGAGTCTATTGCCATCAAACGGGCACAAATCCAGATTCCGTGGCTGCTACTATGAAATTCCTGATAGAGAAACCCAAAAACGTTTTTCCAGAACCAGCTATTGAATCCAGGGCGTAATGCTCAGCAGTTTCGCTTGCGTCCACCAGACCAAAAGGGCAGTAAGCATCATCATCAATTCATGATTACTATGTGTGTACGACTTTATAACAAATTACCTATTGATCTGAAAATGTTAAACTCCAGATATACTTTTAAGAATAAATTGTTTAAATGGTTAATTAACAACAATTAAATAAATAAATAAATAAATAATAATTTTGTTAAGGAAATTGTTATTACAAATATTTGCATGCTGTGTTTAATCTAGGCAAAACATGTATGTTCCATTCATTTTACTGTAAGATCTTTTTCTCTTCTTCTTAGTCGATTCACTCTTGTCAGAGCGGTCGTGGCTATCATGTTCGGGGAGGTTGGGCAGCAGACAGCACCCGCCGTACGACGTCCCGCCAGCCCTGCCTGCTGGCCGTCAATCGAGCACATTCATGCACGGGAGCGCCCATCGTAGCCTTCACTTGGTCTGTCCATCGCATCGGGGATCTTCCCCTTGGTCTTGTACCTTCGACTTTCCCTTGCACGACAAGACGTTCTATGGAGTCGTTTCCACGCCGACTAACATGTCCAAAGAATTTCAGGATCCGACTGCGCACTTGAGTGGATAGGCGCTCTTTTATGCTTAGCTCATCAAGGATGGAGGCGTTTGTTCGGAACTCGGTCCAAGAGACCCCGAGCATCTTCCTCCAACACCACATCTCCAGAGCGTCTATCTTCTGAGTTTCGGTTTGCCGTAGGGTCCATGTTTCGGCGGCGTACAGGAATATGGGAAACACTAACGATTTTACGAGCCTAACCTTTGTGGCTTTCGTTATGTTCCTGCTCCTCCATATTTTCTTGAGCTTGTCCATTGCACTTCTGCTCATAGCCATGCGCCTCTTAACTTCATTTATGCAGCCTCCTTGATTTGAGATGAGAGCCCCAAGGTAAATGAAGGATTGTACGACCTCGACGTTTGCTATTTTGGTGACGTTCGGCAAATTATTGTTAGCTCTGTCGACAATCATCATCTTGGTTTTACCGCGATTTATTTTCAAACCAAACTCTAGGCTGACACGTTCCATTTTCAGGAGGAGTTCTTCCATGAGGCTACTACTAGAGGCAAAAAGGGTAGTGTCTTTTTATCTTAAAGATCTTTTTATACCATGTTTTACGCAAATAAATATATTATTATTATTATTACAATCTTATAGAGTCTCTGAAAATTCGTAGATTTTTACATACAGTATCAGCTATGTGAACGTTTATTTAAAAATGCTTCAATGATTTTAATATTCTTTTTACAGTCTGTTTCTTTTAAATCCAATTTATAGATTTTGATAGTGGATTTTTTTTTGAGAAAAATAATAAAATAGATACAGTCGTGGGAAAAACCGTGGGGCACGTCAATTGTAATTTCCGCAGCACGACAGTTCCGAATTGACGTGCCCCACGGTTTTTTCCCACGACTGTATCTATTTTATTATTTTTTGGTTTTTAGTACATTTATCTTAAACATTGCAATGTATGTTTAACATAAAACCGTTTAACTTAAAAAGTTTTTTTACCTATTTTTATTTTCTAGTTTTTAGCCGCCATCTTGGATTTTAATTTTATATAGTATATTGTATTCTGCTTGTTGAGCCCTTTCATTTGATACCCATATTGATGGGATTAATAAAACATAAATTATCCGCCATTTTGTAGCGGCGGCCATCTTGAATTTATAATGATAATGAATAAACATAATTGTATTGTCACCAAAATACAAAGTGTATACAAAATTTCAGATTAATCGGTTGACAGGAAGAGGGTGAAATTTGAATTACTAAATTTGATCCAAGAATAAAACAAACGGGGTGAGCTAAATAAAACCGTTTAAAAAAATAATAGTCAAACACCCAATTGTTAGTTACCAGTGGACTTTCAAAGTATAAACTAAAAATAGGAAGGATGAAAAGGTTGACGACATCTGCAATGGGGTAATTCCTGTATATGACGATTTAGCCCCTTCGAAATTAGACGGATTTTCCCACTTGAACATTTTGAGGTTACGTATTTTTTTTAATAATTCTTTCTGTATCTACTGGTTTATATTCAAAACAAATAGAAAAATCCGTTGTAACACTTATTAAACTACATGTTAGGCATACTCAGAAAGTCGTAACTTGTAAAATTTAATATTTATCCTATATGAAACGGCGGCACGCAACACTTGAGTTTCGAGTTCGTAGCACAAGTAAACTTCAAATGCATTTTTTGACAATTGTAGACAACCTTGCTCCATCTATGAATCATAGTTAGAACTAAAAACTGACCCTGTTTTATCGACCGAACCAGTAACAGCGTAACTATTCTGGAATGAATAGTAAACGAATGTATACGGAATAGCCCCGTAGACGGATTTGCCCACATTGACCTTAGTTATAATTTTTGGTAAGTTTCTCGTTAAGATTATATTATTATAAGGTCTCATTAAAATAAGTGGACAAAATTTTAGAAATCATTCAGACCACCAAAATAAGGACGATGGTAAAAAAAATAATAAGAAAAACGCATTTAAGTACCTACTCTTATAGGATGAGTTTGTTCTAGAGTGCCGGCAATTTATTATCTTATGTAAAAAAAAACTGTTTATTTAATGTTTTTTTTGTTTACATATGTTTGGTTAGACCTACTGAACGCTGTGTTAAAATTTGTCCACCTATTTTAATGGGACCTTCCTTATATAAGATACCTAATTATTTTGAGACCAGTGGTGATGAAATAAATCACACAAAGTAATGCGTATGCCTGGTTCTAACTCACGACTCGTAACTTGGGGCCACCACTACTGGACCTAGAACCGAAAATTCGAAGACGTGATATCTACCAACCCACACTGGGCCCGCGTATTGCATTAAAGCCCACACAGGCCCTCTCTATGAGAGGAATCACATAGAGAGGATGCCTCTGTGCGACCATTGGGAACACTATAGATAGACCGATTAAACTATGCATTAACAATAAATTAATTATTTCTTCAAGAGTGTGGTGGCCCAGTAGTCTTCATTTCATCACCACTGCTCTCAAAACGGTGAAAGGAAACATCGTGAGGAAACCGGCATGTCGTAGAACTAAAAAATTTGAAGACCTGTGACATCTACTAACCCGCAGTTGGTACGCGTGGTGGATCATCCCTCTCCTAGAGAGGAGGCCTGAGTCCCTGTAGTGGGAATATTAAAACTGATAATTAACTTTTCTTCCAGCCATTATTAACCAACAATTATGCCCACTAGCCGATACAATCGAGGACAGACTAAATGCAAATAAAAAAAGTATAATAAAAGCTGTGGCCGAAATTCTACGGACAACAGAGAAAAATTATAAACCTGCATTACAACTTGGTCCTAATTTAGGAAGGGAAGGCTTCATTCAACCTATTTCTAAGCGACATCTTAATATCCTACGTAGAACAGGTGAGAATCATAGATTTAGTTTACTCAGAAGAACACGAACTTTTTTTCTTCGTAGCCTTTATGACACGATAAATATGCATTAGGACCAGGACCGATGGGCCAGAGTCGTGACGCAGCGGCAGCTAACAGCCAACAGTCTTTAATTTTAGTTAAGTTTTACTAATAAAGTTTTCAATTATTTATAAGATTTTCTTTAAGATTTTTTCTGAAAAATGCTTGATAATAATAATTCTAGGAAGGGACAGGAAATATGTAACCATTGAAATGCGTGCAAAGAGAATACAAAGACAGCAGAAGCATATTGAATACATGAACTTACGAAGAATTGAAGAAAATATTAATGTAACTGACACTAAGGCTGGTTGGGCGTGGAAGGATAATTTTAAACCACGGCTGGGGACAACAACATTACATTAATAATATAATAAAAAATAAAAAAATAAAATTGTTTAGTTATTAATCCAAATAATATACTTACCTACTATACAAATATGACGAGCTGGGTATTATTATCATCCACAGCCTGAATTCACCCACTGCTATAAATTATAGGCTTCTCTTTTCTGGTGCCATTCTCCACGGTCCTGGGGCCTTATTTTTGAATCAATAGAATTCAAATCGTGTACGAAATCGCAGAATGCGTATGCGAATCCGTACGAAATCGCTATTTTTGAATATTCATACCCGTGAATTTTGCAACGAGTGGTCCGACCCACTCGTTTCCGATATTCTACCAGTAGAAATGACGGAAATGACGTGATGAATTCTGCGATTTCGTACACGATTTGGAATTCTATTGATTCAAAAATACGGCCCCTGTGCTAGCCTCATCCAGGTTTATCCCCCGATGGCAACTATATCGTCTGCCCATCTTGCCACCGAGCCTAAAAAAATGCCAAGAACCTCAACCAATACCTAAGGATTCTCGCGTTAGGCAGCTGATACAGATACAGAAAGTGGTACTCCTGGACAGTACTGGACACGGCTCGTATTTTTAGGAGGTTCCTTTCTCTGGAGCCCTGACCGCCGCCAGTAGCTTGGACCTTGTACCCGATACCGGTGGGCTACTATTTTTTTTAAATATTTTTTTCTCCGTAGACTGATGGAGTGAAACATTTTACCTAAATCACGCGCGCGTGGATCACGAACGCGTCGCCGACACAACGAAAGCCATCACGTGGCCCCCGACACCTGGAGCGTCTCCCGCGTGCTGGGCAAGTTCACTGTCCATCCGTCTTACGAGGACAACAGGCCGTGTCGACGACACGGTGCGTTCGTGTTCCACGCGCCTCAAGGAGATGTTAGCAAAATTGCAGGGGCTCGCAAAGGCTTATTCGAAAGAGATACCGCGGCCCCGCACACAAAGGGCTAAGAAGGAACATGGGTGGTTTTTATTCAGTAGAAGTCTGACACTCATTGGACGATTAATCACGCTGCAAAAAAAAAATGTTTGGAAACGTTTGAAAGACAAACAATTAGTGCTTTGTATTTCTTCTCTTTAATTAAGTTATTTAATTTTGACAATCGAGATCAAAATATGTGTGATTTTGACAATTATTATTATAGTTTATTTAAAAAGGCATTCAATCCCAAATTACATATACAAAATACTGCAAAGTTACTTAAATCTACAGACATTACAAACACTATCTTCCTTGTGGTTCTTCCTCATCATCTCATGCAAGAGAGAATGGTGGAGCAGCGGCTGTAGTCAAGTAGTAAGCTCCTTGCGCTCTGGAAATACAATAAGAAAATCTTACACACCTCTGGACACTTGGACAAATACAAAAATAATAATAGTCCTCATGACCGTTTTCGGTTTCGGTCACGGCGGTCAATCTTAGCGGAAATTAGCCATCGGCGTGGGAGATATTATAGTGCACAGGCACAGTGCACTCTCTGTTCCTTTTCTCTCATACAATGGGACGGCAATCCGACACGACCACAAGTGTGTGCGCAGGCACAGGTGCACTCTCTGTGTCTTTTCTCTCATAGTCCAATCGGACGGCAATCCGGCACGACCGGAGGGAGATCCGGCGCAGGACCGAAAAAAATTTGACATTGCATTCGAAGGGCTCCCACTAGGATCCGTTGGATGCGAAACGTACGGGCCAGTTTAATGTGATGGAACTAGGGGGAGGCCTATGTCCAGCGGTCCCCACCGCTGGACATAGGCCTCCCCCTAGTTTCAGTTTTCAGTCTTTCAGCTGAAATGATGATGATGAATTATATTCTTAGCGAGTCGATGGCGATCGAAATTTGTGTCGGCTCAGAATTAAGCTACTAATTTGGCGCATTTGGTTTGACTGGCCTGTTGGTCTGGTGGTTAGTGACCCTAACTGCTATGCCGGAGGTCGTGGGTTCGATTCCCACCCAGGACAAATGTTTGTGTGATGAGCACGATCATTTGTTCTGTGTCTGGGTGTAATTTATCTATAATATGTATGTATTTAGAAATATATAAGTATGTTTATCAGTTGTCTAGTACCCATAACACAAGCTCTGCTTAGCTTGGGACTAGATGGCGTTGTGTGATAGTTGTGGAATATTATATTATTATATTATTCATTAGCGTCTATCAGTTCCTATAGTGAACGACCAACAGGACACGCAGGACACAATATTAAGTGCCCCATTGTTTGAGGAACAGCACCACATTTACACTCCAGTGCAGAGTCATATAAAAATCTCCAACTCAGAAGGTTTGCCTTGCTACGACTACGAGCAACTTAGTTCCGGAATCTATTTAAAGACTTCCAGGTATTTTGGACGGTGGTGGCCCGGTCTTACGAACAGTAAGTCGTGGGCTCGAACTCAGGCAGGTGCATTACTTTGTGTCATTTATTTCATCACCGCTGCTCTCAAAACTGTGAAGGAAAACATCGTGAGGAAACCGGCATGTCTTAGAACCAAAATATTCGAAGACATGTGACATCTACCAACCAGCACATGCCCGCGTGGTGTATTATCGCCCATCTCCTCTCCTAGAGAGGAGGCCTGAGTCCCTGCAGTGGGAACATTATAGGTCGATGAAGAGGTATGTTCTTACCCAAACTTAGGAGAGGCTCCTCCCATAGGTAGTGTATCAGAGAGGGTACAGTTGCCAACCAAAGCGGATTGCCAATCGTCACATCTGCGACCTGTGAATCCTCCGGTGCGAAGAGATTCTGCCAGGTAGTAATAGCATCTGTGAACATACAGGCAGTTTTAAGAAGGCAATAAGACAAATAATCAAAGATCTAAAAAAAAGGAATATAGTATAGGTCTATAGGTCTAAAGTTGCTGAAAAAGCCCAAAAAACATAAAAATACACACCTGTCATGATTGCAGCCCCCAGTGGAACATCCTGGCATGTTGGCCCCCCCATTGGGGTAGAAGTCTACATCCCCTAGCGGTTCCAAGTACCCTGCCGCCCCGACACTTGTATGTATAACTTCAGTGTAGTTTCCGTCAGCTGCATTAAACTTGTGTTCATTGTCATCAAAGCCGGGACCAGGTGGATCAAGACCTGGAGATGGAATGGTAGGTATAATAATAATAATAATAATATTCCACAACTATCACACAACGCCATCTAGTCCCAAGCTAAGCAGAGCTTGTGTTATGGGTACTAGACAACTGATAAACATACTTATATATTTCTATATCATCATATATCATCATCAGCTGCCTATAACCCACTGCTGGGAGCCTGGGACACAAGCCTCTATGAGAGGGAGTGGGCTATAATCTACCACGCAGGCCCGGTGTGGGTTGGTAGATGTCACATGTCATGTCTCCTGGTTCTAGGATATACTGGTTTCCTCCACCGTTTTAGAGCATTGGTGATGAAATAAATTACACAAAGTAATGCGCCTGCCTGAGTTCGAACACTCAACTTACTGTTCGTAAGTCGGGGCCACCACCACTGGGTCACCGCTGCTGTCGGTGGTGGTTAGAATCAGAAATCCATCATCAGCTGCCTAGCCTTTTCCCAACAATGTTTTTTATACAGTGGAACCTGGTTTAGTGAGACCTCAAGGGACCTGAAAATTTGTCTCACCTTCTAAAGGTGAGACAAATTTTCAGGTATTCCACATACCCAGTGTCTCAGATATCCAAATCTGTCTCATGGGACCCCAGCATGAGTTCCAGTTATAGAGGTTTCTCACTTATCCAGGTCCCAGTTAACCAAGTTTTACTGTATTATCATTATTATCTTCTGGAGGTCGGATAGGCAGTCGCTTTATTTTACCACTTTGTTGGCGTAGCTCGTTTGCATATTCATGACAAATTACAGCTTTCGATTCTTGGACAGACAGACGGATGGATACGGCGAAACTATAAAGGTTTCTTGCTAACTACGGAACCCTCATCATCAGCCTAGCCTTTTCCCAACTATATTGGGGTCGGCTTCCAGTCTAACTGGATGCAGCTGAATACCAGTATTGTACAAGGAGCGAGTGCCTAGACTAACCTAGACAAACGCGGCTTAACCTAAAGACCCGAGTGGCATTTATTATTAAGCCACAAGCTCCTCGAATTAACTGCGGAACCCTAAAAAGGGTAAATTGACTTACTGCTGATATAATCGACGACTCCGCCAAGGTTTCTGCCGACGACACCAGCCTGATGTCCTCCCAGACTGAAGCCCGTGATGTGGTACTTGGTGGGGTCAGCTCCGGTCACGTTATTTAGCCAGGTGATGAACCTAGCCACACCTTCGCCTGGAAATATAGGGGTAAATGTACAGAAAAGGTAAGCAAAGGGTAAGGCAAAACTAGAAAACAAAACAAAAAACCAGCTTTCTTAAACACTTTTTAAGTTTGTTTTTTTTTTTATGTTTGATCGCGGATAACTTCTTCGTTTATGAACCGAATTTGATGATTAATTTTTTGTTGGACAAGATATAGTTCAAAAGTGGTACCATGATAAGGAAACCAGGATCTAATGAAACCTTCCTAGAGAAATCGAGGGCAACCCTCAAATTTTATAGGCATGATGGATATTCAAGTATTCGCATCTAGCAGTCATCCCCGCATGTTGATGAGCTAATGATGGAAGGTATAACTCCTTAATGGTTAGGAATTGTGCTTTTCGAGGCACGGAGGTATCATACCGCCAACTTCCAAACTCCGGGCTCCCAATTTCTAATGAAAAACCTAATACCTCTTTTTGCCACGAGACCAACGGGTTACCTGAAGTAATAGTATTCCTGACGGCTGCGAAATAGTTGATGGTGCAGGCTCCAGCACACCAGTCCACCACTATCACGTTTACGTCTTCGGCTTCCAAGAAAGCTGAGGAAAAGAAATGGATTAGTTGAGCCTACCATGACGTCTTAAAAAAATTTCTTATTCCAGTGAGAAAAAGAGATGGCGCTAGAGACCCTGTATAGTTCTGTCACGTTTCCACACTGGAATAAGAACTGTTTTAAGACGTCATTGTAGAGTAGGGCCGCAGGTCTGTGTCCTAGGCTCCTAGCAGTGGACGTCTTTCGGCTGAAATGGTGATGATGATGACACAATGATTCGACTGGCCTGTTGGTCTAGTGGTTAGTGACCCTAACTGCTATGCCGGAGGTCGTGGGTTCGATTCCCACCCAGGACAAATGTTTGTGTGATGAGCACGATCATTTGTTCTGTGTCTGGGTGTAATTTATCTATAATATGTATGTATTTAGAAATATATAAGTATGTTTATCAGTTGTCTAGTACCCATAACACAAGCTCTGCTCAGCTTGGGACTAGATGGCGTTGTGTGATAGTTGTGGAATATTATTATTATTATACAATGCTTGGGGAGCGTTCAAGTATTACGTAACGCAATTTTGGGACATTTTTGACACATCCTCCCCCCCTTTTTAGGGTTCCGTAGTCAACTAGGAACCCTTATAGTTTCGCCATGTCTGTCTGTCTGTCTGTCTGTCTGTCTGTCTGTCTGTCCGTCTGTCCGTCCTCGCTTAATCTCTGTGACCGTTAGCACTAGAAAGCTGAAATTTGGTACCAATATGTGTATCAATCACGCCGACAAAGTGCTAAAATAAAAATTGGAAAAAAATGTTTTATTAGGGTAGCCCCCCTATATGTAAAGTGGGAAGTGATTTTTTTTTTTAATTTTAACCCTAACGTGTGATATATTGTTGGAAAGGTATTTAAAAATGAATAGGGGTTTACTAAAATCATTTTTTGATAATGTCAATAATTTCGGAAATAATCGCTCCAAAAGTAAAAAACAAAGCGTCCCCCCCCCTCTAACTTTTGAACCATAAGTTTAGAAAATACGAAAAAAATCTGAAAAGTAGAACTTTATAAGGACTTTCTAGGAAAATTATTTTGAACTTGGATGGAAACAACAGATGGAAACTGCAGTTAACCAATATAATTTGGTCCCTGAATCGTATGAGCGCCTATACAATCCAGAGGTCAAGTTTCATTGGCCCGTATTTCAAACAAAAAAAGAATTATTACTACGGAACCCTACACTGAGCGTGGCCCGACACGCTCTTGGCCGGTTTTTTTTGTTTTTCTGTATCCCCCCCGCCTCACCCCTATTAAAACATTATAGGTAACCCCCAAGTGACAATTTAGTACCTATTTGAAATTTTGAGAAAAAAACTTTTGAAGGGTTATTAAAAACCGGCCAAGTGCGAGTCGGACTCGCGCACCGAGGGTTCCGTAAAAAAAAAATATTTTGTGATGTAACTAAAAATTTATGGTTTTCGTAATTTTTCCTTTATCTATGCTATAAGACGTTGCTTCGTACCAAATTTCAAGATTCTGAGTTCACGGGAAGCACCCTGTAGGTTTTGATTCCCTTGCAAGTGTCGAAAATTTGCGGCATAAACGGCTGTATCTTTTGATTGCGTTGGCTTAGAAGTTTGATTTTTTCACAGCTTCAAGGGACAGTAGACCTGAGTAATTGATATAAATTTCAGCTTCATACCTCCACGCGTTCCTGAGAAAAAGGGTCTTGACAGACGGACGGACGGACGGACAGACGGACAACAAAGTGATCCTATAAGGGTTCCGTTTTTTCCTTTTGAGGTACGGAACCCTAAAAACAATGTTACGTAACGCGTAGTTCCCGCCCCTGTAACGCATCGTAACGTTTCACAAGACGGCTCCCCCCCAAATTCATTACGTAATACTTAAACGCTCCCTTGGCTGATGACTTCGTGAACCTTATTTGTTATGTAAGTAGTAAAAAAGGATCTTTTTTTATTTTTTGGGGGATGGGAAATCATAAATAACCCCTTCCGCTCTTGTGCAGAGCGAAAGGGAGTGTGAGACTTCTACTGACTAAAAACCACCCATGTTCCTTCTTAGCCCTTTATGTCGAGGCCACGGTATCTCTTGTGAACAACCCGTAGCCCCGACGGGTATCGTTTACCTACACCTTACTTGCTTATGTAAATAGAAAAGGTGGCTTACTCACCAGGAGTCAAGACCCTGTTGACATTGGCAGTAGCATCACCTACCCAGCCATGGATGAGGATTATAGTCCTGAGGTCAGCATTGAAGTTGGAGGACCAGAGGAGGGCTTCATTGCCAGGGAGCAGTACTTGGCTAACTGACGGGTTACTCCTGTAAGCAATAAGAATCATTTATTTTATTTCGGTTCGGACATAGAGAAAACTCGGTTTCTTTTATCGGTCGGTTTTTTTTGCAAAAAACTATTATTTTATTTTTCCATTTTCAATTGTTATGTTTTATAAAAATATTTACTATGCTTTTAACATTCAACCAAGAAACCTAACCCTAACCTACCTAAAGATTTCCTTATAATTGCTTTTAACTCGCTAACTGTTGAGGAGTCTACCTCCCATAATTAATCAGCTCACCTAGATAACCTGAAAGAATACTGCGATATATACGGCCCCATAATATTTTATTAAAGAATTATCCTCCAACTCCTAACCGTTAAGGAGTTGTACCTTCCATCATCAGCTCATCAACATGAAGTGTTGGCTGCTAGATGCAAATACTTGAATAGTTTTAGAAAAAGTACGAAACACGTAACAAGTGCCTATATAATTTGAGGGTTGCCCTCAATTTCCCTGGGATCCCATCATCAGGTCCTGACTTGGTGACAATAGGAAGCGTACTCTTTCGAATACATACAAAAATAATTTTGTTAAAAAAACATTTTTCAATACACTTCCTCGAAAACTAGCTCTTATTGCACTACGATTAGGTTCGACATGCATCATATTTCGCACGCGTGCGGTAATAAGAGGGTCATACTCAGAAAAAGTGTACATTTTGAATTTGTAACTAAACTGATAGGTAACGAATTAACGATACTGAGAATCTCCGTCACGAAACTGATGTCATAAGGTATGGTGCACATGGATTGGGCGAATGAAACACCTGATTATATTTGGCTTATCAGTCTTATTTAGATTAATAAAAATAAAAATACCATAAACATTGGTAATTATTTAATTAAATTCCATTAAAAAACCTGTCGGCAACTATACCTGTGTATTAATACACAGGTATATAGATATGCACTTTTAGTTTTTGTGAACTAAGCTTAACAATTTCTCAGTTTCGTAACGTAACGCAATTTTACGCAATATAAAGATAATGATAATAAAATCTGAGAAATCGTAACCTCTAAAAATGTTTTTACGTAAACCACGGTTTTACCACGCAAGCACTGAGTGTATTCTTTTAGATAATACAAAAGATATGAAGAAAACATGGTAAGTAAACAAAAAACATTAAACTTACCAAAATAATAGTCGTTTATCACCCTGAGGTATTTTTAGTAAATTTTCACTTGCTAAACGTCTTGACTTCAAGACTGCGGCGAAAACTAGATGGCTGCCGTGACAGTGATTTTGACGTAAGTAATAACGTTGCCAGATTAGAAAAAAACTATTTATACCACCTTAAGTCATTGCGTTTCAAATTTTATCACGCGTTACTAACCCTGAGTAACGAAACTTCATAATTTTGGGACAACATTTGTTTAATTAAAATAAATCCTTCTGTATATGATTTACGGATAAAATTGGTCTTATTTTGTTACTTGATTCATCAAGATTAATATAACCACAGTCAATGGTAAAAAAAGCGATGAAAATTCGTAACATCAAACCAATCTCTGAAAATGTGTAATCGTCATTGGGACACCAAAAAAATGTATGGCGATATTTTTATCAATGTTTTGACAGTCAAAAAATGTAATCTTATATTGAAAATATAATTGAAAATACCAGAGAAATCATCGTAGAATTAGACTAATAAAACAAAAATGGGGGATAAAAGAAAATATATCATAATACTAAATATTTACGTAAATATGAAGTTGCGGGACAAGAAAAGACACCAAATGTACACTTTTTCTGAGTATGACCCAAGAATACAGCGTGCTGTAATATTATTACCGCACGCTGTAATCATAGAGCAGCGGTAATTCGAATAAAACTTATGAAATTAAAAAAAAACACCACTGACTATTATAGAGCAGGCGTGTTTTTTTTTTAATCTCGCCATTTTGATCTGCGTCTTTACAGCGTAAATATTTTTTGAATATTTAAATTGTGTTTGTAAAAAAAAAGAATCATCAAAATTGGTTCTTAAACGACGAAGTTATTCGCGAACACACATAAACGAAAAATGTTCAGAAATTAAGAAAAATCTTCATAAAATGAAAAGTACTGGGCCAAACTATACTAATTTTTTATGGGACCAAATGGCAACCATTCCGCATCAAACTAAAAAAGAATCACGTAAATCGGATCATAAATCGCAGCGTAATCGGTGTACATACATAAAAAAAAAAAAAAAAAAAAATACCGATCGAATTGAGAACCTCCTCCTTTTTGGGAAGTCGGTTAAAAAGAATACTACTAATAAACGTAAATATTTTAAACAATTATTTACTTTTATGAACAAGTAAGCATTTTTTTGTGTTCTTAATTAAAAAATATTTAAATTTTATATTTTTCCTGTGAGGCTGTTTGGCGGCTTTATACCTTTGCTTCTTTTTCAACCTGGCGAAATCAAACCGCGGAAAAAAAGTAAATTAAATCATAGTCTCATCAAATTTGTTGACAAAAACACATAACGTTTTTAGTTAATTTCTTCGAAAGTGTATTGAAAAACGTCGTTTGATACACGTGGGAATTTGTTATTGCATTTCTCGACCCTATGAACACCCTCGCCATACGGCTCGGGTGTTCAATCTGCCTCGAATGCAATAACAAACTTTCCGCACTTGTATCAAAATGTACTATTATAGCATTTTATTTTATTATTGGAGTTTTGGGCATTACTTTGTATGAGAGGGCCCCAGTGTGAGACGGACGGACAGACAGACATGGCGAAACTATAAGGGTTCCTAGTTGACCACGAAACCCTAAAAACTTCAAAACCTATCCGAGTTAGATGTATAGGATAGCTGATTATTTTGAACAGTGTCAGTTCCAATTTAAAAGTTCCCAAAACCTTTCCGAAAAACATCACAAAAATCTGACTTACTTGGTAAATAGATGGTAAATATTCTCCGCGTCAGGGTTGTATCTGGCTGCTTCCGCCACATCTCTGATGGTGCCCCAAAGGTCTACCAGATGCAGCTGACCGACAGAGTCCTGTGCGTACTGGTGACGAGGATTGGAAGACAGCTTTCTGATGATTGGCTGATGAGCTGGAATAGAGGAAGAAAAGAAAGGCAAAGTATTTGAAAGGCGCAGACTTTTTCAGCAGAGTGATGCGCCCAACTTGCAGTGGACTGTAGCTGATAGGGTTGTAGTCTCAGGATGCTCAGGAACTTCAGGTAGATTAAATAAAAGACGATTTCTTCAGAGAAACAAGATGCTGCGATGTGGAGTGTAGTGCGTGTGTAGTGTAGAGGTGACGGGTGATCTTCTAGTGTTGTCTTCAAGCAGCGGTCGAGCGAATAGTGAATCAGAATTTTTGGGCGGGCCCTATTTATAGCTTTTACATCTTAGCGCTAGGTGCGCCCGTGAGCAAATGTGGCAACTTATGACTGGCCAATGAGAGGCGACTATTTATGATGTATATGTGTGAGTGAGCTGTAAACGCATGTCTGTATATGTGTGTAAGCAACTGTTATTTATTGTACATAAGACACAAATTGAAATAAAGAGTTACATACTTGGAAATAGTAAAATCTAGTACATATTAGGTTAAAGTTGGACATACAATGCAAAAACTTTATATATCTAGGTTACATGTATAGATTATCTATGTTTTAGTTGTACATAGCAAGTTAAACAATGAAATCTTATGTGTTAGGCACTAAAAGGCACTAAACAGTAAACAAAAGGTACACAAAAGTGGTTCTTTACGTTAATACATAAGGAAAAAGGCTCACAAATGCCTTATAAGTGAATAAAACTATTCTAACAAGGACTAATAACAAAAATAACATGTTATCATGGCTATATTTTACATGTATCTAGCCTTACATCTAAGCTGTTATTTACAATCTCCCCCTCGTGCGCGAGCACCGTATAATAAGGTTTTAGTCCGCTGTAGGGATTAAGATGAGGCGAGAGGCTGGGCGACGAAGTAATCCAGCAGCTGTTCGTATCTCAGTTACTCGTACTCGTCCATCTGGGCCTGGGTAGACTTTCATGATCTCACCTCGAGGCCACACTCCTCTGGGCATTGTGCCATCACATATTATGACGATGTCGCCAACCTCTAAGTTTTTATGTTGAGGGTTGGTGCTAGATCGGGGCATCAAGAGGGGCCTGTATTCTGCCGACCATCTTGCCCAAAAGGCGTCAGCTAATGCTTGACTAGCTTTCCAGGAGTGTGAAGTCAGCTGTGCGTCTTTAAACGAACCAAAGGGTGACATCCCACTTGAGCGCCCTATATGGAAGTGATTAGGGGTCAACGCTTCTTCATCCAAGTTGGGATTCACTGGGGTCAATGGCCTCGAATTTACCACGTGCTCAGCTTCTAATAATAACGTGTGTAATATATCGTCAGGAGGAAACCTTTCTTTCAGAGTGACTCGTAATGCTGTTTTCACCGATCTGACCATTCTTTCCCAGGCGCCGCCCATGTTTGGGGCACCAGGTGGTATCTTCTTCCAGGTGATCAGCTTTTCAGACGCGAAAGCTCTCAAGTCTTGGTCATTGCCTTGCATGGCTTCAGATATTTCCTTTTCAGCGCCAACGAAGTTGGTTCCGTTGTCGCTATATATTACAGTCGGCGTGCCGCGGCGAGCTATCATTCTGCGCAGGCTCATGATCATAGAGGAGGCCGAGAGGGATGTGGCCACCTCTAGGTGCACTGCTCGAGTGGTGAGGCAGGTGTATAAGGCGCACCACCTTTTTTCTAGCCTTCGCCCGACTTTGACATGCATGGGCCCAAAATAATCCACCGCTGTAGCTGTGAAGGGCGGTTGGTTTTGGGCCAGCCTTTCAGCTGGTAAGTCGCCTAAGGGAATTTTTGAGGGGATTCCCCTATAGGTCCGACACCATTGGCATTTGTTGCAAATATAGCGTATAACGCCGCGCAGTCCTATTATGTGGTAGCGTTGTCTCAGCTCATTCATAACGGTTTGGTGGTTGCCGTGGTTGAAAGTTGAGTGCGTGTGATGCACCAACAGCTGAGTAAAGCCTTCTTTGGCATGTAGGACTGGCAGGTTTTGCTTTTCTTTTATTCTGCTGTCTAGACACAGGATACCGTTGCGGTCGATCTTCACGGAGAGTTTGTAGAACGGGGACTTCTTCGGTGGTCGCCGTCCAGCCTCAATCGTCGTGATGTCTTCGCCGAACGAGTTATATTGGCTCCTTCTTACTAGCAGCAGTTCAGCTAGTTTTATATGGCTTGGTGCCAGTTCTTTACTTGTGATTCTTTTGAGCATTTTGGCTTTAAATACCTCGGCGGCGAGCAGAACGGTGGCAGCAACACGTATTAGTCGAGTGTATTTCGAAAAACGTTCTACCATTGGTAAATAATCGCTAACGTCATGCCTAATAATCACATGGACTTGTTTAAGAACTCTTTCCTCCCCTGAAGGGGGTGGCGGCGCCGCGGCTCGCTTTTCCTGCGGCCATAATGCGGGGTCGCCTCTTATGAACTCGGGTCCATAAAACCATCTATGGTTAGAGTCAAAATCGACAGGAATGCCCTTAGTCGCGTCGTCCGCGACGTTTTCAGCACTGGGTACCCATCGCCAGTTAGCTGGAGTAGTTAGGCTTTCGATTTCAGCCAGTCTATGAGCTACAAACGACTTGAATGTGCGCGGGTCTGATTTAATCCAAGCTAGTACGGTTCTAGAGTCAGACCAATAAAAGCAGTTTAATGTTTTATAATCGGACTCGCGCTTGACCGATTCAGCTAATCGACTGCCTAACACTGCAGCCTGAAGCTCTAAACGGGGAACAGAAATAGGTTTCAGTGGGGCCACTTTGGCTTTACCTGCTATCAGTCGTGATGTTTTAGTACCGTCCGAGTTTGTACTAACGAAATAAATCGCGGCTGAATACACTTTTTCACTAGCGTCACAGAAAACGTGTAACTCCCCTTCGTTAGGGTGTGTAGCAGGTACGTATCTATCTATTTCTAATGTTTTTAATAACTGCAAGTTTTTTATAAACGATAACCACGTCACGTGATGCTCGGTTGTGATGGGATCGTCCCAATCTATACCACTGCGCCATACTTCTTGTATGAGACATTTGCCTATCATCGTAATTGGCGAAACTAAACCTAGGGGGTCGAATACCGACATGACCGCGCTAGTTACCTGTCGCTTGGTAGGCAGAGTGTCGCCTTGTATGACGCTGGCGGGCGTACTTCTTAAGTTGACGTTAAAACCTAACGTATCGCGTGCGTGATTCCAGATCAAACCTAATGTTCGCTCCGTATCGCTTTTTCCCAGCGTAGTCGAATCGCTACTGCGCGTATCTGTGACGTCACTTATAACAGCCGGCACGTTCGATGCCCATCCGCGTAATTCGAAAGATGCGTTTAAGTGGACCTTATACATAGCGTCTATCACTCGCTTCGCCTCGCTTTCGTTATCGAACGCGCCTAGGTAGTCGTCCATATAAAAATTACGCACCGTGGCTCTCGCGACTTCGGGATATTGTTGACCGTGATCGTCTGCGTTTTTATTTTTTACGTAAATAGCGGTACACGGTGAGGATGCCGCCCCGAATATCAATGACGTCATTCGGTACTCCTGCGGTGGTCCTACCCTATCTTCACCCCTCCATAAAAATCGCAAACTATCGCGGTCCTGCATAGCGATTTTGACCTGCAAAAACATCTCTTTTATGTCTGCTACTACTGCAATTTTACCCTCCCTAAATCTGACTAACACACCGAATAGCGATTGGAGTAGGTCAGGGCCTGCTAATAACGCGTCATTTAGACTTTTTCCCCCATACTTAGCTGCTGCATCGAACACTAAACGTACTTTACCCTTCTGCGGATGCACTACTGAAAAGTGCGGTAAGTACCAGCTGCGTGGCGATGCAGCTGGGGTGTCTACTTTTTCGGCGTAGCCCGCTTCCAACAAGTTATTAACCTGCTTGCTATATTCGGTTTTTAAGTTTGGGTTTTTATCTAGTTTATTTTCTAGATTATACAGGCGACTGAGAGCTTGTTTTTTATTATTTGGCATTACCTCATCGTCTGTACGCCACAGTAATCCCGTTTCGAACCTATTACAGCTGACTTTTTTACAAGTTCCTTCTAAGACCGCTAGGGCGCGCTGCTCGGGGTCAGACGTTGGCCGTCGTGGCTCTATTCCTAGCGAGTCTAAACTGAAAAAATTCCTAATAAGTTCTAACGCGGGGTCATCTGTTGTAGTGGGCCGTACGTGGTTAACCAGCGCTACGGTACTACGTGGACGTGCGTCTTGCCCGTGCAGCACCCAACCTAACTTGGTCAACGATGCTACGGGCTGGGTTTTGTGGCCGACACGAAGTTGTCTGGACGTGATTAAGTGCCAGTTGTCCTGGCCTATTAAAATAGTCGGTTTTCCCAACTCGTAGCACAGCTCATCTTCAAGTTCCGCTAGGTGGCTACACTGTCGCACTACGTCCCTGCTTACCTCCTGTGGAGATAGATTTAAATTTTCTATGGTGTTTGCACTCATAGTTTCTAAGTTTCGATTACATAAACCGCGGATCGATAAATTGACGTGACATGACTCTGCATCGTCTATACGATTACCTCCCACCCCCTCTAGAGACAATAGTTGGCTTCGACCCCTAGGTATAACGCTGTCGGCCACGCCTCGTTCAACAAGCGTCATGGTTGAACCTTCATCAAGTAAGGCGTAGGTGGCCGTAGAACCTATTGGGCCGCTTAATTCGACCGGGACTATTTTTAGGTAGGTATTAGAGGTTTGTATATGATTTATCGAGCTTACATTACCGCGGGTAGGCAGAGTTGTATTGCCACTGCCGTGCAACATTTTATTATGCGATGCTTCGCACCCGTTTATTCCGCATGCTACGTATTTACACCTAAATGTACGTATGTGTGAGTTACCTAAACATCTAAAACACAGCTTTTCACGTTTGGCCGCGTCCCATCGTTCTTTAATAGTTAATTTTACGAAGTCAGCACACTCCGCGGCGGCGTGATTGCCAGCACAAAATGCGCATTTTTTAATTTTGTTGACTTCTGCTGACGACTCGCTATTCGGTCGTGATGGGCGTGGCTTTTGCGACTTCGGCGCCTGTTTTTTAGAGTTGGATTTATTAACAGTGGCGACCGTTTTACTTCGTGATTTTTCCTCGATTCCTGACTCATCCGATGAGGAATCGGAGTCATCGTTTCGACGTGACTGTGGATGTTCGCGAGCCGTGTTCACCGTGCGCGGCCTGTTACCGCGGTTTTTCCGTTCGTCTCGCGCCGCGTCATAAGCGAACATAGCGCCGCACTGGTCGGCCATGATGTTCAGGAATCGAGATAATAACTCTAACTCCGGCGCCCCGGAGCGCTCTGCTCGGAACTCGTACCATTTGTACTTTAAAATTATGCTGAGTTTTTCTACAACTCGACTTACTAACTCAGGTGAATATAAATACTGCGGTTGATTGAGTGCTTTTATCGCCGCAACTGTATTAGCGATTTTGTTCGCGAAACTACTAATATTGCGCCCGTCTTCGCTCATGCGGGGCATGCGTTTTATACTTTCGAGTTCTGACAAGACGAGTAACTCTGGTCGGCCGTAACGTCTCTCTAACGTGTCCATGACTTCATATGGATCCGACACCGTGAATAATAACGCCCTAACAGTTTCGCGGGCTGCACCTTTTAGTGCTTTTCTTAAGCGGGCTACGTTTTGTACGTCAGAAAACATGCTTAATGTGTCATTAAAGACTGATCTGAAAGCCATCCACTCGGCAATCGCCCCGTCAAAATGGGGTAGTTCGTGGATAAACTTGGGTGCCGCGGAGTCTGATTTATTGGAATTTACCGCCTGCATTATCGCGTTGGCCAGCATCGCCATGTCGCTGCTACTGTTAGACATGTCGTTTCCAACGCGTGGTTCGTTCCTACAATTAGCGGGTGATCGCGGGGCCTGTCCCGGGACTTGGGTATTATCTACGATAGCCGGCCTTTCTGCTAAACATTGCTCCGAAATCCAGCTTTTAACACGCGACTCTTCTAACCTAGGCGGGCGCTCCGCGTCGTTAGAACTTTCCAGTTCGATCCTGGCTATTTCTAGACGACTCCTAGCAACTGCGGATACCGCCTGAGCTCGTGCTAACTCGGAATTATGTAATTCTAGCTCAGCTTGTAATATAGATAATCTACTACACGCCCTTTCCGTCGTGGGGACATTAACTACAGTGCCCGGCGCACTCCTAACTAAAGTATTATTTAAATCGACTTGCGCGGACCTACTTTCGACTATTTGCTCGTTAATACGTGACGTGCTGCTGTCACCGCTCGTGTCCTCTATGCTGGTGCCTTTACTCCACGTATTTGTTTCGGTCGACGTTGTCTGACCGGACACCGGCGTGGCGTCTGTGAGAGGCGTAGATTTGCCTGAACGCAATACACGTGCGTCATTCATCATCGCGCAAGAGGGTCCCTAATCCTACCAATTACTTAGAATTTAACACTTTTTAAACACTTTTTATCACTTTATCACTTTATCACTTTCACTTATTGTTCTTATCGATGTGACGCCTACTTTGCCTAACTGCCTGTTCGGACTACTAGCGTGGGGATGCCGAACAGAATAGGATCGTGAGGAATAGGAAGGTAGGAACCTCCCGGCAGTGGGCGAAGGGTCTCACGGGTGCGTCAGAAACGTGGGAGGAAAACCACGTCCGTCGTTGCATGCCAACTTGTGGCCCCAGAGAGTACCAACACCGTACCGGCGGGGTCTGACTGAAACACCAGGGATGGTGCGTGGAGGCGTCAGTTCGTCCACATGTGCCTCCGTACGATATAGGCCGTTTAACACCGCTAGGTGGCCACGTACGAGTGATAATTTTTGCTTCCAAGTAATTAGCAGCGGTTAGGCAAGTACCGACTGCTAACACTCGCGCGTACTTGTTTCTTTCTTGAAAGATTCGTGCGAAGAACTTGATTATTTTCTTTCTTGAACGACGAAATCTTGAGTTTTCTTTCTTGAAAGCTTGATACAGAGATCCCGACGAGAATGGACCATTGAAAGGCGCAGACTTTTTCAGCAGAGTGATGCGCCCAACTTGCAGTGGACTGTAGCTGATAGGGTTGTAGTCTCAGGATGCTCAGGAACTTCAGGTAGATTAAATAAAAGACGATTTCTTCAGAGAAACAAGATGCTGCGATGTGGAGTGTAGTGCGTGTGTAGTGTAGAGGTGACGGGTGATCTTCTAGTGTTGTCTTCAAGCAGCGGTCGAGCGAATAGTGAATCAGAATTTTTGGGCAGGCCCTATTTATAGCTTTTACATCTTAGCGCTAGGTGCGCCCGTGAGCAAATGTGGCAACTTATGACTGGCCAATGAGAGGCGACTATTTATGATGTATATGTGTGAGTGAGCTGTAAACGCATGTCTGTATATGTGTGTAAGCAACTGTTATTTATTGTACATAAGACACAAATTGAAATAAAGAGTTACATACTTGGAAATAGTAAAATCTAGTACATATTAGGTTAAAGTTGGACATACAATGCAAAAACTTTATATATCTAGGTTACATGTATAGATTATCTATGTTTTAGTTGTACATAGCAAGTTAAACAATGAAATCTTATGTGTTAGGCACTAAAAGGCACTAAACAGTAAACAAAAGGTACACAAAAGTGGTTCTTTACGTTAATACATAAGGAAAAAGGCTCACAAATGCCTTATAAGTGAATAAAACTATTCTAACAAGGACTAATAACAAAAATAACATGTTATCATGGCTATATTTTACATGTATCTAGCCTTACATCTAAGCTGTTATTTACAGTATTAGTGTTAGCCTTTCACTGGGAAAAACAAACATACATAAACTCACGCCCTTTTCCCATGGGAGTAATAAGCCCGCCACACTATTCCCAAACCACTGTATCTCCTGTAAGCCAGAATCAACAGTGGCGATTATCAGAAAAGCGCCGAGACAATGAAGCCCGACGAAGTCCCAGAGAGCGTACCTATGGTACCTCAAACGCAAGTTTTATAATGCGTAAAAGTAAGATTGACTGCAGTAATCAACACCAGAAAAATATATGATATTCTTCAGGATATATGCTAGTGTCATAGTGTTGTGAAAACATATACAACTAACTTTGCTCGATAGAAACAAATCGCGAAGATACCTCTAAAAAATACTTTTAACGAGTAAAAACCATACTAAAATACATGTCATCGTTCTGATTTTTTTGCCAAATAATTCTACAAGCAACATACTAAAGTCATAGTGTTTTACTTTTTTAGTCCAATCAATAGTTTTTTTGTAAATCGCAAAATACCACTAATTTCGCAGTATTCGGCCGCAGCGAAAGACGTAACAACCGCTTTGTAGTGCAAGCTGATTAGAACTTTATTCTAACAGTATTTCAAGCGAAGTTTGAACCACCACAAATAGGGTTGCTAATCTGAGGTAGCATACGCTCTCTGTCTTGCACCCTGCAACGAAATTATCCCGTGGGAGTAGGCAGAAACTACAGAGCGCCACTTGCTTCGATCCTTACATACTCCTTTTGCCTCATCTACATTCATACATTTGGTCATACAAACTTGCCCTTTCTGAAGAACGTCACCAACAAGGTTAGTGTATGTCTTTCAAGGGCGTCCCCTCCCGGTATTGCCACTCCCATCTGCCACTCTAATGTTAAATTACTTACTTTAATTATCCATTCTTTAAGTCTTCCGTAGACTAAACTCCTTTTATGCGAAAGTATTATACCTAACTCTGCCTGTCTGTCACGCTTTCATGCCAAAACTACTGATCTGATTTCAATGAAATTTGGTACACAGATAGTCTAGAGCTTGCGAAAGGACATAGGCTACTTTTTAATGCGAAAAAGGGTTGAAAGGGGGGAATAAAAAGATTACTTTTGGTCGCGATAACCAACATCCGCGGACGAAGCCTCGGGCATCAGCTAGTTTATTATAAAAAAAATATTTACCTGCTACAGCAGCCAATCCGAATATAAGTAGCCCTATTACCTTCGCCATTATTGTAAACTGTTTAATTAATAAGTGATTTAAAACAAGAACCATTTTCGCTTTTAAAGACAATTTTATCTAAGATACCTTAATTCAAGTAAGCGAGCTACCAAAGATAACTAAACTAGACGGCTTCTTGTTTAATCCGTGATTGTGTTGTTGCTTTTAAAGTGATATAATATCATTATCATTAACAAATTATAAAACAAAGTCCTCTGCCGCGTCTGTGTGCCTGTTCGCGATAAACTCGAAAATTGCTGCACCAATTTTCATATTGTTTTTACCAATTGATAGAGTAATCACTCTATCAATTGGTAAAAACAATATGAAAATTGGTGCAGCAATTTTCGAGTTTATCTCGAGGAAGATTTTTGTATATAATTTGCCAAATTAGCTAGTTCTATCTATTAAATGATTACATATTAAAAAAAACCGGCCAATAGCGTGTCGGGTCACGCTCAGTGTAAAAGGGTGAATATTTGAAGATAAGCATATTCAGGCTTCGTAAATTAAGGTCAAATAATGCTTCCAATTTGAACTTTTATGGATTTAACCTAAAGTTTATAGTGTAGCTTAACCAAATAAATCAAACGCACAGTATTTGAACTGCTCTATAGGTCTGAATTTACAGCTGAAAATTTTCGTCGAACGGTGATGAGATATGAAACGTACGGTAATTAGCATTTAAAAAATGGTAATTATGCTTCGTGATTGGTAATTAGAAATAAAACGAACAATATACTTGAATCACATATTTATTAATGATTTAGGTGACATTATATGACATCAAACTTAGCTATTTAGCGACGTGATTGAATAAAAAAAATAACTCAAAAATCAACCGGTTTTCCAAAAAATCAATAACATTATCTGTCTAGTAATTCAAATAAAATCAAACTCAGTGTAAATAGAGCTTAAACCTTATAAGTTCCATCTAAGATATTTCTTCAACTCGATGAGATCTTATATAAAAACTTAAAAAATATTTATAAGTCTCACTTTCATGACCAGAAACTGCTCATGTACATACGCCAGCACATCAAGCTACAGCAATCTGTCAAATTTAAAATAGATTTTCAACTTTATCGCTAAAGCATTAGGTTCAAAGTTGATTGAGAAAATTTGACAGTTTCGGGTAGCTCGATGTGCTGGCGTCTGTACTAAATCATAAAATAATTTGGTCTTAAGAAGATCTGCAAAATCATTAATCGGCAAATGATAAACAGAAAAATACTAAAGATTTGCTGTTTCGATAAAAGAAATTTATAAAATTTAAAAAATAATATTTTTTTTAATTTCTATTTTTATAAATTAAATTTATATTTAATTAAATTTAATTTAAACTTAATTTAAATTTAATTTTATAAAATTTAAATTTTAAATAATAATATTTTTTTAAATTTCTATTTTTTTTTCTATCTGTTTTTATAATTATGTACTTTTTTTTTCTTTTTCTTTTTTTTCTAGGTAGGTATGTAGGTTTATTTTGTTGCGGAAGTGCCAGTTCACACCGAACGATCAACAATCGATCAGGCGTTGGTAGTAACAATTCGATCTTGGGCTGGCCTAGCGGAGTAAGGAGTTTGAATATAATAAGAGGTCCGCTTAAACTGGTACTAATTACCATTTCAAATTGCTCATTACCGTTCACCAAAATACGAACGGGAAAAATGGTAATTATATAAATGGTAATTAGGTATTTGTACACTTTTTCACATTATACGTTCTTTGTTGAACTTAAAAAATTGGGAACATAATCAAACCAAAGAGTCTCCTATGGCGACTATTACAATACATAAAAATGATAAATAAAAATGTTAGACAAGCCAGGGGAAATTCGAACGGTAAGGAGATTTTTGTTTGCCAAACACGATTTCTGGGCGATTAAGGTAGGCTAGAGTTGACGCCAAAACACTTTTTGACGTGTGACCCGCACGAGTCGAGACGCAGAACTGAGCGCGACCGCCGAGTTACTCTTACAGATAGCAATACACTACGCAGAAAAAAGAAACCCTGCGACAGTGTGAACAAATGGTAGTGAGTATAAAGTGTTGGGACAATTTTCAAAGTCGTTACAAATTATCTAAAAGTGTTCTATAACGTGTATATTTTTGCTAATTAGTAAAGCATGTTGTGTACTATCTAAATTACATCTTAAAAATACGATCTTCAGGGTATTTTTATAACTTTTAGAGCATGAACTGCTAACATTTGGAAATTGGGACACGAATGGTGATGAGATTTGAGAAACGTTAATGAACATAACTTAGTTGTTTAAAACAATAGGAATATATTATGTACATCTGTATATAGTGCTCGAACTATGTTTTACGTGAAATTAAAAAAAACATAACTTTATATCTAACTAAGTAGTTATTTGGGGAGGGCCGCGTGATATGCACATGTTCAAATAATCACCCAAAAATCCGGCGTTCCGGGTTCCGTAGTGATAATTCTTTTTTGTTTGAAAAAAGATACGTTCAGGATAATAAAATATGTAAACCAGCATCGGGCACTAGTTGCCCCGGCATTTTGCTGAACTGGGCCTTTTTGGCGCAGCCGTGAGGCACACAGTGGGACGATTTGTTTAGTTTTAAGTTCTTTTTTTATATTATTTTTGTTTTACATTGTGTGTATTTGTGGCCTGTGCCAAATAAATGCATTTTCTTTCTTTCTTTCTTTAAACGAAGTTAAAAATATGCTTGCATATACGATTATACTACAAACTTAGTCCAGAAATTATTTTGTACAACTTTTTTGTACAAAAACTGTTTCTGGGGGACACATTGTTTTTTACTTTTGGAGCGATTATTTCCGAATTGACATTATCAAAAAATGATTTTAGTAAACCCCTATTCATTTTTAAATACCTTTCCGACAATATATCACACGCTAGGGTTGCAATTTAAAAAAAAAACACTTCCCACTTTACATATAGGCGGGCTACCCTAATAAAACATTATTTTCCAATTTTTATTTTACCACTTTGTCGGCGTGATTGATACACCATGTTGGTACCAAATTTCAGCTTTCTAGTGTTAACGGTCACAGAGATTAAGCGAGGACGGACGAACGGACCGACGGACAGACAGACATGGCGAATCTACAAGGGTTCCTAGTTGACTACGGAACCCTAAAAAACTTTTTTACAAAAACAACAACCGACTTCAAAAACACCAAAAAGTTAAAAATAAACTTCAGAAGAAAAATCAGCTTCTGGTGCCCTACTATGACGTCTTAAAACAGTCCTAACTTATTCATAATCCATAGTGGAAAAGAGATGACGTTAGATACCCTGTATAGTTCTGTCACGTTTCCACACTGGATTGAGAATAAGTTAGGACTGTTTTAAGACGTCATAGTAGGGCCCCTGAAGTCGGTGACATTTTGTTTGTTTCATCTAGTTTTTTTGCCACCGACTTCAGAAGCTGATTTTTCTTCTGAAGTTTATTTTTAACTTTTTGGTGTTTTTGAAGTCGGTTGTTTTTTTTGTAAAAAAGTTTTTTTATTTTTTCATTTTTAGTTGTACCTAATATCATAGAATTATTTACTATATAACATTCGACTAAGAAATCTACCCCTATTCCTTCAAGATACCCTTATTATTGCTTTCAACTCCTAACCTTTGAGGAGTAGTACCTTCCATCATCAGCTTATCAACATGAAGTGATGACTGCTAGATGCGAATACTTGAATAGCGTCAGAAAAAGTACGAAACACGTAATACGTGTTTATGAAATTAATATATAACAACTAAAAAAATGTGCATTGTACACATCTGCATACCCCCTCAGAGCATACAGGCGTGATGTTACGTCATGATAATGTATATTCAATAAACATCCAAGCGATTCCAGCAATTACGACAGATTTGCCGTCTATTTTTGAAGAGTTCCATTGTATATCTCCGAAGATCAGCACCAGATCTTCACCAAATTAAAATGGGACCACCTCGGGAGTATACTCTTTCAAATAAAAAAAGAATTTTGAGAATCGGTCCACAAATGGGGGAGAAATCAGGTAACATACATAAAAAAAAAAAAAAAAAACATACACGAACATATAACCTCCTCCTTTTTCGAAGTCGGTTAAAAACAAACTCCTCCACCGCATCTGTCTGTCTGTTCGCGATAAACTCAAAAACTACTGCACCGATTTTCATGGTAATGGATAGAGTGGTTCTCGAGGAAGGGTTTAGGGTTTAGAATATAATTTATTAAATTTTTGTATTCATTGGCTAAAATATAATGATATTTGTTGGAGGTGTCGGAAAAAAATAAGTCGTCTGGCAGGTTCCCACCATGGGTAGGTTGCGGGAACGGGATTAAAATTCCATGATTATTTTTGGTTACGATAATAACCGACATGATCTAGGCGGACGAACCTGCGGCCGCTGATCACCTTTCGATTCCTCTTCGAGATCCTTTCGATTAAGATAACTTTCAAACAAAAAAAACGTAATGAAAATCGGTTTATCCGTTCAGGAGCTATGATGCTACAGACGTATCACGCTTGAAACTTATAGCACCCCCTCTGTTTTTTTCGTCTGTAAATGATTCATCAAATCGTTAAGCACGAGTGCTAAAATAACTGATAAATACTATATTTAAACCCGCAGATGTAGACCTTCTGCCATATAGATACTAAGTATAGATAAAAAAAAATTGACAAAACAAGATTAATTTTAATTTATATATGGATTATCTGAATTATATGTAGGTATAATAAAAAATATCGTAGCGATTCAATAGGCCATATGATTCTGTTTAGTCCATTAACGAATTACCTACCTACGTATTGGTTACGTGTTTTTTGTTTAATCAAATAAATTAATAAAAATTAACAAAGATAAAATGCGTCAAAGATCTTGAGTGGGGGCTTGTGACGTTGATTTCCGGTAAAATGAATTGAAATGTGACGTCACACGAGTTTTCGAAACAAAACTCGTCTAAACTCGTCTTCATTTTTAGGGTTCCGTACCCAAAGGGTAAAAACGGGACACGATTGCTAGGCAGTTGACGCAAATTATGTTTTTCTGTTGCCGCTTTATCAATAAATACTAAAAACAAAATAAAATAAAAATTGAAGGCAGACGATAAATTGATGAGTATAAATAAGGCATTTTAAATTCCGTGTCGGCGGCGCGTTCGTGTTCCACGCGCGCCTCAAAGAGATGTCAGCAAGGAGGGGCCCGCAAGGGCCGCGGATTTTTGTACCTACTATATGACGTGGCCTCGGCGCAAGGGCAAAGAAGGAACATGGATTCGGTTTTTAGTCAGTAGAAGTCTGACACTCTCCTTCGCTCTGCCCAAGGGCTGATTTGATGATTTTCCACCCACCAAAAAAAAATGCGTTTTATGTACATTTGTTTTTTGCTTTTATATAGTGTAATATTATGAGGAGCTCGTGGCCTCAGGTCGATCTTTAGGGAAAGCTGTGCTTGCCTAGGTCGGTCTGTGGACGGGTGACCGCCCGACATACCGAGTTTCCCTCGTGCCTCGGAAAGCACGTTAAGCTGTTGGTCCCGGCTGCCATACAATATATAGATCTTTGGCAGTCGTTACAGTGACCTTAGTCAGTGACCTGAAATTCTGACATCCTCTCTTACCTATTAACTGGGGTGTGGAGGTCAGATAATATATAATATAATATTCCACAACTATCACACAACGCCATCTAGTCCCAAGCTAAGCAGAGCTTGTGTTATGGGTACTAGACAACTGATAAACATACTTATATATTTCTAAATACATACATATTATAGATAAATTACACCCAGACACAGAACAAATGATCGTGCTCATCACACAAACATTTGTCCTGGGTGGGAATCGAACCCACGACCTCCGGCATAGCAGTTAGGGTCACTAACCACTAGACCATCACGCGATGGCTTTACACAGCGGTGATCAGACCAATGCTGACCTATGGCGCCCTGGTTTGGTGGACGAGAACTGAATTCTCGACACAGTCTCCAGGCTCCAACGTTTCCAAAGGATGGCATGTTCCGCTATCACAGGCTGCATGAGGACAACCCCAACTGCAGCAATGGAGATAGCCCTTCAACTAACCCCACTTGAGCTGTACATACAGCAGGAGGCAGCTTTAGCAGCCATCAGGCTTATGCACTTGGGCATATGGGGCAAGAATCACACAAGTCCCCACGCAGGCATCCTGGACCGGGTGATTGAGTATCAACCTCTCATCGCTGCCCCGTGTGATAGGACACCTAACAAACCTATGTTCAACAAGAGCTATAGCATACAAACAACAGAGGAATTAAGAGATCAGTCAGGAGTCAATGAAGTACGCATCTACACAGATGGCTCCAAAACTCAAAACGGCTCAGGGGCTGGCGTACACTCCCTAGACCTCAACATTAACTTTCACCTACCACTAGGCGAACACAGCTCGATATTCCAATGCGAGTGTGTCGCCCTAACACAAGCTGCAACAGCCGTAAAGCGTCTGAAGATTCACAGCCACGCAATCAGATTTGTAACTGATAGCCTGTCTGTGCTTAAAGCCCTAGAAAACAAACAAACTAACAGTAAATTAATATTTGAATGTCACCTCGCCCTGGAGAGTATATCGCTGTCCAACAGTATTACCCTCCAGTGGATTAAGGGGCACAGTGGATCCCTGGGAAATGACGCCGCAGACGAACTTGCTAAGAGAGGGTCCGAGATGGCAGTGCTTGGCCCGTACCCACTCCTTCCCTTACCTTTCTCACAGTTCCGTACATGGGTTCGCCAGAGATCAACTGAACTCCATAACAGCAAATGGTCACGGTCTACAGACTGCAGACAGTCAAAAATGGCGATGCCAAGTCTACATCCGCGGCTAACAAAACGACTGCTTAGCCTAAGTAAAAATAACCTTAGAATAATAATAGGGACAATAACGGGCCATTGCCCCCTCAATAAACATCTTTTTACCATAGGCGCCACGGACAGCCCACTCTGCAGGGGCTGCTTTGATGCCGAAGAATCAGCCGCCCACGTCATCCTGGAATGCGAGGTCGTGGCTACTCAACGCAGACAAATCCTCGGAACGGTGAGGTCGCTCCGCGAAGCCTGTGAAGCTCCCAGGAAACTTCTGTGCTTCTGGGCGGAGCTAGGCTGGCTATCTTAGCCAGGACACCTACGCACAACGGACCGATCAAGAGTCTAAGTGCGGAAAACGGAGTCCCCACTCTACTCTACTCTACTCTCACTAGACCAACAGGCAGTCGCTCCATGCAAAATGCTGGTATTCAGCTGCATCCGGTTAGACTGGAAGCCGACCCCTATATAGTTGGGAAAAGGCTGGGCAGATGATGAGATAGTGTAATATTACTGTAACCGGGGTCGATCTTTATGTTAAGGGGTCATTCAAGTATTACGTAATCACTTTTCAATGACATTCGGGATGGGGAGATCTGGATGGTTTTACGTCAGCAATATTTATTAACATAACATAACATCACGCCTGTAATCCCCGGAGGGTTAGGCAGAGGTGTACCTAATAGTACACCCACCCAGTAATAGGGGGCGACCTTATTGCCAGCAACCGGGCACAGATCCAGACTTTGTGGCTGAGAAATTCCTGATAGAACAAGTCAAAAAACACTTTGCACGACCCGGGATTCCACCAATCCACCTCTTGCTCAGCAGTTGCGCTTGCGATCACTAGGTCAACATAGGCTAAAATTGTTTTAGTTAACCCTTTAGGAAGGTCGCGGATAGAGATTCTTTCAGGAATTTTTAAAACGTTTTATTCCCGTAAATTTCAAATTTTAGGAAAAAAAACGTTTTACTAGGGGAGAGTAGGGTTACAGAAAAAAGTTACGGCGCGTTACATGAGGGGAGGGGGGGTTAAAAATCTCCAAACATTGCGTTATGTAATACTTGAACGCTCCCAAACGTGTTAAGAAAGGGCTTATCGTGCTTTCCGAGGCACGAAGGAAACTAAACAGAAATAAAACACATATGTAGATCAGATGAAAATTTCGTCTTCACCAACATTTGCAACAATTTTTTTATTCATTAATGGTTCGATTGGATTTGGCTCCGGTTCAATTGCATTTGGCTTGCGCTTGATTGCATTCGACTTGGGGTCGATTGCATTAGGCTCGGGTTCATAATCATAGTACAGTGCAGTCTCGCATATGGACATCTTTACTTCTTCGTATTCTGAAAATTAAATACAAAGTAAAACTAAATAGATTGGGGATAGTCGTGAAAACCGACGCAGGCAGGGCACTTCTTGGCTGTGCGCATAATAAAAGATTTAAGATTTACCTTGAAAAGTAGGTTCCATGCAGTTAGCAGCATCCAAAAAGCATTTATTCTCGAAGAGAACCAAATGGCCATCTCTAGAGCTATATGCACAGATAGGGTTTAGCTTGTGTTCGTCACAGTCGGTGTATTGTGGGCATCCACTGCGTAGGAAATATACGTAGGCTGCGCACAACTCGGTAGGTACTGATTGGTAAGCTGTAAAGACCCAGACACGATAGGTTAGTTTTCCAAGTTTTGGATGACTCTTTGGAGATGGCGGGATCCTAAACATCAACAATCAGTTTAATTTTACAATGAATCAGAATATCATTAGCTTAAAACATAAACGGTTCAAAATTTCGACACTTCAGATGAGCAAATGTGAATACCATTGATTTATAACATAAATTGTTCTAAATATCAACACTTTAAATGATCAATGAATACAAAGATCGTTCCCTTGATCAACACATCTGCTACCTAACATTACTCTTAACACAACTACTTTGCCAATTCCATAGCGTAGATATATATATTGTTCGACCTATACACTGGTTCATGACACCGACTTGAAGTGTTCCCGTCGGGGCTGCGGGTTGTTCGAAAGAGATACCGCGGCCTCGACACAAAGGGCTAAGAAGGAACATGGGTGGTTTTTAGTCAGTAGAAGTCTGACACTCCCTACCGCTCTGCCCAGAGCGGGAGGAGTCATTTGATGATATGCCAAATTGCCAACCTCCAAAAAAACTGGCCAAGTGCAAGTCGGAATTACGCTGAAGGGTTCCGTACTTAGACTTCTTATAGGTTTTCCTGCAATCTATAAGTGTTGAACTAATTTTTGCATTTTTTTCAGAATTTTAGGCTCAGTAGTTTCGGAGATAGGGGGGGGAATGGTTGGACAGACAGACAGACACGAGTGATCCTTTAAGGGTTCCATTTTTATTTTGAGATACGGAACCCTAAAAATATTAATACAAAAAAAAATTATAGGTAATAAATTTTGGGGTTGAAACTCTGGGGCCGTGGGGTCCGAGTGCTCATAGCCTGTTTAAGGAAATTTCCAAACGATTAGTTGACGCTTCTCGTGACCCAATGGCTGGCTTTTATCTTGGCCAGAGGCTAAGTGTTGCCATACAACGAGGCAATGCCGCCAGTCTTTTGGGCACATTACAGGCTGACAGCGTTGAGGAGCAGTATTTTGATGCCTTTTTATAGTTTATTGTTAGTTTAGTTTATTTTATAGTTTTTAATTAATTTAATATGTATTCACTAATAAAAAAAATATACATACGCAAATTCCCTCTATATTTCACACACCGGTTGCTAAGCTGCAAATGACAGTTACTCTGAAACCATTTATACTTCTTGTGTTTTTTATTGAAACCGCAGGCTCTCTTGTGATAATCGTTGCAATGGTAGGGGTCACATTCGTCCATGTAGCTAGGGCTGAAAGTCTGCTGGAATCGGTTCTCCCATGTTGGTGGCATTTCTGGCTTGTTAATTAGGTCTAGAAATTATAGTAGGTAGTCAATTAATAAGCTCAATCAATTAACCAATTAATTAATTTGGTCAATTAGGAGCTCGTGGCTTAATAATAACTGCCACTCGGGTCGATCTTTAGGTAAAGCTGTGCTTGCCTAGGTCGGTCTGTGGATGGGTGACCGCCCGACATACCGAGTTTCCTCCGTGCCTCGGAAAGCACGTTAAGCTGTTGGTCCTGGCTGCCATATATGTATATAGATCTTTGGCAGTCGTTACAGGTAGTCAGTGACCTGAAATTCTGACATCCAGTCTTACCAAAGGGTATCGGATTACCTAGTTAACTGGGTTGTGGGGGTCAGAGCAGTCGCTCCATGTAAAATACTGGTATTCAGCTGCATCCGGTTAGACTGGAAGCCGACCCCAATACAGTTGGGAAAAGGCTAGACAGATGATGATGAGTCAATTAATAAAATTATAAGGCCTGGAAATTATGGTAGTTAATTAATAAAATGATAAGGTCTAGAAATTATAGAAATTAATTAGGGTTCCGTACCAAAAGGGTATAAACGGGACCATAGTACTAAGACTTCGCTGCCTGTTCGTCCGTCTGTCTGTCACCAGGCTGTACCTATCTCAAATCTCAAGAACCACGATAGCTAGACAGTTGAAATTTTTACAAATTATGTATTTCTGCTGCCGCTCTATCAACAAATACCTACGAAAAACAAAATGAAATAAATATTTAAGGGGGGGCTCCCATACAACAAACGCGATTTTTAACCGACTTCAAAAAAGGAGGTTACTATGTTCGTGTGTATGTATTTTTAACCGACTTCAAAAAAGGAGGTTACTATGTTCGTGTGTATGTTGTGGACCGATCCTCAAAATTCTTTTTTTAATTGAAAGAGTATACTCCTGAGGTGGTCCCATTTTTTTTTTGGTGAAGATCTGGTGCTGATCTTCGGAGATATATACAATGGAACTCTTCAAAAATAGACGGCAAATCTGTCGTAATTGCTGGAATCGCTTGGATGTTTATTGAATATACATTATCATGACGTAACATCACGCCTGTATGCTCTGAGGGGGTATGCAGATGTGTACAATACACATTTTTTTTGTTGTTTTATGAATTTTCGTGCTTTTTCTGGCGCTATTCAAGTATTCGCATCTAGCAGTCATCACTTGTATTCATGTTGATGAGTTGATAATGGAAGGTATACTACTCCTCAACGGTTAAGAGTTGAAAGTAAAAATAGGGGAATCTTGAAGGTTAAGGGTTAGGTTTCTTGGTTGAATGTTAAATGCATAGTAAATATTTGTATAGGATATAATATAGGTACTTATTACAACTAAAAATGAAAAAATAAAAAAAACTTTTTTGCAAAAAATACAACCGACTTCAAAAACACCAAAAAGAGAAAAATAAACTTCAGAAGAAAAATCAGCTTCTGAAGTCGGTGGCAAAAAAATAAAATCAAACAAACAAATGTCACCGACTTCAGAAGCTGATTTTTCTTCTGAAGTTTATTTTTCTCTTTTTGGTGTTTTTGAAGTCGGTTGTTTTTTTTGCAAAAAAGTTTTTTTTATAGATAATGGTACGGAACCCTTCGTGCACGAGTCGCAATTGGCCGGTTTTTTGCTGTAGGATATGGGTATTATGGGGATTGTCTCCACCGATCCCGGGATCCGTGGAGAGAACTCGCCGGGATACGTTTTAAAAATAAAATCGGATCCCGAGATCGGTGGGAACAACCGTACATGATGCCCGAAATAAGTAAGTAGCCTCTGTATTCAACGAAACTGGCCAATACTTACTTTTCAAACGGTCTTTTATGAAGTTGGGGTTCTCATAGGGAGGTGATGATCTGTAAAATTAAACAAATGATTAAGGCGCAGTCAAAGGGGCACCGTAAAAACGACCTGTTTTTCGTCGCAGAGTTAGCCGTATTGCTACTTATTACAATTCCAAAAAAATACAGTGTATAGTCAAATGTATAGGTAAAAGACTTATGCAAAAATATTTTCTAAAAGTAATCAAGAACCTCGAAAAAAAAAATCACAAAAAAATCACACGAAAAAACTTTTTCGTCTCGAAATGCTCAATATTTTGAGTGACAACTGTTATATTTTTTTTTACTATCAGAAAGGAAATTTAACCAACTAAAGACATAATGTAAAAATATTTTAACATTACAGCGTATTTTTTTTTTAATAAATTAAATCTGCGAACTATCGTTCATTTTGGCAGTCACGAGAATCAAACGCATCGCCATTTTCAACCTTATTTGTTTAGGCGATGAGTTAAACGCGCGCTCAAGGTCGCGGGCAGGTAGGTAATGTCGCCTTAACGTATGATTGATTACGCTATGGAGGGTACCTTGAGGTAAGGAGGAACATCTCTGTAGAAAAAGTGTCCGTGGAAATGCGTTAAAGATAGTTGTGCTTGTACCTACTACCTACACACAAAGTCTTGTGCAGGCACCGCTGGCACACAAAGTCTTGTGATCATCATGATTTCATGAAACAACTGCTCATGTCAACAAACACCGGGAGAAAAATATCTAAAGTACTGAACCGATTTTGATGAAATCCATGGGACCAATTGCAAATTGAAAACCTCCTCCTATTTTTGAAGTCGGTTAAAAGTAATTTTACTAATCCAAATTCATTCTGTAAAGAAAATTCAAATTCAAATTCAAACTCTTTATTTCAGACAAGTGTCCATAGTGTTAGTAGGTAACAAAAAAAACTGGCCAAGTGCGAGTCGGACTCGCACATGAAGGGTTCCGTACCAAAACGGTAAGCTATAATTTATACAATTATTTCTTCTACGGGCCAATGAAACTTGACCTCTGGATTGTATAGGCGCTCATACGATTCAGGGACCAAACTATATTGGTTAACTGCTGTTTCCATAGGTTGTTTCCATCCAAGTTCAAAATGATTTTTCTAGAAAGTCCTTATAAAGTTCTACTTTTCAGATTTTTTTCATATTTTCTAAACTTATGGTTCAAAAGTTAGAGGGGGGGACACATTGTTTTTTACTTTTGGAGCGATTATTTCCGAAATTATTGACATTATCAAAAAATTATTGTAGTAAACCTCTATTCATTTTTAAATACCTTTACAACAATATATCACACGTTAGGATTGAAATTAAAAAAAAATCACTCCCTACTTTACATATAGGGGGGCTACCCTAATAAAACATTTTTTTTCAATTTTTATTTTTCCACTTTGTCGGCGTGATTGATACACATATTGGTACCAAATTTCAGCTTTCTAGTGCGGTCACAGAGATTAAGCGAGGACGGACAGATGGACAGACGGACAGAAGACGGCCAGACGGACAGACAGACATGGCGAAACTATACGGGTTCCTAGTTGACTACGGAACCCTAAAAAGAAGATAGATTGAAAAAACATAATAAAACGTTACTTACAGTACTGGTACCTTTTGCGGTTTCCATGTCTTATTTTTTCTTGCATCTAATTAAAATAAATAAAAAATTAATAACATTACACCTTCATCCTAGCAAGGCAGAGGTGTACTTTCAGTGGGCTGCGGGTTGTTCGAAAGAGATACCACGGCCTCGGACGCAAAGGGCTAAGAAGGAACATGGGTGGTTTTTAGTCAGTAGAAGTCTGACACTCTCTACCGCTCCGCCCAGAGCGGGTAGTCAATGCAGCGTACCATCGTTATGGGGTGTACTGTCGATATAACGTACTCGCGATTTGGTGTACTGTCGATGTAGCGTATACCGTCGATTTAGTGTACAGACGATAATATTATTATAGCGTACTCTCGATTTGGTGTAGGTACCTATATACTGTCGATGTAGCGTACCATCGATTTAGGGTACTGTCGATGGGCACGCCACGATAGTACTCAATACTCAATACTTTATTGCATTCCACATGTAGTACTTAGGTGGTAAAACTTAAAATTAGATCACATGGACCCTGTCGGGCACAGCAAGATAAGTGAGTTAGGAGAGAGGAAGCACTCTGTAAATTTTAATTGTAACATAGTTGGTAGGTAATTTCTAAGATACCTAAACTACATATTAGGTATAAAATATAAATTATAATATAGAATATAAATAAGTATCTATTGGGAGATCCGGTAACAGATAATAAATGAAATAACATTTTATATATATAGTGTCTTATATATAGTGGCGGTAAGTCCCCTCTTTGAGGAGTGGCTAGAGAGGAGCCACGGCACCCTCACCTTCCGTCTGACGCAGGTCCTCACCGGACACGGATGTTTCCGGAGGTACCTGCACCGAATCAGGCGGGAGGAAACGCCCGGATGCTTCCACTGCGAGGATCGACCGGAGGACACGGTGGAGCACACTGTGGAGGTGTGTCCTGCTTGGGCGGAGCCCCGCCGTGTTCTCGTAGCGGCGATCGGCGGCGGCGACCTCTCGCGTCCGGCCCTGGTGCAAGCCATGGTCCGGGGCGAGGAGAAATGGGACGCCGTCGCCTCCTTCTGCGAAGCAGTGATGCTAGCGAAGGGGGTGGCGGAACGTGAGAGGGAGCGAACCTCTCAACGTCCCAGCCGCCGCGGAAGGCGCTCCGGGCGTCGGGGGCCACGTGATGGCTTCCGGCCACCGTAGACGCGGGCCTGTGGACGGTGAGTAGTGGGCTAGCTCGCCGTCCGGCCGTCGTCATGACGGCACCAGACCGTGTCGGCGGCGCGTTCGTGTTCCACGCGCGCCTCAAAGAGATGTCAGCAAGAAGGGGCCCGCAAGGGCCGACGCCCGGCGGGGCCGCGGATTTTAGTACTAGGTGACGCTCGGCACAAGGTGCAAGGGCAAAGAAGGAACATGGGTTCGGTTTTTAGTTAGTAGAAGTCTGACACTCCCCTTCGCTCTGCCCAAGAGCGGGGGGGGTCATTTGATGATTTTCCACCCACCAAAAAAAAAAAAGGGTAAGTACTGTCGATGCATTAACCCGTCGATGAAACATTTTCGATACAGCGACCATCGATGTAAGTAGTGACCAAGCGCGGATCCAGGGGGGGGGTCAGGGGGGTCATGACCCCCCCCTGGGCTGAGTCCAGTACCTAGGTGGACTACTAATTAAAATTGTTAAACATAATGTTTTAATTAAATGTTTTAACACAACTACCCAAAAAGAGTGTTTTGTGAGTTTCTTTATTCCACCATAACTTCTAAACGCCTGAACCGTTTGATACTATCGTTAGATTCTTTACGTTATCCCAAATAAATGTATGTTGTAGATGGCTTCCAGTCTAACTGGATGCAGCTGAAAACCAGAATTTGACATGGAACGATTGCTTTTTTGACCTGCACACTGCACAACCCAGTTAGTACCGGGTACGATGAGATATTATTATTTCTTAGTAAGACCGGTTGTCACACTTTCGGGCAACTATAACTACGTGTGACGACTCAACGACTGTCGAAGATGTACAAATCACAGCCGCCCTGTTCTGGCTGTGATGTAAAGGCAACGAAAAACTCAGTAGCCGACATAAACAAAGGACACGTTCAAGTTCCCTCCCAATGACAATATCTTTGCCACCCCCCAAAATCTATAACATAATACAAAAAATTTCGCGCTCGCTTCGCTCGCGCCTACCTCATGCTTTTTTCTCCGTTCGTCTCGCTTGAGGCGCTCGACTTCAATTCTCATTTCTATTTCTAAATCGTCCATCCAGGAAAAATTGTCCAAATCTATATCCCCCTGGATAAGGCTCAGCAATTCGAAGCATCCTGGCGAAGAGCTTCAATGGCTTGAGAACGTCACACCGGACTGACACTTCTCCACGTCCAATAAAACGTACCCATTGAAGTAGATAAAGTGATAACGCGTTTCGGGAGAAGACGTTAAAGAAAAATTGATTTTGTTATTTAAATATAGGTATTTTTAAGTAAAAAATAAAATAAATAATATTAATATTAAACATTTTATAAAAATTAAATTTTAACTTCTTGTGATTTGACAACGACTATGTGACCCCCCCCTGGCTTCAAAGCTGGATCCGCCCTTGGTAGTGACCGACGATATTATGAACCAGACCCTATGACGTAGGCATCTAATAAGGAAGAATTTTTCAAAATTCAACCCCCAAGGGGATGAAATAGGGGATGAAAGTTTGTATGGAAAATCGTCATTTTGTCTGTCGTGAAGCCGCGGGCAAAAGTTAGTACCTACCTACTTATTGGGAATGTGGGTAGGTATACTTATACTATATTATTTATAGGTAATAAAACCTCTACCTAATCCTCCGAGATTGAATGCGTTATTAAATAATTTAGAAAGGTATACTTACATGCAATGAATACTAAATGGGTAAGAATTATTATTAGTATTTTCACTATTTTCATCTTGCCGGTTCAAAATCTAACTGACTGAAAGAATTCGTAAAATTTTAATAAAAACCTAACTACCTAGGTACTTTCGCTCAGCTCTATTACTCCAATTAATCATCTTTAATGAGTGCAATTTTATAGATTTTTCTAATTAATTAAATCTTAGCTGATCGAGTTTAATGGAGCTCGTCACGTAATAATAACTGCCACTCGGGTCGATCTTTAAATTAAGCCGCGCTTGCCTAGGTTGGGTTGTGGATGGGTGACCGCCCATTACATAGCGAGTTTCCTCCGTGCCTCGGAAAGCACGTTAAGCTGTTGGTCCCGGCTGCCATATATAGATCTTTAGCAGTCGTTACAGGTAGTCAGTGACCTGAAAGTCTGACAACCATTCTTACTGGGTGTCATTACGCAGTATTAACTGGGTTGTGGAGGTCAGATAGGCAGTCGCTCCACATAAAATACTAGTATTCAGCTGCATCCGGTTAGACTGGAAGCCGACCCCGACTTAGTTGGGAAAGGCTAGGCAACTGATTGACTATGATTGATGTAGGTACCAACCACACCCTCTCACAGAGAGAAAGCCCAGGAGGCTTGTCTTAGCTATGGGAGTTAGGTTGACAATGATGATTTCAAGCGCTTACAGACTTTGTCGACGGCGCGCTCGTGTTCCACGCGCGCCTCAAAGAGATGGCCTCAAAGGCCTGGCGGGGCTGCGGATTGTACGAAAGAGATACTGCGGCCCCGGTCACAAAGGGCTAAGAAGGAACATATGGGTGGTTTTTAGTCAGTAGTAGACTGACACTTCGTTCCGCTTCGCCGAGAGCAGGAGGAGTCATTTGATGATTTTCACCCAACAAAACAAGGTGGAAGCGCTAGGGTATCCCGCGACATTAATTAAATAATTACAGAGAAATTAATACCTTCAAAATTCGATTCACATAGAGATGTTATATTATTATTTAATAATATATAATAATAAATTATAATAATTTCAGGCGAACGAAGGTCAAGGGAAACCGCTAATAATAAACAAAAGTATAATTGTAAAAATATTTTATTGAAAAATAAAACAGTATGAATACGTACATTCATTACATTCACATTCAAAGATTTTATAAAGGACACACACAACAAAAACAAGAAATGACACACTAACAAGTACATCTATTTCATAGTAAAAAAGATCCAATCAGTCCATATTTTTTTAGCCTAATATCACAAAACTACGATAATACAACGTGGAAGGGACACCAACGCTACAACATTTTGAATTTGAACTCCCCCATGAAAATGTTTTATAGGTAATTTAAAAAAAAAAGTGTTGCCTTATAGACCAGTATAGTTCCATTATTTTCAGATTCGTTTATAATGGAACTAATGATAAGAAATTCAACATTAGTTCCACTATTTTCAGTTTTTTATTAAATGGAACTAGTGATAAAAAAAAAACAATCAGTAGTTCCATCATGGAACTGCCAATGGTACTAGTGACAACGAACCACACGGTCAAAATCGATGGAATAGATGATGTTTTTTTTTTTTTAAATTACCGATGACGAAGTATAAGGGGGTTTAGAATTTAGAATAATGTACTCAATACGTGGTAACCGTTCGAGTGATGATGTCCCTTCCACCTTGGGTATTCGCCGCTTGACAAACTATTAAATTATCTAAAAGAGAATTTTTAAATCCAATTTCATTTTCGCGCCTTTTCCCATGAAGCAGACACCACAGACCACCACCCGCTATGACTTTCGACATACTCCTTTGGCCTGGCACGTGAGTGCATGTCCAGTGTATGAATGTGGAGTGGTATGCGCGTAGTACGCGCCTGTCTTTTCTGAAGAACTTCACAAATAAGGTCATGTGTCTTTCTACCGCGTCCCCTCCCGTTGCCATTCACATCTGCCTCGTAAATACCTTACCGCTCATCTTCTCCACTTGACTAAACCATCAAAGCATACGCCCATAACTCGCAAGTTATAGGCAATAGATGGTACCACGTGTCTTTCGAATCATTATTGAATTATACTGATAGAAACTTTAGTAATAACATAAAACATAAACTCATGCCTTTTTCCCATGGTCTTTAGTAATATTTTGATAATTATTTCACACGGTCGAAGAATAGCTAGCTGGTTAGCTTGGAGGCTTAGCTAGTAAGTTATAAGAGCAAGCCAAGCTTTTAGGCTTCCATAAACATACTACCACAGGTACGAGGCGACTTTCTCTTGTGTCATTTTTGTCACCAATCTAATGCCTCTTTTAAAACACTAGCACAAACCTTCTTCTCAGCTCCAACCTCTCTATCCCTCTTTATCTTTCTCTTTCTCAGAGAAATCCGAAACTCTTTCCCGCCCTCATTCACGGCGCCATCTTGAAAAACTGTCAAACTACAGTCAGTGTCAAATTCGTTCGGAAACCCTACAATTCTCTTTGGTTTGAAATAGTTAATGAAATGTATCAGCTCGTCTCTCCCGCAGTGTGTAGAGAAACATACATCTATTCCATTTTCTGTGAATGATAGAAAATCTTCTTCTGTATTCGGTCTGTCACCCCATTTGAATGCGGAGAAGTATACGTGTAGGTCTGAAGGGTTCTTGCGATCTCCTTTGTAACGATACTTGGTGCTAAGATGTATGCGAGCGGAACAGTCATTTGTAATGCCATAGATCTCTTTGGGAAACTGTCTGGAAAGAGAGAAAAATATGTTTAATTTTTGATTGTTAATGGTTTGATATAAAAAGACACCTTTACTCTCCGAAGGATTAGGGTGTACCTGTAGTAACATTGCCATAGGATTGAGAAATATCTGAAAGAAAAAACCAATAACACTTGGCCGGACCCGGAATTGAACCAGACAGGACCTCATGTTCAGCAATCGCGCTTGCGACCATCATCAACAGTCACTAGTACTTTTAATTGGCAAATCCCAAGGATGCCTTGAGTTTAAGGCCTCCAGACAGGCAATATTACACAATACAAACCATCATCATCATCACCATCTTGTTGCCCTTGACCCATTCTATTAGTGGTTGGCACAAAACATTTTTTCCCCCATTTTCCCTCGTGTGCGGTCATGATGGTAGTTACTTCTTTTTCTTTCATCACACAGTTCATCCATCTTTTCTTTTTTCTACAGTACAAGCAACTTACCTATAAATATTCCAGTAAGACTCCGCAACGTAACTCTTCAAACTGGTCTCATCGTAAATCTGATTGCAAACGCACTCATAACCATATCCAGCCGACGTTAACAACACAACTCGATGCTTCTCACTTAGATCCAACCAATTTTTGATATGAAACACCGCATTCCGTACGACATCCGACCTCTTAGGAAACGATGGAACGTATTGGAACGTCGTATCCACGTATAAGACATCCAAGTTAATCGGTTCACCTTTGGTATGAAAATGGTTATATTTTGCAACGCTGTTCCGTGATATTCTGAAGTCTCCGGTGTATAGGATGTTCTTTTTGTTGTATTCAAATAGGTACATAACGGAACCTAGGGAGTGGCCCGCTGGTAGTACGGTTACATTAAGAAATACTTCTTTTTCATCTGTGTTTATTAATAATGTGTTTTTTCCTGGAATTAAGAGGTTTTAGATCAGTCAGGGGTTTGGACAGCAGCAAAGAATTTGGTTAGAGGTGGATAGTTCTCCCGTATGGGCTGCAGGTTGTTCGAAAGCGAAAGAGGAAGGAACATGGGTGGTTTTTAGTCAGTAGTAGTCTGACACTTCCTACCGCCTCTGCCCAGAGCGGGAGGAGTCATTTGATGATTTCCTACCCTCCAAGAAAAAGGAGGTTAGTTCTATAGATGGCATGTAGAGCTCACCTAATGGATTCATCACTTATCATCATCTGCCTAGTATTTTCCCAACTATGTTGGGATCAGCTTTCAGTTTAGCCAGATGCAGCTGTACACGAGTATTTTAAATGAAGTGACAACCTATTAGACATTCACAACCCATTAAGAAAATAAAAAATATTAATTGATGATGATCCATTTATGGATTCCTCACTATTGCTAATATTTACAAATGAATATGAATGAATTTTGTCTTTGTTCTGCATCTCGGAGAGTAGAGTTTGACTGCATGCTTTTGATTTTATGCACTTTTCACTATTTTCTTGATAATTGTACTAAATCTTATGTAAAATGAGAGCATGTGGTCCAGTTGCAAATGTTTGGTAAGAAACTTGTCACAACCTGTCCAGAAAAACTACTAGTGAAGTAAGCTGAAGGTATTTCAATACAAAAGTATTGAAACTTTATTGTACTTATCAAAAATAGATGTTCCACACATATCCATGGCACACCACTGAAGCGGAGCGAGGCTGCGGAGCGTAGAAACGGAGAAATATTAGCCAATAACATTGTACACTGGAACAGAGGGCAGGTTTTATGCAATCCTATTGGTCAATATTTCTCTGCTTCTCCGCTCCGCAGTCTCGCTCCGCTTCAGTGGACAGGCAGCCTTATCCAGGACAAACATTATTATGAAAGAGGTTTTATTCATAAGTTGCAATTGATACACTATACCTACTTACTACAAGAAAATCACTCTTTTTGGTTGTTTTGTGATGTCAGAAGCCAATTTATACCCGTAGGCCTATAGCAGTAGGTAAAGTCGGGTTGTGGGTAATGATGATGATATATATTGGTACCTATGATTGTACCTGTGTGCACTAATAAACCGAATTTGTATGAAAACTTACCTAACTCCAAATGTTTAAGATATGGTGCCAATTTAGGACATTCCTCTTTAATAATCGCTACAGTAACTTTAGAAGCGTATATAAATACGTTGTGTTTCTTAAGTTTTCTTCGAAAGAGGTCGCCTGCCAAGCCAAAAACGTGATCTCCATGGTAGTGGCTTAGAAAGTAAGCGTTCTTGTTCAAATCATTTTCGAAATTATCGACGAGTATAAACGGTATTTCGTCTATATGTCCGTCGAAAGCACTGCGCATTTTTACGTTTAAATATCTTCTAGTACAATTAAATACGTTTTCTTATAATATTTCATTAAATAATTAGGAAATGAATCACTTTTCTGTTGATAAACATTTTATTGACGAAAAAAGTACTGAAGTTGACAGCAACAAAGGCTGCGGTTTAAATTGTACGATCCTTTACAAACGTGCCAACGCTACGAACTAGCTGTTCAAATTGAATGTTTACCATCGGTACACTTTCAATTTGAACCAGTCAATAGCCCTGTAATGTCACTTCTGTCAAAAATTATAACCTCGCAACTAAGCCGAAAGCACAGAACATAATATTAAACCCCTGTCGGAATTATTTATTTAAGTACTGCGACATTTTTCATTGAATAATATCTAAATAATGGTGCAACAACACACAACATCTAAAAGCAAAATAAAAACAAGTCAATTGCTTTCCTTGACACTTGTCAAATTCGAATGTGACGTCTCCGCACACACTGTACTACCAAATTTTTGTGTGCGCCGTTGGTAGCGATCGATGACGTCAATCATGACGTCACACTGCTAAGAAGAGCTCATGTTTGTACAAAATAAACCGATTTTATGCACGAACACAGTACCAATAGCGCACATCGTACAATTTAAACCGCAGCCAATGTCAACTTTGACAGTGACATGTTAGATTAGAGTTGCATCTTTACGTAATAAGCCTAAAGTTACGGTAAAAGTTACGGTTTGTCCCACAGATGGGCAAAGGTCTGTTCTTCTCCTTCCGAACCCTTAACTTGTGCGACCGCTATATTTATCCTGCCATTTCATCCATTTCATTCAGCCACGTGTTTGTTTACGATATTTGCGCACTTCTTTGGGTGCATTCCTGCTACTACATGATCCATAAGAAATTAATTAGGTAGGTTGTACATGTTTATTTTTTTTTAACATTTCGGGAATTCCAAGCAAGAACTCTTATATTAAGAGATTATTTTAGGAAGCTCGGACTGGAGATTTTCGGGAGCGCATCAAATTGTGTTCTTAAAATTTTTTGGTTGTTTACGTGCACAGTGCACTGATGGTCCGTAAGTCGTTGAAGTGCCATAAAATAAATAAATAAGGTTGTAATTTTACACTATGCATACTCCGAAACAAAAATTTAGCAAGAAACTTTAATCAAGCTAAATAATTTATCAGCCATATTTTTCAATAAATTCTTTGCTAAATTCATTCGTCGACTAGTGGAAAGAGAAACTCAGAGTTTTTGGACAGCTTTTCAACCAGACGGTGAGCTACCTTCGACCTTAGTATGTTATAGAACTTTTGTTGGGACGTATGAAATGAAATGTCCCATTCTATGTTGCACTATGAATTTAATAAAGTATTTACTATAACTAAACACTTTACAATATACAATAAATGATTGACGCGAGTAACGGGTAGTAACCGACTATATGTGTTGTCGCGGGGACGCGTGACTTCGAACTTAACTTGACGGTGCAACGTCATAGGCACTTATAAGCTCGCAAGTGGTGTGCGTGCATGTGTGGGTAAACATACCACTACATGTCCTCCCCCCTTAGATGAAGACAATTTAATAAAAGGGTGAAAAAAAAAATATCATCAAAAGCAATGACCAAAGTGTAAAAACATTGCAAATATTAAATAAAATGGTTTGGTGTGAAAGTGTATAACTATACATAACTCCTAAATTAATAAACAACAAGACTACGGTAACATAAGGTATTTTTATAATATAAAAACAACACTACACAAATGGATACTTACCTAAACTGAAGACATTTTGTAAAAAAATATTAAAATACATTGGTCATAAATTTAGTAATAACTTGACACAAAAAGGTTTTATACAAAAAGGTTTTAAACTTAAGAGTTAGCTAAGTGGTAACGATAACATAAAAATAAATACAAGTTGACATAATTAGTGTGAAAACAAACAATTTTGTGGGTCTATTTTAAAACACAGAACACTTCACTGCACTTCAAATTTCACTTGATATTTTTATGACTTTGGGACTTTCGACAAAAAATGTTTTAAATGGCAAATCTCACGGTCTTTTTCACGACGCGACCCGATCTTGTAGTAACAGATGGCTCAGTTTTGTCAAGTGAGGTCGATTTGGTTGCAACCGGTGTTATCGCAGTTGTTTTGGGCGAAACAAAAACTTCCTGTGGCGACTGAAGTGCGGGGCTATTAATTATAACATAAGCAGGCTTGAGACGATCGAGAGAAATAGTGACTTCTCGAGAACCTACTTGAACGACGTAATGTTTATTGCTTCGTTTGAGTATTTTATAAGGACCTTCGTACGGCGGTGTTAACGAACGTTTAACTTCGTTTTTAATGAAAACGTAGTCCGATTTAGTCAAATCTTTGTGCACGAAAATGTTTCTGTTATCAGCTTGTTTTCTTGTGGTTGGTTGAAGGTTCGCTAATGTTTCCATGAGTTTGCAAGTGTAATCGGTGTTGTTAATGTCTGCTTCGGTGGGAACAAAAAAATCTCCCGGTAGACGCATAGATTTACCGTAGGTCATCTGAGCAGGGCTGTACCCTGAGTCTTCTTTAACTGTATTGCGCATTCCTAATAACACGATAGGTAATTGTTGTGACCATTGACTGCTACTATCGCAACGTGTCATGATGGAAGCTTTTAACGTTCGATGCATCCTTTCGACGTGTCCATTTGCCTTTGGGTTGTATGCTGTTGTTCTAATCTTTTCTATTCCAAGTAGTTTGGTCAGCTGTTTGAAAAGATTGGATTCGAATTGACGACCTTGATCCGAAGTTATTCTTGCAGGGCAACCAAAACGTGCTATCCAATGCTCGAGTAGAGCTTTCGCGACGGTTTCAGCGCTTATGTCTTTTACAGGAACGACTTCAGGCCATTTTGTATGACGATCAATCATTGTGACACAGTATGTGTATCCTTCGGAAGGTGGTAATGGTCCAATTATATCAATATGCACATGCTCGAAACGGTCTGACCTTTCGAACTCTCCTAGAGGTGTAATTGTATGCCTTTGTACTTTACATTTCTGGCATTTAATGCAGCTTCTTACAAAGTTTGCAACGTCAGTGTTCATGTTAGGCCAAAAATAGCGCTGAGCGATAAGGCGACGCGTAGCGGCTACCCCAGGGTGATTAAGTGCGTGGACACTTGAAATCGCTTTTTCTCGAAACTCCGACGGTAAATAAAGTCGCGCTGATGACGTTGATGTTTCGAACGTAAGCTCATGATTTGCATAAGGCATGCGGAACAATTTAAATTCCAAGTTAGGTTTTTGTTTTAATAATGACAATTGCGTATCTTCGACTTGGCTTTTGTATAATTCTTCATAGTCGAAAATATCATGTAGAAAAATCTCTTCTATTCTCGGAAGAGCGTCGGCGGCGTTATTGAGCTCGCCCTTAACGTACTCAATTTTGTTGCAAAACTGAGAAATAAAATCTAATTGACGAAGACGTCTTGGTGGATCGGATTTCGATTCTTTCTTCGATAAAGCAAATATTAACGGCTTGTGATTGTGATCGGTTAACACTGTGAGATCACGCCCTTCAATCATATACCGAAAGTGTTTTACTGCCATGTAAATAGCTAATAATTCCCTGTCGTAGGTACTGTATTTTGTCTGGGCGCTACTTAGTTTTTTCGAATAAAATCCTAGTGGCTCTAACCGTTTGTTGACTAGTTGATGAAGTGCTGCGCCAACGCAGGTATTCGCTGCGTCGGTCATTAAAATAAGTTTGGATGATGAGTCTGGATGCGTGAGAGTGACAGCTTCACTTATGTGATTTTTGCATTGATTAAATGCGTTGATTGCTTCTTCGGTCCAAGCGATTTTTGTTTTGTCTTTTTTCTTAGCATTGTGTAAGTATTCGTCTAAGATAGTTTGAGTGTCGGCGGCTTTAGGAATGCTCATTCGGTAAAAATTTATAAGACCGAGGAAGCGCCTCAGTTCTTCGATGGTTTCGGGTTGTGGAAAGTTATTGATGGCTTTGACCTTTTCTTCGTCCGGCCTTATGCCATCACAGCTAACGCGATAACCGAGAAATGTAATTTCGGATTTTCCAAATTCGCATTTAGACATGTTGATTGTGACGCCATATTCACTAAGTCGCTTGAACACTTCTTTGAGATCATGAATGTGACATTCTTCTGATTCTGAAGCAATAAGTATATCATCCAGGTAACAAAACGTATTTTGAGTATTTTTCAAAACTTCATTGATAAATCTTTGAAACGTCTGTGCAGCGTTTCTCAGACCGAAGCTCATTTTTGTAAACTCAAACAGACCAAATGGAGTTATTATTGCGGTTTTCGGTATGTCCGCAGGTGCGACGCTTATGTTATGGTAAGCACGTCTAATATCAATTTTAGATAAAACTTTTTTATTTTTGAGGATGTATGTGAAATCCGTTAAACGAGGAATCGGGTAGCGGTCGGGCTCGGTGATAGCGTTTAAACGACGATAATCACCGCACGGGCGTAACTCATCGTTTTTCTTTTGAACAACGTGTAAAGCATTTGCCCATGGGCTGGATGACGGCCTGCATATTCCTGAATCTACCATTCGTTGGAATTCATCCTTTGCCGCTTTATATTTTGCAGCGTTAAGTGGACGTGCTTTTTCATAAACGGGTGGGCCATGGGTATATATATGATGCGTTACATTGTGTTTGGGTGGGTCCTTGAAACATTCGCTCTTAGTGATGTCTGGGAACTCTGTTAAAATACGATGATACTTATTATCCGAGTCGATGACCTTAATTGTAGGAATATTTGAGGCATCTTCTACGTTAGTGTACCTAGAGAGTAGTGTGACTTTGTCAATTAACTTTTTTGCGTGAAGATCAACAAGCAATTGATGTTTGGATAGGAAATCTGCCCCAATAATGCACCGCTGTACATCAGCCAGGACAAATTCCCAGGTAAAAGCTCGACGTAAGCCAAGGTCCAAAGTCATTTTCTGAGTCCCATATGTTTTGATTGTGGTCCCATTAGCTGCAAATAAAGTAAAATCAGCGGGTTGACGATTAACGTTTTTGTAGGCAATAACTGAAATATCAGCGCCGGTGTCAATAAGAAAATGCGTACCACTTTTCCAGTCGGTGACGCTCAAGCGAGATGTTCCTTCGACACCTACTCTCGCCAAGGTAGGTGTCGGGTTTAGTTTAACGCCTTTCTGATGCATTGCTCGTCGCCGCATTTCTTGGCGTTGTCTCCATAAATATAATGATAAAAGCACTTAAAATCTTTGTCTCCCGGTTGCGCTGTTTGACGCCTGTATCTGTCTTGATTGTCAAGATACCGAGAGCGTGATCGTGACCGTGATCGCGACTGATCATTGCCACGACTTCGACTTGTACTCTGACGCGTGTTTTGTAGATCACTAATTTTTGTGTTTAACGCGGCAATTTCTTTTATTAAATGATTAAATTGTTGATCCGTTAAATGACTAGGGATAGCGACCGGATTTAGCGAACAGACTTCAGATGACCGTGAAGTTTCCATTATCTTATCAGCAATTGCTGCGACGTTGTCCAACGTTACATCGCAGACAGTAACTACTGCACGGACTGTTTGAGGCAGGCGATCTAACCACAAAATTTTGATTGTATCCTCGGGAATTTTGTTACTTCCAAGCTCTCGCATTTTACGAAGAAGTTGAGTGGGTCGTTGATCCCCTAGCTCGACTTTCGTAAGCAACGTATGTAATTGCTTGGACTCGGACTCTTCATAGGACGAAATTAACCTGTCCTTCAGTGCTATATATTTACCGTTCACGGGCGGGTTCTCAAGAATGTCACTAATTTGACTCAATTCATCTCGACCTAACTTAGCTATAACTAATTGATATTTATGCAAGTCACCTGCTTTTTGTGCACCGATTATGGCCTCAAACTGATGGAACCATAGTCGCGGACGCGCTGTCCAGAAGTCGGCGATGCGGGAGTTGATGGTGATCGTCTCCGTCTCTGGCTGCAGGTGTTGGTCTGTGGTGTAACACGGACCAGCTTGTTGAGGTGCGTTGACGCTATCAGGTGCGGCGGCAGCCGTGGTGGCTGTGTGCTCGGGATTTATGTTAACTTTATGTTCACTGGCAGCAACAGTGTTAGGGTTGACCATTTTGAAGGTTTGGTATAGTTCACAGTAACAACACTAAATAAAGTCTACGTCTGTATTGAACGTAATCACTCGCGGGTCAAAGTATGGAACCGTATTCATTTCATTCACGTCGGGGTCACCAATATAGAACTTTTGTTGGGACGTATGAAATGAAATGTCCCATTCTATGTTGCACTATGAATTTAATAAAGTATTTACTATAACTAAACACTTTACAATATACAATAAATGATTGACGCGAGTAACGGGTAGTAACCGACTATATGTGTTGTCGCGGGGACGCGTGACTTCGAACTTAACTTGACGGTGCAACGTCATAGGCACTTATAAGCTCGCAAGTGGTGTGCGTGCATGTGTGGGTAAACATACCACTACAATGTCTTTTAAACCGTTGATGATAATTTCAGAATTCAGGTTTAACATTAGTGACGGTTTCTCACCACGCATCCGGACTATTTCAGGCTCTGAAAACATACAATAAATAATTGTTACCTACTCTTTTTACCCAAATTCCAAGGAAGGGTTATTCCCCCCCCCCCCCATTATAAAATAACCCTCCCTTGGAATCCGGGGGCGAATCTGTAAAACGCATGGCGCTAGCATAAGTTGTTCCAAGCATCGTTATTGTTTGAAAACCTATGTGTGCTCTTGTGGCATGTGCAAAATAAATATGTTTTCTTTCTATTCACAAAAAGGACTGTCATGCAGTAGCCGACCAGACAGAACACCTATCTGATAAGGAATCCTCCTTTTTCTATAGGGGACGAAGAGCTTTACACCCTGTTCTTCATATCCCCAAACATAACCTAGTTATAGTTGCTGCCAGTTAAGATCGCAATAGCGGTCATTGACCTACATTCATTATTAAAATTCTTAACTTTGAAGTCCAAAAAATAAGCCTGTTCCTGTCTTGAATTTATCTATCGTGATTTGTGATCTTCAAGATTTTTTTCTAATTATAAGTAAACCATCCAATGGTACATTTGTTTTGTTTTTTTGTTATTTGTTTTGTACGAAAAGATATTATTACAGAAAGGGCAATGACCGCTATTGCGATCTTATTTGGCAACAACTTTAGTCTTATAGAGGTACTGAGAGCAGTGGTGTAGCGGCCCCGACTAGACAGTGAATCGCGGGTTCGAACACAGGCAGGCACATTACTTTGCGTAATTTATTTTATCACCGCTGCTCTCAAAACGGTGAAGGAAAACATCGTGAGGAAACCGGTATGTCTTAGAACCAAAAATTCGAAGACATTTATGTTACATCTACCAATCCGCACGCCCGCGTGGTGGATCATAGCCCATCCCTCTCTTATAGAGGAGCAGTGTGATTCTGTAAGACTTCGTTTTAAACTTCGAATGTGAATCCGCGGCGAGTTTCTTGATTGGCATTCTAAAACTCGGTTGATAATTCGAATCTACACTAGCGCTACTCTTGCGAGCGTGTTTGCGAGTTGAACTAAATTTAACTCGAGATTTTGACAGCTAAAGTATGAGATGACATATAAAGTGGCATTCTGTAAGGTAATTCCCCCGTGAGTTCGACGCTCACTTCGCACTCAAACTCGATTCAAAGTGTCAAATTATACGTATCTATTTTACGAGTGAAAATAGAAGAAATCATAGTTATAATAGTGTTTAAATAAAGTTTTAAAGTGATTAAGTGCCTACCTCTACTGAAGCGATAACGATGGCAAGAATGTTTTTGCTTAAATCTGTATTAGAAGAAGCTCATGCTTTAGATAAACTAGAAAAGCGTCGACAATCTAACAAAATTCGAAGTTTATCTTTACTAACCCGAGATGACGACTATGTGAGCGTATATAGATTGTCAAAGGAGCTAATTGACCAACTGGAGTATGAGTTAGTTGAGTTACTGCCTCTGATAAAGCCCACAAAACGTCGAGGCAAAGGACTTTCAACTCGTGTAAAAGTAAGTGCTTCATTTTACTAAGTATACAGTTAATTTTGCAACTATTGACACAGTTTATAGCTGAATGATTTGTAACCAAGCACACCATTATATAGATGGATTATAGCCCATCCCTCTCCTAGAGAGGAGGCCTGAGTCCCTGCAGTGGGAACATTATAGGCTGATGATGATGACACCATTATAAGAAAAACATTTCTTAATAAGGTGGTTTCCCTGCTAGCTGTACTTATATGTTTTCATCTTAGTCTAAAGACCCTGTATAGTTATAATATTGGTATTCTATTAAGCATGAAAATAACCAAATTGGTCCCTATTTTTTTTGTTTTGACTACTTAGATCTAGATAAAGTAGGTATTAAATTTTTTATTGATTTATTGTTTCACAGATATTATGCACCTTGTCATTCTTGGCTAATGGCAGTTATCAGAAAATTATTAAGGAAAACGTAAGGACATATTTATCGCAACCATCAGCATCTCGTTGCATAAATGAAGTAGTGGAAGCTCTCAATAATCCGGCCATAGTTAAAAAATATATAAGGTTTCCTCAAAATATACAAGAAAGACAAATGTTAAAAGAAAGGTTAGTACCTAGGTACAATACATTATAATTAAGTAAACTGACTGACTGTTTGATTTTTACATTTTGTGTGACAGTTGATCATTATTGTAAATTACAGGTTCTACAAAAAGTTTGGCTTTCCAGCAGCTCTTGGGTGTATTGATGGCACTCTGGTGGCAATGAAAAAACCAGCAGAGAATGAAGAACGCTTCTACTGCCGCAAAGGCTACCATGCAAGAAATGTGCAATTGGTAAAATGGATTTCAATGTTGTAATCGATTATCATTATGTATTCAATTACGACTGGCCTGTTGGTCTAGTGGTTAGTGACCCTAACTGCTATGCCGGAGGTCGTGGGTTCGATTCCCACCCAGGACAAATGTTTGTGTGATGAGCACGATCATTTGTTCTGTGTCTGGGTGTAATTTATCTATAGTATGTATGTATTTAGAAATATATAAGTATGTTTATCAGTTGTCTAGTACCCATAACACAAGCTCTGCTTAGCTTGGGACTAGATGGCGTTGTGTGATAGTTGTGGAATATTATTATTATAATTAGTCTTTAAATATTTTTTTTTTTCAGATTACAGATGCAGATTTAAATATTTTAAATGTAGATCCAACATATGGTGGAGCTACTCATGATAGCTTCATTTTTAATTATGGTGTTATAAAAGAACACTTAGAGACATTAACAAATGCTGGTGAAGAAGTTGTTTTGCTCGGTAAGTTAATCCTTTCCTGCCCCTACTTCAGAATATAAGCATAATTACTAGGTATAAAAACTACATAGTTATGTTTTTTTTTTCAGGTGATTCAGGATATGCTCAGCGCGCCTATCTTATGACACCAATTAGTGGCGCTGAAGATAATTCCCCAGAAGCATTTTACAATGAGCGTCATTTAACTGCTCGCAATTCAGTAGAGAGAACAATAGGCCTCCTAAAAGGACGATTTAGGTGCTTATTAGTACACAGAGTGCTCAACTATCATCCAGACATAGTTGCAAAAATTGTTATTGCATGTTGTGTTTTGCACAACATGTGCAATCGCGCAGGAATGCCGGCAATCACAATTTCAGAAGAAGAGCGGCTAGAAGAGCTCCAAACAATTGCTGAAGTTCAAAGGAGGCAAACTAGGGATTTACCATCTAACGCCGATTTAGCTCTAGGGCAATTACGTAGGCGAAACATAGTGAATAGGCTTTGGCGTTCACGTCATAATTAATTGATCGGTGGTTGAAGACAAGGATGTGTGGCTATAGTTCTTTCGGCACATGTGGCTTCCCTGGCAGCTCAGCAGCAGCACATATTTACTTTCCCCTTGTTACCAGGCCTACGTTTTTCTCACATATCTAAGTACAATCAAAATTTTTAACAATCAGTTTGTAAAACCATACCATAATTATTATAAAAGAGTAACCATGGAGTTTCTTGCCGGTTCTTCTCCATGGCATCGACCAACCCGAACCGAGCACCTATGTGAAATAAAAGTATTTGATTTTGGTGTTGTTTGTTGTATGTATTCTGTGGTGTGCGAGGCGAGTCTTTCAATAAAACTGCGCTAGTAATCGTTAAGTGTTTAATTAATAAATATTAAAAAACTTACTTTAAAAACTAAAACATGACTCATACTGCTACACCCTAATTTTACTTTAAAAACTAAAACATACTCATATTGCTACACCCTATCTCGATTCTTGGCCTCTGCTAATGCTTGCAGTCCTTTCCCGACTGCAGCCACAGCTTCAGCTAAAATAGTATCCCTCTCTGCACTCCTCTCCAGAAAGGACTGCAAGATCTGAGTATTTAATCTTTGTATCTCCAGCTGCTGTTCTTCCACCCTTAGGAATCTGTCGGTGGTGGTGGAGAATTCCGTTCGCCGTTGTGATGGTGGAGGAGCAGCAACTGAAGACGTGTGACGTGATGCTGAAAAGAGAACACGTATTACTACATGCGTTAATAAAAACTCTCAAATAAATAGCAGCTTTTCGTTGTTATTTGTTTAAAAAATGAAGTTTTGATGATTATTTTTAGTTTGTACTTACACACAGAACCACCTCGACTACCACGAACTGTCCTAGGGCGCCGAGAAGGTGAAGCAACTGAGGCTGCGTGACGTGAAGCTAAAAAGATAAATATTTACATAACTTACATGAAGGTTCTGTATGTCGTCACTTACTTATATGATTTACTATTCATCGTGCTTGATATTATATCGAATAATGACCATCATATACAACTACCAATATTAAAAAAACCTTATTAATTAATTTTCTAAACATAAAAAATCTTTTTTACCATTGCCACTCGAAAAAGGGCATTTTATTCATCGATAACAGTGAATAAAACGCTCTTTTAGTCACTGAGTGAATAAAGACATTTTGAATTAGGAACTAACACGAATTACGTATAGTGCGCGCGGATCTAGTTGGCCGCGCCTTAGGTGGCGACAGGGGTGAGGGGGCGGGTTGCCTACAGCTCGCAATGCACAGGAGACTATAATTAGACAGTGATGACCAATCTCGAGATATCGTGAACAATAATTGTTCAATTTATTGAAAAGAATACCAAAAACATGCCTAAGGCGCGGCCAACTAGTTCCGCGCGTACTAGACAAAAAAATCGCTGCTGCTGAAAGTACGTACTGGGTGGCTGAATGGAGCTATTCCATTCCAAATTTTAAAAAAATATCCCGCCAATTTAGTTACGTTCTTTTCTGTCTTTTATTGTGGTTGTTTTGTGTTATTGGAAAATCTATTAACATATAATTAAGTAATTATAATAAAATGAGTTCTTCCGATGACGAAAATGAGAGACTGACTCCGGAATCATTTCGTTCTAAAGCAGCAGTAGATGATTTGTTTTGCTCCAAAATCTCGGGAGTTGTACCTGAAAACATACAATTTGTTCTGCGACTGGAAAACCATGAATGGCGCCAATTCCTTCTCTGAGTGCATATTTCTTAACTATTTCAATGAATTAACCAAGACTACGAAGCCGTCGACACTTTGGAGCATATATTCTATGATAAAAGCCACAGTGAGAATCAAACACAACATTGATATTTCAAAATACTCAAAGTTAGTGACATTCTTAAAACGTCTATCCGTGGGTAATAAGCCAAAGAAATCTAGAGTGCTTAGCTCCGAAAATAAATACCATGCTCCTATTTATTTTCTCACAGTCAATGGTAAAAAGTAGAGTACACAACACGTGAATAAAAAATTTATCTCGGTAGGTACTTGTATCCCTCGCTCCGTTCAGGATTCTAGAGTATAGAATCCCTCGCTACGCTCGTGATTCTACTCTAGAATCCTTCGCTGCTCTCGGGATCCAACTTCGTACCTCGAATTAAATTCCCTTTTTATTCACTTGTTGTATAATCTACTATTGTGAGCAGTAATGATCTATATTGTTTTACCTAAGCCAAAACTTATTTTTGTCGCATGCAAGTAATTTATAATTTTATAAACAAAGTAATAAATAAAAAAAGAACATTTTAGTTTATAAAATGCAATTTTTTTTAAATTCTCGATCTAATGGTAGTGCAAGTTGTTCAAAATTTATTGGTCACTTACATGATGAAGCAGCAGTTCGTTGAGTCACTGGGGAGGCTACTTGGGTGGAACCACGGCGTGAAGGTGAAGGTGTGGGTGTGTGGGAAAGCGTTACAGTTGGAGGGGACAGGCTAGGAAAATAAACATGAGGATTTGGAGGAGGAGTGTTCTCTAACTGGTTATTCTGAAACAACAGAAACAATCTTAAAAAGGAAACCCACTTCCTAATATTATAATTAAAAATATTGACAATTCCAAGGAAAGTTGCAAGTGACAAAGTAAATAATATTAAAGCACTAGAAATGTCAGAAAAAGATTTGAAAAAATCTTATGTATACTCCCTATGTTTAAGTAGTTAAATAAAAGTAAACAAACAAAAAAAAACATGTGACATGGTTACCCGACTAACGCCCTATTGCTTGAGTCTAGAGTGTAGTGGATCTGTTCTCAAGGTATGATTTGAATCATCACAGTCACAGGATACACTTGCTGTGACAACTCAAATCTGTTTCTACTCAGATACCCGTAAAATGCTTTGGCTTGTTCCAACAGTTGAGCTGGATGAGGAAGCAAAGAGTTTTCTCGCAATTGCATGAGCTGGTGGTCTGTAATTACGAGTGCGTTCCTGACTGTCCTCAATCAGGGTGGGATCCTGAAAAGTAAATTGGATAAAATGGTATCGTCCTTGTGGGATAAAATTAGATTAAAATATTTTGACTGCAAATAGTACCCTATAGGTAAATTACTATTTGAATTATATTGGTAATAATGAAATTGAATATTTACAGGTACTAATTCAGATCTAATAGAATATAATCTAGACACATCAGATTTAAAATAATAACAACATGTACCTATTAGGTACTACCTATAAATCTGATGTGACTAAGGTAATACCTAGTATTTAGTACAATATGGCTTACATAAAATACAATAGCTGGTGATTCCTGTGTAGGTGCCTGACTCTGCTGTTGTTGTGGTACATGAATCTATAAAAAGTAAATATAAACAAATAAATGCTAGGTAGGAGTATATTATTAATTAATTCCATAAAACAATGAATTAAATTTAAATATCTTACATTGTCAGTATCAGCATCTTGTATTAAAATTTGTTGTTCTTCATGTGATGGAGATGGTGGATCATTTTCCTGAAACAGATAGGTAAATTTAACATAAAAATTCACATTACATTAGAAAGGGTCTAATCTACTAAAATAAAATGGGTGCTGTAAAAAACGACAGCAAACCTTGCAGAGTGCATCCAGTACTACTTACTTACCTATTGCATTTCTAAACTTACCGAAAATGGCTGCATGCCTAAATGTGAATCTCCTGTAGAAAAGCTTTCACCACCCCATAAAGCAACAATTCTTTCTTCAAGCTCTGATAGCTCCACTTCATCCTCCACCCCACCACCAGTCCTACGCCTAGCAGCAGAGCGTGCTGCAACTTTTTACCCGACCAATACTACAATCAGACATTTAGTTAAAGAAATTATAAAAAAATGCTGTTAATAAATACACATATTATTATGTATGAATTGAGTAAAATTAGGTACGTAAAATTAAAATAAGATATTCATGAAATCAAGGAACATACTTGAAACCAAGAATATCGCACATTTTAAGTGGTTTGCTCTAAGGAATGTTAAGTGGTTCTAACATGTAAAAAAAAAAGCACTGCTACTAACCCTGGTCCACTGTTTGTAGCTTTTGATAGTGCCACCTATACTATTGAGGCGCACGGCTAGGACCTCCCACTGGCGTCGACTTCTATCTCTGGCATTTGGAGTTCTCGAGAAACCCTTCGCTAAGCCAGGGTTTCTTTCCATAAACTCTATCAGAGTTTCAACCTGAGCCGACGATGGCTGAGCGGAACGTGTCTCATTTGGACTGGAACATTATTGTTGGATTAGAAAAAAAAATAAACACTTCTTTAATTAATATTATTTTTGAAATTTACAAGAAGAAATATAAACTTACTTCATGATTATTTCACAATTATTATCGGCACTGAACGATCAAAAAACAAACAAAACAATACACGACGAGATGAAAATATTGTCCACAGATTATTAATGATATTGGCTGTCACTGCTGTCAGTAATTTTTTTATTATTATTATCTTCTTTTCCCTTTTGGGAAGGCAAAGGGATCTAGCCCATGCAGCCTGTTCTTTTGTTTTATTATTTTACATAGTTATTAATTATATAAGGCAAGATAGCCTAGTCTTAGGTTTAAATTCTTCATGTTTTTCTTTTTAAATTCCTATATCCTTGTATACATTATATCCGTTTTTTGCTCTATCCTTGTTTTTCTTGTCCGATGGATTCCATGTTTTTCATGTTCAATTTATTATTCTTTGTCGAATCCTTGTGTATTTCTTAAGTCCAGTTCTTAGTCGATTCCTTAATTTATATGTTCAATTCTTTGTCAAGTACTCGTTTTAAATTTCCTTAGCTGTATTGCGAATGAAGTTATAAATGGGTAAAAATGTTTGTGCATTTCCCATGAGTTGCTGAACTGAGCGCGGGATTTGTTCAGCAACCTTATAGATTTGTAATAGATCATCCATAGGCACAAGGCGGTCAATGCCAAAGGATGGGCATCCAAATATGATATGATCTAATGTTTGTTCTTCTCCTTGGCAGTAATTACATTCCGATGTATTAATCATTTTCATCCGATATAGATGCGAGTTAACTCTGCAGTGACCCAGGCGTAAGCGGTTTATTGTAGTGTAAAATCTTCGATTCAAAAAAGTTGATGATTTCGTGAACCATGGTTTCTTGTTTGCTGTCGTACCTTCTATACCTGCATACCATTGTCCTTTTTGTTCCACTGTTGTTATATGGGTCCAATGTCGGTTCAGATCTTCGCAATACTTATTTCTTAGCTCGATAATAATATCTGTGTGCGGTAGGGCAACACTAGTATGAGTGACAGCTGTATTCGTAACGGAATTTATTGACCTCGCCAAGAAATCTGCATTCTCGTTTCCTTGCACATGCACTCCTTTATGACTTGGAACCCAGAAGAAAATAACAGTGATGCCAGAGTCTTGAAGCAACTTCCATGCTCTTTTAATTTCATAAATCAAATAGTTAGACTTTGTATTCAGGCAGTGATTTTCTAGCGCAGTAAGTACACTTAAACTATCACTTAGAATAACCCATTTTATTGCAGATTTTGTATGTTTATTAATGTGTTCAAGTGCTGATAGAATGGCTGTAGCTTCGGCTGTGAATATGCTAGAATATTTGTTGATTTTGGATCCTCCACCTATTTTCAAAGTAGAATCGTATAAGGCTATGGATGTACTGCCAGATATTTTAGATCCATCTGTGTATACATGTCTATAATCTGCCCAGTGAGATAGTTTGTCGTAAACTTCATGTTTTTCAGACAATTCTTTATCAATTATAATATCCATCTGTGGGTATTTACTTTTATATGTTCCCTGGTAACAAGGCCATTCATTTGAGGAGAAGATGTTCATTGACTCTATATATTGTGTTATTTCAGAAAAATCTTGAAGAATAAAGCAACAATCGGGAAAGTTTTTAAGAAGGTTGAGTTTAATAAGAAGAGGATGTGATTTAATGGCAGCTAGTTTGAGGAGAAATTTTGATTTTAGGAATCTAAAGCGATATAATAAAGGAGGAATATTGCATTCTAGCTGCATAGAAACAATGGGAGTTGTTTTAAAAGCACCGGTTATAAGGCGTAAGTTACTATTCTGGATTTTCTCTAATTTGTCTATTAGCTTGCCATTGGAAGCAAAACAAAGAAAACCATACTCAAAATGACTCCTTACCAAAGATTTATAGAGCATTAACATGACTTTAGGGTCTGCACCCCAATAAGTTCTACATAGGACTTTTAAAATGTTAGAAGCCCTACGAGCTTTGCATACTATATAATCGACATATTTATTCCAGGATAAATTATTTGTAAAAATGATACCTAAAAACTTCGCTTCTGTAACTACTGGTATTGTGATTTTGTCATAACAAATTCTAATATTATAAGATTTATTCTTGCCAAATATCATGACTTTGCTTTTAATTGCATTTATGTCTAAATTTAAATAAGAAAAATAATGCTGAAGTTTTTGCAATGCATTATTTAAAGTTAATTCAACATGTTTTATATTGTTTCCACTACAGTAGATAGTCAAATCATCAGCATATTGCAGGTTTACAACATTATCTAAAACAAAATTTAATCTGTGAATGTAAAGCAAAAATATCAAAGGACTCAAAATACTGCCCTGACAGGTTCCTTTATAGGAATATCTTGGCCCAATAAGCTTCCGGTTATGTTTAACATAAACTTCCCTGCCATGTAAGAAGCTAAATATCCAATTAATCATTTTTCCAGGTATGCCAAGAAGATTAAGTTGCTCTGTGAGAATGTTATGATCAACATTATTAAAAGCACCAACTATATCAAAAAATACACAAACAGCTGTCTCATTGTTATGAATACTTTTTTGAAGATCAAGATGTAAAGTGCTTATACTTTCACGGGCTGAATAGCCTCTGCGAAAGCCATATTGATTGGATGGTAATAAATGATGCTTTTCAATGTAAAATTCAAGTCTTTGTTTTAAGAGCTGCTCAAAGACTTTGCCAATACAAGAAGTGAGAGCAATGGGACGGTAAGAATCAGGATTAAATTCCTCTTTATCTTGCTTAAGTATTGGGATAAGGCAGTCTGTTTTCCATTGAGAAGGAATTTCGTTATTTAGCCAAAGAAGATTAAAAATGTGAAGTACAATATTAAGAGATTTGGAGTTAAGTTTTTTAAGAAAAGTATAAGGTACACCGTCCAATCCATAAGCTGTATCTTTTCTTGAGGATATTGCTGATTTGAGTTCTTGATAAGAAAAGGGTTCTATTAGAAAACTGGTTGTGGAATTAGAGTTGCTGTCTCCATTAAAGTGTTCAGTCATATAATTATCAACATAGTCTGGTGTATATTTATTTAAGAATTCATGTATCCAATTACTATTGTTGTTACTCACAAATTTGCTATAAGTGAAGGTTTTATTAAATTTTTTCATATTATTCCAGATTATGGATAATGGAGTGGTTCGATTAAATGACTCACACAGGTGGGCCCAACTAGCATCTCTTTCCTTCTTCAAGGTAATTTTTTTTAAGGCCTGTAACCTTTTAAAATTAAGGAAATTAGCTTCAGTAGGATCTCGTTTAAATTGTAAATATGCTTGCCTAGACACTTCAACAGCTGATCTACATTTTTGATTCCACCATGGGAGGTGAGCTCGAGACTTCTTTCTATTGCATGTTGAAAATGGTCTGTTACGTTTTTGATGTATTGGTAAGGACTTTTCAATTGCAGAATGTAGTATATAACAGAATTCATTGTAGCTAGCTTGAGGATCCAGAGGATTTATTGTGTAATTATTAAGTGCACTGTCAACTTCATTAGAATATTTATCCCAGTTGACTAATTTATAACTAGGGAATAAATGTAAATCATTACCAACACTGTTATTATTGTTGTTACTATTACAATTAAAGATAATTTTTGTGATTACAGGTAAATGATAGCTACCAAGCGGATCATCATGAACAGACCACTCACAAGAAAGAGCTAATGTTGGAGATACAATAGTGAGATCTAAAGCATTTGGACGCCAGGTCATGGAGCCCACAGTAGTTACCTGACCATTATTAAGTAATACCAAACCATTTTCATCAATGACGTCCAAAATGTCTCTACCACGTGCATCAGTAGAGTTACATCCCCAGGAGATGTGATGTGCGTTAAAATCACCAGCTAGTATTAAAGGATGAGGAATACTTTTAATGAATGAATCCAATTTATTTTTATTAAATCTAGGAACTGTATGACTTGGGCAATACATACTAACAATGCTGATGACATGACCAGCAACATGCAATTGAACACAAATATTTTGTAAAGAGTCATCAAAGAAAGTATTAAGTTTAGAATATTTAATATTATTGTGAATGAGAATGGCTACTCCATTATGTTTATTACCAGTATCATTACGCTCTATTTGGTATCCTCTAAGTTTAAATGGTTGTTCTGGCCTAAGCCAGGTTTCAGATAAAATAGCTATATGTATGTTGTTATCTAGTAGAAAATTATGTAAAAGGAGTTTATTACATAGTATACTTTGTGCATTCCATTGTATCATGTTAATGTCCATAATTAAATGTTGTTTGAATTTTTATTAAATGTTTCATTTATTATTTTTTTGATGCTACTAGAGCTAACATTTTCTTTATTTTTGTGTAAAGTAATGATCTGTATGACAGATTGAACAAGCATGTTCATGAATTTATCTGAATTTAGAATGTTTTGAAAGTTGTCTGATGAAGAAAGAGATGGAAAAGATTTTTCGTTTACAATATCTGAGTATTTATATGACATGGCCTTTTTTTTCAATTCCGTGATTTTTTGTTTTTTAACTGGGCAGACAGAAGATATAGCAATATGATTGCCTCCACAGTTGTAGCATTTTGCATTGGCTGAGTCAATGGTACACATTTTAAAATTGTGATTTTCTGTGCAGATGGAGCATTTTTCTGTATTTTTACAATATTTAGCAATGTGTCCATACCTTAGGCACTTTAAACATTGTTTTACCGGTGGGACGTATGTATTGACCTCGTGGCGCCAGTGATCCAGGTAAACATGGTCGGGCAGCTGAGTGGCTGAGAACGTTACGGCCACAGTCTGCGTCGGCTCCAACTTCACTGCACCTCCGGTTCTTACCCGTCGCATAAATCTTCGAACTTGTATGATGTTCCTGGTGCTGGCCAGAAGAGAATAAATTTTCTTGTTAGACAATTGTATGGGGACCCTAGTTAGGACCCCAGTGGTCTCCGTGGCAGAGGCAGGTATAGAGGTTTTTAATTTATGTTCTGCAGTTAATTTACTCCCCTGGAGGAACATGTTGGCATTGTTGGCATTATCGAAGACAATGGTGCCGATTCTCTTGTACACCGAACTAACCTAAACTAAAACTAAAATTTCTTATTTTTAGTTAGTTGGTTTTGGTAAGTTATTCTGAAAACAAGATTCTCTAAATTTAAATATAGTTTTGACACACCTAAAATCGAGTTTGACATTCGCTAAGTTGAGTAGAGCATAGACCAAGATTGCAGTAGACCATAGACAAAAGCTGAATGAAAGTGAACGAAATGATCTGAATTGCAAAAAAAAACCTGAGGTAAATCAAATATTTATAATTGTATACCATTAATCATTAATGAAGTACAGTCTGTCTGTATAGTCAAGAAATTAATGTTTGAGGAACTAAGATTATTTATATTATTATACCATGGATTATTCAAAAGTAGGGTAACACTAAATCATAGTACATCAAATGTCATCGGCTGTCTGTCATCAACTTGTTAATATTCTATCTTGCTACCTTTTGCATTTTTAAATGTTTTTCAAATCTACGTCGACAAAACTTCGAAGAAACGTGTTAAATATGAGGAAAACAAATAGGAGTGGAGCTCGGGAAATTATTTCAAAGTATATCAGCGATGTTTGTTAGAACACCAAGCTGGACAAATTTTATCAAATTTGGATATTTATACTCGAACAGCAGTTAAGACAGGTATGTAATTGTGTTATTGTTTGTTTTTTATCTACCAGAAGTCACAAATTTACTAAATATACGATTTTATGACTAAAATAAGCATTGTTTACATTGCGCATTTATAGGTTAGATTGCAAATGTAATTAGCTAACTTTTGATACTTTTGGGTAATCAAATTTACCGGTGATTTTAAATATGAATAAGTTTTAACATGTTTGAAATAAAAATAGTGCTATCTATTTTCCATTTGTTATTACATCTTTTTTTTAATCTTTCTTTCAGGAAAATCTGAGAGTACAGTGAGGCGTATTGTAGATGAAGGCAAACACAGATCAGGCTGTCCTAAGAAAGAAATGGATGACTTCAACATAAATAAGTGCAATTCGACAAAAAATTCAATTCTTTTACTCGGTACCACACTAAAACAGATCTGGATGTTAAATGTAGCCTAGAAGTCCTGCGTAAAATTTTGAAATCGATTGGATTTTCTTATAAGAAGTGTCAAAATAACAGAAAGGCTCTATCGAACAACATATTGCAGCAAAACGGGCAAGAGAAAATGGGCATACAGTGGTACAAAAGTTAAAACATAACATTAATAAAAAATATGTACGAACATTTTTCTTTTATTTACTCATTTTTATTTCAATGAAGGTCGGAAGGAAAACACCGTGAGGAAATCTGGACTATAATTATTATAATATACCTAATAAGTCTGAAATCGCCAACCCGTCTTGAGCATGCGTGGTGATCAGTGCTCGTGCCTTCTCTATTTGGCATATTTTGTTGATTATTGTATTTTGTTAATTATTTTTTTATACAAAACATGAACTGAATATGCAGTTTCAATTTGTGATAGAAACCTAATCACCACTCTTATTTGTTTAGGTTAAGGATAGGTTAATTAATAAATAAGGTGATAAGAAAATTAAAATTTTAATAATAAAGAAATAAAATGTTTAATTTAATTAAAATTATTGACAAGTAATTGCCGAATTTCCCTTGCTTCAGCAAGGAAGTCTGCGCCAGGATCCTCTACAATAGCATCCTGCTCCTCCACAATTAGCATTCTGCTCGTTTTCCCCGTTGCCATCGATATCTTCTTCGTCTGCAAAGATACACATAAAGCTATATAGTAATTCCACCGTTCTTTGGTGGCAGAGTGTTTTAAGGGGTGAACCAATTAGATTTCAGAAGAATTAAGTGGTCTTGTAAGTTGTTGTCAAGTAAGTTGTCTTGCCCAACAGCTGTTTGATAACTGCCTTGAGCAAACAGATTTAGTGCAGCTAGAATCTGCAAATGAGTTCTATTATCATACAGGGGTAGGTAGAAATTTTTCATTCTAAAAATGCATGTTGCGCCACTGCTTGTTGCATACACTTTTCGGTCAGTGGGTCGTTCAAATGTTTGTAAAGAAATTTTAGTGGAGGGGCGTGCGGTTTTTGACTGAAAGATCTCAATTATGTAATGACTAGGTTTAGATCACCCATAAATATAATAAAAGTGAGATACCACTCGACTAAACTATAAATTCTTAAAAACTTGTTTATGCAAGTGAATTACTGCACAAAACTGTTCTAACCTTTCGGTGTTTGGGGATAAATCCTTCATCTAACCGAGGATTCCTTAGCATATCCACCAAATAAAGTGCTTCCGCTCTAGGGAGTCTAAAGAGTTTTTTAAATTTCTCCTCTGCCATTTGGAATGGGTTGGATTGGTCTCGCAATCTTTCCAAATGAATTCTTTCTTGAAAGTGTCTATTAGATAATACTCAGAGCCTGGAAGTGGCTATGATTATGAGAAGTGCATTTATCCACTTCTTTTCCAACTAATAATGTAGCAAGTACATTAGATGTTCAGTACAAATCCTTTGTAAGTTTTCACGAATGCATTTTGTATTGTATCTTAATAAAATAACACTAAACTTACCTTTCTGCCGCATCGCCAACAGCTGCAATCACCTAAGCTTCCATAATTAACTCAAAGTCATCCAAACTTTCGAAAAATAATAGAGAAATATGCTTTGTAAATTTTAGTATATGTCAACTAATTTTATTCCACACCTTTTTATTCGCGATTAAAAATGGTCTGATTTAGTTTGACAATCATAATTTTAGGTGAAAAACGTCAATTTCAGAATAGCAAAATTGGCATTTTCACTAAATTGAATAACTTAGTGCTGTCAGACTATAATCTATTTAAGTTATGTCACTTTAGTCAATTTCAGAATGGAAAACTTCGTTTGACAGGATTAAACTAAATTTTAATGATTTTTAGTCTAGTTTAGAGAAATTTGTGACAAGAGAATCGGCACCAATGCCGACTTTAAATTTATTTATGGTGCGTAAGTGTTGGACGCCGCTTATACAATCCCTCCGGATTGCGCGCGAGATGCCCATTCGGGTGCCTTCGGTGATTGGTTGGTTAGCTTCAACATGTGAAAGGAATACAATGTATTCTACATTACCAATACTGCTATCAGGATACTTCCTTATGTAGTTCGGTGCATTATATGGAACGTAGTCCAGCTTTTCATCAATTGACGACGACGAGTCTGACTCTGTAGACGAATCGTCGACGATGGAACTTTCCTCCTCTTCTTTTTTTTTCCTTTTGCGCCCGCTTTTCCCCATATTTACAATAATTACAGTGACACTGATATAAATAAGCTATTTACAACTATTATTTATAAAGTTCTAAGGATTATTTAATTAATTAATAGAATTAGCTTAGAAATTGCCGCCTATTTGTTCGAACGATTCCCGCGCTTTTTCCAGTAATTTTTTTTCGTAGGGTAAGCATAGATTATATTCACAGCACGAATTTAGAGTTTTCTGTTTATTTTTTACTTATTAGCTGCCTCAAATTCCTTAAAATAATAAATTGTAACTTAAACATCATATTTAGCTAAAATTCTGTGTCAAAAACTGATAAAATAAAAAACCGATAAATCTCGACTTACATTTTGTTGAGTGTGGTAGTCACTAGTACAGTGTTGGTCGCTTCGGAGCTCACTTCACTTCGCAAGTGGTTAGGTGATGCTTACAGAATGCAAAATCAAGGTCATTTTGTACCGTAAGCGAAGTGAGAGCGAATAGCGATGCGAAATGCGAGTTGTTGTCTGAATTTTACAGAATCGACGTGGAGGCCTTGAGTCCCTGCTGTGGGAACATTATGATACTGTAGAATGTGTAAAACTTTTCAAAATACATACTCACTAATTTCAGACTTGCTTGCTTTAGCAATAGCTGTTTTGCTTATTGGACTGTCGACACTATGCCGGACAAATTCGCCCAACGATTTGACAAATTCGTTGATTATATCATCCTTTTTGGTCCTAGCTAACGTCTCTGTGTTCTTAAGATTCCCTGTGTCTATGGCCACAACGAAACTGTCCATGAAGTTTTCAGCCTCCTTCTCTGATTGTCTTTGGTCATTGGACATTGCTCTTGCATTCTTTGAACGTTTCTGGGTCACAAATCCTATTTTTATGTCACTGTTTTTTACAATAGCGGGCGATGGTATGACATTTACGCCTTCCCAAATCAGCGGAACTAGAAAAAATGGTTATTAGCAGCGTTTTACCTTAAAATAAAACGCTTATTAAATACTTACCTTATTTGAAGCTTACTAGTTTGAGATAGGCCCTTTCCGTTTCCGCTTATATTTGCCTTCCTTTCTATATCCGCTACATCTATCTCGCTCGCACATCCCTACCACCCCCACCAGGTGCCTCGAGTCATCGGAGCTCGGAGGCGTTCGTCATTGTGTCGAAAACACCAGGCAGAAATTAAATGTAAGCTTCAAATAAGGTAAGTATTTAATAAGCGTTTTATTTTAAGGTAAAACGCTGCTATTAAATTCTTGACCGTTATTTGAAGCTTACTAGTTTGAGACGTGTTTGTTAGCGCCTGGTGGGGTGGACGCCAATGTGAAGAGTTTAGTAGCTGTGTAACTCTATCAAAATCCCTATATACTTTAGCGGATTTTACCTAAATAGTTAGAAACCTTATGCTGTAATAATAGGCATCTAGGTAGCTAGAAAAAGATGTACCTAATTACTGATTAGGTATGGATCATTTAGGAACGAATTTGAACTAGACTAGGTACTCATTGATGCAAGTAGGTATGTAGTTGTGTAAGTATGGGATGTGCGAATAGAAAAATGTTACATTTTTCCCTAAGATCACATGGTGCATGGTAAGGACCTATGTACTTCGGGTTAAATGAAATGGTAAATACCAATAAGAAAAATCATTAGAGGTTACAAAAGAGTAAGTAAGTATATTATAATCAAGCAAATCAAATAGTCATACCATATTGTGACAAATTACATAGGAATGTATGTATTATTATGGTACCACTTTTAATGCATATTGTACATATAGGTATGTAGAAATATGACATAAATAAAGCATAAATTATCATCAAAGAAAAAACATTTTCTTAAATAATTTTATAGCACAAATCGATAATTAATAGATTTCTAAGAGTGCTACTATGGGTACTTGTCAATTAATTGGATTGAACAACCTTGTAATGCTATTGCCGACAGAAACTGGCATAACTTCACGTTTATAAAATCGCGAAAAGGTGTTGCTAGAACGCCAATTACCTCTGGCTAAAATTTATTGTTATTGTCCAAATTATAGTCCAAAGTTATTGTCCCAATTTTTTTGAGGCTACTGCAGAACGTGAACTACCGGCCAAAGAAAAAATACCAGCTTCTGATAGGACAGCCTTGACCCATCCAGCAATTACCGTGCGTGACGCGGCCTTGTTCTGACCTCTTATGTTTACAAACAAATTATTACATTTGGCCAATTTGCGTCTAGAATCTAAAACCGAAATCGTCTGCCGTATCCAGAAAACTGGGTCCAGATTCTTCTTATTATTGGAAAGTAATTTCCACCCAGACTGCCTATACGTAGCACTATCTGTTTTTGAACCAAACATAGGCCATAAAACAATAGAATCATTAGAGTCAGTAAAGTGGTCTGGATCTATGGCTAGTAGTGTCAAGTCATGCACTCTTCTTCCAGAACACAAGAGCAAGAGTGTTGCTGCATGACTACACGTTGCAAAACTAACTTGACTAACTATTCTTGTTAACGTTTCTTTGCTCCAAGAAGGTTGACAAAACGTCTATATTCCAAATAGGAGGTTTATGAGCTACAGGGTTTTTAACGGAAATAGATTTCAATACGTTTTTAACCAGTGTATGTGAGCTTAATAATCCAGCGTTCTCAACATTAGATAAGGTGGCAACTACCGACATATGTAGTAAAACTGTGTTGTATGACAATTTGTACACTAAGTGTAAGTCTGCAAGAAACCTAGCTACTATGGAGCCGGTAGGCCTACAAGGATCAATGTTATGTTTTCGGGACCAATGGAGCCACCTATTCCAAGCTACTTTATACACCTTACGGGTAGATGGCCGCCATGCAGATCGTAACAACTCTAGCTGAGCTTCATTCCATCCAATTAAACTCTCTGACCACCCCCAATTCTCCATACTTCCAGTGTCATTTCTTGGACACGAGGTGGTGGGTGGCCCGTCGCTAGATCGACCAGATTGCGGCTCAGATTGTGGAGAGTGAATGGGGCTGCTGTCGCTCGAGATTTCAGATCTGCGCGCCAGAATACGCGGTCCCATCTGGGAACTACTACAAGGTAGACTCCGATGGCACGGTTGAGGTGGGAGAGCACCTTGGGAATTAGATAAGGTGGAGGAAAAACCCATGCCAGTGGGTAGTCCCACACTCGGGAGAAGGCATTATGATACAGAGCTTGATGGTCGTTCAGATCCAACGACACATAGTTGTGAACTACATGCGCTCTTTCTGATGCGAAGAGGTCGATCAAGGGAGTTCCGAACTTCCTGAAAACCTTCTCTGTACACGCTGGTAGCAAGTGCCACTCTGGTGGAATGTTGTGACGCGACAGATGGTCTGCGTGGCTGTTGTATTTGCCGGGCATGTAAAAGGGAGCCAGATGTATCTGATGTCTGTACAGGAGATCGAAAATTTGGATTGTTATATCCAGCAAAGGGGGAGACCTTGTTCCCCCCTCGTTTCTCAGGTAAGCCACGGCCGTGCGATTGTCGCACTGTACTAGTACTGTGGATTGATACATGAGATCGCCGTGAACCTGGAGAACCTTCAAGACGGCTATCATTTCTTTGGCATTGCAATGTAGGTTCTTTTCGTGATCGTCCCAAGTTCCAGACATCGACATGCCGTCTAGCTGAGCACCCCAGGCTATATCGGATGCATCCGTGGTGAGAAAATGAGTTGGTGGCGCAAAGTGGATCGGCGAGCACAGGTGACAATTTTGCTGCCACCATGCCAGCTCCTCGTGGGTCTTTTTCGGAAGACAAAATTCCTTTATCGGGGGCGCATCGAGAAGAGAGTTTAGAAATAAAAGAAGATTTCGAAAATGTAGCCTGCCCTGGGGTATCACAAAACTTACAAAATTCATAAGACCAACCAGACTCTGTAGTTCTTTCAGGCAGGTCTTGCCTTTCTGGGCCATTGACGTTATTTTGTCCATCAGTCGGACAAGTTTCTCGTCTGGTAAAGATTTTTCGTTTGTCAAAGGGTCCCAATGAATTCCCAAAAAAATTATGGTCTTTTGAGGAATCACTAGAGACTTCTCGTGATTGACTTGCCAACCCAGATGTTGCAACCGGTCTAATAAAATTTGAACATGAGTCTGCAGAATGCGTCGGTCCTGGTGTACAAGCAGAAAATCGTCCAGATAAACGATTATCCGCAGGCTTTGTTCCCTTAGTGTTTGTGCCACCCAATTGGTCAATGAGGCAAAGACTCTCGGTGCTGTGCTGAGGCCAAAGGGAAGACAAGTCATTTGGAGTAGTTCTCCGTCGTATACCAGACGCAAAAACCGCCTGTGACCTTGAGCTATTGGCAGGTTGAAGTAAGCCTGCGATATGTCCACTTTGCAGAGCCAATCGTTTAGTTGCAAAAATTCTGGCACTCTGAACACATTTATTAGCTTGAACGGTTCGGTGATGACATATTCGTTCAGTGCTCTTAGATTGAAAATGGGCCGGTTCGAGCCATCGCTTTTGGGCACAAGGAACATTTTGGACAGAAAGCTTGGAGACCGCGGGGCATCCTCCAAGACTCCCTGCTCCTTCATTTGCGTGACTATTGCAGACATTGATGCGGATTTCTCAGTGTGAAACCTGTTTGTCATCGCCAAGTTGGGGATGACAAGAGGGGGCTTTTGTCGAAAAGGTATGCGATACCCCTTTATTATTTTCAACAAAAATCTTGGAGCCCCCATTTTTTTCCAGCGCAAAAGGAATTCTGCCAACCGGCCCGCTTTGAAATTCTGCGAGTCAATCTTTTGTTTTTTGTTGGAATGGTTTTCCAAGGAATTTCCTGGGCGCTTTCGGTTTCCTTTAACTTGGTCCGAGGGTCTGTTGCCCTGACGACCACCTCGGGAACGAAAAGTTCCCCTTGAATTGTGAACCGTGCGACGGTCCGAGTTGTTTTGACCGTAACCCTGCGAGGGTCGGTTATTGTGAGAGCAACCCTGCGAGGGTTGATAGTTTTGCTGACGTGAATGATGAGGCACTTGGGCGCAACATCCGTGATTAGGACCCTGCGAGGGACCAGGATAAATAGCCGACCCCTGCGGGGGGTGGCGCGAAGTCTTGTAAGATCCTGTTTGCGAAACAGGTCCACTGTTAGACTTCAGGGGCAAAAAGGCTTTTTTGACCCCTCCTGCTTTCTCCAAAGCAGTGGTGAAAGCCTCTTGACTAAACAGATGTCTACTAGAAGGCGGCACTCTTCTTAAGGCAGATTTGACGAGAGAGTCACGCACCATATTGGTAATACCATCCCGGCGCATTTGAATTACTTCAGCGCGGTGGCCGCAGACCATTTGCAATAAATCAGACGAAACTTTTGAAAACTCACCTTCAGAAAACAATTCTAATAATTTTTCGTGCATATCTTTGACATTCAACTCGCTCTGATCACGGGCCCAAACCAGCAACTCTCGCAGACTGCTCTGGAGTGCATCCCTTTGTTTGAATACGCAAAAGGTTATGGCAGCATAAGCCTTGTCTGCATAAGAGAGGTGACGTAATGAGTCATAGGCTTTGACCTCTTCGTTGACCTCTAGATCCACGAAGCCAGGTGAATGGTTGTAAGTTTTTTGAACCTCTGCGTATCACACCTCACACCACTCGCTTTTCTCAAAGTGTTGAATATCCTGGAGGGTATTCAACATATTTTCGGGTGCCTTGGGCACTGCTGGTTCTTTGAGTTTTGTTTCTATGCCAAAATTAAAGCTAAGTTGTGCCTCAGTCACTTCATTATCCCGTCTCTCATCATTATACAAAATACCACTGACACTGTCATCGATAATATCACCATCTAAAGCAGGACACTGATCAATAAAGGCAGAAGTAACGTTAGAGCAATGACAGTTATGTGCATTAAAGTTGTCAGCGGAATTTTCATAATAAGTCATTTGTTTTCGCAAATCACTAACCTGTCGAGACAATTTATCCAATTGCTCATCATTTCGGCGGGTGCGCTTGCCTTTTTTGTTGCGATGCCGGCGTGAGCGCTTCCTCTTCTTGGACCTGGAGTCTGAGGAACTCGTGGAGGAGCTGCTGCTGGTACTAGAGCTGCTACTACTCGACGAGCTGACAGCTCGTGCCCGCCGTTGCCGAGTATTGGAGGCCGCGGGCGGTGGCGGTACGGATGCTGAGCCCGAACCGTCTTCCTCACCCACTTGTTTTTCGGTGTAAATATCCATCGGTTATTTGTAAAAATATACGTTAAGGTTTTTTAAAAAAGAATATTTTAATGGCAAATATTATCACACTTTTTTTAAAAGGTGACTGTTCGCGGCGGAAAACAAGACGCCAATGACGAACGCCTCCGAGCTCCGATGACTCGAGGCACCTGGTGGGGGTGGTAGGGATGTGCGAGCGAGATAGATGTAGCGGATATAGAAAGGAAGGCAAATATAAGCGGAAACGGAAAGGGCCTATCTCAAACTAGTAAGCTTCAAATAACGGTCAAGAATTTAATATACTAATAAAAATATTGGAAAGAGGCAAGGTCTAGTGGTTGCAAGTATTACCTACGACTGCTGAACATGGGGTCCTGAGGGTTTTCCACCGAGACCATCTTAGTAGTATTCACGGAGTCTGGATTTGTGCCCGATTGATGGCAATAGACTTGTTTCCCTAGGTTGGACGTGGACGCATGACCACACATTCAGTGCCGGATTAAGCAAGCGCGGGGCCCGTAGCTAATTCTATCCAGGGGCCCTTGATCTGCCAGAGAGAGATTCATTTCCCCCCATGTTGCAAAGGGACAAAACCTAAAAAAAAAAAAAACACGTTTTTTTCTAAAACCACGGAGTCTGGATTTGTGCCCGTTCGATGGCAATAGGCTCGCCCAACTCCGAAAGTTCAACCTCATAGAGTCATAGCTAGTGAATATGAGACGGACTTATTCGGTTTTTTATGAGTGAATTCACAAAGAATGCTTTATTTGTTACTAGCTAATGCCCGCGGCTTCGCCCGCGTGTCGATGTCGGTCAAATAAATAGGTATACAATATATATCTTCCTCGAGAACCACTCTACCCATTGGTGAAAACAGCATGAAAATCAGTGCAGTAGTTTTTGAGTCTATCGTGAACAGACAGACCGACAGTCAGACGCGGCGGAGCGGAGGACACCGACATTGTTTTATAATTTGTAGTGATTAGTTTAACCATGTTATAACTAATTAATTGGGGTTACCCTGTAATGTTAGTAGATAAATAAGTAAATAATACAAACTTTATTTATTTTTTACACCTGTTGTGTACCTACCTACGTCAATGTCATCTTATTCAAATGACGCAAAAACAGGAAAATCTTGAGGTAGGGTAAGTACACGAGACCCGCGGATGACGTAAAATGGGAAATACAAACATGAGTTATCGTCAATATTTATATAAACATTTCTCAGAAAGGTCTAGGGTTGACAATCTATGTATAATAGACAATAAGCAGTACCTATTATTATTTAAGGTATGTTCCGTGGTATCATCTTCTGGGAAAAAAACCTCAGAAAAAACTAGGTTTTCCCAACTATGTTGGGGTCACCTGCCACTCATCGGATGCAACTGAATACCAGTATTTTATACGGAGCGACTGCCTATCTGATATCTACAACACTTAGGTACGGTACTACAATACCCTTCATCAGTGAGAGTCAAAATGGCGGCTGTACCATAGCGAATCAAATTATAATACTTACCAAAAATATGTACCCAAAATGTACTATTCTGTACCTAGCTCTATAAAATCAGTACCTCCTGCAGAACGGAGTTATTTAAAAAAAAAGTTACACCCGCCATATTGACATCAAGATGGCGGGTGTGCTGAAATATTTCATTATTTAACCATTACTCACAAAATATAATTACACCAAAAAAATGTACTTGAAAAGTACCTCAAGTAAAAAAAATCACTTGATCAGTAAGTTCAATAGTTCCTGAGAAATAAAACAATCATGTCCCGTTTAGTTATGTTTATTATTATTTATTGATACAGAGAAGTAAAGAAGAAGAAGACATGCTGCGCCGACCCCAAATGACTTGGGATAAGGGCAAGAGAATGATAATGATGATTTTAGTGAATTATTAAAGTAAATATCATGATGGTTAATATTATAGCGTCAAAATTATTACGTCTTTATTTTCGTCCATACATAATGCAATTAGCGATAAGTGAATTCGGAGTTTTGGTTATAAAATTGTTAAGATCATCAAAGCATTTCCATTCAGCATTACGACGACAGTGAGCCCGATAGTGACCAATATTGTTGATGTCTGTAACATCGCTGCCGGACGGTAAAAACTCAATTAATCCAAGTATTTCGTATTTTATATTATTTAGTGTTATATCCATGGGTATGTTTTTAAGATGAATTGCATCTGTTTGATTCAGCTCAAAGGCTATTGTATTCCTCAGTTCGTATTTAAATGTTCGTATGCCGTTGCAGTTATTACGCCGACATTGTAAAATAGAACTGTCTTCGCATAACATAGACTGACGATTGATTGAGCATAGATATACAGGGTGTTTGGTGCATCGTGTGCCAAATTGAAATGGTCGACTGAAGGGGTCATCTGCTAGCCTTTCAAACCCCATGCCCTGTGGTTATTTTTTATCGACTTTTTATTGTTTTACTAAAAATGACCCAATTTTTACAATCAAATGCAAATTTAATAAAAAATATAAGGCGTAGACTCTGAATTTTAATTTTATTTCGATGTGTATTGTTTAAGAGTAGTTTTAAATACAAAATTAGTGACATTAGTCACGTAGTTTTTTTTTAATACACTCGCAAAGGTAAAACTTAAATTAAAGCTGTACATGTTACAGTTGTTTATATGGCTACAAAAAAAAAACCAAAAGCGACCGGGAGTCCGGGATCTTAAAACTCCCTCATTAATTCTCTAGTCTATCCTCTTGCTAATGATGTGTGTGCCACATGCCATAAAAATCTTTTAACGACTTTGTGAATTCGCTAGAATTGTGAATCGAGTCACCTACGGCTAATATTCAAAATTATGATTTAAAAAAATATTTGTGCTTAAAATGATACCTGACAAACCTATAAATCTGTTATCTCATTCTAAGGTAAAATCTGTCTCGTATCTCTCTTTTCGTGGGTTAGGTTAGGTGGTTCTCTATAGGTTACACGCCCACTACTACATGAGGTATGACGACGACGTCATATCCCCTGATGAGTCAACACAGGGAATGACCTCCTCGTGACTCACACACAACACATCACACACAACCAACCTAACCTAACCTAATCTTTTTTTTTTCGAAGGGGTCTGTCAGACTCTTACTGACTAAAACCACATCGGTGTTCGCACACTTGCGTCGGGGGTCCGGGAACGGATATGACTTCCGATACCCACGACTAGTGCCGGCCCGCTTGACTTGCGGGCCTCGTCCCGGGGGGAGTGAGGTGTACAGGTCCCCCGTTACGTCTAGAGAGGCGCGCGTGGAACACAACGCGCCACCGTCTCGGGTCCACTCTGTTGGGGGGCGACGGATGTCCCCTGATCCGTCACCCCTGGACCTGTTTACGGGGGCTGGAAGAGGGCATTGTCCGTCTTCTGCCGACGCCCGGTGCGTCTGCTGCGGGAAGGGCGGGAGGTCGTGAGTTCCCTTTCTCTCTCCGCAGCTTTCTTCTGCGACATGACTGATTCGCAAAAGGACACCACTGCATCCCAGGACTCTGCGCTGCCAACCATCGAACGAACGACGGCCGGCAGCGACAGGTCTCGTCCTATCTCTGCAACGAGGGCACGGCGTGGCTCGTCCCACGCGGAACACTCTGCCAACGTGTGCCGCGCCGTCCTCTAAACATTGGACGCAGTGGTGGCACCGGGCGTCCGGCTCCCTGCATAGGCGGCACAGGCACTTCCCGAAGCAACCGTGCCCTGATAGTACCTGTGTCGCCCGAAACGTCAGAGAGCCGTGCTTCCTCCCGAGCCAGTCGTCGAGTTCTGCACGTCGATTCTGTAAAATTCAGACACCAACTCGCATTTCGCATCGCTATTCGCTCTCACTTCGCATACGGTACAAAATGACCTTGATTTTGCATTCTGTAAGCATCACGTAACCACTTGCGAAGTGAAGTGAGCTCCGAAGCGACCAATACTGTACTAGTGATTACCACACTCAACAAAATGTAAGTCGAGATTTATCGGTTTTTTATTTTATCAGTTTTTGACACAGAATTTTAGCTAAATATGATGTTTAAGTTACAATTTATTATTTTAAGGAATTTGAGGCAGCTAATAAGCAAAAAATAAACAGAAAACTCTAAATTCGTGCCGTGAATATAATCTATGCTTACCCTACGAAAAAAAATAACTGACAGCCAATATCATTATTAATCTGTGGACAATATTTTCAAGTAATTTACATTGGGTTTCTATCTCTTGTTTTGTTTGTTTTTTGATCGTTCAGTGCCGATAATAATTATTATTGTGAAATAATCATGAAGTAAGTTGCTATTTATTTAAGAGTTTTTATTAAAGCATGTAGTAATAGGTGTTCTCTTTTCAGCATCACGTCACACGTCTTCAGTTGCTGCTCCTCCATCACAACGGCGAACGGAATTCTCCACCACCACCGAGAGATTCCTAAGGGTGGAAGAACAGCAGCTGGAGATACAAAGATTAAATGCACAGATCTTGCAGTCCTTTCTGGAGAGGAGTGCAGAGAGGGATACAATTTTAGCTGAAGCTGTGGCTGCAGTCGGGAAAGGGCTGCAAGCATTAGCAGAGGCCAATAATAGAGATAGGGTGTAGCAGTATGAGTATGTTTTAGTAAGATTAGGGTGTAGCAGTATGAGTCATGTTTTAGTTTTTAAAGTAAGATTTTTAGTTTATAAAGTAAGTTTTTTAATATTTAAATTAAACACTTAACGAGTACAAGCGCAGTTTTATTGAAAGACCCGCCTCGCACACCACAGAATACATACAATAAACAACACCAAAATCAAAATCAAATATTTTTATTTCACATAGGTGCTCGGTTCGGGTTGGTCGATTCCATGGAGAAGAACCGGCAAGAAACTCCATGGTTACTCTTTTATAATAATTATGGTATGGTTTTATAAACTGATTATTACAAATTTTGAATAGGTACTTAGATATGTGAGAAAAACGTAGGCCTGGTAACAAGGGGAAAGTCCTTACGAAATTATGTTCTCACATTCACAAACAAGGAGTATGGAAAAATCTGTGTAAAAAAGAAAGCTTTAGAAGCTGGGTTACTTCTATATTGTCTTACAAACTGTAAAAAACCTGAACAAAAAGAGTAAAAGATAAGGCAAAACGAACACAATAAAATAAAAAATAACTATATGGGTACAGGAATAAAATAAAATACTTAGATGAATCATATCCTAACACGTGGATTGAAGAAGTTAAAGACCACAAATAAGTGCTGCTGCTGAGCTGCCAGGGAAGCCACATGTGCAGAAAGAACTATAGCCACACATCCTTGTCTTCAACCACCGATCAATTAATTATGACGTGAAAGCCAAAGCCTATTCACTATGTTTCGCCTACGTAATTGCCCTAGAGCTAAATCGGCGTTAGATGGTAAATCCCTAGTTTGCCTCCTTTGAACTTCAGCAATTGTTTGGAGCTCTTCTAGTCGCTCTTCTTCTGAAATTGTGATTGCCGGCATTCCTGCTCGATTGCACATGTTGTGCAAAACACAACATGCAATAACAATTTTTGCAACTATGTCTGGATGATAGTTGAGCACTCTGTGTACTAATAAGCACCTAAATCGTCCTTTTAGGAGGCCTATTGTTCTCTCCACTGAATTGCGAGCAGTTAAATGACGCTCATTGTAATATGCTTCTGGGGAATTATCTTCAGCGCCAGTAATTGGTGTCATAAGGTAGGCGCGCTGAGCATATCCTGAATCACCTGAAAAAAAAAACATATAACTATGTAGTTTTTATACCTAGTAATTAGGCTTATATTCTGAAGTAGGGGCAGGAAAGGATTAACTTACCGAGCAAAACAACTTCTTCACCAGCATCTGTTAATCTTTGATAACACCATAATTAAAAATGAAGCTATCATGAGTAGCTTCACCATATGTTGGATCTACATTTAAAATATTTAAATCTGCATCTGTAATCTGAAAAAAAAAAAAATATAAAGACTAATTGAATACCTAATGATAATCGATTACAACATTGAAATCCATTTTACCAATTGCACATTTCTTGCATGGTAGCCTTTGCGGCAGTAGAAGCGTTCTTCATTCTCTGCTGGTTTTTTCATTGCCACCAGAGTGCCATCAATACACCCAAGAGCTGCTGGAAAGCCAAACTTTTTGTAGAACCTGTAATTTACAATAATCACTAACATGATCAACTGTCACATAAAATGTAAAAATCAAAGGGTCAGTTTAATTATAATATATTATACCTAGGTACTAACCTTTCTTTTAACATTTGTCTTTCTTGTATATTTTGAGGAAACCTTATATATTTTTTAACAATGGCCAGATTATTCAGAGCTTCCACTACTTCATTTATGCAACGAGATGCTGATGGTTGCGATAAATATGTTCTTAAGTTTTCTTTAATTATTTTCTGGTAACTGCCATTAGCCAAGAATGACAAGGTGCATAATATCTGTGAAACAATAAATCAATAAAAAATTAAATAAGTACCTACTTTAGCTAGATCTAGTCAAAACAAAATAGGGACCAATTTGGTTATTTTCATGCTTAATAGAATACCAATATTATAACTTTAAAGGGTCTTTATACTAATATTAAAACATAGATATACAGCTAGCGGGGAAACCACCTATACTCCTTAATTAATAAGAAATGTTTTTCTTATAATGGTGTGCTTGGTTACAAATCATTCAGCTATAAACTGTGTCAATAGTTGCAAAATTAACTGTATACTTAGTAAAAATGAAGCACTTACTTTTAAACGAGTTGAAAGTCCTTTGCCTCGACGTTTTGTGGGCTTTATCAGAGGCAGTAACTCATACTCCAGTTGGTCAACTAACTCCTTTGACAATCTATCTATATACGCTCACATAGTCGTCATCTCGGGTTAATAAAGATAAACTTCGAATTTTGGTAGATTGTCGACGCTTTTCTAGTTTATGGCATGAGCTTCTTCTAATATAGATTTATACAAAAACATTCTTGCCATCGTTATCGCTTCAATAGAGGTAGGCACTTAATCACTTTTAAACTTTTAAAACTTTATTTATACACTATTTTAAATATGATTTCTTCTATTTTCACTCGTAAAATAGGTACGTATAATTTGACACTTTGAATCGGGTTTGAGTGCGAAGCGAGCGTCGAACTCACGGGGGAATTGCCTTACAGAATGCCACTATAAATGTCATCTCATACTTTAACTGTCAAAATCTCGCGTTCAATTTAGTTCAACTCGCAAACACGCTCGCAAGAGTAGCGCTAGTGTAGATTCGAATTATCAACCGAGTTATAGAATGCCAATCAAGAAACTCACAGCGGATTCAGATTCGAAGTGTAAAACGAAGTCTTACAGAATCACACTGCAGGCCGGATCGCCTCGATTGTGGCGAGGCCGGCGGTAGGGTTCTCAAGCCTCCTCCGCCATTCCGCCACCATGACCTGTCGGAGCTGAGACCGGTACTGCGTAATATGTCGCTCCACCAGCCTTTCGCCCTGATCCCTGACATCCTCACGCCACTTGTGCAGTGTGGCGAGCGTCTTCGCCTCCAGGTCCCACGGTGGGGATCCGGCCAGCACACAAGCCGCCTCATAGGAAATCGTGCGATATCCCCGTACTGCCCTGACGGCCATCACCCTCTTCGAACCTAACCTAACCTAACCTAACGCACGAAAAGAGAGATACGAGACAGATTTTACTTTTTATGAATGAGATAACAGATTTATAGGTTTGTCAGGCTCAGGTATCATTTAAGCACAAATATTTTTTAAATCATAATTTTGAATATTAGCCTTAGGTGACTCAATTCAAATTCTAGCGAATTCACAAAGTTGTTAAAAGATTTTTATGGCATGTGGCACACACATCATTAGCAAGAGGATAGACTAGAGAATTAATGAGGGAGTTTTAAGATCCCGGTCGCTTTTGTTTTTTTTTTTTTTGTAGCCATATAAACAGCTGTAACATGTACACACGGCTACACATCAAGCTATACAAAACCAGTATAATCTGATCGTTCATTGTGCGAAAAGGTCTAGTAAAGTGAGGCCAAGATTAACTGGTTTTGTATAGCTTGATGTGTAGCCGTGTGTACAGCTTTAATTTAAGTTTTACCTTTGCGAGTGTATTAAAAAAAAAACTACGTGACTAATGTCACTAATTTTGCATTTAAAACTACTCTTAAACAATACACATCGAAATAAAATTAAAATTCAGAGTCTACGCCTTATATTTTTTATTAAATTTGCATTTGATTGTAAAAATTGGGTCATTTTTAGTAAAACAATAAAAAGTCGATAAAAAATAACCACAGGGCATGGGGTTTGAAAGGCTAGCAGATGACCCCTTCAGTCGACCATTTCAATTTGGCACACGATGCACCAAACACCCTGTATATCTATGCTCAATCAATCGTCAGTCTATGTTATGCGAAGACAGTTCTATTTTACAATGTCGGCGTAATAACTGCAACGGCATACGAACATTTAAATACGAACTGAGGAATACAATAGCCTTTGAGCTGAATCAAACAGATGCAATTCATCTTAAAAACATACCCATGGATATAACAATATAAAATACGAAATACTTGGATTAATTGAGTTTTTACCGTCCGGCAGCGATGTTACAGACATCAACAATATTGGTCACTATCGGGCTCACTGTCGTCGTAATGCTGAATGGAAATGCTTTGATGATCTTAACAATTTTATAACCAAAACTCCGAATTCACTTATCGCTAATTGCATTATGTATGGACGAAAATAAAGACGTAATAATTTTGACGCTATAATATTAACCATCATGATATTTACTTTAATAATTCACTAAAATCATCATTATCATTCTCTTGCCCTTATCCCAAGTCATTTGGGGTCGGCGCAGCATGTCTTCTTCTTCTTTACTTCTCTGTATCAATAAATAATAATAAACGTAAGTAAACGGGACATGATTGTTTTATTTCTCAGGAACTATTCAACTTACTGATCAAGTGGTTTTTTTTACTTGAGGTACTTTTCAAGTACATTTTTTTGGTGTAATTATATTTTGTGAGTAATGGTTAAATAATGAAATATTTCAGCACACCCGCCATCTTGATCTCAATATGGCGGGTGTAACTTTTTTTTTAAATAACTCCGTTCTGCAGGAGGTACTGATTTTATAGAGCTAGGTACAGAATAGTACATTTTGGGTACATATTTTTGGTAAGTAGGGGAGACCGGGGCAAGATGGGATACCTAAGAGAAAAAACGTCATTATATGAAAATTAAACTGTTTATTAAAAATCTCTTACAACAAAAAAAACACTTACACTTTTAACCAACACAATTATAATCTTTTATAGCGCTAAAGCACATATTTTTTTGGCAAATAGCAAATAAATGACACATGCCAAATATCCCGTCTTGCCCCATGACCGGGGCAAAATGGGAAACGATATGGGGCATAATGAGTACACAATTTAATAAAGAATATTTGTAAAGTTATCCACCCATTATCATTAAAGGTCCCCCAAAATCCCGGTGGTGCATCATCTAGAAATTAATTCTTCATCCATTTTCGGGCGTAGATCAGCATTGGTGGTATATAAGTTCCAGCTTGCTTTAAAACAGATTTCAGCCGTAACTAGTTGTCCTCTTTCGGTAGATGACAAGCAGTTACCTTGTTTTTCCACGATCTGTTTTACGTTTATAGTTCCATGCCATTTTAACTGCAAATAAAAAATAAACTTGTTATTAAATAGGTAGGTATAAAACAGTTTTGTACCTGCACATACTTATGGGGCTATCCCATTATGCCCCGACCGTTTTACCCCAAAATACACATTTTGCAAAAGTAACAACAGTTTTAACCTGCAAAATTATTCTGCGAAAAAGCAAGCTACATTCGTTAGTTTAACACTATTACATTAAGTATCTGAAAAAATGTTACAATAGCACTGATACTTACCTTGATGCTCATCGATACAAAACACGTAAACTTCATAAAAATACTTCAAAACACAGTTTTTTCGCGCCGCGCAACCAAAACACGCAGTGACACGCACGCGCCGCTCGGACCCGTGTGACGCAACTAAGCATCGCGCGAAAGGCGCTGTGTAGGGGTCTGTTGTGTTCACGAGTCACGCATACAAGCACATTTCCCGTCCTGCCCCGAGCTTCGTCTTGCCCCGGTCTCCCCTATTATAATTTGATTCGCTATGGTACAGCCGCCATTTTGACTCTCACCTTCATCATCATCATCATCATCAGCCTATAATGTTCCCACTGCAGGGAACATTATAGGCTGATGATTACCAATACCCTTTGGTAAGACTGATTGTCAGACGTCTGACTACCTTTAATGACTGGCAAATATTTATAAATGGCAGCCGGGACCAACAGCTTATAAATATTGTTTTAAGCTTTCACGGTTCATAACTATATTTAAAATGTCACGGGATATCTTCCGTGATTATTATTGGTTTTGAGTTCCCGATATTTCGACGCTGTTGCAAGCGCCATGATCGCGGGTTGACTGGAGTAATGCGGGTGGATGGAAAAAATTGTTAGGAGCAGACGAATCTGTCTACCCTCTTTCTTTGTCTTTTATTACGCGCACTACTGGAACTCGACACTAAGTCACGGCAAAACACACTCACAGTATCACCAGGTTTTTTAGATTCCTTAATATGTTGCTTGCTGCTTTTAAGCATTCTCAAAACTGGATTCCACGTACTTGACAATTTAAAGCCATCTTCTCGATTGAAATTTTTGTGTTTCTTTATTTCAATTGCTTCTCTTGTCAGCCTGGGTAAGTAATGTTTGTCCGTTGAAAAAATACGTGGCTTGTGGAATTCGATCCAGTGATTGGGCCCTGACTGCAGTAAATGTTCGGCTATGGCCGATTTCTGTTCGTCATTGTTTTTCACAGCCTTTATGTGTTCTTTGATGCGGCATGAGATAGTTCGCTTCGTTTGGCCGATGTATGAGCTGCCGCAACTGCAGTCGATTTTATACACCCCAGGATGTTCGTACGGGATTTTATCCTTCGGGGAGCGCAGACTTTGTGCAATTTTCCTGTGAGGAGTAAACACGGTCTTAATCGAGTATTTCCGACATGCACTGGGCTGGTTTTTTCATTATACAAAAGAAACGGTTTTCCTTTCCCTAACTAGAATAAATAAAGGAAAGAGTGGTAAACAGAATCATTTACTTTACATTCTCTAGTCCTGTCAAGTTGTAAAACAAAATGGCGAAGATCTGTTTGTTAATCCTTGTGTGTTTTACGTCTAGTATTGTCTCTGGTGCCGAGAATAGGACTTGTGATTAAGCATTCGGTAAGCAATTCTTCCTAATCGTGTGTTAGTGCCTACTGGTGTTAGCAATTTGCTGAACTGGTCCTATTTGGCGCAGCCATAAGATGCACGCACTCTTTTGTATTTTTTGTTTTTCAATTTATTTATTTTTTGTTAATTTTATTGTGTATTGTGTGCACTATGGCCTGTGCTGAATAAATGTGTTTTATTTCTTTCTTTTCTTTTTAGAGTTTTTATAATGCCGCCCAAGGGCCTCTGACCTCCCGTCGGGGCTGCGGGTTGTTCGAAAGAGATACCGCGGCCTCGACACAAAGGGCTAAGAAGGAACGTGGGTGGTTTTTAGTCCGTAGAAGCCTGACACTCCCTTTCGCTCTGCCCAAGAGCGAGAGAAGTTGTTTGATGATTTCCCACCCACCAAAAAATAAAAGGGCCTCTGACTTGACTTTATGATTCCTTCAGGGCACATTCAGGGGATCTAAAATGGCCACTTTAGCAGATCACAATATGAATTGCGTTAGAAAGCGTAAAATGGACCTTTCATGATGGAAACTGGGTCTGTAACCATTTAGGAAAATAGATCATAATAATAAATAAAAATAAAAACTTTTTATTTCAGACAAAGAGTCCATAGAATGTTAGTAGCCTCTTTTTATATTATAATATCATTGAGGTAGGTACAGTAAAACTTATGAAACTAGTGTTAGTAGTAAAAACCGGCCAAGTGCGAGTCGGACTCCCGCACCGAGGGTTCCGTAAAAAAAATATATTTTGTGATGTAACTAAAAATTTATGGTTTTCGTAATTTTTCCTTTATCTATGCTATAAGACGTTGCTTCGTACCAAATTTCAAGATTCTGAGTTCACGGGAAGCACCCTGTAGGTTTTGATTCCCTTGCAAGTGTCGAAAATTTGCGGCATAAACGGCTGTATCTTTTGATTGCGTTGGCTTAGAAGTTTGATTTTTTCACAGCTTCAAGGGACAGTAGACCTGAGTAATTGATATAAATTTCAGCTTCATACCTCCACGCGTTCCTGAGAAAAAGGGTCTTGACAGACGGACGGACGGACGGACAGACGGACAAAAAAGTGATCCTATAAGGGTTCCGTTTTTTCCTTTTGAGGTACGGAACCCTAAAAACAAAACAAAAATGGTTAATTCATAATGTGGGTGTTAACCCAGTGCTTGACGTACCGCGTGTCCAGCCTATCCGCAATAACAGCCAGGATGCTGTTGGAGCTGGCGCGCAACCTGCCAAGTGCTGCGGCGCATCGTTTGAGGAGTACGGCGTGAAACCCGTCTACGTGTGCGTCCGCAAACATACCTGACGCACTGCACCAGCGCGGCAGCCCCAACAACGCCCTGAATGCATTGTTATATTCGCTCTGATTGACAGCGCCCTACGCTCCCTGTCCATGTCCTCATCGTCGCGTAGGTGATCCGTGACTATATGTGCCCAAGATATTTAAAACAGGTGGCTAGTTTCATGGGTGTCCCATTCAAAGCCACGGGAGGAACCTGATCCGGTGTCTTGGTACCTGCTTTAAATACTTAATAGGAAAATAATATGAATTGCGTTAAAATTCGTAAAATTTTCACAGACGCAGTTACTATTATGAAACTTCTATTTTACGCTTTTTAACGCAATTCTTATTATGATCTGCTAAAGTGGCCATTTTAGAGCCCCTGATCTTTATACATGAGGGTGTAAAAGTAACCATAACCAAGCCGTAAAGCACATGTTCTCCGCGTCACTGCGATATTTTTGTTCTAATCTAGACCATACTTAAGAGCCCCCTAGTTACGGAGATATTGGGGGCCAAAGTTCCAAATTTTCCACAGCCATTTTTTAATACTATAAGTTTTTCAGGTTATAATTTTACTTTTAAATTACCTCCATGACCCGTTTACTATTCAAAGCATCCACCAGCAGAATGGTTTAAGGGTGCTACATTGAGTTTTAATTACCGTAAAATGTGATTTTTGACCCCAAAAAAAAGTCGTTTACCAGCAATAATTTTTGTGTAGTGGTACTTAGTTTGATGTCGGTACATTATGCTTGGTTGACGGGTGCTCACCCAACCACAGAACAACTTAGGCAAGCGCGGCTTAATTATTTACTCTGTCTTCTCTATAATATTTCCGCTACTAACACTAGAAATAATTAGTTATTTATTATTTACTTACACAATGGATCACTGTTCTCTCAAGAATAAAGTATATTTATAATTTCCTTTATTTATATTCATATAAACTTATTATATTTCTAAATATTCTTTAAAAATTGTAGCCCACCCCGGTATCGGGAACAGGGTTCAAGCTACCGGCGCGCGGCGGCGGCGGTCAGGGCTCCAGAGAAATAATTATTTTTTATTAATGAACTTATTTTATTTATACTAATGAAGAAGTTTTAATTTTTGACAGGTGATGCTTCATGGGACTATTCCAAAGCATTTTACGACAAAGATGTGAAGTTCCCAGCGGGTTCCTTGAAACATGCTGTCACTTTACCGGTAGGTTTTACATTTTTAGGATTCCGTACCTCAAAATAAAGAAACGGAAGCTTTACAGGATCACTCGTGTGTCTGTCTGTCTATCCGACCATTCCCCCGTACTTTATCTCCAAAACTATACTGAGCCTAAAATTTTGAAAAATTTACAGAAATTAGTTCAACACTTATCGATTACAGGAAAACCTATATGAAGTCTATGGTGCTAAAAAAACATGGAAAATCTCTCAATATCTATACTACAATGTTACGGAACCCTTCACGTGCAAGTCTGACTTGCAATTGGCCAGTTTTTATTATATAACATCTTACTACATCGAGGACTACTGAGCATGAAGGGGTCTGTCTCCACCAATCCCGGGATCCGATTTGATGTAACACGGATCCCGGCGATTTGTCTCCACGGATCCCGGAATCCGTTTCTACACTTTCTACAAAAAAAAAAAAAATGTCTCCACGGATCCCGGGATCCGTGGCTACAAGAAATAAGTCCTAGGTTCGATTCCTGGGTCGGGCAAAGTGTTTTCGGCTTTCCCGTCAGGAATTTATCAGAAGCAGCCATGGAGTCTTGATTTGTGCTCGATAGATGGCAATAGGCTCGCCCCCTATTACATGGGACTTAAACATAACTGCAGGTGACATGTGGGTCCGGCCCTACGGCCCTAGTGCAAGCCATGGTCCGCCTCCTTCTGCGAAGCATTGATGATAGCGGAGCAGGTGGCGGAACGTGAGAGGGAGAGAAGTAGGGTAAAATTGGGGGACCTGGATCAAGGAGATCCAGGTCACCCCAATTTCACTATTCATTTCATCAATATTCAGGAATATCCCTATATTCCTCATTATTATTCAGATCACATTAATCGTGATCTGAATAACCCTATAATCCACAGTTTAACCATTCAAGTATTCCTATATTTCACTATTCGAAATGAGACTTTGACTAAACAGTTCGAACCATTCGAGTATCAGATTATTCCTCTGTAACCTCATAATATACTTAATTATTCAAAATTTTCTCTCAGTTTATACCTCTGTTTTTGAATCCAAGCCACTTGTAACCATTCTTTCTTCGTCAAGTCATAAAATGGTCTACTAATAACATTTTATAGTTTTCTATTCAAACATATCTTTTTAAAATTAAAGTCCTGTTTAGTAGTCGCATACTCATCAGCAGCATCTGATCGAGTGTGTAAATAAACAGAGCAGTTCAATATGAACTGCTGATTATAAGAAGCGGTTCAGTATGATCAGCTCATTATAACAAGCTGTTCAGTATGAACTGCTCATTACCTTTAACAAGCTGTTCAGTATGAACTGCTCATTATAACAAGCTGTTTTTGCTTTCGATGTCGAACTATAAATTACAGCCATCATTCATTGCTTTTAAATAGTACTTTCAAAATATTCTGACTTGAATATTGAGTGGTTTGTTTATCTTTTATCTATTCAGATTATAAAGTATGAAAATGTTTTTTTTGTTGAAATAAGTCTATTCAACCATTACATAATAGAAATCATGACAAATTTAGATATGGTTTGATGAACCATTGCTTTTAAATAGTACTTTCAAAATATTCTGAATTGACTATTGAGTGGTCTGTATTATTTAACAATGTTAATGTAATAGATATCATGGGAAATTTAGATATTCAATATAAATATGAAACATTTATCTTATTGAACATTCGTAATTATGTATCTACATTATAATTTATCATTACATTCATTCAACAATTCAATGACACTGAAATGGGAGCACGGTATAGTATGTTCGATACGACCGACTAACGAGAATGAAGTGCACTCGCTATTGTCCATCGCGCTACTTTATATAAGCAGTGTAGTAACGATGTAGTTTAAATGTTATGACGTAGAAATAAAAGGTACTTTATTTTAAATACTTTTATTTACAATGAATATTTACAGTATATTATACTAACCTTTAAAAAAACAAATAATAATAAAACTACTATACGTCTATTTTAAACATCAATTATGTACATGAAGTTGAACTTAATTTTTTAACTATTTTAGCAACTAAATACTCGGTTTCACTCATTATGTCATCAATATCACTACGGACTAAATATTGTATGTTCACGCTTGCACTATCGGGGTCACTGTCTATTTCATTCATCTGACGGCCTTCCACATCATGTACAATTATTTTTATAATTCGGTGTATATGACCGGGCTCTTTACGCGTGATAAAGGATGTGTTTTTAAAAGGTTTTGATTTTTTCTTCTTCTTTATTTTTTTTCTCTTGTATTTTTTGCTGTCTACTCTCTTCACATGCTTTTTCTGCCACTTCGGCATACCAGCTTTCTTGGTCTTGAGCATAGTAAAATGGATTAAGAACTGGATCGGGGCAATCTATCAAATTCTGAAACAAGGAATAATTTTATACTATTAAAAAGCATCATTAAATGAATTCAATTGCTAATATCGATGATTACTTAGATACTTACATCACATGGTAGGTTAATGTTTTCTAAAACAGGACTGTAGGATGGTGAGTGTGACATATTTAATCCTATGCCCCGTATACTTTGTTAAACATCTGCAAAATAATGGTCTAAATTAGTATTTTGTTAACCGATATTTTATCTCAAAACATATTTGTATTTAACATCGATTATACTGTCTCGTCTGATAATAATGCTGGATAAAATACGGAAGAATAATATTAAAACTTACCAATAATACACGATCAAGCCTGTTGTAACAGTCAAGTGTAGAATTGGAATAGATTTAAAATGATTTTTTCTCTCTATTTATATACCCTAATTTATTTTTATGGATAGAGTTCAAAATCACACATTTTTAAGTCAGATATCATATCTTTTTTCCAAAAATGGTATAGTGAAATAGGAAACGTAAGACATTACGACACCTATCATTTTTATTATTTATTGTAAGTTTATATCGATAAAATAATACTACTGCCCTTATGTTTACGGTAATCGTTTTCATACATTTTATTCAGATGATATAAGCAAGCAAACTCATGGTATCTTAAGTGTATATCAAAGTTGCACCGTAATCTGAATTCTTTTTAAGGAGACGAATCAAAACAATATACTTAGCAATATCGACATACTATTGCTACGTCTGGTTTCGCCTGTTATTATTATGATATTTTTAAAGCTAAGGTATCTTAAATTTTGTCATAAATAGAATGGTAAGTAATGTTTTTTATTTGTTCATAAATTAAGGTTGATCGATATATCATCACGCCGTTAATTCCCAGTTAGGCAGATGTGTATTTCACCAACTATTCGTCAGTTTTATTATTGGGGCCCTCCTATTATAAAGGACCCAATCGGTGAGGCTATACGACATTTCAACGCAGTCGGATCAAAATAATAATGAATTAGTATAACAATATAAAGGGGTGGGAATCAAACCCACGATCTCCAGCATAGCAGTCAGGACCACTAACCACTAGACCAACAGGCAAGTCAATGTCTCCGCGGACGCGTCAGCGGATAATATTGTTTACAATATCACATCACAAACCTGCATTTGGATGCAGACAACTGACACAGCATTTTCTATACATATGCCTCTTCCCAAATTTGGGATAATATGACGTAGATTTATCACTATTTAAGCGTCCCGCTGCTGAAGTTCAACCACAAATCACCTCTTCCAGAGCTAGTGGCATCATCGTACATCAAAACTTCGCTGCACTATTTAAAATGTAAGTAGCATTATTTATATATTAATAAATAATTAATTCTATTGTTCAACTATTTTATACCAGGGAACTCCTTAGACGAGTGCTAGTAATCTCGACTATTGAGCATGAGACATTGGGTTCGATACCCAGGAAATTGAGGCATAATGATATCTTCTATGTAATTATTCTAATATTCATTCTTATAATGTATGATATGTATACACTATTCTAGTGTATCGGCCAATTAATAAATTAATTTTATATTATTTCAGGTCGCTAGAGAACGCAGAGACTCTCTTCCCGTCTGACGACGAAGTGCAACGTCCAGTCGTGAAAAAGACGAAGAAAAAGAAGCAGGTGCCAACTCAAACGAAGGAGCCGGAGGTGGCAGCGCGGACTGCATCACATTCGCCATCGAGAGCAAGTCCGGCGCCGAGTACGTCGCGGCCAGCTCCGAAGAAGCCGTACTTCAAGCCAATACCATCAAAGAAGGCTACAGCTTACGATGACAGTGAAGATGACTAGAAAGAGGATGTCGCTGTTCCCGGTAAAGCTCCAATTCAATTAACTTCATATTTAACTCGGCCATTCTCGCCAGACGTATGAGCATAAGCCCGGTTCGCACTATATAGATTTAAAAGTGTACCGGTGCGATGAAATTAAAAACGTTCAACCAATTAACAGATGGCGCCAAGCAATAGTTACTGTGAAAAACCAAACATCTGAAAACACAGATGCATGGCAGCACCTGACTAATTATATTATGGTAACTTGTATTGTGGTAATTTGTAGATGCTATATAATGTAATCCTAATAATTACATGTAACAAATGTGTAGTCAATTTAATAAATAAAAAAATATGCGGATATTCCACTTAAATCGTATGTTTTTATTTCACAGTTGTACAGTCCAGAGAACACAGAACACCATTCACAAGATCATGTAGTACAAATATGACTTGTACGCAATGTAAAACTGAAATACCACGAAATCAATATGCATATCATATGAGAACTAATATACACAAGACTAATAGTTTATTGAGAACTGAATTCAAAAATATATTTATTATAGCAACAGCATTTAAAAATAGAATCGCAACTTATCGTCTGAACTTAGCTCAGGATGACGAGCACCTCACTTCTGAGGCGATCCTGAGTAATGTTGATAGACATAAGAGTCAGGATGACGAGCACCTCACTTCTGAGGCGATCCTGAGTAATGTTGATAGACATAAGAGTCAGGATGACGAGCACCTCACTTCTGAGGCGATCCTGAGTAATGTTGATAGACATAAGAGTCAGGATGACGAGCACCTCACTTCTGAGGCGATCCTGAGTAATGTTGATAGACATAAGAGTCAGGATGACGAGCACCTCACTTCTGAGGCGATCCTGAGTAATGTTGATAGACATAAGAGTCAGGATGACGAGCACCTCACTTCTGAGGCGATCCTGAGTAATGTTGATAGACATAAGAGTCAGGATGACGAGCACCTCACTTCTGAGGCGATCCTGAGTAATGTTGATAGACATAAGAGTCAGGATGACGAGCACCTCACTTCTGAGGCGATCCTGAGTAATGTTGATAGACATAAGAGTCAGGATGACGAGCACCTCACTTCTGAGGCGATCCTGAGTAATGTTGATAGACATATGAGTCAGGATGACGAGTACCTCACCCCTGAGGCGATCCTGAATTCTGTGCTTCCAAATATTAATAAATTAATAACTATGATACTGAATAAGTATGACTGTATAAAAGTAAATTTTGAGCTTTTTGTTAAGTTTCTTTTACTGAGATCTGACAATGAAGAACTAGAACTGAAATCTTTTAACACTAAGTATGATATTATTATAGTAATAGTCAAAATGAAGTTGATCAAACAACACACATCACTTAATGTTAATCATATAAATCTTGGTGACTCTGATAACCACATTAGGCATAGCATTCTGTTACCAAATACGATTCGTTGTATTATATGTGGTCCCTCGAATTGTGGAAAAACAAACGTCGTGCTTAGTTTATTGTTACATGAGAATGGTCTAAAATTTCAAAATCTGTACCTGTACTCGAAAACTAACTTTCAACCAAAATACAACTTCTTACGAGAAGTTATAAAGAGAGTGCATCAAGTTAAGTTTCATGAATTTAATGATAATAAAGAAGTCATAGCCCCGGATGAAGCAGTAACTAATTCTGTATTTATTTTCGATGATGTGGCATGTGAAAATCAAATGAACATTCGTAATTACTTCTCTATGGGTAGACATAAACATATTGATTGCTTTTATTTATGTCAAACATACTCTAAAATTCCGAAACAGTTGCTGCGTGATAATTAGGGCTTTCAAAATACCGGATGATTCAATACCGGTATCGATTCCGGTATTGGACGTCAATACCGTGATCACGGTATTAATACCGGTATTACATACCAACATTTAAAGTATGTGTTTTTATTTGTAAAAACAGTATTTTTTTGTTTTATTTTATTTTAAATAACTTTAATAAATAGCGCTCTATATAACAATTTGGTATTGGTTGATTATTTTATTAGATAGGACTAAGTATAACATAATCAAAACTTAACTCAAGTCTTTTTGTAGGAAGGCATTCCACATAGCGTTTGAAAAGAATAAATATCAAAAAAGTCGATTTTTATTATTATTGAAATGTATCATGTAATCAACATAGCTACCTATCAATATTTGTAGAAACGTAAGTATAGCTTAATTAGCTATTAGCCATCATTCACAATAGCCTACTGAAAAAAAAAGCACGCTCTGCATCAATATTCGTAGGTATCACAGACAGTAAATATCTCTAAGCTGCCGGTAGGAATGGACGTGCTTTCATTTTCACACATCATCATTAATGATCATTTCAACCAAGACGTCCACTGCTGGGCGTATAGGCCTCCCCCAGGTGTTGCCGCAGTGGCCTGTCCTATGGGCGCATTCAGCGTGACCCCGCAACCTTCACCAGGTCATCGTTCCACCTTGTTGGACGCCTTCCAACACAACGTCTTTCTGTTCGCGGTTGCCACTCCAAAACTTTTAGGCCCCATTGGCCATCTGTTCTGCGAGCAATGTGCCCTGCCCACCACGACGATTTCTACTCTTTCTCGAAGTTCGAACTGACTGACTGGTCGAACTGGACCTATTTTACATCATTAGATCCAGGTAGACTTCGACCACAACTTCGAGTGTAGAGTCTCCGATTTTGATAGGTGAGGGTGTTACGTGGACAGTCAACATGACCTTGGTTTTGTCCGTGTTTATTTTAAGACCTACTCTTTCGGAAGCTGTACTGCGGTCATCGAGCATTTTACTGAGGTCTCTTCAATCCAGAACCTTAAAGGCATCCTCCAGTGCAGGGTGAACAGTTTCGGAGATATGACGTCTCCCTGTCACACAAAAAAAGGTTCCGAGGTCTGGTCCTGAAGTCGAACTGACATGGTGGCGTTTTTGCCACCGTTGGAGACACTGCAGTACGGCCCAAGTCTCGGTCGAATTAAAGGGTTTCTCTTAGTCCACAACCGCTAAACAGAGAGGCAGGTTATACTCTTCGGTCTCTTGTATGACAACCAGCCACATAACCACGCAGCGTATGTAGGTATGCTGTCTACGGTACTAAAGCCTTTTCGGAATCTGGTTCGTTCGGGAGGCTGGAAATCGTCAAACCGCGCAGGTTTGACGATTTCCAGCCTCCCGATATCATTTCCACTGTTCGAATTCAATGAAGTAGAAGGTTCTTCTATGGTCATATCTTGTTCATTATCAGTCACTGTCTCACTGTCTCTTTATATGTTTCGTGTGTCATTATTATATTTTAAAAATGGAATTTAATTTACGATAATACATGTAATGCTTGCAATACCGTGATCACGGTATTGAGGGCTTCAATACCGGTATTGAAAATGGCCCATATTTGTCCGGGATCACGGTATTACGGGATCCCGTAATACCGGTATTGAAAGCCCTAGTGATAATGCAAACTTTCTCATAATATTTAAGCAAGACGATGTTAACTTGAAACATATTTATGAAGAACATGTTAGTTCAGATATGCCCTGGAATCAATTCAAGAAGATTTGTAATACAGTTTGGAGAGAGCCATATAATTTTGTTAGTATTTGCAAAGACTCGTCTTTAAGCAATGGAAGGTACAGACAGAATTTAGATAGCTTTTTTAAATTTTGAGCAAATAATGTGTAATTATATAAACCAATAACAGATAAATATAACTTAGTAGTATATTTTATTTGGCTGAATACACTTGTCACAATACAACATGGAAAAGAATATTAAAGTAGAATTAATGAAGTCTGTGGAATCCATAAAGAATAAAATAAAAAAAATGAAGAACCAGGAACACTCTATGAACTTGTCACTTGATAAAATGCTAAAAACCGTCACGGAACCCCTTAACGCACTAGTCGATTCGAATATATCAATAGAAAAAATAAAGCATTCACAAAATACACCACTCCCAAATTCTGACGACATTGAATTGGATGACATGGATACTAGTTCATCTACAAAGTTTGAAGACTGCTACGATCCAAAAGTGAAGTCTCTACAAGTACTTAAAAAGTCTCCCACAAAACAAATACCGGATGATTTAGAAATTTCGCTAGAGGGTCGTGATATCCATGATATTTATGACGGTGTAAATATACCGTTTGGAATAAGAAGTGTAAACAAAACATTGCTAATGGGTAATTCTGTAGTCTCATTTTCTAAAATCGATAGTTTGAATGACGACAGTGTCATTTTAATTAAAGTTGGTGACAAATCCTATGATTTTACCCCTGGCTTGAAGGAACTTTTACTTCGAAGAAAACCTGATTTAAAATTAATATCGAGCAAAGATAGACTTGTCTACAAAGACATGCTGCATTATACAAATGCTCATAAGAGAGATTTTAATCCTGGTGGGCAAATAAGAGGTGATAAGGGAATAAAATATCGTGACGTAATAAAACCATTATTTTCCGAATCATTAAATGAAAGTTTTCACACTGGAGGAAGCTTACCAACTCTAAAGAAATACAAAAATAACACTGACTTGGTATATTGGGATGACCCTAACGAACTTGTTGAGAGATTGAAACTATTAGTTGCTTCCAGAGATGCTGGCAACACAAATCATGATAATGAAATATTGTCGATCGTTGAAGAATTGAAAGAAGCTGACATAATTAAAGAATAAATACTCACCACCATAAAGTTTTAATTCAGTATTGTAGACGGATTCAAAACAAATGCACTGAATTGTGAACATGAGCAAAACCGACGTGGTTAACGAAATTCATAAAAATGCGAGGGTGAACTTTCCACGCAGATGTGTTATCATGAAAGATATAGATGACCTGTGGCAAGCAGACTTAATCGATATGCAATCAATTTCAAAGCAAAATAAAAATTACAGATTTATTCTTGCTATTATTGACACATTCTCAAAATATGCTTGGACTTTTCCTCTAAAAAGTAAAACCAAAGATGATGTATGTAACTCTTTTAAGAAATTATTGAATAAGGGGCGTGTTCCTAAAAATCTTCAAACGGATAAAGGAACAGAATTTTACAATAATCAATTTCAAAAGCTTATGGAAACTTATCACATTAATCATTATTCAACCTTCTCAACAAAAAAAGCTTCAATAGTTGAGCGATTTATCAGAACATTAAAATCAAAAGTCTATAAGGAATTTAGTTTAAGAGGCAGCTACAATTGGATAGACAGCACGCTTAATAATGTTATTAACAAATACAATCACACTTATCATCGGACAATTGACGAAGTTCCCGCTAATGTGGATAACATTAATAAAAAACATATATTAGAAAGGTATTCAAGGTTGGTGAAAAATCATAATATTAGAAGCAAATATAAAATTGGTGATTATGTGCGTATCAGTAAGTACAAAGGAACATTTGAAAAAGGTTACACTCCCAACTGGTCTACAGAAATATTTAAAATTCGAATGATACAAAATACAAATCCTATCACCTATTTAATAGAAGATGCAATTAGAGGTCAACCCATTTTAGGTGCCTTTTACGTACAAGAGCTTCAAAAGACGAAAAATCCTAATTTATATCTTGTTGAAAAAGTTCTTAAAAGAAAAGGAGATAGAGTTTTTGTAAAATGGTTAGGTTTGCCTTCTTCTGAAAACAGCTGGATTGATAAATCGAATATTTATTAAGTGTTCTGTCCAAAATGGATCAGTGTTATGATGTGTATTGAAGAGAATAGTCTTCTCAATTGGATTATAAATCATTTACCATTTGAATTACATTTACCAGGATACAATTATTGTGGGCCTGGCACTAAATTAATTAAAAGGCTTACACGTGGAGATAAAGGTGTTAATAAATTAGATGAATATTGCAAACAACACGACATTGCCTATCATAAGTCTTCAAACTTAAAAGACCGCCACAAGGCAGATTTAGTTTTGTTAAATATGGCTAAAGAACGGGCACTTGCCTCAGATGCGAGTGTAGGGGAAAAACTAGCAGCGCGCTTAGTAACCAGCGCTATGTCAACAAAAATTAAAACTGGTTTTGGCCTAAAACAAGATAGCAAAAAGTGTTCTCCTAAAATTAAACCTGGAAAAGGATTAAAAAACAAATTTAAAAGTGTTATTAGCAAAACGAAGAGACATATTAAAAAATTAAAACCAAAATGTAAGAAAGTGGCAATAAAATTAGCTATGGCCGCTGCCAGAGAATTAGCTAATGATTCATCCATTAAACTTCCTCGTGTTATTCCTATACCAAAAACTGGTGGAGTATTGCCTTTGATTCCGATTTTTGCGGGATTATCAGCGGTAGGGGCTTTAGCAGGTGGTGCAGCTGGTATTGCTAAAACCATTAATGAATTCAAAATGGCTAAAAAGTTATTGACTGAATCGAAGAGACACAATGAAAAGATGGAAGCTCTCTGTATCGGAAAAGGACTACATCTTAAACCACATAAAGATGGGCTTGGAATATTTGTATCAAAAGAAAAAAACTAAGATATCGGCTACCCAAACGAGCCTTGACTAATTTAGACATTTTGAAGTATGGAAATAATATTCCCTATTTCAGAGGTGTCTTTATGAGAGATAAACTCCCTAAACACCCTTTTAAAAAAGAATGTGGAGTTATAAATTTAGATAGCTCTAATAATCCTGGTTCTCATTGGGTAGCCTATGCCAAACACAACGATTATATTGAGTATTTTGATAGTTACGGAAATCTTAAGCCTCCAAAGGAATTTATAAAATACTTGGGATCCAAAGTACACTATAATTATGACAATATTCAGCGTGATCACCCTTTTAATTGTGGACATCTTTGTTTAAACTTTTTGAAGAATTTTTGGTATAGTGAAGGAATAAATTAAGCAGCATCTAAAAAAAAAGTTCAGTGTTGAAGCATGTCTACTACGGTTACCATCTCGGGTAATAAATCGGAGTTGACTTCATACTTTCATCCACCACTGCATTTATCAGATCAATACGAGTGTGGTTTGCTATACTTTTCAGTAATAAATTCAAGACCAAATATTTCTAGTATTAATAGCAGTCTGTTTGCGATCAAAATCGAATGTGATCTTGTGAACGGATCGTACTGCAACGGATTACCAACTCATTTTATTCACGAATTTGTGTCTGATACTCATCCAGGACATCGGTGCATAGAAATACCGCAAAATATTATTTATTTTCCAGTGAACAAAAATATAATTTCTTCGATATCTGTTAAGATTGTAGATCAATTTGGTCACTGTATTAACTTTGGCGAAGAACATATTCAGCTGCGTCTTCATTTAAGAAAAACAAAATGATTATTCATTATAAAAACACCCAAGTCAATGAAAAACATCTTAGTTCTTCAACGATTGCTAAGGTGCAACGACGTCAGAAAAACGTTACAAAATTGACTAAAGTAAATAAAGATTTCCTTAAAGCTCTTGGGTTTAAAGTATGAATATACTACAGATTACTGAATTACCACACTTCGATACTTCCATCGAAAGTTACGAAGTCCATTCATACAATCCCTACAATACCAGCTTTAGAGAAAACGATGAAATCAGAATTCCCATCCACCAGCAAGACATATACGTGTTACCATCGACCAGTTCAATTTATATTGAAGGAAAAGCAAAGCTGTTCGGTAAAGATGGGAATCCGATCAAGAAAACTGTTACATTCACTAATAACTCTATTTTGTCTTTGTTTCAAGACATCAGATACGAAATAAATGGTATTGAAATAGATCGCATAAAAAATTCTGGAATAACGTCAACAATAAAATCATACATCTCATTAAATGAAGCAGAAAATAAAGTTGCTGCCCTATGGGGTTGGGGTTTGCAGGGATTTCAAAGTGATGGAAATTTTAGTGCTGTGATACCATTAAATAAAGTTTTAGGGTTTGCAGAGGATTACAATAAAATAGTAATAAATTGCAAACATGAACTTATATTGAACAGAAGTAACACTAATTTAAATAGCGTTATCCTTACTGATGATATTGCTCATTTTCAAATAGACATAGAAAGAGTTCAGTGGAGGGTGCCACACATAAAAGTATCAGACCGAGAACGACTGACACTTTTAAAACATTTAGAAAGAGATAAACCTATTCAGATAGCGTTTAGAAACTGGGATTTATATGAGTATCCGTTACTACCCAAAACCACAAAGCATTCTTGGTCAGTTAAAACTGCTTCACAATTAGAAAAACCCAGATATGTAATTTTTTGTTTACAAACTAATCGAAAAAATAATAAAACTAGAGACAGTTCAGTATTCGATCATTGTGAAGTAACAAACGTTACGCTCTTTTTGAATTCACAATATTATCCATATGAACCTTTAGGTTTAAAGTTTTCTGAGAACAAATATAGTATATTATATGAAATGTTTGTGAAATTTCGTCAGTCGTATTACAACTGTTCAGTAGACCCGTTGCTTGACCTAAAGGAGTTTAAAGAAAAAGCCCCTCTCTTTATCTTGGACTACTCAAGACAAAACGATAGCCTAAAAACAGGTCCAGTGGACGTGAGGTTGGAGATTGAATGTTCTACAGCAATACCAGATAAGACAACTGCATATTGTTTGATTATAAACGATCGACTTGTGGAATACAAACCTCTCAGCAACATTGTGCGCAGGTTATCATGACCGCCATTGTAGATGTTCAAGGTTTTAAAACAGAAACAAATGAATTTATCATTAAAGAAATTGCTGTATTATGTAATGAAAAAATTCACGTGTTTTTAATTAAGCCACCATTCCCATTTTACGATTTGACGAAATCAGAAAAACGGCAAGTCAGTTGGATTGAACGTAATAGAAAGATATACTGGAAAGACGGATTTGTGCCTTACTCAAATCATCAGAATTTGATTGTAGATATTTTAAGAGATAAAAGTGTTTACGCCAAAGGTTTAGAAAAAGTGTTGTGGTTAAGAAAAATTTCGAATAATAATAATATTAATAATTTAGAAGATGAAGGTTGTCCTAATTTATTAAGCTTGTACAATATATATGAACATTCTCATGATGTGTATAGTTGTATTTATCATGATACAATATGTGCTTTAAAAAATGTAATATGTTTAAATAAATGGTGTATAGATAATAAATTTTTGAAATAAATACTTGTTTAATTTTTACAATTATTAGTAATAGGTTACAGTTTCCTATCCCTACTAATCCCCCAATGTTAATCATTATAAATTGCCGGTAACGGCTGTGCGATGTCATTATACATTTATAATTAACCGTATCGAGAACTAGGAAGTGAGTAAACCGAACATGTCTCAAAATAAATACAATCCTCGGTATGATATGTATAATGCATTTAAAATGCGTGAATTTTCATTTAGTTACTATTGGCCAACATGTGATTCAAGAAGAAGAAGATTGGTAATGGAAATGGCTGACGCTGGTTTTTTTTACTGTGGAAATGGTGTAAATGATAAAGCAGCATGTTTCTCATGTGGAGGTGTTATAGTAGATTGGGAGATTTACGATGATCCTTGGATGCAACATGCTATACAATTTCCTCAATGTTGTTATTTGAACGCTGTGAAAGGAACTGATTATGTGGACAAATCAAGTCGTCTATTTTTTAAAGAAACAAAAATATAAAACTATTCGATAAAATTTATTCATCTACAAAAAAGAATGACTCGTAAAGGAATTGAACCTCCAACCTCCGTTACTCCGATTTGCTCGGCAGCGCTCTTAGCCATTGAGCTAACGAGTCGTGTTAATTCCACTCTAAAAATAATGACCACTATCATCAATAAGACGTCATCATTACTCGCCGTCTGAACAGCATCAACAAATGACTGGTGAGATAAATTTACTAAAGATATGACTGATCAAAAAATATTGAACACTAGTTCATCAAACCATATCTAAATTTGTCATGATTTCTATTATGTAATGGTTGAATAGACTTATTTCAACAAAAAAACATTTTCATACTTTATAATCTGAATACATAAAAGATAAACAAACCACTCAATAGTCAAGTCGAATTTGATAGATTGCCCCGATCCAGTTCTTAATCCATTTTACTATGCTCAAGACCAAGAAAGCTGGTATGCCGAAGTGGCAGAAAAAGCATGTGAAGAGAGTAGACAGCAAAAAAAATACAAGAGAAAAAAATAAAGCGATCAGATGCTGCTGATGAGTATGCCACTACTATACAGGACTTTAATTTTAAAAAGATATGTTTGAATAGAAAACTATAAAATGTTATTAGTAGACCATTTTATGACTTGACGAAGAAAGAATGGTTACAAGTGGCTTGGATTCAAAAACAGAGGTATAAACTGAGAGAAAATTTTGAATAATTAAGTATATTATGGGGTTACAGAGGAATAATCTGATACTCGAATGGTTCGAACTGTTTAGTCAAAGTCTCATTTCGAATAGTGAAATATAGGAATACTTGAATGGTTAAACTGTGGAATATAGGGTTATTCAGATCACGATTAATGTGATCTGAATACCCTATATTCCTGAATATTGATGAAATGAATAGTGAAATTGGGGTGACCTGGATCTCCTTGATCCAGGTCCCCCAATTTTACCCTACTGAGAGAACCTCTCGTCCCAGCCGCCGCGGGAGACGCTCCGGGCGTCGAAGGCCACCAAATGGCTTCCGGCCACAATACTTATAATCCCTTTAATAATACTAATAGAATTCTTTTTATCCCTGTAGTATGATTCCGTGGGACAAATATTGTGAGACCTACAGATAGTTGTTCCGGGTCTGGGTATTTGAGTTTAAATGTTTGTGAACGCACCCACGTTACAGGAGAAATTCCTAGTTTGGGGCAACGTTTAAAAAAAAAATATTAAATTCCACGCCACACACTTCCAGGCCTGGCCGCGAAGTCGCGACGCTAGTGATATTTATAGATATATTCATTTTTATTTCAGACTGAAAAAGGACAGATGATAAGTTACGTCTGCGTGAACTTCCCCGCTGGAGTGAACAAGGAAACTCTGAAAGTGGACTATCATCCTCTGGATGCAGAACTGTCACTCGTATTGATGAAAGGAGCCAGTAAAGGCTTCACCTACCATGTACTAGCGTTGCGACATGGATACTAATTGTTAGTCACATTGTTTTTTTTTTTATTTATTGAACTTCATGTAGAGAGTGGTACATAGGCGGACTTAATGGCACAAGGCCACAGATGACAGAAACAACAGCACAAGGCATTCTCTACCAGTCAACCTTTGAGTCAAATAGGACAGCACTGTGGTAGAGTACAAAAAATTATATTATGGATAATTACCATTTTGTAAACATAATTTAATACATAATAGGTGCAATAATAATACATTTTTATTCATAATTATAAGGTATAGAATTAAATAAACTAATAGATTTATGTCTTAATTTATATATATAACATCACGCCAGCAACCCCCGAAAGGTAAGGCACAGGTGTTGTACCGAATAGTACAGACACTTGCAAGGGAATCAAAATCAACAAACTACACACCGTTACGGCTGCCATACGTCTATTGAGGTAAGTATAATGTACTCCCCGTCGGGGCTGTGGATCCCCGTCGGGGCTGTGGATTATCGAAACGATAACGCGGCTCCGACACAAGGGCGAAGAAGGAACATGGGTTTGGTTTTTAGTCAGTAGAAGTCTGACACTCCCCTTCGCTCTGCCCAAGTTGCAAGAACTGGAGTTGGAAGCTCTCCGTCATCCGCCCTACTCACCAGACCTTGCGCCTACAGACTACTTTTTCCAGAATTTGGATAACTTCTTGGCGGGAAAAAAATTCAATACCCGAGAGGCAGTACAAAATGCCTTTGAAGAATTTGTTGCCTCCCGACCAGCTGATTTCTTTAAGAAGGGCGTCAATAAACTGCCACTGCGTTGGCAAAGATGCATTGATTGCATGGGTGATTACTTCGATTAATACAAATAAAAAATACATGAAAAAAATTCGTTTAAATTTTTTCAAACAAAACGGCAATTTCATAGGTACCTACATAGGACCTATTATATTTGCGGTATTTTACCGTTTATTAAAAAAATATATTATAATAGGAGTTCAAAAATGAATAGTCAGTTTTTATCGATATAATTCCGAACTTACTATCTATTTCGTAGTTAAAAGGATGAATTCTTAGCTTGGCGCTGAGGGCACGTTTTTGTTGTTTTGACGTGGCGGTCAAAAGGTTAACCAAACAGAATCTTTATTACAAATTGTTTTATTATTAAACGGTTTTATTTAGCTCACCCCGTTTGTTTTATTTATTCTTGGATCAAATTTAGTAATTCAAATTTCACCCACTTCCAGTCAACCGATTAATCTGAAATTTTGTATACACTTTGGATTTTGGTGACAATACAATTATGTTTATTCATTATCATTATAAATTCAAGATGGCCGCCACTACAAAATGGCGGATAATTTATGTTTTATTAATCCCATCAATATGGGTATCAAATGAAAAGGCTCAACAAGCAGAATACAATATACTATAAAAAATTGAAATCCAAGATGGCGGCCGCTACAAAATGGCGGATAATTTATTTATGTTTTATTAATCTCATCAATATGGGTATCAAATGAAAGGGCTCAACAAGCAGAATACAATAATTATACTACTTATAAAAAATTGAAATCCAAGATGGCGGCCGCTACAAAATGGCGGATAACGTAGGTTTTATCAACCCCATCAATATGGGTATCAAATGAAAGGGCTCAACAAGCAGAATACAATATACTATAAAAAATTGAAATACAAGATGGCGGCCGCTACAAAATGGCGGATAACGTAGGTTTTATCGATCCCATCAATATGGGTATCAAATGAAAGTGCTCAACCAGTATAATACAATGTACTATTTAAAATTAAAATCCAAGATGGCGGCCTCTTTAAAAAGAATGCGAAATAAAAACTAGAAAATAAAAAAATAGGTAAAAAAACTTTTTAAGTTAAGCGGTTTTATGTTAAACATACATTGCAATGTTTAAGATAAATGTACTAAAAACCAAAAAATAATAAAATAGAAAACCGTGGGGCACGTCAATTGTCTACAATCGTTGATTAAAATAATAATAATAATTTAAGTCGATAATTTGTAGACAATTGACGTGCCCCACGGTTTTCTATTTTATTATTTTTTGGTTTTTAGTACATTTATCTTAAACATTGCAATGTATGTTTAACATAAAACCGTTTAACTTAAAAAGTTTTTTTACCTATTTTTTTATTTTAAAATTGTAATTGTTAAAAATTAAACCTGGACTACAAATGAAGCGCCGGTTGGACACTCCCCGGATGCCCTCTAACTAGGACAAATCCGGGGAAACCCAGACGTATGGTACGTAGTACATTATAACTTTTTTTTTTTGGGAAATCATCAAATGACTCCTCCCGCTCGGAGTGTCCAACTTCTACTGGCTAAAAAACGGCTTATTCCTCAAATCCCCCCTGAGAAAATCCCCCTCAGGGGGGAAAATTGAACTCGGATGTAAAACATGTCCAGAAAGTCCCCTTTGTATTTTGAGTTATTCCATTTTTCCCCCCTGAGAGAATACGTCGGGGTGGAAAACTGAACTCGAATGTAAAATCAGTCCGAAAATCCCCCTTATCATCACCCATGTTCCTTCTTAGCCCTTTATGTCGAGGCCGTGGTATCTCTTGCGAAAAACTCGCAGCCCCTCCGGGAACAAACCGCAACCCCGACGGGAACAAACCGCAGCCCCGACCACGACGGGGGCCTGTAAACCTCAGGTTTTATTTATTTAAACTACGCAACGGATTTCAATGCAGATTTCAGCACAGGTAGTGTTTCAAGAGCAAGGTTTATTTGTAGTAGGTAGGTACTAAGGCTTCTGCCCGCAAAAAGTGAAAATGTCGAATTCCAATTCAAAATTTCATCCCCTATTTAACTCCCTTATGGATTGAATTTCGAAAATCCTTCCTTATTCCTAGTCTTCAGTAAAAAGGGAACCTCTGTGCAAACTTTCAGGTTTCTAGGTCCAAGGGTTTGGGATGGGCGTATAAATGACCCAGTCAGTCAGGAGTTCAGGACTTCTCTTTTCACCTTACTTCCAAAAAGGAGGTTCTCAATTCGCCTTTATGGTTTATTGTTTCGGGATATATCCGTCATGCTCATTAATTAACAAGCAGAATACAATAATTATACTACTTATAAAAAATTGAAATCCAAGATGGCGGCCGCTACAAAATGGCGGATAACGTACTTAGGTTTTATCAATCCCATCAATATGGGTATCAAATGAAAGGGCTCAACAAGCAGAATACAATATACTATAAAAAATTGAAATACAAGATGGCGGCCGCTACAAAATGGCGGATAACGTAGGTTTTATCGATCCCATCAATATGGGTATCAAATGAAAGTGCTCAACCAGTATAATACAATGTACTATATAAAATTAAAATCCAAGATGGCGGCCTCTTTAAACAGAATGCGAAATAAAAACTAAAAACTAGAAAAAAAAAAATAAGTAAAAAAACTTTTTAAGTTAAGCGGTTTTATGTTAAACATACATTGCAATGTTTAAGATAAATGTACTAAAAACCAAAAAATAATAAAATAGAAAACTGTGGGGCACGTCAATTGTCTACAATCGTTGATTAAAATAATAATAATAATTTAAGTCGATAATTTGTAGACAATTACACACAGACAATTACAGAAAGACAGACCGATTTTCAAAATTCTTCTTGAATTCGAAAGAGTAAACTCCCGAGGTGGTCACATGATCACATCGTCACTGGATCCCAGAGAAATCGAGGGCAACCCTCATATTTTATAGGCACTTGTTACGTTTTCCATATAATTTATTATTTTTTATTTATTTCTAGTTATTTATATAAATAGATACATGCATTATTATCTACGTCCCTGTGTGCCTATTGGCCTTGTTCTGTTCTGTCTCCTGCTGATATGGAGGGAACTGGAAATTATGTTTTAACTACTCCTCCACTATTCTTTTCTGATTAATTTCGTTGCGGGATCCAAGACAGTTAAAATCGTTTCTCTGGGAGCTTCATTGTCTCGGCGCTTTTCTTGTGGTCGCCACTGTTGATTCTGGCTAACAGGAGTTAAAGGTACAGTGGTTTGGGAATAGTGTGGCGGGCTTGTCCCAAAATTATTATCAACATTGAACCCGTGCGAAGCCGGGGTGGGTCACTTATAAATCATTATTAAAACCCCCAAATGTTCGAAGACCATTCTTAATTATATGCGAAGGAGACATATAGATAAATCCACAGTACGCAGCAAGCGTCATGATAATGGAAAAGCATAGATTCAAGCTTGTTTTTAGCATGAAACCGTGGGTTTTTCGTAAAGATTCAGGTTTTTTCATTGTCTTTGAAGTAGTTAGTTCCTTTTTCGTGTTCCTTGAATGTATTTTCTTTGGTATTTCATAGGGACAAGCCTTCCTAGCTTTTGTAATGTATTCTCCATCTATGTCCAATAAGTAAGTACTTACCATGATTTGTGTTTATCGAAAACGGTTTTGCTAGCAGAGTTGTGGCTGAAAATCATGTTTTGTTCTGATCTTTAAACATTTCAGTTAAATTGTTTTAAAATACGACGAAAATTTAGTTGAAAATAAAAAGACGAGACGTTTGAACTTTCACTTGACAGATTTTGACTGAGATAAATAAGTACCTACAGGTTTTTGGTCGACTGAGAACTATCTATGGAAAGAAGTCGTACCTATAGAAGTTTATATCAAAGAGTATTCTATTGTCTCTGCTCCTGTACACATTCTCGTTCGTCTCGGAAGGAGGCGATCGTTGGTAAATAATGACAGCCGCACGGGGTCGATCTCTCTCTCTCTCTCGGGATCGGGTCTGAGGATGGGTGTCCATCATTTCATACAGTTTCCTCCGTGTCTCGGAAAGCACGTTAAACCGTCGGTCCTCGCTGTCTTTTGTAGATCTTTGACCGTCCAGCAGTGACTCGAAAATCTGACTAGAACATTGCAGGCTTGGATCACTTAATTGTCTGATAAAAAGATGATGATTCCGTGCTTCGGAAGGCACGTATAAGCCGGTGGTCCCGGCCGCCAAATGGCGGTCGTCAAACCGTGCAGAGGCCCGTGAGGCGGTTTAGAAACTCGTGACACTAATGGGCCTACCACACGCACAAGCTTTACCACAGTCTTGTCTGCTCGGGCAAAAGCGCAGGCAAAAGTGTGGTGAAGCTTGAGAGCTTGAGCGTGTGGTAAGGTAAGCCCATAAGGCACAATATAAATAATACTGTGCATAAGGTGTGTGGGTGAGGTCGCTAGATGTTACTGCCCACACGATAGGAAGATCTATACTGACTTATATTATACAGTTTGTATGAAGGGGTATCCAATTAAAAATAAAAATCACTGATTGAAAGATATATTTATTCGTTGGCTACAAATTATTTGATAACATGCAAATTGGATTTGTTATCGGCGAAGGGCTAGTTTCAAATAAAACAACAATATAGTAGCAAATTAAAACTTTATTGAGACAGTTCTTTTACAAAATAAATGCCTTTTGAGACCGATTCGATGCCAAACAACGCCTTTGTTAATATATTGACAACCATATTAATAATAAAAGCGGCAAATATTTCGAACAAATAATATTATACATTTAAGGCCTGATTCCTATCCTATATTTATATAGATTGACTAACTGCCAGTGGGGAGAAAAAGATGAAGCTATAAAATACTGTTAGAAACTACTTCCTCCAACCTCCTTGGTCCGAGTGGATGTTTAGAAAAAAAAAATGTGGCACTCGGAGACTGCCGCGGTAAAGCTATTGCATAGCATTTTTTATCAACAGCAAATAATTAATTATTTAATTTGACAACCTCAGTTGACAACCTTGTTATTTTCCGTAACCATAGCAAAAAGTACTGAATCCTGAATATTTTCGTTAGGGAATTTCTGGATTCGCTCTCCACGCTCAAGGCCCGCGATAGAAGCTATGCAATAGCCTTTATGAAGCATGGCGCACCATGACAGTTGAAATGTCACTTGTCAGTGAACGCGCGCTCGGGGATTACTTTGACTTTTGGCGGCAAATTACTTTCTTTATTAGATTTCGCTTAGGGTTTCTAACAATATATTATAGTGCAGTCTCTTTTTTGTACAGTTTTTTTTAATTAATACTTTTTACGTTATTTTGAATAATAAGAAGATTTAAAAAAAACATCCGGATACGAGCCTATTACTTAATGTAATTTTATCATTGATTGTGTGCATGCAAAATTTTATTTAACTACAAAAAAGCCAAAAAAATAAATTTTACCAAATCAATCCTTTTCAAGACATAGGAACCAGGTATTTAAAAATTTAAGAACAATTTTTCAACACTATAAAGAATTGTACACTTACTAAGGTTTTTTCTAATAACTACAATAATATATTTGTAAGAGGGTTTTTTGCTAAGCAAATTGACTACCAATTTAAATAGCGCGTTCAAATTACAGGGCGTCTAAAATGCCCACTTTAGCAGATCATCAAATGAATTGTATTTGGGTGAATTTCAACAAGAGATTTTTATGTGTCATTTCGGTGGATTTTTTTTATTTCAATGCTATCTACATATTTTTAATGACAAATAAAACTTTAGCCTATTTTATAACATTGTGCGTGAGTGGACATCAAATATCATCAAAAGTTACATATATATTTAAGGATGAATTTTTAAGAGTCCACTGAAATGAAAAGTGTCTACCGAAATGATAAAAAATACCACCGAAATGATATACTGTGCATACAAATCTAACACGAGATATAACAGCCACCGAAATGAAATTATTTTTGTCCTCATATCACTGAAATGATAAACTTACTTTTTTGGCGGGAAACCGCAAGACGTTGGGACCGGTGCGTTCGCGCCGAGAGCTTGAGCCGGACTGATCCGAAGTGAGGAAAGGTGAGGGGGGCGTAACAACGCAATGTTGACATGGCTATTCTACTAAAACTTACTATCCTCTGAAATGATAACTTTTTTCCAGACAAAAGTTAACTGCCTGTCAAATCCATGAGAAAGAAGATAAACAAACAAAAATAGTTTTATTTGATCGAATGTATTATAATTTAATGATTACAAAATCGATTTAAATCCATATTACGAATGTATTTGCAGGGGAAGGTATTTTATGAGCGGAATTGGGTTCAGGACAGGCCACTGTGATGATAGAATAACACTTTGTAATTTTTTATTTCGTATATTAATGGGTAGAAATCAATTATTTTTTTTGTCAAGGTAGAGAAGTACTTACGCTGTTGAGAAAAAATATATAAAATTAAAAATTAGCACATTGCACTACCGTTCTCAGGTTTGCCGTGTATTTTTTTTGCTTGGGCAATTCACCCATTTATAAACGTTAAATGGACCTTTTATCTATTTTCCTAAATAGTCACAGACGCACTTGCTTTAAGAAAGGTCCATTTTACGCTTTTTTTAACGCAATTCATATTATGATCTGTTAAAGCGGCCACTTTAGAACTCCAGCTGTCTTTCTTTGACAGATTTTTTTTGAATTTTTATGTTGGTTTAACTGTACTGTAAAACACGCTAAATTAAAACAGTGACAATTTGCGTAGCAATAAATTTCCGTTTAAATATATTTGAACACTACTAAGTATTTTTATTACGAAAATAACAACCTCGGTTATATGTATATTTTAGACAATTTATCATTTTAGTATCGATATTTAAATTATTTCTCCCTTTTCATTTTCCGACCTTATCGATTCAAAATAAATGAGCAGCTTGTAAATTAATAATAACTTCTTTAGGTTAAGCCGTACTTGCCTAAGTTGATCTGTAGATGGGACCCATTCCATACCGAGTCTCCTCCATGGCTCCGAAAGCACGTTAAGCCGTTGGTACCATCTTTGGCAGTCATTACAGGTAGTCAGTGGACAGTGGCCTAAAAGTCTGACTACCAGTCTTACCAAAGGGTATCGTATTACCTAGTACTAGCTGGGTTGTTGTCAGATAGACAGTCACTCCATGTAAATTACTGGTAAATGTAAAATACCGACCCCTTAGTTGGGAAAAGGCTAGGCAGATGACGATGTATGCATTCAGTATCGAATAGAGAACCAATATCGGTACTAAAATATCAAATAAGGTTTAAACCCGATTACAATTCCTTTACATACACTACATAACTATTTAAAATATATATATAATATTTCCAATTAGTTTAAAACTACTTAAAAACGTTAAATTCATAGGTTTTTCAAGCGAAGTTAGTTTAGATCTTGGGCATACCACACGCACAAGCTTCACCACAGTTTTGCCTGCGCAATTCGGTTTGCAATTGTAGATCTTTAACCGACGGGCAAGGGTCTACAAATGCAAACCGCTTGTGCGTGTTACTGAATAGTATAATAATAGAATAGGGTAGTTGCAAAAAAAAACTAATTAGTCCGTCAGATAGATTTCCAAAAAATATTGGACACGTATTTTTTTTTTGACGTAAACAAAAAATGAAGACGATAAAGTGCTTCGAAAATTCATGTGACGTCATAGCTTGATAATTTTTTTTTTTCGTAATTTTTTATTAATTTCACAAAACACGTAGCCAATATTTTTCGATAACGTAACAGACGGAATAAACAGAATCATATTTTTCTTGGCATCAAACATCCCTATTAAAATGTGTTAGAAAGTGTGCGTTTAATTTTTTTTTTTAATAATAACATAGTAACTCTAAAACAACCAATTTTCACAAATTTCAAATAATTTTCCATCCCTTTTTTATTTTATTGCCATTTCATGATCCGACAGACTTTTGAGTCCTAACCAAAGCGATCAACAATCATAATATTATATGTCAGTCAATTGTTCGCAAAAATTGGGGAAAGCGCCATCTATTGGCGCGAACATGCATTCGAGTTTGTCGAACAAAATTAACCCAACCGATCATAGTGAATCACAGACGTAGATTTACTTAGATAACGAAAGTGTCACGATCAGTCTGAACACCTAACGTGGAAATTTTTGATGACCTACTATGACGTCATAAGCACTATTTAGTAACTATAAAAACAAGTTACTATACAAAATAGACTACGTTTTTTGTTCTATATATAAGAAATAGTTCTTGAGTTGTAAAGTTGTTGTTTTAACCAAATATTGCTTGCTTGCTGCAACAGTAACCTCTTCACTGCCACTATCACCACATAGAAACAAAGTCACTTCCCGCTGTCTGTCCCTATGTAGGTATGCTTAAATCTTTAAAACTACGCAACGGATTTTGATGCGGGTTTTTTAGTAGATAGAGTGATTCAAGAGGAAGGTTTTAATATTTTTTTTTCCACCCGTGCGAAGCCGGGGCGGGACACTAGTTAAGTATAAGCCAGGAACGCGAAGTAAATGCTGCTCTTGCGATATCTCAGTGCATCTATATCTGTGGTCGCTTCAGTTAGGACGCGTACTGAATCGTTTTAACTTAAAATTATTCCAATATTCGCATTTTTAAGTTTGGCTAGCTCTATATTGCTTTGGTTGGCAGTGAAATACAGATTAAAAAGCTTAATATACAGGGTGGGAGGTACACGGACGCTAAAAAGGCTATCACGTACCTATTTAATATATCATTTTGATACAAAAACAGCTTTTTCATAAATTTTGAACAAGTAGGTATTGCACTTTTTGTAGGAAACAGCCTATTTCTTTTTTAAACGTAATATGACGATTTTATTCCCCCAGGGGTTTTGGGTCCTTTCACACATACCGGCGCGGAAAGGAGAGTAGATATTTTATCACGTTTAAAACTGAGTTTATCCATATATATAGATCTTTGGCAGTCGTTACAGGTAGTCAGTGACCTGAAATTCTGACATCCAGTCTTACCAAAGGGTATTGTATTAACTGGGTTGTGGAGGTCAGATAGGCAGTCGCTCCATGTAAAATACTGGTATTCAGCTGCATCCGGTTAGACTGAAGCCGACCCCAATATAGTTGGGAAAAGGCTAGGCAGATTATGTTTAAAACTGAGTTTTGAGTCATTGTCAAGTCTAGGTTTATTTTTACATCACACTCATTGATATAATAAAACCCTAGATGCACAGTCTCGAACAAAACAAACGGTCGAAGCTGTCGCCAAACACTCACCAATACACGCACTACTACATGTAGTAATTATCGTCACTATAAACATATTTTTTTTGGCAAATTCAACCTTACGCAGATTCGTTTTACAATGCAGTTATAAAAAGTATTTTGTACGACCGTGACGACAGAGACGCGAGCGACGCGAGACTATTTGAAATGAGTTCATTGTGAACTCATTTTAAGCGAACGGTTTTGAGACGCGGACTTCTTTTATTCTTGAGAACAAACATAAAGTGTTAAGTATGATATAACGCCGGCCAATACTCTCCGAGCCGGTCTGTGTGACTGTGAACGGACATTTAGGGGAAAAGTGTATTGCCATCAATCAGCCACAAATCTAGACTCTGTGGTTGTTACTGAGAAATTCCTGATGGAAAAATCCAATAACAGTTTGCCCGACCAATAACAGTTTGCCCGACCAATAACAGTTTGCCCGACCAATAACAGTTTTCCCGACTAATAACAGTTTGCCCGACTTAGAATCGAACTGAGGACGTGGTAACTATTATTGCGTCAGTGTCTCTTCCACGCTGTAGTCTTTATAATAGTTATGATATGAGAAGGCAGTATCAAGAAGAAGTGAACAAACTAATAGATACCTTTCTTTTATAATACACGGTGTAAAGGATACTTCAAAAACTTTTACCAAGGATTCTATACCCACATTTTTATAATATTTCATCATCCTTTTAATTCCCGAAAGGACTGACTACTTGGTCTAGTGGTCGTGCGACTGCTGTGCAAGAGGTCCTAGATTCGTTTTCAGGTCGGGCAAAGTATTATTGATTTTCCAACAGGAATTTCTCAGTAGCTGCCACAGAGTCTGGATTTGTGCTCGGTTGATGCCAAAAGGCTCACCCCCTACTATATGGGACTAGGCCAATGATATTAAGACCCATGTAAGCCATGTGAGCCTGTTGCGGTTATTCAGGCACATATTCAGACCCCGAGTTGATACTAAAAAAACTTGATGAAGAAGCCCGATAACACTTTGCCCGACTAGACCAACCAGGTGCCCTACTAAGTATGACGTCTTAAAACAGTCCTAACTTAATATTATTCCATTGTGTAAACGTGACTGAACTATACAGGGTGTCTATCTTTTCGATTAGGAATAAGTTAGGACTGTTTTAAGACGTCATAGTAGGGCCCCTGGTATATTTAAAACAGCCCCAAATTTGAAATTTTTCGTTGCTTAATAAAACAAATTCCTATTTCAAACTCCTTTTATTAGTTTTTTTTTTTGTGTTTGTGTAAGTATTACACTTAAGTTTGTAGTATAAAATAGTTGTTTGTTTTAATAACCTACGAAATATTTCTTTGTTATGAGACCTAGAATTTATGGTAAAAGTTAGTTTCATGATATCCGTTACACCACATTTAACAATAAAAAACTATTGCTTTTTTTTACATTTTCGCATATTTTTACTAACACTACTTAAAACTTATAAAAAGGATAAAAAAAATAAAAATTGGAGATAGAATTCAACTTAGTATAAGCACTTATAGGGTGAAAATAATGATATTTTTTAGTGTTTCCTAATTATTACAATATTTTAGAGGCATGTGTCTTAAATATAATTATGATATAATCTGTGATATGACTGGCCTGTTGGTCTAGTGGTTAGTGACCCTAACTGCTATGCCGGAGGTCGTGGGTTCGATTCCCACCCAGGACAAATGTTTGTGTGATGAGCACGATCATTTGTTCTGTGTCTGGGTGTAATTTATCTATAATATGTATGTATTTAGAAATATATAAGTATGTTTATCAGTTGTCTAGTACCCATAACACAAGCTCTGCTTAGCTTGGGACTAGATGGCGTTGTGTGATAGTTGTGGAATATTATTATTATTATTATTATTAATCATTTATATTACCTAGTTTTTTTCACGTAGTACAAATGGCCGTTTCGCGCGACAAGGATAGAAAGTGCCCCCCCCCCCCCACCAAAAATTTCTAATGCATGTAGCTATTCCATTTTTTATCGATATTATTACTTTTTCACACATCGAATTATTTCTGACAGTTCTTTGAAATAACATTTTCGTGAATTTTTAACAGTAGTCAAATAGCCAATTATGATTGCTTATCAAATCTATTTTCTTCCGTTTAAATATCGATACTCATTAAGTCTGCAAAGTTTCACAAACTAATGTAATTTTACATTGCATATTCTAATAATAGTTTTCATCTGAGCCAGCCAACCAATCTTACCTTTGAGAGATCCAGATAGGCAGTCGCTCCAATATTCAGCTGTATCCGGTAAGGCTGGAAGCCGACCCCAACATAGTTGGGAAAAGGCTGGGCAGATGATGATGGTGACTTATATTTAAGACACTTGCCTACATAGTTGATCTCACAGATTTAGATATGCCTAGATAACGCAAGTATTACGAATCGTATGAAAACAAAGTGTGCTATTTTTTGACTACCTATTATGACGTCATAAGTACTATTGAGTTACTATACAACGTAGACCACAGAAGAACGTAAGATAAACATGATAAAGATGTTTAGAATTAAGTTCAGAACTTAATGAACTATCAAGTTGTAACACTGTTGTTTTAAACCAATTAGCTTGCTGTTACAGTAAGGTAGCCTGCCAAATTCGTTTTTTTTACGGGTTTTTGCAATTTGCCGATCAGTGTCACGTTGATAAAATAGGATTTGCGACCAACAAATGTGACTTTGCAGAGTAATAATGATTAAAATCACCAGTACAACTATATCAATTCATATTACTTCGTAGAGTGACTAATTGATGAAACAAATGAAAAATATTTTTTATTTAAACAAAATGCTTCCTAAACAATGAAGGAATTATTTATTTAACATACTTACGACTTGACACTGACCGGCAAATTGCACAAAAACGTAAGAAAAATCGAATTTCGCGGGTTTACCTTGTGAATTACCTTGTCGCATTCACCTTAAGTATAAAATACGTAACCCACGATTTAGGTACTGTTCGTAAGTCAGGGCCGCCGCTGCACTGTTTATTTGTTACCCAAAAGTGAACCCAAAAGGAGAGTTATTTAAGGTTGTTTTTATGCCAAACTAGCTGTTGCCCACCCGCTGCAACTCGAAAATTATCCCACGGGTCGATAAAATCGGGATAAAAACTATCCTGTGTGTTAATCCAGGATAGTAGGATAAACTCATTTTTCTTTCTTTAAATTCTTTCTAGGTTATCTTGCGTTATCAAGGTTATATCTTATATCTGTGTTGGACCTATTACTCCATAACAAGGGAGGCACTAGCGTAGGATACAGAAGAGTCCTGTGTGTTCATACATTGCGATGATTGAGCATACTTCAGGAATTTCATTGCCATTCGCGGTGAGTTTGATTGGCTACGAAGTTTTGCTATAGCCTGAAAAGTAAAAAACAAAGTTGGTTAGTTAAAAACGTTGCCCCAAACTAGGAATTTCTCCTGTATCGTGGGTGCGTTTACAAACATTCAAACTCACATACACAAATACCCAGACCTGGAACAACTATCTGTAGGCCATACAAATATTTGTTCCGTGCGGGGATCGAACCCGCGACACGAAGCGCACATATTATGTATGTTAGTTTACTAGAACAGCTAGGTTACCTGCAAGAGCACGCCAATGGGATGCCTGCCGCATATCGTGTTGCCATACTTGTTGAGATAGTCCGTGAACACACGCGGTTCCATCTTCTCTATTATATCCATACCCTGAAACAATAGGTACATGTAAGGTACCATTATCTAACAGAGCAATGGTGGCCCAGTGGTTGTGCGGCCCTGACTTACGAACAGTAAATCGAGGGTTCGAACCCAGAAAGGCGCATTATAAATAAAAATAATAAAAAGCCTTTTTATTTCCTATAAACCTTATAAAACATTATTCTTAGTCTAATGTTAGTACAATACTCATTAATATGCATGTTGATCTATAACTTATCCTACAATATTGTTATAGGAACCCCTTGATAGGGTAGGCCTCCTCCAATTTCTTCCATTTCTCCCTGAAGAAAGGCGCATTACTTTGTGTAATTAATTTCATCACCACCGCTCTCAAAACGGCGAAGGAAAACATCGTGAGGAAACCGGCATGTCTTAGAACTAAAAAATTCGAAGACATATGACATCTACCAACCCGCACTGGGCCCGCGTGGTGGATTATAGCCCATCCATCTCCTAGAGAGGAGGCCTGAGTCCCGCACGTGGGAACATTATAGGCTGATGATGATCTTACAGTTATTTATTAGGTACACCAACAGCAAAACGTACTAAAAGTTTCAAAAAAAGTACAACTTAAAAGTGCTCATATCATCATCTGCCCAGCCTGTACCCAACTATGTTGGGGTCGCCTTCCAGTCTAACCAGATGTAGCTGAATACCAGTATATCTTTATAAAGAAAAAGAGAAGTCCTGACTGACTGACTCATCAACGCCCAGCCCAAACCCTTGGACCTAGAAAGCTGAAATTTTGCACAGAGGTTCCCTTTATAATGTAGACAAGGAATAAGGAAGGATTTTTCGAAATTCAACCCCTAAGGGAGTTAAAGGGATGAAAGTTTGTATGGAAAATCTTCATTTTCACGCGGGCGAAGCCGCTGGCAAAAGCTAGTTTTACATAAATCAACTCCCTATCTGACCTCCACAAGCGAGTTACTGGAAAACGCTTTGGTAAGACTGGTTCAGAACTCTAGGCTTCTAACGAAGTGTAGCGACTAACAAAACAAATATCTACACACGACAGCCAGGATCTACGGCTTAGTGTGCTTACCGAAGATGTCACCCATCCATCGACTGACCTTAGCAAGTGTTGCTTAACCTCGAAAACCGACCGTTGCGATATTAATAGTTTATCACGGGCACCTGGCTGGCTTTGTTTCGTCTTGCTTTTAGAGACATATTATGGAGAAGTCTCTGTATGTAGTGAATGGTCGCCCATCCAATGACTGACCTTGGCAAGTGTTGCTTAACCTCGAAAACCGACCGTTGCGATATTAATAGTTTAGTCACGGGCACCTGGCTGGCTTTGCTTCGTCTTGCTTTTAGAGACATATAATGGAGGGGTCTCTGTAGTGAATGGTCACCCATCCAATGAACCTTGGCAAGTGTTGCTTAACCTCGAAAATTAGTGTCCGACCGAAACACGATTTTCAGCCGAAACCGAAACCGAACCTTCGGCCTTGGTCCCAGTTTCGGCCGAAACCGAAACCGAAACCGAAACTTATGAAATATTTATGGAATGTAAAATCTATTGTATTTTTACGCATATATACACAGTTAACACGTGTAACGCACGTGCACGTGTGTAGGTAGGTAACCAAAATTTTTTTTTTTATTTTTTTTTTCTTTATTTGTAAAATTAATAATGTGAATTAAAAAAAATAAAAAATGCAATCAACATATTTGTCCAACTTTTTAAAAAATAAACACTACATTTTTAAGATTACTATATTTGTTAGTAATTTCTGGTGTGTTAAGAAATAATTTTCATTACGAACTTTTTAAATTATAATAATTAGTTAAGGTTTTAGGCGCTTTGCACATGGAGCAACTATTGCAGCAACTGGCAACTAGCTGTTTACATATATTTCAATTGGATTGCGCACACATAGCAACTCGAGTTTCGAGTTCCGGCAATCGTCAACAGTTTTCAGTTGCTGCAATCGATGACTGAGTTAGTTGTTAATTGCCGCAACTAGCAAGTGTTAAATATTATACCGAATTTTAAAGTTAGCGTAGACGGCGACGACGTAATAAAATTAGAGCAATTGCTGCTTCTTCGATTTTCATCGTCACACTAAACGCTGTTCGCTGCGTAGATTGAGCACTCACAGTAACTCGGTTATGAAAGTTGCTCACAGATTGCCATAAAATTGCTGCAACCGTAAACGTTGTAGCAACTATCAACTAGTTACAGGAAACTTTTAAAGTTGCTTAAGTTGCCTCAACTTAAGTTGCTCCATGTGCAAAGCGCCTAAATCACCGGAGATAGTTGTGCATCGGAACTACGGGGCGGTTCGAATACGGGTACAAAATTTAATCCATCAACAATTACAAACAAATATAGTAATGTTTGAAAGAATCAAACATCACAGGTATCTTAACACATCTTTTAAGTGTTAAATTAATTTCAACATAAATTCATATTTTATAAGTTCTAGGGAAAACTCAACAGAAACAAGTAAAACATCTAATGAATTCTTTTCTATACAAACCTACTTACAACCTATTTATTTTACACTGTAGCACAAGACCCTAATGAATGCCATAAAAATACATCATCATTAATCATAAGTAAAAACAAATACCTAATTTTTGCGCGAGAAAAATCGCACAACCTCAAATCACCACGATCGCGCCGGCTAGCGAACTCAACTGGCACTCGAAGTTAGCTGAATGATGCGCGACAATTCACGTATACCTTGTTTCGGCGGGGCCGAAAGGTTCGGCCAAATATTGGCCGAAACCGAAACTATGGCCGAAACTAGATTTTTCGGCCGAAACTAGCCGAAACCGAAACCGAAACCGAACCTTCGGTCGGTCCTTATCGAAAATCGACCGTTGAGATATTAATAGTTTAGTCACGGGCACCTGGCTGGCTTTGCTTCGTCTTGCTTTTAGAGATATATTATGAAGGGGTCTCTGTATGTAGTGAATGGTCACCTATCCAATGACTGACCTTGGCAAGCATTGCTTAACCTGGAAAACCGACCGTTGCGATATTAATAGTTTAGTCACGGGCACCTGGCTGGCTTTGCTTCGTCTTGCTTTTAGAGACATATTATGGAGGAGTCTCTGTATGTAGTGAATGGTCACTCATCCAATGACTGACCTTGGCAAGTGTTGCTTAACCTCGAAAATCGACCGCTGCAACTGTAATCAATTAGCCACAGGCTCTTCTTGATTCATCTATAATTTAACTATAGGGTCAATTTTACTCCAAAAATGTTGTAAATCCTCACCTGTTTATCGAGCCACTCAATGCTCTGGTATATCTGCCCCCTGGAGGTGTCCTTCCACGTGTATCTGAACCGCGAGCCCCAGTGGCAGAAGTCAGACGATATCACGAACAAGTTCTGAGGGTCTGCTAGGTAAGGGCAGAGGCATTCCCATCAGAAACCTAGCCTATACCCAATATCCTGGAGTCTGCTTACCGAAGCATGGGGGGAGCTCGGCATATTTGTAAACGGTCACCCATCTATTGACTGGCCTTAGCAAGCGTTGCTTAACCTTGAAAATCTACTATAAATGGTCAACCATCCACTTACCATCCTGAGCAAGTGTTGCTTAACTTCAAAAATAAACTGTAAGCGTTTAGCCACAGGCTCTTCTTGGTTCATCTACCTATCATTTGAATATAAAGTCTATTTTCCTCCAAAAATGTTGTAAATCCTCACCTGTTTATCCAACCACTCAATGCTCTGGTATATCTGCCCCCTGGAGGTGTCCTTCCACGTGTATCTGAACCGCGAGCCCCAGTGGCAGAAGTCAGACGATATCACGAACAAGTTCTGAGGGTCTGCCAGGTACGGCGCTAGGATGGCTCCGTATTTAGCTTCCTTTTCTGGAGTTAGGGAACCTACGAGGATTGGAATTATTGTGAAGCCTGTTTGGTATCTGAAATAGGAAAAAATGTATTTGAAAATAGGTTAGACAAATAGGGTAGTTGACTGACTAAAAAAAATATGATTCTAATTAGTCCGTCTGTTGGATTATCGAAAAATATTAGATACGTATTTTTTGTTTTATCAAATAAAAAAATTTGGTGGTGATGTCACTTTCTGGTAAAAAATGTACCAAACTATGACGTCATGCGACTTTTCGAAGTACTGTATCGTCTTCATTAATTGTTTACGTGAAAAAAGAAAAAAAACGTGTCCAATATTTTTTGGAAATCTATCTGACGGACTAATTAGATTTTTTTTTTGTCAACTACCCTATTATTGTCAGGATTTTATAAATAGTTACTATACGGCATATAATAATAATATCACACAACGCCATCTAGTCCCAAGCTAAGCAGAGCTTGTGTTATGGGTACTAGACAACTGATAAACATACTTATATATTTCTAAATACATACATATTATAGATAAATTACACCCAGACACAGAACAAATGATCGTGCTCATCACACAAACATTTGTCCTGGGTGGGAATCGAACCCACGACCTCCGGCATAGCAGTTAGGGTCACTAACCACTAGACCAACAGGCCAGCCAAACTACATGCTGTTAGCCTGTTACTAGATACTGTTAGCCTGCATAGCGTCCACTGCTGGGAAAAGGCCTCTCCTTACAGTTGTTTCGATCCAAGGTCAATGTGGACCCCGTCAGGGCTGCGGGTTGTTTGAAAGAGATACCGCGGCTTTGAAACAAAGGGCTAAGAAGAAACTTGGGTGGTTTTTAGTCAGTAGAGTCCTTATTAATAAAGATAGTTAAACCTGGTTTAACTTAGACTTGGTTTATCTCGCATGTCGTCTCACTTCAATAATATTCAAAAGAAAGTGACGGCATGCGAGATAAACCAAGTGTAAGTTAAACCAGGTTTAACTATTTTTATTAATAAGGCGGTAGAAGTCTGTCACTCCCTTTCGCTCTGCCCAAGAGCGGGAGGGGTTATTTGATGATTTCCTAAGCACCACCGACCACTGGTCGCTATTCTAGTTCAGATCACTCCACCATTTAATACGAGGTCTGCCGCGACGCAGCATGCCTTTTTTTTTTTTTTGGTGGGTGTAAAATCATCAAATGACCCCCCCCCCCCCACTCTTGGGCAGAGCGAAGGGGAGTGTCAGACTTCTACTGACTAAAAACCGAACCCATGTTCCTTCTTTGCCCTTGTGCCGAGGCCACGTCATCTCGTACTAAAATCCGCGGCCCACGCAGCATGCCTGAGAGATATTTTTCGACGGCATATAAAGCCAAATCAGAGGTCTATGGGCGGCATAAAAACTCTAGACACCAGGTTAGGTTCTAACCACACGATAAAGAAGTTAAAAGTCCTTCAAGCACTAATAAATAAAAACTTTTTAACAAAAAATAAAAGAAGAAAAATCAGTTTCTGAAGTCGGTGACTTTTGTTTGTTTGATTTCATTTTTTTGCCACCGACTTCAGAAACTGATTTTTCTTCTTAAGTTTATTTTTCACTTTTTTGTGTTTTATTTTTGTCGAAGTCGGTTATATTTTTTGTAAAAAAGTTTTATTTTTCACTTTTTAGTGGTTCACATGTGCTTACCCCTTCACAACGTACCGGCGTGATGTTATGTTATGAACTGGTGTTTACAATAGACAGTCATGAGATTTCAGCAATCCCAGTTCATTTGCTATCATTTATTGAGGAGGTCCGTTGCCTATCTCCGAAGTTCTTCATCAGATCTTCACCAAATAGTTCTTATAACCTTTGTAGTGAGTACAGGCGTGATATTATGTTGTGTGATGGCGTAAACAATGCTTAGATATGATATAGCAACAATCGCGGTTAATCTGCTGTTATTTATTTAAGAGTTCCCCCGATTTCTACAAGATCCCATCATCAGATATTGAAATGGTGACAATGGGACCACACGGGAAGCACCAGCTTTCAAATAAAAAATCATGAATATCGGTTCACCCAGTCGCAAGTTATGAGGTAACAAACATAAAAAAAATACAGTCGAATTGATAACCTCCTCCTTTTTTTGAAGTCGGTTAAAAATGATACGTACTCTTCCATAACTTTAGCGATGTACGGCAGATGCATCTCAATAGAATGTTCATCTTCATCAGTTTGGACATCCATCCATTCGAACTGACGCGTCGCTTCCAACTCAGCGTAAACTGGGAAAAACATTAATAACGTTAAATCAAGCCCGAAGGGTTAGACAGAGTGAGGGTGAGGTGTACCTAATAATACACCTACTTTTCGCCACCCATCTTTAAGAGGAAATGCGAGTGCTGTCTCTTTCCACTATCGCTGTCTCTCTCCGTCCTCCTGCCCTCAAATTCGTGCGATAAGGACAACTGTAGAAAAAAGTTAGAATTCGAGGTTTGGCTCTCGCCTATTTCCTCCTCCAATGAATAAGGAGGTTATATACTACGCCGCTATGTTTTTCTTTTTTCGTTAATAGTTGTCAAATTTGTACACTAGGACTCTGTTAACAGCGATCTAAACAAGCAATTTTGAGCATTTTTTGAGGGTTCTAGTGCTTAAAAAAATAATTTATCACCAAAAAGGAAAACATAGGGGCATAGAAATAGTTAATATTTATTATTCTGTAAAAAACCATTGCTCTAGGGTCATTAATCAAAAAGAAAACAGGCGAGAGCGTTTGTATGGAGAAAAGACCACTCGCATTTCCTCTTAAGTCCCATGTGGGGCGATGCTATTGCCATCAATCAGGCACAAATCCAGACTTCGTGACTGTTTCGTGACAGCGGGTGTATGAAACTAGACAATGCGACTTGTTACTAACTATGAACAAGTATTGGATTACGATTTTCTTCGTCTTATCTCGTCATCGTATCGTATCGTTCGTGAATATTTTAATGTTTTTGTACGAGTATATAATGCCAGCGCCAGCGTATCGGATGCAGTAAGACCCGACAATGACCGCTATAGATAGAATTACTTCGCCCGGATACTGGGACAGTCCAGTTTCAATTGTAAATATCTATACAAATAAATAAAATTGAAGTGTCTGTTTGTAATTTTAAAATGACAGCTTTTTCTAAATGCAAAAAATATAGTACCTACTTGTCACATTTTTTTTTAAATTCTTGTATGCTTGTCTGTTTATTCCAGCTAATCTACGAAACGACTGGACTGATTTTGATGGAATTATTATTATTGTCAGATAGCTGATATTATAAGGAGTAACTTAAGCTACATTTATTTTAGAAAAATAATTGGCGTTCTGCACATATTTTAATCAACATACAACCTGACATTGACCTGCAAAATGCAGAAAATTAACTTTGATATTGCTTAGAAGCTCCTAAAGAATCCCGCGTGGCTTAACGAGCGTTTAGAATACATGAAGAAAGTACTCACTCTGTTTATCGATCGTAAGGTCATACAGAGGCGTCTGGTACTTGTCGAGAGAGGAGAGGGCACAGCCTCCCAACCTCACGTGATGGGAGGGACCCAGGATGAAAATGCGCTTGCTGGAACAAAAATTTGATAAAACGCTCAATGGAAACCGTAAAAACCCTCGCTTCAATCGTCGGAATACAAAACCATCGGGTGATGTGTGTCTCTGGCTATGTCGTTAATGAAAACAAGAGAGACCCTACAATACTTCCTTGGGGTACACCGTAGTTGTTAGCTGTCTGAATCGATAATTACGCTTGGTTTTTGAAGTAACGCTGACCTTATCTATTTTCGTAACTTGTTTTCTATCGGACAAATACGATTTAAACATTGCTCTTAACTCCATACCCTTCCAACTTCTTTAAAAGTACTGTAGTGCACGAAATCAAATGCCTTGCTCATGTCAATGAATAAAGCAGCTAGTTTTTGTTATAAATGCTAGTTATATTTTTCCCAAAGAGCTTGAAAACTGCCATAATTATTATGTCGTTTTTGTATATCAATTTATGTTAACAAAATGGTATTCTCCTTATTTTTATTTTTTGTACTCTACAGTGCTGGCCTATTTGACCCAAAGGTGAACTGGTAATGATTGCCTTGTGGCATTAAGTCCGCCTATGTACCACACTTTTACATGAAATTTAAATAAATATATTCTTCGTCCTTCTAAAACTACATAGTTCATCAGCAAAAAGATTGTTACGTTAAAAATTGCATTTATACTCAGTTACTCACACAACGACTGGACTAATTTGTCTGTAAGCGAATGCTGCGCAGGCACCGCAGTAGGAGTAGCCCGCGTGACTGGAACATAAACAAAGAGATCAATATTTAGTTGCTTGATCTTCTATAAGAGGCCGAAATGTTTTAGGGAAATAGATACATATGTATTTCCTTATAAATAAAGGCATCTATTTTAGGGAATATATTTCCTTTTGACGGCGCGTTCGTGTTCCACGCACGCCTCAAAGAGATGTCAATGGAAAGGTTCCGCAAGGGCCTAGCTTGCTGGATCTGCGGGACTGTTTAAATAGGTGCAGTAGGCGGCGGAGGACTTTGTTATATATATTTTTTATTCATAACGTTACCCCACACCAGGAATTTCTCCTGTATCGTGGGTGCGTTTACAAACATTTAAACTCACATACACAAATACCCAAACCCGGAACAAATATCTGTAGGCCGTACAAATATTTGTGCCGAGCGGGGATCGAAACCGCTACACGCACCGCAGCAGTCAATTAAGCTTGAGCCACTGCGCCGAGCGTGCCGTACCTATATGCAGTGATGATTAGTTAGTATATACGTACATACTTTTTTATTTTATTTTTGATGATATTTTATTTTTAACAATGAAGCTCGACGAAGTCCCAGAAAAACGATTTAACTGTCTTGAATCCCGCAACGAAATTAATCAGAAAAGAATAGCGGACGAGTAGGAAAAACATAATTTCCACTTCCCTCCATATCAGCAGGAGACAGAACAGAATAGGCACACAGAGACGTATACAACTGGGATAAGCCCAGTTGCCTCCTACATACTTGTGTTACTTTATCTAGCACTTGAGTTAAAACCTCGGTTCGATACTTATATTTGCATTTTCCTTCCGTTATCAAAATGATATCGGGACTGAAGTCGTATCGATATTCGAGCTTACCATTATATATGCGTAATATCAAAATCCTAGAACTGCATAATTCCTCAACATGAGATATCGTATCAGGTATTAAGTTCGGCTTTGTAGTGTGTTTCTTTTACATTGTGTTAGTAAATATCTATACCATCCCGCACTCACTGGGCCCGCGTAGTCGATCATCGATATTACCGAGAGGAGGCATGTACCGTGGAAACACTACAGGCTGATTGTATGTTATACGGCGTGGAATGCACATCGACGGCGCGATTGGTGCAGTGGCTAAGCGATTGGACTGCTGCACTGCGTATCGCGGGTTCGATCCCCGCACGGAACAAATATTTGTATGGCCTACTACAGATAGTTGTTTCGGGTCTGGGTATTTGTGTATGTGAGTTTAAATGTTTGTGAACGCACCCACGATACAGGAGAAATTCCTAGTGTGGGGCAACGTTTAAAAAACAGAAAAGAAGAAAGAAAGGTAAAAGCAATATTATTATTTTTTTTACCATTGTTCCTATCAAAAAGAGCACCTGCCATCTAATCTCTACACCACCCTTGGTTGACTGGTAGAGAATGCCTAAGGCATTAAGTCCGCCTTTGTACCTTTTTTTGTGTGCGAGAAGTTTAAATAAATAAATATAAATAAATAAAGGTTACCCTGTATTTAGTATATCGAATCATTCCAAACCAGTTACATTGCAATTTTTCATCGGTTATTAGAAAAAAACTGCTTTTCCTACATTTTGACCGTCTAGGTCTTTTGGTCCGTCTATTACATTTATGCAGCAATTTTGTCTTAGATTACCGATGTAACATTTCTATTTGGGGGGGGGGGGGTCGGTATAATGTTCTGAATGTGTACGTATTATAGCTTGCAGTCATTGTAAAGTTCTAAGTTAATACTTACGGCGCAATGATGGCCCTCGCTGGCCCATGAGTGAGGTCCGCCTTGGATAACCAGAGGTCTAGTTGGCGAGACAGCTCGTTGCCTGAAATAAACAGAGAGAATATACAGGGTTACTGGTAACTCGACGTATTCCTTGCAGGACGTCATAGTAGGGTTAAAATGCAATAAATTAAACCACCAAATGTTCCCCCGAAATTCCGTAGTTTTTTAGTTATTAAGAGAAATCCCAGATTCTCCTGTACCTGTACTGAATCAAAAACGATTTTCGTAATGTAGTCCATACATATAACATCACGCCTGAAATCCCCCAGGGATTAGGCAGAGGAATTCCTGAACGAATAATCCACTAACAGTTTTCACGACACGAAAATCAAACTCAGGTACGCATGGTCCAGGTGCGACCACTCGAACAACAAGCCAGCGGAGGCATAGCAACAATTAGGAATACCTATGTTATTATTGTATGTAACATTCCCAAACAAATAAGAACAAAATCTGTAAGAACAAAACAAACTAGCTAGCGAAATTAGACAACTGTAGTGTTTCAATATCTTCACATAATAAAATAAAACCATTGTTCAGTTGCAAATAAAATACATTTATTATGACCAACTTAATAAACAATATAAAACAATTTATTAACATTTAGTAGGTACAGTTTAAACTAAATATTTATATTAAAAATGCCTTTTGTTACTATAATTAAAAGGGAACTATATTTTCTATCACCAAAATTTATATTTGTCATCAAGTTGTATCACCTAATAAATAGATCTATCGCCACGAAATATTTTCGTTCTCAGATAAACAAAAATTGTTCCCAGGTATGAATTATCAAATTAATGTTAATATATGTGTAAAATAAGAGATCGATAACCAATTTTTGTTACTTAAATAATAGCTCTGTGCTCAGAATGGTAGATCTGTCACCAAATAAATCGATTATCGATCCCTGACTACGACCGTCTCGCGACAGTGTCCTTTATGGGCGGCATGGGCACCGGGCCGTAGGCCGACGAAGGAGGCCGGCGGAGGCCCGGCACTTCGGGGACAGAAGATATTAGTGTTATATAATATGCGAGCGAAGCGAGCGCGCGTCATGGAGTAAATCAGGTGTTTTATTAACACCTGATTTACTCAACCTTATATCTCAGGATTTTAGGTGATTTATTGTGGAACTGATTTTGCATTGTTTGGTGACTACATTTTGGTGACAGATCTACTATTTTGAGGACAAACCCTATTATTTAAGAAACACAAAACTAATTAAATTGGTGATAGCTTAAATGATACCCTAATTAAAACAGAGATTTACATAATAAAAATCTTAAATGCACTTGAACTATATTTGCATAGACTTCAGGGTCTAGAAGCAGGCACTTTGAATTTCTTTTTAACCGACTTCCCAAAAGGAGGAGGTTCTCAATTCGATTGGTATGTTTTTTTTTTTTTTTTTTCTCTACTTATGTATGTACACCGATTACGCCGAGATTAATGATCCGATTTACGTGATTCTTTTTTTGTTTGATGCGGAATAGTTGCCATTTGGTCCCATAAAAATATAGCATGGTTTGGCCCAGTACTTTTCATTTTATGATCATTTTTTTATAATTTAAGAACATTTTTCGTTCGTTTCTTTATGTGTGTTCGCGAATAACTTCGTCGTTTATGAACCAATTTTGATGATTATTTTTTTATTGGAACGGAGATATTTCAAGAGTGGTCCCATGATATGGTAACCAGATCCTGGTGATGGAATCCCAGAGAAATCGAGGGCAACCCTCAAACATAGGCACGTATTACGTGTTTCGTGCTTTTTCTGACGCTATACAAGTAGAGGTTTCATAGTAAATATTTCTTGATACACAACTAAAAATGAAAAAATAAAAAAACTTTTTTGCAAAAAAAAACAACCGACTTCAAAAACACCAAAAATAGAAAAATAAACTTCAGACGAAAAATCTGCTTCTGAAGTCGGTGGCAAAAAAAGCCAAATCAAACAAACAAATGTCACCGACTTCAGAAGCTGATTTTTCGTCTGAAGTTTATTTTTCTATTTTTGGTGTTTTTGAAGTCGGTTGTTTTTTTTTGCAAAAAAGTTTTTTTATTACAAAGGTTACTTTAAGAAAAGAAATCCCGAGGGTACAATTAAATATGAAAAGCTGCGTCTATGCTAAGCGCGCCCATCACAAGCCGAACACAATAATAATTCGACTAGTGTGGACCGACTTACAAGCCTCGAACGAGCACGCTGCAAGCATTTCGTTCGTACTCGGCCTCGGCAGTGTTCCGCCAATTGTCAGTTTATTGGCGAACACAAAGGGATCAGACTACGATCGCGTTGTAGATTCGTTGTACGTCCACACTTACGCCGCGAACGACGAAGCCGAGAACGGCTCCGTTCGTGCTCGGCTCACACTCGGCTCGGCTAGCATAGCATAGCATAGCTTAAGATGTTATGAAAAATTTCCACTTCAGCAGATGTACAATATTATTGAAAACACATCATGTTCCCTATAAAATACTCATCTACCTTGATAAGTTCTAATTTGTTTAATCTTTTGCTGACCTTGTCATTTCATTTTGCACAATTTTTATTATTTGACAAGGTTTTTAGTATCGTATAAAGTTTTCATACACTGACCTGACTGACCAACATGCTGGACTAATACACAGTTGATTCATTTGATTTAACTAAATTATTCTATCATCATCACCCAATGTCCACCATAGTCCAGGTACAGGTAGTCAGCAACCGGAAATCTGACCACCTTCCTTGGAAATAGGTATTAAGTTATCCAGTAAGTGGGTTATAGACACCCAAAAGGCTGCTCGTTGTGATACTGATATTCAGCTGCAGACCCTCACAAAGTTGAAAAACGGATAGCAAGGGTGATGATGATGTTCATCAATCATCAATCATCCCCCTCATCATTTTCATCATGCTCAATAAGCTTAGCAATCTTTTCCGACGCTTCTTTCAGCAACTGTTCACTAAACTGCGGGAATTTTGATTCAAATTCCGACTTCAGATTTTCTAAATCAAACTGATCTTTTTCCAAGTCTTCAATATTAGACTGAGATTTCTCATACTCTTTGAATTTGTCTAAGTCTAAGTTAGACTCTTTTTTTATCTGATCGAGGCCTTCTATAGCATCATTGACAGCATCAAGTAGCTGTTTGTGGCCGGTCATCTCGTTGTATCCAAAGTCGACGTTTTTGAGGTTGATTTTGTCCAAGTACGCCTGTTCCGTGGAACGTAGATCATGGAGGATTGATTCTGCGTTAGATTTGTCTGTGGTATCAAAGAATTGGGTGTTGACGCGGGCTTTGAGGTCCAGTAGTCTGAAAAAGAGGTTCAGGTGGTTAGGCATTTATTTTATTGTGAACAGCGAATCTACTGTCCCATCATGGCTGCGGGTTGTTTGAAAGAGATACCACGGCCTCGGCACAAAGAACTAAGAAGGAACATGGGTGGTTTTAAGTCAGTAGAAGTCTGACACTTCCTACCGCTCTGCCTAGAGCGGGAGGAGTCATTTGATGATTTCCCACCCTCCAAAATAAAAGGGTATCTACTGTCTTGATAAGCATATGATGAGGAGGGACATCACAAATATAACTAAATACACACGGTTTTTGTTCAGGTCCATACCATGAGCACTTTCTTGTTACAAAGATATTAAGGACTAAGCCCCAACTATGTCACATGTGTTTTTCAAAAACATTTGATAAGTAGTCTCATCTAGCATTTCCCAACAATAATTATTTTTACTGTTTATTAGTTTGATTTTAAAATACAGCTTGGTTGTTAGCTTTATGAAGGGTCCGGTATTAGCTATGTGTGGCACACGGAACTCTTTTGGTAGCAAGTAAGCCGAGTTCAACAAAAGATTTAATAAAGTATGAATTTGGTACATACCTGTTTTGTTCAACAACAAAAGATATATTCTTCAGTCTCTTATTAGTTTTATCCAACTGATCCATAGTTTTTTGGAATCTATCAGCCAATTGTGTCATTTGCAAATCCATGATCGTCTCTTCGCGTTCAATTTTCTCATCGACCAAACATTCTTCTAACATTGCTCGCAAGAATTTACCATAAGCAATTTGGCGGTTTTCTGCATCGAAATCCGGCAAGCCTTGTTGTTCTTTATTCGAAATTGTGGTATCCGCATCAAATGTAGTGGTGTTTGCGTTGTTTTTCTTCGTAACTGAGCGGGGAACTGTTTTATCCTTTGTTGGAACGAACTTTGATCGTGATGTCGAAGGTTGGACGCTAACTGTTGAAGGTCGCTTTGTTTTTAAAGACGTTTTCGATGGTGCTGCAGATATTTTCGTTTTATCGGACATTTTTAGGGTTTTGGGATAATGTTTACAATAAATTCAGTGCAAATACCAGTTGACTGTTGAATTGAAATTGACGTTTGTTTGAAATGACTGTCATTGTCATGTCATGGCAACCGTGGTTTCCGTTTTCGTTCGGAAACTTGAAACATTTCGGAAAATGTTTAAAAAAGGCAGGAGGATTCATTTATGAATCAACATTTAAATATGATAAAAAAATAACAATTGGTTCCTGAAACCAAAAATGTACAAAGAATCATTTGTTGTACTTGCATCTAATTTTAGCTTAGAGAATGATAGTCACAGAACTTCTTGCAAAATCATCTAGTCCTCTGTTGCGAACAGTGACTCACAAATTAATAATAAACGCACTTGAAAAACACTTCTAAACGCTATCTTAATTATACTTTATATTCTAGCGATAAATAAAAAGTTAACATTTCTGTTATATTTCCGAACGTGACTCACAACACTTGACAAAAAAAATATTGACTTTTTTATTTTTAGGTCAATAGGTCAATAGGTCAACCCTTTAATTTTGTAAATCCTAACAGGATCTTCTTCTGAATAATAAAGGGGCGGGAATAAATAATATATTCAAAAGTGTTTCAAGAATAATCAATTTTCTCACAGCATTCTTTGTTTTGCTTGCTAGGTTATAAAAAAAGTTTTTTTTTCTCTTAACATAGTTTCACGTTATTGTTTGGTACAAAGGAGTCTTACCGTTGACGACTCATTCTGAATTACTGATCATGCAGGACAAAAGAATATTTTAATTATAGGTTTTAAAACAAAGGTCAATAACCTTTTGACTTTATAGTTACCTTTACACTTTTCTTTGACCCTTGAAAGGCTAAAAAAACTCGTAAGTACTTCAAAATCTTTTTAACTATTTAAGTACGCGAAGAAATTTTTGTATCCGTAAAAGATTATTTATGAAACTTTATTAATTTACTTACCATTCTCGGTGTACCAGCTGCCCGCATGCGAAGCGTTGCGACAGGTCATCTTTGTATTTTTCTGAGCAATTAATTAAATGATGATTAAAAAATTGGTAAATAAATAATTAAACGATAACTTTCACAATCACAAAAATAATACTTTGACGTTGATTGATCATTGATGTAAATACACCACAGACAATATATTCATCAATGATTTTTTTTTATTTAAGAAACGATGAGCGTTTATGGAGCTAGTTTTAATTTTAGTCAAAATATTGTAAGGCGAGTCTCGATTGCTTTATCATTTCTCCCTAGCATAATATAAACGTAGTTCCAAAGTAATGCAATAAAATAAAATGAAGATTTTTCCTCATGTGGAGTTTACGCATTGCTCATTTGCACATTGCACCGATCTCACATCATATTTATTATTATAAGTATTGGAATCCACTGCCAAACATAACTACGTGGACCGAAGAACCAACGACTCTAAAAAGGCAGTTGGATGCGATTGACGGAGAACATTGTTGTAGCGCTGCTTGGTAAAGCCAAGTTCTGCCACCACGTAATAGAAAAATAAGAAAATGATGTCACTTGCTGTTGCTTAGTGTGCAAGATTTTAACTGCTGTGGCCAAAACGAATAACACAATCAATCTGAGCATCTCAAGTTTTTCCTTTCTAGAATAAAACTGCTTCAATGTACAGACAGAGCCTGTAAAAAAAATATATTTGTAGACTAAGACATAGTTAAGTCGATTTAAAAAACGATCTAGCCGATTTTTGGAACATCTCTGATTGAACGAATGACATGAACAACAAAAGACCAATGGCCGACGAAATGTTCATCCATCATTCACATTCGTTGTCAATTTGGTTGTTAAATGTCAATTTTTCGGCGAGAAAAAATAGATGAAAATAATAATTGATTATAATCAAATAACTATTTTAAACTAAAACTTGTTGCATTTATTCGCAGTTTTAATTAGTTTTTCAAGCATTCTTGTTTAGGTGTCAGTCATTAAAATGCTTACTTCAAAATGTAAGTACAATGATTGGATTTACATTTTTATTTCGCAATTTTTAATGTAAAATATTAAAAATTTGTACCGTTTACGTATATTTTGACTTTCATTATTTATTGTCAATAAATGTCGGTGGCAACTGTATCAATAAAGTTGTTGTAAAAGTACGATAAGCGATAAATAAACATGACCGATTAACGAAGTTATGTAAAAATTTCGTAATCTTTATTCATTATTTTTATGGAAAGTTTTGAGATCATAGTTTCTAGAAACTGTACTTGTAATTTAGTATGTCAATTCTTAAGAAATACAGTAGAATTTACTAGGAATTGACATACAAAATTTAGTAAACTATATCATAACAAACAAGTGTCCGTATCGCAGTCCACTGTTGGACATAGAGATCTACGCTTTGGAATGGGCAACTACAGTATCTTCACAAGTTATTAGGCCTTGTGACTGTAGCTTCCCTTTTATTGTTTTTTTTTTTAACATTCAAAAGTGCCCTAATGGTCTAATTGAAATACTTAAATGCTTTGAGTTTGAGTTTTGAACATAATTATGCTTCTCTCATTGTTCTTGGTCACACGACTTAATGGTACACAGCCTCTGCGTGACTTTATTTAATGCTTTTGCACATATTACAAAATAACGACAATACATGTTTAATGATTTTAAATACTGTATAATTATGTTGATACTTTCTGAGACTCGTAACAGCTCTATGTGAAATACTGGTATTCAATAGTACGTCTGGTTAGACTAAAGATAGGTCAGTGGGTCGTCTTAGGGGCGGATTTAAGATAACTCAGACATAGTCAGGAAGACGCTAAGCATGTGATGAATGAAAAAAGTGTTATTCCCATCTGGAATTCTGCTTTAGTTCTCTGCTCTTTATTCTGCTTTTATTAAATGTTTTTTTTTTTTATTTAGTTAGTAACCATAGTGTCTGGATTTATGCCCAGATACAGAATCTTCAGATTGCCTCACTGGTCTAGTCACAAGCGCAAACTGCTGGAAATGAGGTCCTAAGTTCGATTCCTGGGATGGGCAAAGTATGTTTTGCCCCTTATGTTTTTTAAGGCAGCCATGGAGTTAAGACTTGTGCCCGTTTGATGGCAATGGGCTCGTCCCCTATTATATGGGAATTAAAAATGACTGCCAGAAAGTAGGTATACCGTACACTGCTGCCGATTGCGTCTTAATTATACATATTTCTCATATTATACATATATCTTCATCAGCCTATTATGTTCCCACTGCAGGGACTCGTGCATCCTCTCTAGAAGAGGGATGGGCTCTACGACGATGTCACATGTCTTTGTTTTTTTTATTTTAAGACATTCCGGTTTCATCGCGATGTTTTCCTTCACCGTTTTGAGAGCAGCGGTGATAAAATAGATTATACAAAGTTATGTGGCGTCCTGGGTTTGATTGAACCCATGACTTACTGTTCGTAAGTCGGGGCCCCCACCACTGGGCCACCACTGCTCTACACATATTATGTTAAGATAATGTCCACATGGTTCCAGGTCGTTCAGCCTTCAGCCGTATGTCCAGAACAGCATGCTACTCCGCAGTGCCCAAGAAGGTCAAAGATCCTAAAACTGCCATTGTTATGCTGAATATGGGTGGACCTACAGACACTGATCAGGTAAGCTTTGGTGTTTTAGTGTAAAACTGTAAACTTAGCTATTTCTGTGTAAACTCTTGCTATTAGTCTTCATCGTCATTTTCCTACCCTTGACCCATGTTTCCATTGACGGCACGGTTGGCGCAATGGCTCAAGCAGTTGACTGCTCAAACTCAAACCATTTATTTCAATTAAGCCATTACAGGCACTTTTGAAAGTCAGAAAAAAAAAAACGAACGAAACTACGAGTGCAATACGTCATTCCGAAAGCCACCACACTGCTGCGCTATCAAACCACACTGGGCCCATGTGGTGGATTACAGCCCACTATCAGTCCCAGCTAATAGTACTTTACAAAATAAATACTGGCTGTTTTAAACATACAATAATATGCAAGATAGTAATGACTAAACAAAAATTGATTGACTGATAATTTTTTTTACTAAGAATGACTAAGTACATTTTTTGCATAGTCATTATGATAAAAATAAAAACAGTTTTATTATTTACTAACATCATAGTAACTGCTTTCAGAGATGATATTATACGTAAACAACCTGTCGATTTGCATCCTCTTAAAATTGACTAAGGTACACTTTAATAGTGATTTTCGACCCAAACCAAAAAAAAAATGGGTGCTTAGGTATTTTTTTTAAATAACATACATACATAAACTCACACCCTTTTCCCATGGAGGTAGGCAGAAACCACAGAACGCCAATTGCTACGATTCTTACATACTTCTTTTGCCACGTCCACATTCATACATCTGGACATACACGCACGCCGGTTGCGAGTACTACGCACCTGTCCTTTCTGAAGAACGGCACCAATAATATCAGTGTAAGTCCTTCTAGGGCGTCCCCTCCCGGCGTTACCACTCACATCTGCCTTGTAAATCATCATCTGCCTAGCCTTTTCCCAACTATATGGGGGTCGGCTTCCAGTCTAACCGGATGCAGCTGAATACCAGTATTTTACATGGAGCGACTGCACATCTGCCTTGTAAATACCTTTCGTTAATCGACTTTCACTCATCCTGTCCACATTACTGAACCACCTTAGCCATAGTCTTTTAAATGTTTGTCACTACATCACTATAAAACAAAGTCACTTCCCGCTGTCTGTCCCTATGTTTGCTAAATCTTAAAAACTACGCAACGGATTTTGATGCGGGTTTTTTTAATAGATAGAGTGATTCAAGAGGAAGGTTTTTATACCTTTTTTGCACCCGTGCGAAGCCGGGGCGGTCACTTATATATATTTATTCATCTTTTTGTTCCAGGTAGGAGACTACTTACACCGCATAATGACAGATAGGGACATGATCCAGCTGCCTATACAAAGTAAGCTGGGACCCTGGATAGCTTCGAGAAGAACCGAGGAGGTGCAGAAGAAATATATGGAGATCGGCGGCGGTTCTCCTATACTTAAGTGGACTAATACCCAAGGTATGTCGGGTTGCCGTTGGGGCTGAGGGTTGTTCGCAAAACATACCGCGGCCTCGACAAAAGCGGGAGGTGATTTGATGATTTTCCACCCACTATAAAAAAAAAGTCAGCGAGCAATGGAGTGTAGTATCCTTGGAGTTAAGCTCACTGATCACGTAAGAAACTCGATACTGCGTTCCAAAACTCAAATTGCCGATGTAGGTCACACGGCTGCCAAGCTCAAATGGAACTGGGCTGGCCACATCTGCCGCATGCCGGAGGAACTGTGGGCCAAAGCAACCACGCAATGGGTCCCAATCAGCAGCAAACGACAACGCGGCAGGCCCAGGAGGCGATGGCGGGACGAACTGGATTCTTTTTGCAGAGATTGGAAAACCGGAGCACTGGATAGGGATAAGTGGAAAGAGGGAAGGGAGGCCTTTGCCCTGCAGTGGGACACAAATGGCTGATAATAATAATATAAAAAAATGGTATGATCAATGACCAGGAACTCCTATCATTCTACCAGTGTCGGACAAATCTACTAGAATCATCATTTCAGCTGAATGATGCCTACTGCTGGACAAAGGCCTCCCCCATTCTTTTCCAGCCCTCTCGATGTTTTGCCTTCTCTGGCCAATCAGTTAGGGCCGAGTCAAATAGTCACGCCAGCGTTTCTTGGGCCTGCCTCGGTGACGACGACCGTCTTCAAGCACCCACTTTGTGACGATACCTTAGTATTGGTCTTCCCATAATTATTTGTTTGGTATTGTGGACATGTCCAGTCAAATTTGTGTGGTACTTTCTTCAAAAGACCATCTCAGACACTAATCTGCATAGATTAGATTAGACCAAGATTATGTCTGAACCTTAAAAGGGACTATGACCTCCGGCTGTATCTTCTCAGAGTCAGCTACGAAACTCCGGCCCTTTCTTAAAACTAGATAGGGCCGGAGTTTCGTAACTCCGGCCCTATCTAGTTTTAAGAAAGTGACTTGTCTAAGAGTTTGTAAAAACTTATTTGCAGAATAAACATCATTTATTTCCAGGTCAGCTGCTAGTAGAGGCTCTAGACAGGCTCCATCCTCAAACGGCGCCACACAAGCACTACGTCAGTTTCAGATATGTGCCTCCTTTCACTGAGGATGCCTTCACGGAGCTTGAGAAGTGAGTATTTATAATTATTTTATTATTTTTATATTGTGAATGTGAGGACCATGCGAGTCTTTCTTTAGTTTTAACGATTGTCTGGCAGTTTGAGTACCATAAGCGACCCACCCAAATGTCCTTTCTTTGATATTGTTCGTCGTGACGTTGAGCTTCTTGAGTTATAAGTCGAGCTCCACGATAACTGACAAATGCTTGCACTGACTGGACGGGTACACTCAAATCTGTGTGGTTCTTTCTTCAAGACTATCTCGGACACTCATCTGATAAAAAAATATGGATCTGTCGCCGATACATTATGACGTACATATAGAATGACACAAAAAGAAACAATTATCATACAACGCATCATCATTTCAGCCAAAAGCCGTCCACTACTGGACATAGGCCTCCCCTAAAAGTCGCCACATTGGCCGGTTCCGTGTATCTCGCATTCAGCGGATCCCCGCAACCATAACAAATATTTAAAAACTAGCTTTTGCCAGCGGCTTCGCCCGCGTGAAAATGACGCTTTTCCATACAAACTTTCATCCCCTATTTAACTCCCTTAGGGGTTGAATTTCGAAAAATCCTTTCTTATTCCTTGTCTGCATTATTATTATTATTATTATCATTTATTTATCAGACTACAAGAGGTCCAGTGTGTTAGTAACAATATAACTTAGCCTATGTTAGTACTTAAAATTTAGATTGGTTAGTAACAATATAACTTAGCCTATGTTAGTACTTAATAACTAGAACAGACCGGGTGCGATTAGCTATTATATACTATTATAAAGGGAATCTCTGTGCAAAATTTCAGCTTTCTAGGTCCAAGGGTTAGGGCTGGGCGTTGATGAGTCAGTCAGTCAGTCAGGACTTCTCTTTTTATTTATATACATACAACAAGCAGGAATAATAAAAACCAAGTTAACAGCTTGCACGTTGTGACTGCGACAGACAAGCAGGTTACCACTCAGCATGGTGCTGTGCTATGGGGACCCACAGTACAGCGCTGGTGCACAGTGGTCACCCGTCAAAAAACGTCCGAAAGCCAAGTCAGCATAAATATTTGAGTAGAGACGAATAAGAAAATAAAATAAACAGATCTGCATCTGATCAGCAGGGCTATTCCGTAGCTTTTTAAATGTCTATCAATTAACTGTCAAATGGTTTGTTTAATATACCAAACCATAACCATTTGACAGTTTAATCGATGGACACTATGATAGCCACTGATGTTTAAAAAGATACGCAATAGCCCTGCTGGATCGGTATAGTCCTCATGTATACCAATTTAAGACTATGTCATCATCTGCCTTTTCCCAATTATATTGGGGTCGGCTTCCAGTCTAACCGGATGCAGCTGAATACCAGTATTTTACATGGAGCGACTGCCTATCTGACCTCCACAACCTAGTCATAATTTCAGGTCACTGACTACCTGTAACTACTGCTAAAGATCTATATATGGCAGCCGGGACCAACAGCTTAACGTACTTTCCGAGGCACGGAGGAAACTCGGTATGTCGGGTGGTCACCAATCCACAGAGCGACCTAGGCAAGCACAGCTTTACCTAAAGATCGACCTGAGTGGCAGTTCTTATTAAGCCACGAGCTCCTCCTCCCACGAGCTCGCACTCGGAAAGCACTACAATCTTTAAATACTAACATGTATTTCTTTTATTACAGAGACGGCGTCGAAAGAGCGATAATATTCTCTCAGTACCCACAATACAGTTGTGCTACCACGGGCTCCAGTTTGAATGCTATTTCAGATTTCTATAGAAACAGGTAAATGCTAAAACCTATTTATCACATAGTATAAAATAAAGTCACTTTCTCTGTCCCTATGTCCCTTTGTATGCTTAAATCTTTAAAACTACGCAACGGATTTTGATGCGGTTTTTTTAATAGATAGAGTGATTCAAGGTTAGAGGGCGCCAGAATGCATCCATCGGCATAACATTCAGGGAGTCTCAACATTAAATAGGTGTAAGTAAATAAAAAAAAATACTGAAAAAGTTTCATCTTTGACCCCCAATATCTCCGTAAATAGAAGGATTCACGAGTATTTTATTTATTAAACGAACAAGAAAGATGGTAGACCGATATTTACGATTAATTCATCTTTTTTCCGCAGGCCAGTCCCAAAAAACATACAATTCAGTCTAATAGAACGCTGGGCGACTCACCCTCTACTAGCGAAAGTGTTCGCTGAAAGGATCGTAGAGAAATTGGAGCAGTTCGACCCGGCCGTCAGGGATGATGTCCTTATACTGTTTACGGCGCATAGTTTGCCTTTAAAGGTTTGTCATTTTTTTTAATTAATAATTTCAGTTTAGTTACAAACACAAAGCATTTAATTTAATACGGTATTTCACCAAAAAAATCTAATTAGTCCTTCAGATAGATTTCCAAAAAATAATCTATTTAAATAAAGAGAGAAGTCCTGACTGACTGATTGACTGACTGACTCATCAACGCCCAGCCCAAACCCTTGGACCTAGAAAGCTGAAATTTTGCACAGAGGTTCCCTTTATAATGTAGCCAAGGAATAAGGAAGGATTTTTCGAAATTCAACCCCGAAGGGAGTTAAATAGGGGATGAAAGTTTGTATGGAAAATCGACATTTTCACGCGGGCGAAGCCGCTGGCAAAAGCTAGTGGAAACATCATTTTCTTCTTTCGTGTAAACAAAAAATTAAGAACTAAAACTCAAGCATTTATTTTAATTAAACCATTAGAGGCACTTTTGAATGTCAGAAAAACAATACATAAAACGAAGCTACAGTAACATAATTCATATTAGTATCCTAATAAGATTCTGCTAAAGTGGTCATTATCATCATCATCAGCCTATAATGTTCCCACGTGCGGGACTCAGGCCTCCTCTCTAGGAGAGGGATGGGCTATAATCCACCACGCGGGCCCAGTGCGGATTGGTAGATGTCACATGACTTCGAATTTTTTGGTTCTAAGACATGCCGGTTTCCTCACGATGTTTTCCTTCACCGTTTTGAGAGCAGCGGTGATGAAATAAATTACACAAAGTAATGCGCCTGCCTGGGTTCGAACCCACGACCTACTGTTCGTAAGTCGGGGCCGCCACCACTGGGCCACCGCTGCTCGGTGGTCATAGTCAAGATTATTTTGATAATAGATCTGAAACACTTATTTGACTTAGTCTAACCTAACATAATACTTTAGAATACATGAACAAACTGAGAAAGTGACATAACAGAAGGAAGGTTACCAGCCTTAAATAAATATAAATGTATACCACTTTATAACACTTATAAGTGATATTCTAACAATATTTTTATTTTAACTGCTATTTACGTTTTTTATATTACAGGCAGTGTCCCGCGGAGACACCTACCCTCACGAGGTGGCATCAACGGTAGCGAACACAATGTTGGCATTAGGCACACCCAACCCGCATCGACTGGTGTGGCAGTCTAAAGTGGGACCTCTGCCGTGGTTGCAGCCTTATACCGATGATGCTATTAAGGTAACATACTGTTCGATTTTTCTTTGTGTAATTCTTCGTGTCCCATTGCTGGCAGCTGCTGGAAGAATTTTTTCTTTTTTTTTTAATTTTTTAGACACAAAAAAAATTTAGTAAATTGATTTATATATTGTGCGATATCGGGCCATGTTCGCACTTCAATATAATTATAAGATCGTTCGATTTTTTAAATACATTTTTCTTAATATATTTTATATTTTACAGGCATACGCAAAACTAGGCAACAAACATCTGTTGCTGGTACCCATAGCGTTCGTCAACGAACACATTGAGACACTCCACGAATTGGATATCGAATACTGTTATGACGTTGCCAAAGAGGTGAGTTAACTTATTAGTAACTAGTGACCCGCCCCGGCTTCGCATGGGTGCAAAAAAGGTATTAAAACCTTCCTCTTGAATCACTCTATCTATTAAAAAAACCGCATCAAAATCCGTTGCGTAGTTTTAAAGATTTAAGCATACAAAGGGACATAGGGACAGAGAAAGCGACTTTGTTTTATACTATGTAGTGAAACAACATGTACAGGCGTTTCATGACCCCTCGCTTAAGGACGCATTCCCGATTGATAAGTCAAATCATTACTTTTTTAAACAAAAGTATGTTTATTAAATACAATGCTTTGTATTTTTAAAATGTTTTTGCTGCTTATTGTAGATAGATGTGCAAGGTACAATTCTTAACTATAAATATAATTTTAGATATGTAATAAATGTACCGAAGTGTTACACTTCGGTACATTTATTGAGAAACTGGACATATCTAAAATTATATTTATAGTTAAGAATTGTACCTTGCACATCTATCTACAATAAGCAGCAAAAACATTTTAAAAATACAAAGCATTGTATTTAATAAACATACTTTTGTTTAAAAAAGTAATGATTTGACTTATCAATCGGGAATGCGTCCTTAAAGAAAAAGACAGCAATTGTTGTGAGAAGAAGAGGGGTCCCGTCGGGGCTGTGGGTGGTTTACAAAGATACCACGACCTGGACACAAAGGGCTAAGTAGGAACATGGGTGGTTTTTAGTCAGTAGATGTCTGACACTCCTTACCGCTCTGCCCAAAGCGGGAGGAGTAATTTGATGAATTCCTACAACCCTTAAAAAAGAGAGGTCTGGTAATCTGGGTATAGATTGTACAATAGTGCCACATAGCCAATCAAACCTTTGGGTATTTTTTTTATTCTCTTAATAACTAAAGGGGGTTTTTATCCACACGAAAATTGCCAACTAAACTTTTATGAACTAAATTTTAACATATATTATGTGTAATATTACTCGCTATGTATTAGAAAGGGATTCATTGATTAGTCATATTCACCAAATCACACAACCTCTTTGAAATACGCATGTTTCCCGACTAACAAAATATGATTGTGTTTAGCCCGTCAGTTAGATCATCGAAAAGATTTGAGTGGGGGTTTATGACGTCACTTTCCGGTAAAAAAAAGGAATTGAAATGTGACGTCACACGAGTTTTCAAAGCACTGTATCGTCTTCATTTTATTTTTACACGAAAAAAAAATATGTCCAATATTCTTTGGAAATCTATCTGACAGACTAATTAGATTTTTTTTGTCAAGTAACTTTTTCCATACATACATAAAGTCACGCCTTTTTCCCATGGGGGTAGGCAGAAACCACAAAACGCCACTTGATACGGTCCTTTCATACTCCATTTGCCTCGTCCACATTCATACATCTGAGGGTCTAAAATAGCGACTTTAGCATATCATAATAAGATCACAATATGAATTGCATTAAAATTCGAAAAAGTGATGATTCATCGTCTGTGACCATTTTACGAATTTTAACGCAATTCATATTAGTTTCCTATTATGATCTGCTAAAGTAGCCATTTTAGACCCCCTGGTCATACCTTTTTATTAATTAATAATACGTTTTATTTACATTTTCAGGCCGGTATAACGCACATAGAAAGAGCAGCTACACCCAACGCTCACCCCACATTTATAAACGCGTTGTCAGACATCGTGATACAGAACCTCGACAGTGAACATCGAGTGTCCAAGCAATTCCTTACAAGGTATAGTTCAACTAGAAAATATGTCATCATCATCATCGTTTCAGCCGAAAGATGTCCACAGTTGGCTATTTGAATACTGTTAAAAATTAATGAGGAGGCCTGAGTCCCTGCAGTGGAATCAATATAGGCTGATGATGATGATGAACAGAAATAACACCATGTGTGAAAAAAGTAATAAAATCGATCAAAAAATGGCTTAATTTTAACTGATTTTAAATGACGGGTTAGACAAAAACAGCGCTACAGAAATGTGACGTCACATTTCATACCGTCATAGTTACGTAGTACAAATTTGACGGCACGATTGGCGCAGTGGCTGAGCGATTGGACTGCTGCGCTCCGTGTCGCGGGTTCGATCCCCGCATTTTTGTGAGGCCTACAGATAGTTGTTTCGGGTCTGGGTGTGTTTGTGTATGTGAGTTTAAATGTTTGTAAACGCACCCACGATACAGGAGTAATCCTAGTGTGGGGCAACGTTTAAAAAAAAAAAAAAAAATTACCGTTTCGCGCGACAAGAATAGAAAGTTCTCACAAAAACTTCTAAAACATGTAGCTACTCCATTTTTTGATCGATTTTATTACTGATGTGTGAAAACACATCATGTTATTTCTGTTCATCATCATCATCAGCCTATAATGTTCCCACGTGCGGGACTCAGGCCTCCTCTCTAGGAGAGGGATGGGCTATAATCTACCACGCGGGCCCAGTGCGGGTTGGTAGATGTCACATGTCTTCGAATTTTTTGGTTCTAAGACATGCCGGTTTCCTCACGATGTTGACTGCTGGACAGAGGCCTCCGCCAAGTGTCCCATCGGGGCTGCGGGTTGTTCGAAAGAGATACCGCGGCCAACACAAAGGGCTAAGAAGGACCGTGGGTGGTTTTTAGTCAGTAGAAGTATGCCACTCTCTACCGCTCTGCCGAGCCATTTGATGATATCCCACGATCCATAAAAAAAGGCTTGCGATAAGTGTCGCCACATCTCCCGGTCCCGTGCGTCTCTCACCCAGCGTATCCCCGCAACCTTGACCAGGAGCACGGTCCACCTAGTGGGAGGCCGCACAACGCAACGTCTTCCGGTTCGCGGTCGCCTTTACTCCAGAACTTTTCAACTTTAACCGAACCTCGGGGTGCCCCTGACGTCGACCGTCTAAGGTTAGCGTTTCCGTCAGCAGGTGGACGGAGCCCCGCATAATCCTTCCTCATTACATGACCATACCAAGATAAACGACTTCCTTTCAATTTTGTATGTAATATTTTTCTTTATTCATTTCAGATGTCCCCACTGCGTGAGTCCAAGATGTTTAAAATCGAAGGAATTCTTTAAAGAACTCTGTGGGATCAATGAAATAAGCAATAAAACACATAAAGCAAACCCAATATATTCCTGATTCCATCAAAAATTAGAGAAAATAATAGGCAAGCTATGTTTAAATAATATTATTATATTTTCTTCATCATCTGCCTAGCCTTTTCCCAACTGTATTGGGGTCGGCTTCCAGTCTAGCCGGATGCAGCTGAATACCAGTATTTTACATGGAGCGACTGCCTATCTGAGGGGCCAAAAATGGCTGCTGTAGCAGAAAATTAAAATTATAAATTCACGTTAGAATTGTTAAAACGGCCACAGACGCAGTTATTAGATTACTAAACAAAAAATATATAATAAGTCCGTCAGATAGATTTCCGAAAAATATTGAAAATTTCTTTTTTCACGTACTTAAACAATAAATGAAGACGATACAGTGCTTCGAAAACTCGTGTGACGTCATATGCTAGTACATTTTTTTAAGAACCGACCGAAGGTTCGGTTTCGGTTTCAGTTTCGGCCAAAAATACTAGTTTCGGCCATAGTTTCGGTTTCGGCCAATATTTGGCCGAACCTTTCGGCCTCGCCGAAACAAGATATACGTGAATTGTCGCGCATCATTCAGCTAACTTCGAGTGCCAATTGAGTTCGCTAGCCGGCGCGATCGTGATGATTTGAGGTAATGTGATTTTTCTCGCGCAAAAATTAGGTATTTGTTTTTACTTATGATTAATGATGATGTATTTTTATGGCATTCATTAGAGTCTTGTGCTACAGTGTAAAATAAATAGGTTGTGAGTAGGTGTGTATAGAAAAGAATTCATTAGATATTTTACTTGGCTCTGTTTAGTTATTCCCTAGAACTTATAAAATATGAATTTATGTTGATATTAATTTAACACTTAAAAGATGTGTGAAGATACCTGTGATGTTTGATTCAAACATTACTATATTTGTTTGTAATTGTTGATGGGTTAAATTTTGTACCCGTATTCGAACCGCCCCGTAGTTCCGCTACACAACTATCTCCGGTGATTTAGGCACTTTGCACATGGAGCAACTTAAGTTGAGGCACCTTAAGCAACTTTAAAAGTTTCCTGTAACTAGTTGATAGTTGCTACAACATTTACGGTTGCAGCAATTTTATGGCAATCTGTGAGCAACTTTCATAACCGAGTTGCTCAATCTACGCAGCGAACAGCGTTCACTGTGATGATGAATATCGAAGAAGCAGCAATTGCTCTAATTTTATTACGTCGTCGCCGTCTACGCTAAGTTTAAATATCGGTTTAATATTTAACAGTTGCTAGTTGCGGCAATTAGGAACTAACTTAGTCATCGATTGCAGCAACTGAAAACTGTTGACGATTGCCAGAACTCGAAACTCGAGTTGCTATGTGTGCGCAATCCAATTGAAATATATGTAAACAGCTAGTTGCCAGTTGCTGCAATAGTTGCTCCATGTGCAAATCGCCTAAAACCTTAACTAATTATTATAATTTAAAAAGTTCGTAATGAATTATTTCTTAAAACACCATCTTTGAAAATGATATGATGTACTTCTTTTATTAAATAATTAGAAAAAAAGGTATATCGACCAATAGTATTTTTTTACTAAAAAGTTTCTTAAACATATTTTCTATTAGCGTGAATGACCTTCGTCATGTCGCATTTTTTCCCTTTAATATGCGAGGGGCTTAGTTTTTTTTTTTTGGAAATTACTAACAAATATAGTAATGTTAAAAATGTAGTGCTTATATTTTTTAAAAATTGACAAATATGTTGATTGCATTTTTTATTTTTTTTATTCACATTTTTAATTTTACAAATAAATACCTATTTTTGTTACCTACCTACTTTAATTGTTGCATTTTTGGCAACAATTAAAGTAGTATATTTTACACGTGTTAACTGTGTACCTATCTACGCGTAAAAATACAATAGATTTTACATTCCATAAATATTTCATAAGTTTCGGTTTCGGTTTCGGCCGAAACTGGGACCAAGGCCGAAGGTTCGGTTACGGTTTCGGTTTCGGCTGAAAATCGTGTTTCGGTCGGACACTACATTTTTTACTGGAAGGTGACGTCACAAGCCCCCATTTTTATTAATGTGATAATAAAAAAATACGTATCCAATATTTTTAGACAATCTAACTGACACGGACTAAACAGTATCATATTTTTTTTAGTCGGATAGCCAATTACTTTGTGATCGTTCTACGAATTCTCATGTAATTGAAATTATTATTCTATTATGATTTTGCAAAAGCGGTCATTTTAGACCCCTTGACCTCCACAAGTTCCACAACCCGAATATGAGAAACTTGGAATTTCGCGGGCTACCTCATCGCAGCTTGCACAAATGTACTTTATAAAGGTAATATATACTAAACAGTTGATTTTAAATGACAAAAACTAGTAGGTACTACACAATGTTATTACAATCAATTTTGAACTCTATAGTCAAGGAAAAGGGTTTTAAAATCCCGTATTTATTAAAAAAAAAGGTTAAATTATGGAATATTTTTAGAGTGTTATTGCTTGGGAGGTATCCTATAAATTATTAATTAATTGGTTTAAGTTTATCAAATGTACAGCCATGAGCACTAATAGGTAAACACTGAGCAACTTTTAAATGTGATTTTATCCTAATTTTTCCATTGTAAATGTATACTGTTTAAAACAAGGGGTTAAAAATGGCCGCATTAGCAGAATCGTAATGAGATATTAATATGAATTGCGTTAAATTCGTAATATGGTAATTTTAGAGCAGTGGTGGCCCAGTGGTGGCGGCCCCGACTTACGAACAGTAAGTCGTTAGTTCGTATCCAAGCGCATAACTTTGTGTAATTTATTTCATCACCACTGCTCTCAAAACGGTGAAGGAAAACATCATGAGGCATGTCTTAGAACCAAAAAATCCAAAGACATGTGACATCTTCAAACTGGGTCCGCGTGTTAGATTGGAGGCCTGAGTCCCTGCAGTGGTAACATTATAGGCTGATGATGTGAGCATTTTAATAATTTTACGTGATTTATTTCATGATTCTGCCAAAGCGACCATTTTAAACCCCCAGTATTTTACCACAAAATAACAATATTTATTTCACTAGAAAATTACTTTTATTGGATTTCTTTACTGTATTAGTACTTATGACTTTATAAAGAGAGAGACAAATGAGGAATGTGTTGGTGCATTACTATTTATAACTATCACTACCTACATAGTATAAAATAAAGTCGCTTCCTGCTGTCTATCCCTATGTATGCTTAGATCTTTAAAACTACGCAACGGATTTTGATGCGGGTTTTTTTAATAGATAGAGTGGAAGGGGGAGTTTTAGTATCTTTTTTGCACCCGTGCGAAGCCGGGTCGGGTCGCTAGTTTATTATATAATGAATGGACATGACTTGATATATCTCCTAAAACCAATAAAACCTCAGTAGGTTTAAGGTTTTTTTCTCTCTTTTTTATTGAAATGACACTTTATTTTACGAAGCACAAATTATGTTTAACTTCAGAAGAAATAACTAACAGAGTGTAAAAAATGTACTTTCGAAAGATCCTCTAAGTTTAAGGGAACCAAACTGTTTTTTCAATTTTTTCGACCTTAGACGACACAGAGTTACTTTGTTCACCATCTTGACATGCGAACGAATACATTAGATTGCCTCAGAGCTTTGAAAATAGGGCATTTCAACAAAACAATCGAATTAGTCGGTCTCTATCGAAAAATATTGGACACGTGTTTTTTGTTTTTTCAAATTAATAAAAATTGTCGAAAATAAAACGTGTCAAACATCATGAGCGGGGGCTTGTGACGTCGCTTTTTGGGGTATAAAGAGTACTAAACTGTGACGTCGCGCGACTTTTCGAAGCACTGTATCGTCTTCATCTTTTGTTTACGTGAAAAAAGAAAAATAAGTCTCCATTATTTTTTGAAAATCTATCTGACGGACTAATTAGATTTTTTTGGTGAAATACCCTAATGCGATAGCAACTTAACAACAACTTTATTGCTACAAACGTAAAGATGATTGTGACAGCGATGCAGTAGGTAAAATAAATGTGTAAAGACTGTTGTTCTCTCTGTTAGTATTATAACAAGACCATAGAAGAAAATAGTACATTTTGATACAAGTGCGGAAAGTTTGTTATTGCATTCGAGGCAGATTGAACACCCGAGCCGTATGGCGAGGGTGTTCTTGGGGTCGAGAAATGCAATAACAAATTCCCACGTGTGTCAAACGACGTTTTTCAATACACTTTCAAAGAAATTAACGAAAAACGTTATGTGTTTTTGTCAACAAATTTGATGAGACTATGATTTAATTTACTTTTTTTCCGCGGTTTGATTTCGCCAGGTTGAAAAAGGAGCACAGGTATAAAGCCGCCAAACAGCCTCACAGGAAAAATATAAAATTCAAATATTTGTTAATTAAGAACACAAAAAAATGTTTACTTGTTCATAAAAGTAAATAATTGTTTAAAATATTTACGTTTATTAGTAGTATTCTTTTTACAAACACAATTTAAATATTCCAAAAAAATTACGCTGTAAAATCAGATCAAAATGACGAGATTAAAAAAAAAACACGCCTGCTCTATAATAGTCAGTGGTGTTTTTTTTTTAATTTCATAAGATAAAATCGAATTACCGCTGCTCTATGATTACAGCGTGCGGTAATAATATTACAGCACGCTGTATTCTTATTACCGCACGCGTGCGAAATATGATGCATGTCGAACCTAATCGTAGTGCAATAAGAGCTAGTTTTCGAGGAAGTGTATTGAAAATAATGTAACACACTTTGTGTTGTGAACCTCGCAAATGGAAAATGAAAAGCATTTTGTTTTGTATAATATAAAAAAAATCCAGAAATACGTGAGTATTTGTAAGTAGGTGTATGGTGTTTTTTTTGTGTTAATAAATGCATTTATTTCTTATTTATATTTTGTTGTTTTATTGATCTATTTATGTCAACTACCTACATACAAACTTATTTAGAACAACATCGTAAAGAAAAGACTGCTGGACTAAAGTAATTCAGACAATGTGAGATCCACTAGTTCGCACTGGGTTCGTTCGTGTGGTGGATTTCACTTTAGAGCCAAAGTCAACCCTTTGTGGACTGGCCCGCACTGGAACACCCCAGCATTGGGAACATTTTATTAATTTATTCTAATTATACTTGATACGGTAGCTTGGTAGGAGCTCGTGGCTTAATAAGAACTGCCACTCGGGTCGATCTTTAGGTAAAGCCGTGCTTGCCTAGGTCGGTCTGTGGATGGGTGACCGCCCGACATACCGAGTTTCCTCCGTGCCTCGGTGCGCACGTTAAGCTGTTGGTCCCGGCTGCCATATATATAGATCTTTAGCAGTCGTTACAGGTAGTCAGTGACCTGAAATTCTGACATCCAGTCTTACCAAAGGGTATTATATTACCTAGTAATAACTGGGTTGTGGAGGTCAGATAGACATTCGCTCCATGTAAAATACTGGTGTTCAGCTGCATCCGGTTAGACTGGAAGCCGACCCCAATATAGTTGGGAAAAGGCTAGGCAGATGATGATACTTGATACGGTAGCCAATAGTTTATAGTTCAGAGGGTCTAAAATGTCGTCTCGACACGACGTAGCGTCAGTATTCCACACCCGATTTTTTTTGGTATGTGGGGATTCATCAAATGACTCCAGCTCTGGGCAGAGCGGTAGGGAGTGTCAGACTTCTACTGACTAAAAACCACCATTATTCCTTCTTAGCGCTCTGTGCCGAGGCCGCGGTATCTCTTTCGAACAACCCGCAGACCTGCCACACCCGCCTCAAAGAGATGTCAGCACCCTGGAAGAGGTCCGTTCGAAAGAGATACCATACCATACGGGCTAAGAAGAAAATATGGGTGGGTTTTTGTCAGTAGAAGCCACTCCCTTTCGCTGCGCCCAGAGAACTAAAATGCCCGCTTTATGAGAATCGTCAAAGGATAATAATCACTACATAATATAAAACAACGTCCTCCGCCGAGTCTGTCTGTCTGTCTCTTCGCGATAAACTCAAAAATTACTGCACCGATTTTCATGCTGTTTTCACTAATTAATAGAGTGGTTCTCGAGGAAGGTTTTAGTATATAATTTGATCGACATCCACGCGGGCATCAGATAGTATGAAATTGATCATTCGTTATTAGGTATTCGTAAAATGGTCACCATCGCAAACCGACATTGACGCCAACATAGGTAAAAGCAGGTGTTATCTGAGTAATTTTTCAAGTATTAAACCCAGTTTAAAAATAAATTCTCGCCCATTACCTTATTACGCTGACGAAACACCATCGACATTGTCAACACATGTAAACTAACAGATTACCTATTAGACTCACGTGTGACATATTGACCATTTTACGTAACCTTGCGTGATCTAACTGTCAATGAGTTAGCGAAAGTTATTTGTAGTGTGTTTAACTTAACACCTAGGTACTTACTTACTTACTACGAATAAAAGTAGTGTGAGTAACGATAAGCGGAGGTTTCTAAGGCCCGTAGCATCCGCTTAGCCTTATCCCAATGATGAGTCCGGGCCTTCGAAATTTTCCCAATCGGACGGTGAGAAACGGGCTGGCTCACCGTCCGTCTGTTTTAGGACGATGACAGGCCGCTTAACAGACGCTTTAAATAATACTAAACTCCTAATGATTTAATACTTAAAGCTAATTGATCGGGATATTGCCATGCTATATTGGTCAGGCGCTCCAAAATCCAAGCTTAAAAGTGTCTGACAAAAGCTCGTCCATCAAAAGTGTCTGACACTTATGATATTATTTTAAAATAATATTCTACATGACATATTATATAAAAATCAGCCATGTGAATTTAAGTTAAATAATTCTTATTTTTAGTCACCTTTCTCACCTGGTACCTGCCCAGGTGTCACTCGGCAAGATCCACAAAGCGCGTAGGTATTCAAGGCACACGAGACGCTACTGAAAACAGGTTCAGGTTTCATCCGTGTGAAAATAAGTTATGTCTGATTGCTCTAGGATCTTGGACTACTACTTGATTATGCGAAGGATTGTTTGAGGGACCCTAGCTTTTTCTCAACTAACTTTTATATCCAAAGAAACGATGGATGGACTGAGTTAAGAATGATATGGTAAGAAAGGATGTGTCTCATGAATTGACGAGAAACAGAAAAGTACGGTCTATGGAAGAAGAAGACAACAACGTACGTAGGTATATTGCGTGTAGACGCAATATGTATAGGTATTCAAAAGAAAGTTAAAAAAGTCTACTATCGATCTTCAAATTGACGGCACGGTTGGCGCAGTGGTTGAGCGATAAGTGCATGTTTACGTACGCGCGGCGCGGCGCGCGGCGCGGCCGGCGACGCGATCCGCACTAAATTCAAACGTATGGCGGTGTATGAGTGCGTTCACGGAGAAGCGAATTTATACGCGATTGCTTGAATTTGAGGCGGCGGCCGCGGCGGCGAACGCGGCGGCGGCCGCGGCGACGGACGCGGCGATGCACGCGGCGGTTTATTCTCGATGAAGCGATGCCCGCGACGGAACTTGGCCTTGAAAATTCGCGGCGGCCGCCGCCGCGGCCGCCGCGCCGCGTCTCTGTGAACACCGTCGTACATTGCCATACGTTTGTGTTTGCGCGACCGATGATATCTGCCGCTGCACGCATCGCCTGTCCGTGAACACAAAATTCGCACGTCGCGTCGCTCGACGCGTCGCCGGCCGCGTCGCTCGCCGCGCCGCGCGTACGTAAACATGCACTAAGTCTACTGCTCTGCGCGTCGCGCGGGTTCGATCCCCGCACGGAACAAATATTTGTATGGCCTACAGATAGTTGTTTCGGGTCTGGATATTTGTGTACCTATGTGAGTTTAAATGTTTGTGAACGCACCCACGATACAGGATAAATTCCTAGTGTGGGGCAATGTTTAAAAAAAAATTACTGAGGAAATGTCAATTGGCTGTGTATAAAATACCTGTGTAAGTACTGTGAACTTTTATAATAAACTGGTAAATGTTATGCTGTAGCCTTTATTCTGTGCTTATTTTGATGTTCTGAACCTAGTAAATAAATCATGCTTAAATCTGTTTAAATAGAAGCTTTTATTTCCCTTTTGCTCTGGCTTCTCCTGCATTCAGCATTCATACAATAATCATTAATCTACATACAGCCATCATACAGCCTATAAATACCACGTTACCACGAAGGGTGCATGGCTTGGTCACTTAGCAACACCCTAGGCAGTAGGCACCCTACATGCTAATAGTGGGCTAGCTACTGCTATTTATCTGCATTCGGCTAGACTGGAAGCCGGGGTATAAAACACGTTAGCAGATCATTTAGGAATAATAATTATGAATTACCGTAACCTGGTCCTATTTTGCTCCTGGGGTGGTAAAAATGCTCCACTTCCCAAAAAAGAATGTACCTACATTAAAATTTGTAAAATGAACCATTCACTAGTAAGTTCTACGTCTGTGACCATTTTACGATTTTTTACGCATTTCATTTTATTATTTTCCTATTATGATCTGCTTTGCTGGCCATTTTAGAACCCCTGTTCCTTATCTGCATATTTTTATGTTGTCTTTGCCCTTTAATTGGGCTTATAAAAGCTCTATTTCGTAAACTAACAAAATAGGTTATGATAGGCCGTAATAGTATATTTCATTATAAGTGCGGAAAGCCTGTCATTGCAAAGAGTTCCGACAAATGTCTAACCGAGCCGAGGCACAGCCGACGGCGAGGGTTGACAGTCGGAACAAGTTGCAATGACGGTTCCGCACGTGTACTGAACAACTATTTTTAATACAGTTGCGAAAAAATGAAGCAATTTAATAAAATAATAAAACCGTAATTAAACTCGCAAAGAACATTTTTGGAAAATGGCGCCAACCGTAAAAGAATATAAGCAGAGTTTTTTTTTGTTTTCTTTACCCATTCTGGGTAGGCAAAGGGAACTATGCCCATACAGCCAAGTCTTCAGTAGTTTTTTTTTATTGATATGAAATAAAAATGAAATTTAATGAGATGAAATGGAATGAAACCTTTAACTCATTGAATCAAATAATTAAATCTGATAATGAAGCAAATTAGTAGCTTCTTTAGAAATATTTGCATGAATCATAAAAAACTTCTATGATTTTATTTATTAAATACTTCGTGGTTGGTTTTTTTTATTGGACATTATTTTGACAGTTGGGAAAGAGAACGCACGAGTTCGGGAAAGGTAAAGAAAAAGCACGAGTACGTAATAGCCCACATCCCGAACGCTATACGTCCCTGCAATACGCCACTTTTTGAGCAACTGTATTAAAAAATTCTTTTAATATATAAATTCTTATTCTTATTACCGATTTCAAAATTTGCGCGTGGCCTATCGTGGAATCGGATCATAACCAATGATCATAACCCACTGTCGTGCCGCAAGACAATCAATATCTATACCTATCCATGATACCACGTCCAAAAGTTCGGGAAATACCAAACTCTGCCAATGTTTTTTTATGAAAAAGTACGAAATTATACTAGGTACTTTGAACCATATTACACACAAAATATATTAGTTTTTAGGTTTATAGTATCTTTAAATAGAACAAAGAAAAACAATAAATTATTTCGTTTATTCCGCGCAAATACATAAGTACTTGAAATAGTGAGACACTGAGTAAATCAATTGACAGTCGGTGCGGTATGCGGTATCTCTTTCTCTCTAGTCTATGTTTCTTGTGTTAGACAGAGATAGAGAGAGGAAGAAACATGGCCGTGCGATCCGATTGACATCAGCTGTTGTAGCGTTCCTCACTTCACTCTACGCTACTATTCATTCATTTAAATTTTAGTTTCCTCGCGAATTTCTCACGGAGAGCGCGTATTAACGTTCATTTAATTTTAAAATGTAAACAAACAGTTTTTTTATTACTTTTACTGAGTGAAATATCTCTTTTATTAGCAAAAATGTACCTAAATGTAGACATAGTGTTGTGTTTTGTGGTGTTACAGTGTGTAAACAGTGTTTTTAGTGAACAAATACATGAACATAAACATGTTCATTGTACTCACGAGCATCCAAAGGCTGACCAAGTGAGTAATATTTTAAAGAAATAGTTTTTCAGTATGTATTACGAGCTTTTTGGAGGTTATGTAAAGCCATACTCCTCCCGTAAGACTTCGTGAACCGTCGTCGAAATCGGATCAATTTGTTTTACTTACTAGTTTACTTGAGTTTTTCTAATGAAATAACTGGTCTGACGTGTTTATTAAATTGTATTGATTGTAATTAATTGGCTTTGTTTATTTTGTAAGGCGAGATCACGCGGATACAAAGATTGTTTAGTGAAAACAATGATGTTTACGTGAAAAACGAGAAAATGGAATGTTACTGAAGTTCGACTGAGCGAAGTATTGTCTATTCGAAGTTTTGTTTTATTTTGGGCAAAGTTTACGACATTCAGTCTAAACTAGATACTTTTAAAAATCACTGGCTTGAAGAGTCTTTGATATCACTATTGTTTTTGTACGTTTTAATCTTGTTATTAAAGTGAGTTCCGCATGATTTAATGTTTTCATTTTGATTGTAGTTTGACATAAACATGTAGGTACCTAATTATTTTCATTAAATAGGTACTTCATTACAACTATAAAATATGTACCTAACGTATTTCATATTACTATACATAGTTTGATGGTATAGTCTAATCAAGTAAGTACAGACGCCAGCATGTCAAGCTACCCGAAACTGTCAAATTTTCCCAACGAACCTTGAACCTAATGCCCTAGAAATAAAGTCGAAAATCTATCAAAGAAATCTGACAGATTGTAGTAGCTTGATGTGCTGGCGTCTGTACATAAAACGGATTACGACGATACATAGGTCAAAAGACATAGGTACGGAAGTTAAAAAAGTAAATTAAAAATAATTTTATATTACAAACCGTATAATAATAATAATAATAATATTCCACAACTATCACACAACGCCATCTAGTCCCAAGCTAAGCAGAGCTTGTGTTATGGGTACTAGACAACTGATAAACATACTTATATATTTCTAAATACATACATATTATAGATAAATTACACCCAGACACAGAACAAATGATCGTGCTCATCACACAAACATTTGTCCTGGGTGGGAATCGAACCCACGACCTCCGGCATAGCAGTTAGGGTCACTAACCACTAGACCAACAGGCCAGTCGAGTATACGTTGTGCACTTCTGTTAGAATATGACAGTATAATTGCTCGTGGCACGCCAATAATGCAACTTGCATGCAATTTATTCAAATTACGATGCCTGCGTTCGTTCACGGTACATTTGTCTCGCGTGTCTACTTATAAAAACGCAAGAAATACCAAACTATCTATGTTTATGTAAAATTAATTAAAATGTAGGCATAATAGGTACAGTGGCAGGCATTACGCACGGAATTCCTTTGCCATATAGGTACCTAACTTGCCTGTATAAAAAACATGAAACAAAGATGTCGGAAACTCTGAATACTTACGATTGTCCCCTAACGTAGGTAATCAACAAACGATCGTTTATTTTAATGTTCTTCTTCTTAGCGTGTCGATGGCAAACCGTCACTAAATTAATTAAATTAATTTGGCCCAATATTCAGATATGCGAACTCCGCTCGCTGATGCAGTCATAAGATCATCAAGTGTGTGCAGGTGTCAGGGCATGCAGCGCAAGATGGAAGGTGGGCCATTGTCTGTGGAGATACACCGCATACACACTTGAGATCCGTACCGTCTATGAACCCCCATCTGAAGAGATTGTCTTTGCTACGGCCGACTTGGGTTCGGACAGTTCGGAGTCTATTTAGAGATTACCAAGTCGGCCACAGCAAATCATGACCGGGTGGAAGGCTTTCAGATGGGACACAAACAGATTCACTGGAAGATGAGACGTTGCTCACTTTGTAAGCTAACCAAGTTGCTCACACTGCACACTGAGAGCAACTTGGTTAGCTGTCACTGTGCTAGGCGTATGAGGTGGTGGTGGTTCACTGGTGAGTTTACGGATAGTGGTCCATGCCTTTTTGCTATTGTGAGTCATGTCAATATTTGTCACTGTATCCATCCATTTTTCTTGGCGTCGCTCGCTAATAAGTGACATCAGTTTTACACCAGCTTCAACAGTTTCCTCCGAGAAAGGGTCAGTTTCGTAAAGTTGCTCGCTTTTTAAGCAGTTCGCCAGAGTCCTGGGATATTCCGGGGATGTATGATGTGCGACATCCTCGGGGAATACATTTCCGGGATGCTACTGAAACTACTCTCACGAATTTATCGTAATTTTGTGAGGTAGGCGGAATGCCTACGCTCTCAAAAACGGTGAAGGAAAACATCGTGAGGAAACCGGCATGTCTTAGAACCAAAAAATTCGAACATGTGACATCTGCCAATCCGCACTGGGCCCGCGTGTTGGATTATAGCCCATCCCTCTCCTAGAGAGGAGGCCTGAGTCCCTGCAGTGGGAACATTATAGGTTGATGATGATGATGATGATGAGGCGGAATGGTGAATAGTTCGGCAACCACGTGCTTTGAAAATTGTTCCCAGTCGGCTTTTACATAGATGCGGCGTTTATGTGGCATTGTCAGTGGGTGAACAACGGACTGGATTTTACACATAATCGGTCTATGTTGGGTTCTGGGTACCTATCGGAGGGCAGATGGTCTTTTTGCTCTGGGAACAGATATTTGAGCTGACAAATATCAGGTCGGGACTCGGGATTATATCCACGCTTCCAACGTCCGCTATTAAATGATGCTGGTTGTTTTGGGTCGTGGATCAAAGACAGGTCGTTAGCTTCTGCCCATTCTTCGACAGATTGACCGTCTGTATTCGTGGAGCGATAGCCCCAACTGGTGCTATGACTGTTGAAGTCTGTTGAAGTTGAAGTAACTACTATTTTTGCGCGCTGAGTGTTGAAGTCAGGTGTGTCAAGTTGGAAAGGAGTGCCGGGGGGTTTATACACAGACGTTACTGTGCTATTACCGAGGTCTAGTGTGATAATTTCGATGTTGTTATCGTTACTGCACTTTGTGGAGATGATACTTACGCCGGGAGCAACAAACACTGCGTTACCGTGTTTCGGGTGACAGATCTCGGCGACAAGTGACAGTCCAGGAATGTGAGGCCTGCTTTGAGTGGAATCCCGATGGGTCTCTTGAACGCATAAGATGTCACAATGCGTTTTGCGAGCTAATTCAGAAAGGATTTCTGCTTTATCCTGAGGACTGAGAGAACCCTTCGATGTTGATCGAGATTACACACAATGCTGGTTTTGTTAGTGGACTGTTTGGCCCTGATGAGAGCCGTTTGTTTAAATTTGCCATCGTGGTGAAAGGATTAGCCAATCCACAGAAGTCGATTGCCCAGGGTGCGCCGGACGTATCGGGGAATAGTGGGATACGTCGCTCGGGGAGGCTCCTTTATTATGTTTACATTGACCGACGATACAGATATCTATGTAACAGGAACACGTGACAGGAAATGATTAAAACATAGAGCATTCCGTGTAATGAAGCTCCTAGGTAGGCAATTGCAAATCTGATTACCTCGTAGTACCGCTAGCTAGGTGGTTATAGATAAACCTATGTGTAGGTACGATATGCAAATTATGTAATAACAAACCTTTACTTAGTTAAACATAGGGTGATGTACCGTAACTATCTACTATTATGTTAGTTACTGATAGTAGAGAATAGATAAACGATTTATGATGCAATGTCATCTTTGTAAACGCTATCATTGTTTATAAACAAATTCGTCTAGCTGAATTTGATTACCATTTTGCGATTCTGCGGTCACGTTGCCCGAGTGTTTAAAAATACACTGTGGTTCCTCGGTTAAAGAAATTACCTACCATAAATAATTTAATTTAAACCGTTGTGCGCTAACAAGGTTTAAAAATCTTACGGCCTTATTAATAAAAAAAAGTTAAGCCTGCTTAAACTTACGCTTGGTTTATCTCGCATGCCGTCTCACTTCAAAAATATTCAAATGAAAGGGACGGCATGCGAGATAAACCAAGCGTAAGTTTAAGCAGGCTTAACTTTTTTTTATTAATAAGGGGGTTACGGTTTTAGTCAATCCAAAAATATGTTAAGTTCTAAAAGAGGGCTGGTTTGAAGAGACGCCGAAAAAGAGGGTAGGTACCTATGGAAGGAATTGGGGTAGGCCTTTGTGCAGCAGAGGGGAAGTTCAAAGTCCTGTCCTGAGGGCAAAGACGAAAGTATTTTTTTCTCTGCATGAAAAAGACAAAGTTAGTAACATTTGTACCAGCGATAACGAAGATGTTCTATTACTATGTCGTACCTTTATTGATTTACATTAAACAACTGAAAACCTTATCTCAACCATCTTGAATGTGGAATTTAAGTATATGTGGCGACTAGCGACATCTATCGCAACACCTGCGTACTAACAACGATCTACAGAAAATCCTACATCGCGCTATCAACATTATCCGCGACATAAGCCTATATAGGAGTTCCCGACTACCAAATGTCGGGCAGTTAGCCCGCCGGACACAACACCAGTCCGGTCGGAGGATCCTCCCTTTTCTATGGGGGATGAGGAGCTTTACACCCTGTTCCTCATACCCCAAACTGGTGACCCCGAGCATGAACGTCAGCGCAGCCTTCGTGCAACTACTTCAGACGTCGTCACCACTTCCCCTTCGCCTTCGAGCAGCGAGTCATACCGTCAGCCAGCAGCCACGGCTTCATGGGGTATCCTGTCCACCAGCATGCAGCGGAAGCGCATTCCTGGACATCACCCCCAGCCTCATCAGCGACTTTGGCACAGCACACTGCACTTCGGCCGGTCAGCAAGCAGAGACGCCCTTCTCTCCTGGTCGACGCAGCAGCCAGCCACTACGCAGCACTGCACCCTCCGACTCACTGGAGCATACGCAGCATCACGGCAAGCACTGCATCACTCCGACTCACTGGAGCTAATATGCAGCATCACCCCGACTCACTGGGGCATCACCGCAGACAGTTCCGACTCACCGTGAACTATATGCGGCATCCGGTTCCGACTCACTGGAACCTTCCACTGGCTGACAAGCGCCAAGACTTAACCTGCTTTCGACCTCCGGTCTCGGAGGGGAGTGATGTGGCGACTAGCGACATCTATCGCAACACCTGCGTACTAACAACGATCTACAGAAAATCCTACATCGCGCTATCAACATTATCCGCGACATAAGCCTATATAGGAGTTCCCGACTACCAAATGTCGGGCAGTTAGCCCGCCGGACACAACACCAGTCCGGTCGGAGGATCCTCCCTTTTCTATGGGGGATGAGGAGCTTTACACCCTGTTCCTCATACCCCAAATATAAATAAATATTTGTTAAGCGTTGTATGTTTACCTACCTATATCTTTTGTAATTTTGTACCTATGTCTCGTCTCGTCACGTCCTCTGCGACAAATAGGGGAATGTTTTTCTGAATTTTTCCTTCTTTTCTTTTTTACGTCAATCCTGTCGGAATTCAACACAATATTATGAAACTGCAAAAGTGATTGTCACGCCTAGGTCCTAACTCCTAGTGCTTACGAAAACATTTAAGTACCTAGGTATGATGCAAATGTTACATGAGTATGACATAGGTACAACTGCAAAATTCAACAAACTATTGAACAAAAAAAAAAAAAACTATTGAACAAATAATTTATTGTAATCCCGCGTATCACAATCGCCAAAGTTCAATAACACAAAGATCTTTTGTACAGCCAGTATCAGATTGTAGGTAGGTCATACCAAACAGGTTTTATGCACATCAACCAGTTCGAGAACCTATCCTATGCAGTTTATTCAACGATTTTAACTTTGAACGTGGAGTCGTGAAACCGAACACGCCTGGTTTTGAAATTGGAATCTTTAATAGGTTTTTAAAATGGCGGTGAGTCATCATTTTGCTACAATCCATGGGATTATTATGTATTATTCCGTAATCGGTAAGACTTGTGTATTTTACCCGAAATAGATGACTACCTAGGTACTTTTCATGTTGAAGTGTAAAAATATGTCCTTTGATTAAAATTGGCCTGCTAGTCCTAATACCTACGCGATAATTGAACGTGCGTGATGGAATAATTTGTTTCCCACAACACACCTTGCAAACGAATTGAACCAATCTTTTATTTACAAGAAGGTTGCAGTAAACACGAGTTTAACTGAAGATTTTAAAGACTTACCTACTTACCGTAGTTAGGTTACTGTAGGTCTCAGACCAACAAATAGGTATGCAAAATGAAGAAAAACGTAGCCAGTAAGTTAGGTAGGTACCTACTTTCAGTAAATGTGTGACGTGTAAAACCAATATGTCATTTTGCTAACTGGTCACACCATGGAATCTCAATAATTTTATAAATTGTAGCCTCTCTTTTAATTTTTGACAGTCGTTATAGGACAGTCAGTGAATCGAACGTTGTTCAACCAATCTTGCTAAGGGGGTATCGTACTACTGAACAATTGGGTAGTGGAGGTCAGATAGGCAGTCACTCCATATTAAACACTTGGTATTCAGCCCGCACTGGGCCCGCGTGATGGATTCCCTCTCCTAGAGAGGAGGCCTGTAATAACATATTCTTATTGGAAGCTTGGACTTTTTAAATAAAATAAAATGATGTGTACCTGTTTGTTAAAAACAATTATTTAAATATTATTGCGTGCGCTTGTAAATTTAATCATTTAAATTCAATAATTTGCAAATATATTATCAGAACAGTCGAGGATTAAGAACTAAGACACATACTGTATCTCGTAATATTGCCTGTAATAATTATGACATAATAATACTGTCTGAGACTTGGTTGAATGCCTCTGTACTGAGCAGCGAGCTGTTCGACGATAGGTACGTGGTATATAGAAGAGATAGAGAAACGTCACATTTTCAAAGTGGTAAAGAAGGGGGTGGTGTTTTAATAGCTGTTAATAAACAAATCAAGTCTAAACGCATTAAGAATTGGGAAAGTGGCTGTGAAGACTTATGGGTAAGTATTGACTTGCCGATATCATGTACTGTTCGTCGAATGGTTCTCTGCGCAGTATATCTGCCTCCTCCTATACGCCGTTCTTCTCTGGAGCACTACTTGGATCATTGTAATGCTGTTTTTGAACAATGTTCAAATTCAAGTGTTTTTATTGTGGGTGACTTCAATTTAAGCAGCATTGATTGGACTTTAGTGGGAAAATCCGATGATAAAATTAGTTTACCTGGTACTAGTGAAATATTAATTGATTTCACTAATGTTAACAGACTTAGCCAAATGAATTTAGTTACAAACGACGCTGGGCGCATATTGGACCTTGTTTTGTCAACTCATTCCTTGTGTAGTGTGAGCAAAAGTATTAGTCCAATAAGTAATGTCGATAAACAACACCCACCTCTTGACATAGTTGTTTCCCTGAGTAGGGACGCCAATCTGCCATACAACAATGACAAGGCTAGACTTAATTTTCGCACCGCGAATTATGAAGCAGTTCGTAAGTTTCTAAAACAAGTAGATTGGGTTAAATTATTTGAGGGTAGCGATAGTGTGAATGAGATGTTGGATGTTTTTTACGAGACACTTAACGACGCTATCCATCAGTTTATTCCCTCACGGGTACCAAAGAAACGTAAATATCCGCAGTGGTTTAACCATAAACTTATTAAAATGTTAAATTTAAAAAATAATATTAGAAGGCGATACAATAAATATAAAAACCCAATGGATTTGATTGAGTTAAAGTTAATTAGTAAGCGTTGCGATGCATTGGCCACTTCTTGTTACAATGTTTATATTGAAGGTCTTGAAGATGAACTAAAAAATAACCCCAAGTTATTTTGGACGCACGTAAAAAATAAGAGAGGAGGGTCTAGTACCTATCCTATGACCATGAAAAATGGATCAACGTCCACATCTGATGGTACAACAATATGTGAGATGTTCGCTACCAACTTCTCGTCAGTTTATAGCCCTGAACAAGAATTGAGCAAGGAATTTGAAATTAATACAATATTAAAATCTTTCGAAAATAGTAGTTTATGTTTAACAAGTCCAACAATTAGCAGAGAGACATTACTTAAAAAACTTAAAAGTTTAGATATTAACAAAGGAGCTGGCCCTGATGGTATACCGCCAATATTTATTACGTCTTGTGCGGAGGAATTAGTGTGCCCTCTTATTCTTATATACAGCAAATCCTTATCTTCTGGAGTATTCCCTCAAACTTGGAAAACAGCTAAGGTGGTGCCTATACACAAATCAGATAGCAACGATGACATTACTAACTATAGGCCTATCTCAATCCTTTCAACGTTCGCTAAAGTGTTCGAGTCACTGCTCTGCCCTTATTTCCAAAACCATTTAAAATTATTCATTAGCGATCATCAGCACGGTTTTGTTGGATCACGGTCCACAAGTTCTAATTTGGTCCCTTTCACGGAACTTTTGACTGAAGCAGTTGACTCTGGTCACCAAGCTGACGTCATTTATACTGACTTCAGCAAAGCTTTTGATAAAGTTTCCCACAAAATCTTGTCTTGTAAGTTACGTGCTTATGGTATTACTGGTGACTTGCTTGAATGGGTGATTTCATACTTGAGAGGTAGATCGTTTTATGTTGTGGTAAACGGTTATGAATCCAAAGTGTATAATATTTCATCTGGAGTCCCGCAAGGCTCTCATCTTGGTCCAATATTTTTCAACTATTTTATTAACGACATCCCTATGTGTTTACGTCACTCTCAAATTTTTATGTATGCAGACGATTTGAAGTTTCTTAGAATTGTTAAGTCTAACGGAGACGCTTCACTTTTGCAGATGGACCTTAATAGTCTTATTCAATGGTGTAAAAGTAACGAAATGTATTTGAATTCCATGAAATGTTATCACGTTAAATACACAAGAAAAAAAAATCCATTAAAGACAGTGTACTACATAAATGAGGACAAAGTTAATGAAGTGGACACTATTCGTGATCTTGGAGTTCTGTTTGATCAGAAACTAACTTTTGCACCACACTTGGATTCCATTTCCAAAAGAGCATCCAGGATGATGGGTTTTGTCATAAGACAATGCAAGGGTTTTCGTCAATTTAAGACTAAGATTTTGCTTTATCAGAGTTTAGTGCGTAGCATATTGGAGTATTGCAGTGTGGTGTGGCGACCACACTATGCAACAAATAGTTTGCGTCTAGAACGTGTCCAAAAACGCTTCGTTTGGCATCTGGCCTTTTCTGTGGGAATAAGTAAAAAAGTGCGTTCTTACAAGAGGAGATTGAAATTCTTCAACATGCACACCTTGGAAGAACGAAGGTGTCTTAATGACGCAATGTTTGCTAGCAAAATCTTGAAGGGAAATATCGACTCGCCGCCGCTGCTCGCACTCATTAACTTTCGTGCTCCGTCAAGGATTCCGCGCAAACCTATTACTCCACTTTATCCTCCAATGAGAAGAACGGTGTTGGGATCTAACTCTCCATGTGCTAGGTTCTGTAGGGTATTAAATAGTTGTAGTGATATGGTTGATTTTCACTTTGATTCTCTCACTAAGCAAAAATTTAAGTTCCTGAACTGTTTGTCAGATTTGTTGTAAAAGTTTTTGGCTTGTGTAGAAATGATGCTTTTAATATTTATTTAGTATATTTACGCTAGTGGTGCACAATTTTATATTCTACTGAGTTTACTTGTACAATGTGTAGCTTAAGAAATTACTTATTATCGTTTTCTTTTTGTCCATGTGGTGTTTACCTATAAGTAATTGTTGCACTGTGTAAAGTTTAAACGCAAGTTTTGTTTTTCCTTGTTATTTAGTGTAAACAATTGTTGGTAGACCTAATAAATAAATAAATAACCAGGTTATTGTGCTCCATGAAGCAAATAAATAAAATTAAAGTGTCTGCCTGTATGTCTTTTCAAAATAAATTATAGCTTTTACTGAATGTATATGAAAATATCTTTGTTTCAACTTTCAACTAGAGACTTTTTTTTTGGGGGTTGGAAAACATCAAATGACTCCTCCCGATATCGGTAAAGCGGTAGGGAGTGTCAGACTTCTACTGACAAAAAAAAACCACCCATGTTCCTTCTTAGCCCTTTGTGCCGAGGCCGCGGTATCTCTTTCGAACAACCCGCAGCCCCGACGGGTCGAACTAGAGACCTATGACAACATTCCGTCCTCATTTAAACCGATTCCGTTCATGATGTAACGAATTTCTAGTTACCACCACTTATCTGACCTCTGGCCCTCGACAGAAACTGGATATAGACAATATTATGTCACCAGTGTTATATGGGAGCTCATTTAGCTGGTCATGTATAAAACATTTGCTTTTTTATGTAACTGGCCATCCACATCACATAGAAAGTGGTTTAAGTCGAGTCAACGAATCGATAAATTATTTCAAATGTGAGAGTCTATCGTTTGTTTTTAGGGTTCCGTACCTCAAAAGGAAAAAACGGAACCCAAAGGATCACTCGTGTGCACGTATCTGTCTGTCCGACCACCCCCCCGCGCCTTATCTTCGAAACTACTGAGCCCAAAATTCTGAAAAAAAAAAAATTGTTCAACACTTAGATCACAGGAAAAAATAAGTCTATGGTGCTAAAATAAATAACATGTACAATCTCTCAATAACAATTATTACAGTGGTACGGAACCCTTCATGTGTAAGTCCGACTTGCACTTGGCCAGTTTTTTATGTTCGATACTGTTCGTCCCCAGACAATAGCTCATCGAAATCGTAAACAAATTTATCCAATATGGCAACATTATGTATTCCATAGACGTGTCATTTCGCTTTTCACACGTGCATGTTCGAGATCGCACGTTGTTGTGTGATTCGCGCGTTTTTTCTAACGGGCACTGTGACATAATCGGTTTACTCATAAAGAAACAGGTTTAACTCGTTGTAAGCTATGGATTTAAAGTATTTAGGCCGGTACGAGGCGGAAAGACAGCAGAATCTAATACCCATAAAGGGTATTAGATTCTGCTACAGTCAAGTTGAAGTAATGTGTTTGAGAACTTATGCAAGAAAAAAATTTAATAGACAAGAATTTAATCGAAGTCCCGCCAAAAAGAGCATAGCTAAGAATCCTAAGAATTATAACTCTTGACAGTTCTAAACTCAATTAATAAGAACTACAGAACAAAAATCGTATCTGAAATTAGAGTCCTTTGCTCAGCCGGCGGCGGCGACCTCCCGCGTCCGGCCCTGGTGCAAATGCGCCTGGTGCGGAGTGGGATGCCGTCGCCTTCTGCGAAGCAGTGATGCTAACGAAGGAGGTGGCGGAACGTGAGAGGGAGAGAACCTCTCGTCCCAGCCGCCGCGGGAGAAGCTCCAGGCGTCGGGACTTCGGGAGCGACGTGATGACTTCCGGCCACCGTAGGCGCGGGCCTGTGGACGGTGAGTAATGGGCTAGGTCGCTGTCCGTCCGTCTTATTATGACGACGACAGGCCGTGTCGACGGCCCGTTCGTGTTCCACGCGCGCCTCAAAGAGATACGAGAGAGCCCAGAGCGGTACGGAGTGGTTTTTTTTTTGCGGGTTGGGAAATCTTCAAATGACTCCTCCCGCTCTGGGCAGTAGGTAGGGAGTGTCAGACTTCTACTGACTAAAACCACCCATGTTCCTTCTTAGCCCTTGTGCCGAGGCCACGGTATGTCTTTCGAACCCCCGACGCAGCCCCGACGTTGATGGGCAATAACACTGCCTGACCCGGGTATCGAAACTCAGCAGTCGCTTTTGCGACAGCTAGACTAACGCGGCATTCAATCCGGTAAAATGGATACAGTATATTTTCCCATTTATATTATAGAATAGTTAAAGAAAAAAAAAACAACAGGACTTTTTATCGAGAATAACATCTCTAACAAAGATCACACGAAAACAAACACACCTTTTTTACTTTTCGTAATTAGCTTCCATCTTCTCACGAAACCATTCATTTCATTCGTTCATCCATTCATTGTGTGTCTCAGTAGATCACTAGACACTCTGAGATCACTAGTATTATGTAATTCACTTTCCTTATTTGATAGACATTCTTCTATTATTATGTTTTAAAAGAAAGCATCGAATTTTAACGGTCTAGTTTTTTGTTAGCCGGAAGGTGCAATGATGGCCGATAAAATTGAATAGGAGCGTGAAATTAGAAACATGCAGAAGTGGAGGAGCTCGTGGTTTTAATAATAACTGCCACTCGGGGGTCGAACTTTAGGTTAAGATACGCTTGCCTAGGTTGGTATGTGGATGGGTGGGACCACCCATTACAAACCGAGTTTCCTCTGTGCCTCGGAAAGCACGTAAGCTGTTGGTCCCGGCTGCCCTATAGATCTTTGGCAGTCGTTACAGGTAGTCAGTGACCTGAAAGTCTGACGAAAGGTACCTATCCTATTTTGTGGAGGTCAGATAGGCAGTCGCTCCATGTAAAATACTGATATTCAGCTGCATCCGGTTAGACTGGAAGTCGAACCCGATATAGTTGGGAAAAGGCTGTGCAATGATGAGTAATTAAAAACATGCAAAAAAATCGAAACTTGATAATTAGTTTGACATCCAAGTCAGTTGGACAAAGTTTTATTGGCATGTTTCACACATTCACACGGAGTGCTTTGCTACAACTTTAATTATGCGTAAAACAAAGGAGTGAAATTCCCTGCCTGCGGGCTGCGTCGGTGTTCATACATAGGTAATAATTATGACCCTAAGGTGAATGGATGATTGCTCTCACTGGCATTTTGTCGCTAGATGGCGACACATCCACAATATCGAACATTTTCAATTTTTACACCTAACATAGAAATTTTTAATAGACAACTTTCTTATTCACGACACATTGGGCACTAACTTGATTTTTTTAGATAATCACTGTGCTTGTTAACTGGTATCATACAAAGATTAGATGCACATAAAGATTAAGCCACATGAATATACTCATTACACACACATGCAAAGTAAATAGTAGTAACTTACGACACCACTAGATGGCGTTAATTTAAAGAAAGAGGACCAAATTAATTATTTATAAGATAAAATAATGTCGTTACAATGAAGCAAAAACTAAAAACACATATTAATATTTTTATTGAGCATACTATATATTACTAGAGCTTAAATTGTTATGTTCCAATCTATTTCTTTATATATAATTATTGGTCTAGGATCGAAATCCGATACCTTTTCACTACAACAAATTATTTTGGGTAATAAAGGTATATTGTATCTATACAGGTTGTTGCAATGTGACTGAACCTAAATAGTACCTAACGTGTAAATAAATTGTGACGAGTACTAAATAAATAAAACAATATTTATTCAATTGTAAAGCTTTTTATTATACCTTACTATAAATTAATAATATTTATCTATGGTTAATATTTTCATACAAATAATCGTTTTATTTACTCTCACTACAATAAACAAAACACAAACATAACATACACTTTTTTAAATATTTTGATATTTACAATTCTGATTCTGAATTTAGTACTTATTAGAAAGAATAAAGTTCGTAGATTACAATTTATATAACATCACACGTAAGTGCGGGTAACGGCACATGTAAGTATCTTAGGGGCTGACTCCACGAGCGGTAAAATCGTGGCGATATTATCGTCATAGCACGTATTTCTATACATTCTGGCTCGTCGCGATTCTCTCGCTCGTGGAGACATCCCCTAAGAGAGTGTATAGAAATACGTAGCACGACGATATTATCGCCGCGATTCTATCGCTCGTGGAGTCAGCCCCTTACACAACAACATACAAGTGGTTGCTAGCTAACCAGAACATTTATTTTTTAAGAACTACTACACAACACTTGACTACTACAAACGTTGTTGGACTTATTATACAATTTTGAACTTCAATAAATATTGTTTTCCAATTGAATTGTTCGGCCGGTACCTAAATACATGACTGAAACATAATATCTACACAGAAAATTCTTATAAACTAACAAATAACACAAACTATACATCGCTACGTACAAAAATAGCATAATAATTTTAGTCTATAATGTTCCCACTGCTGAGACTCAGGCCTCCTCTGAACAGTGGTGATGACAACAACATTTTATTTCTACAATAGTATTCAATAGCCTATTATTTTTTCATCCCAACTTGATCCTTCGCTTGCCAGTATATATGTATAGTATGCCACGTGCCACGTGTGTTAGCCTTCGATGTAGTGATATTCTACACCATGCACACAAAGAGTTTTGGTGAAGGTTAGACGGGCCTGGAGTTTGCTGGTTATCCTCATTCCTTGTAGCACGCTCCACATGTCTACATGCTGCTACCCAACAAGCATAGCAAACCAGTCCTCCGTGGAATCTGAGTAAAACAAAGAAAACAATATATACTCTATTCACACAATTATTTAATTCCAAAAGTAGGTAATAAAAGTAAGTTGTTGATGTTACCTCTCTTGGATATATAGTTTGTGCTACTAAGGTACGTTCAGGTCCTTCAGGTATGAAGTGTCTGCGCGTTTGGGCAAGAGACCGTCGGCACCATACACATGCACTTGTATTCATATCAACAGCAGGAGCTTCCATGATTCCTCGTTGTTGTATTGTACGCCGAGTATGTATCCAACAAGCAAAACATAGTAAGCCCCCCACGGGTATCTAAAACAGAAAATATGGTTTATTTATTAATCACAACATTTTCAATAATACTACTGACTCATCCAAGGCCAAAAATTAAATTGTGACCGTTCTTTCATTCCTGGAACGATGTCTTGGATCATGAGTAATTAAGAAACATTTGCATATGTGCCTGCCTTGCATGAATCAAAAGAAAACAAAAGAGTTGCTTACCTCTCTTGGAGCAATTGTTTCAGCAATATATTGCCTTACGGCACCCTCGGTAACACAGTGTGTAGGCCTAAACAAAGATGACCTACACCTCACACATACATTGCTTTCATGGTGATGCTGGAGTTCTTGATCTTCATGTGCTAGAGCACTTTCACCTGACACTTCTCGCATTATGATGCGAAAGCATTGTGAGCACATCACTCCATTTTCAACAACCTAAAACAAAACAAAAAAGGTTACACAGTGTTTATAGATATTATTATGCTGCAGTGACTATATAGAATGAAATGTTTTTACTAGATGGTCAAGATACCGCTCGATGACCGAAATTATGGATAGAATTTCCATTAAGACCCAAAGTTTAGGAAGTTCATATTTTTTTTGTAGATAGTACTCATTATTAGAAAGCTTTTTGCAAATTGTAAAGTAACAGTTTTTTTTTTTTTTTTATTTTTTTTTTTTGTATTTTTGGATGTATTAAGAGTGTGCATAATAATTGTTGCTGTATTATAATACCAAAACAGCGGGGCGGTTAGGTTTATATGGGTACCGAACACGTAACTAGGAAAACTTGGATGCAAGAGCGAGCGAAGCGAGCTCGGGACTTGGGGCACCCCGACACGGACAGGTTAGGTTAGAAGGGGATGGCGGGGTCGAATGAGCGAGCGAAGCGAGCGAATAGACCCCGCCATCCCCTTCGTGGTTATTTTTTTTAAAAACCACCCAGAAGTAGGAGCCCCGCGCAGCGGGGCTCCGTCGGCTGGGTTCCAAAAATGAATTTTTCTCAAGAATGGTGCGTCGCCTTTACATGGGAGTGGTGCCAGGGCACAGTGGGCACCACCCCCTCACCCTTCCCCTGTCAAACGACACAAAATTTGTACCCGTTTCGCGTTTTAGCGCTATTCTAACCTCAAAACTTTGACCATGGATATCTCGGAAACCACGGGGCTCCGAGGAATGGGAGTTGTACTGGGGGGTAGCCCCCCTCCCCCCCCTCCCCGCCCCCACCCCCTTCTAAAATTTGGGTCTTAATGGAAATTTTTACCGAAATTATTTCAGGACCCATATCATCGGCAGCATAGTAGCTACTGTTCATTTTCATCTATGACTGCCAGGTACACCGTATGCACGCCATTGTCAATAAACTGGAATCAGTATGAGTTAGAATCAGTAGGAATTCGGAACAAGGGAAAAAAACATTACGTAGAAATAGTTTATGAACAAAAAAATACTTAAATAAATGCACGGGACATACCTGAAAATGAACTTGTTATTGTAAAATAACACACGACGAAATCCAGAAACAAAATCCGGTTCACAGGCGAATCAGAAACCTAGGAAATCGTGGCGGGGTTATCTTATTATAAAAACTTTTCAAATAATCATTATTGTAGGCCTGTACCCTTCTTCAAATGAATTTGTTAGTATTTTTATGAAATTCCCCTATTTTTTTCCTATTTATTCATGGAATGTAGGTACATTGGTGGCCCAAAATCAAACATCAGCATCAAGCTGTCAAAGTGTCAAGTGTCAACTTGTCAAGCTGTGGAATGCAAGGGTGCGTTCCGAATTACGCTGTAATCGATTTGAGCGTCCATAAACCCGTACCGAATTACTGTGAGCGCGATATCGATGTCCCTTGAATCGTCATAGATGACGTCATGACATGCGCCATCTTGCGATTACACCGACCATGCCCCAAATAAATATCACCGTGAGCGCTGTCAAAATCAAAGTAAAAAACTGGCCAAGTGCGAGTCGGACTCGCACATGAAGGGTTCCGTACCAAAACGGTATGCTATAATTTATACAATTTCTTCGACGGCCAATGAAACTTGACCTCTGGATTGTATAGACGCTCATACGATTCAGGGACCAAATTATATTGGTTAACTGCTGTTTCCATCTGTTGTTTCCATTCAAGTTCAAAATGATTTTCCTAGAAAGTCCTTATAAAGTTCTACTTTTCAGATTTTTTTCATATTTTCTAAACTTATGGTTCAAAAGTTAGAGGGGGGGGGGACACATTGTTTTTTACTTTTGGAGCGATTATTTCCGAAATTATTGACATTATCAAAAAATTATTCCAGTAAACCCCTATTCATTTTTAAATACCTTTCCAACAATATATCTCACGTTAGGGTTGAAATTAAAAAAAAAATCACTTCCCACTTTACATATAGGGGGGCTACTCTAATAAAAAAAAAATTTCCAATTTTTATTTTACCACTTTGTCGGCGTGATTGATACACATATTTGTTCCAAATTTCAGCTTTCTAGTGCTAACGGTCACAGAGATTAAGCGAGGACGGACAGACGGACAGACGGCCAGACGGACAGACATGGCGAAACTATAAGGGTTCTTAGTTGACTACGGAACCCTAAAAATGACAGATGTGAGATGTCTGATGCGTGTCTGTGTGTGTGTCTGGGTGTGTGTGTGTGTGTTCACAGCTGAGGTTCACTGACTGGAGTCGCACAAATAAGTACATTCAATTAGTTCTTTGAAATCTCTTCGGAGTCTCATAACCATGAGTATTCAAGTAAATATACAAGACGAGCTTATCGGGCGATAATACGACTTGAAGCACCGAGGCATAATACAGTATTTTTTTCCGTTTTTAGCACAGAGAGCTCTAAAATTTAAAATTTTACTGCGCACCGGCGCGGCGTGCAAAATAGAGCGCGATTGTCGAATGACGAATGTTGTGACGTCATTGGGTAGTGAGCGCCCGCCCGCGTTTTTAAAAACCTACGGCCGGAAATGCGCACTTTGATCGTAAATATCTCAGCCATTTTTTAGGTTAGGATAAAAGTAAAAATACAGTTTTTCTCGTAATTTTTTGAAGATTTATTTGGTATGTTAATTAAAAACGTTTGTTAGACCCATTCTGGGACCACGAAAAGTAGGTAACCTACCCCGTAGATTTTTGAAATAACAAAAATCTAAACCTATAGGGCACTCCCGGTCATCCTAGAATTGTGAAATTTGGGGTGAAGCAAGCTCTTATAGCATAAATAAAGGAATAATTTTATTATGAAAAATAAAACAAAATTAAAAACTCCCATACAAAACATAAAACCAATATAATTTGGTCCCTGAATCGTATAAGCGCCTATACAATCCAGAGGTCAAGTTTCATTGGTCCGTGGAAGAAATTGTATAAAATCAGCAGCATACCGTTTTGGTACGGAACCCTTCATGTGCGAGTCCAACTCGCACTTGGCCAGTTTTTTTTTTTTTAAATTAGCAAAAGAAAGTCGGCCGCCAATCAGTCACACCTCCATCGAGCAGCCGGCCCATCGATGGCAGTGGCCAGTCCGGGCCTGCGGCTATGTATACCTACCTACCTACTATTACGAGTGCATCCGATCAATCGGAAGCCGGGAAGTGGGTTAAAAATTAGCATGATTTTATTACAGACAGACAATGGAACAAGCGAAACTAAATAAAATCTTGTAAAAAGAAAGAAAAAATTGTCTTTTTTAAAACATTATCCTACACTAGGAATTTCCCCTGTGTCGTGGTTACATTTAAAAACATCGACAATGAAGAAATGTACATACTTATAGAACTAGAATAGAAATAATTATAGGAAAGTACATTTTTTCATAACAAAAAAAAACTTGCATTTCTGTATCACGAGGAAAACCGAAAAAGATAGGTAAGTTTTTATCTCTTCTCTTGTTTCAAAATCAAAAGTCATTTATTTAGACTAGGCTGATAAACAGCACTTTTCGAACGTCACACGTCTTGCTGGATCTACATGAATTATTCACAATAATATTATGCCATTATTAGACATAACCCACGTAACTAGCTGAACCCGCGCATGCGTTGCAATGCGTTTTTCCTACCTACCTATCTACTACCCTACCTACCTACTACCCTACCTACCTACCTACCTACTACCCTACCTAATATATTTGAACATATAAAAAAAAAAAGTATCTATAAACCTCACGGAGCCTGAGTGAGACCTTTCCAACGAATGCAAAACCGTGGAAATCGGTTCGTGCGTTCTGGAGTTATAGCGTCAGGAAGGAAAACCCGACTTATTTTTATATTAGACATAATAATATCCTAAGATTTCAAAACTAATGTCAAGTCGACCGAAATATATTTATGCGTATGTACCTACTCGCCGCGCGGCTGTTGACAACCCACTGTTAGTCTGTTACCGGTAGCCTGGCGCCCGGTAGGCTATAGGTAGGTAGTTAGCGCGTGTAAGTACATGGAGTGCATTACCTGGCAATCTGTGCAACTGCTACCATTTTTAGAACGTCATTTCGCTGACAGTTAAAAATCAAAGTACTTAGTTTGTCTGTGTATTCACTTATCTTGCTGGTTTCACATGAATTAAATATGATTCGATCAATAGATGTAAGTAGTACTGGCGGCTACACATCAAGCTATACGGGTCAGGCCGTAGATTTTGCCACAAATAGCGCAAAGGTGACGCAAAATCTTCTGTAAGTCAGTCGCGCAAAGTGACGTAAAATAGTAACGCAAAATGATAAGGGGTGCGCACACCTGATGTGTACAGTTTTTACTTGTGCATAAAGTTTTAATAAATAAATAAATAAAAATGCACTCAGCATAGCCAAGTGATCTGAAAGTCAAGCCAAGCCAAGCCAGCAAGCAAGCCAGCCAAGTGGTCTGAGTGGCTTGAAATTTTGACTAGCAACCTACAAGAACCTCGCAGTTACTCTAAAAAATATATGAAATGAATAATTAAAACAAAATCAAAAAATCATCATAATCAATACCAAGTAATCTCTAATGTGCATGCACCATTATAAGATAGCGTAAAAAAGTGGCGCAAATTCTATGCCACTCTGGTATCGCAAAGTGACATAATGTAGTTTCTGCGTAACCATGGCGCAAATAAAATCTATAATAACTCGATAATAAGCTATTTTCTCAGGTTAATTTAGCCTTTAAAACATCACACACAGCCTATTAAATCATGCGCAATAACAATAATATATATAAATTGTAAACTTATCTTGAAATCTAAAAAAATGCACTCCTCGAAAAATGTGACACTTTTTACTCGGAACGAAGTTGACATCGGACTGAAGAAAATATGGCCGCCAACGCCGTATTGACTATAGAGAAAGTTACTTTAGTGCTGCCACTACTCAGATACAAATCCTGCTAATGGCTTAACACCACAAAATGGGCAGATAATAGGTGCGCAATAGAAATAGCGCAAAGAATTGACTTTCTTTATTTTTTTAAAAATGTGTGAAAATTAATGTACTTTCTTAGGAAACACCACCCGATATTAAAAACGCGGCTAGCTAACTATTATTTTATAACGTTAAATCAAACAGATTACCAAAAAGCATTAAAAAAATTATTTTGCTGATGGCGTAAGTGCACCCCTACCAAAGCGGATTCACGTTTTTAATGAAAATTTCGTCACTTTTTGTAGAAAAATGTCATATAATTTTCTAAGTTTATGAACATAATCAAATATGTTTAGTGGCCGCGGCTCACCACTTCATAAGCAATACGATGCTGTGATTGACAAACGTATAAGTCTTATACTTTTTTTTTTTCATGTAGCGGAGAGTTAAGTTACATCTAATGTGGCAAAATCTACGGCCTGACCCATACATTTCCAGTATAAGCTGGTCTCGAATTGTATAGGATTTCCGTACAGTGCGAGATCAGCGTAAACTGGATAACTTTATGTGTAGCCATGTGTATTGTGTACCTACGTTTCACAATTGCGTAGGTAGGTAGGTCGGAAAAAAATAGGTAAGTTTGCCTACGCTGATCGCCTGATTTAGGTATACCCTAATTACTTACGAAGTTCATGACTGTATACTTACATATTATACAGTCATGAACTTCTATTCTCTGATTTTATTCAACCCAAACCAATGAATTAGTAGGTACCAAACCGTGTCAGAAAATGTATTATCAGTGGAAGAAAATTTTTAGTTTTTCCATCATGGGTGTCGTTTTCATGGTTTTCGGGGTCGCTGGTTACGAAAATGAAGCCAAAATGAAAATCCAAGATGGCGGCCAAGAAATTTTTTGGTTATTCAGTCATGGGTGTCGTTTTCATGGTTTTTGGGGTCGCTGATTACGAAAATGAGGTCAAAATGAAAATCCAAGATGGCAGCCAGGTAAATTTTAGGTTTTTCCGTCATGGGTGTCGTTTTCATGGGTTTTGGGGTCGCTGATTACAAAAATGAAGCCAAAATGAAAGTCCAAAATGGCGGCCAAGAAATTTTTTGGTTATTCAGTCATGGGTGTCGTTTTCATGGTTTTTGGGGTCGCTGATTACAAAAATGAGGTCAAAATGAGAATCCAAGATGGCGGTTAGGAAATTTTTTGGTGTTCCGTCATGGGTGTCGTTTTCATGGTTTTTGGGGTCGCTGATTACGAAAATGTGGTCAAAATGAGAATCCAAGATGGCGGTTAGGAAATTTATCGGTGTTCCGTCATGGGTGTCGTTTTCATGGTTTTTGGGGTCGCTGATTACGAAAATGAGGTCAAAATGAAAATCCAAGATGGCGGTTAGGAAATTTTTTGGTGTTCCGTCATGGGTGTCGTTTTCATGGTTTTTGGGGTCGCTGATTACGAAAATGAGGTCAAAATGAAAATCCAAGATGGCGGCCAGGAAAATTTTTGGTTTTTCCGTCATGGGAGAAGTTAGAAGTGAACAATATACTCTGTACCTACCGAACAAAAAAGATTTAGAAAAAGAAAACGATAAATAATAATAATATTCCACAACTATCACACAACGCCATCTAGTCCCAAGCTAAGCAGAGCTTGTGTTATGGGTACTAGACAACTGATAAACATACTTATATATTTCTAAATACATAAATATTATAGATAAATTACACCCAGACACAGAACAAATGATCGTGCTCATCACACAAACATTTGTCCTGGGTGGGAATCGAACCCACGACCTCCGGCATAGCAGTTAGGGTCACTAATAGGGCATGCAAAACCGGAAAGTCATCAAAACCGGTTTTGAACATCGTTTTTTTGGGAGCTAGGTCCGGTTTTAGCAAAAAAAATCGAATGTAGTATAATTTAAAAAGAAACACCATTTTTTTTAAATACCCACTAAGTCTACAAATAAAACAAATTGTTTGATACATTTCTTTTTAATCCAAACCATAATAATTGTACAGATAACAATGAACTTATAATAAAGATTAATTAACTGAGATCAAATCAACAACAAGTAAGTTTTTGGTATCTTTGGTACCTATTAAGTCTGCTATCAAAAATAATATATTTTCAACATACAAAACACAATCAGCATCTTCAAATATTAAACACAGCCACCCACAATTACCAAAAAATCAAGATTTTTGTAACTTTGAAGACGAACTACAAAATAACATTATTATAATATGATTCATATTGCACTAAAAAGAGATCAATAATCAACTATGTATACTAATTTAAATAAAGCATAAATCACTTGTTTTCAAGAGATCGCTGTTCTTGATAATGTGATCTCAAGAATATAAGTGCATCCAACATTCGATCAGACAGCGAACTTCTTTTTGTTACAGAAATACCCAGCACTCGAAAACACCCTTTCACACTCAACACTTGTTGGTAGAACACATAATAAATAATTATATGCTTCGGTGAGATACACACCCCGATGCCCTCCGCTTTCATACATGGCTTTGCTCTACTTTTACGAACCCAGCCAGGTCGAAATCTGACCGATTTTTGGGGGTTCTCTTTCTCTTGCATTTATGTAATTCCTTCTCTAGCTGCTCTTGAAGAGTTAGCTCTTCAGCGTCAGATGATGACGATTGCGAAGGTATGGACTGCTCGGTGAGAACTGCGGTGATGGTGTCTGTGTCCTCGGGTTTATATTTTAGCTGCTGAAGCAAGTTGATAATAGTTTCAGTTATTTCAGCAATGTTTTAGGAAATGTGTCATCATCATCTTGGGCGGAGAAGTCTTTCCAATCATGTAAATAGTGTAAAACACCTGCTAGAAGGAGACGTCTTTGCTTTATGCGACTTCTCAAATTAGTCGCTAGCTTGAGACTCAAAACGCTGTTTTGTTCGTCAAGCTTCTTAAACATAAATTTTAATGTTGTGTCAGCTGTGTGCAGCGTAGCATCACGTCGGCACAAGGACAGAACAGCGAGTTTGACAACATTCAAGCTGTTGTAAATTTCAGACAGAGTTCGAATTTCTTCTTCGGTGAAGCTCTGCTCCGGTTTTGGCTGAGCTCCGGTTTTGGCTCTCAAAACCGGTTTTTAAAAATCGTTAAATTTTGGCCGATTTCCGGTTTTGCGCAAAACCGGAGAACCGGTTTTGCATGCCCTAGTCACTAACCACTAGACCAACAGGCCAGTCAAAATATGGCAGTTTATGATTTTTTGCACGCAGATAAGTCAAATATGAATAAAAATACTCCAGTCTGTGCTCTTTTTTGTGATATGACTCAGGCATTTGATTATGTCCAACATGATATTTTATAAAAAACTTGATGCGTACGGTTTTAGAGGGAATGTTCTTGAACTTATCAAATCATATTTGAACGACAGAAAACAAATAACCTAAATAAGTAGACTAAACACTAAAACCAAACTTGAAGAAAACTTTCTATCGGAGGAACGAACCGTTACCTACGGAGTTCCGCAAGGAAGTGTTCTAGCAGCATTATGCCTGAGAAATATTTCTCGACAGCATGCAAATCCAAGTCGGATCCATGGGCGGCATAAAAACTCTGACCAGGCTTAGGCACTACGTACCCGAGAAAGAAAGACGGGTAGACCTAAGTAGGTATATTTCAGCGGTTCATCATCATTCATCATTTCAGCCCGTAATCACCCACTGTTGGGTATAGGCCTCCCCTTTCTTCTGCCAGTCTTCCCTGCTTTGTGCGTCTCTCATCCATCCATTTCCCGAGCTCCTGACGATATCGTCCACCCAACGCGCTTTAGGGCGACCCTGGTTTCTCACTGGTTTTTCAGCGGTTATGGTTTTGCAATAAACAGGGACGTCCTTTAGTCCGGTAACGAGTACAAGTGCACTAAATAAACAATGTAAACTGTCTGAAGTAACAGCAGACGTCGGCGTACGCGCAACGCACGCCGAATGTGCGGCGATTACCACCTCAAACCGGTTCAATCTACTTCGTTGCAAGCCGAATGAGCCCGGATCTGGACGCTCGCTGTCAACAGCATCATCGTTACGTTCAAACTCAGCTGACTCGCGCAGTTTGTCACGCAAGCGTACACTGCCCGAGGGTGGGGATACCAACGCCCCGAAAGCATAGAGACCAGAGATAAAGAACAGTCCTCCAATGACGCGCATGGAAGATTCAAAAGCAAACAAGAGTGGATACGTTCCCCCGATAATCATCAACGATTTGCGTTACAAATTCAGCTATTTTATATCTTGGAAGTAGAAAAAGCTGTCGTCAAAACACTCGACGAGTTAGCCCCGCTGAGAATCGTGGACTCCAAAGACAGACTTCCAACACACATAAGAGAAAGAATAGCCGAGCGTAACGTCAAAAAGCAACGTGCCTGGCAACTTAGACACACTGACCTCAGAACAGTGGCAAGAAGGCAATACAACTCCTGTAAGCATCAATTGACTAAAGAAATGATAAAGCATAAAGAAGCCGAACTGACCAAGCTACTTGAAAACACTAAGGGCCGGTTTCACCACTTGCTGATAAGTCCCTGATAGCCTATCCGGAACTTATCTGCCAGATAAACTACAACTTTTGATAGCATTATCTGTCAGATAACTGTCAGATAACTATCTGACACTTTATCCGTAACCGGTGAAACTGGCCCTAAAGATAATAGGAAACGCATGTGGGCCGTGCAAAGGGCAATGAAAAAACCCATCATGAAACTGCCTCACTTTAGCGATTGCACCAATGAATTAGAAATCATCGATAGAATGGTCGACACAGCCATAGTCAAGGAAGCTACTATCGATACAAATGACGAATGTACAGAAATGTCTACCTCATTTGCACCACTTGATCGAACTTCAAAACATACGAGCTCAAATTAGCTCTTAGATGCTTCAAGAACAGCAAAGCTCCTATACCTGACGGCATCAGAGCCGATATACTCAGGCTAGGTGGTGACACCATGATTGCGATATTCAAACGTATAATGGACTACATACTCGAGACGGGTTACTTCCCTGAACGATGGAAAACCAGTACATGTGTCTTTTTGCATAAGGCGGGGAAGGACCACCGCGATTCCAAATCGTATAGACCCATCAGCCTACTCAACATCATGGGCAAATGGGCCGAGAGAATAATACTCAACCGCATCGAGCAGAGTTAACCGAAATAATACCCAGCCACCAGTATGGGTTTACGAGAAACAGAGGCACCGCCACCCAAATCCTTCGTCCCGGTAAATACATAGCTGACGCGCTGGACAAGGGCCATAGCGTAGCCATGATATCTACTGACCTCAGCAAAACCTTCGATTCAATTAATCACAAAGGTCTCTGTCGAAAACTGATCGACGCCGGAATACGCAACAACATCGTAAAGATGATCGAGAACTACCTGAGCAACAGGACAACAAGAGGCAGCTTCAGAACCACTTTGGGAACGGAGCAGCGTGTGCCGCACGGGGTGCCCCAAGGATCGATACTCGGTCCGGCGATCTTCAACCTCTATGTGGCTGACCTACCTAACGAAAGAATAGCAGGTCAGATGCTGTCACAGTAGGCCGACGATCTATGTATACTGAACGCAGCTGAAAGACCGGACCACGCTACGCGCCGAGCAGAGTGGGCCGCCATCGACATAATTGATTACTACAGAAAATGGGGCCTCAAATGCAATGTCGATAAGACAGAATGCATAATGTTTTCGCACAAGAGACCAAGACTCAACAATTTGAACACAGGGTATCACAATTATGTTCAAATACGTGGGGAACGCATTGTATTCAAACCAGAAATAAAATACCTTGGAGTCTGGCTGGATAAAAGGCTTTCGATGAATAAGCATGCCAAAAAAAATATTGAAAAGGCCAAGAGAGTCAAAGGAGCGCTGTATCCAATCATCGGCTACCGCTCCAAGCTAAGCGTCAACGTCAAGCTACTTTCTTGTCATCCAAGCTTTCTTACTGCCAGTGATAGACTACGGAGTAATACAGCTGCTACCGAGGTACAGTAAAACAAACCTGCTCAAGCTTGAGAGGCAGTATAAAATGGCATTGAAGAGCGCCGCACAGTTACGCAGACGCACTAACACCGATCTACTCTGGGAAATCTTGCAACAAGACCCGTGGCACATTCGTGCGCATGATCTCCACGGCGACATGATAGAACGTCTCAAATCTCTGTCGATCGAGGTGCTACAAGAACAAGGCCCAGCATACACCTGCTACGGACATCATAATCCCTTTCTTTTTTCTACTAGAGTAGGGGAAATTGAATATATCAATAAAAAAAATAGGGACAAGCCACTCTTCAAACGAATGACCACCTTTCGACAGCGTAGGCTCTGCCTGTAGAGTCACTAAATAAACTAATAAGCTACTGGCCGCTGGTCACAGATTCATCGTTATCCTCTAAGAATTATATAATAACTAGTAGTAATAGAGGAAACGACTAGGATAGGTTTCAATAGCTCCTACTCTACGGACATAATGAAATTCGCAATTGTTAAATAAGATGTCTTTTAAGAGATATGTTATATGTAATATGAAAAAAATTTCCTAACCGCAATCTTTGATTTTCATTTTGACCTCATTTTCGTAATCAGCGACCCCAAAAACCATAAAAACGACAACCATGACGGAAAAACGAAAAATTTACCTGGCCGCCATCTTGTATGTTCATTTTGACCTCATTTTCGAATCAGCGACCCCAAAAACCATAAAAACGACACCCATGACGGAACACCAAAAAATTTCCAAACCGCCATCTTGGATTTTCATTTTGACCTCATTTTCGTAATCAGCGACCCCAAAAATCATGAAAACGACACCCATGACGGAATACCAAAAAATTTCCTAACCGCCATCTTGGATTTTCATTTTGACCTCATTTTCGTAATCAGCGACCCCAAAAACCATGAAAACGACACCCATGACGGAACACCGATAAATTTCCTAACCGCCATCTTGGATTCTCATTTTGACCTCATTTTCGTAATCAGCGACCCCAAAAACCATGAAAACGACACCCATGACGGAACACCAAAAAATTTCCTAACCGCCATCTTGGATTCTCATTTTTACCTCATTTTCGTAATCAGCGACCCCAAAAGCCATGAAAACGACACCCATGACGGAACACCGAAAAATTTCCTAACCGTCATCTTGGATTCTAATTTTGACCTCATTTTCGTAATTGCGACCCCAAAAACCATGAAAACGACACCCATGACGGAAAAACGAAAAATTTACTTGGCCGCCATCTTGGATTTTCATTTTGACCTCATTTTCGTAATCAGCGACCCCAAAAACCATGAAAACGACACCCATGACGGAACACCAAAAAATTTCCTAACCGTCATCTTGGATTTTCATTTTGACCTCATTTTCGTAATCAGCGACCCCAAAAGCCATGAAAACGACACCCATGACGGAAAAACGAAAAATTTACCTGACCGCCATCTTGGATTTTCATTTTGACTTTATTTTCGTAATCAGCGACCCCAAAAGCCATGAAAACGACACCCATGACGGAAAAACGAAAAATTTACCTGGCTGCCATCTTGGATTTTCATTTTGACCTCATTTTCGTAATCAGCGACCCCAAAAACCATGAAAACGACACCCATGACGGAACACCGAAAAATTTCCTAACCGCCATCTTGGATTCTCATTTTGACCTCATTTTCGTAATCAGCGACCCCAAAAACCATGAAAACGACACCCATGACAGAAAAACCAAAAATTTCCTAACCGCCATCTTGGATTTTCATTTTGACCTCATTTTCGTAATCAGCGACCCCAAAAACCATGAAAACGACACCCATGACGGAAAAACCAAAAATTTCCTGGCCGCCATCTTGGATTTTCATTTTGACTTCATTTTCGTAATCAGCGACCCCAAAAGCCATGAAAACGACACCCATGACGGAAAAACGAAAAATTTACCTGGCCGCCATCTTGGATTTTCATTTTGACCTCATTTTCGTAATCAGCGACCCCAAAAACCATGAAAACGACACCCATGACGGAAAAACCAAAAAAAATCCTGGCCGCCAGATTGCACATATTTTTTTTCACTTTCTAGCATTTTTTCTCATTCCCTTATAAAAAACATTGTATCAATCATAAAATGTAAAATCCGCGGGCAAACCCGCTCGCCGCCGGCGCTAACTTGCTAGAAACGTTGAACTATGACCTTGAATGCGCAGTACAGGTACAGGAACACATTTTCGGGTCTCAACTCAATCGAAGTGCAGCGTTCGGGGCCGCGCGTAACCATAGTAACGCGGTGACACTAGCCGCTAGTTACTTTGTTCGAATAGCGCCTCGAATTTTCGAACAGCGCCATCTATTATAAATGTTTACCGAACGTAAACTCGTAACACAACAGCAACGAACTCTTTCTTGGTGGTTCTATAAATTTCTGTCAGATGGCGCGATTCAGGTCACTCACACATACAAAGATTTTGCGTTTTTTATTGAGTCTAATTCGCCTACAAATACTGTTTTTTTTATAAAATTTGGGCGTTTTGCCCACCTAATACATTATAAAGACTCATTATACTTGCTTTTATTCTGCAGAAATCGTTTATTTACGGAGATTTCATGTTCTGCAAAATGTATGGCGAGGTTTAACTAGGGATCCACCCTAATCTATATAAGTCTCGAGTTAATAGGCTTCTTTTGGGTTAGCTCTTTTCATCGTCGACCTCATCTCTGTCCTCAGGACAAGATTGATGTCAAGAGTAGGCTGAGTAGACCCATTTAAAGAAAAACACAGATTTTGTTAGAAAATCTCCGTAGCAACTCGAGGGAGCCTCGATAATAGTAGGCTCGCTAGTCGCTAGTACCTATTTTGTGCCCTGTCTCTATCGCCATAAATACGGGTAAAATAAGAATAGTATATTAATATCTCGTCTATTTTGGAACCAAAAATAATATCAAAATGTAATAAACAAAAAGAACATCGTGAATCTCGTATCTTTTTTGAGACATTGACAATTTTCACAATCTTATTTTGCAATAAACAATATTGGATGATATTCTCTGCCGTCCATCACTCCATAAACAAGTAAAGTTCTTTTCTTTTGTTTATTCGAAAAAAATGGAGCGAAATATTTGAAAATAAAAATATGGAACAAAAGGGTGTTCTTGTCTCAAACAGAAAGATTTCTTTCAATTTCGGGACAGGTACGTGTCAAATTGACAAGGATTGTCTTCAAAGACAATGTCAAAGGTTTAGCCTTAGTGTATCGCAAATATAAGTACAACGCTATTTCGTTGTTAATATTTACACACAAGGTGTAGTTTTGCGTCGTCCTCAAAATTCAGGGATTGTCAAAAATAAAAGACATAAATACTTAATCAAAATGCTCCCTATTTTTAGTTGTTCAAATTTTAACAGAATTAAGAATAATCCTCCTCGCCTTGGTTTTAGACATTTACCGATTTCCGATTAAAAGAAAAAAAAAACTACACATTCGACTATTATACACATTGACTATACATTGATTTGGGTCTTGAATTATATTATAAGTATAGTTAACTCATTGAATAGGGTATTTAACCAAAAAAATCTAATTGGACCGTCTGTTTATCGAAAAGTATTGGATACTTACTTACTTACGTGTTTTTTGAAAAAAAAAAAACTGATCATATATTCAGCAAGACAATAAAATTCTTGTCTACCGAGCTAATATTTAATTCTTAAGTAGGTACAAGGTAAGTAATTACATAAATTAGCTCGGTAAATACTTAAAACGAGGAAACGTGGATCGCGGCGCTATCTTTTAAACGTTTTTGAGCGAATAAATGTCACATTTTGATATCGGAATTCTCTTTTTTTTTTTAACAGTGAAATAAATTTGATCATCTTCATCTGTCTAACTTTTCCCAACCTATGTTGGGGTCGGCTTCCAGTCTAACCGGATGCAGCTTTATACCAGTATTTTTAACCGACTTCTAAAAAAAGAAGGAGGTTCTCAATTCGGACGTTTATATATTTTTTTATGTTTGTTCGGGCATTACTCCGTCACTTGCTAACCGATTTGAAAAAATCTTTTTTTGTTAGAAAGGGTATACTTCCGAAATGGTCCCATATTTTTTTTTTATCGAAACCGGACAAGCGGTTTTTGAAAAATTATCAAAACTAAAAAAAAACTACATTGTCCACATTATGACTCATGAACATGTGAACAAGCTTACATAATTATGAACCACTAAAAAGTGAAAAATAAAAACTTTTTAACAAAAAATAAAACCGCCTTCAAAAAAAACACGAAAAAGTGAAAAATAAACTTTAGAAGAAAAATCAGCTTCTGAAGTCGGTGGCAAAAACATGAAATCAACAAAAGTCACCGACTTCAGAAGCTGATTTTTCTTCTAAAGTTTATTTTTTTCACTTTTTCGTGTGTTTTTTTTTGAAGGCGGTTTTATTTTTTGTTAAAAAGTTTTTTACATGGAGCAAACTACTTAACTGACCTCCACAACTAAGTTACTAGGTTATACGATACCTCTTAGAAAGACAGGTTTTATTTATTTGACTGGCCTGTTGGTCTAGTGGTTAGTGACCCTAACTGCTATGCCGGAGGTCGTGGGTTCGATTCCCACCCATGACAAATGTTTGTGTGATGAGCACGATCATTTGTTCTGTGTCTGGGTGTAATTTATCTATAATATGTATGTATTTAGAAATATATAAGTATGTTTATCAGTTGTCTAGTACCCATAACACAAGCTCTGCTTAGCTTGGGACTAGATGGCGTTGTGTGATAGTTGTGGAATATTATTATTATTATTATTTATACACACAAAATACATAACAGGACATTACATTAAAATAGATTAGCACAAAGGTACTGCATATTACATAAGAAAATAATTAAGTATGTTGTACATAATTATTTATATTTGGGTGCTAATTAAACCGGCTTCTTTTTAATAGCATTATTTGCATCTAAAAATCTAACTTGCCTTCTAAATTACTAAGTCAGCCACAATTAACGAGCATCTAAATAATACTATCTTAGCCACAAGTTATCTTTTTTAAAGCCACTCTAAATACAACTCAGCATCGTGATTATTTTCTAGCATCTAAATTTGTAACATGAATTCAAACAGTAAACTTCTAAAATATTAAAATATGGCATCAAAAAAATATTCTATTAGCTTCTAATTTATTAACTCAGTACGTTTAAATTATAACTCATGCCACATTAACTGAGCATCAAAATTTAATTAAAATTGTCATCAAATATTATATTATAGCCACTAATAGTACGTATAAACTTCTGTCGTGTCATCGAAAGGCTTAAATATAGAAGTTCAGAGTATTTAATGACCTAAATATTGAAGTTGAGAGTATTGAATGTACTAAAGATCGATTTTATTTACATGTTGTGCTACAAAAGTTATCGACAGAATCGCTTCAGAACTTCATATTTATCGGAAAACTAGACAATAAATTGTGAAAACATTTCTGCAAGCAACTCGGAAGTAGCGCTCGCCGGCCGCTGCCGCGGCACCGCTCGCTACGCTCGCTCGGCTCGCGCGCGTTTGGTCACAGTTTTAACCTAACCTAACCTATTTCCCTCAGTTTACAATAACGAATCATACAATCTGCCTGTGACTAGTCAATGGTAAAAACATTTCTGAAACTAATAGGTATTTTTAACGTAAATATAATAATCTAAAGTGTATCAAAAGTTGACATTTCATGGCGCTCTCTGATTTGTGCAAATGGCCGGTCGCTGTCGTCTCGCGCGCTCGCGCCAAATATTTCTGTTGCTATTTTCACGATAAAAGAATGTGATGTATTATTTTACATGCGAAGTTATAATAAATGATGTTGACTACGGTCGCTTCATTTATATTTTTTTGAGGGCCTTGTGTTGAAGCTGTAAAATGTAAAATGGTGGTGAGATATAAATTCCGTGGCTGAATTAGTAAATTAGGTGCCTATGTATAAATAACAAGGACAAGTTAATATAAATGTTGATCGTGACTTGATGCTTTCTATAGAATATTTAGTGGGCGTTGTAAAGAAGACGAATTAGTATATTAGAGGCTATATAATTTTCCCGTGGCTTAGTTATAAAATCAGAAGTTTGATCCTGTGGCCAATTAAAAAAACTGTGGCTCGTTTAATTATATCTCTTTACTAGCTGTTCCCGGCAAACGTTGTTTTGCCATATAAATAATTTCAGAAAAAAAAAAAAAGATGAAAAATAGATGTTGGCCGATTCTCATAGATACCGGATACGCACAAAAAATTTCATCAAAATCGGTCAAGCCGTTTCGGAGGAGTTTGGCATCGAAAACTGTGACACGAGAATTTTATATATTAGATATTTGTGTAGGTAGATGCACAAAAGAAGTTTAATTCGGACCTCTAAAATCAACAGTCCATTTCATCTTATGAACGATCAGACAGCAATAACTTTTATCTTTAGTTGATTGAGCAAATTCTTAGAAACGCCCACTCGAATCTTGAAGAAAGTGAACTTTACCACTGGAGGCTAAGCCCTTGACCACGATACACACGTTTAAGCGACACGCGACTTGCGACTGCGGGTATGAAAGAAGTTGTTCTGACCATGCCACGAGTAGCGATTAAAACTAGGCAAGATTCATTATTTGCTTTTTCCGAACACAAGGCGACAAATGATTTTTAGATATCCAGTATAACCTGACCTCATTTTGTATGAGCTTCCCGTACAATGAAAGATGAAGTGTCGTGCGTCGGCGCGTGCGTAGCATTGCAGCAGAAACACCATTCGTGGTAGCGTTGAAAAATGCACAAAATATACATAATTTTTCATAACCAATTGTAGTTAATTTCCAACTAAATACAGTATCACACACAAGTGACAGTTTGTAAGTTGTTTCACACACGCGCGTCCATCAACAAACGCGCGTGTATTTGGAGGTCGTGGACGGGCGTAAGTACGACAACTTTCATAATTACGCGGAATATTGATCAATAAACGGATAACAGAATAAATGAGTAATATTGTTAGATTTGCGGTTAAATATTATCACCGGGGAAAACCACAAACGTAACTTGAGTGTCGCTAAATTAGCGTAGAATGCGTAGATAATCGGGAATTCGATATTGATAATACCCATAGTGGATAAGGTAATATAATGGTTCTGGTTACCATAAATAATCACTCATTCACGGTGTTAGACGTAACATCACGCCTGAAATCCCCGAAGGGTTAGGCAGAGGTGTACGTCATAGTACAACTACATTTCGGCAGTTATGTTCAAGTCCTAGGGGGCGAGCCTATTGCCATCAACCGGGCCCAAATCCAGACTAGTGGCTGCTACTGAGAAGTTCCTCATGGAAAAACAAAATACTACTACTTTGCCCGACCCAGGAATGGAACCCACGTCCTCATACTCAGCATCCACGCTTGCGCCCACTAGACTAACGAAGCAGTAATTATTTTACTGTTGGATTTCCCAAGATTTGATCATTACAACTTTTTCGATTGCATTAATTATTTTAAACTAGCTTTTGCCAGCGGCTTCGCCCGCGTGAAAATGTCGATTTTCAATACAAACTTTCATCCCCTATTTAACTCCCTTAGGGGTTGAATTTCGAAAAATCCTTCCTTATTCCTTGTCTACGTTATAAAAAAGAAACCTCTGTGCAAAATTTCAGCTTTCTAGGTCCAAGGGTTTGGGCTGGGCGTTGATGAGTCAGTCAGTCAGTCAGGACTTCTCTTTTTATTTAAATAGATCTAGCACAATTTCCTAATGACTTACGAATCTGATAAAATCTCATTTATATCGTTTTCCCAATCGGGATTCTAGGGGTTACTCAATTTAGGCGGGATACTGAAAGTCGAATAAACGGAGTCGGAGGAGCTCGTGGCTTAATAAGAACTGCCACTCGGGTCGATCTTTAGGTAAAGCTGTGCTTGCCTAGGTCGGTCTGTGGATGGGTGACCGCCCGACATACCGAGTTTCCTCCGTGCCTCGGAAAGCACGTTAAGCTGTTGGTCCCCTGCCATATATATAGATCTTTGGCAGTCGTTACAGGTAGTCAGTGACCTGAAATTCTGACATCCAGTCTTACCAAAGGGTCTCGTATTACCTAGTATTAAGGCGCGTCCCCCAGCAAAACGTAGCTCTAGCCGTTTTTTATGCAGTTTTCTGGAGCCTATAACTCTTAAAAAAAAAGATATATCAACCAACAAAAAATACATTAAATTTCTACATACTCTTACCTTCAAAATGGTACGTTTTGTTTTTTTCTTTTTTAAGTAAAATATTTAATTAATCCCCTCACAACGAAACCACAGAAATGAGAAATAATTATTGAAAACATGCTACTTCTCCAAAACTAACAATTGTTTTTATTTTGTTTTTACACTAATGGATAAGCAATTTCATAATGAACATTATGGTACGATTTTTTTTTTCAAAAACCCAAAATTTGATTTTATAAAGATTTTTATGCAAAATTCTGAGCGTATTCGCAACCGTATCTATTGACATTCAGTATGCCGCCAGGCCTCGAAGGGGGAACCCGTGTCGCTCGTCACCGCGCCGCGTCGGCTCATGCGCTCGCTCGCTTACGTCACATTATCAACAGATCTAAGAAGTAATTTCAAGTAATAGATATGGCATTCAATGAAATATTTTTTTATGAAATATTTATTGGTGCGTCCAAATACTTTTGGTCATTATGAATTCAGTTATTATACTCACGTCGATAAATAGGTAGGTACTTTCAACTTTTACTGTGATACAAAATAATATTGGCACGATTACGAAAATGAGCTCAAAATTAAAATCCAAGATGGCGGCTAGGAAAATTTTAGGTTTTTCCGTCATGGGTGTCGTTTTCATGGTTTTTGGGGTCGCTGATTACGAAAATGAGGTCAAAATGAAAATCCAAGATGGCGCCGACGAAAAATTTTGGTTTTTCCGTCATGGGTGTCGTTTTCATGGTTTTTATGGTCGCTGATTACGAAAATGAGGTCAAAATGAATATCCAAGATGGCGCCGACGAAGATTTTTGGTTTTTCCGTCATGGGTGTCGTTTTCATGGTTTTTGGGGACGCTGATTACGAAAATGAGGTCAAAATGAAAATCCATGATGGCGGCTAGGAAAATTTTAGGTTTTTCCGTCATGGGTGTCGTTTTCATGGTTTTTGGGGTCGCCGATTACGAAAATGAGATCAAAATGAGAATCCAAGATGGCGGTAAAGATTTTTTAGGTTTTTCCGTCATGGGTGTCGTTTTCATGGTTTTTAGGGTCGCTGATTACGAAAATGAGGTCAAAATGAAAATCCAAGATGGCGCCGACGAAGATTTTTGGTTTTTCCGTCATGGGTGTCGTTTTTATGGTTTTTAGGGTCGCTGATTACGAAAATGAGGTCAAAATGAAAATCCAAGATGGCGCCGACGAAGATTTTTGGTTTTTCCGTCATGGGTGTCGTTTTCATGGTTTTTGGGGACGCTGATTACGAAAATGAGGTCAAAATGAAAATCCAAGATGGCGGCTAGGAAAATTTTAGGTTTTTCCGTCATGGGTGTCGTTTTCATGGTTTTTGGGGTCGCTGATTACGAAAAGAGGTCAAAATGAAAACCCTAGGTGGCGGTCAGGAAAATGTTTGGTTTTTCTTTCACGGGTGTCGTTTTCATGGTTTTTGAGGTCAAAATGAAAATCCAAGATGGCGGCCAGGTAAATTTTTGATTTTTCCGTTATGGCTGTCGTTTTATATATATATATATATAGTCGAAAAACCAAAATTTTCGTCGGCGCCATCTTGGATTTTGATTTTGAGCTTATTTTCGTAATCAGCGACCCCAAAAACTATGAAAACGACACCCATGACGGAAAAATCAAAAATTTTCGTCGGCGCCATCTTTGATTTTTATTTTGACCTCATTTTCGTAATCAGCGACCCCAAAAACCATGGAAACGACACCCATGACGGAAAAACCTAAAATTTTCGTCGGCGCCATCTTGGATTTTCATTTTGATCTCATTTTCGTAATCAGCGACCCCAAAAACCATGATAACGACACCCATGACGGAAAAACCAAAAAATTTCCTGGCCACCATCTTGGATTTTCATTTTGACCTCATTTTCGTATTCAGCGACCCCTAAAACCATGAAAACGACACCCATGACGGAAAAACCAAAAATTTTCATGGCCGCCATCTTGGATTTTCATTTTGACCTCATTTTCGTAATCAGCGACCCCTAAAACCATGAAAACGACACCCATGACGGAAAAACCAAAGATCTTCGTCAGCGCCATCTTGGATTTTCATTTTGACCTCATTTTCGTAATCAGCGACCCCGAAAACCATGAAAACGACACCCATGACGAATAAACCAAAAAATTTCATCGGCGCCATCTTGGATTTTAATTTTGAGCTCATTTTCGTAATCGTAATATTTGTATCACTGTAAAAGTTGAAAGTACCTACCTATTTATCGACGTGAGTATAGTAACTGAATTCATAATAACATTTCATAAAAAAATATTTCTTTGAATGCCATATCTATTACTTCGTAGATCTGTGAATTTTACTTGTATTCGTATGAAGTTTGCCAGGTGGCGCAAGTAATAGTTTACGAAGTATTGTAGAGGTGGGGTGCGGCAAAGAGGGAGCAAATGCTCAAGGTTATTTGCTCAGGGTACCACCTTAACTAGGTTGTGGAGGTCAGATACGCAGTCGCTCCATGTAAAATACTAGTATTCAGCTGCATCCGGTTAGACTGGAAGCCGACCCCAATATAGTTGGGAAAAGGCTAGGCAGATGATGACTGAAAGTCGAATAAACACGCCTGTATTGTTTTTCTAAAGATTTTTCCTCCACCTGACCTTTTTTAAGAACTCCACCAATACGGTCAGAAATTAAGTTATTTCGGTTAAAATGTGTAGGTACTGTATCTGCTAGTAAAAAAAAATAAAGAGCTATTATGATGTTTCAAATAAATAATTTAGTCATTATTCCACCACGATTGCTCCAAAATAAAATTTTAATCAATATTTTAAACAACATGAAAAAAAAAACATCCGTAAAAATAATTTCGAAGGTAAAGAAAACGTGTTGCGCTGACCCCAAATAAAATGGGATAAGGGCAGGAAAATGATGATATTTAAAGGAAAACTTTGTCCTTTTACTGTTATTACCAAAAATGTCAATAAATTAGAAGAAAATCAACAATTTTTAAAACAAGTATACTACTTGGATAACTTTTCATGTAAAAACATTTCTAAAAATTCGCTTTCATTTTTTTTTATTATTATAAATGAGCTTGCTCTTGACTTCAATCTTGCCCTAAGGGCAGAGATGATGTCGACGATGGAACGAGCTTACCCAGTAGAAGCCTGTTTACTCGCGACTTAAACAGATTAGGATTACATTTCCTTAAAAGAAATGGATGGAGGAAATTCTCGATAACATTTTTATAATCTTAAATTAAAATCTACGACGTCTGTTTTATAAGACACCTGAGACTTTAATAAAGATTAAAAGTGTCTGCGCCATTCACATTATTTATCCGCATTTTTATTAATATCTATTTATCTAATTTGGAAATCACAAAACGCATACTTGCAACACTATACACGCTATACTCTTCTCTCATTGGTCAAAATGAAGGATCAGACGTTCATTCAAATCCCTTCCGCCCGCTCTCATCTTCCTTCATCCACCAGTCCTACCTCAGCGTCAATAACAAGCGCACGTGAAATTGCCCTGCGCCCGCGCTTCCGCGACCGCCATTAAAAGACTCAAAAATCAAGCTAGAAACTGTAAATAGAAATGTGTGTGTGATCCTCCTCATATCATCTTGTGACACTTGGTGGTTTTTCGCTGAATCAACGTGCTCCAGAAAGCTGTGCTATCGAAGACATTACCTACGCTTTTTCCCATACCCAAAAACCGTGAGTACCATATTTCCATCCAAGTGTTCTGGTCCTTCTTTCCAAATAAAAAACAAAAAATTACTTCGCATATACACTACACTCATCAATCACAACATATTTATCACATTTATCTATTTAATCGCATAAAAACGCTCAAATACGCATCCGCTATTACTCTCGTCTATGTGACAAGCCCACGAGGGCACATTCCGCTAACATCTCATCAACGCTAAGTTATTTCTTTAAAAACGCATCATATTTTACCGCATTTAGCTATTTATTCGCATAAAAATACGCTCAAAACACGCATCCGCCATTACACTAACCTACGTGACTCGCTCACGAGGCATTTCCCGCTAACATCTCATCAACGCTAAGTTATTTATTCAAATACGCATCTTATTTCACGCTAAACACTCTATTGCTAAAATATTATAAATATATTTTAGTCATCGCACACATATTTCACAGGTTATCTCAACACATAACGCACACGGGCAAGTCCAATTTATTCTCGATATTTCGCATACATTCACTCATTTAAGTATTATTATTAACGATTATTAACTCGAATAGGCATTATCCCAACGCATAAAAATGGCTTCAAAGCATGGTAAATCCAAGGAGTCCGATAAGGAATCTTATGGCTCCGCAGAAGAAAATTCAAAAGTGCTTCTGTTTGAATCTAAGAAGGAAATTTTATTCAAAATGCTGCAATCAATTTATGACCTCGGTCGACAAGTTTCAGTAAATAGTTCATTAAAATCTCAATTTCTAGCTAGGATTAATTCCCTTGATCAAATTAGGACGAATTTTATTGAAACGCTTGATGCTTACAATTTAGCACTCTTGGAAGCTGGATCAGCTATTAACCCATTGACCGCCACGGTCAAGTAAGATGACAAGCCAAAAAGTACCTTAAGTCTGTCAGACTTAGGGCACTTTTTTGCTTGTTCGGCTTGTCGTCTATACGTGACTGTGGCGCTAAAAAGGTTAATTACCAGCCGTTGTCAGCATTTGATGAAATCTATTGTGAAATAAAAGCAATCGAAGCTAACCTTCTCAAGTCTCAAAATAACGAAAACAGCAGTAGTAAATTCGAGTTTTTAAATCGTAAATTGCCACCTTTAAAACTTGCTTCATTTGACGGCACGCCCAGCAAATGGACAATTTTTCATGAAAACTTTAAAAGTCTTATTCATGATAATTCGCATCTAACTGACGCCGAGAAAGTACAATACTTAATAGGGTGTCTCTCTGATAAGGCATTAACTGTTTGTTCGGGCGTCGCGCCTACCGCTAATAATTACCTACTCATTTGGAATGCTTTAATAGAAAAATACCAAGATACCCGCGTACAAGCTTCCATGTACTTACATCAAATGATTCAGTTTAAGCCTTATCAATCTATAGACACATTTATTGAGCAGTTCCATGCATCGCAAGCCGCCCTACGGCGCTTAAACATAAAGGATTTGTCAGATTTTATAATAACGGATATTGCACTCAGCAAGCTTGATAAAGAGGTCGTTAACCTTTTCGAACGATCACATAATCATATTGAAATACCTACTTTCGATCATCTTTCGCAATTCTTAAAAGAACAAAGTAAAATAATAACACTTCGTAATCAATCTAACCCCTCTAAAGTCCGTAATTATAATAGTGAAAATAATAAATCCACTTCTAATAAATATAAAAATAGCCAAACATTCGCGATCACTACCCAGGACGCATCCGTGCGTGCCTGCAAGGTGTGTTCGTCACCTGATTCACACCCACTTTACAGATGTTCTCGTTTCATGAATCAAAACGCAAAAGAAAGATTAGATCTAGTAAACAAACATAAGTTTTGTCGTAACTGTTTAGGATTTCATGATATTAAAATGTGCAAGTCAACAAATACTTGTTCGGTTTGCCAACGTAAACATCATTCGCTAATACATTTGGACAACTATCGAGGAACCGGCAACTCGCCGCCGCTGGTAACCGCGCCCCGCGCGCCCTCCGCCTCGCCCCCGCTGGTAGCCGCGTCCTCGCTAGCTGCCGCGACTGTGAGCACTGTGGGCTCGACGACGACGCCGCACGCGGAGCGCGTACATTCAGGCGCTTCGCATTTGTCAATGACTTCGGCTACCTCGTGCGTTGAAAATAATACAACTGTTTTGTTGCCCACCGCTTCCGTATACGCTTATAATAATAATAAACCTCATACTCTCCGCGTTTTCCTTGATACCGGCTCAATGAGTCATTTTATTACAAAGGCTTGCTGTAAACGTTTAAACTTAGAAATTACTCCTGACAAATCTTCCATTTTTGGGATCGGTCACGCTAAAATACCCTCGTTTGGAACTGCTACTTTTAAAATATTTTCCCGCTTTGATCACCGCTGCTATTATAAAATTCACGCTCGGGTTTTAGATCGTATTACAGACGACTTGCCCAACATATCTATAGATATCTCAAATCTCGCTTCATTACGCAATCTACCTATGGCTGATGACGCATTCCACGTTCCCGGTGAGATAGATTGCCTCCTTGGCAATGAACTTTTCCCGCTTTTGTTGGGCAGTGGAAAGGTAACTTTACCTGGCTCCTCGGTCGTCGCCGTAGAAACCACCCTTGGCTACATAGCCATGGGTCGGGCTGATTGTCAACCTAGTGTAACTCCGCGCGCTCGCCCCGCTCAAATAAATAAAAATAAAAGCGAGCAAACTTTTCTGTGTGCGGCTAGCACGCTTCGCTTAAATACGCTCACGCAACGCTTTTGGGAACTCGAAAGCGTCCCTAGTAAGGTTCACATGAGTCCTGACGATCAGGCGTGTGAACAAATATTTAAATCAACTTACTCTCGCGATGAAACAGGTAGATACACAGTGCAGCTACCATTTAAGGCTCCGTGTATAGACTTAGGAAATTCACACTCAACGGCGACGCGCCGTCTCCTTAATTTGGAGAAAAAGTTAGATTCTGATCCCGAGATCAGAACTAATTACAACGCTACGCTTCAAGATTATCTTGACAAAGGTTATTTAACCAAGGTCAACGACCCCTCTCTAACTATCCCGCATTTCTATATCCCTCACCGTGCAGTTTACCGCCCGGATAAACAGTCTAGTAAAACTCGCATCGTGCTTGACGCTAGCTGTAAAACTAGCTCAGGTAAATCACTAAATGATCTCCTTTATGTAGGTCCGAATCTACAAAGTAACATTTTCGATTTATTAATTAATCTTCGCATGTTTTCCGTTGCTGTAGTTGCAGATATCGAAAAAATGTATTTTCAACTTAATCTTTCCGCTGATCATCACGCATTTCAACGCATTTTATACAGATTCAATAAAGATTCTGAAATTTCAACTTTTGAATTTAACCGCGTTTCTTTCGGCGTCTCAAGCTCACCATACTTAGCTATGCGAGTAGTTCGCCAACTCGCATCTGACAGTCGGGAAAAATACCCACTCGCAGCTTACGAGGCTGAAAACCATATGTATATGGATGACTACGTATGTTCGCTAGATGGCGTTGAAATAGCTGAGCGGACATACCAAGAAATGGTCACCATGTTCAGGTCAGGCGGTTTCCACCTTGTAAAATGGATCTCGAATAGTTCCGAACTGTTAGATAAAATTCCTTCAACTCATTTAAATCCGCAAAATATTGAGTTTGACGCTGACGCGGATAATAATACAAAAATTATAGGTATGCAGTGGAATCCAGTAGAAGACTTTTTTCAATTTAAAATAAATGGTAATTCTCTTAAATGTACGAAACGTACCGTCTTATCAGCAACCGCACGGCTGTTTGACCCCTTAGGTCTTATAGGTCCAGTTACTGCATTCATGAAAACGTTAGTTCAGGAATGCTGGAAACTTGATCTTGATTGGGATGATCCTGTACCCGCTCACATTGAAAATAAATTTAGTCGGTTTCACAAAGAACTTCCCTATCTCGAAAAAATAAAGTTCCCGCGACATGTAGGTATCACCTCTGGTTCTCATGTCACTCTCCTCGGGTTCGCAGACGCCAGTGAGCGCTGTTATGGTGCCGCTGTTTACATAAGGGTTAGTTCTAACGATGAAGATAGCGGATCAGTCCTCTTATTAACTTCTAAATCTCGCGTCGCTCCGCTTAAAAATACGCCCTTAGCTCGCCTCGAGCTATGTGCGGCTCTCCTCTTAGCAAACTTGATCAATTCAGTTGTAGAAGTTTTAAGTAAACGCTGTAAAATTAATAAAATCTTTGCTTTTTCTGATTCAACAGTCACGCTCACCTGGATCCACTCGCCCTCGCACAAATTTCATACTTTTGTCGCAAATCGCATTGTTGAAATTAATTCAAATTTACCCGCAAAACATTGGTTTCACATAGATGGAACTGAAAATCCCGCTGACGTAGTTTCTCGTCCTATAACGCCTAAACAATTATTAGATTTAACGCTCTGGTTTAACGCTCCGCATTGGTTTTCATTCCCCTTATCTCAGTGGCCAATCAAACCATTTAAAATCAATTTAAATAATAACAATTCAGAAATAATGGAAACTAAAAATATCGTTCTCTCTGTTAAAATAACGCAAGAAGGTTCACAACCTATTCAATCTTTAATTGATCGCATTTCTAAATATTCTATTTTACTTCGTAGCGTAGTTTTAATATTACGTTTCTGCAAGTTAATCAATTCGCGTGGTTGTATCACCGTTTCGGATTTGGATGCTGCGGAAATACACCTTATACGTTACGTACAAGGTAGATATTTCTCTGAAGAAATTAGCGCGTTAAAATCTAATAAACGTTTTAAAAATAAAAGTCTCGCTAAACTCAACCCATTTCTGGATTCAAATAATATTCTCAAAGTAGGTGGAAGGTTAACTCATTCTAAACTGGATTATGGTCAAAAACATCCCATTTTAATTCCAACTAAATCACGCTTTACTCAACTCTTAATTGACTTTTATCATGTAAGTAATTTGCATACGGGTCCCGCTCTTTTATTAGCTATAATTAGACAAAAATTCTGGATTTTAGCTGCTCGTAACATTATAAGACAACGCGTACATAGTTGTAATCAATGCTTTAAAATTAAACCTCGAAATACTTACCCTCCTATGGGCGATTTACCTGATTTCCGTGTGTCACAAGTGAAAGCGTTCGTAAATACCGCTGTAGACTACTGTGGTCCGTTCTACGTTACGCATATCCGAAAACGCGGAATTAAGAGCCACAAAGCTTACGTTTGTGTGTTTGTCTGTCTAACAACTAAGGCAGTACACTTAGAGTTAGTCTCTGACCTAAGTTCAGATTTATTTCTCGCCGCTTTCAAACGGTTTATTTCTCGGAGAGGTCCCGTTGCTATGATTTATAGTGATGGAGGCACAAACTTTATTGGCGCAAAGCGCAAATTGAACGAAATTTACGAATTAATTCAATCAAAATCTCATATAAACTACATAGGTGAACAGTTATCAGAACATCGTGTACAATTTAAACATAGTCCGCCTTACGGTCCGCATTTTAATGGACTCAGCGAAGTTAATGTTCGTTGTGTCAAAACTCATCTTTTTAAAGTAATTGGCTCTCAAATATTAACATACGAGGAGTTTAGTACCGTACTCGTTCAAATTGAATGTCTTTTAAATAATCGACCTCTAAGTATTTTAAGCTCAGACCCGTCTGATATTAGTGCTTTAACGCCTAATCATTTTCTCAACGTAACACCGCTTAAATTTCTACCTGCTGAAGATGTCACAGACATTTCAGACAATCGCTTATCGCGCTATCAGCTTCTTAATAAGATAACTCATTCCTTCTGGCACCGTTGGAGTCAGGAGTACCTCACTTCCTTGCAACAGCGGGAGAAGTGGAACACACCGTCAAAGCCTGTTGAAGTAGGTACGATCGTTGTTATCAAAGACAACAACGCTCATCCGCTTTGTTGGCCTTTAGGTGTCATAGATGCGACTTATCCTGGCAAGGACAATATAATTAGAACTGTGAAGGTTAGAACTGCTTCCGGTACTTATATACGCCCAGTAGTGCGGCTCTGTCCCCTACCTACGCAATAAAATAGTATAAATTCCCTTTAACTCTATTTAAGTTTAAATTCATATGTTTAAGTTAAGTTTTTTTTCTCATAAATTTTCTAATAGAGGAAAACCTCTAGTCCGGGGGAGTTGTCTGCGCCATTCACATTATTTATCCGCATTTTTATTAATATCTATTTATCTAATTTGGAAATCACAAAACGCATACTTGCAACACTATACACGCTATACTCTTCTCTCATTGGTCAAAATGAAGGATCAGACGTTCATTCAAATCCCTTCCGCCCGCTCTCATCTTCCTTCATCCACCAGTCCTACCTCAGCGTCAATAACAAGCGCACGTGAAATTGCCCTGCGCCCGCGCTTCCGCGACCGCCATTAAAAGACTCAAAAATCAAGCTAGAAACTGTAAATAGAAATGTGTGTGTGATCCTCCTCATATCATCTTGTGACACTTGGTGGTTTTTCGCTGAATCAACGTGCTCCAGAAAGCTGTGCTATCGAAGACATTACCTACGCTTTTTCCCATACCCAAAAACCGTGAGTACCATATTTCCATCCAAAAAGACAGGAGATGTCGTAATAAAACGCCTGAAGGGAAGGATCTTTATATTACCATAAATTCTTTTCTTTTGTAGGCTGAAGCTTTTTTGACAACCTTTTTTTGCATTGACTTTATATTACTGCGTAAGGACTGAGCGGACCGCATGATAAAATGACGCCTCGAATTTGGTCCCAAATAGGTCTTGACTAAACCGAAGTTTAAAAGAAAATTAAAATTAAAATTTAACATTTTTTTTTATTAACATTTTAATGAAAGCTTTATATAATTTATTTTTATCTCGATAATACCACGCCACGCCGCTCATACAAGGTTACGTTTACGAGCAGCCTGATTAGTTCTTATAGATGACGTTAGTGTTTCTCTGTATGGGGAACGCATCGAGCAATATGTTCGGACGACCGTATCTTTAGTTTTTTTAGCAATGTTATTTTGACATTCGCGTGGTTACTAGTATTATTGCTAGTGACAATCACTCAATAGAACACGAGAGAAAATCGCCCCGTTCCATTTTTGATTTTGACACTAGAATGCTACCTGTCAAGCGGGCGTATGACACTACCCCTTGCGATCAGCGATACACTGCCAGCAAGAGCAAAAGTGCAAATAAAATCGTATAAAACAAACAAACACACAAACAACCTCTCACCCCAAACGCATATACCGTCTCCGTTCCGTCGTGGGTAAAAATTAGAAATTAACTATTTAATAAAAAACAATCCATCACTGGATGCAGTTTGGCATTTGAAATTTTATGGTGTATTTTAAATTATAATTATATTTGTTAATGAAGAGATAAACAGCTTTTAAAATTTGTTAAGAGGTATGTTTGAACATTTTTTTCGTGCATTAAAGTATGTTTAATTATGTTTTGAATTCCATCACGGTATGCGAAAAGGTCTTGAAAATGTCATATTTTTTTTGTTTGTCAAAATTATTTACGGTTTATGAGATACATTGCTTTAAAAAACCACCTTTTTGAAAATTTGCAGAAATCTCCGCCATAACGTGATTCATTATTATACTGCCTATTAATGTTGAGATTCTGCAAAAGCAGCCATTTTAGACCGCCATTAGTTAGGACATAGTGCATGTTTACGTACGCGCGGCGCGGCGCGCGGCGCGGCCGGCGACGCGATCCGCACTAAATTCAAACGTATGGCGGTGTATGAGTGCGTTCACGGAGAAGCGAATTTATACGCGATTGCTTGAATTTGAGGCGGCGGCCGCGGCGGCGAACGCGGCGGCGGCCGCGGCGACGGACGCGGCGATGCACGCGGCGGTTTATTCTCGATGAAGCGATGCCCGCGACGGAACTTGGCCTTGAAAATTCGCGGCGGCCGCCGCCGCGGCCGCCGCGCCGCGTCTCTATGTACACCGTCGTACATTGCCATACGTTTGTGTTTGCGCGAACGATGATATCTGCCGCTGCACGCATCGCCTGTCCGTGAACACAAAATTCGCTCGACGCGTCGCTCGACGCGTCGCCGGCCGCGCCGCACGCCGCGCCGCGCGTACGTAAACATGCACATAGAGCGATCATAGAGCTTATGCACCATCACGGGTACACATAGTTAGCAACGCTCGATCGGTTTAGTTACACAACTAGTTCTAGTTACGTTAATTAATTAATTATAATTACTCTTTAGAAACAACGTTTTGCCATCAATTAGTTTGTTTACACGTGTATTGGGTTAGCTTTGAGCTAAAACTATAGGATATAGGAATTAGAGAGATTCTGATGGTACTAAAGTTTTAATCCCGAACGTTTTCGATTTTGACACACCAATGCCCTTTACCCTTACTACGAGGACCTGACAATAGGGAGGTTTCCTGGCAAAAATAAACTGTTTAGTCCGTCAGTTAGATTATCAAAAAAAATACTGGATGTGTTTTAACAAATTAATAAAAATGTACGAAGATAAAACGCGTCAAAGATCATGAGTGGGGGCTTGTTACGTCACTTGCCGGTAAAAATGTACCTACTGCAATGTGACGTGACGTCACACGAGTTTTCGAAAGATTGTATCGTGTACATTTTTTGTTGGCGTGAAAAATGAAAAAAAATGGTTCCAATATTTTTTGGAAATCTATCCGACGGACTACTGACTAGTTATATTTTTTTGTCAACTACCATAATACGATTTTCTTCGTCTTGTCCCGTCTATCGTTTCTTAACATCGAATGTCTTTGAATCTCTTTTACATCTCAGAATGTCTATCCTAGCATCAAATGAAAAGTCTAGCTCAGGTATTGAAACTTTTGAGAAATACATTAAATGTCGTCTAGTTCGATTCAGTGACCACATAGATTGGTCTAGTCAAACTTAATAATTATTGATATTGAGTTATCAGAAATTGAAATTGCAATAGTTTCTCTAAGTTCGTAGAATCTCGAGTTATTGTGAAGATTGTGTTCACAGATATAGATAATACAGCAAGTCAACAACAACATTTATTATTATTTTCAGTCAACTTTGGTCCATAGATAGTAAGTACTTTACATTGCCATGTAGATTGTAGACTAAGACAAACATAAATATGATAAAATACTACTTATTTGTGTTAGAAATAGAGCTTCAAAACTATGTTAGTAACACTTCATTTGAGCACTAAGTCACTGTGCGATCAATGTAGCACTTGCCCGCGGAAGCGACGAAACATCACTCGCTGCGGCCAAAACTCCTCTTCCAAGACGGGATCCTAGATAAAGAAAAAACACACTACTTCGTGTGTTACTGTCGCAGTAAGCTAATTTGTTTAATTTTAATTTTTTAATTTTATTTATTAGGGAAAACAAACAATTACACATTAAGACTTACATAGAAACATAGGATACAGAAATAATACAAATGTGAAATCAACCACGTTTTCCACAGATACGTAATGAGACAATTTGGTTTTAACACTAGCGTTGTAAACAATAAAAAGAGGAACATAACATAAAAATAAACCACATATCATATTATCAACAAAGCATAAAGCTGCAACAGTGCCGCAGAAGTGTTAATACTGTGTCACGTTAATTTTTCAAAATGTTAAGTAAACTTAGTCGAAACTTTCCATGTGGTAAAGCAAACAGATCCAAACTAGAGAAGTTCTTATTAAAATTGACAGCAATGCGACGAAGAGGCGCACGCAAGCCGGCATTTGTACGACTGGAAGTAGTGGCAAATACAGGTCGTGCGCGCACCTCACGTCCCTGGCATGTTCTGGGAACTATATAACACAACTTGTTACTAATACTCAAACACTCATATGAGTTATTACATAAGTCGTACAAAAATGTAGCTTCAAGAAAAGTACGCCTTGAATTCAAGGAAAGCAGGTTATACTTTTTAAGTAATTCACTATAAGAGAGATAACAACTTTTGAAACAGCGATAATGCATAGTCTTCAAAAATTTACGTTGTATGCTTTCTATACACTCTACATATTTATTGTAGACTAGCTGTGCCCGCGACTTCGTTCGCGTGGTTGTCGAAAACTAAAATGCGTCGCTTAGACAAAAGTACATTAAATCATTGCCCTGCGTTATCTTACTGACGCTTTAGAAAATAAGAATAGGGTAATGCAAAGCACTGACTATGTCTAAAATTAAAGTTAGATGTATGGATGTTTGTTAATCAACCCCGTCAGAACGGCCGAACGGATCTTGATGAAATTTGAAACAGAGTAGAAGACTGAAACCACGAATGTTCCTTCAAAGCCCTTTTTTTTTTGTGGGTGGAAAATCATCGAATAACCCCCCCCCCCCCCCGCTCTTGGGCAGAGCGAAGGGCAGTGTCAGACTTCTATTGACTAAAAACCAAACCCATGTTCCTTCATCGCCGCCCCGACGGGTTCCTTCAAAGCCCTTGTGCCGAGGGCGCGGTATCTCTTTCGAACAACCCGCAGCCGCGTGGTTTAGGTAGCCTGACTTGAGTCTTACAAAATTTGCACTTTATATTTCACAATCGAATCCCTTGATCCGAAGTGTTTGAGCAAACTCACAATCTTTTTCAAAGACCTATCTAACGACACCCCACACTATGGACTTCGCAAGAAAAACATCCCCTCTTTTAATTGTACCTTTATTTTATTTTACGGCGTAACTCATCTGTTTAATCAAGCTAACTTACAGCTTCCTAGTACTACGCTAGTATTTTAATATCTGTGACCGCGGTAAATGAACAACGCCATCTATCGAAGACGAAGATAAACTGCTAAAATTGAATGCATGGAAAGCGATCAATCACACTATAGGGTTTAGGCTATGTAGACTTTGAAAGCAGCATCATTTAGACTACCTATCTACAGAGTACCTTTAGCTATCATAACTTTTTTAAAGTTATCTTTTGAAGGCATTTATTAATAAGTACCATATGCGTTTAATAGATGTCGTTACATGTCTCATTCTTGATCATAATGATAAAGTTCTTCTTGAAAACTATAAATTGAAATATCTTTTGATAGAGAGCACCGATTAAGATGAAACAAAGACTAAGTAATACCCCAAGTTACGCACAATATTTATGTATAAAAGTTACCTACATTAGTTACGTAAATTTCATGTGATGCTTAGTCATCGAAACAGACAAACAGACAAACAGATAAACAGACAAACAGATAAACAGACAAACAGACAAACAGACAAAAATTCCAAAAATGCTGGAAATGAGTTCTGTTGGTTATACTTTAGCACCCTGACAATTTTTTTTTAAAATATTTTCAATGTACAAAAATATTTTGTCTACAGATTTATTATATGTATAGAAGGGGTTCCACACAGGGACTGCATATTCTAATTGAGACCTAACTAGTGATCGATAGAGATATAAATATGTACTAGGGCGTTTAAATTCCGTGGATGATCTCATCACAAAGCCGTACATGCGGTAAGCATTATTTACAATTTTATTAACATGTGCGTCCAAGTGCAGTTTATCGTCAAGTAGTATTCCCAGGTCGCGGATCAAACTCTCCCTTGCCAGAGTTTCACTGTGTATTGCATAGGGATATTTGAATATATTTTTATTTTTAGTGAAGTTAGATACAACAACATTTGGAAATACTTAGTTGGAGTTTGTTTTTAGTACAATAATCTGCCAGGCGATTGAGGTCTTGTTGAAGCAGTTGACAGTCAAGTATAGTTTTGATGGGTCTAAAGACTTTAAGGTCATCTGCGTAAAGTAGGAATTTTGAATTATGAAAGCACATGTCAATATCATTGATAAATATTATAAACAACAAAGGGCCCAATATCGAGCCTTGAGGTACCCCTGATGAAACAGTGATTGATTTGGAATGGAAACCATTAACTACCACTTTTTGCGTTCTATTTGTTATCTAAGATGAGAACCAACGGAACAAATCCCCACGAATACCATTAAATGCTATTTTGCCTAGAAGTAATTTATGATCGACCTTGTCAAAGGCTTTACGGAAATCAGTATAAAACAACAAAGTTACTACTCAAGAACTTAATTCTAGACTTCTAGACATATAAAGAACAAAAAACGTAGTCTACTTTGAATAGTATGTATGTATTACAAGTGCTAATATGACGTCCTATTATAATTATAATCAAAAATTGCCACGCTAAGTTTTCATACGGATCCATTGAGTTATAATGTACTAGCGTACAGTACATTATAACTCAATGTACGGATCGTGAATTCATGATACTTGTGTATTCTGACCGTATTCTGTCAATTTCTGACATCTCAAATCAATGTCAATCAGAGATTTGACAGCTGTAAACAGGATTTCTGAAAGATCATCAGTTGAACTAGAACAACATAAATCACAATATTTACTGCTGTGAATCTGAAATCAGTCGGACCGAAATAATAAAATTATTATGCAAACAATTTAGCCGACTTTAAAATAAAAATATTATGCGTGCCATGTGCAAATAAATTTTAAATGGTACCTAGCTAGTGAATTGTTTGTTCTATTCAAATATTACGAGAAAATTAAGTCTTGGTTCCTTTTGTTTGCCGCCGACACCCATGTAGCTGAGCCCAGCCATGGAACTAATAAGTACTAACTACTAAGTGTATTAGGTCCTCGAGGCCATCCTATGGACATAATAAGTACCTGCCTTGCTCGTCTAATCGTCTTTTATGACTCTCACGAGCCATTACTACGAACATTGTGGAGTTTATTGCAATTCCACCGGAAAAATCACCGAAAGTCACCGGAACGTTGCGGTCTCTCTATCGATTGAGAAATATTCTCCCAGCACACATCAAGGCAATGCTTGTGCAGTCCCTAATCTTCCCCATTATTGACTATGGTGATATGTGCTACTATGACCTGAATGCAGATCTTCTCAATAAACTTGACCGGCTTCTAAATAACTGTATTCGATTCGTTTTCAATCTTCGCAAGTATGATCATGTGTCAGAGCATCGATCGCTTCTGAAATGGTTACCTATACGGCAGCGCAGAGCGTTGAGAGCTTTGACAACCCTGTTTTCTCTTCTTCACAAACCCACTTCCCCTTCCTACCTGACCTCTCTTTGTCAGTATTTATGCACTGCGCACAGCAAGACTCTTCGTTCCGCCAATAATCGCCTTTTACGTTGTCCTTCTCATCGATCTGGCTTCATAAGTCTTCCTTCTTTGTCCAGGCGGTTTTCCTTTGGAATGACCTCCCTCAGGATATTAGGATGGTAAACACTCAGTTCACTTTCAAATTAAAAGCTCGTGAACACATTCACAAGAAGTTGGCAGATTCGTCTCAAAATTAAGTTGTTTTAGTCTTTCTTGCTTATCTTTCAGAACTTTATATATTTTATGTATGTATATATGTATGTATTTATTCTTATTTCATAAGTATATATCTTTTCTAACATGATTTTCTGTTTTTGCACCTACTGTGTATTGTCTCTGCATCACCCTAAGGTAGACTGGTAGAAAATGCCCAAGGCATTAAGTCCGCCTTTGTACGTTTTGTTGTGCATAAAGTTTAATAAATAAATAAATAAAAATGTTAACGTGTCATAAATGTAACAAGAATGGGAGCTCGTCACGGCTCGTAGCTTCATAATAACAGGCACACAGGGCCCCGAGTCTGCTATTCAATAGTGTCAGAATGGTCGATCATTGATCTCATAATGGTTGATTGATGACAAGCCAAAAAGTACCTTATGCCTGTCGACTTAAGGTACTTTTTGGCTTGTCGTAAATCAACCATTATGAGATCAATGATCGACCATTCTGACACTATTGAATAGCAGACTCGGGGCCCAGGTCTATGGAAGGTCAAGGTACGCTTACTTAGGTTGGACGGTGGATGGGTAGCTTGGAGTCGGGAGAACTCTCTTTGCCTCGGTCTCGTGGCACAGGGACCAATTGAGCTACGGCTGTCATTTACAGTGTAATATTGTCAGCCGTTACAGGTAGAGAGAAGTCTGTAAGTTTGTCAACCTAGGGGTAGGGGCAAAGGGGTATCGTCGGGGATGCGGGTTGTTTGAAAGAGATACCGCGGCCTCGACATAAAGGGCTAAGAAGGAACATGGGTGGTTTTTAGTCAGTAGAAGTCTGACACACCCTACCGCTCTATGAGCGGGAGGAGTCATTTTGATGATTTACCACACCGCCAAAAAAAAAAAAGTGGGTATCATGATAAACGACCTTACCATAGTTGCAAAACTTGCAAATGATGATAAAATTCTGACACAAATGACATTCCATTCATCATTTTCCCGCGCTTTTAAAAAAAACACCATTTTGTTTAATGTGTTCTACTATCTTTGCTCAACAGGCAAAAGAAATGGTCTAGATTCTAGAAGAACGTTGACAGGACTTTGGTTGTTGAACATTGTTGAACTTGTTGACAAACATATTTTGTTAAATGGTTGTGAAAAAATAAAATGGCGGATTATAAAAGTCATGTTCAATTAAAGTTACTCTACCATACACTACATGCGTCTTCAAAGGAAGTGATCTAGTAAATCTAAGTAAACAACATCGTTTAACTTTAGTAATCTATCTGTGGCGGAAGTAGGAATGAACTGGGAACTACTTCCGTCTGCAGATGACTTGATAAAGTGTAGTGGACATTGAGTAGGAGAAGACAGAAGGGTGACACGTATGTACTTACAAGAAAATTATTTTTAACGTATGGGGTCATGCTTGTTGAGAGAGACCAACCGTCGATTAATTATTTATAGTTTCCAGTGCCAGGAGGGGGTTTTTAGTGCCAGGGTTTCATCTCGTGCCCGTCGGGGCCGCGGATTATAGAACGAGATGACGTGGCCTTCGCGCAAGGGCAAAGAAGGAACATGGGTTCGGTTTTTAGTAGAGATGAAACGGATATCCGGTATCCGGCCTATCCGGCCTTGTTTTCACTATCCGGCCGGATACCGGATAGTAAAATTAAAAAAAAAAAACCATTTAAATCAAAATAATTATGTATTGCCATATTGGCGATCGTGTTTTTGATGATGACATTTCTATCTATCAGAATTCAAACATAAAATCACGACGACAAGTGATAAACAATGAAATAAACAACAAACGAACTGAGAAACAAACACAAACTGACACGCGCGATAACACTCGAACGCCCCCGAGTCGACCCGATCTCCGCTTACGTGCGTCCCGAAATATTTCAAATCTCGTTCACCGCGCCAATATTCAAATCAAACTGATCGCGTCAACGCAATAAAGTGCCGAATATCCGGCGCTCCGGCCTAGTAGCTTGCCGAATATCCGGTATCCGGCCAAACTACTATCCGTTTCATCTCTAGTTTTTAGTCAGTAGATGTCTGACACTCCCCTTCGCTCTGCCCAAGAGCGGGGGGGGGGGGGGGGAGTCATTTGATGATTTTCCACCCACCAAAAAAAAAAAAAAGGGTTTCATCTCGTGTTAGTAAGAATATCTCTGGCTTGGAAAATTATGAGTCTGCCAGAAAGATCATCAGCTGCGACTAGTGGATGCTACCTGTAGTTTTTATTTAACAACAAAAATTGAACCTTCTGTCACCACTTTCTATTGTGTGTCCCGCCATAATCATAATAGACAATCAAGTTGTTACGTAACACTTTGACCTTTATAATTATACATAACTTCGTTTTGTTATCAATTCAGACAGTTATTCTTGAGTTTAAATTGTGGTAATGACTTCTTCGTAATATCACAGTATAATATGATAATATTACCGTGGTAATATTGTCGCGTTAATTAATTGGGTACGCTTTGGAAAACAAATGATTTATCTTTTAAAATATAATTCTACTGTACGTGTTTGTCACTGAACTCCTCCTAAACGGCTGGACCGATTTAGATGAAACTTTTTGGGGATATTCATTCAATGGGTTCTGGGATGGTTTGAAAACACAATTGGACCCGGTAGGTGGCGCTGCTGTCAGGGCAGGACGACGTCCGCTAGTTAATTATAAGTTTATAAACTGATCACTAATTATTTTTTTATTATTTTTCTCTTATCCTTGACATCACATCACTCTTATCATCGAAAGCCTGTATCAGGGAGAGATAGCTATTATGTCGGAGTTTCATGATCTAATCACACCCTGTAATATTATGACCAATGGGGCTCTTAACAAAAAAAATATAATTAGTCCGCCAGATAGATTTCCAAAAAATATTAGACACATAATTTTTCTTTTTTCACGTAAACAAACAATGAAGACGATACAGTGCTTTGAAAACTCGTGTGACGTCATATTCTAAGACATTAGTATGACATTTCTTAGCGAGCAGTGACGTCACAGCCTCCCACTCAAATCTTTGACTCGTTTTTCGTAAATTTTTATTGATTTGTTAAAACAAAAAATACGTATCCAATATTTTTCGATAATCTAACAGACGGACTAATTAAAATCATATTTTTTTAAGTTAGTAAACATCCCTATTTTTTTATTACTTTTAGACTGCTTCGTTGGTCTAGTAGTCTAGACAAGAGCGACTGCTGAGCTAGAGTTTTGGCTTCGATTCCCGGGTCTACTATAAATGTCGGTGTAGGTACCTGCTATTAGGTACGCCTCTGCCTAATCCTTCGGGGATTACAGGCGTTATGTTATGTGATTTCCTTTGGCAATGGTTTTGCAGAAAAATAATAAATGCCTATGGTTGACTCTGAAGAGTCGAGTTGAGAGGTTTTATAAATGATGCGGGTTGTACGAAAGAGATAGGTACCGCGGCCTGGATACAAAGGGCTAAGAAGGATCATGGTGGTCTTTAGTCAGTAGAAGTCTGACACTCCCTACCGCTCTGCCCAGAGTGGGAGGAGTCATTTGATGATTCCCCAAATCCCCACCCTAAAAAAAAAGGAGGTTTTATATACCACTGGCGCTAAATGTTTATTTGCGGAAATTGCCTTTCAGAAACACAACTTTTGATATGACATACAAATAAAATCGTTTTAGCAAAAGTAAAATTGAATACGTGGAAACGTTTTGAAAGCAAACATGCCTCGAAATTACATAAACATCAAAGATTTGAGAGGGTAAGTAAAATATATTATGGTTAACATAAAACCGACTTCAAAAACACAAAAATGTCAAAAATAAACTTCAGATGAAAAATCAGCTTCTGAATTCGGTGACTTGTTTGTTTGATTTCGATTTCTTTTTGCCACCGACTTCAGAAGCAGATTTCCGAATAATTACGAAAATAATTTCGAATCGTCAAACATACATAAAAAACATACATACACACGAATAGACAACCTCCTCCTTTTTGGAAATCGGTTAAAAAATTAAGTAAGCTAGCCCTCCTATTCATGAAAATAAGCATGAACATTCTTAATATTTGCCGAAAAATTTACATCGGACAACACGGCATCTGATAAATAAATATTAACTTTTCATAAATAGTCAGGCAAAGGAAATTAAATCATTAGTCCTTTATCAATTTTGACGTGTTAATTAATTTGTCCCGAAACTCGACCTTTCGTTGTTTAATTTAAACAGTTCTTTCACAGTAATTTTTACCCATGATTTTCCAATTTCCATGGCTGATCGTGATGTTTTAGGAGTATTAAGGAACAGGGTATGTTATTATTATTATAGTACCCTTTTCCTTTTATCTGTGGTCGGCTCACCATGTCTTTTTGACCGACTTCCAAAAAGGAGGTGGTTCTCATTTTATTTTTTGTATGTTTGTTTTCGTTTTCAAAATTCATTTGCATTCGAAAGAGTATACTCCCGAAGTGGTCCCATTGTCGAAAAGTCAGGATCTGATGATGGGATCCCAGGGAAATCGAGGGCAACCCTCAAATTTTAAAGGCACTTGTTAGATTTTTCATATACATAATTTGCGTCTGATAATCATAATATCATGTGGATGCACTGATGATGGAAGGTACAATTCCTCAACGGTTAGGACTTTAGGAGTTGAAAGAAAATTATTTCCGCCGACTCATGCTTTCTCTGACAAGACTATTAAAATCACAGTTATTCTCGAGGTGTTATGGTTGCTTTTACATTGCAGCTGTCAGAGGTAAACTGTGAACGGACTATATGAGACTAATAAAATTAACGATATACCTAATAAAATTAATGCCTTCTAATTAATCTTTTGCTTGAAGTTTTTTAAGTTAATTAATTTCATGCTTGATTTAGTGAATGTATTTGGTGAGTTTAGATTTATATACGCGGAATAAATAATAACTGCTGTTCGGGTCGATCTTCAGGCTAAACCACGCCACGCTTGCCAATGTTGGTCCGCGGATGAGTAACCAATAATCGGGATGTTTCTCGACTTAAAAAATTGATTCTGTTTAGTTCGTCTGTTAGATTATCGAAAAATATTGGATTCATTTTTATGTTTTATCAAATTAATAAAAATTTACGAAAATAAATGATCAAGAGTGGGGGCTTGTGACGTCACAGTCTGGGAAAAAAATGGACCAAACTGTGACGTCGTCGCACGACTTATAGAAGCACTATATAGTCTTCATTTATTGTTTACGTGAAAAAAGAAAAAATACGTGTCAAATATTTTTTGAAAATCTATCTGACGGACTAATCCGGTTTTTTTGTCAACTACCCTATTGCTGTATGTTTATCGAGTTATCTCCGCGTCGTGTGATGATGACTTTAATATTGAAACCGTTATTTGACGAGAAAATAGCTTTTAATCTTCTAAAGGATGTTATAGCAAGAAAGGAGGTTTCTTATGAGATGCAGTGTAATAGAGAAGCATGGAAGAATAAGAGTCCAAACACTTATTCAAATGGGATAAGGGCAGGAAACTGACGATGTTTTAAATACGTTTCAATGCTCACAACTGGGGTCAACGGTGGCCCAGTGGTGTCGGTCCCGATTTACGAACAGTAGGTCGTGGGTTCGAACCCAGGCAGGCGCATTACTTTGTGTAATTTATTTCATCACCGCTGCTCTCAAAACGGTGAAGGAAAACATCGTGAGGAAACCGGCATGTCTTAGAACCAAAAAATTCGAAGACATGCGACATCTCCCACCCGCACTGGGCCCGCGTGGTGGATTATAGCCCATCCCTCTCCTAGAGAGGAGGCCTGAGTCCCTGCAGTGGGAACATTATAGGCTGATGATGATGAAGCTCACAACTGTAAATATGATCCCATATTTACTGAGATAATTAATATTTTCCTTATTTTTTTTGACGAACACGTGTACCTTCCTTTGATAAAGTTTAGTCTTCTGAAAGCAAATTGCTAAGGATAATAAATTCAGAACTTCCGAGGGATTAAAATAATTTGATCAAAAGTTATAATTTATGGTAATGTGATTTCGCAAAAATAGATATGAAGTGAATTATATTATTTACTAGCTGATGTCCGATGTCGATTATCGTAACCAAAAGTAATCTTTTCATCCCCCCGTTTTAACCCCATTTTTCGCATTAAAAAGTAGCTTATGTCCTTTCTCATGCTCTAGATTATCTATGTGCCAAATTTCTGTAGTAGTTTGGCGTGAAACCACTACAGACAGATTTACTTTCGCATTTATAACATTTAGTAAGGAAAGGTTTTTTTTTAAGGATTCTGTCTCTCTTCTTATTTATGTTAGTAATGTTTATTAGGGCAATAGGGTCGCCCCTTATTACTGTTTATGCGACGTGAACATAATTGGCGAATTATGGGCGTAGTATTATCAATTACGTGAGGAACATCATTCTCCTGCCCTTATCCCTATTTAATTGGGGTCGGCGCAACATGTCTTCTTCTTCCATACTTCCCTATTTCTCGTCATGTCAGCAGTCACCTACTTCTAGCCATATCATCCTTCACACAGTGAGGAACGTGGACGTGGTGCTAGGCAACTCGTGGTGCTAGGCAACTGGGCATAAGTATCTCAGTTGTATACGTCCCTGTGTGCCTATTGGCCTTGTTCTGTTCTGTCTCCTGCTGATATGGAGGGAAGTGGAAACTATGTTTTTTCCTACTCCTCCGCTATTCTTTTCTGATTAATTTCGTTGCGGGATCCAAGACAGTTAAATCATTTCTCTGGGACTTCGTCGAGCTTCATTGTCTCGGCGCTTTTCTTGTGGTCGCCACTGTTGATTCTGGCTAACAGGAGTTACAGTGGTTTGGGAATAGTGTGGCGGGCTTGTCCCAAAAAAAAAACAGTGAGGAACCCGTGGCTTAATAACTGCGGCTCTGTCAATCTTCAGGTTAAGCCGCCATTGACTAGGCTGGTTCGTGGGTAGGTGGACCACCCATTACCGTCAAAAACAAATGTATGTCTGTTATCTACAAGGCCACATTGTAGCGAATTGATGCCCTAAGCGAAGCTTTATTTTCGTTGCTAAGGCGCATTTGTTTTTGACGCTCGACGCTGACTCTTGCAGCACAAGGCGAATTCGCTTGGAGTGTCGCATTTCGTGGCCCTTGGGTTACGAGTATCCTCCGTGCCGCGGAAAGTACGTAAAACCGCTGGTTTCAAATTTCATTTTTGATTAGATCTTTGACAGTCGTTAGTGGCCCGAAACTCTAACAACCGGTCTTACCAAGGGATATCGTATTACCCAGTATTAACTGGGTGGTGGAGAGGAGGTCAGATAGGCAGTCGCTTCATGAAAAGCACTGTTATTCAGCTGCATGTGGTGAGATTAAGAGCCGACCATAAGATAGTTGGGGAAAGGCTAGGCAGAACATAATTTTGAGCATTTGACGCGTGATGATTTATTTATTTATTTATTTAACACTAATTATAGCATCATTACAGAATATTCCAATTCGATGCTATAAGACACAAAAAAATAACAATTAAATTAAAAAGTAAAATTAAATTAAACTACAGCTATGTTTACAGGAACAAAAATAATAAAAAATAAAGTTACCTTCCGTGGATCATCATCATCTTTCGTTCATCCTCTCACAGAAACTCAAACATACACGGCATACATCAATCCACTTAGATGCAAACAAATCACATTCAGGTGTCGATGCCAGTAGAGAATTCAGCATGGCAAGGGCACGAACTAAAGGAGAATTAGAGTGGGATACAGTGCGTGCAGACGGAACATCTAATAAATTGTGACGACGTGGTCTCAGTTGGTACTTGGGCACGGGAGGAACAAAAAGTCTTATAAGCTGAGCAACTAGTTCGGGGCAATCCGACTCACCACGAAGGACACGACAGGCAAACATAAGTAAAAAGTAATTACGCCTGACTTCGAGTGAATTGAATGACAACATTCCTAGTAAAAATTTTGTGGGATACAGAAAGGGATAGTATCCAAACAGTTTCTTGAATAAAAACCTAAGGAATAACTTTTGAACCTTCTCTAGAAGCAAAGCGTAAGTAAATTCAAAGGGGTTCCAAATAATTGAAGCTGACTCTAATTTACTTCTGACTAAAGCCATATAAACTAATTTTATTGCCAGAGGGTTGTTAAATTCACGCACATTACGTATTGTGAAACCTAGCCTTCTATATGAATCAGTGGCGAGGGATTGCATATGATCATGGAAGGTTAGTCGCGAATCAAATAAAACGCCAAGATCTTTAACTGAATTAACTCTTGCAATCGGTTCTGTACCTAAAAAATATTGTACAAGTCGATATGTTAAGACAGTTATTAACAGTTGTTTTGTGCATTGTCTTTCTATGCCTAGTACACGACAAACACCAACATTCGGCATGTAAAACGATCAATTTACAAAATTCATTCATCATTCTCAAAAATCATTAAAACGTCAATAGACAATAATTTTCCTAACAATTTTCTTTTGACAGCAAAAAGCGCGGCAAGAAAAAAACAGCAGTATAATTCCGCAAACATTTCACATTTTTTATCAATTACAAATCACTTTCGCTACGAATAACGCTTGAACGCAAAGATGGCGGTAGTAAACTCGTAACTCACATCGGCATTGCGTAATATTACGTTTTCAAAGAGAGTGAAAGTTTTAAAGCTATTGTTGATTGTAATTGTGTCTTCAATTACTTTGTCAGCTATTTTAACTGTTATCCTACGGCCTGGTTGTCAAGTTAGAGGTCTAATGATGTCACTGTAATTTTTTAAGTCGGCCATTTTATTGTTATTCTTGACACGTAAATTACATAGGACATCGTTATTGTAATAATACAGCTTACGTAAGAAGGTGAGTCTGAGGAGTTGGTGGCAAAAAAATCAGACAGTGATTGATATGGTCCATAAGTATTGTGCATCAAGTGTTTAAACTGACATGGTCACCAACACTATTATAAATATTGAAAACGGGATATTTACCATCGAACTCGAAACTAAAAGTAAACAATAAATACCCCCTTTTCAATATTAATAATAGTCATATTATTTTAGTAGATAGTAGGTACTTATAGCTATGTTAGTATTTCAAATAATTACTTTTTTGGACATGCATGTGCGACCAATTCCACACGAACGACGAATTGGTCGCACATGTCTTACCGTGATGTCGGGCAGTGGACAGCCACTGCCCGACATCACGGTAAGAAACATGTTGGTGCTACCCTTTACCCAAAACCACTGGTTGCCGTATTTTTGCGAAGCACCGCCTAAATAAACACAGCCCATGGATGAATTCATCAAGGGGAAGCTACGGTTGCCAAGGTCAGTGGATGAGCAACCAGCAATGTCGTACCGAGACCGTTCCGTGCCTTGGAAAGCACGTTACGCCATCAGTCTTGGCTATCGGTCGTCGATCTTGAGCTGTCTTATAGTACCGATACCGGTTCCTCAGAAACCGGAATTATTCACCATGTTATTATTTTACCTACTAACTGTAAACCACTGGGTGTTGCTAAACCAAATGTGATGCTGATAACAATAAACAGATTTTTGAATCCACTAAAGGAGTTAAAGTTTGATAACGCATGTAAGTTCGTAATTTTATGGGCTTGGCCGGAGCTGCGGGATGTCCGCAAGAAATTCTTAGCGCTTTGTGTTCCGTGGCTCCGGAACACAAAGTGCTAAGAAGGAATATAGGTGATTTTTAGTCAGTAGAAGTCTGAAACTCCCTTCCCCTCCGCCCAGAGCGGGAGGAGTCATTTAATGATTTGCCAAGTACCAACATTAAAATAAGAGGCACACGATTGGTTTTCACACACATAATTCTTTAGCATTAACTCCATATTCGTTCCTAATTCATCAAAGCCTCTCATTATCATAAATTATAGCATTCCCACAGCTGGGACTCCGGTTTCCTCTCTATAAGAGAGGCTGTGGTGGAGTGGGCAGTAATCCACCACACGATCTTCGAATTTTCGATTCTAGTTAGCTCTCAGTTTCCTCACGATGTTTTCCTTCACCGTTTTAAACGGCGTAATAAGGATAAATTAAATCTTCAAATTCGGTCCTGATTGAGCAAAGCCTCCCCTCATTCAGTCTTAAAGGAATTGATTAGTCCTGTATATAACGTTAAATGCTTTTGAATACAGGCAATTAGGAAGACATTCAATATGGCTTCAAATTACATATTATTATTAAGACTGCCTAAATAGATTCATTAGTAAGCTTGTGGATAAATAATATCAAAACCTCGTGTCGCAGAAGAAGTTAAATCCGATTTTGCTAACAATTTCAAGAGTTTTTTTTGGGTTCCGTATCTAAAAAGGTAAAAAAAGGAACCCTTAAAAGATAGAGAAAGAGAAGAAGAAGGAACGGGTGGACCTGGCAAGTTGTCATTTTTACCAGATATTGAGGTCTATTTATAGTCCCTTTAATAAAATCGAGGTCCTGAGCGAACACGATAAAAAGATATGGTCCCACGACACGAGTCACGACTAAGTTTTTATTTCATTAATTATATTATCTTGTATGTTTGCATAATTATTTATAACTTTTTAAAGATTTTTTTTTATTCATTTTGTCTCTTTAGTAAATCGGAATATTATCTTACCCACTATTATAAAATTAGAATCTGGTTCTTCTAACCTTACAGACATTTATTATCATGTGTGGGCAGTATACGAAAAATAAACAATTTTAATCAATTATTTGTTAATTATAGAAGAAATATTGTTGTTGTTATATTCTTTATATTATGTTGGAGAGAACGTGAGCGTGTCTGTATTTTAATTTATTATTTCATTTTATTTCTTTGATACCTAGTTAATTGTTAATTGAGTAAGTATATTTATATAATAATACTTTCTTTACTTTTTGCATGCCGTAAGGTAGAGTGTGTTGAAACCGTTTTACAATGTTACCATCTTATTTTGTACGTGACATGTTCTTTGCAAAATGAATTATTTCTGATTTCTGCAGTTTGTTCCACCACTTCTTATTCCCAGCTCAAAATCTCGAAAGTGTCGAAGGGTGGGCGTTTTGGGAGACTGTATCTACTATCTTGTGAAAAGTGTAATTTGAATAAATAACTTTTGTTTTTGATTGCTTTTCATTTTGTAAGGATTTGTGTTTGTGGTGTTGTGAAAGTCTGCCCACTCCCTTAAGACGCTGTCAACACCAAATGGCCTTGAGGATTTGTCACTGTCACACACACTGTCTATTTGTATCGGAGTAAACGAGAGCGCACTATTACTGTTACTGGGCCGGCCAGATTTTAGAAGAAAATAATGAATAAATATTGATTTAAAAAAAAAATATGGATTATTTGTGAAATATGACTCGTCAGCGGTTTAGGTATGAATATGTTGACTTCATGTTTTTAATTGCAGACCCATACGAAAAAAAAATAAAGACATAGAACCGCTTAACGATGATTTTAAGACCAATCTTTGCAATTATTTTCTATCGAACCGATTTCGTCCAATTAAGTATCGAGTCCATCCACGGTCTTTGAAATATGATGAATAATAACATATATTTTTTTTTAATGTGCTAGAACAAACAGTTTTTCTTAAAAAACTGCTTAAATAACATCAGTTTGGTGTTGTCAGCCCCGAAAAAGGTTATTGTCAAATAAATCAATCATATTTTTAATGTTAACGTGTATGATCGACTCACATTTTTCCACTTTCAAAGGTTAATTTTTACCTGCTTTTTCCTTACTATGTTTATATATCTCCTTACTATGTCTTTAACGAATTTCCAATATTGTTAACGAAAATAACATTTCGTAAAGGTGAAACTGACATGTAACAAATACTAGGACGACGGGCCGATAGGCCCTATCCAAGTTCGGTATTGTGAAAATTGTCGTACTTAAAACCTACTAGGATTCCGTCCCAGGAAACCACTATAATACCTATTTCTGCCAACTGCGTTCGTTAGTTTAAAGGGTACGACTGCCACTGACACTTTTGTCTCTGGTTTACAGGCAACGCGAGGTTTTAGAAACGTGACCAATAGTACTAAATAGGTATAGATCGAAATAAACGTGGTGAAAGAGACAGACCTTACATACAAACATGCAGGATTAAGGACAGGTTTTTGACATATTCCTTCGAATTTATAGCTGTGTAAGTAAGTATCTTGAGGCGCCTGATCATAATATTCTTGCTTTTAAAAGAAAAAAAAACACTGATCGCCTTAGTAAACTTTATGAAGCAATGAAGCTGTAGATGATGATCGTTGTACGAATTTCAGATCCAAGTTTTAAAAGGCAAAGGTTAGAGATACATTCTGCCAGTTATGTCACTTGAACTCACTTGTCACTAATACTTACAAAGAAAAAGTACGCATAAACTAGGCTAAGAGCTAGATAAACAATAAAAAACAAATAAAAAAAAACTGGTTTAATAAAAACAATCCAGTCAAGTGAACAATTATTGTGCTTTTAAAATAACAATAAACTACTTTCATTGAAACCACGTGCTAGCAACCTACACTTTACAAACCACAAGTACTATAACGTCTCTAACAGACAATTTTCAACCTTATTTCTCAAGCCCTTAAGTTGAAAAGTGGTCTACCGTCGATGTCAGTGGCAGTACCTGCTACCCGCAAAGTTGCGTAGACCACTTTGAACCTTAATATCTCAGGACTTAATGTTGAAAGTTGATCAACCACCTTTGTACCTGCAACCCGCAAGGTTGTGTTGCCCAATAGAAAATAACTGTACTAAGGAACAATGGAGCGAAATATCAATATCGGTGTTCCGATGGTGTTCCGTAATAAAACCTTTTTGCACAAGGTTATGGGTGAAAAATTGACGTGTGAAAATATTTTAATTGTGGTAATTAGATTAGAAGTTTGACCTTTTTCCTTAGATTTTTACATTCATTTCATAGGAACTGTAGTGGCTGGGTTTTTTAAATCTAAAATATTTTGGAATGGAATGCCCGGTTTGTATCTGATAACATTAATAGGGTCAGTTTTATATAATGCCTTTGTTAAAAATGATGCACAGATGACAGCACGTCAACAATCAGATTTTCAGCTTTATCGCTAAAGCACTAGGTTCAAAGTTGATTGGGAAAATTTTACAGTACCTATCGGGTAGTTTTATGCGCTAAGAAGAAGATGCGCTGGCGTCTTTGACTAAGGATTTTTTTAAATATGTAAACAATACTTGAAAAAAAAAAAACAGGAATCGCTGATGTGGGCAACAAAACTGCTGGGTTGAAGTGGGATTGGGCGGGCCATGTCTGCAGAATGCACCAGGACCGATGGGCTAAAGTCATCATGCAGTGGGTGCCAGAAGACGGGCGTCGTCGCCGAGGGAGGCCTAGAAAACGCTGGCGTGACGACTTAGAGGCTTTTGCGCGAGATTGGCCGGAGAAAACTGCACAGAGAGAAGAGTGGAAGACTATGTGGGAGGCCTTTGCTCAGCAGTGGGACAATATGGGCTAATAAAAAAAATTAAAAAAAAACAATAGGTACTTAGATTTAGACGTTAAAATTAATAAGTGATACTTACTTATAAATTATCAATACAATAAAGATAACATAATAATACTTTACACCCAGCTCTTAACTGACGAAACGTGGGCGCCCTAGGAGGTAGTACACCCGGTGACATATTAAAAGCTATGCACATCCAGTATAACATGACCTGGTTTTGAATAGGTTTTCTGTACAATGAGAGATCTGTATAAACTGGTCACCGTCAAACCTTTCGAGCGGCAATGTTAAATAGAGTAGGTAATCAAAAATTAACTATCAAAGAAGTTGCAGAAATGTTTATGAAAGTCATTCATTAGGGAACCTAATTATTATTCAGTAGAGCTGTTGAGTTCCAAACTTCCAACTATTAAAGTTTACAGGTTGACGGTGCGATCGTGACATTACAAGCTATACAAAACCAGTGTATGCGGATCTCTCATTGCACCGGTAATCAATACAAAGCGAGGCCATGTTATGCCGGAAATGTGTAGCTTGATGCGTCGGCGTCGATCAATTTCTTTTGTGTTAAAAACTTTTAGATTTTTTTCTGGTAGTGCTGTAATCTCGGCCGTAAAACTGGGCTATTTCCTGAAAAAAAAAAGAAAAAGACAGGGACGTGTCGACACTCGACAGTACTTCTTAGACTTTATTTTATGAAAAACAAAAAAATCGCTCAAGAGGCATTATTCAGAAAGGAAAAAGGGAAATACATTTGTATGGACTCTAAAAATTCTAAAATACAATAACTGCTATTTGTTATGTTATGGGTGGTCCACAAATCAACATAGGCACGTACGGCTTAATGTGAATTAGCCGAAATATTATTAAACCTTGAGCTACTGATATTTGTTAGTTATAAATATGACATTATAATTTGAATCATATTTTCTAAACTAGAACATTAAAACCTAAGCAATATTATTAAAGCACTATTCGTAATCATGGTAATCATTATATTGCCGTCTCTTTCGCACTAATGCAAATTTATGAGAATAACCCTCTCTTTTGACATTTGCACCGCCATGTTGAATTTGCAATTTGAATGACATACGCCAAAGGTGATTTTGTTTTTGTGTAAAAGTATTTCTAGGTATTCGGAGACTGTTTGAATAAATGGCAATTTTAAACGAAGTATGAACTGTGTGACATGTTATGACTAGAAAGACGATGACTTCTGAGATCTCGACAAATTCTCCCGCCCTTATCCCATTTCATTTAGGGTCTGCGCAGCATGTCTCTTTTCATACTATTCTCTATTACTCATGTCATCAGACACCTCCTTTCTAGCCATATCATCCCATAAACAGTCCATTCATCGTTTAACCTAGATTAACATATTGTATGCTATGTTTATCCCTGTCGCTAGCACGATCCCGTGGGATAATTAACTAATTTCCAATCTCGGAGCGGGCGAAGCCGCGGGCATAAGCTAGAATACATTAGATGAGGGCACTAATTAACAATTTGAACTACTACTAGGAAATTAACATACTTAACATCATGCCTGTAGGTAATCCCCGAAGCGTTTTTTTTTTTTTTTTCGTTAAGCAGAGGAGTAAGTAGGTACTAATACTTCACCCATATTTCCCTAGTTACGTTTAAATTCCATGCAATTCGGCGAGCCTATTGCAGCCAAACAGGCACAAATCTAGACTCCCTGGTTCATCATCATCATAAACCTATAATGTTCCCACTGTAGGGACTCAGGCGTCCTCTCTAGGAGAGGGATGGGCTATAATCCACCACGCGGGCCCAGTGCGGGTTGGTAGATGTCACATGTCTTCGAATTTCTGGTTCTAAGACATGCCGGTTTCCTCACGATGTTTTCCTTCATCGTTTTGGTGAGCAGTGGTGATGAAAAAAATTACACAAATTAATGCGCCTGTCTGGGTTCGAACACACAACCTACGACCACGAGTTGCGATTGCGACCCTAGTGGTCGCAAGTTCGCAACTCGTGGTCCAACCAACTTGGCTATAAAAACAATTAAGTACCTAGTTTAAAACTTTACTTATGACATTACATTACAAAACGGAGTTAAACTAAACTAACTAAGTACTTAGTTCTACAAATACACTTCAAGTTAATAAATAATTTATGAATATGTTAATGAACTTCTGTTTAGTACCTATAACATTTATGTCAGTTTATATTATGATTTGTTTTAAAACACAAACGTGTTACATGTACGGTAGTTATTTTTAATCGACTTCAAAAAAGGAGGAGGTTATAATGTTCGTGTGTATGTTTTTTTTTTTTTTTATGTATGTTATCTGATTTCTGCCCCATTTGTGGACCGATTCTCAAAATTCTTTTTTTATTTGAAAGAGTATACTTCTGAGGTGGTCCCATTTTAATTTGGTGAAGATCTGGTGCTGATCTTCGGAGATATACAATGGAACTCTTCAAAAATAGACGGCAAATCTGTCGTAATTGCTGGAATCGCTTGGTTGTTTATTGAATATACATTATCATGACGTAACATCACGCCTGTATGCTCTGAGGGGGTATGCAGATGTGTACAATACACTTTTTTTTTATGTAAGTAGGTATGTTACCTGATTTTGTGTATCGCGAATAACTTCGTCGTTTATGAACCAATATTGATGATTCTTTTTTTATTGGAACGGAGATACTTCAAGGGCCACCATGATATGGAAACCAGGACCTGATGATGGAATCCCAGAGAAATCGAGGGCAACCCTCAAATTTCATAGGCACATAATTATTACGTGTTTCGTGCTTTTTCTGACGCTATACAAGTATTCGCATCTAGCAGTCATCACTTCATGTTGATGAGCTTATGATGGAAGGTACTACTCCTCAATGGTTAGGAGTTGAAAGCAATAATCAGGGAATCTTGAAGGTTAAGGGTTAGGTGTCATAGTAAGTATTTCTATAAGATATTACAACTAAAAATGAAAAAATAAAAAACTTTTTGCAAAAAAAAAACAACCGACTTCAAAAACACCAAAAAGTGAAAAATAAACTTCAGAAGAAAAATCAGCTTCTGAAGTCGGTGGCAAAAAAACCAAATAAAACAAAGAAATGTCACCGACTTCAGAAGCTGATTTTTTGCAAAAAGTTTTTTATTTGGCCATTTTGTGTAGTAGCGTTTCATTGTCAATATAATAATGATGACAGCATGCTTGCTTTTGTCAAACGGTTATGCAGTAGTGTCATGCGACAGATAATATAATCTAAGTGTTTTTTAAACTCTTCTTAGCGTGTCGATGGCAATCTAAATTGTGTTGGCCGAACTGGCTACTAGCATCGCGTTTTCGGAAACTGACATGGGTCACTAAACTTATCATAAACTCTGAAAACGGGAAATTTACCATGTTTATTGTGTCTTTTGAGTATCCAAAAGTTCGACGCTGTTTGCAAACACCACGATCATGGATAAACTGAAGTTATTGTGGCTGCATGTTTATAGGCAAACAAATCGGTCTATCTATAATACCTTCTTCCTTGTTCGTTTCGGGTACTATCGCCCGAATACTCGAACGTCACTCAATTTTAAGTTGCACTTAAATCTCGTGCTGTCTTTGTTACTTTAGCGCAGAGTGACAGAGATAGCACGAGTTTTGAGGGCTACTTATAATTGAGTGACGTTCGAGTATTCGGGCGTTATGGTCCAAAAACCGGGTTTCGCATGCTCTACGCAGGTTCCGTAATCTCCGTCTAGCTAGACCCATGGAAAACAGACGTGAATGGAATGTGTTATGTCTAGCAATAACTTATAGGTATGCTGAATACCACAAGCCTATCATAATGTTTTTCAAATAAGTGTTCGTACAAAATAACTAGGGAATTTCACACGGCTTATAATAATATGTGTAACCCTATGGGAACTTTGTAAAATATCACAATCTATCTAATGCGTATGTGTCAACTTCGTAGCAAGGACATCTAATGGTTGGTTAATATATTTTGTAGGCGCGCTTTAGGGGCTTCGCAATAAAAGCCTGACAGGTCGATCTTCAAGGTTTGGCGACAGTTGCCGAGGTTGGCTCGTAGATGGGTGGCCCGTGGCCGGTTGTTACCCAACATGACCCCCACGCGTCATTTACATCTTTGACAGTCGTTACCGGTAGCCCAGTAGCCCAAAATCCTGACATTCAGACAACAGTGTTAAGAAGAGGTATCGTGCTGGGTTGGGATAGGAAGTAGCTTTATGAATTGTGTTTCGAGTAATATTCAGCTTTATAGGAAGCTGACCTTATCATACCGTTTTACCCACGATTTACTAAACGGGGTTAAATTTGCAGTCTCGAATACTCGATCGTTCAACGCTGAAAGTGAAAGCATATTTCATCTGCTGATAAAAATAAACAAAATAAGCAGTACCTTTGTGCTCTTCTATTCTTTTTATTATGTATTTTCCTTTTTTTGTATTTTGTGTGTACATAAATAAATAAATAAATAAAATATTTCAGGCCATCAGTTTGTTTAAAAGTAAAGCTTAGACTGTAGGTACTATTAGGTACTTACTACGTATAAAAGGAATGAATTAAAAACTGAAACCTTCCACGAGTATTGATTTTAAGTTCGTAAAGGCCTTAGACTTAGACAAATAAGTGGCTGGAGCAGTGGTGGCCCAGTGGTGGCGGCCCCTACTTACGAACAGTGGGTCGTGGGTTCGAACCCCGTCAGGCGCATTACTTTGTGTAATTTATATCATCACCACTGCTCTCAAAACGGTGAAGGAAAACATCGTGAGGAAACCGGCATGTCTTAGAACCAAAATATTCGAAGACATGTGACATCTACCAATCCGCACTGGGCCCGCGTGGTAGATTATAAGCCCATCCTTCTCTTAGAGAGGAGGCCTGAGTCCCTGCAGTGGGAACATTATAGGCTGATGATGATGAAAGGCCTTAGAGAAGGAGAATTGAATCTTACATAGGTAACAAAACTTTTTTTAAGTTAGTTGTGGAGGCTTGTGCAGTACAGTACTGGTAGAGAGTGCTGGACGATAATGCTGGCAAATAGTTCTGAAAAACAGTGCTGGAACATGCTGATGGACAGAAAGTAGGTACATGGGTTGTGTCCATGGAGTTTCTTGCCCGTTCTTCTTCATAGAGTAGAGATCTACGTTCCCTTCGGGTTTGCGGGTTGCTCGACACGAAGGACTCAGAAGGAATATGGGTGGTTTTTAGTCAGCAGAAGTCTAACACTCCCTACCACTCTGCTCAGAGTGGGAGGAGTCATTTAATGATTTCCAACCAAGTATTGAAACAAAGGTTTTAGCAATTAAACGTAAAAAGTAGTTAACATAGCATCACGCCTGTAATCTAATATATGACGGCACGGTTGGCGCAGTGGCTGAGAGATTGGACTGCTGCGCTGCGTGTCGCGGGTTCGATCCCCGCACGGAACAAATATTTGTATGGCCTACAGATAGTTATTTCGGGTCTGGGTGTCTTTGTGTATGTGAGTTTGAATGTTTGTAAACGCACCCACGATACAGGAGAAATTCCTAGTGTGGGGCAATGTTTTAAAAAAAAAAAAAAAAAAAAACCCCGAAGGTTAGGCAGAGGTTTACCCATTTTGAAAGCATTTACAGCTTCCACTAACCTAAGCACTTATGCAGTATTTTACACTGAGCGACTGCCTATCTGACCTCAACATGATACCCCTTTTCAAGCCTGTAAAGTGCTCTATAAACATGAAAATAGCCACTTAACTAAAAATAGATGCGGCACAGGTTGTACTAGTTACTATAAGAATAATATTAAAACGCTTTAAGCTTAAAGTTTCATCAAATTCAAATAAGCCAGGCATAAGTTACAGGCACTGTTGAATAGTCGATACAAACACCAATTCCAGTCACAAGGCATTATAAGTGCATGTTTACGTACAGGCGAGGCGTCGCGCGGCGCGTCGTGAAAAAGTATCGTACCCGGTTCTAACTGTGTTGTGGAGGCCCAATAGGCAGTCGCTCCATGTAAAATACTGGTATTCAGCTGCATCCGGTTAGACTTGAAGCCGACCCCAACATAGTTGGGAAAAAGTTCGGTAGATGACGTAGATATAGATAGACCTAGGTAACGCAAGTATCACGATCTACATGAATGTTATGTTGACTACCTATTATGTTATGACGTCACCAGCACTATAAATCGAAAAATCAAATCGATTCAAAGACGCCGCTGCGTAAGGCGGCACCTCTTGCATCAGCAATAATCAGCACCGACCGACGTCCGACTAGTGCTCTGCCGTCCTTACGAAAAGTGCAATAACTCGAGTTTTGCCCCAAATTGAGTTCAGTACATATTCGGAATCTGCAGAACGAGATCTACATAGTTTTTTAAGACACTTTTTACGTATTTATGACGTAGCCGGTTTTAATACTAAGCATTACTGAAATATCTAGGTCGGTGCTTTATGATTTACATATCAAGACCGAAATAACTATAGATAGGAATAACTTACTTAAGGTATTAAGTAGTTTTACTAACTATATCTGCAATAAGTTTGAGTTATTGCAGATATGATACGGAACCTTATTTGCGCTATTAAATAATGTACTAAATATTTCTGCAATATGTAGAGTTATTGCATTTATAATTACCATATTTCGTTACTGTGATTCTCATTTACAAGTTAAAAGTACAATAAGCTTGAATTATTGCAGTTATGTTAAGGAATATTATGCGAAGAATACTAAAATTTATGTAGTAAGCAGATTTATTGCATTTATTTGAAGGAAGATTAAACGAATACAGTATACCTACGCGAAATAAACTGCAATAAATTCACCATTTATTGCGTTTATAACTAGCACCAGGGGCTGAGGGGGTACGAGGATTTACAGAGACTCAAAATAACTTTGCTAGGACAGTTTTAGCTGATTGAACTGCTCTAAGTTATAATACAAGTATCTAGTTAATACTACGATTTCTATGCTCATATTGATATAGTAATTATAAATGCTGTGATTATATATGACTGACTTTGATAGTCTCTAATTAAGAAGAATTTTAAGTTTTATTTTATTTATTTTTTATTTTATATGGGCTTACTCTTGACTTCAATCTTGCCCTAAGGGCAGAGATGAGGTCGACGATGGAACGAGGTACCCAGAAGAAGCCTATTTACTCACGACTTAAATAGATTGGGATTATATGAGCTCGGGAATACCGACGCAGGCAGGGTGTTCCACTCCTTGGCTGTACGAATAATGAAAGACTTAGCAAAAACGCTTCGTACGAATGTGTGGAACATCGATAAGGTATGGGTGATAACCCGCAGTACGTCTAGTCTCTCGATGGAAGAAGGGCGATGGTGGAATAAGCTCGTGGAGCTCTTGCGCACACTCTCCGAAGTACAGTCTGTAGAAGACCGACAGACATGCAACTTTGCGGCGGTGGGCCAGGCTATGTAGCTTGGCAACCAGCTTAGCGTCACCAATTAGCCTCTTGGCTCTGCGCTCTACTGAGTCGAGTGTGGCAAGTTGGTATTTGGCTGAGCCATCCCAAAGGTGATAGCAGTACTCCATGCCGGACCGGACTTTAGCTTTATACAATATTGAAAGCTGTCCAGGCTTGAAGTGCCGCTTGACCTTGTTTAGGATACTTTCGACTCGATGTAGGCGCCGAAGTTCAGATTTGCACTCAACTTCAATACTCAATACTCAATACTCAATATATTTATTGCTTCCACAAGTTTACTTAGATGGTAGGTTTTACAAAGTTATGATCATTGTGGACCCTGTCGGGCACTGCAATAGTAGGAGAGAGGAAGAGGGCTTTTATTTGACTATACCTATATTAGAATTATCCTAAATTATAATCTAAATCATTTATAATGCAATCTAATTATCTATTAAAATATTTATTTATGTAATTTAAAATTTATCATTAAAGTATTCATTCAGATTATAATAGCATTTAATTAATAGAAATTGTTTTAATTTATTTATGAATATATTATTCTTTTCTATGTCTTTAATTATATCGGGTAATTTATTATATATTTTGATTGACATCACAAGGGCACTCGTTGAGTGCATTTTTAGTTTAGAGCTTGGTATGTTTAACCTATTTTTATGGCGCAGTGTAAATTTCGACTGTATGTCCTCCCTTGTCGTGTACAGGTGTGGGTAGTTTCGCACGAATTTACATAACTCCAAAATGTATAGGCAGGGGAGGGTCAGTATTTTTTGGTCTTGAAAATGGGGTCTGCAGCTGTCAGTGTCTTCTATATTTACTAGTATTCTTAAAAGTCTTTTTTGTAGGGTGAATAGTCTCGGTGCATCCGTGCTGTTTCCCCACAAAATCACGCCGTAACTGAGCCACGCATGTGCGTAGGCATAATAGGTGACTAGTGCGGTTTTAAGGTTAGTGGTCTTTTTCACTTCATTAAGGGCGTATGCAAATTTAGACAATTTTGATTTTATCTTTTGGATGTGCGATTTCCAGTTAATGTTCGTATCTATAGACAGGCCAAGCAGGGTAAACTCATGAACGACTTCTATTGCTGTGCCATTATAAGTGAAGTTGATGTTTAATGGGGTTTTTTGACGGGGGTGGAATGGTATAATTCTAGTCTTGGAGAAGTTTATTTCTAGATTATGGTCTTTCATCCAAGTTATTGACTTATTTAGTGTGTCTGTTAGGTCCTCGTTCAATCCAACATTGTCCCTGCATGAAGTAAGAAATGAAACATCATCAGCAAACAAGACGCATGGCCCTGCTATGGTTCTCGGAAGGTCGTTGATGTAGATAAGAAAGAGGAGGCATCCAATTACAGTTCCTTGGGGGATTGAGGCATTAATTATTTTGTTGTCAGACCGAATGCTTTGAATCTCTTTGGTGTTTTTATTATAAAATTCTATTTCAACTTGTTGTTCTCTATTTGTTAAATAGGACTTCGTGCCAAGAAGCTCGAGACTGTCAGTAACTTTGACAGACGCACTCCGGAAAGTGGGGGCCAGATTGGACGGACTCTTTTTAGCAGTGAACAGACACACTTGCGTTATGGTGGCGTTGAAATCAACCAGATTGTCGTCACCCCACTTGGAGACAAGACTTAAGGCTGAATTCGTTCGCTCTACCATGGCCTCTCTCAATGAACGTATTTCATCACCACCGGCTTTTGCGCTGGATGTTTAGCTCTCCATGACAGTGCTGTCATCTGCGTACCCAACAATACCAGGAATAAGTAGGTCGTTGATGTGCAGCAGGAAAAGTGTCGCGGAGAGAACAGACCCCTGAGGAACTCCGGCATCAATAGCCACAAGGTCAGAGGAGCAGCCATCAATGACCTAAGTGTTTTGTTTACTACATCTATCTATTTACATAAAAAGAGAAGTCCTGACTGACTGACTGACTGACTCATCAACGCCCCACCCAAACTCTTGGACCTAGAAAGCTGAAATTTTGCACAGAGGTTTCCTTTATAGTGTAGACAAGGAATAAGGAAGGATTTTTCGAAATTCAACCCCTAAAGGAGTTAAATAGGGGATGAAAGTTTGTATGAAAAATCGTCATTTTCACGCGGGCGATGCCGCTGGCAAAAGCTAGTTCATAATGAATGGAGGTGACTCCAGATGCTTATTCTTAAATATTATATTTTAAGTTTAAAATATTCAGATTTTATTGTTTAAGATCAGCAATGATTGAGACCTAAGTATGATTAAATAAATAAACAACTTGTTTGCAACATCAAAGTTTATTAGTTCATGTTCTCTAAACATCTGCTAGTATATATTTTAAAGCAGGTTATACCTCGGACTAATTTCAAATATAATAAATGGATTAAACGAACTTACCCAGTGAAGTTCTATCCTTAATAAGTGAAGAAATTAGTCCGAGATATGACACTCCCACCCTCCCAAGATTAACCGTTCATTAATTCTTCCCGTAGGTGGGTAACCTTGTACCACTGCTCTAAACTGAATGACAAGTAACAGCAGTGTTGCCAGGTGCCGCTTTTATTTTTCATCTAAGATCTAAAAAATCGCGTCAAAGAGCACCAGAAGACGGCAGCTGCTGTATTAATCTGGGGGTACGAGGAGTTATGTAAAGCCAAAAATGCTTACGATCAAGCTCCGCCAGCTTGATCGTAAGCATTTTTCACCGAAAAAATATACTAATAAAGTAAATTATGGTACTATGTGTTACATTTTACCTACTTCTCGTTGAGAAATTCATACTGAGACTGATTCCCTCATCAAACAGTTGGAAGTGATAGCTCAAGTTCATTCCGAGAAGTTGTTCCAGTTGCTGATACTGATGATATATGATATGGATATGGAGCTATCCAGCGACATTGTTTCTGCTTTAGGTGAGGTGATTGGCACTCAAAAGGACTATGGTGATGACTTACACCCTAACATATTAAAGATCATTGAAAACATTTTAACGAAATATTAGTATTAATAAATATACTTATAATAATAACTTAGAGCAGTTTAATCAGCCAAAACTGCCCTAGCAAAGTAATTTTGAGTGGTAAACCCTCCTGATTTTTTAAACACATCTGAACATAGCTATAATGAGTAGATTTGGCTTTACCGAACACAGTTTCATAGTAGATCGGTAAGAGGAAGAAAAGTAAAGTTTTGCAAGCTTCTATTCATTCAGATTTGACATAAAATGTAACACCTGTTTTTCTAATAGTAGGTAACAAATTACAACTTCTTCGAATTAAACTGGTCTCTTACTAATGAAAACCGCAATAAATAAGAAAATTAATGCATCTTTGGTTAGGAAACAGTTCTTAAAAAATATATTCATTGCTACTTAAAAATGCATCATGTTGGTTTCCTAACCATTAGTGCAATAAATAGGTTACTTATTGCGGTTATGACTAGTAAACATTATTTCTAAATAGTAAAAATACTTAACATTATAGCATTTATTGTTTTTAATAATGGAAATAAATGCGGGAACAAACATTGAGGTATCACGTAATATTCTCTACATTGTTATCTATCATATAGTGAAAGATTCAAGTCGATATTATGTATAGTGATGGAGATACAGACAAAACAAAAAAAAAATCTTTAACCGCGTTTTTCTCGAAATCATGTTTAACCTAGTTATTGCACTTTTCGTTATGACGGCAGTGCTATACACCGATGCAAACTGAGCGCGAAAGTGGCCACTTACGATTTTTGTACGTAAGCTAGGCACGAAAAGAGGCACGTGAAGTAGTTGCTCGTGCTTTATCTAAGTCTGTCTACATCTGTGGTAGATGATGAGTAGGCTTTTGTTACGTAAGTCTGAAATGGTTTTGATAAACTTCCGCCCTACCCTCCGAAAAATGAAACTTACCTACCCACTTTTGTTTGTGTTTAGGCTTCTTGGTAATCTTTGTTCATACTTGTTTCAACAAAAAAACTTTGACCATTGGATAGATGTTGACATAGGGTCAGCCTGTTTTTTTTAAGGATAAGTACGAGATTCTAATTTTCAAAAATAAGATCTTGCTTTTTGATTCTAGGTCAACGGGAACTGCCATGTAGGTTTTCGACCTAAAACTTTAAGGGTACTTCCGGTTGACCTAGAATGGTCAATTTTGGTTAAAAGCAAGGTCTTACAGCACAAGTAAAGGAAAAATTTGGAAAAATTGCTAATTTTGGAGAAAGAACATGAAAATTGTCTTGTGTTCAAATTCGATCCGCCTCATCCACGTTCATAGTTCATACCGTTTTTTTTTGTGGGAATTCATCAAATGAGAGTGTCAGACTTACGCCCAAATACTCAAACGTCACCCAATTATAAGTTGCACCTAAATCTCGTGCTGTCTTTGTTACTTTAAGGGTAAACAAGCCAACGGCACGAACTAGTTGGTGGGCGGGGCTAAAATGCATGCTATTTCACCCGACATCACGAGCGAAATGCATAGAGCGAAAGAGACACAACTAAAACGGGCGCGCGATTGTTTCTATGCAGACCTTTGGTATATTTGGTTTCATGAAAAATCTATTGAATGTATCTGTTCAAAATCAAATTATTTAAATTTTTTAATAACTAATCTGTGTCGGTATGGTTTCACTTTTTTCTTTTTCATACTATATACGTTACTTATTTACGCCCAAAGATGAGTTAAATTAGTGCTAAAATATGAAAGTTTTGACGTTCATAACTTCCAAATCAATATTTTTTTTCCAATTCTGCTTCCATACAGACCTAGATAATGATAAGATCAGTTGATACAATTTTTAATTTTGAACCTACACCGTCAAACAGAGGAGTAATCACTTTCGTAAGTTTGTATGGAAGAATGACTGGCTTGTTCAACCTTAACGCAGAGTGACAGAGAAACCACCCATGTTCCTTCTTAGCCCATTGTGTCCGTGGCCACGGTATCTCTTTCGAACAACCCGCAGCATAGTTCATACCCTTTCTTTCAAATGTTTCTAACATGCGTGGTTGACGCAATTATGTCTTTAATCTATGACTAATTACTTGATGTAATGATGATTTAACGAGACAAATAGAAATTGTAGACAGACGTGTGCCGTCAAACTAGACACGGTCGAAAGCGCATGTAATTGACGTTTTACGGATTAAAACAATCTTTTATACCATACCTACTCTAAAAAGCTTATTTTATTCTCGCAAAACAGTGAATAAAAAGGCCTTTTAATCACCGTTTTGTTTTTATTCACTATTTTGGTGTTTGAATTTGGAACACAAAAATATATCCGGTCTCTATTTCAATGCTTACACAAACTCCTTGCGCTAAGATTCGACATTCAAAACTCTTTGGTGCAAATAAATTCTCGAGATTTGATTGGTCGATATTTGCGACAAGGAGTTTGGCATTAGATTAAAAACTGTTTTGTGTTCTTTGCTGCCTATATAGAAAAAAAAATTGTGAATTGGCGCCATTAGGGGATCGGAAAAAAAAAACTAATTAGTCCGTCAAATAGATTTCCAAAAATTATTGGACACCAATTATTGGACACGTATTTTTTCTTTTTTCACGTAAACTTAAAATGAAGACGATACAGTGCTTCGAAAACTCGTGTGACGTCATATGATAGTACATTTTGACGACACAAGTGACGTTTCAAGCCCCACTCCAAGATCTTTGACGCGTTTTATCTTCGTATTTTTTTATTGATTTGATACTCAGATCAAATAGCAGCCAGATAGAGCGCGTAGAACACGAGATTGCTGTCACCAAGGCAAATACAAATTCAAAAGAGAATACAACCACGCGTCAGTACTAAGTTACGCGTCGTACTGATTAGACGTCACAAGTGACTTATTATTTTATGTCAAATCATGCCGTCTTGTGTCTTTAAACATTGTAAAAGTTGTTCCCAAAAACAAAGAAAAGAAGATGGAATATCTTTCCATAGGTTACTATTGTTTATTTTATTGTTTTGGTATTTATTTTCCCTATAATATTTTCAACACACTCAGAACGAAAAATATTGACAGTTATTCGTCTGTGTTGCCAGTTTACATCGAAATAGGTCTCCTTGAATTAGGGGAATTTGCATTGTGTGTAGGAAGATCGATGAATTTATACATGTTTATGCAGAAATAATTTTGTGTAATCTATACTAATCTATACTTCTATACTAATATCATCTGCCTAGCCTTTTTCCCAACTATGTTGGGGTCGGCTTCCAGTTCAACTGGATGCAGCTGAATACCAGTATTTTACATGGTGCGATTGCCTATCGGACCTTCACAACCCAGTTAATACTGGGTAATACGATATCCTTTGGTAAGACTGGTTGTCAGACTTTCAGGTCACTGACTACATAATGACTGCGAAAGATCTACATATATATCAAAATATTTTTTCTTTCTTTTTTTATGTTTCGAATTATAATACCTATACATAATAAAAATGTTAAAAGACCAATTTCCAGAAAGCGTCATAAAGTATTGTTCTTTTCTGATGTTAATTAATTAACCCAATGAAGTGTTAGTAATTATAAAATAAAAATAAAATCATTTAATTCAAGTATCACTGACTCATTATAGAAATAATAATACATTCCTAAAGTAATATTACATACTTACACAATATTCAATACTATTCAATAAAAAAATATTTAGCACGGCGCGGCGGGCACAAGCTAACTTAAATCATAAATAACTTTTATTCCACCTTTATTTATTTAATAATTATTATTCTGTTCAATTGATATTACTTATGCACCTATATGCTAAAGTGCATTAATTCCAATTTTATACATTAGTACCTACAATAATTGAAAAAATTGTGGGAATTTTTCCCAATACCTAGCAACATTACACACACGCAGATGCTCATGTCCCTACACTGTCGCTCCTAGCTGTCACGCACACATAAATTTTAGGTAACTTCACATTGTTTTTTGCGCATGTTCTATCTGGCTGTTATTTGATCTGAGATTTGATATAACAAAAAACACGTATTCAATATTTTTCGATAATCTAACTTACGGACTAAACAGAATCTTATTATTTTGACCCAGTCCGATCCCCTATTGTACGGACACAAAGTTTAGTGAATTATGTCTTTTCTCGTAGTCATGGTATAAAGTATAGTATGCAACTCTTGAATAAAGTACGAATTTATATCGAGGGCCATGAATCACTCGCGTCGTTCAGGATTCTAACAGTTGAATCACTCGCTGCGTTCGTGATTCAATCATTAGAATCCTTCACTTGCTCGTGACTCATCTACGGCCCTCGCTTTAAATCCGTTCTTTATTCATTAGTTGCATAATATACTATTGTTTGATTAATTTTCTATTAGCGACTAAAATGGCAGAGAAAATATGGAAACATACGTTGATTGTTTAGTTAGACAGATGTGTTATGAAGAAAATGAAAATGAAGCTGTTTTATTCTTCACAACACAAGCATATTATAAATTAATAAGAACTGAAAGAAGGCACCCTAAAAGGCGTACACTTGACAGACAGTCAAAAAGATAAGATTACAAAAAAAACATTACCTATCCTTCCTTTTGGCTTCGCCGTAGTCGGTTAAAAAAAGAAAACTTGATAAAAGGTACCTATACCAATAGAATTTACAGCACAGAATAAATAAGCCGGGCTGCTACTAAAAAGTCATGATGAGCATTGTGGTAATAAAGTGGTATTTAATAAGTATAAGTTCCAAAAAAAGTAAATTCTAAATCCCCAACTTAAATGCGGGTGAAATCAGAATGTAAATTAAATACCTAACTCATTTCTCTGAAACATGGAGACAATGTGGAAACGAAACACATGCCAACTTTGAGTTAAATGTGTTTAACTCTCGCTATAAAATGTTACGGTACCACTAAATTTAATTTAAGATTAAATAATGTTTTAGAAAAGCTGGACCTTTCGTATGCATGTAATACGAAGTTTTAGTTTAGTTAAATTATTAATTTTAAGTATGCAGAATGTTACCACTGGAATAAGTCCAGAGGGCTTAAAAAAATCTGTCCTGGCCAGAGTTGTATGTCTAATTCTTCCATACCTATCTCTTATTTATATCATCTCTTAAACTGACTTTCCATAATTTATTTTTAGGTCTTCACATCAATTAAATGCAACATGCGAAAAAAGTTGCAGAATTTACAGATATGACAGCTGTCAACTTTCCCGCCAAATGGCTTAAACCATAAATTAGATTTCACATTTTAATAACGAGTTAATAACTCGTTGTTTTATCTTGATTTCATCTTGCGTTGCGATCTAGATGGTTTCCTTTGGTACCTAACAGAAATGATGCACTGTCCTTTCATTGTCATTTTGCCTGTGATTTTGCAGTACAATGACCTTTATTCTTGTTGTTACTAAAACGTTAAGTACGAACGGTATAAAATAATACTTAAGTATTGTATTTTTTTTCATTTTCGTTTCGAAATGCAAAATATACCTGAACCTCTCGCAGGTCTGCTGAAAGAAAATTCTAATGAAATAATCAGTACCTTTGTACACACGGCTACACATCAAGCTATACAAAACCAGTTAATCTTGGCCTCACTTTACTAGATCTTTTCGCACCATGAACGATCAGATTATACTGGTTTTGTATAGCTTGATGTGTAGCCGTGTGTACTACCTATTCTATGTAAGGCCCGGTTAAATCCCGCAGCTCGACTTGTTTTCTTATATAATCCCACGGGAACGTTTCAAATCTAGTCTGTAAAACTCAGGGATAATAAAAGCTTCCCGTTAGTGAAAGAATTTTCAGAATCAGATCATTTGTTCCAAGGATTACGACCCTATTTTTTTGACGGCGGCAAATCATCAAATGACTCCTCCCGCTCTGGGCAGAGCGGTAGGGAGTGTCAGACTTCTACTGACTAAAAACCACCCATGTTCAGCCCTTTGTGTCGAGGCCACGGTATCTCTTTCGAAGAACTCGAAGCAAGGATTACCCCCTTCTAAACATAATTATTAGATAGTTTTATGGATTGGTGTAAATCGGTTTGAAGAGTAGTTTGTTCTGTTCTGATTAGTTATATCTGGTTACTAGCTTTTGCCCGCGACTTCGTTCGCGTGGAATAGTGACTTCCGGCAGATTTTTGGTTTATCTCGCGAAGAAAAAAAAAAAAAAAAACTATCCTGTGTCCTTTCTGAAGTTCCAAACTATGTCTGTACCAAATTTCACACAAATCGGTTCAGTAGTTTAGGCGTGAAGCAAAGACAGACAGACAGAGTTACTTTCGCATTTATAATATTAGTTAGGATTAGACACGTTTAAAACTAGGTTAAAAGGGATTAATTAGTTACTTTTTATTTTAATTGGATACAGATTTTAATTATTCGAAGTTTCGATAAGGAAAATCTTGGAGAATTAGCGTTTTCCGGTTACCCAATTATTGTCAATTATTATCATGGCACTCTTTGCGTTTTTTTTTCTTTACTTCCTTAGTTCATACACCTACCAGTATTTTACAAGGAGCGACTGCCTATCTGACCACAATCAATCAATTTAGCCTAACGCATCTGGCAATTCGAAAATAATGCCAAAAAGACATAGTATTATAAATTAAATTATAAATTAAAAGACAAAGTATTTTGTCATTTTCTTTACTTTTTTTTTGTGAATTTAATGAGTGATTGAGAAGTTTTTAAATTATCTCCGTACAACAATAGAGTTCCTACCAAGTACAAATTTTAAAGATTTAATTTTTGAGCTGAAAAATATGGTGGGAAATATATTTCCTTTGCCTTATAAAGGGCAAAGGCACGAGATGAGGATGATAAGGGTGATTTCAGAGGCACGGAGGCTACTCGACATGTAATTTTTGGTCACCCATACACAAACTTACCTAGGCAAGAGCAGCTTAACCTGAAAATTGATACGAGCGACTGATATTATGAAGCCATTTTTTACAAAAAACAAAAAAAAAACACTAATAATTAATTTCAAAATTGAACTTCACTCAATTACGTTCAAAAAGAACTAATCGAGTGTGAATAAGTACTTCTTTTCATTTATAACAAATATCGCGTCTTTTAAAAGCTTACTTTGAAATTCTGAATACTTAAATATTTTTCAATATTTTCGACAGCGAATTTACACAAAAAATGAGCATTTTTAAGTAAAATGTTGAAAGGTATAGAATAAATGAATTCGACGAAGCTGAATGAACGAATATTTTTGCTTGAATTCCGATTGACAAAAAAAAGTATTTTAAAAGTAAAAAAAAGAGAGTGATGTGTCTATGGTTCTGTAGGATAGTATTTCTTTACTATGTAAATGAATGATTTTAAAGGTATTGTTTTGTATTTTCATGTAGGTGCATTTTTTGTAATTAAAATAAAAGACGTAAGTACCTAGTTATTGTTCGCAAATCTACGGGCATTTTGTTTTGATAAGTACAAAAAGCATCTTTGCGTTCAATATTAATTTTGTTTTGTTTGCCTAAAATAAATCAATCAATTGCTGTATAAGTCATTTTGACCAAAAAAAAACTTACAACCAAAAGTAATTTTCTTTGATCTTTAACTAAACAGAATCATATTATTCTTAGTCAGGAAACTACCCAATTTCATGATGATGTCAATTTTCTAACGAACTTGACATTCGATGAAATATTTATGACAAGTTCGACCAAAGAAGACATAAATAAGAGAAAGGACAAATAATCGTAATTCAAGTTCATGACGACCGTAACTCGTGATATATGGACAAGTTAATTGATCGCAGTATTATTGTAACACTGTGAAAGTGAGACTTCTATCTACTTTCCAAATGTCAATGCCACTTCGAGTGTTGTACCGAGTCTGTGTGTTAAAACGGGATAAAATGTACAGACAGCCAGTACTGCCAGTACTATAATCTGTCAAAGGGGTTTGAACTTTTTTTGTATGGAAGCTGGCATATCGGCCCACCGCTATCTTTTTTTTTTAAACGGTTTTATTTAGCTCACCCCGTTTGTTTTATTCTTGGATCAAATTTAGTAATTCAAATTTCACCCTCTTCCTGTCAACCGATTAATCTGAAATTTTGTATACACTTTGGATTTTGGTGACAATACAATTATGTATAATCATTATCATTATAAATTCAAGATGGCCGCCGCTACAAAATGGCGGATAATTTATGTTTTATTAATCCCATCAATATGGGTATCAAATGAAAGGACTCAACAAGCAGAATACAATATACTATATAAAATTAAAATCCAAGATGGTGGCTAAAAACTAGAAAATAAAAATAGGTAAAAAAACTTTTTAAGTTAAACGGTTTTATGTTAAACATACATTGCAATGTTTAAGATAAATGTACTAAAAACCAAAAAATAATAAAAAAGATACAGTCGTGGGAAAAAACCGTGGGGCACGTCAATTCGGAACTGTCGTGCTGCGGAAATTACAATTGACGTGCCCCACGGTTTTTTTCCCACGACTGTATCTATTTTATTATTTTTTGGTTTTTAGTACATTTATCTTAAACATTGCAATGTATGTTTAACATAAAACCGTTTAACTTAAAAAGTTTTTTTACCTATTTTTTACAAATCACGGCCATGATGAAATTGGTATATGTGGATAGAGGATGCCTACATAAAACCTAGACTAATAAAAAATGTCATGTAACATGGTACCCCAAAGTGTCACGTCACGTTACCGAGATATTTTAAGGTAAAGATCGACAAATGAGTACAACGACAAAAAATTAAAAATAGACTTATTACGTGTATATGCGTTAAATTGTATCCAAATAATCGTTTCCAGGTTGATTATTATATTAGTAGCGAGATTGTCGATATTTACCTTCAAATTACTTACTTCAAATATATCTCGATAACGTGACACTTTGGGGTACCATGTTTGATGTTCCATGACATCTTCTGTAAACAAAAAATTAAAAATAGACTTACTAAGCGTTAAATAATTATCCAAATAATCGTTTCCAGGTTGATTATTATATTCATATGTCGATATTTACCTTCAAATTACTTCAAATATATCTCGATAACGTGACACTTTGGGGTACCATGTTTGATGTTCCATGACATCTTCTGTTCATCACCCATACCAAGTTCATCGTGGACCGTGATTTTAATCCTCCCTAATTTTAATGTATGTTAAATTATGTATTTAGAGCATGTTTACTCGATAATAATGTGTTAGCTGTGGTTACCTGTATCGGATAGAAATAGAAAATTTGATGTGTTGTCGTCTGTACTCTACGAAATAAAAGAGAAAATCCACGGGCATTGACAGATAAAGAACCAAACAGGTTGGTGTTATACCTAATTGGCTAGCGTAGCTTATTTTATTTAGGTATCTCGTAGTGGTCGTAAACGTGACTGCCGAGTTTACTTCCCAAGTCAAGCATATTGTCATTATCTGCCAAGCCTTTTACAACTAAGTAATCAGCGGATGCAGTTGAATACCAGCATTGTACATGAAGCGAATGCCTATCTGGCGTCCACAACCCAGTTAGTACTAGGTAATACGATAACCCTCGGTAAAACTGGGTCAGAAAAAGGTTGTGAAGGAGGTACCGATTTTTAGAGCTATGTACTAAATAGTGCATTTTAGGTACATTTTTTTGGTAATTCCTAATTTCGTATAATTTGATTGGCTATGGTACACCCGCCATTTTGACTCTCACAAAAAATGTCACACTTAGTTTTCATACGAATCATGCGTTGCTACTTGCGTCGTCTAAGTATATCATACTAGCTGTTGCCAGCAGCTTCACCCGCTACAACTCGAAAATTATCCCACGGGAAGATAAAATCGGGATAAAAACTATCTTATACATGTGTTAATCCAGGTTATAAACTATCTGTGTACCAAATTTTATCCAAATCCGTTCTGTAGTTTTTACGTGAAAGAGTAACAAACATCGATCCATCCATACTTACAAACTTTCTCGTTTATAATATTAGTAGGATGGTTAAATTATAAAATATCCTAATTTCGTTGTGACATTTTTTGGTAATTAGTATGATTTCATTGGCTATGGTACACCCGCGTACCCGCCATTTTGACTCTCACAAAAATGCCACAATTGGTTTTCATACGAATCGTAATACTTACTCCAAGTATCATGTCTCTGTGTATGACAAATCTCATTCAAGCTACCCGTATAACAAATGGATAGTTGGATTCTCACCCAACAATTCCATAGAGCACGGAACCCTAGACAATAGCGTGAAATCTGCGCTAAACACAGCACGGTCCAGTAGCTCCCCGGCATTTATATTGCACTCTACGCTCCACATGGCGTTGGAAACGTACCATTTTAATTAATATTCACAGCCGCCATCTTTCTTTTCAATTGATTGTGAATTTGTCGCTCGATTTTGTTGATTTTTAGACTGAGTTTAAACGAATTGTCGCCTGTTCGATGACTTAACTACATTGTATTTTTCTTTTTAAGTTTTCGTAATGGGTTATATCACCAAAAACAATCTAATTAGACCGTCTGTTAGAATCGAAAAATATTGGGTACTTACTTACGTGTTTTTTGTTTTATCAAATTTATAAAAATTGACGAAAATAAAACGTGTCAAAGATCATGAGTGGGGGCTTGTGACGTCACACGACTTTTCGAAGCACTGTATCGTCTTCATCTTTTGTAAACGTGAAAAAAGAAAAAAAGTGTGGATAATGTTTTGAAAATCTATCTGTCTAATTAGATTTTTTTGGTGAAATACCCTATTCTACTCAATAAGTATTATAAATTCGAATACGAATAAGCTTTTGCGTAGGTTTTGCCAAATATATGACTATATAATAACTAGCGGCTCGTCCCAGCTTCGCATGGGTGAACATTTATTTTCTATACTTGGAATAAATAAGTATAGCGTCCTCTAAGTCTGACAGGGATAATGTACCTAGTATTTACTAATGGTGTTTTTTTTTAAAAATCGGTCTAGTACCTGGTAAAACGGGATAAATAAAAGGAGGGAATAAAAGGGATTTTAACATTGAATTAATACGATATGTTACCAACAAGTAGGTACTTACTCTATTTTATTCACCTAATTTTACTTTATTAAATAGAAACCATTTTTGCCACATGCCTATGTCCAGCTGAGAACTGTTGTAGGCTGATGATGACTTAATAATACACACAGTCGTCTGACGTCAATCCTCACTCATATCTTTCAACAAAATCGGCCCTTAATAACATTTTGAACAACATCCTGTCCGTTTATTGCACCTATTCAACAATAATAAAAACGGCCATCAAATAAAGAAGTTACAAAACTTATAATTTATTAATTCGCATTTATATACGTTAGCAAGCCAAAGAGTTGTGCAAGGATATAAATAAACATGATTTATCGATAAAATTCTCTCGATTAATTACTCGATTTCAATGTTGATTACATTAATATCGATCATCCTTAATTTATGTAAACGATGCGCGATGTTGAAAGCTAGAGCTCGCGAAAGTCGGGGTGTGGCTTATTAGAAAATACCTACTGCAAATAATAAAATACTAATCAAAAACTTATTTGCAAAAAAAATACATTTCACTTCCAAAAAAATATCCAGTAAAAACTGAAAAATAACTAGTTTCGGAAGTCGGTAGCAAAAAGCCAACAAAACAAACAAAAGTGACAAACTTTGGAAAATTAGGTTATTCTTTATTAGTATTTTTGTGTGGAATTGTGAATTTTCAATTGTTTTTTTCAAAAAGGTTTGTTTTCACAAATCCTTGTCTAGTATTAATTTTACATTGTAACTAAAGGTTATAAAAAAAATAAAGATGCTGGTGCAATACTATAAGGGTGCTAATTAAACCGGCTTCTTTTTAATAGCATTATTTGCATCTAAAAATCTAACTTGCCTTCTAAATTACTAAGTCAGCCACAATTAACGCGCATCTAAATAATACTATCTTAGCCACAAGTTATCTTTTTCAAAGCCACTCTAAATACAACTCAGCATCGTGATTATTTTTTAGCATCTAAAGGAGATGGCTAAATGACTGCCTCCAGCATCTATAGGAATTCCACACTGACTCGTAGTATTTAAACAATCAAACATTAATTATTTAGAGTTAAATAATTTCATAGAAGTTGCGTGAACTTAAGAAAAAGCAAAAATTAAATCACAAAATCTCTCTCTTTACATTGACATAAAATGGTGAAATACTTGTAATACAGCTGTTAGTTGCTATAGCAACTGCAAGCTAAGGATGGACCATATCGCTTTTCAGAATGTCAAATCGAAGCAGTAATTATATCGATTTTTGATAACAGTTATCAAAACAATTTATTTTTTCCGAAACTAAGAAGTGGTAATCAGAGTTCTTGGTGGGAATCTATGGCGTGCAATTCAGTGTCTTATTTATTTCCTTGTTATTGTGTTTTGAAAATGGGGTTGTGTTAAAGTGACAGTCGATTCTACCCAATTACACTTAATTAAATCAAAATCAAATAAAATAAGGGACAGCTTCGAATTATGGTTATTCGTTTAATCGTGCTACATATTTTGCGTCGAAAAATATGAACTGATGAATAGTGATCGGCAAAAAGTAGTTCTATTTGTTTCTTTTAATCAATTCGATTATTTTATTGATTCTGTTACACTTGTATCTTCTCATCTCTAAAAATAAGGATTTGGATTTTTTTATTGTTGATGGCATTAGGACCATATCAGGTTAAACAAGCTCGGTCATACTACGGAGAGCATATTAGAGCAAATGGTACTTATGATATCGAAGTGTGCCCGGATCTTGAAAGATTAATACATTTAGGGGGATCAAGACCTCAACTTTTAAGAGGCCGAATAAGATCAAGGCATATTAGTCAAAAAATATACTACGTGTATATTTTATATGAAAGCCAAACCACAATTAATAATCCTCTGGATGACATACTGTCATATTACTGCAGCTGTATTGTGGGGAACAGAACTCTGGGCTGTTGCTGTCATGTAATGACAGTGATCTGGTATCTGGGATGGGCTAGACATCAGAACACGCTATCCGCTCCGGCTTCATTTTTAGATAATGTTCTTTTAAGAATAACAGAATAGAATAAAATAATTCACATTTTTGTTGTTTTATTTTCAATATTTTTATGTTCAGCCCATTATTATTGTATCGATTTTGCTACACTTGAATTTCAATCCCATCACTAAAAAAATCAAACGTCATATGTCAGATGTCGTTTGAATGCTTTGCCGTTTGCATGTTCGTTGTGCATATTTATTTTGGATTTTCAATGACCCTCGCTCACCTACTTACGGACCTCTCGCTTCTCGATACAGACAGAACACCACCATAGGAACATTGTCTGCGAAAACCGTCTTTATTTTACTTATTTGGATGAGTCCGTTAGGTTTTACAAGAGTAAACACGCGGGTGGGAGTAATTTTTGCGCGGATTGCAGAAAGGCCGTTGTATTACATTTTTAGGTGCAATTACCCCTTTGTGTATATTTACTAAAGTACCACGATGCGAAATCGGGGTGGCTCGTTTAGTCTATAATACAACTATATCAATTTCAATGCAGATACATCAAAATGCCTAAGTAAAAGTTCATAGCAATGACATTTGTTTGCAGTTTTATACGTATTGACGCAGGAGCTAAACGATTTTATTTTCACTATTTTCAACATATGATCTACTTCTGAAAGTGTTTTTTATATGAAATACTAATATTCAGCTATTCAGCGTTGCATTTTGCTAGGTGTCATGTTTATAGATGCTTGCTTCACTCGTCCTAACTGAATTTAGCCATCTCCTTTGTAACATGAATTCAAACAGTAAACTTCTAAAATATTAATATATGGCATCAAAAAAATATTCAATTAGCGTCTAATTTATTAACTCAGCACGTTTAAATTATAACTCATGCCACATTAACTGAGCATCAAAATTTAATTAAAATTGTCATCAATTATAGCCACTAATAGTATGTATAAACTCCTGTCGTGTCATCAAAAGGCTTAAAGATAGAAGTTCAGAGTACTTAATGACCTAAATATTGAAGTTCAGAGTATCGAATGTCCTAAAGATCGATTTTATTTACATGTTGTGCTACAAAAGTTATCGACAGAATCGCTTCAGAACTTTTATCAGAAAACTAGACAATAAATTGTGAAAACATTTCTGCAAGCAACTCGGAAGTAGCGCTCGCCGGCCGCTGCCGCGGCACCGCTCGCTACGCTCGCTCGGCTCGCGCGCGTTTTGTCACAGTTTTAACCTAACCTAACCTATTTCCCTCAGTTTACAATAACGAATCATACAATCTGCCTGTGACTAGTCAATTAGACAATGGTAAAAACATTTCTGTAACTAATAGGTATTTTTAACGTAACTATAATAATCTAAAGTGTATCAAAAGTTGACATTTCATATATAATATACGTTGGCGCTCTCTGATTGGTGCAAATGGCTGGTCGCTGTCGTCTCGCGCGCTCGCGCCATATCTTTCCGTTGCTATTTTCACGATAAAAGAATGTGATGTATTATTTTACATGCGAAGTTATAATAAATGATGTTGACTACGGTCGCTTCATTTATATTTTTTGAGGGCCTTGTGTTGAAGCTGTAAAATGGTGGTGAGATATAAATTCCGTGGCTGAGTTAGTAAATTAGGTGCCTATGTATAAATAACAAGGACAAGTTAACATAAATGTTGATCGTCACTTGATGCTTTCTATAGAATATTTAGTGGGCGTTGTAAAGAAGACGAATTAGTATATTAGAGGCTATATAATTTTCCCGTGGCTTAGTTATAAAATTAGAAGTTTGATCCTGTGGCCAATTAAAAAAACTGTGGCTCGATTAATTATTTCTCATACTATAACACCTAATTTTTTAGAAGTCGGCTAAAATAAATCATGTGTGAGTGTGCGGAGACCCTACCAAACTTTGATGGAAGGAACTAGAATTTATGTTATTTATACGCGATTCTCTCATGTTTAAAAATTGCGTTGTTATCAATTATTTTATAATAAAGTAAAGTTTCGATAGAGCAGTGGTGGCCCAGCGATTGCGGCCCCGACTTACGCACAGTAAGTCGTGAGTTCGAACCTAGTCGCATTACGTTGTGTAATTTATTTCATCACCACTGCTCTCAAAACGGTAAAGGAAAACATCGTGAGGAAACCGGCATGTCTTAGAACCAAAAAATTCATTGACATGACGTGGTATCTACCAACCCGCACTGTTGGATATAGCCCATCCCTCTCCTAGAGAGGAGCCCTGAGTCCCTGCAGTGGGAACATTATAGGCTGATGATGATGATGATGATGATGATGAAAGTTTCGATATAATAGGGGATCGGACTGACTCAAAAAAATATGATTGGATACGTGTTTTGTTTTATCAAATTAATAAAAATTGACGGAGATAAAACGCGTCAAAGATCATGGAGTGTGGGGCTTGAAACGTCACTGGTAGGTTAAAAATGTACTAGCATATGACGTCACACGAGTTTTCGAAGCACTGTATCGTCTTCATTTTTTTTGTTTACGTGAAAAAAGAAAATATATATGTTCAATATTATTTGCCAATCTATCTGACGGACTAATTAGTTTTTTTTAGTCCGATCCTCTATTGTAGCTTAATAAAGAAACTCCTTCCACCCGCCAATAATTTAATTTTATTAGACTGGGCCTCTTAAATCATTCTCTCTAAAAGTTTATAGACATTGATGACCCTGGATGACCCAGCATAAATTAGATTTCTTTAGAAACTAAAAACTAGCCGGTTATAATTTGTCTATAGATTATCATTTGCGTAGCGAACAAATTGATTGACACTTGACAGTTCGTGTGGACACCACGTTAAGGGCTCGTTTACGGAGACGCGGGGCGTTGCGCGGCGCGTGCAGAAGGCTCGTCTCGTGCTTTTTCATTAATTTACTGAGAGACGGGTCCACCGCAAAAAAAAACCGCAAAAATCGCTTCTCGTAAAATCGACGTTTGAAATCGTTAACTTTTTCATACATCGCTGTGTTTGAAATAAAAACGCAGCACGCGCCGCGCGACGCCCCGCCTGTGCGTAAACATGCACTAAACCATGGTCCCAGATATCCCTCTAACCATGGTCCCTCTCACTGACATGTCATTGTGGTATTGCAATTTAAAAATGCTTAGGTCGATGCTGCATCGGCCGGCCCGAGCCCGAAGTGCGTCATCGTCATGCCAATAAGGAATAAACTGTGTTTCGTTTTCGGATAAGTACTTATTTATTTAGCAGGTATCTTCGTGTTCTATTACTACTAATTATATAACTATGTTAACCTCTGTGAGAAAATATTTATTTTATATTATTCATTTATTACACACTTAGAAATGCCCATTTAATAGAATAAAATTATTTATTTACTACCTACTACCCTCATCCGTGTGTCACTGCGGGGGGCCTACTGAAAACCAGCGCTGAGTGTTTTACACCCAGCATATGCTGAGTTGGTTACCCTTTCGTTATGGGCATGCTCAGCGCAGTTGAGCTGTATAATTAATTGTTAAGCTGTTTGTTGTTATTTGTTTATGTATGTGCTGCTCTTTTGTAGTGCTGCTGTCCATTAGCGAATAAATACATATTCTATTCTATTCTATTCTATATCATTTGTAGATCTTTGGCAGTCGTTACAGGTAGTCAGCGAAAGTCTGACAACCAGTCTTACGAAGGGGTATCTTATTTATTATCCAGTACTTATTGGGTTGTGGAGGTCACAGATCACACATCACGCCTGTAATCCCCGAAACATTAGGCAGGGGCCTCATAGTACGACCACATGTCACCAGTTTTTTTTAAGTCCCATGTAATTGGGGCTGGTTGCAGCGGTGGCCCAGTGGTGGCGGCCCCGACTTACGAACAGTAGTTCGGTTCGAACCCAGGAAGGCACATACTTTGTGTAATTAATTTTATCACCGCTGCTCTCAAAACGGTGAAGGAAAACATCGTGAAGAAACCGGCATGTCTTAGAACCAAAAAATTCGAAGACATGTGACATCAACCAACAAGCACGCGCGCGCGCACGCAGCGTGGTAGATGCTGGATGAGAAGGCCTGAGTCCCTTTTTTTTTTTTTTTTTTTTTTGCTGGGTGGGAAATCATCGAATAATCCCCCCCGCTCTTGGGCAGAGCGAAGGGGAGTGTCAGACTTCTACTGACTAAAAACCAACCCATGTTCCTTCTTCTTCGCCCTTGTGTCGGAGCCGCGGTAACCTTTCGATATCCACAGCCCCGACGGGCGTCGGCCCTTGCGGGCCCCTCCTTGCTGACATCTCTTTGAGGCGCGCGTGGAACACGTACGCGCCGCCGACACGGTCTGTTGCCGTCATGACGACGGCCGGACGGCGAGCTAGCCCGTTACTCACCGTCCACAGGCCCGCGTCTACGGTGGCCGGAGGTCATCGCGTGACCTCCGACGCCCGGAGCGCCTTCCGCGGCGGCTGGGACGTTGAGAGGTTCTCTCCCTCTCTCGTGCCGCCACCTCCTTCGCTAGCATCACTGCTTCGCAGAAGGAGGCGACGGCGTCCCATTCCTCCTCGCCCCGGACCATGGCTTGCACCAAGGCCGGGCGCGAGAGGTCGCCGCCGCCGATCGCCGCTACGAGAACACGGCGGGGCTCTGCCCAAGCAGGGCACGCCTCCACAGTGTGCTCCACCATGTCCTCCGGTCGATCCTCGCAGTGGAAGCATCCGGGCGTTTCCTCCCGCCTGATTCGGTACAGGTACCTCCCGAAACACCCGTGTCCGGTGAGGACCTGCGTCAGACGGTAGGTGATTGCGCCGTGGCGCCTCTCTAGCCACTCCTCAAAGAGGGGACTTACCGCCACTATCGTGGCGTGCCCTGCGCTGGGTTGCGACAGTCGCTGTCTCCATGCCGCCATGAGATCGCACCGGAGGTCTGTCCGCCGCGCAGCAATGTGCCGCGGCAGCAGAGTGACCCCCCGGTGTAGCGCCTCCGCGCGCCACTCATGTAGGCGCGCGAGGACTATCGCCTCCAGATCCCACGGCGGCAATCCGGCAAGGAGAATCGCCGCCTCGCGGGAGATCGTGCGGTACCCGCGGACAAGCCTTACGGCCATGACCTTTTGGGGCGCGTTCAGGTAGTGGACGGCCCGCTTCCTCACGGCACGCGCCCACACCGGGGCCCCGTAAAGGGCCATGGACCGCACGATCCCCGCATACAGCCTACGGCAGGAGGCGTTTGGCCCCCCCAGATTGGGCAAGAGCCACCTAAAGGCGGCCGCGGCCCGCTCCAGTCTGGGAGCCAAACGTCGGAAGTGCTCCACGAAGTTCCACCGGCTGTCGAGGACGAGTCCGAGGTACTTTAAAGTACACTCGACGCCGATGGAAACCCCTCCCACCGATAGCTGGGATCCCGACGGTGGCACATTCCCACGCCCATAGAAGCACATTGCCTCGGACTTGTGAAGTGCCACCTCGAGACCCAGCTGCCGGATCCTCTCAACGACTATCGCAACCCCGCGTGTCATGTTCGCGGCCGCCGCCTCGTGCGACTCCCCCCGTGCCAGCACCAGCGTATCGTCCGCGTAGCAGACGACGCTGACGCCGTCAGGGAGGTCGGCACGCAGCACCCAGTCGTAACCGATGTTCCACAGGGGCGGCCCCAGAACCGAACCCTGCGGAACACCGCACGACATCTCTCGCCGGTTCCACTGTCCGTCTTGACCAGGGTAGATGACAGCCCTGTCTGTCAGATAGTCCCCGACTACACGACGAAGGTAGGCCGGCACCCGGTGATACCGGAGTGCCTCCCTGATGCAGCTCCAGGGCATGGTGTTGAAGGCGTTGGCGATGTCGAGAGACACCGCCAGGACCACACCGCCCCGAGAGACCGCATCCCCCGTCGTGAGGGCTCTCACGCGCATGATGGCGTCCACCGTCGAGCGCCTCTTGCGGAAACCGAACTGGTGTTCCGCAAGATCCGGACCCATTCCCTCAAGGTGCTCGGCGAGGCGGTTTGCAATTACTCTTTCAAAGAGCTTGCCCACCTCGTCGAGCAGCACAATGGGCCGGTATGCGGACGGCGAGTCCGCAGGGCGCCCGGGCTTCTGAATGAGGACCAGCTTTCCCGTCTTCCAACGACGCGGGAACTGGCCTCTCTCCATGCACGCGCTGAAGAACCCCTCCAGTCGGGGCCCAAGAGCCTCTGAGGCCAGGGCCCAGGCTTTGCCAGGCAAGCCATCGGGCCCCGGGGCGGTATTTTTGGCCTTAAGCCTCCGTACCGCCACTCTCAGGTCTACCCCAGTCACCTCCGGAATGTCGTCATCAGATCCTGATTGGTCCGCTTCCGGCACCGCAGGTGGCGGAGCCATTGGCGGGGGACGATGCTCCCCTCGCGAAGGGAACAGAACGCTCACCACGTCCTCCACGAGCTCAGGCCGGAGACTCTGCGTCAGCGGGGGGCCCCGGGTGCGGAGTTGATTCCGCACCACCTTATAAGGGCGCCCCCACGGATCTCTGTTGAGAGTCTCCAGCATCTCCTCGCGGGCCTGATCCTTGGCCCGCCGACGAGCCTCGGAGAGGGCGGTCTTCGCCGCTCTGTACCCTTCATACAGCTCCGCCTCCACGGCTTCCGCATTCGGAGGACGAATGCGGCGCCTGCGATGCCTGGTGTACCGGCGCCGCGCCACCACATACTGCTGACGCAGGTGCGACAGCTCTTGCGACCACCAGTACACATGACGCCGGGCGCTTCCTGGCCGGACTCGGGGCATTGCCATGTCGCATATCTCGGACATGGCCTCCTGGAACCAAGCCACCTCGGTGTTGACGTCGGCGGGCCTGGCTGGGGATGACCCCCAGGACCACACGATCGCGGCCTCCAGGAGGAGCTCCCGGTCCAGCTGCTTCAGCGCCCAACGCGGACCACTCGGGGTCTGCGGGACCGGCGCGCTTGGGGACTGGGCAGAGACCTCAAACCGGATATACCGGTGGTCGGAGTAGGTCTCCACCCCCTCCATGACGCGCCAGTCAGCGACACGCTGCGACAGAGCGGGGCTGGCGAACGAGATGTCCACCACCGACTCGCCCCGCATCCGCACACACGTGGCCACAGAACCCCGGTTCAGGATGTCCAGGCCTGTTTCCAGAGCCCAGCACTCGACCATCCTACCCCGCACATCCGTGTAACGAGAACCCCAAGCCAAGTTCTTGGCATTGAAGTCCCCGAGCACAAGTACGGGAAGGGAATAGCCTGCGATGACAACACTCAACTCCCTGAGGGAGTTTTGGAACTCGGCGAGAGTTCGGCTCGGAGAGAAGTAGACTCCCGCCACTACTATCTCCCCGAACCGTGCTGCTACGCACCCCTGACCCTTCCTGACCATCTCAAGGGCCGGGGTGCCGGCGGCGGCCGACGCAATGATGGTCACTGAGCCACTGAGGTCCTCCACCCAGTCTGGCCTGGGCGGGACGAAATAGGGCTCAGCAACCACGGCAGGCCTGAGTCCCTGCAGTGGGAACAATAATAGGCTGTTGATAATCATCATCATCATTCAGCCAAAAGACGTCCACTGCTGAACATAGGCCTCCCCCAGGCGTCGCCACATTGACCGATCCCGTGCGTCTCTCATCCAGCGGGTTCCTGCAACCTTGACCAGGTCAACGGTCCACCTGTTGATGATGATGATGATGAATTGGAGGCGAGCCCATTGCAATCAACCGAGCACAAATCCAGACTGCTACTGCTGCTAAATTCCTTATTGAAAAACCCAATAACACTTCGCCCGGGAGTCAAACCTAGGATCTCAGCGGTCGCGCTTGCAATCCTAGACCCTAGGGCCTAGGCAGTAAAGTTGCAATTTGTTTAATTTATACCTTTTTATTTTGTCATTAGTTACGTTACTTCATACAAGCCCTGTGACATCGCTTTCTGCATTTCAATGTTGATTGCTTAATTCCTATGATCAGTATTCTGTATATTACTGATGTGGAAACACCAGCCTACTGAGGGAAAATCCATGACCATGAAAGATTGCATTACTAAACCCAGTGTAGCATATTATAATTCCGCCTTATTACAAAAGGTAGATAAACCTGGTTTAACTTAGACTTGGTTTATCTCGCATGACGTCTCACTTCAATAGTATTCAAAAGAAAGTGACAGCATGCGAGATAAACCAAGTCTAAGTAAAACCAGGTTTATCTACCTTTTGTAATAAGGCGGATTGAGTTTTCGGCGCCAATCATCGCTTCTACAGATATACGCTTGGTAATATTTTAATTGGCCTCGGGGATACAGATTGCTACCGTCAAATGTAGCTCGGAAATACCTGTACTGCACGCTTGTAATTCTCCAAGGATTCAGCAGAATTGTAACCATAGTACATCATCTGCCTAGCCTTTTCCCAACTATATTGGGGTCGGCTTCCAGTCTAAACGGATGCAGCTGAATACCAGTATTTTACATAGAGCGAATGCCTATCTGACCTCCACAACCCAGTTAATACTAGGTAATAGAATACCCTTTGGTAAGACTGAATGTCAGAATTTCAGGTCCTTGACTACCTGTAACGACTGCCAAAGATCTATGTAAATGGCAGCCGGGACCAACAGCTTAACGTGCTTTCCGAGGCACGGAGGAAACTCGGTATGTCGGGCGGTCACCCATCCACAGACCGACCTAGGCAAGCACAGCTTTACCTAAAGATCGACCTGAGTGGCAGTTCTTATTAAGCCATGAGCTCCTCTTTGTAACTATAGTACATCAAGCACCAAATTCGCCAATTTGCCAGTTAGATTTTAAGTCCCATGGGCGACCCTATTGACTAAATAATCTGCCTGTTTTTTCCCAACTATGTTAGTTTTGGCTACCAGTCTACCCGGATGCGGCTGAATACCAGCATTTTTCATGGAGCTACGGTAGCACGATGCCTTATGGTATATATGGCATACCGTCGCCTCGGCACAAGGGCTAAGAAGGAACATGGGTTTGGTTTTTAGTCAGTAGAAGTCTGACACTCCCTTCCGGTCTGCCCAGAGCGGGAGGGGTTATTTGATGATTTACCACCAACAAAAAAAAAATGGCCAGTTGGTAGATGTCACAAATCTTCGATTTTTTTAGTTCTATTTGTCATGCAAGTTACCTAACAATACTTTCAAGTCACCGTTTTAAGTTACGAACCACACATTGTTTTAAAAACTGTAACGTCCATTATTTAAGCTATTTAAATAACAAACGTTTTAGCTTGAAGGTCGGCTTAACACAAATTAGTCTCGTTACATGATGACAAAATAAGACGTTTTGTGTTTTAACGCTTTTGACAGCTGTCAGCGGTTTTGCCGCCATTCATGTGTAACGTCAAAAATGAAAAGAAAAAATCTGTTGCTAGTAGCCTAGTAGACGGTTGTTTCTTTTCCCTTTTGATGGAGTGTGTGAGGAGTGATATGAAGAAAAACGGAATAAATGACAACGTGACGACTGACAGGGCAGAATGGAAGAAAAATACGTGTTGCGCCGACCCCAAATGACATGGGATAAGGGCAGGAAGATGATGCTTTTGCCCGCGACTGGGGTCGTGTTATGGTAGGCCTTCTTCCACAGTAACGTTTTAACTGTGACAATTACGGATAACACAGCAAGAAAAGTAATGTTAGGTATTTTTTTATTGTTTTTACGATTTGGTGTTAAAAAAATAATCACGAAAATCGAACCAGTAATCATAGAGAAATCGTTTTACATGCTTAAACGGAATAAAACATCTGCTGCCGGAGTACATAACCTCCTCCTTTTTCAAGAAGTTGGATAAAGACACAAGTGACGTAATATCGCTTGATGCAAGACGTAGCCCCCAAGGTTGCAAACGGGGTATTACGAGTCAGTAAGCGAATGTCTATAAAAACTTGTCTAAATTAATGACTGTCGCATTTAAATGACAAAACACATTTATTATTCAGTATGTTTAATATTTTATATATGTAAGTATATATATATATATTATTCATTAGGTTTCTTAGCTATATGCGTTAAGTATAGTCATACAGCCGCGAGGTTTTAGTTTAAATTAACGGTTTTGGCATTTGACATTCAGCTGTTTTCTACTTTGTCTATGTCATATTGTCATTTCAATGTCATACGTATAAAATAACGTTACGCCTATAATCCGCTAAGGGTTAGGGTAATGTGTACCTACTCTATAGTACATTTCACAGCTAAACGCATTTTTAATCACATTAGCATTACGGAAAAAAACTTTTTTTTTTTAATTAGCCTATTGTGTCCTACTGCTGGGCAAAGGCCTCCCTCATTTCTTTCCAGCTCTCCCGGTGTTGTGCCTTCTCTGGCCAATCAGTCAACTTTTATGCAAAAAAAAACCGACTTCAAAAACACAAGTGAAAAAAAAATAACAAAATCACAAAAAAAGTGAAAAAAAAAACAAAATCACAAAAAAGTGAAAAAAAAAACAAATCACAAAAAAGTAAAAAAAAACTTCATGAGAAAAATCAGCTTCCGAAATCGGTGACATCTGTTTCTTTGATTTCGTTTTTATTTTGCCACCGACTTTTTGACGAGAACCTCCGCTTTTTTGGAAGTCGGTTACATTTAACTTCTGAAATGTAGTTGTACTACCCCTATTTCTTACCCTTTGGACCACCCGTATGCAAAGTCCCACTATATTATGTGAATAAAACGAAAAAAAACCTGAACATGCTTTATCGTGCAAATAAAATGCTTAAAAAACCAAACCAGATTACAAGAGATGCAAAACAAATACAAAAACTTTGAGCTTGTTGTTTCACATTTTTTTACGGCAAATTAAAAAAAATTGTTAGGTATTAAAAAATAATTGATTCTTTGATATGTTCTCATTCATACCTTAGGGATGGGATGTTAAAAAAGGCCTTGTATGTTTGTTACATCATTTTAATAACAGCCCTTCTCAAAGAAGCAAATGTCAACAGATGATGTCTAACTAAACAGATAGGTGTCCTCGCGGCTACATTCGTGCGATTGACGGATTTGAGTTTACAGGATTCTCTCTAGTTTGGAAGATTTTTAACCGACTTCTAAAAAAAAAAGAAGGTTCTCAATTCGTATGTTTGTTTTTTTTTATGTTTGTTCGGGCATAACTCCGTCGCTTGCTAACCGATTTGAAAAAATCTTTTTTTGGAAGGTTAAAATATGGTAAACTTCCTAAATGGTCTCATATTTTTTTATCGAAATCGGACAAGCGGTTTTTGAAAAATCAACAAAACTAAAAAAAAAAGCTATATTGTCCACATTATGACCCATGAACATGTGAACCACTACAAAGTGAAAACATAAAAACTTTTTAACAAAAAATAAAACCGTTTTTTTTTTAAAGTCGGTGGCAAAAAAATGAAATCAAAGAAACAAAAGTCACCGACTTCAGAAACTGATTTTTCTTCTAAAGTTTATTTTTCGCATTTTAATGTTTTTATAATACAAAAACACGACTGCCCCAAAAAAAGGGTGTTATGTTTTTAGCGCTCATGTTTCGTTCATTTTTTATGTGTAATGGGCTTACTCTTTACCTCAATCTTGCCCTAAGAGCAGAGATGAGGTCGACGATGGAATGAGCTTACCCAGAAGAAGCCTATTTACTCGCGACTTACATAGGTTGGGGTTATATGAACTCGGGAAAACCGACGCAGGCAGGGAGGTCCAGGCCATGGCTGTGGGCATAATAAAAGATTTAGCTAAGCACTTTTAGACGTTTTAGTACCATATTTCACCACCTGCACCTCGGCGCCCCTACAGTGTGACCTCAGCATTACCGAATGCATCTTCTGTTTTTTTTTCTTGCAATCTGAATGGAATGTCATTGCGTCGTGCGTGCATTTAAATATCCTACTAATATTGTAAGTATGATGGATGTTTGTTACTCTTTCACGCAAAAACTACTGAACGGATTTGAATAAAATTTGTTACACTTATAGTTTATAACCTAGATTAACCCGCGGGTGCTCGCGCCTGGGTCGAAAAGACCCAGTACTCTAGTTTTTGTGCCATAACTGTTTTTGTATTAGTTCATTCGTGTCGTCGCTCTATGTACCTTCAAGTAGCCTCACAGGCTATCTGCACACCCCACCTCAGCCAGTCCCCGTGCGGCATTTGGAAATTACGGACGTTTAAAGTGAGTATGGGTCGTTTCGACCCTTGTGCGACGTAATGCGTTAGTGTATTTTTTATTACAAAAATATTACTTTGATTTTATTTCTTTGTTGATAAGTCGTCAAATCGTTTGAATTACAAGAGAATAGCAGATATATTAGAAGAGAAAGACATTGAAAGTGAAATTTCGGCAGAAATTGAAGAAAATTTGGATATTGATAAACTTTCAGGCTCAGAAACTTCATTGTCCTCAAGGAGTTTATCTTCACCATTCTGACAGTCTGAATTGTTCCACTATTTAGAAGATTGTTGATATTTATGATAATTAAAATGATTTTTTTATGTTTTTAGATTAAATAAAAAAAGTTAAAGTTGTTTTTTAGTTCATATATTGTAAAAAGTAAGATTTAGCAGTGATCTCTTGAATTTGGTGATTTATATTACTGTTTTTCTCTAAATAATGAACATTTATTATTTTTAAGTTTGTTTTGTTTCCCTCTTTCTAAATAATTAACAAATAATCCCTACATTTAATTAAGTTATTAAAAACAATACATTCAAAATCTGGGTCTTTTCGACCCTCGCGCGACTGTTCATGAAATAAAAGGAGACGCGAGTACCGGCGGGTTAACACATAGGATAGTTTTTATCCCGATTGTATCTTCCCGTGGGATAATTTTCGAGTTGTAGCGAGTAAAGCCGCTGGCAACACCTAGTTTTGAACAAATATGGTAATATTATTGTGTGAGACTACGGAGGCTGTATAACCGGTTCGTCTTTGCCTTAGGTAGGATGTCGCGTACGGTCACGGACAAATTCAATTGCCTTTTATTCGATGTTCTTTGTCAGGCCTTTATTATTTTATTGCATTGATAAACTTTAACCACGCTTTAACTATGGTACTCAGAGATATTTAATGATTACTTAAGCCGTCACTTAGTAAAGATTTGACATACAAAACCTTCAATAAATAGAATAAAAAAAACATTTATTTATAACATTATGTTAATTAGCAAAAAATTATCCATAAGATGAAGCCTTTCGATCAGTATGATTTATAGCTACAGTGTATTTTTTTTTCTGGTTCAACCATGTAATTATTTATAAATCTATGGATGCAGTTTAAATTGTTTTTTTTTTTTTAATTAAAATAATGTCTTCGTTCAGTAAAATGTTCCATCTACAATATTCAAGATAGGTACTTTCCCTCCATGTGGCATAGCCGTGGGACGCCCTGTATATTCCTCTACTATATTTTTCCATTCATGCTATTTCTGGCTACGACTGTCCTATGTCTAGGCTCTTGGGTTTACCAGATGAAGGAAAAAAGAAGCTTTCTTTTTCAATATTACTACGGGTGTTTACCTTCTTGAGAAAAAAACCAGTGATCAATGATGATTACGTAATTTTACAACTTTACACAAGTAAGGATAATAAATACTTAAAAACATACACGACAAGAATAATTTAATTTTCTAGACGTTCATGGTTACACATTATGTTTTAATTTATTATCTATCAAACTGGGGGGAAACCAGAGACACCACACGTGTCAGACAATGACTAAGTTTACTGAATATAGTCCATTTCACGAAAGAAGTCCCGCAGACGCAGCGCTGTATTCGCGCGACATAATGTTGCTATCTCTCTCTCTCTCTCCATATCTCCATATCTCCCCATCTGTCAAATTTAGTTCCACAATTGTCCGCGGGACTTCTTTCATTAAAATCACCAATACAACCATCTGAGTTCATATAAGTGTCTTGACTTGAGTGACTATTTGATAAAAAACCGGCCAAGTGCGAGTCGGACTCGCGCACCGAGGGTTCCGTAAAAAAAATATATTTTGTGATGTAACTAAAAATTTATGGTTTTCGTAATTTTTCCTTTATCTATGCTATAAGACGTTGCTTCGTACCAAATTTCAAGATTCTGAGTTCACGGGAAGCACCCTGTAGGTTTTGATTCCCTTGCAAGTGTCGAAAATTTGCGGCATAAACGGCTGTATCTTTTGATTGCGTTGTCTTAGAAGTTTGATATTTTTCACAGCTTCAAGGGACAGTAGACCTGAGTAATTGATATAAATTTCAGCTTCATACCTCCACGCGTTCCTGAGAAAAAGGGTCTTGACAGACGGACGGACGGACGGACAGACGGACAACAAAGTGATCCTATAAGGATTCCGTTTTTTCCTTTTGAGGTACGGAACCCTAAAAAGGCATATATGAACTGAGAGGGTTGTATTGGTGATTTTAATCATTATTACTCAGTAAAGTCACATTTGTTACGGTCTCGAATCCTATTTTATTTAACATACAACCTGACACTGAATGGCAATTTGAAAAAAAGTAAGAAAATTTGAATATCGCGGGCGTACCTTGTCGCAATCACCTTAATTGGACCAAGTTTTTCATACGAAAAGAACTTCTTATATATATGCCTATATTACGATTTCTTAATAAGTATAACGGAAAATAACCTTACCATGGTTACAGGAAAATAGATTATATCATTTAATTTAATTTTCCTCATTTAATATTTTCCACATACCTACTTAATTAACGACTATTTCCTTTCTTATCACGTCCGTAATAATACAATAATAATACATGTGCATATAATCATTAATTGTTGTTTGTGCAATTAATAATGTAATATGTTAAGTAAATAATATGTTATTCTTATTCTTGTTTTAAGGATAATGGTGCATATTATTTATTATTAATTTATTTATAAATAAATAACAAATGAGTCTTGTATTCAGGGAGGAAAATTTCAGGAAAAACAATGGTAAATGGTAATGTATTATGGTACACTACATAATAAATGTAACAAACTCCTTTGCCGCGTATGTTTGTCTGTTCGCGAGAAACTCAAAAACGAATGCACCGATTTTCATGCTGTTTTCACCAATGGATAGAGTGGTTCTCGAGGAATGTTTTAGTATAAGTAAGTACCTATAGACAGACAACGTTCCAGAAATTTGGACTTCAACTCATTCTAAGCCTTCATACATGTGGAATTAGTCCAACACTACAAAACATTTCTGTGCGCGCCAAAGTTCGGGTAAACTCGTAAAAGTGACATTTGAGAGGTCATTAACACTCGTGCTGCGTTTACATGCACCGTTACTTGCTCAATTACTGTGCGCGAGTGTTGCAACTTGCAATTAGCGTTTTTTATACTTTTTTATTTGAGGTTTTAAGTAAACATAACATAAAGCTTGGTTAAAAGTACTTATAAAACAATCTGTGTACTAAATTTTATCCAAATCTGTTCAGTAGTTTTTGCGTGAAAGAGTAACAAACATCCACCCATCCATCCATACTTACAAAGTTTTGAATTTTTATTATTAGTAGGATTACATTTCACTGTCAACTAAATCAAGTGAAAACAATCGAGGTGACTGACCGACCGTTGCCAAGCAACCAAGCAAAAGGCACATTTCACGGTATTGGCAATGAAAACCACGATACGGTTGACGGTTGGCAACCGTCACGCCTTCCACAATGTCAATGGAGGAAATCAGATATAATTGCTGAATGTGAAAACGCGGGCCCTGATGGCCGTAACGGGGCCCATTTTTGGGTCACAATAAAGTACCGATGTTTAAAAAGGTTTCTATAGCTTAAAGAGTTATATATAGCACTTATCTAAAGGGTGTAAAAGTACCCTTAATGCAAACGAAGGGCAATAGGGGATCGGACAAAAAAAAACTAATTAGTCCGTCAGATAGATTTCCAAAAATTATTGGACACGTATTTTTTCTTTTTCACGTAAACTTAAAATGAAGACGATACAGTGCTTCGAAAACTCGTGTGACGTCATATGATAGTACATTTTGACAACACAAGTGACGTTTCAAGCCCCACTCCAAGATCTTTGACGCGTTTTATCTTCGCCATTTTTTATTGATTTGATAAAACAAAAACACGTATTCAATATTTTTCGATAATCTAACTTACGGACTAAACAGAATCATTATTATTTTGACCCAGTCCGATCCCCTATTGTTCTCCCCACCACTGCGATATTTTTTTTTGTTCTAGACCATACCTGGGAACCCCCTAGTTACGGAGATATTGGGGGTCAAAGTTCCAAATTTTTTCACAGCTGTTTTTTTAATACTAGTTTTTCAGGTGTTTACTTTACTTTAATTACCTCCATGACCCGTTTACTAGTCAAAGCATCCACTAGCACAATGTTTTAAGAGTGCTATATTGAGTTTTACCGTAAAATGTGAATTTTGACCCCTAAAAAAAGTCGTTTCCAAACAAAAAAAATTGCGGAGTACAGAATGCATGAATGAATGAATGTATGTACAGAATGCTTGGTTGACGGCTGTCTGAAGGTATTTACACCCTGTATACATAGTCCACCAGACGTCCACTGCTGCACATATGACATAGATCTCTCTCAAGTGTCGCCACATTGATTGGTCACATGCGTCTCGCATCCAGCAGATCCCCGCAACCTTCACCAGGTCATCGGTCTACCTATTGGGAGGCCTTCCAACGCAACGTCTTTTGGTTCGCGGTCACCACTCCAGAACTTTTCGGCCCCATCGGCCATCCGTTCTGCGCTTCACCATCAACACGACCTAGACACAGTTGACCACACTCGTATCATGTTGCATATAATAATTATGGATGTCCCAACATCCACCATGCGTGACCAATGTAGACGATACACGATACATTGGATCATTAGACGGTTCTAGGGCTACGCTTTCCTAAACAGGGCAATTAATCAAGATGGGGACACGCACTGGGACGTTTAACAGTTGCGGTTCGATCTATACAAATATTTATAAGCTGAAGAGTTGAGCTTGATGTGCAGGCCAGCTACTAGAATCTGTCAAATTTCTTTAATAACTTTTCAATGCCAATGCTAAAGCAATAACATCTATAGTTGCTGCCAGTTCGATGTCAATGGCGGTCATTGACCTTTCCTTATTATCTCTTAGTACGATCAAACAAAATAACCATGTATCGTTTTTCATTAGAAAAAATGTTGATGATCACGATAGATGACGATTCAAGACAAGAACAAGCTTATTTTTAGATTTCAAAGTTAATCAATTTAATAAATCACACACAGGAAACACACACACACACACACACACACACACAGGGAATCCTAGTGTGAGTTTCAGGAATCAACGAAATGACTGTAATTTTTAAACAATAAAATTATTCTTATTCTTATTCTTATAAATGTAGGTCTGTATGTCAATGACCGCTATTGACATCTTAACTGGCAGCAACTATAATTCGATTGGCAAAATTTGACAGTTTGATGTGCGAGGCTGTAATCCTTAGAGAATAGCATAGCTGTTAGATTACCGTTGCAGCTACGTCTCCCTGTGCGTCATCAGCCTGACAATTGTTGTGTAATATGAAGCAGATTGGCTGCAATGAAGCGATGCAATTGACTGACCATTATAAACATTGTGTACCAATTATTTACTGTATATTCACACCACTCCATTATCATCATCATTATCAGCCTATTAATGTCCCCACTGCTGGGACACAGGCTCTTCTATTGCTGCTATCACCTGCTGAAAATCTTCCACCTCGACATGACTTTCCATGATCGATCTGGAAGTCTTTAAATAGACTCCGGACCCAGGTTGGTCGCGGCAAAGAAAATGCTGAGGTGGAGATTCATAAATGACTCTGCACTGGAGTGTAAATGTGGTGCTGTTATCAAGTATCCTGGGTCTATATCCATGTACCAATTTCAATCCGAAAAGATCGAAACCGAACACAGAGTTATACTTTCGCATTTGTAATAATGAAGCTTCTTCAAAGGTTTCCCAAATACGTATATCTATTGATTGGATTCAAGGTTGAATCATGACACATCATGTCTATTTATGTACTTCCATTCACTAACGTTTCGCAGAATTTTATTTCGAATATTATTTTAAGTGAAAATCTGGCAAACAATTTTCGGCGAAAGGGCAGAGAACCTGAAAAAACGGGGGTAAAGTGTGTATGAAAAATCGACATTTTCACGCGGGCGAAGACGTGGGCAAAAGCTAGTACTATATAAAGATAAAGATGCAACTTAATCCCTAAAACATTGTTGATTGGGAAAATTTTACTGTTTCGGGTAAGTTGATGTACTGACGTCAGTACATGGTCTTTAAATAAATATAATGTTTAATAGCTATATAATAGCATTGTAGTAAATTGACAAGTCGTGATACGAACTCACGCGGGTAACGTTTAATTGAACTATTGACCCGTAATAGGGGAGACCGCGGGAATTTTATGCACTCGACTTGTAGTTCTGAACTTCTGAAGAGCCCATGGCTAAAAAATATAAGCCACTCGGGTTAATCATTAGGTCTGATGGTGGTTGTCTAGTGCCTAAGGTAGTCAGTGGATAGATGGCCTGTGTGTGTGTGTGTGTGTGTGACCCATTACATACCCTCTGAACCCCAGAATGAGCGTTAAGCCGTCGCGTTTCCAAAATGGTTTGAGCTGACTTACTTAGCAATGTTTTTTTGTTATATGAAATGGGCTTACTCTTGATCTCAATCTTGCCCTAAGAGCAGAAATGAGGTCGACGATGCAACGAGCTTACCCAGAAGAAGCCCTTTTTACTCGCGACTTAAAGATTGGGGTTATAATGAACTCGGGAGAACAAAGCAAAGAGGCAAAGAGCGCTCCCCATGACTTCTAATTATTTATTTATTATTTTAATTGTTTCGATCCAATGTCAATGTGGACCACTGGTCGCTGCAGGTCTTACCCAGATGATTAATTAATAAGTTACTATTGCAAAGGCAATTTGTACTCAGCTTAGACATAGAGAAAACGTCTTTAATGTCCGTTAAATACCTTCTTTAGTAAACATTTAATTCCTTTATTGCGTGTTTGTCTTCATTTAAATTAATTGATACTTAGTTTTCCTTAAATTGAAGGTAACAATGACATTGCGTTCAAACAAGGCCAGTGAATCAAAGATACTAGCTGTTGCCCACGTTGCTTCATCTATATTCTGATGTTAAAAGCTATGAAATATATTTAGTTTCATAGATTTCCGCAAAGTAACGCCTGATTCCATTACTTATATTCTGATGATCATGAGTGAGTGAGTTTCATAAATGCGAAACTTTGCTTTCGCTTAACTTCGGAACTAAATGACCTACAGACTTATTTTTTATTTATTTTAAATGTGATTTTATAGATTGTCCTGCATTCAGACAGTAAATGGCTGGGTATACCCCCCTTTTTATTGTAGGGTTGCTAACGAATGACTCTTCCCGCCCTGGGCGGAGCGGTAGGGAGTGTCAGACTTCTACTGGCTAAAAACCACACCCATGTTCCTTCTTAGCCTCTTAGTATCTCTTTCGATCAACTCGCAGCCCCGGTAGTAGTATACCCCCCTTGCTTGCCATATCATCCTTCACACAGTCCATCCATCGTTTCTTTTGTCTTCCTCTACTCTTATAGTCAAAGCCATCTACATTACATTCAATTTATTCCTCTCTGTGTATATTGCAATTCAATTGTGTTCACATAACATCCATTATGTACAGGTGCAAGTAATCATAAGGAAGGAAATGCGCAGATAATATGGTTCTGAGAAAAATCGTTATAAAAGTAGTACTTAACGACTATGTAAGGCATTTATATAAGGTTTAATATCATCATATGCCTAGCCTTTTCCTAACTATGATGGGGTCGATTTAATAGATATGTAAACACGTGTCTCACAGCCACAAGTGTTCAGGTAAGCTGTCACTTATGACATCTGTCAGTTACATCATTACAATGACATGATGGCGGGAAGTTGGAAGGTGAAGCGACCCTGGACTGAGGCTTGGTGGTCTGGTGTGAGCCTGTGATATAGTAGCAAATGTCTATTATATAACCCAGGAAAGTTCGCATCGGCTTCATAGTAAGCACTTTACTTTTTTTTAGCACGCAATCCATGCCTTATGCGTTCTAGGAAGTCTGTAGTTTATGGCTCGCGGGTGAACGTTAACTGTCACTTTTGATGGCTTGGTATTCCCGCGGATTTTTTGACAGATGTCAAATTGTGAAGAGGTGTAATTAATGTAGAACTTTTTGTTAAAAACTTTATCATCATCATCATCATTTCAGCCTAAAGACGTCCACTGCTGACATAGGCCTCCCCTAAGTGTCGCCACATTGACCGGTTCCGTGCGTCTCGCATCCCGCGGATCCCCGCAAGTGCCCGCAACCTTCACCAGGGCCCCGAGTCTGCTATTCAGAATCAAAATCAGAATGGTCGATCATTGATCTCATAATGGTTGATTGATGACAAGCCAAAAAGTACCTTATGTCTGTCGACTTAAGGTACTTTTTGGCTTGTCGTCAATCAACAATTAAGAGATCAATGATCGACCATTCTGACACTATTGAATAGCAGACTCGGGGCCCAGGTCATCGGTCCATATATTGGGAGGCCTTCCAACGCAACGTCTTCCGGTTCGTGGTCACCACTCCAGAACTTTCCGGCCACATCTGCCATCAGTTCTGCGAGCAATGTGCCCTGCCCATTGCCACTTAAGTTTGGCAATTTTTCGGGCTAGCCGGTAACCTTGGTTCTCATGCGGATAAAAACATTACGAATTAATCTAATTGCAAAGCATTACTTTCTTCTTCTTGACTCAGAAATCACGTCAAGTTATTATTCCCGGCTGTAATGGTTGCTGGGTTGTAAAGGTCAGATAGGCAGTCGTTCCATGTAAAATTCTGGTATTCAGCTGCATCCAGATATACTGAAAGCCGACCCCAACATAGTTTGGAAAAGGATGATTACAACTTTTTCCTATACCTATCTTTTAGCTTAATATAGAATTTAAAAGCAATTTCATCACAATCTGTATAAACAAAATTATTTTCTACTTTAAACGATTGCATAATCAATTTAAATAAATAATGTCATTTTGTACTTTCAAAAATGCATCCGATCAAATACCATTCATAGTGAAAGTGTTTTTTTAAACGCCGGCAGAATGAGCATTTGACCTTTGCCTCTCGCAATAGTTAAAAATATGATCACTAACGAGATTTACTATGTGATGCGATGAATATTAATGTTATGAATCGATTAAGTATATGGATGTAGTCGATTTTGTTAGTTTACGGTCATTTGTGAATTATTGTGTGTTTGTTTTTGAAGTAGACTGTGGCTAAATATTAGTAAATATTAGCGTTATTACTTTTTAAGGCGCAGTTAAAGGGGCACCGTAAAAACGACCTGTTTTTCGTCGCAGAGTTAGCCGTATTGCTACTTATTACAATTCCAAAAAAAAATACAGTGTATAGTCAAATGTATAGGTAAAAGACTTATGCAAAAATATTTTCTAAAAGTAATCAAGAACCTCGAAAAAAAAAATCACAAAATCACAAAAAAATCACACGAAAAAACTTTTTCGTCTCGAAATGCTCAATATTTTGAGTGACAACTGTTATATTTTTTTTTACTATCATAAAGGAAATTTAACCAACTAAAGACATATGTAAAAATATTTTAACATTACAGCGTATTTTTTTTTTTAATAAATTAAATCTGCGAACTATCGTTCATTTTGGCAGTCACGAGAATCAAACGCATCGCCATTTTCAACCTTATTTGTTTAGGCGATGAGTTAAACGCGCGCTCAAGGTCGCGGGCAGGTAATGTCGCCTTAAGCTATTGCATAGCTTCTATCGCGGGCCTTGAGCGTGGAGAGCGAATCCAGAAATTCCGTAACGAACATTTTCAGGCAGGTTGCTATGGTTACGGAAAATAACAAGGTTGTCAACTGAGGTTGTCAAATTAAATAATTGATAAAAAATGCTATGCAATAGCTTTACCGCGGCAGTCTCCGAGTGCCACATTTAGTTTATTTTATTTTATACTTTATACTAACTGATGGCCGCGGGTACGCCTAAAAAGTAGCCTGTTTCATTAGCTTGGCTCAGTAGTTTTGGCGTGAAAGCGCGACAGACAGACAGAGTTACTTTCGCATTTATAATATTAGTAAGGAAGTAAGGATTTATTACTATTTAAATTGCAATGCCACAACAGACGAAAATTTTTTAGAAGACCCCAAACTCTTGATAACATCTTCAAAATTATATAAGTAGGTACCTACCTAAGTACTTACCTTTATTTCGCAATAACAATTTGAATTAGTCAAGTTTATCTGTATTTTTATCACAATGATATTTGGAGTATTTGATACTTTTGATGCGAACTCTTGACAGTTGTCGCAGAAATTTGAAATGTTTTAAGAGGGAACAGGGTCTGCGAGGTAGGTATTTGAAAAATCTATTGCGCTAAGAAGTATAAAACCGGCCAAGTGCGAGTCGGACTTAAGTAAAATTAAGTAAAGTTTATTAATGCTTCAGCTGCTAGTGTTGGGTTTACTGTTTGAAGCCTCCTTTTAAGCAATTAATGTTTGTGTTAGGAGACTCCGCTTTTGAAGACCGTATGAAGGTGATAACTTTTTTGGTACTTTTATGGTACTACGCAATACAAGTTAGTAAGTTGCTACCGTAACTAAAAACCGTTATAAAATAATCATTGCGCTTTACTACTTTTCAAAACAATAGGTACACCATAAAAATCATGGCGTCATGGTTCTAAAGGTTAAAATTAATTTTACATGCGTGAAGTAAAGAACTTGTCAATATTTCATGCTTACATACATACAGACGACGGCTAATCAAGCTAAGTTATATACATCCCGTTCGGGGCTGCGGATTGGTCGATAGATACCGCGGCCTCGACACAAAGGGCTAAGAAGGAACATGGGTGGTTTTTAGTCAGTAGAAGTCTGCCGCTCCCTTCCGCTCTCTACTCAGAGCGGCAACTCGTCCTCCGCTGACCATAAATGAATTGGGATAAGATCAGGAAAATGATATTGATGATAGTACGTACCCGTGGGATAGGTAATTTTCGACCATGGAGGTCGAAACCGCGAGCCAGTAACTTTTTGTGTATACTCCTTTAATAGGTGTGGTTTCAATCCCAAACACAACCCGCGCTTGACCTTTATTCTAATAAAGTTCAAATTATTGTTAGATTTGGTTTTGTTCTGCTCTATGTATATTTTGGTCAAATATAACAAAATTATTGTTTTTGACAAGGACTTTTGGCTGCGTAGGCTTGTCTGAACAATGAATAAGTACTTACCATTTTAGAGTACGTATACAAATATAAAGGGCAGCGGTGGTGGCCCAGTGGTAGCGCCCTGAGTTACGAACAGTAAGTTCGAGAATCCAGGCAGGCGTATTACTTAGTGTAATTTATTTCATCACCACTGCTCTCAAAACTGTGAAGGAAAACATCGTAAGGTAACCGGCATGTCTTAAAAAAATCGAGACATGTGACATCCACCAACCCGCACTGGGCCCGCGTGGTGGATTATAAGCAATTACATAAGTGATGACATATATTATATGTCATTATAATAACAAATTGAGTTTTGACAACAACGTAACAAAGAAAGCCTTTCAAATCCAATATATTTTAATATATATATTACGCAAAATATATGAATACAATATATTACAGAATTCACTCTCGCTTTCTTAGAAAAAACTCGGCGTCTCGTATAAAATCTAAATAAATAAACATAATATATTTCATATACCTATACTATATTACTAAGACTGTATAATAATAATATTATCATATATTTCAAACCTATGTTTGATATTGTGTAACCTTTATAAATCTATCTTTATTATGTACTAGCTGATGACCGCGGCTTCCCCCGCGTGGATGTTGGTCAAATTATTACATACTAAAACCTACATCGAGAATCGTCTTCATCCATTTGGTGAAAATAGCATGAAAGCCGGTGCTGTAGTTTTTGGGTTATTCGTGAACAGACAGACACGTGGCGGAGGTTTAAGGGACACCCCTCCATGGACTGATGGGTTGGTTTCAGTATATCCTAACTAGCTTTTGCCCGCGGCTTCGCCCGCGTGAAAATGACGATTTTCCATACAAACTTTCATCCCCTATTTAACTCCCTTAGGGGTTGAATTTCGGAAAATCCTTTCTTATTCCTTGTCTACATTATAAAGGGAACCTCTGTGCAAAATTTCAGCTTTCTAGGTCCAAGGGTTTGGGCTGGGTCTTGATGAGTCAGTTATCTTTTTATCTTCATTTTAGATAAACGAGTTGGGTACATAGTTACATACGTTCCTTCTTGTGTATAACTATCACTACATAGTATAAAACAAAAGACGCTTCCCGCGCGCTGTCTGTCCCTATGTATGCTTAGATCTTTAAAATTAAAACTACGCAACGGATTTTGATACAGGTTTTTTATTAGATAGAGTGATTCATGAGGAAGGTTTATATGTAGAACATTCCACCCGTGCGAAGCGGGGGAGGGTCGCTAGTTTTCCATAAATTCATTGCTATTCGTATTGCTCCCTGCAGTAGACGCTGCAATAGTAATAGTTTCTATAACCTCATTACTATCCGTATTGCTTTCTACAGGAGACGCTACAATATTACTAGTTTCTATAACTTCATTGCTATCCGTATTGCTCCCTACAGGACACGCTACAATTGTAGTAGTTTCTATAACCTCATTGCTACCCGTATTGCTATCTGCAGGAGACGTTACAATATTAGTAGTTTCTATATCTTCATTGCTATTCGTATTGCTATTTGCCGGAGACGCTGCAATAGTAATAGTTTCTATAACTTCATTGCTATCCGTATTGCTATCTGCAGGAGACGTTACAATATTAGTAGTTTCTATATCTTCATTGCTATTCGTATTGCTATTTGCCGGAGACGCTGCAATAGTAATAGTTTCTATAACTTCATTGCTATTCGTATTGCTATTTGCCGGAGACGCTGCAATATTAGTAGTTTCTATAACTTCATTGCTATTCGTATTGGTATCTGCAGTAGACGCTGCAATAGTAATAGTTTCTATAACTTCATTGCTATCTGTATTGCTTTCTGGAGGAGACGCTGCAATATTAGTAGTTTCTATAACTTCATTGCTATTCGTATTGGTATCTGCAGTAGACGCTGCAATAGTAATAGTTTCTATAACTTCATTGCTATCCGTATTGCTTTCTGGAGGAGACGCTGCAATATTAGTAGTTTCTATAACTTCATTGCTATTCGTATTGGTATCGGCAGTAGACGCTGCAATAGTAGCAGTTTCTATAGCCCCATTACGTCGATCTAACGTCTTCTTATAATCTTTATTCTTCTCCATATAATTTTTAACTCTCTTCAAATAATTTTCACGTTTTAAATTCCCTAATTTTAAAATCCTTCTGACATGAGGGTCTTTCTTTAGCGCTAATCTGACTTCCGTCTCGTCGAAGAGTGCCAGCATTGTCGATGGGTTTACTTTAGTTGTCAATTTTGTGGTTGTTGTAGTCGGTATGAATGTAAACTTGGTTCTGTTTTTCAAATTTTGTAAAGCTTCTACTTCATACATTATATTTGCGAAGTCGGTTTGCCTTTTATTGTCTTGTCTTCCGACCCTTTGTAGCAACTTCTCAATTATCTCTTTTTGTCTTCCTAGTAACTTGTTTAGTTCTCTATATTTATTTGGCATGATGTCTTCTTCGTAAACTGGATATATTATGGGATTAATTTCTCGGCCAGTTGAATATATTATGTTGTTAGGAATGTCTTTAACGTGGTAGTTTAATTCTACGTGGTTTCTAGGTCTTTTCATTTTACCTTCAACAAAAATAACTTACAGTAACTTAAACGCAATACAATTAACTAAGAAAATACATTAAAAAAACTCTTCTATGCTGTGACCCAGGGAAGGTGCCCAAGAGATGTTGCCACGTTGTTTAGGTACTTATTAAGAGTGTTAATGTAAAATACCTTCATAGTCGTAATCGTGAAATTTTGGATTGTAGTTCAAATCCTGGTAGTGTTCGATTTCACGTTTAGAAATGCCATTCTGAGATTGAGTATCCGGTAGAGTGAAATGGGTCTTTCTTCTGACCATCTTGAATTTGTCGAAACTCTTTTTTACTAACTCATTGTTAAGTCTTGTTTGTATCTGTGGTATTATCTTATGGCGGTCATCGATAAATCGTATAATATGTTCATCTTTTTTAAGCGAATCTGTATTATCAATGATATTTTTGTACTTTATTCCATAGTTTTGGTTATAATCGTTTATGCCATGGACTTTCTTCGCCATTCTATATTTTTGGGCCACATTTCGAGGGTCATATTGTTGAATATTGTTTGGCATATCGTAGTTTTTGTTATTCTCGTACACATCATGATTTCGGTAATTCCTTGTGTCGTGCTTTTGAAAATCTCGAGGATTATAATTGTTTCGGACTTGCTCTGGTATAGCAATATCACGTTTTTTTATATTCTTAGGTGAATCATTATTTTTACTTTCGAGATTCCTAGGGAATCTATTTTCTTCAGCAGTCTTGTTCATATTAGTTTTCTTTTGTAAATTATCAGTCATATTATCATTCATTTGTGAAATCTTAGTCACATTATTATCATTGTTTTGAACAATGATAGTCATATTGTCATAGTGCTGAAATTTCTTAGTTATATCATATTTTTTTTTGGAAATCACAGTCAAATTATCATTGTTTTGTAAAATCTCTGTCGTAATATCGTTTATATGTGCAGCGTTATGCTTTACAACTCGATCATTTTTTGGAGGACCTACAATCAATTTGCTATTTACTCTACTAGCAGTTTTATTGTCTAAGTCATCAGCTAATTTTACCATTTTCTCTGTAACTATCAGTTGTTTTTCTGTGCTCCTGGTATCAATCACTGTCATGTTTATCCCATAAATACTGTTGTTTTTCTTCAGAATACTATCGTCTATATTAACATTGGACTTATTTTTATCGGTTTTGCGTCTATTGTCTACACCTAGATGTATTTTTGATATATTTTCAGCCGGATTCTTTACATGTTTAGAAATTATTGCTTCATCTGTAGTCTTTGTGGTTTCTAAATTGTTTTCTAATTCAGTTTCGTCTTTGTGTGTGCAATTATTACTATTATTACCAGTAAATTGGGACTGACAAACATCTGAAAATGAAACATAGCTAATAATATTGGAATTGTGAGAACAAATATTTTATTAGTAGCATGTTATGTTATTATTTTTAATATAGGCTTCTTTACAGAACAAAGAACCATGTATGCCTCGGGATATATCTTAACAACAAGGTAATAGGGTAGTTGACAAAAAAATCTGATAAGTGCGTCAGATATCTTTCCAAAAAATATTGGACACATATTTTTCTTTTTTCACGTAAACAAAAAATTTAGACGATACAGTGCTTTGAAAACTCGAGTGACGTCACAGCGCACTACATTTCTTACCACGTAGTGACGTTACAAGCCCCCAATCTTGATCTTTGACGCGTTTTACCGTCGTCAATTTTTATTAATTTGATAAAACAAAAACACGTATCCAATATTTTTCGATATTTTAACTGACGGACTAAACACAATCATGTTTTTTTGGTCAGGAAACATCCCTATTGAATAAAACGTCAGAAAGGTCCATAGTGTCTTGCTAAATTTCATAATTCTAGGTCAACGAGAAGCACCCTATTTCCTTGTTTAATCTAAAAATCACACCAGTAAGAATTTTAGATGAAGGGACTGTCTTTCGTTTGCGTTGGGAGGCCTCCCACTAGGTGGACCAATGACGTGGTTTGAAGGTTTTGGGAATCCACTGGATGCGAAACGCACAGGACCGGTCAATGTGGCGACATTTGGGGGAGGCATATGTCTCAATGGAGGTCTTTCGGCTGAAATGATGATGATGATGACTTAAACTTATACTTACACAATATTGAACAAAAACAAACACAGGACTGAATAGAAAACATCACGCAATAATGTATTTTTTTATAACTAACGATGGAATATAAAAATAAAATTTTATTACAAAAATATCTATAAAAAATAACTATGTAGGTTTTGGTGTATCGATAAGCAGTTATGCTGTAAAGTCTAGGTTAGCTAACTATAGAACTTTTGTTGGGACGTTATATAGGTTCTATAGTTAAATGAAATGAAATGTCCAATTCTATGTTGCACTATGAATTTAATAAAGTATTTGCTATAACTAAACACGGTACAATACTACAATAAATGAATGACGCGAGTAACGGGTAGTAACCGACTATATGTGTTGTCACATTGTATCCGTATAGTTCTACTGTTCAGTTCAACTAGTAGGACTAAACGGAGAAAAAAATCCATTTAGTTCTACTATCTGCTGTATGAATTTTAATTGAACTAAACGGACAAAAAAGTTCTTTTAGTACTACTAATTTCCGGAATTATGTCCAACTGGTTGGACCACGGGGATAGGATGATCGTGTAAAACAAACATACATGCAACGCATGTTGTACTCCATGACGCGCGCTCGCTTCGCTCGCATATTACATAACACTATTGTCTTCTGTCCCCGAAGTGCCGGGCCTCCGCCGGCCTCCTTCGTCGGCCTACGGCCCGGTGCCCATGCCGCCCATAAAGGATACTGTCGCGAGACGGTCGTATTATAATTTTGGTTAAAAGAGGAGGTAGTAATTGCATTGCACTTCAGCATTAATAGATAACCTTTTCCTGTTTATTACCAGTAGTTGTTCCATAGATCATACATTCAATTCCCAGAAGTACAACTAGTTGGACCAAGGAAAGAACAACTCACTGTAATTGAACCATTGGTAAAGATATTTCCCCATAGAACAACCAGTTGAACCCAGTTGAACCATGGGTAAATTTACTTCTCCGTAGTACAACCCATTTTAACCGTATAGTTCTAATACAATGGAAATTAGTAGTACTAAAAGAACTTTTTTGTCCGTTTAGTTCAATTAAAATTCATACAGCAGATAGTAGAACTAAATGGATTTTTTTCTCCGTTTAGTCCTACTAGTTGAACTGAACAGTAGAACTATACGGATACAAGTGATGTTGTAGGTCGTGGCCAAGAGGTTAAACTTGATTTTCAATTATTTCTCGAGTGCTTTTGTTTCGCTATTTATTTTGTCTTTAGGATATTTTCTAGATCGCGATGACTTGCTATTGGAAAAATATAGCGTTTATGACAACTTTTGTTGTTGACGTACTGATGTACAAGTTACGCCTTATTTTAGCGCCTACCGTGTTAGCCTATATCAATACTATCTACTGTACACACGGCTACACATCAAGCTATACAAAATCAGTTAATCTTGGCCTCACTTGGATCTTTTCGCACAATGAACGATCATGCAGATTATACTGGTTTTGTATAGCTTGATGTGTAGCCGTGTGTACTACTATTATAAACACGTAAAATTTGTTTGTAAGTTTGTATGTGGTAGAGGTAGTGGTTCGACTCCCACGGGAAGCATACTTTGTAAAGTTGTTTCCAGTTTGGTTAGGACATTGCAGGTTTAAATCACCTGATTGTCTGATAAAAAGATGATTCCGTGCATCGGAAGGCACGTATAAGCCGGTGGTCCCGTCAAACCATGTCATAGGCCCTTGAGGCGGTTTAGAAACTCTGACACTAGGTTGTGGGGTCGTTAGACCTTACTCACCACATCCACACGATAAGAAAGAAGATCAAATTGTAAAAAATCTTTCACTGGCAGAAAGCTAGGTACATAGTTCATGGATGATATTATAAGCAATAAGTTTTATTAATATCATGCATATTAACTGTGATAACACATTTTTTGCGGACAAAGTCGCGGGCAAAATGCTAGAGTAATAGATAAATAAGCATTGAAGACAGACTGTTTATTATTATACTCGTACTTATATATTGTAAATCCTGTATTTCCGTCTATTACTTGTAAATAAAAAGAAACTTTGATGTTTTCCTCAAAGGAAAAACGTAACAAAGAAATTACTCAGCCAAATAGAAAGCTAATCCAATAAGAATTTATAAGTATAACCATCTTGTATTACAAAATCATCATTATTCCCCTATTTATTTACTAGCTTGTGCCAGCGGCTTCGCCGCATTGTCCCATGGGATCATACAACCGGGATAAGAAGTATCCTATGTGTTCCAGGTTATAAACTATCTGTGTTCTAAAGGGGTTTGGATAAAGTTGGCGTCGTTTTGAAGTTGCGCGGCCAGTAATGAAACTTGGATATTTTGAAAGAACAGAATAAAGCGATCAAAAAATATTATGGATGCATTTCTCTAAATCTAATCGGAACGGAGATATTTTGGTTTTGAATTGCTCATTAAAATCGAAGAAGTTATTAGTTATTACAGTCTATTGCACTGTTTAAGGTTCCAGTCGTATTTTTTTCAGAATTCAGACGGCACGGTAGGCACAGTGGCTCAAGCAGTTGACTGCTGCGCTACGTGTCGCGGGTTCGATTCCCACACGGGGCAAATAGGTATTTGTATGACCTACAGATATTGTTTCGGGTCTGGGTATTTGTGTGTTTGAGTTTAAATGTTTGTGAATGCACCCACGATACAGCAGAAGTTCCTAGTGCTGGCCAACGATGAAAAAATAAACAAAATAAATTAAATACGTACGTAGATTGCATGGCTCGATGTGTTATCTATGGGCTGATGCATTATAAAGACTTGTCTTGTGATTGTTTATGTATTGTGACAGACCCAGCATACCTCTTTAGACTCTTATATGCTAAAGATTTGGATGTATAACACCATGGATGTAATTAACAGTACATTTTGCATTTGTAGCCAGCGAAGTCTGAATCGTGTTGGCGGGACTCGTATTACACATTCATCTAGTCGGTTGTACGGACATTTACGTGTACATTCTCGTAGAAACTGCTACACAAGGGCTGGATGCAATATTGCTCTTGTATTATTTATTCCTTTTCTAACCGCTTCCAGTCTAACCGGATGCAGTTGATTACCAGCATTTTACATGGAGCGACTGCCTATCTGACCTCCACGTCCCAGTTAATACTGGGTAATACGATACCCTTTGGTAAGACTGGTTGTCAGATTTTCAGGTCACTGACAACCAGTAACGACTGCAAAAGATCTATATATGGCAGCCGGGACCAACAGCTTAACGTGCTTTCCAAGGCACGGAGGAAACTCGGTATATAATCCACACCCACCCATCCACAGACCAACCTAGACAAGCGTGGCTTAACCTAAAGATCGACCTGAGTAGCAGTTATTATTAAGCCAGCTCTAATATCAACCTTCTAAACACATAACTAAGATTTCTTTACGCAGAACAGTAATTGAAGAAGACATTTTTATAATCTTCAAACGCAAATATCTCAGCTTAGAAATGATTTAGGACAAAAATAATTTAACATGTATGTGTATTTAACACAGCACAACAAAATAACATGAAAATTAAAAGTGGCCGCTGAAAAAAAAAATGACGCCACTAGTCCATACAAAGTTAGCCAAACCCCTTTCATCCACATCCGTTAAGTAGTTTTTGCGTGAAAGAGTAGCAAACATCCATACATCCTCACAAACTTTCGCATTTATAATATTAGTAGGATGGTTGCAATTTTTTTTTGCCGTCCATACTTTTCTTTTAGTCAATGATCTGAAGACTTGTGACTATTTATCGCATCAATCCCATCTGCCACCATCTGTGGTGGTAGATGCTACAAATAGTACCAACTATCATCGGTGAGGACAGACCGGTAGGTGAAGATGGAAATTTATTTCCACATTTATTGTCTTATAGTTGCGGCGTGTGCCAAATAAATGTATTTTCTTTCTTTCTTTCTATCTGACCCCAACAAACCTAGTAACTCAAGAAAACCTACTGAGGTGGAGATATTATATATAAATGACTCTGCTCTGGAGTGTAAATGTGTGGTGCTGTTCCTCAAACAATGGGGCACTTAATATCGTGCTCTGCGTGTCCTGCTGGTTTTTCACTGCAGGAACTGATGGACGCTACCGAAAGCGCCAAATTAGTAGCCCAATTCTGGGCCGACACAATTTAGATTGCCATCGACACGTTAGGAAGAAGAAGTATCCTTTTCATTTATTATTGAAATGGAAATGATAGAAGCCAACCGAATTCATAAAATGGTTCCCTGATATGAAATGTCTAATTTTAATGGAAAATGGATTCGTGTCCTAAAAGGGGTTGGCGCGTGTTCTCAATAATTTCTGTTTTGATTAACATTTATACTTAGAGAAAATAATTAAATAACACAGTTATATTTGTTTCGCTGTGATTTCGGAAACCTAACTAATATGACAAATGCGAAAGTTATTTCAAAATAATTCCACGCGAATAAAAACCCAATAATACTGATACTACATGGGAATCAAACCTAGGACCCCATGCACTAGACCAAAAAAGCAGCCATAAATATATAATATCATCATCACTTCATTAACACTATCACTACTCACTACATAGTATAAAACGCATGTATGCTTAGATCTTCAAAACTACGCAACGGCTTTTGAGGCGGGCTTTTTTAATAGATAGAGTGATTCAAGAGGAAGGTTTAGTATCTTTTTTGCACCCATGCGAAGCCGGGGCGAGTGACTAGTTTTTTTTTTTTTTTTAATGGGCTTGCTCTTGATTTCAATCTTGCCCTAAGGGCAGAGATGATGTCGACGATGGAACGAGCTTACCCAGTTTAATCTTATTTGGTAGTCCAAACTTTGGCCTTCCGTACAGCAGCGCGCAGTCCGACCGGCGCCCTGCTGCCGACCACTACTCGACCAAAGAAGCAATAAAAAGCCAATATTATTGAAATTTCTAAAAATAACGTGTTTGTAAGGTTGCAACTACCTTGACAAGAACTCAAGGAAGGCTGGAGCCCTGACCGAGATGGGTATAATCTTCCGCATTGAAAAACCTTGTGTAAGTTCACTGTCAACGATTTTCCCCGTTTATAATACTTTTTGAAGGCCACAACAGAAAACGGAACCCTTGTGCAAGTCCGATTTGCACTTGGCCAGTTTTTTTTTAAAGACTTTACTCCACCTTAGGAATTTATCCTGTATCGTGAGTGCGTTTTCAAACATTTAAACTCACATACACAAATACCCAGACCCGGAACAACTATCTGTAGTGACCTGTGACAGTCGTTACAGGTAGACAACCAGTTTTGCCAAGGGTTTCAGGGTATCGTATTACCCACCAAGGTTGTGGAGTTCAGATAGGCAGTCGCTCCATGTAAAATACTGGTATTCAGCTGCATCCGGTTAGACTGGCAGCCGACCCCAACATAGTTGGGAAAAGGCTAGGGAAATGAATGATGTCGATCGCAAATCATATTTTGTTTAAGAGCGCTATTACAAACTCGAGTAACTTCGAAACGAGCGGCGACTGACGGTTCTTGCGCCTGTGTGCGTGATGTACGCTTCTTCATACACACACGTGCAGAGGCAGAGGTGCGTAACACGTTTCACTGCGGTTTACTTAGAATTGAATTGGGAAAAAATACAAGTTATGGAATGTTTTATTTTATGTGTGTGATAATGAAATACAAATATAAGTAACATAGAAAATTTTTAGTTTTCCATCATGGGTGTCGTTTATATGGTTTTCGGGGTCGCTGATTACGAAAATGAGGTCAAAATAAAAATCCAAGATGGCGCCGACGAAATTTTTTAGTTTTTCCGTCATGGGTGTCGTTTTCAAGGTTTTTGGGGTCGCTGATTACGAAAATGAGGTCAAAATAAAAATCAAAGATGGCGCCGACGAAAATTTTTGGCTTTTCCGTCATGGGTGTCGTTTTCATGGTTTTTGGGGTCGCTGATTACGAAAATGAGGTCAAAATGAAAATCCAAGATGGCGCCGACGAAAATTTTTGGTTTTTCCGTCATGGGTGTCGTTTTCATGGTTTTTGGGGTCGCTGATTACGAAAAAGAGGTCAAAATGAAAATCCAAGATGGCGCCGACAATTTTTTTTTGATTTTTCCGTCATGGGTGTCGTTTTCATGGTTTTTGGGGTCGCTGATTACAAAAATGAGGTCAAAATAAAAATCCAAGATGGCGCCGACAAAAAATTGTTTTTTCTGTCATGGGTGTCGTTTTCATGGTTTTTCGGGTCGCTGATTACGAAAATGAGGTCAAAATGGAAATCCAAGATGGCGCCGACGAAAATTTTTGGTTTTTCAGTCATGGGTGTCGTTTTCATGGTTTTTGGGGTCGCTGATTACGAAAATGAGGTCAAAATGAGGTCAGTGGGTCGTCATAGGGGCGGATTTTTAGGAGTTGGAGTATACGCTTAGGGGCACTATGAGCAGCAAAAAAAAAGATCAAAAAAAGCAAATCAGAAAAAAAAGTTTTAGTTTAAAATAATTTTCGGGACTTTAATTAATAAATAAAAATAATTTTCCTGTTATTTTTTTTCAAAAATGCCTCATTTTTTTTTGTTTCGTGTTGACCTTGACCATAGAAATTATTTAGGTTCTGCAAACCATGGTCCTACGACAAACCGTTTCAGAGTTATGGTCCTACGAATTTTACTTCGTTTCATCTAGAATGCTATATATTCCCAAAATGGTGCGTCGTAGGACCATGTGTCTCGTGTGTCAAGGTGAAAGAACGACCGACAGAAAAATTTTGCAAATATTTCTTTTCTCTCTCTTTGTCGCGGTTTTTTTACACCATCTCATAGTTTTTGACTAGAGCAACAATTCTTTTCCATAAAAGGTTTTCATCCGAGCTACCATTTTGAAATATAGAGCGTTCTAGATAAAACGAAGTAAAATTCGTAGGACCATAACTCGGAAACGGTGCGTCGTAGGACCATGTGTCTCGGAACTTAAATGGTTTCAATGGACCAGGTTAACAAGATGCTGCAAAAAAATAGCCGAAATCTTGAAAAAAAAAACTTCTGAAAATTTTACTGTTTTGCTCCGAAAAATTTTGCAAATATTTCTTTTCTCTCTCTTTGTCGCGGTTTTTTTTACACCATCTCATAGTTCTTAACTAGAGCAACAATTCTTTTCCAGAAAAGGTTTTCATCCGAGCTACCATTTTGGAAATATAGAGCATTCTAGATGAAACGAAGTAAAATTCGTAGAACCGAAACTCTGAAACGGTGCGTCGTAGGACCATGGTTCTCAGAACCTAAATAATTTCTATGGTCAAGGTCAAATCGAAACAAAAAAAAAATGAGGCATTTTTGAAAAAAAAAGAAAAACAGGATTTACCAAGTCCCAAAATTTTTTTTTTAACAATTTTTTTTTGTGTTTTCTTTGCTGCTCATAGTGCCCCTAAGTGTATACTCCAACTCCTAAAAATCCGCCCCTATGACGACCCACTGACCTCATTTTGACCTCATTTTCGTAATCAGCGACACCAAAAACTATGAAAACGACGCCTATGACGGAAAAACCTATAATTTTCCTAGTCGCCATCTTGGATTTTAATTTTGAGCTCATTTTCGTAATCAGCGACCCCAAAAACCATGAAAACGACACCCATGACTGAAACATCAAAAATTTTCCTAGCCACCATCTTGGATTTTAATTTTGACATCATTTTCGTAATCAGCGACCCCAAAAACCATGAAAACGATACCCATGACGGAAAAAACAAAAATTTTCGTCGGCGCCATCTTGGATTTTCATTTTGACTTCATTTTCGTAATCAGCGACCCCAAAAACCATGAAAACGACACCCATGACTGAAACATCAAAAATTTTCCTAGCCACCATCTTGGATTTTAATTTTGACATCATTTTCGTAATCAGCGACCCCAAAAACCATGAAAACGATACCCATGACGGAAAAAACAAAAATTTTTGTCGGCGCCATCTTTGATTTTTATTTTGACCTCATTTTCGTAATCAGCGACCCCAAAAACCATGAAAACGACACCCATGACTGAAGAACCAAAAATTTTCGTCGGCGCCATTTTGGATTTTAATTTTGAGCTCATTTTCGTAATCAGTGACCCCAAAAACCATGAAAACGACACCCATGACGGAAAAACCAAAAATTTTCGTCGGCGCCATCTTGGATTATTATTTTGACCTCATTTTCGTAATCAGCGACCCCAAAAACCATGAAAACGATACCCATGACGGAAAAAACAAAAATTTTTGTCGGCGCCATCTTGGATTTTCATTTTGACTTCATTTTCGTAATCAGCTACCCCAAAAACCATGAAAACGATACCCATGACGGAAAAAACGAAAATTTTTGTCGGCGCCATCTTTGATTTTTATTTTGACCTCATTTTCGTAATCAGCGACCCCAAAAACCATGAAAACGACACCCATCACGGAATAACCAAAAATTTTCCTAGCCGCCATCTTGGATTTTCATTTTGACCTAATTTTCGTAATCAGCGACCCCAAAAACCATCAAAACGACACCCATGACGGAAACACCTAAAATTTTCCCAGCCGCCTTCTTGGATTTGTTTTTTCTCGAAAGATTCATAAAAGTGAATATTTCAATGCAACATTCGAAAGATTCCCCATTATTTCTAAAATAAAGATTTCTATGATTTTTTATCGACCAGTAAAGTATCATTTACGAATAAACTTTATAGTAAGGTTGCGCAAAGCGTTCCTTTCCAACATAGAACATGACTACAATTTTATTTTATCATAATAAATTACAAGAATACTTACGTTTAAACTGTTGACAACCTCTGGTCTACCTGTATTCGTATACGTAACCCACACTAAGGCGCGCGGGAGCGCGAGCGACATAGGTCCGTCCTCCACGAGCCCTCAGGCGTTACTGAGCATATGGCGGCCGTACATCTAGTAATAAGGCATTATTTTGGAAAATCGTAATAAAAAAATGAGACGGCGTAAAATTCCAAAAAAATATAATTAGGGAAGGTAAAGTGTTGTACTATAAGTATGTCTATTTTTTTTTTGTTAATATTATCTTTATCCTATGTTTAAACCATATTTAAAACGCATAAATTTTAGCTCAGTATTGCTTTTGAATATCCTTTTTTTTTGCTGCGATTCCATTTATATCTCAATTCTAATCAGGACAAAAACTTCAGGACTATATAACCAGTATTTTGACATTTTTTTCAGATTTTTCTGTGTTGCCAATTTGTCACAAGTAGCAGGGAAAAACCAGATGTTTTACGTTTGCTCGAAATTGGGTGTCGGAAAATTGCTATTTCTCGAAATATTAACATTCAAAACAAAATTCTAATCAGGACACAAACTAAAACAAAGTCAGATTTATCATTTTTCATTGAAATATTATGCCTTTATCTATAAATAAGACGTGTCCAGGACTTGTAAAAGTACGTATTTTCGGCAAATCGCCCAAAGTTTGTGACAGCGCTCTTAACATACAGCCTGATACTGACCTGCAGATTCCAAAATGCTATATTAATCATCATCAGCCTATAATGTTCCCACTGCAGGGACTCAGGCCTTCTCCCGGAGAGGGATGGGCTATAATCTACCACGCGGGCCCAGTGCAGGTTGGTATATGTCACATGTCTTTGGATTTTTTGGTTTTAAGACATGCCGGTTTCCTCGCGATGTTTTCCTTCACCGTTTGAGAGTAGTGGTGGTGAAATAAATTACACAAAGTAATGCGCCTGAATGGGTTCAAACCCACGACTCACTGTTTGTCAGTCGGGGCCGCCACCACTGGGCCACCGCTGCTCTCGAACGATTCGTTATTCATCACAGGAAAAAATTACGTTTAAAAGATTCCTATAAGTGAATACATATTGGTGCTTGAGGCTGGTATTATCATCGGCACGATTCTTGAGCGCTGACGCAAAAGTGAGTTATTGGGTCCCTTTGGTGGTATGAAGTGAGACGCGGGGCGGGGAAAGTGCAGTGATTGGCCTGTAGCGCATCGCGTCATAGCCGTCACTCGGGATTTGTTCTTTACTCCTGCTGCACTTACCTCACGACCAATAAATATTAAACGGGTGTGCGTTTTATTTGTCATAAAGTGTACGATGCGCACAGCGATCCCCACTCTTCCGCCGAGCGCTCAAGAACCGTGCCGGGTATTAGATTGTAATATCGTTACACGTAGAGTTCCAAGCACTTTTGAAGTAAATCTTTTAAAAAGGAAACAAATAATATAAATCTTCGTACATTAAAATACTCAACGATGCTAAGATTGATTTACATAACAAGACTGTTTACTCTGTTTAAAAGCTCACACGACTTTGAACGACACGATTGCTCGCCAGGATTTCTGGGCCGATCTATGTAGGTATCCGTATGTGGGGTATTCTTCATATCGTCTGAGTTCAGTAATTGCTGTACTAATTCAATAATTTACTTTTGATTAAATATTGTCTTGAGTGTATGTTTATTTATCCGACTTCCCAAAAAGGAGAAGATTCTCAATTCGATTGGAATTTTTTTTTATGTATGTACACCGATTACTCTGAGATTTATGATCCGATTTACGTGATTCTTTTTTAGTTTGATTCGGAATAATTACCATTTGGTCCCATAAAAATTTATTTAAACAATTTTAAATAGTAATGCCTTTTATTCATAACAAATTAGTGTAAAAAAATATATACTAATCCACCATCTTTGGGAGCCCACCATTTAAGCGACCTATTCAGACCAAACCTAATGCTGTTTCGGCCCAAGACTTCTTCATTGACTGCCCGCTACCCGCATATTATAAAACTGTCAGTCTGTCTGTAGGTACGCGATAAACTCATAAACTACTGATTTTCATGCTGTTTTCACCAATAGATAGAGTGGTGCTCGAGGAAGGTTTTAGTGTACTTATAATTTGAAGCTGAATGCACGATCTCGGACGCAACAAATGGGCGAGTTACCGAAGGTGCGGAATAAACCGTCAAACCGTAAAGACGTGTGTTATATTTTACGAAGTCCTACAATCGATACCGAACCTTAATTACTCCAACATAAATTATGGTCCTTCAACCGACATCCGGCGGGCATCAGCTAGTTTTGAACAAAACTGTATCGGACGCCCGTTTGTCGAAACAATCTTTTTGATCGAAACTTGTGTGGCCGAGCTTTTGTTGCCGAGACTGTGTACAATTACTAACAGGGTTGTCCGTACCCAAGCAAATGAAGGAAAAAACATTCAGTAACAAGTTCCTAGTAAGAGTTAACAAGAAGCCGATTCTTGTTAACGATTTCAGAGTTAAAAAGGTCAGGTTCACAGTTATTTATTATGCCTTGTGACTGAGACTGCAGCTTCTAATATGTTTCGACTCCTCCAAAAATGCCTGTGTCTGGTCTACATACTTCATCATTATCATCATTGCAGCCAAAAGACGTCCATAACTGGACATAGGCCTCCCCCAGGCGTCGCCACATCACATTGACCGGTCTTGTGCGTCTCGCATCCAGCGGGTCCCCGCAACCTTCACCAGATCATCGGTCCACCTAATCGGAGGCCTCCCACGGCCGGTCGGTTCTGGCCTACTTCCTTGTAATAAATGCTTTGATGACATACATTTAACTAAAGTTCTGAATTCCTGATATTCCAAGTACCTATACTACGAACAGATTAAACAAATTGTAGAACGAATGTCGCACCGACCCTCGTGTGCGATAGCCTTAAGAATAACAAGTCTACATTTAGATAATTTCCACGAAATTAATACGGTCCACCTCAATTATTACTATCAAAACAACCTACAAATAGATGTTATCATTAACCACATACATTAACATCACGGCTGTATTCCCCAAAGGGTCAGGTAGAGGTGTACCTACCCACTTAACCAGTTTTTGCGTATCTCTGATTATACGGGAAATGTATACAAAGCGACCTCGCTTTGTAACACAACACCCACAACACCCCCATGAACGAACCCAATGAACACACTCGCCTTACGGCTCGGGTGTTCATTCCGCCTCGCATGCAATAGCAAACTTTCCGCATTTGTATCATACCATACAATTTTGATCTTGACGCATGAGATTATCTTGTACTGACGGCTACACATCAAGCTATGCATTTCCAGTTTACGCTGATCTCGCTCTGTACGGAAATCCTATACAATGCGAGACCAGCTTATACTGGAAATGTATAGCTTGATGTGTAGCCGTGTGTACGACTGTTTTACCTCTTGGCTAGGTGTTTTTTTAAATATCTCTTAGCTCAGGCGTATGAATGTGATCCTCCGTGAGGCTCCGTGCCTCGGAAAACCCCCGACGCAAAAACGACGGGGTATAAGTTTGACGTGTCTGCCTGTCTGTGACATCATAGCTACCGAACGCATGAACCGATTTTGATTTTGTTTGAAAGGTGAGCTAGTCGGCAGTGTTTTTAGCTATGTTTCAACAAAATTGATTCAGCCGCTTCGGCACAAATAACAGGAATATGTGAGCTACTCATTAATTTTTTGAAAACTTAATACCACAGCTTATACTAAAATGTTTATTTTTCTCTTGTCACCAGGTGGTTCGAGGAGTCCACATAGAGCCTGCACACATAGTCAAGAAGAGAAGCATAGATCAACCATTAAGAATTAGCATATTTTATGACCATTCCGTCTATAGGTAAGTTTTACAAACTTCTATACCAATATCTAGGAAATGTCGGTTTTCTAACCCTGTATGGAAAGGGTCTTTCTTGTCTTGTCCTATTGTGACAGAATTTGACGGCCGTAGACTCAAACAGAACTCAATTTAAAGGTTTATAGGCTCTAAAATTTCTACAATGAGCATCGTATTGTTTTTCTAGATTTTTTGCAAGATGTTACCAAAATTCTTAAAATCTGGTTTGGAAAACTGCGAAAATCTAAGATAACTTTCAAAATAAGTGAATTTTGTGTAAATACTTAACACATTCTTGAATCATCTATAATATAAAAATGAATCCCAAAATGTGTTGGTAAGCGCATAACTCAACAACGCCTGGACCAATTTGGCCAATTCTTTTTTTTAAATCTTCGTTGAAGTTCAAAGATGGTTTTTACGGCGAGAAAAAATAGAATAATTGACGGAAAAACCCTAAAAACAGCCCTTTTCTTTTTCCCATACAAACGTTTTCTAAATAAAACGTAGAGTCAATTTTAGCGTTATTGCTTTTGTATAAAGTTCATATCAAATTACAAGCATTCACTGTTGTTTAAACAATGTAGGTATGTTCCTAACGTCAAAGAGTCAATTTGCACTTTATTACAGCTTTACAAAGTTCAAATTCAATCATATCTATCAAAACAGTGTGCGTTGGAGCACAGAATACATCGTTGGAGGATTTAATGTTTTGACTCCAAGTCATATCAAATTTTAAAAAAAGTTAAAAAAACTACAAACTGTCAATGTCAGTGTTGTATTTGTTGGATTTTCGGTACATACTAAATTATTGTTGTTTATTATTTTTAACTATTTTTGTTCCGTATTCACCCATTTTATCAAACACATTCAAAGCACGAAAATGAAAAAAAAAAAAAAAAAATCTTAAGGTATGCTAGATTTAACCTGAATATCATCCTTTTGATGTCTAGTGGTTGCCTAGGTACACCTAGGTAGTTAGGCTATGTCTGGAAATCTGAATAGTCTAGCAATTTCGCATAATAAGATTTTACTAGGAATTACGCGTTTTGTGTTCAGTTCAGTTCTTCAAATTGTACTTAGAATAGACTGTTTGTATTTCGTACTAGCTGACCCGGCAGACTTCGTACTGCCTAATTAAATAGCAATAAAGTCCTGTCAAAAATATTTGTAATGAGACATTTTTTTGTTCCTACATATTTTATAGTCGGGGCAAAAAAAATCTCCTGAACAGAACCGCCACCCTGGTGATAGGTCGTTTTGAATAAGAAATATAAATAAATAAAACATAATATATTATCATTTTAAAATAAGTAATTCCTTTATTGATAATCATGTGAATCATAATTATTATCAAAAATCTTTTTTTTTTTCATTGTAGTGCTTTGTGATATACGATGTTTTTTGTTTGATTTCCTGGCGCATAGACAAACAAATCTGATGGTTTTCCAACACGGGAACAGGCAACATACAAATTGACCATGTTATTGGAAAGTTAATGCAGCCAGTCAACATGTCTATATGAAATTTGCCATTACCAATGTCAATGAGTTGTGTAAATAATATGTTTCCAGATTGGTCATTTTGCAACTCGACACGCATATTCTTGCTTAAATGAAGTACTTTATCATGTTTCCACAAATTGGAGGACTTTAGACATGCATTGAGTTCATCAGCTGGCGTTGATCGTGGAATCACTGGCAATGTTTGTCGAAAATCTCCTGCTAATAAAATCATTGCACCACCAAATTGGTTATGATTGCTCCGTAGATCTTTTAAGGTTCTGTCTAAAGCCTCCAAAGATTTGTTATGTGCCATCGTGCATTCATCCCAAATAATTAATTTACATTGCTGCAAGACCTTTGCCATTGCATAGTTCTTCGAAATGTTGCATGTCGGAGTTTCATTGATTTGCATATTTAATTGCAATTTTAATGCTGAATGGGCTGTTCGACCACCTTCAAGCAAAGTTGCTGCGATTCCCGACGAAGCGAGTGCAAGTGCAATTTTTTTTTGTGAGCGAATCGTTGCTAATAAATGAAATCAAAAAAGTTTTTCCTGTACCACCAGGTGCATCTAAGAAGTAAATCCCTCCAGTTTCATCATTTGTTACTTTCATAAGTGTATCAAATACATACCTACTTCTGTTCTTCATTCAACATTTGAAGATTTGTTTGAATTAATTCTTTCATAGTGTTGATATCATACAGTTTTTCTCGATTCAACTCTTTGTTAAAATCATCATGCATTAGACGATTGGGCGCTGCCAGGCCTAATTGAATTAATAGTTTGTTTGACATCATCAAGCACATGTCCTCAATTGAAATCAATGCTTCGTTGTAAATTTCTTCACTGATTTTTATATTTTGATTTCCCATTCTATTTCATATTTTATACAAAATATCATCACATATATAATCTTTGTACTTGATCCACAAATCAATTGGGTTTGATGGGAAGCATGTAGATATGATTATTGAAAACAATGTTCGTATTTGATTAGCGTGTGATGATATTACAGCATCATTGAGATTTTTATCCCAATGAGCGTCATTTTTTAGTAATTGCAAACGTTGACAGGCTTCTCTGTAAGATCCACACAATTCACCATCAACAGTTCGTAAATGTTGGAATGATGTTGGGCCACGTACATTGACTAATAGCAGTCGTAAATAAAAGCATTCATCATTGCTTGGATGTACTGAATAAATTTGACCAATGGCATCGGTGTTGACATCTGGGTATCCTGGAACATGACTCTTTGTCCATTTTCTAAATGCACAGCTAAGTGAACAACAGAAGGGTGTCAATTTTAAGATTTTTTTTTTTTTTTTTCATTTTCGTGCTTTGAATGTGTTTGATAAAATGGGTGAATACGGAACAAAAATAGTTAAAAATAATAAACAACAATAATTTAGTATGTACCGAAAATCCAACAAATACAACACTGACATTGACAGTTTGTAGTTTTTTTAACTTTTTTTAAAATTTGATATGACTTGGAGTCAAAACATTAAATCCTCCAACGATGTATTCTGTGCTCCAACGCACACTGTTTTGATAGATATGATTGAATTTGAACTTTGTAAAGCTGTAATAAAGTGCAAATTGACTCTTTGACGTTAGGAACATACCTACATTGTTTAAACAACAGTGAATGCTTGTAATTTGATATGAACTTTATACAAAAGCAATAACGCTAAAATTGACTCTACGTTTTATTTAGAAAACGTTTGTATGGGAAAAAGAAAAGGGCTGTTTTTAGGGTTTTTCCGTCAATTATTCTATTTTTTCTCGCCGTAAAAACCATCTTTGAACTTCAACGAAGATTTAAAAAAAAGAATTGGCCAAATTGGTCCAGGCGTTGTTGAGTTATGCGCTTACCAACACATTTTGGGATTCATTTTTATATTATAGATTACATGCCTCGACTGCCTCCGTGGTCGAGTGATTTAGGCGTTTGCTTTGTGACCCGGTGGTTGTGGGTTCGATTCCCACGGGAAACATACTTTGTAAAAGTTGTTTCTAGTGTGGCTAGGAGATTGCAGGTTTGAATCACCTGATTGTCTGATAAAAAGATGATACCGTGCTTTGGAAGGCAAAAAAAGCAATGGCCAAATAGCGGTCACCAAACCATGTCAGAGACCCTTGAGAAACTCTGACACTAGGGTGTGTGGGGTCAGTAGACCTTACTGCCCACACGATAAGAGTAAGAGGAAGAAGGCCTCCTCTCTTGGAGAGGGATGGGCCACCACGCGGGCCCAGTGCGGGTCGGTAGATTTCACACATGTCTTCGAATTGTTTTCATTCTAAGACATGCCGCTTTCCTCGCGATGTTTTCCTTCACCGTTTTGAGACTTTGAGAGCAGCGGTGATGAAATTAATTAGGTAAAGAAATGCGCCTGCCTGGGTTCAAACCCACGACTTACTGTTCGTAAGTCGGGGCCAGTAGTTAAACAATTATATTAGTTCTTAGTTATTTGTTTTGTTGTCGTAGTAAACTATGTTCCAGAAACTTAGTAGTAAGATACTCAAAGTGGGTATTAGTATTCTGTTTAACTTCGTCTGTAGTAAAGGGTAACCGCGGTCATTATACGCGTTATTGACTTTCCGAATATCAGAATAATGCGAGGGAAGTTGCTAGCTTAATTAAACCAAATTATGCAACGAATCTATCTATCTATTTATAGAAAAAAAGAGAAGTCCTGACTGACTGACTCATCAACGCTCAGCCCAAAGTCTTGGACCTAGAAAGCTGAAATTTTACACAGAGGTTCCCTTTATAATGTAGACAAGGCATAAGGAAGGATTTTTCGAAATTCAACCCCTAAGGGGGTAAATAGGGGATGAAAGTTGGTATGAAAAATCGTCATTTTTGTAGTTGACCGACATCCACGCGGGCGAAGCCGTGGGCAAAAGCTAGTATACGATAATAGGGGATCGGACAAAAAAAACGAATTACGATAGATTTTCAAAAAATATTGACCACAATTTTTTTCTTTTTTCACGTAAACAAAAAATGCAGAAAACTCGTGTGACGTCATATGCTAGTACATTTGGTACCTTTAAGTGACGTTTCAAGCCCCACTCCATAAGCATTGACGTTATTTGACGCGCTTTATCTTCGTCAATTTTTATTGATTTGATTAAACAAAAAACACGTACTTATCCAATGTTTTTTGATAAATCACAAAAATATTAACCAAAGTAAGAGCGCTTTTTGCTACACGTCAAAAAGGCGCTCTTTCTTTCATGACACTGTATGTAATTGGATTTGACTACAAAAACATCTGTTACTACTAAAAGTTAATGATAACGCTTCGCTCGTAATTAATTAGGATTCATAGTTAATTAGTAATTGCTATACTAGTGTAGCTAGTTCATGAAAATTGCCGCTCGTCGCGATTTTTAAAATATGTAATAGTACAGCTAATGAAGCGCACGTGGCTTAATAATAACTGCCACTCGGTTCGATCTTTAGGTTAAGCCGCGCCTAGGTTGAGAATTTGAGATACATACCGAGTTTCCTCCGTGCTTCAGAAAGCACGTTAAGCTGTTGGTCCCGGCTGCCATATCTTTGGCAGTCGTTACAAGTAGTCAGTGACCTGTAAGTCTGACAACCAGTCATAGCAAAGGGTATTGTATTACCCAGTATTAACTGGGTTGTGGAGGTCAGATCAGTCACTCAGCTGCAACCGGTTAGACTGGAAGCTTACCCCAACATAGGCTTGGCAGATGATAACGGTCTCTTAGGATGCAGGTCTCTTGTGTTAAGAGACAGGTTCATAATTATTTTTGTATATCATAATAATAAATAGACTTTTTGCAGACCTTATCTTTCAAGGGAAAAATCTATTTAATATGCTTATTTTATTGACCACTTGTTGCATTTTACGAGACTTGGAAGAAATTTTTGTCCCATGGCACAAATCATCACAAATCCCTAAGACTGTAGTCGAAGAAATTCCTAACGAAAAAACCTCAATGAAACTTTGCCCAACCTAGGAATCGAACCTAGTCTCAGCAGTCACGCTTGCGACCACTACACGGACGAGAAATATTGTTATACTAGCTTTTGCCCGCGACTTCGTTCGCGTGGGATAGAGACTTCCGGCAGATTTTTGGTTTATCTTGCGAAAAAAAAAAAAAAAACTATCCTATGTCCTTTCTCAAGTTCCAAACTATGTCTGGACCAAATTTCATCAAAATCCGTTCAGCCGTTTAGGCGTGAAAGAGTAACAGACAGACAGACAGAGTTACTTTCGCATTTATAATATTAGTATGGAAGTATGGATTGTGTATTAATTGGTTTTCGTTATTGTTTTCAGGTTAGAACCAGAGAAGTTTGACATGATAAATGTAAGTATAATATTCAGTAAATTACTCGTAATTAGTTAGTAGTTCGTAATAGCTCGTATCTTGGTCTTTGACTAACATCCAGAAGTCCAAACTCAAGGTTTTCCATCGACCAATGGAACGCAGAATACTAGGTGTAAAATTAACGGGTGTTAGAAAGAAAGAAAGAAAACATATTTATTTAGTACATGCCACAAGTGCACACAACAAACAATAAAAATAAAAAAGAAATCGCACTGTGTTCGAAACACAATACAACCTTCCAAAACAAAAATAGCTGACGTGGCCCAAAAGGCTGCCCAACCTCAAAAAGGACTTGGCAGGACATGTCTACCACAAGCCGGACAAACTGTGGGCCAAAATAGACTGGAAAACTGGTACCCAGACACAGTGAGACGAGGTTGCGGCCGGCCACGAAGGAGATAGCGGGATGAACTAGATTGGTTCCGTCAAAAGTGGAAGGACGAAAGAGTGGCCTTTGCCCAGGAGTGGGATGGAGCAGACTAGTAAAAAAAAATAGCTTGTATTAAATACAGGGTGGAAAAACTCAATTATTCTGAACCCCTCCACTTAAGAAACTTTCATCAGCAATTTAAAAAATAACGTAAACCTACCTACGTTCAAAATGTATGGACCGGCAGATTGTTTTTAAATTCCTGCCATTCTGTGTATTAGTACAAAAGAATAAGTTATAATATATAGGTAAGTAAATATTAAGTGCTAAAAACAGCCTTGTTTTTCTTTCAGAATACAATACTCCCGGAGGCTGTGAAGTTTTGGGAGCAAGCTTTAAAAGTAAGAAAAACTGGTGGGCCCATCAAGTTAAATAGGTAAGTTAATAACAACTTTATGTATAGTCACCTGCAAAATTGCATAGATAAAGGCGCGGCCTCACCGCGGTGCACGGAGAGGCTACGCACGTGTATTAAGCTTCGCTTTGTAAGAAAATGTATGTGGTTGTGTCCACTGCAACCCACGGAGAGGCTACGCATGAATTGACGTCATTGATACATGCGTGGCTTGCTCGAATAGGCGGTTACATAGCTCAACGCGGTCGACGTGGGTCTACGTTTCCACTGAAGTACACGTATATGACCCACGACTATGTTCAGTTCGCTTATCGATGTACAATCGCTAATTTTGTTATATAGTAGCCTCTCCGTGCGCTGTGCCACGCAATACATAGTCGTGGGTCATATACGTGTACAAACTAATACATGCAGCTAAAATGCGCCGCGTGCCCGTCGACAGCATGTGCCGCGGTGGGACCTCGCCTTTACTGTCTATTTTCCTGTGAACGTTTATAGCCGTTTACTTGTTTAAGTTAGGTCGCATCATTTCTCGCTTCACACGATTTTGTTTCTGAATTGCCTATGCAATTTTGCAGGTGACTGAACATACAAATACTTACACATCATTTTTCGATGGGCTAGCTAAAGAACGTGACCTGGTACGATCTTTTTTTTGGAAGATTGGAAATTGTCAAATGACTCCTCCCGCTCTGGGCGGAGCGGAAGGGAGTGTCAGACTTCTACTGACTAAAAACCACCCATGTTCCTTCTTAGCCCTGTGTGTCCAGGGCCGTGTCTTTCAAACAACCCGCAGCACTTGCTACGATCCTTACATGTTCCTTTTGCCACGTCCACGTTCATATGTCTGGTCATACACAAACGCCGGTGGCGAGGGAGGCACTAGATACGAAAGAAAGAAAGAAAGAATAGAAAGAAAATTGTGTTTATTTGGCATTATTCACAAAACACCTTATTTTTTTTTACAAAAGAAACAAGCTGATAATTCCAAAAGGGCCTCAGCTCATGAGCTCAGCATAATGCCAGATGGCATCACAGTGTGAGTACCATCTGACGCTGATTTTCAGCTGCTGCTCACGGATGCCATACGCTTGAAAACATAAACAAATACATAAAAAGGTTTATAATATTTTGCACAAGTAACAAACTAAACTGTTGCGACTCATAATACAAAACCATAAAAATGAGCACATGAAAAAACTAAAATTGACATATGTGACCTTTAAGTTTAAGTACGGTATGCAGACAGTTTCTGAGTCCGAATTACGTTAATCAGAATATAAATTCTCGTAGGCAAGTCAAGTACAGGCAGGTTTTTCAGCTCATTGAGCGGGAGGACCCACTCGACCCAGAACTTAGCCACGAGTCTAGATAAGCCGTCTCATTTGCTTATGTTTTTCAATTTCATCCAATTACGCGACCCTGAATTTAATATTTATTTCAGCAGATGTAAAAAGATATGAACACTTGACTTTTGATCTCATATTGCAATAAAACTAATGAATGGATATCTTATGACATAATACGCTAATCATAATTATGGTATAGTGATCTTAATTACTCATATTAACAAGATATATAATTTCATCATCATCAGCCTATAACGTTCTCACTGCAGGGACTCAGGCCACCTCTCTAGGAGAGGGATGGGCTATATCCAACACGAGGGCCCAGTGCAGTTTGGCAGATGTCACATGTCTTGGATTTTTATGGTTCTGAAACATTTTGCCGGTTTCCTCACGATGTTTTCCTTCATAGTTTTTAGAGCAGCGGTGATGAATTAAATTGGTATACAAAATAATGCGCCTGCCTAGGTTCGAACCCACGACTTACTGATCGTAAGTCCACTGGGCTACCGCTGCTCTTAAATATAATAATTAATAACAAAATTTACAAACTTAAATAAATTAATCAACTTTCGCAAGTGGTTGCAAATGGTGTCCAAGAACTAATAAAAGAAATGTGGGTCGTTCCGACTTTACAGACAACCAATTTTTTTCAACTCAAACCTGAAATAATATATTCCTAGTATTCTGTAACGACCGTGAACTTGATTAACCCTTTCTAAGTTCAAAATCGTTCCTGTTCTCTGAATTAAACTCTCAAGTTACTTCAACCGAGTCATTTTCTCCACAATACTAATAAAATTATTTATTTTTGGAACAACTTGATTTTCTCTTTAACTAAAACTGAAAGATTCTTAAAAGTGATCTGTGAAAACTGTTAAGCACCTTGAATAATTACATTTAATTTGGACCACTTAAACAGAAATGGGCGTAACTTTGTGTATTTTCATAATACTACCTTTTCCCCGCGGCTTCGCTAAAGTTGTGTTTGAAAATAATCCCACCGGCAGTAAAAGAATTTTCAAAATAAGTTCAGAGATTACCCCCTACAACCTCACAAACGTTTATAAAATTAGTATAGACAGCGTAACATCACGCCAGTAATTCACGAAGGGTTAGACAGACGTGTTTATATATCCTTATAGTACTCCCACATTTCGGGGCGAGCCTATTGCCATCAACCGGGCACATATCCAGATTCCATGGCTGCTACAGACTGAGAAATGCCTAACGGAAAAAGCTAAAAAAACAACCGACTTGGCAATTAAACCCAGAACCTCATGCACAGGAGTCGCGCTTGCAACCGCTAGACCACGATGCAGCCTCAGTTACCATTACCACCACGGAACATCCAAGGATTCCAGGAAATGGTGGAGTTTTAGTTACAATACTAATAATATTGTTTAATTTTGTAATAACTTGATTTTCTCGTTAACTGGCGCTGGAAGTTTCCTAGAAGTGAACTCCAAAGTGTTAGCGCCTTGTGTCAAATTATACAGTCTTCAATTTCCTGAAATGCTTTAATCGATCTCCTGTTTTCTCCGTGCCTCGGAAAGCACGTTAAGCCGTTGGTCCTGGTCCTGGCTTTCATTTGTATATTCTTCTTTCCAGCTAAAATACTAGGATGTGTCGAAGGGTGGACGTTTTGGGAGACTATCTCTTGTAAATAAATTTTGACGTTCGAAAAGTGCTGATTATCAGCTTATACTACTGTGAGTGTGTGAGTGTGTATGTTTGTTACTTCTTTACGCAAAAACTACTGCACGGATTTGAATAAAATTTGGTATACAGATAGTTGATAACCTGGATTAACACATAGGATAGTTTTTATCCCGCTTTTATCTTCCCGTGGGATAATTTTAGAGTTGTAGAGGGTGAAGCCGCTGGCAACAGTTTTGAATAAAAGACATTTGATTTTGATATACGTATTTGACAGTTGTAACAGGTAGTCTGTGGCCTGAAAGTCTGACAACCAGTCTTACTAAGGGATATCTTATTACCCAGTACTTAATAACTGGGTTATTTGCGAAGCTAAATAATGAGGGACAATGCAAATGAAATCCAAGTTAGTGTTATCTAAAATATATACATATATTTGTAAAACATATAGTTATTGTGTACATTTACATGACAAACAAATAAAATATAATTACAAATTATTCTTAATCTAGATAAGTCGAGCAATTTATTCTGTTTACTAAATTTAGAAACTATATTTCTTACAAACATGCTTTTAAATAATTTTAAAGTTTAATATATTTTAATGCAAATAAGTCTTATGTTACTCATAAGGCCAGTTTCGTAAGACACTTCAGTGTCTAAGAGAATTGAAAACGAAGGACAAAAAGGTGCTGATTCTTTTAAAATATTAAATAACTTAGTTTTATTTCGTAACACACAGAAAATCTTGTAAAATGGTGACTTGATAAATGTTCTAATTAATGACATTTTCTAGATTAATTAAAACATTGACTTAACAATATTAATCAAAAAAACTTCGAAAAATGTTACTGCGCTATTTAGTATGACATAATTATGTATAAGGTACTTTTTAGTTCACTACTAAGGTTAAGGCCATGTGTTCCCGGTTTTGCCTGTTTTAGAATTCACTTTTGGTAGGCAAATTATAACATTTTGAATCTGAAATAAATATATATTTTGGATACATTCTTTTTCTTTACCATGTACCCGTTCAAAACACGATGCAATACAATTTTCTCGATAGAAAAAAACACTGAAGTAACTTCGATTTGCAGTCTTTTTTACAAGTAAATTACATTTGAAACGAGTACTATAAACCACCATATTTTACAAAAAATATAAATTTATAGGTAATTCATTTTAGAATCGATTCTACCCGATCGTTTTTTCATTGAATTTATAATTTTTTTTTAACGATTATTTCAAGTAAATTTCGATCCACGCGTCGCTTCTCACTCTTCTCAGTGTCCCGCGGGACGTTACCGAGCCTATTTCGCTTGGTCTACCCGCCCTTAATTAAAAAAAAGCGTTAATTTAGGTTCCATGACTTATTTAGGTATTACTGTAAATATTATTTATTATTTTATTTTATTACATGTTTATAATCTACCTTCAGATTTTTGATTTTCTCCGCCTCGGTGCGACAGAGGCGAAGGGGCGGAGGTAGAGGTCGAGCGCTGGGCTCGGCGTGAATAGTAGTTCGTATTGAGACGCGCTGGGCGTTGAACGAGTATTATAGTAGCCATAGATCGGGTGAAAGCGCACGCGCATTGATTAAATCGACTTGTGGAGTCATTTCGCGGCACCCAATTATACTAGTTAAGCAGTACGGTTAGCGACGCTGTGAATGTCGAACGGGTTATTGATAATATCATTGGTTTGCCTTGTCACGGGAGTGCTATTGGGAAGCACCGAGGCTTTTGTGGTTAGACTAATACGGAGTGAGTGTGGTGGCTCGCGTTAACGGCGTGGCTTGCAGCGACGTGGAAGAATCGTCCGGAACTACCAGCAAACCATCGCAAGGTCATATACACTCATTATACACATACACAGTTACACAACTTGCGAGGGGTCAAGGAAGTGAGACCGGCTCGAAGAAATGAGGTAAGAGTAGCTGTAAGTTCAGAAATTGTAATATTGTTCGGAGGCGCGTATCGCGTCTATTTGATCCCGTTAGGACGGCAGCTGTTCTGAGACCTGTCTCCCATGGGCCCGAGATAAGGTTCGGCTGAGTCCTGGCGCGATCAAAATCTGGTAGCAGAGCGTGGTTTATTTAAACCCACTTTGTAAAAATTAGTAGGTACTTGGTACCAATTTACTTTGTAAAAATTGTGTTCATGTACAAATTCAACTTGTAGGTAGTAGTACATTGACCTACATACCAGTGTACACCTCAAGTTGAGTTTGGAATTATTAATAATAAGTACATAAATGGAATGTGAATATTCGTTGATAAAATAATTTGTTATTTACGTTCGGTTACGCACAAATATAACCTCATCACAAATCGTGTTATGATTGTCAACATTTGAGACATAGAGGAATAACCTCTAGAGCACGTAGAGGAATAAGTTCAAGAGTTGGCATAGCGTCGTAGATTTATTCACTCAACGAATATATTATTATTGTTAGTTCCGGATACAATAATTGTTATTTTTTTTGGTTATTGTTATTTATTATTGCATAATCGCGTATTGAAGTTGGTACTATGGCTCCGTCAGTAACGAAAACTATCGCAGCCAGAATCGAAGCTGAATTGAGATGGTTTTCATCGGTTGTTACTTTGGTAGGTCGCACAGATCGTGAAGATGCGTTATTGTCACGCGCTCGGCAAGTTGACGAACGATATGACGCCGTGTTAAAGTGTCACGCTGAGTATTTAGCATGTCTCGAATCGACGGATCTGTCGTCGGTGGACAAGGATGCTCAGGTGGTACGGGGCAATGTGGACCAGTGTGGGGAAATGTCCATGAGCATAATCCAGGCGGCGGCCGACATTGAGCGATCGCGCAAGGGTGACGTCAGGGATTCATGTCGGCCAGCAGGCGTAGGGATTCAGGCGCCGTTGCCACCAGTACATGTACCCGAGTTTAGCGGCGAGTATGCCGATTGGCCGCGATTCCGCGATATTTTTAATAGTGTCGTGCATTCGCGTACAGATCTCTCGCCCGCGTACAAGATGGCTCAATTAATGGGTAGGCTTAACGGTGAGCCGCACGACATCTTGACCCACCTGGAGATTACGGACGCCAGTTATGAGACGGCATGGGGCCTATTAATCGACCGATATGATAATCGGCGATTAATAGTTGATGGCCTCATTGATAAGATTTTTGAAATCCCGAAGGTGTCTAACGTGTACGAAATAAGGTCGAAAATCCTTAATCCGGTCACGGTTGCGGTGAACACGTTAGATCGACTTAAGTTGTCGTTAGGGGACAATAAATATATCATCGTCAATAGGGTTTTACGGAAGTTGCCGATCGACGTGGTGGCGCGCTTTGAGCAGTCACATGGTGGCGAATCGACGGACCACCTCCCAAGTTACGATGACTTGAGAGCGTTTTTAGAAGGCGAGTGCCGGCGGGCGGATTGCCAAGGGGCATCCACGTCGCACCCTCCTCCGTCAACCCGACGTACGAGCGGGCCCAAGCCGGTTGAGCCCCGTCGGGGGGGGAAGAAATACCACGCCCTCCAATCGGAAGTGTGCGCCTTCTGTCGGAAGGAAGGGCACGGTCTCGCCGCATGCGCGGACTTTAAGGCGCAGCGGGTGCATAGACGAAGAGGGGTGGTCAAGCAGCGCTATTTGTGCTTCCGCTGCTTGGGGACTCACTTTGTACGTGAGTGCCACAGGACCACTAACTGTGGAACCTGCGGAGGAGCCCATCACGAGTTGCTATGCCTGGCGGAGAGTAGGGAGGTGCACGGAGCCTCGCCGAGAGGTCACCCCCCCTCTCCTAAGCCAGATTCGGGTGGTCGGTCACCCCCCCCTAGGGGGGGTGGGTCGGCCAGGAATCAGCGGTCGCCGCCCCCTCGGGGGGGTGGGCCAAGGGCTGATCCAGAGCACAACCCGATACCGTCGTCTTCCCCGCGGGGGGGGGATAGGCACCGAGACTCGGGCAGGGGCCCGGAGGTAGTACAGACGGGTTACGCGGCGTACTCGAATGCGTTGGGGGGCATGTTGCCACCCCCGAGTAGTCGCTTCTCCCCGCCTCTCGCAGAACGCCCTCGGCTGACGGCGCGCCCGCCACCGTTCGGAAGGATGCCAGTAGGCTACTTCCGACCGGCACGGATGTCACCGATGGGTCGGGAGGGTTACTACCCGGGTTGGGACCCGTATACTGGGACAGTATTTACTCCCCCTCCGGCAGGGGAGGAGGGAGGTGCCTCCTATTAGCAACTAGCAGCCTGTTCGTCAGTGGTGCCCACCCCGACAGTAACGGTATTATTACCGACGGCTAGGATTACTGTCAGGGGTACTGACGGACAGCCGGTGCACGTGCGAGCACTGTTAGATTCAGGGGCACAAGGTTGTATTGTGTCCAGCTGTTTAGTGAAAAAGCTGGGCCTTACATTAGAGCCATCACGGGATGGCGCCGTAGGTATAGGTGGCAATCGGGTGCCTCACCTCAGGGGTCAGACGACATTCCTGTTCGAGATGGGTGACACGGCATCGGTCACGCGGGTGAATGCCACGGCGATCGTTTTGGACGAAGTGGTTGGGGTCCTCCCTCAGACTCGGTTACCGTCTGCGGTAAAAGGGTTGACCAATGGATTGGAGTTAGCCGATCCCCACTTCGCGATCCCCGGACGGGTGGACGTCTTGCTTGGGTCTGACGTCCTCGGGAAGCTGCTCCGAAGCGGCAAACGGGAGCTGCAACCAAACGGGGTTGTGGCCATGCGTACCGCAGGTGGTTACGCGTTATTGGGCCCAGTACGGGAACCACAGCACTCAACGGATTATAGCTCCATATATTATGGCAGCGTGTTATCCGACGTCCTGCAACGGTTCTGGGCAACGGAAGAGCCACCCACCGCTCTTAGAAATAACCCACGTGATGAGGAGTGCGAAACATTCTATCGATTTAACACGGTGCGCCTCCCATCGGGTAGATTTATGACAAGGTTGCCATTTCTGTCAATTCGACCTCCGCTGGGGAGCTCATGGAGTCTGGCAGAAAAGCGGTTAGTGGCAATGGAAAGGCGCATGAAGCGGGACTCCAACTTCCGACAGAAGTATGTGGAGTTCATGCGCGAATACCTGACGTTGGGTCACATGTCGGTGTCCAGGGTTGACTATCGTCATGAGGAGCATTATGTGTTGCCTCATCATGCTGTTTTGAAGACACCTGACTCAAAGATTAGGGTCGTGTTCGACGGGAGCGCGGAGACGTCTAGCGGGGTGTCCCTGAATCAATGTCTCCATGCTGGTCCTAAGCTGACCAGAGACATTGCAGACATTCTCACGGACTTCAGGAGACACCAGGTTGTCTTCGTTACGGACGTACGGATGATGTTTCGTCAAACTGAGATTCATCCAGACGACCGTCGGTTCCAGCTGATATTGTGGCGAGAGAGCCCAGAGGAACCGATGGTCACGTACGAGCTCAACACAAACACGTACGGATTAAAGCCCAGCCCATATGTAGCCATGCGTACGCTACGAGAACTGGCTGATCAAGAACGGCTCCGCTTTCCCCGCGCGGCTGCTGTCATTGATAGGGACGTCTATGTAGACGACATTTGTACGGGCTCAGACAGTATTGAGCAGGCGCTCATCTTAAGGGATGAATTGGTGGCGCTCATGGCCTCCGGTGGCTATGAACTCAGGAAATGGCTGTCGAACTGCCCAGAGGTACTGGCAGGACTGCCAACTGAGTATCAACAAGACCCGCATTTGTTTGAGGATTCGGAGAATCTTCATGCGTTGGCCATTTTAGGGGTCCAGTATCGACCGAGTCAGGATGCCTTCACATACAGTTGTGAGGCCGAGTTGCTGTCGAAGACCTGGACCACGCGATCGGTCCTTTCGACTATCGCACGAACGTTCGATCCAACCGGTTGGATCGCGACGGTCACGTTCATGGGAAAGTGCTTCATTCAGGAGCTTTGGTGGAGTTGTTGGTTAGGGACCGTCACACCAAGAATTCACACGCAGGCTGTAACACCCTTCTGGGCATTTTGCAGCGTGAATTTTGGATTTTATCGGCCCGCAGAATCATACGGAGCGTTGTGTTTCGTTGCTTGCCTTGTTACCGACTCAAGGCAGCCACAATGCAGCCACAAATGGGAGATCTCCCGGCCGACCGAGTCACGGAGGCTCGGCCATTTGCTGGCGTAGGGACAGATTTCGCGGGGCCCTTCATGGTCAAGACATCGCACCTTCGCAACGCGAAGTCGGTTAAGGCATATCTGTGTGTCTTCGTGTGTCTGGCGACCAAGGCCGTTCATTTGGAACTGGTGGCCGATCTCTCTACGGAGGCCTTTCTGGCGGCGTTAGATCGATTTGTTTCTAGACGGGGAGTACCGTCACTGATTCGGTCGGACTGTGGTACCAACTTCAAGGGCGCCGACCGGTGCTTAAAGGAAATTGTATTGTTTTTAAGTCAGAATGAGCGAGAGATTGGCACGGGCCTCGCCAGTCGGGGCATTTCGTGGTATTTTAGTCCACCTGGATGCCCCCACTGGGGTGGAATTTTCGAGGCAGTAGTCAAGTCTTCCAAGACTCACTTGTATCGGGTCATCGGCTCAACGATTCTCACCTTTGAGGAGTTGTCAACGGTGTTTTGCAGAATTGAGGCGGTCTTAAACTCGCGACCTTTGTGCCCGTTGAGCGCTGACCCGAATGACCTTGAGGCCATGACCCCAGGTCATTTTTTGATTGGCCAACCACTTAACGCCTTGCCGGAATATCCGTATACTGATGTCAAGTTGTACCGGTTGTCACGGTATCAGATGTTACGGCAAATGAGCCAAAATTTTTGGAAGCGATGGTCGCTGGAGTATTTGCATATTCTACAGCAACGCGTTAAGTGGACGGACAGGACGACCCCACCCTGCGTTGGAGACCTCGTTCTGGTTAAGGATGCTAACCTATCACCGTTGTGTTGGCGACGGGGGCGCATTGTTAACCTGATTACGGGCAAGGATGGGTTTCCAAGGATCGCAGACGTCCAGGTGAGGGACTCGATCCTTAGACGGGCAGTTTCAACTTTATCTCGACTCCCGGGAGTTTGAGCGGACCGACAACGGGTCGGTCCGGGGGGGGTGATTGTTTATAATCTACCTTCAGATTTTTGATTTTCTCCGCCTCGGTGCGACAGAGGCGAAGGGGCGGAGGTAGAGGTCGAGCGCTGGGCTCGGCGTGAATAGTAGTTCGTATTGAGACGCGCTGGGCGTTGAACGAGTATTATAGTAGCCATAGATCGGGTGAAAGCGCACGCGCATTGATTAAATCGACTTGTGGAGTCATTTCGCGGCACCCAATTATACTAGTTAAGCAGTACGGTTAGCGACGCTGTGAATGTCGAACGGGTTATTGATAATATCATTGGTTTGCCTTGTCACGGGAGTGCTATTGGGAAGCACCGAGGCTTTTGTGGTTAGACTAATACGGAGTGAGTGTGGTGGCTCGCGTTAACGGCGTGGCTTGCAGCGACGTGGAAGAATCGTCCGGAACTACCAGCAAACCATCGCAAGGTCATATACACTCATTATACACATACACAGTTACACAACTTGCGAGGGGTCAAGGAAGTGAGACCGGCTCGAAGAAATGAGGTAAGAGTAGCTGTAAGTTCAGAAATTGTAATATTGTTCGGAGGCGCGTATCGCGTCTATTTGATCCCGTTAGGACGGCAGCTGTTCTGAGACCTGTCTCCCATGGGCCCGAGATAAGGTTCGGCTGAGTCCTGGCGCGATCATTACATATTAGTAAAGCTTACATACTAATAACATTTACATGATTTAATTATATTTTCTTTCCTACCTACAGTATTTTCACATTTATTTCACCTCTGTGACAGATGTAACCCAAAAGCATCTTTATTGTAACGAGAATAAAGATTACTTTGATTTTTTTCCAAATCAGGGGAAAAATATTTATAAAAGGACATAACATAATTTTGCATTGTTATTTTTATATTATTTCTGAGGAGGAGCACGTGATCTTCAGGTTAAACTATGCTTGCCTTGTAGGTTGGTCCGTGGATGGGTTACCATCCATTACATACTGACTACTGAGTATCCTCCGTACTCTTTGGTCTTTGACAGTTATTACAAGTAGTCAGTGGCCTGAAAGTCTGACAACCAGCATAGTTGGCAAAGGTACTCGTAGATGATCTTTTTTTTATTTATTTTGTACAGTTTTTTTCTTATGATGATAAACTAAACTAAATATGACATTCAAAGAAAGAGCGCTTTTCCACTGTGCCGGGACGTACTACGATATGTACATATAAATCACAATTAGCTTACTATAAACGTATTTAAAAATATTATTAAACAAATTATGCTTAAACTAGATACCTTTCGTTCTACCTTTCGTTTCTAAAATAAAGCTTATTAGATAAGAAAAAAATACTAGATAAGTCTAAAATATCTTAATTTTCGGAAGTCGGTGACGTTTTTAGTCACCGAATTCCAAAGTTTAGGAATCGGGCCCAAATCATCAAAGAGAATTTTCCCATCGCGGGTTTCAACGCGACGTATGAATTTACGTTGGTTAATTATCAAAATGCCTTCCCATGCCGTCCCCGGTTCGCGATTGCTTTAAATTGCCATTTGTCAAATTATTTTCTACCAACGCTAAAGTTATATTAGTATTTTCTTTTATATTTACTTATTATCTTAAGTAGCTGCTTCTTGAATAAATACTCGTATAATCATTGAAGAAGAACAGATGGGAAAATATACTATCCCGCAGTCCATCCAGGTGCACTATGGGAAAAAAACAATTTCCTATAGTCTACCTTGGTGAACTTGGCTGGTGGACCATAGGAAACGCATGGAAATATCGTCACGACACAGTAGAAAGCGGCACACAAATACCTTGTTTTTTTTTTTGGCTGGTGGGAAATCATCAAATAACCGCTGCCGCTCTTGGGCAGACTGACTAAAAACCACCCATGTTCCTTCTTACCCCTTTATGTCGAGGCTACGGTAATTCTTTCGAACAGCCCGCAACCTCAACGGGGCTGTAACAAGTACTTTAAGTAACATAATTCACTTTCTGGCCAATTATTGGAGTCTCATACCCAATAAGTTTAAAACAATTAGGACAATAATGATTTTTGTACAAGAAATAGTCGGCGCAATATACTATGATGATGAGCGGCAAACTGAAACAGAAAAAAATACGTTTTTTTATTCTTTACTTAATATAATAATTGCGAAAGTAACTCGCAGTCTGTCTGACTGTCGTGTTTTCACACCGAAAATACTGAACCGATTTCAATTAAGTTTGGTACACAGATAATCAAAAGCCTGAGAAAGGACATAAGCTACTTTTTAATGCGAAAAAAAGGTTGTAACGGGTTGAAAAGATTATTTTGAACGTGATGTAAAATCAGAAGAACAGAACAGTTCATGTATGAAAAGCTTAATAGTTTTGAAATGGAAATTCCAATAAACATACTTTCATTGCACAAAATTGAATGTGTTTTCTAAATGATAATTTTCTACTTACAAAATAAAGAAGACCATGCAGGCTACAAAGTGTGTCATTGGCCCAATTTCCTTTTGTACAATCGTGTGGACGCGAGCCCCACAGTGGTGACAGATCAAATTCTTCTGTTCGAAGTTCTGAAGGCCTATGATAGGCATTGGCACCGGCATCGGCATAGGATTCATTACTGGGCTGGCTACAGCCATAGTTCCGCTCATTTGACTTGCATCTGAAAACAAAAATTGTTACGATAGTTGTGTAGAAGAATTTAGAAAGAAAGAGCGCCGAAGAAAGAGCGCCTAGAATTTTGAAGCTATCGCTCTTAACATGCAGTTCAGTTTAGAAGACTGCATAGTTTGGAGATGCTTCGTATGTGGTCGGGGTCAATAGCAGTCCTGATATAAAGGAAGTCGGCAGACCACGACAAAGTTGAAAAGAATGAAAGGAGGTGTAAGACTTGCATGGGGAGGAAAAATGCTATCGGTGATGACGATAGCATTATATGTGGTGGCTATGAAATTGAGGGGTCTACCTCTTAAACACAAGGATATAGTTTAGGTTTATCTTGACCACGATTGAGTTTATGGCGAAAGAAAACATCGTAAGGAAACAATAAGACCTTCGCAAAATATGAACGGCAAAGCCACACACTTGGCAAGCATAGTGGTAGATTCTCCGCCCTTTATGCAGAGAGATTTGCCCTGTAGCGGTACATTAATGTTCAGTATAATAATCACTTCCACCTCCATCGTTATAACTTGCTTCGGTGAAGGAAAACGTCATGAGGTTACCAGCATGCTTGAGAGATATTCCTCGACGGCATGTAAAGCCAAGTCAGAGGCCACCAGGTTAGGCGCTAACCACCCGATACAGAAGAGTGTAATGATGAGTAGCATTATACTCTTCTTCTTCTTGTCAAAAAATGTATCCGAGAAACTGCTACTATACTAATTTCTACTTGTAGGCAGTGTTATTGTGTTATATTCACTTAGCTAGATTAAGGCGAGGTTGCAGTAGGTACTTTGTTTTTATGTACGCACGACCTCGCCCCCCGCCCTGCCGCGCGAGCGATATAATGCCTAAATTTTGACTGTTTTTTGCTTCTTGGAGAAAAACTATAAAGAAATTATACAATCTGTTTTCACTATTTACTTCAGAATAAAAAGTTCTATCTACTGATATAACTTTCATATAAATTCATGATGAAATGTCTTAGCAGTACACGTTTGAAATTGTGATTTAGAGTCATGTTTGATAAAAAAAAGTATCGAGCCGATCATTCTAAATCGCGTTTCTATCTTTACGGTTTATTAAAGAGTATGTTCAATTTTTATGTAATGATTTTTATTTATTAAAAAAACTCGTATTTAGTTCCATTTTTATAGGTTCAAAAATCTTAAAATTACTGCAACCCCGCCTTAATGATGGACCTTAAAGAGACTAAGGGATATGTTTGCTGTGGAGTTTGATCCACTTTCCTTCCCGTTTTTTTTTTAGTTTGATCAACTTTTTTTCCCCACCTAAAACCGTAGGAAGTAGCGAAGCATTGGTGCTTTGGGGCACTGTCTTGTGTGTGTGATTCACAGCCTAATTTGCAGAAATAGTAAAAAGTTTTTTAAAGGGAAATATCGTGAGGAAACCGGCATCGGCATGTCCTAGAACCAAACATTCGAAGTTTTGTGAAATCTATCAACGCGCACTGGGCCCGCGTGGTGAATTATAGCCCATTCCTTCTTATAGAGAGGATACTCTTGTGTCTCAGCAGTGGAAACATTTTAGGCTGATTATGCACTTCTTCTGTCCAGCTAAAACACTAGGAAATGTTGAAAAGTGAGCGTATTGAGAGACTGTATGTTATAAAATTTTACGTCCAAAAATTGCTGATTATCAGCCCAATTTAAATAAATGACACTTGATTTTGTTAAGCTAAGATTTTCAGAAAAAAAGTTTTAAATACAGTATTGAAAATATCATTTATTTATGAGTATACGCGATAACGTTATATTATGTCATATATTGGCACAGTCTTCTTTCTTCCCGTCGACTGGTTCTAGATAATGGTACAGCATGGCTCACAGCCTCCTTTCTCATCTTGTGTTGTCTGAGGCGTCCCTAGTAAATTAAAAAAAGCTTTCGTGTAGTTGGCAGTCAGGTATACCCTAGAGGATTAACTAACATAGGTACGAGTATTTTCTTTAGTTTATCGGAGAGAAGATGCTTCCAGCTCTTTTCGGGCGTATCCAAACAGGACCTGCTCATTCTACTTAGTCTTTTTTTCCTAATTTTGTTGGGGTCGGCTTCCAATCTAACGACCAATCGAGCGACTGCCTATCTGTCCTCCTGATTACCTATTACGAATGCCCGAGATCTACAAATGATAGTCGGGACCAACCGCTTAACGTGCTTTCCGAGACACGGCGGAAAAAACCTAGTTAACTCTTCTGACTTTTTGGCCCCGGTGCAATTTTGACGGTCGCTACTGAAGATTCTGGCTGGAAAGAGTCCTAGACGTCAGGACCAGGTCATTCATTGACAAACCAAAAATTTCAAACAAAATTCTTGGGAGACACTTCCCCTACGATAAGTCTAGTCTCTCTCACTCTTCACTCTGTTACTTCTACCGTGTATTATCGAAAGTTCTCGATTATACGCAAAACATTTCATAGCCCCACCTCAACCCATGTTAGTTATTCCTCCAAGGCAGTTAGAAAAAGCAGTGCAGATAAAAAGAACCCAAAAAACTTACCATTCACAATTACTTGTGTCCTTGGCGGCGCTGGAGCCTCAACTCTTGGAGTATCCACCCTCGGAGGCTGGGTCACAGGTTCTCTCGAATTCAACCGTTCATCGACTTCGGAATAAGCAGGTGGAGGTTCAGGGAACTCTGATATCGGTATGGGTGATAGAGGAAACCCATCGGCTCCATCGGTTCCTCCGTAGACTTGGCTTTCTTTGGACATGTAGTTTGGAACTATTGGTGTTTGTCTTGAGGATGAGGCTGGTGATTGTGTGCCTGGAAGAAATTTGAAAAGGTAAAGCTTGACTGATTTAGTCGCAGAGCCGAAGGTTGGTTCACATTTTGTAAGTTAACTCAAATAGTTTTGTTCTGTCTCCTGCTGATATGAAAGGAAGTGGGAATTATGTTTTGCCTACTCCTCCGCTATTCTTTTCTGATTAATTTCGTTGCGCTATTCAAGGTAGTTAAATTCTTTCTCTGGGACTTCATTGTCTCGGCGCTTTTTTGGTGGTCGCCATTTTTTATTCTCCTTCTCTCCATTTTTTATTCAGAGCGGAAAGAGTCATTTCATGGTTGGTATTTAGTCAGACTTCTACTGACTAAATACCACCCATGTTCCTTCTTGGCCCCTTGTGTCGAGGCTGCGGTATCTCTTTCGAACAACCCGCAGCCCCTACGGGAACTCCCTTTCTTGTATGAAAACTGAATCTCTTCCATTCGACAATATAGAAAAAGAAAACAAAACTTACCAGATCCAGATGCCCCAGCGAAGTTCAAAGTACTAGGTCTGATAGGAGGCCTAGAGTTCTGATACTGCTGTTGTGAGTATGATGAAGAACCTCCTGCCTCGGATGAGGAGGCCTCCGATCTCTCATCGTCCTTCGGCATGTCGATCCGTCGGTTCTCGAAGGGATCATACATGATTGTGTTCTGAAAATGGGAATGTTTCTTTGGTGTATTTTTCTTAGGAGTAAAAAAAAAAAATATCTTTCTTCTTTTTTCTCACCCCATACAGGGGTGCCTTTTTTATATTTTAGTAAAAAAAATCAGTTCAATCGGCTGAGGAGCATTGGTTAGAAATCCACTTGCAAGATTCTAAAAATATGCTAATTAACATACTAACATGGCAAGTTGAATAAAAACATTAAAAACCTATAAAATGAGACCGCCTCGTTGTTCTAGTGGTTGTAAGCGCGACTGTTGAACATGGGGTCCTGGGTTATATTCCCGGGTCGGGAAAAGTATTATTAGGAATTTCTCAGTAGCAGCGATGAGTATGGTAGATATTTGTGCCCGGTTGACGGCAATAGGCTCGCCCCTTATTACATGCGACTTACACCATAACTGATGTACACAGAAGCTGTTGGTGAACTTATATTAATAAATAAATAACTGGTGAACTGAGTCTTACAGCGCGAACCCAACTCGCATATGGCCGTCTTTTTAATATAGCATCACGCCTGTAACCCCTGAAGGGTTAGACAGAGACAGCCCCATTAGAACACCCACATTTTTTGACTGGCCTGTTGGTCTAGTGGTTAGTGACCCTAACTGCTATGCCGGAGGTCGTGGGTTCGATTCCCACCCAGGACAAATGTTTGTGTGATGAGCACGATCATTTGTTCTGTGTCTGGGTGTAATTTATCTATAATATGTATGTATTTAGAAATATATAAGTATGTTTATCAGTTGTCTAGTACCCATAACACAAGCTCTGCTTAGCTTGGGACTAGATGGCGTTGTGTGATAGTTGTGGAATATTATTATTATTATTATTTCATCAAATATGCTTGCCTCTTACCATCAACTGGACACAAAAAAATCCAGACTCTGTGGCAAATTCCTGATGTAAAAATCTAATAGCTCTTCATCTGGGAATCGAAACCAGAATTTCATGCAACGTAGGCGCGCTTGCGACCTCTAAATCAACGAAGCAGTAAAACTTATTACTTTCATTGATCAAAACTATAATAGACTTGTGACCAGCCCCGGCTTCGCACGGGTGCAAAAAAGGTATTAAAACCTTCCTCTTGAATCACTCTATCTATTAAAAAAACCGCATCAAAATCCGTTGCGTAGTTTTAATGATTTAAGCATACAAAGGGACATAGGGACAGAGAAAGCGACTTTGTTTTATACTATGTAGTGAAGTTACATTTACCTGTACAAACTCTGGTTCATCATCATCCGGCGATTCAAGACTCCTGGACACCTCACTGCCAGCTTCTGGCAGGTCTATGTACACCACTGGGTTGGCATCAATGTCCCTCTTCGGAGGCACTGTATCTGAGGTATTGGCACCAGGTGTGGTTGGTCGCTGGGCCTGGAAAAGTTAGACGTGGCTGGGATGGGTCAATATGTACTTTTAAATCATGAATTACGACTTTTTGGTGGGTGGGAAATCATCAAATGACTCCGCACTCTCTGGATAGGGAGTGTCAGACTTCTACTGACTAAAAACCACTCATGTTCCTTCTTAGCCCTTTGTGTTCGGCTGCGGTATTTCTTTCGAACAACCTGTAGCCCCGACGGGACATTATGATCTTCGGATATCAAATGTGGTGTTAGAGGACCGAAAAGTTTTTTTTTTCGTCATTAAAAAAAAAGCGAATAGTCCGATGCGGTATCGAGTTGGGAGAATCGAGAATCGAAATGATGACTATTTCGCTGGGTCATCGGCCATAAAGCACTTTTGAAGCGGTTCAAGCTGATGCCACGTCGTAGGTCACTCTCTTAAAATACAGCATACAAATTAAAAAAAAAAACAAAATGTGCAAAATTACCTAAATTCGGAAGTCGGTGGAAAAAAAACAACAAATAAATTAACAAGAGTCACGGACTTCCAAAGACGATTGTTTTGCACATTTTAGTTTTTTTTTTATGTCGACTGTGTTTAGCATAAACGTTTTATTTACGTTACATAGTTTTAATAGTAAAAAAATCACGGCACGAAATTATTAAAAGAATCAGCTCTTTTATTTGCAGACGTCAAAAAAGCGCTCATGCAAATTCGTTCTTATACCGAGCGTGCTTCCGAATAAGTTCGGATTCTTATCATAATATTAAAACTCCTTCCACTTAAAATGGAATCGTGCAAGGAAAGCTTTTATAATGGAATAGCTGTGAGCAAAACGTAGGTTCGACATTCGGAAATTGTCGAACAGAAACGTACTACCGAAGAAATCTATCTATCTTACAAGATATTAACCCTTTACCGCATGGATTTTTTGATTTAGCTCAAATTAATTTAAATGGTTAAATATATTTTTTATAACAGGAAAAATGAGAAAAAAAATAAAAACACTTGGAAAACCGAGAAAAGTCCCAAAAACATCAATGCACCATATTTGGGACAACATGCAGTAACGTAGCTTTTAGCGGACTGGTCGAAAATGGTACAATATGCATTAAGGGTTTTAAAAGAGTGTATATTTATGTATATATTTTGTAATAAAAAGTATGTATGTCTGCTGCAATAACTTTCACTGTTTTTGCAAAGTGTTTGTTTGAAATAATAGAAAGATAATATTGTTTACAGAAATCAACTTTATTAAAAGATCTTTTAATATAAACTTCTAAAGTATTTTAAAATGCCGTATTTTACCTAATAATGAGATTATTATGAGTAAGAAATAAAAATCTGCCTAAAAATTTGTTCATCATTGTGTATGAAAACTTTGAAAACAGTTTCTATCCTTATTAAAACCAATCCTTATTAAAACATTTAATAAGTGAACTCTGCATTTGCTACACTTCACGTGTGATTTTTGTGAACATGACATGACAATGCGGGAGATATTATAGTGCAAAAGTGTGTGCGCAAGCACAAAAAGTGCACTCTCTGTTCCCTTTTCTCTCATAGTCCGATGGGCTCATACAGGTTCCGAAATGACTTTTTACAAGGTCAATGTCATTCCGGAACCTGTATGAGCTCGGAGGGTTGTATTAATGATTTTGATGATTATAATTCTGTAACTACATATGTCTTACAGCCGCAAATCATATTTTCACTAACATACAACCTAGCACTTGCCTGCAAATTGCAAAAAACTTAAGAAAATTTGAATTTCGCGGGCTACCCTGGAACATCAACCTTAAACTGAAAGGTAACCCGCGAAAGAATGTTCTTACGTTTTTTACAATTTGCCGATCAGTTTTAGGTTGTATGTTAACTTTTTGATCGCCACAGTCAAGTATAGACGACAAGCCGTACAAGCAAAAAAGTACATTAATTTTGTCGACATATGCATCCAAATATCCGATCACTGACGATGAGTCAGTCAGTCAGGACTTTTCTTTTTGTTTAAAAAGATGGATATAGAGATAGCACCTCGTTCGGAAATTTTCTAGCGGAAATGTAAGTTCTATCGGGAAAGAATCCTATATCCTAACATTCCTAACACAGATTGCATATCCTTCCTCCGTTAATCCACTACGAGGAAATGAAATTCGAGTAGTTTTTTCTCTATGCAAACTCTCTCGCATATACCTATTGTTTCTAGTTTTTGGCCTTTATAGCAATGTTTTTTCCACGTAAGTAACGCGGGGGCGCGGGGCGGTTCGCTAGTACAATCAAGATTTTGTAAGCCTATAATAGGCCAAAGCGGGCATAGCAGACGTTGGCAAGAAGGCTGCTAGACTAAATTTTGGCCTTTATAGCAATGTTTTTTCCACGTAAGTAACGCGGGGGCGCGGGGCGGTTCGCTAGTACAGTCAAGATTTTGTAAGCCTATAATAGGCCAAAGCGGGCATAGCAGACGTTGGCAAGAAGGCTGCTAGACTAAAATGGGATTGAGCTGGTCACGTTAGCCGCATGAATGATGATCGCTGCGCAAAAGTCTCCACACGATGGTTGCCGGAAGACAGACAGCGCCAAGGCCGGGACAGAAATTGGTGGCGAGACGATCTGGAGGTGTACCGCGAAGGCTCATTCGAGATGGCATCAGAAAACATGGAAGTAATTGGGGGAGAACTGTACAAGCCATTAAAAGTGGAAATTATGTTTTTCTACTCCTCCGCTATTCTTTTCTGATTATTTTCGTTGCGGGATCCAAGACAGTTAAATCGTTTCTCTGGGACTTCGTCGGGCTTCATTGTCTCGGCGCTTTTCTTGTGGTCACCACTGTTGATTCTGGCTAACAGGAGTTACAGTTGTTTGGTAAGAGTGTGGCGGGCTTGTCCCATAGAAAAACAGTCATTAAAAACAATAATAGGCCTACCTGTGAACTATTTGAACTGGAACCACCTCCGCCGCTAGGCCCTGAACTCATGGATCCCGACACATCGTTGTAAACAGGATTCACGTAAGGGTACCCCTGGTAACGGGAGTAGGTTTGACGGTCCTGGCTCGAAGATTGCTGCGGCTGAAAAGAAAAACAGCTTTTCTAAACGACAGTTTACGTTATCACTACATAATTATAAAACAAAGTCCGCCGCCGCGTCTGTCTGTCTGTTCGTGATAAACTCAAAAACTAGTGCACTGATTTTCATGCAGTTTACACCAATGCATAGAGTAGTTCTCGAAGTCGGTTTTAGTATATAATTTGACCGACATCCACACGGGTGAAGCCGCGGGCATCAGCTAGTCTCAAATAATTTTGGGGTCGGCTCAGCATGTAATTGTAAGCATTCTGTAACTCTCCGCAAAATGTAATAGCTGGAGAACGCCTTTTTTGTTTGGGGTGAAAAACCACATTGAGATAGGACCCAATGTAAAGCAATCAACTATTTATTTGTACAGAGGTCAATAAGAGGAACATTGTAAACTAGTAAAACAAAAAAAGAAATTTGGAACTGTGACCGTCATTTCATTATGTCCAAAACTAGAAGGATCCTGGAGTCCAGGTCCAAAACAAAAAGAAATCGTCGCATTTACGAAGAGCAGAAGTGTGCCTTTTGGCTTTGTAAAGGTATTTTGAGGGAGCAGGGTGACCCAGCGGTTACGAACGTAAGTCGTGAGTTCGAACCCAGGCAGGCGCATTATCTTCTTGAGAGGAGGCCTGAGTACCTGCAGTGGGAACATTATAAGCTAATGATGAAAAGGTATATCAACACTCATTTATCGTATATGCTTCTGGTAAAAGAAGCATGAGGCCCAGAGAGCAGTGGTGGCCCAGTGGTGGCGGCCCCGACTTACGAACAGTTGGTCGTTGGTTCGAACCCAGGCAGGCGCATTACTTTGTGTAATTTATTTCATCACCTCTGCTCTCAAAACGGTGAAAGAAAACATCGTGAGGAAACCGGCATGTCTTAGAACCGAAGTTCGAAGATATGCGACATCTACCAATCCGCACTGGGCCCGCGTGGTGGATTATAGCCCATCCTCTCCTAGAGAGGAGGCCTGAGTCCCTGCAGTGGGAACAATTATAGGCTGATGATGATGATGAAAAGAAGCATTTCATTTTCCACTCTTTAAACTGGGTTTCATACCTGTGAACTACTGCCACTTGCACTGCTAGATCCTGCCCCCATCACACTGGGCCCATCCTGCATAGGCCGTCGGGGCAGGTTGGACCACCGTGACGCAGTCTGAGGGTCGATGCTGGGCACGTCATGAACCACTGGGTTCACGTACGGATATCCCTGGTACCCTGGGTAACCATAGCGGTTGCCCTGGCTTGAGGACTGCATTGTCTGGGAAAAAGAGGCAAAAAAACACGTGAATTTGTAATCTTCGATCTTCTAGCAATGTATGAGCTACTCAGATGGGAAATCCTAGGAACAGATGAGATTAATGAAGAGAAGCTTGCAGAAATCTCTACCGAACAACTAGTAAGCTTCTGCAAGGCAACAGAAAGATTCGCTATCCACCAAAATGGGAAACTGGGCGAAATAATCCACAACGAAAGGACTGATCGCCCGTCTGGTGTCTGCCGGCGTCCCCGAAGATAAATAGAATAGAAGCATTCTGTAGCTGTACATCAAACTTCTTTTTTGGGTTCAAAAATCAAAATTTACGGTAAAACTCAATGTATCACTCTTAAAACATTGTGCTAGTGGATGCTTTGAATAATAAACGGGTCATGGAGGTAATTTAAGCAAAGTTTATAACCTGAAAAATTTATATAAAAAAACCAGCTGTGAAAAATTTGGTCTTTGACCCCCAATATCTCCGTAACTAGAGGGTTCCCAGTATGGTCTAGTAGAACAAAAAAAAATATCGTAGTGACGCGGACAAAAAGTACTTTTCGGCAGTACCTTAAGGGTACTTTAGCACCCTTTATAAGTAGGTAGATGTTATTATGAGTAGATACTAATAGTTATTTTCGATTTCATTTTTCTTTTTCTGCTAAGCTTTGTGTAATTCTTATACAATATTGACATAAAAATCTGATATATCCTATAATAATATTTACAAACTACAATTTACAGAACTAAGATACTCCCCTTTTACAGCTCGTCAAAAAATTCGTCCACACCGCTACTTCTTCTTAGCGTGTCGATGGCATACTGTTAAATCGTTTTGGCCCAAAATTCAGCTATGCGAACTCCACTCGCTGATGCAGTCATAAGGTCGTCAAGTGTACAGACCGCTGTCAACAGGAAAGGTGCCCAGAAGGCTGGCAGCATTGCCACGTTGGATGGCAATGCTGATTCTTTGCCCAAAAAATTTGGCCTTAATTGAAAATAAGTTAGCTATAAGACCGCGATATCGCATAGGCACTTGAATTATAATTGTAAGGGAGATAAAAATAAATAGAACTTACTTAGCGACAAAAATAGCTAGATTATACTAGGTACCTACTTTCTTGGACCTGCTTATTCACAAAGAGGGTCTTATATTAGTATGACTTCGTTATCTTTTCCTTAGATAGCATAATATACTCTCAATTTGTATAAAAGCTTTTAGATTTAGCTACAAATAGATTCTAGCAAGTTCCATCTATTCCTGGTGCCAATAATTCAAGTGTTTTCATCCATTGTGTGTTTTGAGCCAAAATAATGGTATGCTTTGTTAAAATAACCTTGAACTCTATTCCAAAATATATCTTTGAATCTAGTTCAAAGTACCTAAGCCTTTTGCCAACTAGCGTTGAAAAAAGCTGGAAAGATGCCCGTTTCTTTCCAATGCCGTTGTATTTTTACTCGACTGCGGCGAAGCCCAAAAGAAAGGTTATGTGTTTGACGTGTATCTATGTATGTATGTCTGTCTCTTTGTTCCCTCATAACTCTTAAACGGATGAAGGGATTTGAATGAAATATACGTTAGATTCGTCTTGATGGCGCGAGTGTCAAAAAAAAAAACAAAAAATAAAACCGACTTCAAAAATAAACACAAAAAAGTGAAAAATAAACTTTAGAAAAAAAAATCAGTTTCTTTTTTTATTTTTCGCTTTTTGGTTCATATGTAAATTCACATGTTCATGGGTCATAATGTGGACAATGTAGTTTAATTTTTGAGTTTTGTTGATTTTTCAAAAACCGCTTGTCCGATTTTGATAAAAAAAATATGGGACCTTAAGGGAAGTATAGGTACCCTTTCCAACAAAAAAAGAATTTTTCAAATCGGTTAGCAAGTGACGGAGTTATGCCCGAACAAACAAAAAAAAAATATAAACATCCGAATTGAGAACCTAAAAAATGGGTGTGTTCACTAGTACACTACTTATCAAAATATTCTGATCACTTTATATAGGTACACTTCACATAGTCCGAATTATTGATTGATTAAAAAGTACGTGTAAAGATAAAAACAATAATGTCGGAGCAGAAAGATTTTGTTTATAATGTACTCGTAGGAATGTTATCGTTTCTTATCAAATCATTCTATTAATTGAATATTCATCGTGACTATTCATTTGATTTTTCTTATTATAAATTCAGATAAACAAAACATCATCATTATCAAAAGTTATTCTGCCTTTTTTTTCATCATCATCATCACCATCATCACCATAATCATCATCACCATCATCATCATCTTCTTCCTGGCCTTATTCCATTCTACTTGGGGTCGGCGCAAACCATTTCTTTTTCCATTCTCCCCTGTCCCTGTCAGACGTAATCAAGGCATCATTTTTGTGAATAGGAAATCATCAAATGACCCCTCCCGCTCTGGGCGGAGCGGAAAGGAGTGTCAGACTTCTACTGACTAAAAACCACCCATGTTCCTTCTTAGCCCTTTGTGTCGAGGCCGCGGTATCCCTTTCGATCAACCTGCAGCCCAAATGAGACTTATCTAAGGTACATCTCTGTTTAACCCGAGAATTACAGGCGTGATGTTATGATATGTTTTGTGACTTAGTCAGACAGTGAAACAGTCAGTCAATGAGTCAGACACGGATATATTCATATAGTACAAAATATGTTTATTTATCGAATTGTGATGGATGAGTCAAAAGGTTTACCCCTCTAGATAAGTCTGCTATCAAGATCTTTAGATCTTTCATAGGCTTATAGTATACTTACAATATAATCATTCATCATCATCATCCTCTTGCCCTTGTGGCGACTAGCGACATCTATCGCAACACCTGCGTACTAGCAACGATCGACAGAATCCTACATCGCGCTATCAACATTATCCGTGACATAAGCCTATATAGAAGTTCCCGACTTACAACTGTCGGACAGTTAGCCCGCCGGACACAACACCCGTCCGGTCGGAGGATCCTCCCTTTTCAACGGGGGATGAAGAACTTTACGCCCTGTTCTTCATACTCCCCCAAATCCTTATCCCATTTGGGGTCGGCGCAGCATGTCTTCCTCTTCCATACCTCTCTGATTTTCGTCATCTCATGAGACACCTCCTTTCTAGCCATATCATCCTTAACACAGTACATCCGTCGTTTCTTTGGTCTTCCTCTACTCTTATACCCTTCCACATTCATATTCAAAACCTTCCTCACGACATTTTCCTCATTCCTCTGCATCACATGCCCATACACACACGTGATCACTACTCCTATAATTAATTGTTACTGTTGTGTCCTGTGATCCCCGGGGTGATAGCACTAATTACTCTGGGTCACCGGCTCACCAGATCACCCAAGTTCTCTGTCAGCGGTCGCTGTACCAGTTTACACACCACACTTGCCGCCATTTCCGGTGACTGTCAAGTGTCCCCTGTCACAGCTCCCTGACACTTGTGTCTGTGAGACGGTGTTGCTATATCTAATAAATAGATACAACTCGGATACACTACAGTTACCTTGTCTTGCTGTGCTGTGTCACGCTGATCAGTCGTCTATTCAATCTGCCTTTAATCTCTATAATGGGCCACCAAGATACAGGCTGTGCCTAGTTTGGGGCCCACGGCTACTTCTACTAATATGTTGTTTTATCAATGCTCTTTCTCATTGTTTTCTTTTATGTATGTTCTCTAACTTGTGTGTGTCAATAAATTGATTTATTATTATACCACGACAACCGATTTCCACACTACTTTTGAGTCACCGGCGCCACTTACAGACTTCCTCTTATGTACTAATTTCTTATTTTATCCATTTGCGTAACACCGCACATCCCCCTAAGCATTATAAATAGAAGGTGCATTTTTTCATCTTTCGTCAGAGCGGGTGATTAGTGAACGTTCACCACCCCCAATTATTGTTAAAAATATCTATACTTCTATAACTATACTAATATTTTACAGAAGTAAAGTTTGTGTGTTTGTTAAATTGTAAGGGGTAATCTCGGGATCTACTGAACCGATTTTAAAAATTCTTTCACCAATAGAAAGCCACATTATTGCTGAGTGTCATAGGCTAGTTTTTATCCCTGTATTCCCACGGGAACGGGATCTACGCGGGTGAAACCGCGAGACGTCCGCTAGTATTTTATATGTTGACCAGGTTGCGTGGTTTTATTAAATAACCTGCGCCACGTAAACCATTATCGTCACAAAATACAACATTGTCACAAAATACATAAATAAATCAATTTAATTTACGTTTACTGGTCAATAACGGAGGAGCTCGTGGCCTATTAATAACTGCTACTCGGGACGATCTTTACGTTAAGCAGCGCTTGCCTAAGTTAATCTGTGGATGGGTGACCGCCCGACATACCGAGTTTCCTCCGTGCCTCGGTGCGCACGTTAAGCTGTTGGCCCGGCTGCCATATATATAGATCTTTGGCAGTCGTTACAGGTAGTCAGTGACCTGAAAGTCTGACAATCACTCTTATCTGGGTTGTGGAGGTCAGATAGGCAGTCGCTCCATGTAAAATACTGGTATTCAGCTGCATCCGGTTAGACTGGAAGCCGACCCCAACATTGTTTGGTAGATTCTGATTATCTATCAATCTATGTCGCTTGAAATTAATTTTTCTTCGTTTTATTTTTTATTGTTTGTTTAGCAACACAACATATTTGGATCACAGATAAGTTATTTTTGTCACTATGAGGATAACTTACCCAAAAATATAAGTATGACTCAAGTAAGTATAATACTGTTATATCAAAACAAAATGTATTTTTAGAATTCATTATCTGTCATCATAGGTTTTTATTATGCTAAGTACCAAAAGTTATCTGGTTTTTAAGCCCGCCTTGTCTAATAAAATGTATTCTGAAACTTAATAAAGCGGGAAATACTGTAAGAAATTATTGAAGTAATTACTTCTAAAAACAATATAAGTTGACGACACGGAAAAAAAAAACTAACAAGAAAGAGCGTAGACCGATTTGTCTGCTCATAAACATCCACCCGCAATTACATCAGTTTATCCGTGATCATGGTGCTTGTAACAGCGCCGAAATATCGGGAACTCGAAACAATAAGAAAACATGTATATCCCGTTTTTAGTATTATAGGTTTTTTTTTTGTCTAAAATAATGCATAATTTCATGAATACATCACTATCGATTCAAAACAAGATTTGAGTACAGATTAGTAAAAAAACTATACTCATTGAGTAATGCATTAAAATTGTTCTAGAATAGTAATTGAATGAGCTGTTTAACATAACACCACGCCTGTAATCCCGAAATTTAAGCAGAGTTGTACATAATAGTACTTTCTAAATTTTGCCAGTTTACCTTGTGACCCGGTGGCTGTTGTTTCGATTCCCACGGGAAGCATACTTTGTAAAAGTTGTTTCCAGTTTGGCTAGCTCATTGCAGGCTTGAATCACCTGATTGTCTGATAAAAAGATGATTCCGTGCTTCGGAAGGCACGTATAAGCCGGTGGCGGTCGTCAAACAGTGTCAGGTCAGAGGCCTTTGAGACGGTTTAGAGACTCTGGCACTAGGGTGTGTGGGGTCGTTTAATTTCTTGATGAACACTTTGCTGTTTAATGTTTTCCTATTCTGTAAAGTTCACTGGAAGTAGTGAGTGCAATAATTGGATAAAGAACTTATTAGTTTTTAAAGCAAAACTAGCACTTTTCCCGCGGCTTCGTCCACAAAAAACTCAGATAGCTTGGCGAATATGCATGATATAAACCTGGGGGCGCAGCAGTGCCTCCGCTAAGTCGAGCTATAAAGCGGCACGGCTGTAACATCCTTTTCTCGAAACAGTTCAGGACATTTTCGACTCCCTATAACTACGTTGTGGATAAAACTGGTACCCTGAATTTCAGCAACCAATTAGGCATTGTATAAAAACGGTATATTTCAACTTTCATTCAATTTTAACCAGTAGATTCATATTATTATAACTAGTCAAAGTTTCTTGATATTGTAAGTTGTAACATCAAAACTTTTAAACTTTTAACTTTAAACTTTTAACTTTTATTTAAGGCACTTCTATCTAGCAGACATATAAGCTTCGTTTGGAATACAATTATTGTTTAGTATATAAATCAAGGACTCGCTAAAATCTTTTATGTATTAAACAAATAGGTTGACTTAGCAAACAATCTTATTTATTATTTATATGTATTTTTTTGTGAGATACATTGTGTTTTCATGCCATAGCATGAAAACATCTTTAATGTTAAAATGGTCATAATAAGATGTTGTTAGGTTAACAATTAAGTAAGGTTCTTTTAATAGAGACAGAATAAATTAGCCGACTGGTACCGAGTTGCGAGACTTGGTTCTTTTTACAAGTTACCTATATAGTTACATCCTATAGCACCGACAAATAATGTCAATGATTTTTTATTTGCAAATTGGTTTTTACTTACAAACTATTTTACACGTAATTTTTTTTTAAAACTAGTTTGGCTGATGTTTTGTACCTGACCACTCTGAGAAGAAATGGCCGAAACAAACTCAGAGGTCATAGTCTATTTTAAGGTACAGCAGACATAATCTTGGTATACTCATATGAAGACTATGCAGATTAATGTCTGAGATGGTCTTTTGAAGAAAGAACCACAGATTTGAGTGGACCCGTCCAGTCAGTGCAAGCATTTGTCAGTTATCGTGGAGCTTGACTTGTAACTCAAGGACCTCAACGTCACGACGAACAATATCAAAGAAAGGACATTTGGGTCCATTTGTATCTTTCTATCAGCGAAAAAAGTTTTAGAATTGGATTATTAGTTTAGTAGATTATGCCATACCCCTACATACAGACTAACAAACAAATTGTAGATGATACATGTACGGATTTATCTACAACACCAAACAAACATTTTGTTTTTAAAACAAATGGAAACTACATAGGTGCTCACAAAGGTATTTTGTTTCTAAAAAAAATCGACATTCGAAAACCTCACATATTCAATTGTTATTTACATTCAAATGTTTGACAGTGTGACGTCAAAAACTATTGAAACAGCGTCGATTTTGACGTATTTCGTATGACTATACAAAATAGGAACCAGACGCAATCTATGCTAATATTACACACGAAAATACGTCAAAAAACCAATAGAAATTTGTGTATTTACCTTTTATTTGTATTACAATCCACTTTAAAACACTTTTCACTGTCCAAATACAATATATTTCGCGTAAAAACACAATAAACAGCACTAATTTTCTATTTTGTCGTGTCCGCCATTATGTCGAGCTGAACTGATATCAAAAAGGCTGGCTATCTTCATCCGAGATAAGATTAAATAGAAATAATACGTTTGTACCTTTGAAAAATAACATTTACATTGGTTCAATGTACATATATAATGGAGATAGTTTGATTTCCCGCGACTTCGTCCTATTTTATATCGACTAACTCTCAGATGTAAGCGGAATCTTCGCGAAGCCGTCAACCAAGCCTTACATCAAACTAAGTTACTCTACGTTAAAATTATAGCTGGGAAAATACTGTTTTTTTTCGTGAGAAATCACGTTTTATAGTCAACTAGCTGTTGCCAGCGGCTTCGCCCGCTACAACTCGAAAATTATCCCACGGGAAGATAAAATCGGGATAAATACTAACCTATGTGTTTGTGTGTATCCAGGTTATAAACTATCTGTATACCAAATTTTATCGAAATCCGTTCAGTAGTTTTTGCGTGAAGAAGTAACAAACATACACACTCTCGTTTGTAATATTAGTGTGATAGGTACCTACTCAACTAAGCATGAGCTAAGCATAAACAAAACATTGTGTTGATTTGATGGATACTTTGAATAGTAAACTGGTCATGAAGGTAATGAATGTAAAGTTATGGTAATTAATGTAAAGTTATGGTACATCAAAAGGTAGTATTTAAAAATAAACTTGTGAATATGATGAAACTTTGACCTCCAATGGCTCCGTAACTGTTCTAAGAGGTTCCCAGGTATGGTCCAGCACAAAAATATTAAAATATATTATACAGAGTGAAACGAACAAAAAAAAATATTGTTGGGAATCCTTTTTTTTTGGGGTTTATAATCACATTTTAGGATAAACCTCAATGTAGCACTCTTAAAGCATTGTGCTAGTGGATGCTTTGAATAGTAAACGGGTCATGGAGGTAATTTAAATAAGTTATAACTTTAAAAACAACAAGTATTTAACAAAAAAAAAATATCGCGGATTCACTACGACACATCGTCAGAGTTATTAGAGACTAACATAGTTTTTGTTTTCTGTGTATGTCTCTTTCTTTGTCACAGTATAAAGATAACCGGTGGATCAACTAAGCCCATTTTATGCAATTTCGGCCGTCTCCCCAGTCTTGTGCCTATAACTCTTGCCGGTTCCCATTGCGATCTACTATGGTCTACTTTCGGTACCTCGGGTCGGTTATACAAAGAAATGGTGTAGTAGACCGAGACGTAACGCACCGGATCAACTCAGGATGGATGTAATGGCGACACATGTGTAGCCCGACAAAGGATGAGTAACTTGATGTCGTGTCCTGCCTGTCCCGTTACTTGCACATCACAGGAGCTGATGGATGAAACTGAAAATGCCAAACTCGTCGCTAAATTTTGGGCTGACTCAGTTTAAATATTGTCATCAACACGCTAAGAAGAAGACTGAAACCAGTTTTAAATAACTTTAGTATCTACTCTAACCGCACGGAACAAGTATTTGTATGGCCTACAGATAGTTGTTTCGGGTCTGGGTGTGTTTGTGTATGTGATTTTCAATGTTTGTAAACGCACCAGATACAGGAGAAATTCCTAGTGTGGGGCAACGTTTTAAAAAAAAAAAAAAAAAAACTTTAGTGTACCTAATCGAATTATCCAAAATCATCATCTTCATTATTTCGATTGGCACAGCATGTCATCTTCTTCCATACTTATCATCTCATTAGACACCTCCTTATTACATTAAACCAGCTGATGCCCGCGGTCACTCGCATGGATGTCGGTTTCAAATTATACTCTAAAACCTTCCCTTTCCTTTTCCACTCTATCCATTGGTGAAAACAGCATGAAAATCGGTGCGGTAGTTTTTGAGTTTATAGCGAACAGACAGACAGTTAGTCGTTGAAATACTGTATTGAAACTCTACTATGGCTATACTATAGTCACTATAGATTAGTATAAAGTATAGAAGATCGTGCTACACGACTTGTATTGTATTATTGAGAATAACTCAAGACATAGTTAATAAGCCTGTTAGCAAGATTGGTCCTGGGAGCTGACTGTTCAGGCTGAACGTCATTCAGCACCCTACACCTTTTTTTTTTTTTTGGCGGGTGCGAAATCATCAAATGACTCCTCCCGCTCTAGGTGGAGCGGTAGGGCGTGTCAAGCTTCCGACTAATAACCACCTATGTTCCTTCTTAGCCCTTTGTATCTCTTTCGAACAAGCCGCAGCCCCGGCGGTCTGCCCTTGCGGGCCCCTACAATGTTGCTGACATATCTTTGAGGCGCGCGTGGAACACAAACGCGCCGTCGACACTGCCTGTCATTATCATAGGACGGACGGATGGTGAGCTAGCCTTAATAGCTAGCTAGCTTTAATAGCTAGCTAGCAGGACGGTGAGTACTTAATGTACTCACCGTCCACAGGCTCGCGCCTTAACGGTGGCCGGAAGCCATCACGTGGCCCCCGAGACCCGGAGCGTTTCCCGCGACGGCTGGGACGAGAGGTCCTTTCCCTCTCGCGTTCCACCAAGCATCCTGGACATTAAAGACCTTATTCGTGAGGTTACTGTTAACCTATCTCAGCCCACTGCTGGATAAAAGCCTCCCCATGACTTTCAAATTGTTCGATCAAGGGCTAATACGGACTAGTCGTTGGTTCTGTCCAGCTCATCCCACCATCTTCTGAGAGGTCTACCGCGTTGCCTTCTAGCCGTTTCAGGGCTCTAATAACCCAACAACAGTTTGCCCGATCCAGGAACGAACCCAGGACATCATGCTGATTTTATCAGTGACGCTTGCGACTACTAGACCAATGAAGTAGAAGAAGTCTAATAATTATCTGATTACCATGATTACCTACTGGGTAAGCTCGTTCCATCGTCGACATCATCTATGCCCTTAGCTTAGGGCAAGATTGAAGTCAAGAGCAAGCCCATTTATAATAATAATAAAAAAGATTAATAAAAAAAATTTTTTTTTTTTAATAATTGGAATTCATCCGTTTCCGGTGTGCTAGTCCTTAATACGAGGAAAAAGTCAAATAGTACCTATTATATAGATAAACTCTATGATAATGCTTTTTATTCACGATAGATAATACCGTATGTTTTGTGTGCCGATAATAATTATGATAAGATATTCTTGATAACTGTTATCGGATCATTCATTAAATGTCAGAATTTGCGTGGCAATAAACTTTGTAGAAGTAGAGGAAATTACACAAAATACCATCCTAGCAGTGATCACATCATCATCATCAGCCTATAATGTTCCCACTGCAGGGACTCATCAGACTCTATTGACTAAAAACATGGGTGGTTTTTAGTCTATAGAAGTCTGACACTCGATACCGCGCCGCCCAGAGCCGAGGAGTCAATGCTTTCCCATCCTCAAAAAAAAGGCAACTTCTACGAGGTCTACCGCGGCACCTACTGGCTGTAGCCTGTGTCATAGTTTCAGAAAGTCCAGTCGGGGCTGCGGGTGGTTCGAAAGAGATACCGCGGCCTCGGCACAAGAGCCAAGAAGGAACATGTGTGGTTTTTAGTCAGTAGAAGTCTGACACTCTCTACTGCTCTGTCCAGAGCGGGAGGAGACATTTGATGATTTCCCACCCTCTGAAAAAAAGGGTTTGAGAAAGTAGTTATTTTTAGCCACAGCTGATTGGGCATGTGCCCGGTCCACATAAGCTTAGCGGCTTTAGCAACGTCAGTTAATTTCTGTTTTGGAGCGCAGTGTGGCGTATACGGTCGATTAGTTTAACGCCTAGGATACTACGCTCCATTGCACGTGGGCAAAGCTCAAGCTTGGACTTTTGAATGTTTGTCGAAGACCAAGTCCGATCCATAATTATGTCAAAACGCTTTCATTAATTAGTTTTTATTAATTCCTTTAATTGTTTCGTTACAGAAAATGTCCAACACGTCAAGTCTTCGTGAGGGATGGAAGAACGCACTGCATAGACCAATGCAACGTTGAGACCATGTGTGGAGAAGTCAGGGTTCCTGAAGAACATTTAAATGTAAGTCTGTAAAACACCGTCATCATCAGCCATAAGACGTCCACTGCTGGACACAGGCCTCCCCTAATTGTCGCCACAGTGACCGGTTCCGTGCGTCTCGCATCCAGCGGATCCCCGCAACCTTCATCAGGTCATCGGTCCACTTAGTGGGAGGCCTTCCAACGCAACGTTTTCTGGTTCGCGGTCGCCACTCCAGAACTTTCCGGCAAGTGTGTAAAACACTAATATCTATCAAAAAGGGGAGTTCGGCAAGGAGATACCATTTCACCTAAACTTTTGCGGGCTGCCTTGGAAGATGTGATAGCAACATTAAAATGGGACCAATGTGGGATATACATTAATAGAGTATACTTGTCTCACTTGGAATTGTGGATGACCTCATTTTGTTCGCCGAATCCCTGGGAGACCTTCAACGCAGGCTTAAAGCACTTGCAATGGGACGCCGTCACGTCACCTCCTTCTGCGAAGCAGTGATGCTAGCGAAGGAGGTGGCGGAACGTGAGAGGGAGAGAACCTATCGTCCCAGTCGCCGCGGGAGACGCTCCTGGCGTCGGGGGCCACGTGATTGCTTCCGGCAACCGTAGCGGGCCTGTGGACGGTGAGTAGTGGGCTATATAGCTAGCTCACCGTCCCTACCGCTCTACCCAGAGTGGGAGTAGTAGTTTTATGATTTCCAACCACAAAAAAAAGGGCTGAAAGAACTGTATGATGCTTCCTTAGAAGTGGGCTTGATAATGAACATGTCTAAGACGAAGGTGATGTCGCGAAGTCCGGATGACTCTGTTTCAAGTGAAATAAAAAAAAAAACAAAAAAAAAGTGGATAAGAGCGTCTGGACTTGATGATTGTCAATTAGGTTTATCACTACATTACATATTATAAAACCAAGTCCTACGCCGCGTCGGTCTGTTCGCGATAAACTCAAAAAACTACTGCACCGATTTTCATGCTGTTTTCACTAATGGATAGAGTGGTTCTCAAGGAAGGTTTTAGTATATAATTTGGCATCAGCTAGTGTTGAACATGTTTTATATTTTGACAAGGAGCATTCGAAGAATGAACTCCCGAATCGGGAATCGAACCCAGTATCCCACGCTCAGCAGCCGCGATGCTAGAATAATCGGCTACGACCAATGGACCAGTATTTTAATGATGCAACTGCTGATCATAGCTAAAAAATTCAATTTCTTTAGTAAAACTTCACAATAAAGCTACAAAAATGAATCAGAATTTATTTAGAACAAAGATTTGCTATCAGCATGTACACGCTACACATCAAGCTATACAAAACCAGTTAATCTTGGCCTCACTTTACTAGATCTTTTCGCACAATGAACGATCAGATTATACTGGTTTTGTATAGCTTGATGTGTAGCCGTGTGTACGTCTACATCTTCGTCTGATTGTTTATGTTTTGGCAATAGGGTAGTTGACAAAAAAAAACTAGTCCGTCAGATAGATTTCCAAAAAATATTGGACACGTATTTTTCTTTTTTCACGTTAACAATAAATTAAGACGATTCATTGCTTCGAAATATCGCGCGACGTCACAGTTTGGTACATTTTTTACAAGAATGTGACGTCACCAGCTCTCACGATCTTTGACACGTTTTATTTTCGTCAATTTTATTAATTTGATAGAACAAAAAACACGTATCCAATATTTTACGATAATCTAACAGACGGACTAAACAGAATCACATTTTTTTAAGTTAGTCAACTAACCTATTCTTTCTCCGACCATTTTCATCATTTTGTTTGACCAAAGATCTACTGGGTACTTCTTTTATATCTGTAGGAATATTATTATCGATATATTCATCCATTTCAGACTGCGAACTTGTGCCTTCAATATCACTGTTATTATTTCTGTCATCATCAGACTGATCATAATTATTGCTAGCGTTTTCAGTATTTTCTTTGTTTCGATAATCAGCATCAGTGTTTTTATTTCCCTCATTATCAGACGTTTCATCATTATTACTAGCTTCTACGGTATTTTTATTGTTTCGATAATCATACTGGTCAAATTTTTTTTCAGCAACGTACTTGTTTTCACTGTCATAGGGGTAAATTTCGGTTCCAGCTGCTTTTTCTCTCATCATAGCTTTTTTAGGTTTACTTAATGGTTTTTTATTTGTCTCGGATTTGTCATTTGTAGTACTAGTAGTTGGTACAGCCGTTTTGGAATCGTTTTTGGATTCATCGGATTCAACAGCAGAATAATCGACTGATCGTATAGCTTCTGGTTCTGATTGAGTACTGCCAGTTTTAGTTTCTTCAATTTTTTTCGTGGATTCTTTCAAGTGTACACCTAATTTTGTACTTGATTTTTCAGTTGTTATAGGTGTTCTTAATTGCTCAATGTATAGGCTTTTACCTCGTATAAGTTGTGGTGCAGCCGTTGTAGGTTTACTTTCGGGAGTGACTGTCGTTGCTTCTTTATTTTTTATTATGATAGCGTCTAATCTGTCATTAATAGTCTTTTCAACATTATACGTTCTGTTTTCAGCTGAATCTTGTGAACTGTCTCTAGCTTTGTTTTTTCGAGAATTTTTCTGTTCTTCAATCAGAGTTTCGGTAGCTCTGGCTAGAAAATCGGTTATCTTTTCGGCTAGAGAGTCCGAGACGAATTTTCGAGCTATTTGCTTTACATCTTCAACATTTGCTGTTAGGAGCACAAATGAGTGTGTGATGTGAGTTTGGAGTATTATGTAGAGGCCTGAAAAGGAACAGATAAGTAGAAGAAGTTATTGATTTCTGCTTTCAAGTGCATCATCTGCCTAACCTTTTCCCTACTATGTTGGGGTAGGCTTCCATGTTACCCGGATCGAGCCGTTGGTCCTGCCAGCGCCTGATCTCTTTCCGGTTGTGTCGGATTTCCGTCCCATCGGATTGTGAGAGAAAAAGGAACAGGGAGTGCACCTGTGCCTGCGCACACACTTGTGTAATATAATATCTCCCGCGTCGATGGCTAATCTCTGCTGAGATTGGCCGCCGTGACCGAAAAACGGTCGGTCAAGAGGACTATTATTTGATTATTATTATAATTAACAACGGGGGCAACCGGCGCGGTGGATGAAAGCGGTAGGTTGTCGTTCTATGGAGGAGGCCTTTGTCCAGCAGGTGACGTCTTTTGGCTGATGATTATGGTGATGATAATTATAATTGACTTACCAACTGTAGAGATTCTACATAAATTCGTCATTTCAAAGGGAACACATGAGTTGTGAAAAATAAATAAATAAACAGAATTGTTTTAGATTGTTATCGATTTTATTGCAAGCGAATTTATTTTTTGTTTTATTATAGGTAAGTTGAATAGCTATATTGCCCAGGTTTGCATGTATAGAATAGTTTTCATAAGTTGATTAAAAAAAAACATTTACTGAGATTTACACCTAGTTTACCGACTACGGCGGGTATTAATTAATTACTTGAATTTCTTCTATGTAAATGTCTTTAGTTTAAAAAATAACCGAATTAAAAAAAAAACTCTTCATCCCGAAGTCGGTGGCAAAATTCAATAAAACAAAAACGGTATTTTTTTTTTAAAGTTGTTTTTTTTTTGTAATTATCTTTTTTATTAAGTATTTTGTACGTTTTTAATTTTTAAATACGATTACTTAAATATTATTCAACCTAAATATACTTCGCTTTATCACTTTTGTTTTGATATCCGTAACGTATTGCCCTGGTGAGGTAGGTACCTACGTTTCCTATCTTCCGCTAGGTATAGGTACCAAACCTCATTTTTTTTTTTTTTTATTCCACAACTATCACACAACGCCATCTAGTCCCAAGCTAAGCAGAGCTTGTGTTATGGGTACTAGACAACTGATAAACATACTTATATATTTCTAAATACATACATATTATAGATAAATTACACCCAGACACAGAACAAATGATCGTGCTCATCACACAAACATTTGTCCTGGGTGGGAATCGAACCCACGACCTCCGGCATAGCAGTTAGGGTCACTAACCACTAGACCAACAGGCCAGTCATTGTTTTATCAGAGTTTTGAGGGTATCAATAAAAATATAGGTACATAAGATATATTTTTTAAATGAAACGTTGCCCCACTCTAGGAATTTTGTGGAACTCTCACATACACAAATACTCAGACCATATCTGTAGGCCATACAAAATTAAATATTTGTTCCGTGCGGGATCGAACCCGTGACACGTAGCGGAGCAGTCAACTGCTTGAACCACTGCGCCAAACGTGTGTCATTGAACACATTGTACATTTTCTGTGATAAGCTCAAGAGTTGCGAGCAAGTTTGTTTTATTTTTTTACAATAAAAATCATCGTTCGAAGGCAAGTAGACACTGGCCGGTTTTTTGTTCATATAATTTTATTAGTATCATGTAAGCACGCCCTATTGCGGGTTGCATTATGCTCCTCGTTTAAACGAAACTGTATGTCTTGGGAAATCATCAAATTACTCCTCCCTCCCGCTCTGGGCAGAGCGGGAGGGAGAAGTCATCAGTGTCAGACTTCTACAGATTAAAAACCACCCATGTCCCTTCTTAGCCCTTGTGCCGAGGCCGCGGTATCTCTTTCGAACAACCTGCACCCCGACGGGGCATAGAATAATCCTTACAAATAAAAAACAAACATACCTAAATATACAACATAAGAAATGGCGTGTTTTTAACCGACTTCTAAAAAAATAAGGCGGTTCTCAATTCGGATGTTTTTTTTATGTTTGTTCGGGCGTAGGTAACTCCGTCACTTGCTAAACGATTTGAAAAATTCTTTTTTTATTGAAATCGGACCAGCGGTTTTTGAAAAATCAACAAAACTCAAACATGTGACCCATGAACCACTAAAAAGTGAAAATAAAAACTTTTTAACAAAAAATAAAACCGACTTCAAAAAAAAAACATAAAAAAGTGAAAAATAAACTTTAGAAGAAAAATCAGTTTCTGAAGGCGGTGGCAAAAAAAATGAAATCAAACTTTGGGGGGTATGAGGAACAGGGTGTAAAGTTCCTCATCCCCCGTTGAAAAGGGAGGATCCTCCGACCGGACGGGTGTTGTGTCCGACGGGCTAACTGCCCGACAGTTGTAAGTCGGGAACTCCTATATAGGCTTTTGTCGCGGATAAACTTGATAGCGCGATGTAGGATTTCTGTCAATCGTTGTTAGTACGCAGGTGTTGCGATAGATGTCGCTAGTCGCCACAAAACAAACAAAAGTCACCGACTTCAGAAACTGATTTTTCTTTTTTTTTGCTTCACGTAGGTAATGTTATTTCAACACAATATTTTCTTCTTTTCCAGCTTTGCTACGTGTGCAACAGCACGGGACATAACTGCAGATCCCTACCGCGACAAATCCGATTAGATGACGAAGTACCCTCCGAGATTGATGGCAACGCCATCAATGACGGCACTGATGTCCCAGGTATGAAGTAGGGAGATAGGAAATTAAGGTTTTGTAGTAGCAAAACTTCTTACTTCTTTTTAGGGTTTCGTCCATCTGTCCATCGGTCCGTGTGTCTCCACCGATTTTCTCAGGAACGGGTGGACCTGGCAAGTTGAAATTTATACCAGCTACTAAGGTCTATAGTCCCTATTAGGTGTATAAAACTCAAGGTCCTGAGTCCACACGATAAAAAGATATGGGCAAATTTAGATTTTTGCGAGAACTTGTAAGTACCAAGTGCTGTACAGTCGAACAAGCTAATAAGTATACAGCCAGCTAACTTGTATTTACTTTTAAGATTATACAGATACATTTAGAGAGACTGATGTCAAACGATACAGCGTTTGACATCAGTCGCTTAATGTGAAACGCTTTATAAAACAAAATTGCAATCAATATTTTCAGTGTACTAGAATTATAAAGATCTCTACCTGTGTATTGTTAGCTTGTTCGACTGTACAAATAAGAAAACATTCCAACAAAATAAAAATATTTGGATATTAAAGGAGATATTTAAAAAACCGCAAATATAACTTTGTCATTCATGCAAACTCTATGAAAAACAAACGTATCACAAAATGTGCATTTCTGTTGCCGCTTTAACAACATATAGACGTATATATATCCACCAACCTTTATGTTAAGCCACGCCTGCCTAGGTCTGTGGATAGACCACCAATAACGTACAGAGTTTTCTTTTACTTACTTTTCTTAACCCTTCCAGTGACAGCAGCAGAAGAAGACTTTCAAGGAGTAGAAGACACCGACTTCGTACTCTACGTGAGTGCCGTGGAGACCGAGAGATGTCGACGAGGGCAGACTGTGGCCTACGCGTCGCATTGCCAACAGGAGTCAGCGTTAGACAGGTCACCCATCTTGTTCTATACCTTGGGGAGGGTTGCTTAACTCTTGTTTGGATAAGTCACGATTTTTTTTTTAAAAACGTTGCCACACACTAGGAATTTCTCCTGTATCGTGGGTGCGTTCACAAACATATAAACTCACATACACAAATACCCAGACCCGAAACAACTATTATGTAGGCCATACAAATATTTGTTCCGTGCGGTGATCGAACCCGCGACACGCAGCGCAGCAGTCTAATCGCTCAGCCTCTGCGCCAACCGTGCCATCAAAATAATTAAAGATAAAGATTAACTGTGTGTGTAGTGAATACGAGCCTAATCGTCATTTTGTCCACAGGAGTCAGCGTTAGACAGGTCACCCATCTTTTTCTATACCTTGGGGAGGGTTTTTTAACTAGTTGTCTGTAGCATTTAGCAGTCTTATGACAGGTCACCTATCTTGTTGTACACCTTGGGGACGGTTGCTTAATTAGGTACCTATCAGCAGGAGTAGTGTTAGACAGGTCACCCATCTTTTTCTATACTTTGAGGAGGATTGCTTAACTTTCGTTTGGATATGTCACCCATCATGTTTTATACCTTGGGGAGGATTGCTTAACTTTTGTTTGGATAGATCATCCATCTTGTTTTATGCCATGGGGAGAGTTGCTTAAGTTTTGTATAGTCACCCATCTTGTTCTATACCTTGGGGAAGGTTGCTTAACTTTTGTCTGGATATGTCAATAGAGATCCTCCTCCTTTTTGAAAAAACTCACACTTATAAAAATGGACGACGGCATTTGTTACTGCATTTCTCGGCTCCCTAACAACCTGCGGCTCAGGTGTTAAATTCTTCCTCGACTACAATAACAAAATGTACAATTTTATTCCAGGCCAGTAGCCGGACACGCAAACTTCTGTCCGGGAGAGCTGTCAACCAAGTATAGAGACCTGCCCTCTGTTCTTTCAACTGTGAAGCATGAAATGTTACATGCCCTGGGATTCAGCGTGTCTTTGTTCGCTTTTTATAGGTATGTATAGTCTTCACAGGGTTGTTTATGTCACCGTAAAATTGTAAATAACGTTAGATTATAATCTATCTCGCGAAATTGTAAACTGTCGATAGATTGTTCTTCTTCTTATCGTGTGGGCAGTAAAGTCTAACGACCCCACACACCCTAGTGTCAGAGTTTCTAAACCGCCGCAAGGGCCTCTAACATGGTTTGACGGCCGCCATTTGGCGGCCGGGACCACCGGCTTATACGTGCCTTCCGAAGCACGGAACCATCTTTTTATCAGACAATCAGGTGATTCAAGCCTGCAATGTCCTAACCAAACTGGAAACAACTTCACAAAGTATGCTTCCCGTGGGAATCGAACCCACGACCACCGGGTCACAAGGCAAACGCCTAAACCACTCGACCACGGAGGCAGTTTGTGAATAGATTGTGAATCGTAACAATAGGGTAGGTATTGCGCCAAAAAAATCTAATTAGTCCGTCAGGCAGATTTACAAAAAATAATAGACACATATTTTTTCTTTTTTCACGTAAACAAAAGATGAAGACGATACAGTGCTTCGAAAAGTTGTGTCAAGTCGTGTGACGTCACAGGGTCAGTACTTTTTAACCCACAAAGTAACGTCAGAAGCCCCCAATTTTTTGTTATATAATAAAACAAAAAACACGTATCCAATATTGTTCAACAATCTAACGGACGGACCAAACAGAATCATTATTTTGTTTTGTAAGTATATTCGTTTTATTCTAATTTTTTGCAGAGATGAAAATGGCGAGCCATTGACTGATAGGCGACCTGACACCGGCAATCCACCAATGGATGAAGAGTAAGTATAAACACGTCATTTATTAAAATCCGTTCAGTAGTTTAGACGCTACGGTGGAACATACAAACATACATAGACTGCCAAAATCATTAGCCTTCCTTTTGACTTCGCCGTAGTTGGGTAAAAATTAATATTTATTAAAGGCGTGATGTAACCTTAAATTAATGAAACGCCATATTTCAGATTGCAGATCCACAAATGGTCTGACCGCGTGGTGAAGAACATCACCAGAAAGAACTGGATGATCCGCGGCGGATATATGGAGAGGACTTTCAATATGATTGTCACACCCAGAGTTGTAAAGGAGGTACGTTTTTAGGGTTCCGTACCTCAAAAGGAAAAAACGGTACCCTTATAGGATCACTCGTGTCTGTCTGTCCGACCATTCCCTCCCCCCCCCCTTATCTCCAAAACTAATGAGCCTAAAATTCTGAAAAAAAATACAAAAATTTGTTCAACACTTATAGATTACAGGAACACCTATAAGAAGTCTAAGTACGGAACCCTTCATATGCAAGTCCGACTTGCACTTGGCCAGTTTTTTAGCCTGCAAGCCAGCCAATTACTGTCCCGCTTTTTCTAATCGTGTAGGCAGTAAGGTCTAACGACCCCACACACTCTAGTGTCAGAGTTTCTAAACCGCCGCAAGGGCCTCTGACACAGTTTGACGACCGCCATTTGGCGACTTGACCACCGGCTTATACGTGCCTTCCGAAGCACGGAATCATCTTTTTTTAATTACAAAACCAGGTGATTCAAGCCTGCAAAGTCCTAGCTAAACTGGCAAGTTTACAAAGTATGCTTCCCGTGGGAAGTGAACTCACGACCACCGAGTCACAAGGCAAACGCCTAACCACTCGACCAGGTCTTCTGCTGAACAATCGTCTGATGATAATGCTTTACGTTTTGCAGGTACGGGAACATTTCAACTGCTCAGAGCTCGAGGGTGCTGAGTTAGAAGACCAGGGCGGCGATGGTACCGCTCTCACTCATTGGGAGAAGAGGATTTTTGAAGTAAGTGGTCTATCATATAACATGACATAACATCATGCCTTTAATCTCCGAAGGGTAAGGCAGATTTGTTAAGGTTCCATATTATGTAATTGGGGGCTTAATTATTATTATTATTATTTATTTATTTGTCAGAAAACAATGATCCATAATGGTTAGTAACAATTGAAACTTATAAACTATGTTAGTAGGCACAAAAATCACAAAATAAATATTACAAAATTAAATAGGAATTTGAAAATTATTATTGGATTCACGAATTAGAATAAAATTGTAACATTAGTCTGTACGTGAACCATACAGCAGTGGTTCACGTACTGACAGTCGAAACGTTCTGAAAACGCGTTCAGGATACTGTTGCGGCTGCCCCGCATCCTACGCACCAGGGATGTGCACCGTTTGCGCATGATTGTGTGGAAACAATCCACACGAGCTTCGGCAAACATCCCCGACGCGCTACAGAAGCGAGGCAGCCTCAAGAGCACCCTGAACGCGTTGTTATACTGGACACGTAGGGCTCTGTACTGTTTCTGCGTGTAATCCAACCACAGACTGCCAGTATAAAAGGACGTACAGAATGCCCTAAACAGGGCTATTTTGACGTCCCTCGAGCACCGTGCAAATCTGCGGGCGATCATATTCGCACGAACAGACAGCGCCCTACGTTCCCTTTCGATGTCTGCATCATCTTTCAGGTCAGAGGTTAACAAATGTCCAAGATATTTAAACTTGTCAACTCTTTTAAGAACTGCCACTAAACAACTGCCAATTCCAATTTATCCTCCAAGAACTTATACAGCCTCTTAGTGATCCAAGAGGCGTTGGAAGGTCGGAACCTCTTCGGGGGCTTATACTTCATGTCCTGTATCACCTCAGCAGGCAACTCGTCGAGAGGAATGAGAGACTTCAACTGTTTCTTAGGTTTTATCTGTGAGGGCTTCAGGCGCCGTGGAGCCGGCTTGTTGGGCACTTTGAACAGACTTAGCGAGTTTGTAGGGGGGCCGAGTGGCAGTTAATAAGAACTGCCACTCGGGTCGATCTTGAGGTAAAGCTGTGCTTGCCTAGGTCGGTCTGTGGATGGGTGACCGCCCGACACACCGAGTTTCCTCCGTGCCTCGGTGCGCAGCTAAGTTAAGCTGTTGGTCCCGGCTGCCATATATATAGATCTTTGGCAGTCGTTACAGGTAGTCAGTGACCTGAAATTCTGACACCCAGTCTTACCAAAAAGAGTCGTATTACTTAGTATTAACTGGGTTGTGGGGGTCAGATAGGCAGTCGCTCCATGTAAAATACTGGTATTCAGCTGCATCCGGTTAGACTGGAAGCCGACCCCAATATAGTTGGGAAAAGGCTACGCAGATGATGATTATGTAATAGGGGGCGAAGTGCAACTTTTTGTGCGTGGCATTTCGCAAGTCAATCTATGAGGCTGGCTTTTACTTAAGGTGAAGGAGACAAGTTAGCCTGCGAAATTCGAATTTTCTTATTACGTTTTTTGCAATTTCCCGGTCAATGTCAAGTCGTATGTTAAATAAAATAGGATTCGCGGCAGTAACAAATGTCTATTTACTGAGTTATAATGATTAAAATCACCAATACAACCGTCTCAGTGTCAGTACATATAGGTCTCTTAAGTGACTATTTGATGAAAACGTAAGCAAATTCGAATTTCGCGGGCTACCTTGTCGCATCAACTTTAACAGGACTATCCTGTGGGTGTCATGAGTGTAAGGCCTCCAGCCAGTGCATAAAACTTATAAACTAAGTGACAGCGCTCTAAGGGCACCCCCTGTGGGGTACGGTCCTCGGCTTGGAGCGTCACTGGGGAGAAATTATTTAGGGCCTTGTGGCGACCGCGACTTCTACCGCAACACATGAGAACTAAATGACAAATCCTACATCACGCTATCAAAGTAATGTTAATAAAAAAAAAATCCAATCCAATCGCTAATATAGAAAATCCAAACTTACATAATAATATGTCGGGCAGTTAGCCCACCGGACACAACACCCGTCCGGTCGGAGGATCCTCCATTTTCTATGGGGGATGAGGAGCTTTACACCCTGTTCCTCATACCCCCAAAGGCTTATTTAATACGGCTCAGCATCACAGGCTGGCACGAGCAAGGGTTGGTGGGCATAGGTTGACTACAAGATGCCATTAACCCAGATAAGCCTGAAACTATATTTTCTGGAAACGTTGAAAAAAAACAATATTTATTTTATTTTATGGACAATAGTTAATATATCTAATATTTCTACTGGCCTTCTTATAGGACAGTAGGCTAATCTGGCTTAAAAAGAACCCTCCCCCTAAACTAAACCACGCCCATCTTTTCCAGAACGAAGCCATGACAGGTACCCACACCCAGAACTCAGTGTTCAGCCGCATAACCTTCGCCCTCATGGAGGACACAGGCTGGTACAGAGCGAACTACGACCACGCGACCACGCTGGACTGGGGCAGAGGCCTAGGCTGCAAGTTCTCCATGTCCTCCTGCAAGCAGTGGCTTAATACGCAAAGGTTCAGGTAATTTTTGTTCTTTTGGGTGTTGGAAGAAGCCAGAGAGAGTAGTCAAAAATAAAATAGTTATGGAAATACAGGCTGGTGACGACGATACGACAATAACCTACGTAAATGTCTTTGCCAAATTCGTTCGTTACAATTTAATCGGTGCAAATTATTCTTAAGGTTAGTAAACCAATATTTGTTTGAAAATTGTATGTTTACAGTTTTATGCTACTTAGTTTTTTTTAATTTAAAAAAAAAAATATATTTCGGTGTTAGGATTTAATTGATAGTTTAAAAATGTTCCTATGAACTAGAACTACCAGTGGTTTCATTTATTGTCGTATCTTCGGCACCACCCTGTATAAACTTCATGCTTTACAAGTTTACAAGATAAAGTGACGAATAGGGGTTTAGGAGTTACTACAACGGTACATCAAATTCAGAATTTGAGGGAGTTATGGAAGTACAGACTCAATATTGTACGAGATAAAGTTCAAATTCGATTGCAACTAAAAAAGCAATTGCGCCCTTATAAACAAGTGATCAGTCAAAAATAAACTACAGAAAGCTAAAGTAGTTAGTCTTATCAAAATCAAAGCATTTATTTCAAGTAGGCCAGTTTTTAAGGCACTTTTGAACTGTCTAAGGCCCAGATTCAGAAACCACACTTTGACTTTACTACACTTTTCTTTTGTAGGAAATTAGTTTAACACGAAGGACTACATTATTTAAACGCATAATAATGCAAAGTTTACTTTGAGGCCAAAGTCATGATTATCGACTACTTCGCCTTTACTAAGTAAAGAACAGCTTGAAGTAGATCTTTCCATCAAAGTAAAGTCAAAGTGTGGTCTCTGAATCTGGGCCTAAGATACAGTACCTATAATAAAAATAAGCTATAGTTCCAGTCACAAGGCATAATAACTTGTAAAAGTACTGTAGTAGCCCATTTCAGAAGAACGGGCAAGAAACTCCATGGACAATCTTTTAAATATACAATTATTATCGGAAATCAATTATTCATCCTCGAATTAACCTCGAGGGAGCAGCGGTGGCCCAGTGGTGTCGGCCCCGACTTACGAACAGTAGGTCGTGGGTTCGAAGTTTCGAACCCAGGCAGGCGCATTTATACTTTGTGTAATTTATTTTATCACCACTGCTCTCAAAACGGTGAAGGAAAACATCGTGAGGAAACCGGCATGTCTTAGAACCAAAAAATTCGAAGACATGTGACATCTACCAACCCGCACTGGGCCCGCGTGGTAGATTATAGCCCATCCCTCTCCTAGAGAGGAGGCCTGAGTCCCGCACGTGGGAACATTATAGGCTGATGATGATGAATTAACCTCTCTAGGGGATATATCTTTGTTAAAAAAAGTCTAATTATCTACCCTGGCTACTTCCAAAATGGGTGTGAGAGTTCTTTTAATAATTAATAATAATACCTGACTGTAAATATGACTAAGAAATACAACGCTCTGAAAAACTAACTTTAATAAAAATAGCTTAAGGAACATGATCGTGCTTTTGTATTAGCTACGTTGTGCTTAGCACCTAGAGTTGAATTTCCAACAGCAAGTTTGATGTTCCCTAAGGTTTTTTACTTCCCCGTCGGAGCTGCGGGTTGTTCGAAAGAGATACCGCGGCCTCGACACAAAGGGCTAAGAAGGAATATGGGTGGTTTTTAGTCAGTAGAAGTCTGACACTCCCTTCCGCTTCGCCCAGAGCGGGAAGAGTCATTTACGATTGCCCAACCTCCAAAATGTTTCGGTTCCATGTGATGATGCTGTTGGAAATTCAGCTCTCAGTGTTTTACAGAGCGTTCAAAATACAACAAAACGCTATTATAAGTTATTTATTTTGTAAAAGCTTGAGATTAACAAAACAGGCATAATTATCTGCCATATTTTACAGTCGGGTACCTTCTATAAAACATTTTGCGTGTATATTAGCATACTTAGTGTATTTTTGTAAATATTTTTATTGAATTTAGATTTTTTTACAAGCTATGACTCGGATAATACGACTATGGCGTAAGTTTTAGTAAAAAAAACTGTATTTAAGTATTTCATAACACAATGGTTTTAAGAGGAAAAACTACAGTACAGACACATGAAACTATACAATCAGCTGTCAAATTTTGTTTAGTTGATTTTCATCTTTAACGCTAAAGCTTTAGGTTCAAAGTTCATTGAGAAAATTTGACAGTTGATGGGTAGCTGCTGGCTACTGTACATCTATATCCGCTAGTAATATTTTAATACATACCATGTAATAGATAACAGCGACCCTATTGGCATCAATTGATCATAAATCAAAACCACGTGGCTGTTACTGAAACATTCTTGATGAGGAAAACCTTTGTGCTAAGAAATCTTAGTTTTTACAATAAAAGTTGTGTTTTTTTTTGAAGTTTTTGGGATTTTTATTAATCAAGTTTGGGGTGTGCCGTGTGTTATATAAATGTATAGATGCTAGCATACTAAGCTACTGCAATCTGTCGAATATCTTAAATATATTGTCAAATTTATAGCTAACTAGCTGATGCCCGCGGCTTCGACCGCTTAGATGTTGGTCGAATTATATACTAAAACCTTCCTCGAGAACCAGTCTATACATTGGTGAAAACAGCATGGAAATCGGTGCTGTAGTTTTTGAGTTTATCGCGAAAAGACAGACAGACAGACGCATTGGAGGACTTTATTTTATAATATGTAGTGACTAGCGATAGCGACCCGCCCCGGCTTCGCTCGGGTGCAAAATAGATAATATTATGTATGTAGGTATAATACATATAAACCTTCCTCTTGAATGATTCTATCTATACCTAGCTAAAAACACTGCATTGAGATCCGTTGCGTAGTTTAAAAGATACAAACAGCGGGAGCGATTTTGTTTTTTGACTACGGGGGGTCTACTCGCTAAGCACGAAACCCGTATATACGGCCGTATAAACGGGTTCTTTTACTCTAAGGTGTAAACCCTACTCTCTAGTGATCACGGACCAATGAGTTTCCAACGGAGGCATAGACAAGACTTGTTTGGATTAGCGAATTAATTATTAATTAATAAATTATTTGCACCGATTTTCGTGCTGTTTTCACCAATGGATAGAGTGGTTCTCGAGGAAGGTTTTAGTATATAATTTGTCAAGATAATCGCACCAACGCGGGCGGAGCCGTGGGAATCAGCTAGTATTACGTAAAAAATAATCATTAGGTTAACAATCAATTGGGAAAATTTGATAGTTTTGGGTACCTAGCTTGATAATATGCTGGTCTCTGTACATAGTTTTTTTGTTTAATTTAGAAATAATATTTTGGATTATTTTGTTAACTTTTTTTAACTAACATTTTATATTAATTTTACAAGCAATACTAACGGGACGGCTTATAAAGAGTAAGTATTTGTAAGCTATGGCATAGAAAATATTATATTCTTTTAAACACAAATTCAAATTACAAGTGATGGACAGTATTCGTTAGCTAGTTAAGGCATAGACAACATTATATTCTTTCAAAGACATTATAGAGTAAGATCCCAGGGCCGCCAGATGTCACGTATTTCTGACGAAGGAAATGTGGATGATTGAGTAGTATTAATTAGTATGAACTAAGAACACACTACTACCAGCTAGCTTGCTTGGACGGCCAATTTTCAGGTATCAGGTCATCAAGGTTACAAGGTACACAAAAAATTACTTACTTCGTGCGTAGTACATTATACCTCAATGCTTACTTCACGTATTTTCTCCAAGCTGATTTTTACGTATATTGTAGGCAATATCCTTAAAAATAAGTTGCCAATACTCCCAGACACTTCCTAGCGGCCGTTTTGCTTAACAGACGCTTAAAAGTTCCCAAAAAGTTTAGACTTAAACGTATTGTGGCTGTTTACCTGAGATCGCATGGCATCGCTCGTGTGGCTGACATACAGACCTCCACTGGACTCATTCGGTGGGCATTCAACAGGATCTGCCCATTGCCTGTGTCTTCAGAATTTTGTTGAAAACGTTACTTTCAACGCTCGGTTGCATTTTGGAGCGCCTGCCAGATATAGCATAGCAATATCCCGATCAATTAGCTTTAAGTATTAAAACATAAGGAGTTTAGAATTCTTTAGTATTCTTTAAACCTGAAAATTGGCCGTCCAAGCAAGCTAGCTGGTAGTAGTGTGTTCTTAGTTCATACTAACACTACTCAATCGTCCACATTTCCTTCGTCAGAAAATACGTGACGTCTGGCGGCCCAGGGATCTTGGACTATTATAATTACAAGTGATGGGCTGGACAAAACGAATAAAATCGTAATCCAATACTTGATTCTAGTTATAGATATAGGTAAATATACTTAGATATCGCAAGAGCACTACTTCGTGTACCTGGCTCTAGGTTGATGCGACAAGGTAGCCAGCGATATTATTTTATTACGTTTTTTGCAATTTGCCGGACAGTGTAAGGTTGTATGTTAAATAAAATAAGATTCGCGACCGATAAAAAATGTGACTTTACTGAGTAATAATGATTAAAATCACCAATACAACGGTCTTACGAGGTTGCAGTACTTTGTTTTTATGAACGCACGACCTCACCCCCCGCACTGCCCGGCGAGCGATATGATGCCTAAATTTTGACTGTTTTTTCTTCTTGGAGAAAAATGATAAAGAAATTATACAATATGTTTTCAACGGTTCTCTATTGTGTCACCTAACTTTTTATCCATAATTTAAAATGCCATAACTTTTTTTGTCCTAATCATCATTTGTCCGAATGATAACTTACCCGAACTAAATATCACATAATATCACATGCTATAAAATTGAAATCCCGAAATATAATATGTCCTAAATCCATTTGTCATAAATATTACAATCAATAATATACGAAAGACATAAAATCGTTTTCCATAAAAGTTTTAAGTCATATATTAAAATAACATAATGTTTATTTATCATAATAATATGTATTATTAGAACAAAGTATAACAAAGCTTTTGGTCACGTCACTCATACATGCAACGCATGTTGTACTCCATGACGCGCGCTCGCTTCGCTCGCATATTACATAACACTATTGTCTTCTGTCCCCGAAGTGCCGGGCCTCCGCCGGCCTCCTTCGTCGGCCTACGGCCCGGTGCCCATGCCGCCCATAAAGAATACTGTCGCGAGACGGTGATTCATCCACTTAGCGGACGACTAGCAACAGCCTATAATTTTGGTTATTCATCCGGCTAATCGGACGACTAATTAATTTTATTCATCCGCTAATCGGACGACTAGACACTTCGAATTTTTTTTAGGACTATAAAATTTATTATAAACGAACATTCGGAATAATACACATTAGGTAAAGCAATAGTTAGGACATATTAATTTAGGTCATGTAAAATTAGGAGATTCAATTATTATAGTAATCGATATTATGACAGAATACTTTTAGAACTAAAGATAATTATGTTAAACAAAATTTCGGCAATTTGAACATTATGGTTAATGAAGTTTATGGCAAACGTGTTATGGATAATGATTTTCGGACAAACAATTTTAGGAGAAGTAAGGGAGTACCGTTTTCAACATTAACTTCAGAATAAAAAGTTCTATCTACTGATATAACTTTCATATAAATTCAATCGCGTTTCTATCTTTACGATTTAATTGAGAGTATGTTCAATTTTTATGTAATGATTTTTATTTATTAAAAAACTCATATTTAGTTCGATTTTCAAAGGTTCAAAAGTCTTAAAAAGTACTGCAACCCCGCCTTAATCTTATTCCAGTGTGGAAACATGACAGAAATTACGGCTGTCTAGCATCTCTTTTTAGGACTGTTTTAATACGTCATGGTAGGCCTTCAGGTCACTATATCTTTGGATACCTGTATCTTTCTTCTTCGGGTTCTTTTTTCTTTTATAAAACCAGTGTACTTAATAAATCTTTTTCTAACAGGCGAAAGAATCCGGCTCCATTTTGCGAGAGAATAAAAGGCAATCCGCTGAGAACGGAATGTTCTCCACGACGGAATGCTGTTGTGTTGTGTAACCTGATAAGGCACGATACGATACTGCCTCGGGCTTATCAGGTGAGTTTGGACACTTTATTATTGCCTAGCTGTTGCCCGCGGCTTCGCGATGCTTCCCAATGTCCACCACTGGCTTGTCCACCAGCGGTGGACAACGAAACAATAGGGTAGTTGAGTGACTTAAAAAAATATGATTCTGTTTAGTCCGTCAGTTAGATTATCGAAAAATATCGAATACTTACGTGTTTTTTGTTTTATCAAATTAATAAAAATTGACGAAAATAAAACGTGTCAAAGATCATGTGATCAGTGGAGGCTCGTGACGTCACTTTTTGGTAAAATATGTACCAAACTGTGACGTCACACGACGAAGTATCATTTTCATTTTTAGTTTACGTGAAAAAAGAAAAAATATGTGTCTAATATTAATTGGTAATCTATCTGACGGACTAATTAGATTTTTTTTGTCAACTTATTACAACAAATATCAATGTGTTCTAAAGCCTCCATAATTTCTTCCAGCACTTCGATACTTTACCCAACGTGGCTCCCGGCGAAGAGGCCCACTACGGCGGCTCCGTGTCCCTCGCAGACTACTGCCCCTACCTTCAGGAGTTCACATGGAGACACAAGAGTGTACTAGTCAGGGGAAGTCGCTGTTCTTATGAGGAAAACACTCCTAGTAAGTAGTTTTGTCAAAGACTTTTTGAAGAGACAACTTCTTGATCATCTGCCAAGCCTTTTCCCAACTATGTTGGGGTCGGCTTCCAGTCTGAACTGATGCAGCTGAATACCAGTATTTTACATGGAGCGACTGCCTATCTGACCTCTACAACCCAGCTAATACTGGGTAATACGATACCCTTTTTGCCGGCTGTATAATAAAAATTGACGAAGATAAGACGCGTCAAAGCCACATGAGCGGGGGCTTGTGACGTCACTTTAAAAAAAAAATTACTGAAATCTTCATATTTTGTTAACGTGTAAAAAAAATGATAATATGCCCAATATTTTTTGGAAATCTATCTGACGGACTTATTAGTTTTTTGTTGTCAAGACCCTATTGACAAACTTAAGTGGCAGTGTGCAGGGTACATTGCTCACAGAACGGATGGCCGATGGGGCCGGAAAGTTCTGGAGTGGCCCGAGACGTTGTGTTGTGTGTGCGGCCTCCCACTAGGTGGGCAAATGACTTGGTGACGGTCGCGGTGATCCGTTATATGCGAGACGCACGGGACCGGGCAATGTAGCGACACCTGAGGGAGGCCTATGTCCAGCAGTGGACGTATTTCGGCTGAAATGATGATGACGATTGATAAAACGAATGTTTTGCTTTTACAGAAACGGATGTGAACTTCGCATTAGAGAATTATGGAGCACACTCAAAGTGTTTTGACCACAGCGATCGAGTGTGGGAACAGAAATCATGTAGACAGGTAATTTAATTTATTTCAATTTTAGAGCCGTTCGGGGTTGAAACTCTGGGGCCCTGGGATCCGAGTGTTCAAGGAAATTTCAAAACGCTTAGTTGACGCTTCTCGTGACCCAAGGGCTGGCTTTTATCTTGGCCAGAGGCTAAGTGTTGCCATACAACGTGACAATGCCGCCAGTCTTTTGGGCACATTACCGGCTGACAGCGTTGAGGAGCAGTTTTTTGATGCCCTTTTATAGTTTGACCATTGACCATTTCACGAATTTTAAAGAAATCCTAACTAATATTATAAATGCGAAAGTTATAACTCTGTCTGTCTGTCTTTGCTTAACGCCTAAACTACTGAACCGATTTGTGTGAAATTTGGTACAGACATAGTTTGGAACTTGAGAAAGGACATACGATAGTTTTTCTTTTTTTTTTTTTCGCGAGATAAACCAAAAATCTGCCGGAAGTCACTATTCCACGCGAACGAAGTCGCGGGCAAAAGCTAGTTCATAATATTTTCTTAGTATGATCACAGACGCAGTTCCTTTTATGAAAGGTCAATTTTACGCTATTTAACGCAAATAATATAATGATCTGCAAAAGTGGTCATTGAAGCTATTTTAAAACAAAGTTTTAAGTTCAAATCCGGAGTTGCCCTCCACGACGGTTTTTTTTTTCTTTGGAGGTTGGGGATCATCATCAAATGACTCCTCCCACTCTGGGCAGAGTGGTAGGGAGTGTCAGACTTCTACTGACTAAAGACCACCCATCTTCCTTCTCAGCTCTTTGTGTCGAGGCCGCGGTATCTCTTTCGAGGAACCCGCAGCCGTCCACGGCCTCATTGACCATTCTCATTAACATAAAGTGTTTTGTTTTTTATTTTCAGATTAGAGAATGGCAACACTGGGGTTCGGGTTGCTATAAATATAAATGTGAAAGTGGTCGACTACACATAGTTGTAAGTACAAAATACATTTACTAATGATTTTACACAGAAGTTATGGGAGGCTTTAATTTATTCCGATCTTACTACAGAAAAAATCTAGTGCGGAATAGCAGGATATATTATAAGGGCAGCTATCAAAAAGCCTACCATGACGTCTTAAAACAGTCCTAACTTATTCTTAATCCAGTGTGGAAAAGAGATGGCGCTAGACACCATGTATAGTTCTATCACGTTTCCACACTGGAATAAGATAATAAAAAAAATAATGTCATTGCTACCTTTTACTTTCTTTACATACAAGTTTACATTTTTATATACATCTTTATATATATAATTCTTCTGTGAGTGTGTATGTCACTGAACTCCTCCTAAACGGCTGGACCGATTTTGATGAAATTTTTTGTATGTGTTCAAGTGGTTTCGAGAATGGTTTAGATTTACAATTGGACCCGGTAGGTGGCGCTGCTGTCCGAGCAGGACGACGTCTGCCAGGTCCACTAGTATATTATAATTTTACTGTACGTGAGTATGTCACTGAACTCCACCTAAACGGCTGGACCGATTTGGATGAAACTTTCTGGGGATATTTCAATGGGTTCTTGGATTGTTTGAAAACAAAATTGAACTCGGTAGGTGGCGCTGCAGTCCGAGCAGGACGACGTCTGCCAGGTCCGCTAATTCCCATGAGAAATTGCAGAAACCAAACCACAGAACGCCACCTGCTGGGATCCTTAAATACTCCTTTTGCCTCGTCCACATTCATACATCTGGTCATACACGCACGCCGGTTGCGAGTACTACGCACCTGTCCTTTCTGAAGAACATCACCAATATAGTCAGTCTTTCTATAATTATTATTATCTTTTACAGGTCGGCAACTATTCTTACACTTGTTTCCACGCGAGTCAAGTACTACAAATAAGGATAATAAAACGAGGGTGGCTCCATAAAGGAGGGGTGGTCTGCCCTCCATGCAGAGAACTCTGTGGTCAGGAATTTGCGGTAAGTAGACGGGCAGACGGCATTGTTGGCAATGTGTCGATCTTTAGCTTAAGGCGCGTCCCCCAGCAAAACGTAGCTCTAGCCGTTTTTTATGCAGTTTTCTGGAGCTTATAACTCTTAAAAAAAAAGATATATCAACCAACAAAAAATACATTAAATTTCTACATACTCTTACCTTAAAAATGGTACGTTTTGTTTTTTTCTTTTTTAAGTAAAATATTTAATTAATCCCCTCACAACGAAACCACAGAAATGAGAAATAATTATTGAAAACATGCTACTTCTCCAAAACTAACAATTGTTTTTATTTTGTTTTTACACTAATGGATAAGCAATTTCATAATGAACATTATGGTACGATTTTTTTTTTCAAAAACCCAAAATTTGATTTTATAAAGATTTTTATGCAAAATTCTGAGCGTATTCGCAACCGTATCTATTGACATTCAGTATGCCGCCAGGCCTCGAAGGGGGAACCCGTGTCGCTCGTCACCGCGCCGCGTCGGCTCATGCGCTCGCTCGCTTACGTCACATTATCAACAGATCTAAGAAGTAATTTCAAGTAATAGATATGGCATTCAATGAAATATTTATTGGTGCGTCCAAATACTTTTGGTCATTATGAATTCAGTTATTATACTCACGTCGATAAATAGGTAGGTACTTTCAACTTTTACTGTGATACAAAATAATATTGGCACGATTACGAAAATGAGCTCCAAATTAAAATCCAAGATGGCGGCTAGGAAAATTTTAGGTTTTTCCGTCATGGGTGTCGTTTTCATGGTTTTTGGGGTCGCTGATTACGAAAATGAGGTCAAAATGAAAATCCAAGATGGCGCCGACGAAAAATTTTGGTTTTTCCGTCATGGGTGTCGTTTTCATGGTTTTTATGGTCGCTGATTACGAAAATGAGGTCAAAATGAAAATCCAAGATGGCGCCGACGAAGATTTTTGGTTTTTCCGTCATGGGTGTCGTTTTCATGGTTTTTGGGGACGCTGATTACGAAAATGAGGTCAAAATGAAAATCCAAGATGGCGGCTAGTAAAATTTTAGGTTTTTCCGTCATGGGTGTCGTTTTCATGGTTTTTGGGGTCGCTGATTACGAAAATGAGATCAAAATGAAAATCCAAGATGGCGGTAAAGATTTTTTAGGTTTTTCCGTCATGGGTGTCGTTTTCATGGTTTTTGGGATCGCTGATTACGAAAATGAGATCAAAATGAAAATCCAAGATGGCGCCGACGAAAATTTTTGGATTGTCCGTCATGGGTGTCGTTTTCATGGTTTTTGGGGTCGCTGATTACGAAAATGAGGTCAAAATGAAAATCCAAGATGGCGGCTAGGAAAATTTTTGGTTTTTCCGTCATGGGTGTCGTTTTCATGGTTTTTGGGGTCGCTGATTACGAAAATGAGATCAAAATGAAAATCCAAGATGGCGGTAAAGATTTTTTAGGTTTTTCCGTCATGGGTGTCGTTTTCATGGTTTTTGGGATCGCTGATTACGAAAATGAGATCAAAATGAAAATCCAAGATGGCGCCGACGAAAATTTTTGGATTGTCCGTCATGGGTGTCGTTTTCATGGTTTTTGGGGTCGCTGATTACGAAAAGAGGTCAAAATGAAAACCCTAGGTGGCGGTCAGGAAAATGTTTGGTTTTTCTTTCACGGGTGTCGTTTTCATGGTTTTTGAGGTCAAAATGAAAATCCAAGATGGCGGCCAGGTAAATTTTTGATTTTTCCGTTATGGCTGTCGTTTTATATATATACCTATATATAGTCAAAAAACCAAAATTTTCGTCGGCGCCATCTTGGATTTTGATTTTGAGCTTATTTTCGTAATCAGCGACCCCAAAAACTGAAAACGACACCCATGACGGAAAAACCAAAAATTTTCGTCGGCGCCATCTTGGATTTTCATTTTGACCTCATTTTCGTAATCACCGACCCCAAAAACCATGAAAACGACACCCATGACGGAACATCCAAAAACCGTCGGCGCCATCTTGGATTTTCCTTTTGACCTCATTTTCGTAATCAGTGACCCCAAAAACCATGAAAACGACACCCATGACGGAAAACCTAAAATTTTCGTCGGCGCCATCTTGGATTTTCATTTTGATCTCATTTTCGTAATCAGCGACCCCAAAAACCATGAAAACGACACCCATGACGGAAAAACCAAAAATTTTCCTGGCCACCATCTTGGATTTTCATTTTGACCTAATTTTCGTATTCAGCGACCCCTAAAACCATGAAAACGACACCCAATTTTCATGGCCGCCATCTTGGATTTTCATTTTAACCTCATTTTCGTAATCAGCGACCCCTAAAACCATGAAAACGACACCCATGACGGAAAAACCAAAGATCTTCGTCAGCGCCATCTTGGATTTTCATTTTGACCTCATTTTCGTAATCAGCGACCCCGAAAACCATGAAAACGACACCCATGACGAATAAACCAAAAATTTTCATCGGCGCCATCTTGGATTTTAATTTTGAGCTCATTTTCGTAATCGTAATATTTGTATCACTGTAAAAGTTGAAAGTACCTACCTATTTATCGACGTGAGTATAGTAACTGAATTCATATTAACATTTCATAAAAAAATATTTCTTTGAATGCCATATCTATTACTTCTTAGATCTGTGAATTTTACTTGTATTCGTATGAAGTTCGCCAGGTGGCGCAAGTAATAGTTTACGAAGTATTGTAGAGGTGGGGTGCGGCAAAGAGGGAGCAAATGCTCAAGGTTATTTGCTCAGGGTACCACCTTAAGCCGCGCTTGCCTACGTTGGTCTGTGGATGGGTGACCGCCCATTACATACAGAGTTTCCTCCGTGCCTCAGAAAGGGTCTTCAGAAAGCAATCATCTGCTAACCTTTTCCCAACCATGTTGGGGGGCTTCCAGTCTAACCGGATGCAGTTGAATACCAGTATTTTACATGGAGCGACTGCCTATCTGACCTCCACAACCCAGTACCTTTTTAGCGCCACAGTCACGTATAGACGACAAGCCGAACAAGCAAAAAAGTGCCCTAAGTCTGTCGACTTAAGGTACTTTTTGACTTGTCGTCTTACTTGACCGTGGCGGTCAATGGGTTAATACTGGGTAATACGATACCCTTTGGTAAGACTAGTTGTCAGACTCTCAGGTTACTGACTACGTGTAACGACGCTTGACACAGTGGCTCAAGCAATTGACTGCTGCGCTGCGTGTCGCGGGTTCGATCCCCGAACAGAACAAATATTTATATGACCTACAGATAGTTGTTCCGGGTCTGGGTATTTGTGTATGTGAGTTTAAATGTTTGTGAACGCACCCACGATACAGGAGAAATTCCTAGTGTGGGGCATGTGTGGGGCAAAGTTTAAAAATAAAACCGCCCATGTGCTCCTCTCTAGTTTTTTTTTAGATTATTAAAATTGTTACTAGGTTTTCATCGCCATTAATAATGTATTTTTCTGTCTCCACAGTCGCGAAACGAATATTGTAAAGGCGGAGAAGAGCCTTTACCACCGAATTTATATCCCAACGATGCGCTGACGTGCTCAGCTGTCAGTTTGACAGCTCCCGCCATTCTAATAGCGGCCATCTTGTTGATATGCAACGTCATGCAGAAATGAAACAATTTGTCTCTATTTAGTTACCTACTTATTTCTATTTAATTGACAAAAATGTTGACATCTTTAACGCCATTTTGCCCGCGTAACATGAAATGCAGTAGGTAATCGACATTTTTACCGTTTTTTTTTGACAAATATGCATTGATATAAAAACTAAAGATACGGTCGTCTGAACATTTTGCTCGATGCGTTCCCCATACAGAGAAACACTAACGTCATCTATAAGAACTAATCAGGCTGCTCGTAAACGTAACCTTGTATGAGCGGCGTGGCGTATTATCGAGGTATAAAGAAATTAAATAAAGCTTTCATTAAAATGTTAATAAAAAAAAATGTTAAATTTTAATTTTTGATTTTCATTTTCTTTTAAACTTCGGTTTAGTCAAGACCTATTTGGGACCTAATTCGAGGCGTCATTTTATCAAGCGGTCCGCCCAGTCCTTACGCAGTAATATATAAGTCAATGCAAATATGTATTACATTTGGAGACTTAAAGTCAATTTTTTTTTGGATTGCTGGAACGTGGTGAAATATTAAGGCAGAATGTAACGAATGCGTGTAAAATTATTACTTAGTCGCGGTTTGTCGAAACTGCCATTTTGAAAGTGCTACATTTCCTGTTACGAGGGCAGCATTGAAGATGGAACGAATAAAAATCTTTTTGTCGCTTTTGAATGTGACAAAAATTACCATAAAGACTTTTAAGTGACTTAAAATTCAGTTGCGTTTCAGTTAAAGGCCGTGTTTTTCTCCGTTTCGAATACAATTTAGGACAGATTGCACCACAAATCACTAAATACGTTTAATGCTGAACAAATTTAAAGCATCGTTCTTTTTCTATCAATAGCACGAAGGTGAGAGAAACGGAAAAGTGCTTTGAATAAATACGAAACTTTTTTTAAAAAAGTGGAGCAAATATATTTTTAAGCGTTCAAATTTATATTTGTGGTGCAATTGGGACTTTACGGTTAAAAATTGTGATTTTATATCAAGATCTTTTTTATTTACTTTTTATTTTTACTGCAATATTTTTGTATGAAATACAAAGATTGTGCTTACCGTTATTTGATTTCTGTATTGAAATCAATACATAGTTTTTATAAGAAATATCGAATAAGATAAAATGGCTAAAGGCGCGGCCCCACCGCTGTGCACGGAGAGGCTACGCACGTGTAGTAAGCTTCGCTTTGTAAGAAAATGTATGTGGTTGTGTCCACTGCAACCCACGGAGAGGCTACGCATGAATTGACGTCATTGATACATGCGTGGCTTGCTCGAATAGGCGGTTACATAGCTCAACGCGGTCGACGTGGGTCTACGTTTCCACTGATGTACACGAATATGACCCACGACTATGTACAGTTCGCCTAACGATGTACAATCGCTTATTGTGTTATATCGTAGCCTCTCCGTGCGCTGTGCCACGCTATACATAGTCGTGGGTCATATTCGTGTACTCCAGTGGAAACGTAGACCCACGTGGCCAAACAAATTAATACACGCAGCTAAAATGCGCCGCGTGCCCGTGCACAGCATGCGCCGCGGTGGGACCGCGCCTTTATTGTCATTTGTCAAATTAATGTAAATAGTATAATTTTAAAAGCAACTTACTTGATCCAGTCACGTTTAGAAGTAACGAAATCACCATGATTGAGACTAGAGGGCCCTTGACAAAATGACATAAGCTATCGAAAACTTTTGACAGTTGCTGTAGAAATAGAAACTTTTCGAAAGCGATTGTCACTTTCTCTATAGCTACTAGGACATAACTGGATCAGCAGGGCTATTGCGTATCTTTTAAATGTCGGTGGCTATCATAGTCTCCATCAATTAACTGTCAAAAGGTTAGTTTAGTACCTATACTAAACCAACAATTGGCAGTTAATCGATGGACACTGACATTTAAAAATATATACGCAATAGCCCTGCAGGTCGGTTTGCTACAGTCCTTTCACAGACATTTTACTTTTGACACCAGCAATCCTAGAGCAACCTTTTAGGAAGATAAAGGTTACTGATTTTGACAGTGACGTTAAATCAGAGGTAAATTATCTATGAAAAGACCATACTCTTGACATTTTTGAACTGTATAGGTATTTAATTTACCAGTGTGTGATCGTGAGCTTGTGTCTAAGTGAATGTGCTATTATATATACAATTAATTAATTTTGTATAGCTACGATTTGTATTGGCGTGTAAAATTGTATGGTCTGTATAGGAAATATATTATTGTGTAGGTACTTACTTACTTTTCAAAGATTTAAATCGTTCCACCAGCTTTAAAATACTTACGACATATTTCGTTGGCATTGCTATTTTAATAAGTATTCTAAAGACATTCAAATATTTTTTCGGGATAAGACAAAAAAATCGTAATCCAATCATTGATATAGAACTAAAGATAGGGTCGTCCGAACATTTTGCTCGATGCGTTCCCCATACAGAGAAACACCGACGCCATCTTTAAGAACTACTCAGGCTGCTCGTAAACGTAACCTTGTATGAGCGGCGTGGCGTGGTATTATCGAGGTATAAAGAAATTAAATAAAGCTTTCAATTTAAAAAAAAGTATGTTTATTGCAGTTTTTTATACACATTAATAATAATAATAACATTTTTATTGGCCTTCAAATAAAACTATTTTTTTAAACTTTTGCTTTTTTGTTATTTTTGACATATTATTTTCTATTTTGGATTCATTCACATTATAATTTGCTTCTAATAAACAAAAACAATAATAATTGGTTTTGTTTGTAATTAAATATTATTGTAATTAATTAAATCTTTTCATTTCATCGGCTACAAGCCTACAACGCACGCCGCTGCAAAGTTATGTCGTATAGCCGTACGGCGCGTGGGGGCGGGGCCTCGCGTCGTCTTTGCCAAACGTCAAGACAAATAAGTTGGGAAGAAAACTGTTTTATTTAATGTTATAAGTTGATTTACTGACATATTTTTGACATAACGGTGGTATGAAATGTTATATTTTTTTTGTTGTGCTTTGCGTGGTAGTTCACGCAACCTTTCACTACACAACTTGGCATTTTCACTTTACGGACGCACCCGAAGATAGCCGATCGTGAACTAGATCACGTTTGGAACCATGGAACCATTTTGGAACCATGTTCGAGGCGTCATTTTATCATGCGGTCCGCCCAGTCCTTACGCAGTAATATAATAAGTCTATGAATCCAATACATGTTACCATTAAGTAACAAGTCGGCCTGTCTAATGTCATACGCCCGCTTGCTTGGTAGAATTCGTGTGTCAAAATCGAAAAACTTAGGATTCAACATTTTTATATGACAATATTAGTTATGCCCGTACTTTTTTAAATTTCCTTTTGTACCTACTTATCATTTCGTGTAAACCCTTTTTAATCGAAGTAAGTACGTTGAGGTCATGTAACGAATTAAATGTTTGTTTTATTTTACCTAGGCAATGTGTCTTAAGTTTTTGATTCATAAGTTGTATTGGTACTTACAAACTTTTGTGTTTTATATGTAAAATGTCTCGCTTTTAAATCAAGGTGGGAACTAAACGAATAGGGGTTTCAATGTTTATTTTAATGATTTGTATTACTTATTTCATATTTATTATTTTAATTTTAGTTATTTTTTTTAAGACCTCTCTAGTAAAAAAAATCTAAACGGTATGAATATTGAAACCTATAAAGTCTGTCGAGTTGCCCTATCTAATTTGATTTAACTCTAAATACATCTTCATTATAAAAACTTGTATCAATACAAAAATACTTAAAAGCTTAAATTGGTAATCAACCCTTCCGGACCAAGGATCTGTAAATAGTCATTTAAGAAGATTAAACTTAAAAAAAAAAACTTAAAATTACTTAACTTGAACTTAAATGCCATAATTTAAATTATTTCTTTTATAAAATTATTATACTTATTTTTAATGAGTCAAATAATCTTTTAGTTTTGCTGGTCTACTAATTTATGAATGTTTTAACCTTTTGACCGCCACTGTCAAGTAAGACGACAAGCCAAAAAGTACCTTAAGTCGACTTAGGGCACTTTTTTGCTTGTTCGGCTTGTCGTCTATACGTGACTGTGGCGGTCAAAAGGTTAAAATGTTTACGGGTGACGATGGGTACTATAGTACCCTATAACTGCCTTCCTTAGGTAGCTTCCAATTTATTCGGTTCGGACACTTACGCAGTTTTAATATGATGCCAAAATTATAGGTTATTCTGATTTTCGATAGCATATCTTTTTTTATTTTGTTAGTAGATCAGCGAATGAGATTTTAAGATTTACTTATATTTTGTAACTTGAATAAATTCAGGACTTTTAGGGCAGAATTTTGTTTAGACTATGAAAAACTTGTAATACGCCCCAGTAGAGCTTTTAAGAGGAAATGCGAGTGCTGCCTATTTCCTCCTCCAATATTGAACCAATTTAAAAGATATTTTAGACAATGAATAAGGAGGTTATTTACTACGCCGCTATGTTTTTCTTTTTTCGTTAATAGTTGTCAAATTTGTACACTAGGACTCTGTTAACAGCGATCTAAACAAGCAATTTTGAGCATTTTTTGAGGGTTCTAGTGCTTATAAAAATAATTTATCACCAAAAAGGAAAACATAGGGGCATAGAAATAGTTAATATTTATTATTCTGTAAAAAACCATTGCTCTAGGGACATTAACCAAAAAGAAAACAGGCGAGAGCGTTTGTATGGAGAAAAGACCACTCGCGTTTCCTCTTAATGTCATCAATTTCTTGATCATTAAGTTTTCACGCAGATTACTTAAAAGTCCCATTAAAATAATGAAGGACAAACTTTTAGAAATGATTCAGAACACCAAACTAAGGAGTATAGTAAAAAAATTAGGAAAAATGCATCAGATACAAGAAAAAAATCTGCTAACAAAATTACACAAAAAAAATCCAATGCCAATTTATTATTATAGGTCAAAATAAAATCAGTGTAATCAGTGTTTTTTTTTACATGATTAAGCTTTGTTAAGACGTACCTACTGAACGTTGTGTTAAAATTTGTCCATCTATTATATTTTAACTAGTGACCCACCCCAGCTTCGCACGGGTACAAATAAGATACTAAAACCTTCCTCTTGAATCACTCTATCTATTAAAAAAAACCGCATCAAAATCCGTTGCGTAGTTTTAAAGATTTAAGCATAGGGACATAGGGACAGACAAAGCGACTTTGTTTTATTCTATGTAGTGATATGACCTTATATTATTATATCGACGCTTGAAAGGCAATAATTACTAAGCGACATTGTGCTGAATGCCGCTTGGTATTTTTTTGCAAAAATAGTTCACTAGAACCGTGTGTGAGACTTCCTAAAGGGGCGTATCAAGTATTCAAAAATATATATTTCTGCCGTTATGTCCTGATAATCTGAAATTGTAAATATAGTAGGTACTTAAGTCATTTGTGGTGCTTTAAAACATTTATAAGTTCTCATTCCTATTTTTTTAAGTGAAATTATATATCATTTATATGTTAACTTCGAATATTTTATATAATATTATATGTGATGTGGGAAGTGTATTTATCGAATAAAAGCTTGTTTAAAGCTGAATTGTATGAAAAAGAGGAATGCATACCTCATAAAGTGCTTAAAATAACCTTAAATGTATAAAAAGTTCGTCTTTAGTTACAACCAAATTGTCAAAACCCTTTTCTTGCAAATAGACTAAGGCTTCTGCCTGCCCCAATGGGAAAAAACGTTTTAAGTGTATACAGTATGTACTAAGATGTATAATATAAAGCAAGAAGAAATTAAAAAAGAAAGTAAAATGTGGATGAAACATTTGTATAAAATAAAGAATATTTTTAAACAAAGTATATTTTTGTTTCATTTGTCTTCGTTTAATCTATTTTTATTTAAGTTATCTTCCTGCCTCGTTGGACGAGTGGTCGCCTGCGACAGCTGTGCATGAGACACTGGGTTCGATTCCCAAATCAGGCAGTGTTATTATGAGAGGGAGAGAATCTCTCGTCCCAGCCGCCGCGGGAGACGCGACGGCGTCGGGGGCCACGTGATGGCTTCCGGCCACCGTAGACGCGGGCCTGTGGACGGTGAGTAATGGGCTAGTGAGCCGTCCGGCCGTCGACATGACGGCAACAGACCGTGTCGACACGGCCTCGGCACAAGGGCGAAGAAGGAACATGGGTTGGTTTTTAGTCAGTAGAAGTCTGACACTCCCTTCCACTCTGCCCAAGAGCCCGCTCTTGGGCAGAGTGGAAGGGAGTGGGGGGGGGGGTTTATTTGATGATTTTCCACCAAAAAGGCAGTGTTATTAGGTATTTCTCAGTAGCCACGGAGTCTGGATTTGGGCCCGGATAATGGCTATATAGATAGGTTCGCGCCCTATTTCATGGCACTTAAACATAACTGGCGTACAAATGGCGTTTGTTCAAGCTATCCGTTCGAGCTTCAGCAAACATAAGCGACGCACTGCAATAGGGAGGCAGCCGCATCAGCATCCTAAAGATGTTGTTGTATTGAACGCGCAGAACACTGACAGCCAGACGGGTATGATTTACCCATAGACTGCTCGCGTAAAAAGATTGACAATATGCCTTATGCCTGTAGCACACCTCCGCTGCGAAACTCAAAGGGCGAAACCGCAATAGTTTCGCTGTGAGTTGTAAGTTTTGGCGGCGAAACAGGAGTGAAATTCCCTGCTCTAACGTACAAAACTGACTATGATGTTGTCCCTTTCTAACACGATTTCGCTCATTTGCTCAGGAGCCGTCTACATCTCCGCCCGTTGACCGTAGTACTGTTGTACAGCGAAACTCGCGCAGCGGTTTCGCAATTGTTGTTTCGCAGCGGAGGTGTGCTAAGTACATGCATTAAACAAGGTGATAAAAAAACTTTTACTAATTATAGACCAATATCGATCCTGCCATCTTTGTCCAAAATACTAGAAAAGATTATTAATACTAGACTTGTCAACTATCTCGAGACGAACAAGCTTCTCTCAGAAAATCAGTTTGGTTTTCGCGCGGGCAGGTCGACTGTGATCAGGCTGTGCTTAGGCTAACTACACACCTAACCACAAAACTGGATAAAGGACAGAAGTGTCTATCGGTCTTTTTAGACCTCGCTAAAGCCTTTGACACTATTTCTGTTCCGATCCTAATACAGAAGCTAGAAAACCTTGGTGTACGTGGTGGCTTAAGAGCCTGGGATACCTCAAACGCGAGTTTTATAATGCGTAAAAGTATATGATTCACTGCAGTAATCAACATCAGAAAAATATATGATATTCTTCAGGATATATGCTAGTGCCATAGTGTTGTGAAAACATAATACAACTAACTTTGCTCGATAGAAAAAAATCGCGAAGATACCTCTAAAAATTTCTTTTAACGAGTAAAAACCATACTAAAATACATGTCATCGTTCTGATTTTTTTGCCAAATAATTCTACAAGCAACATACTAAAGTCATTCCGCCCTATTACAAAAAGTAGTTAAACCTGGTTTAACTTAGACTTGGTTTATCTCGCATGACGTCTCACTTCAAAAATATTCAAAAGAAAGTGACGGCATGCGCGATAAACCAAGTCTAAGTTAAACCAGGTTTAACTGCCTTTTGTAATAAGGCGGATAATGTTTTACTTTTTTAGTCCAATCAATAGTTTTTTTGTAAATCGCGAAATACCACTAATTTCGCACTATTCGGCCGCAGCGAAAGACGTAACAACCGCTTTGTAGTGCAAGCTGATTAGAACTTTATTCTAACAGTATTTCAAGCGAAGTTTGAACCACCACAAATAGGGTTGCTAATCTGAGGTAGCATACGCTCTTAAGCTTTTTGTAAGCTACCTGTCCGAGCGTTATCAGCTTGTACGAGTCGATAACCATTGCAGATTTGCAGCAATGAACTCCCTGTATCGTTTGGAATTCCACAGGGCAGCATTTTGGGACCTACTCTATTTCTCGTATACATCAATGACCTCACAAACTTTTAAGTATACCAAATTGTGAAGTAATCTCTTACGCAGATGACACCGCTCTACTTTTCTCCGCTAATACCTGCATGGAATGAGGTCTTTGATGCTGCCCAAAATGGTTTTGATGTGGTAGGTACAACATTGGCTGTTTGATAATGTGTTGACTCTAAATACAGAGAAAACTAAATATCTAACTTTTTCTATTCGAAATAACCCGGATATTAGCGAGACACTTCAAATATTTCCTCATAAGTGTAGCAGCAGAAATAACTGCAGTTGTGAACCGCTGGAAAGCGTGAAGACTATAAAATATCTCGGTATTACAGTTGACAGTCATCTCAGTTTTAAGCAACACATAAAAATTCTAGCATCCAGAGTTCGCAAACTCATTTAAGTATGTTTTCAAAAACCTAAGACACATAACAGATGCGAGTCTCTTAAAACAAATATACTAAGTATGCGATGTGTCAATCTATCATAACTTACTGTATCTCCTCGTGGGGGGCGCCCCAAAAACTACTTTATAGAGTTTGGAAGTGGCACAACGTGCCATTCTAAAAGTTTCAACTTTTAAACCTTAACCGCCTTATTAAGTTATTACAAAAGGTAGAACTTAGACTTGGTTTATCTCGCATGCCGTCACTTTCTTTTGAATATTTTTGAAGTGAGACGTCATGCGAGATAAACCAAGTCTAAGTTAAACCAGGTTTAACTACTTTTTGTAATAAGGCGGATACTGTTTCCAACAACTGACCTATATCAGTACTGTCAAGTGACAACCGTAAGACAAATTTTCATTGAAACAATTATCCTAAAGCAACACTGCTCAATAGTAGGTATACGACCCTACTACAATAAATAAGCGTAGGAAACATGAAGTTTGCTCCCGGTCGTACAAACCAAAAACAGCGTTCATAAAAAGATTCTTTACTTTTATAGCCCCCCTCATGTACAACAAAATAAACAAAATTTTAAACATCTATCAACTAAATAAAATGCACTGTAAGAAGAGAATTCATGCCTATCTCCTTAGTCTTTCTTATGAGGAAACTGAAGACCTTTTATGAATTCAAAATTAGTAGACGCTATACAGTTGGTTTTCGGTACAACACGCACAAAAACACATACCCATAGACTTATATATTACTGCGTAAGGACTGGGCGGACCGCATGATAAAATGACGCCTCGAACATGGTTCCAAAATGGTTCCATGGTTCCAAACGTGATCTAGTTCACGATCGGCTATCTTCGGGTGCGTCCGTAAAGTGAAAATGCCAAGTTGTGTAGTGAAAGGTTGCGTGAACTACCACGCAAAGCACAACAAAAAAAATATAACATTTCATACCCCCGTTATGTCAAAAATATTATGTCAGTAAATCAACTTATAACATTAAATAAAACAGTTTTCTTCCCAACTTATTTGTCTTGACGTTTGGCAAAGACGACGCGAGGCCCCGCCCCCACGCGCCGTACGGCTATACGACATAACTTTGCAGCGGCGTGCGTTGTAGGCTTGTAGCTAGGGCTTTCAAAATACCGGATGTTTCAATACCGGTATCGATTCCGGTATTGGACGTCAATACCGTGATCACGGTATTAATACCGGTATTACATACCAACATTTAAAGTATGTGTTTTTATTTGTAAAAACAGTCTTTTTTGTTCTATTTTATTTTAAATAACTTTTATAAATAGCGCTCTATATAACAATTTGGTATTGGTTGATTATTTAATTAGATAGGACTAATTAGGAACATAATCAAAACTTAACTCAAGTCTTTTTGTAGGAAGGCATTCCACATAGCGTTTGAAAAGAATAAATATAAAAAAGTCGATTTTTATTATTATTGAAATGTATCATGTAATCAACATAGCTGCCTATCAATATTTGTAGAAACGTAAGTATAGCTTAATTAGCTATTAATAGCCATCATTCACAATAGCCTACCTACTGAAAAAAAAGCACGCTCTGCATCAATATTTGTGGGTATCATAGACAGTAAATATCTCTAAGCTGCCGGTAGGAATGGACGTGTCTTCATTTTCACACATCATCATTAATGATCATTTCAACCAAGACGTCCATTGCTGGACGTATAGGCCTCCCCCAGGTGTTGCCGCAGTGGCCTGTCCTATGGGCGCATTCAGCGTGACCCCACAACCTTCACCAGGTCATCGTTCCACCTTGTTGGACGCCTTCCAACACAACGTCTTTCTGTTCGCGGTTGCCACTCTAAAACTTTTAGGCCCCATTGGCCATCTGTTCTGCGAGCAATGTGTCCTGCCCACCACGACGATTTCTACTCTTTCTCGAAGTTCGAACTGACTGACTGGTCGAACTGGACCTATTTTACATCATTACATCCAGGTAGACTTCGTCCACAACTTCGAGTGTAGTCTCCGATTTTGATAGGTGAGGGTGTTACGTGGACACTCAACATGACCTTGGTTTTGTCCGTGTTTATTTTAAGACCCACTCTTTCGGAAGCTCTACTGCGGTCATCGAGCACTTCACTGAGGTCTCTTCGATCCAGAACCTTAAAGGCATCCTCCAGTGCAGGGTGAACAGTTTCGGAGATATGACGTCTCCCTGTTACACAAAAAAAGGTTCCGAGGTCTGGTCCTGAAGTCGAACTGACATGGTGGCGTTTTTGCCACCGTTGGAGACACTGCAGTACGGCCCAAGTCTCGATCGAATTAAAGGGTTTCTCGTAGTCCACAACCGCTAAACAGAGAGGCAGGTTATACTCATCGGACTCTTGTATGACATCCAGCCACATAACCACGCAGCGTATGTAGGTATGCTGTCTAGTCTACGGTACTAAAGCCTTTTCGGAATCTAGTTCGTTCGGGAGGCTGGAAATCGTCAAACCTGCGCGCGATATCATTTCCACTGCTCGTATTCAATGAAGTAGAAGGTTCTTCTATGGTCATATCTTGTTCATTATCAGTCATTGTCTCACTGTCTCTTTGTATGTTTCGTGTGTCATTATTGTATTTTAAAAATGGAATTTAATTTACGATAATATATGTAATGTTTGCAGTACCGTGATCACGGTATTGAGGGCTTCAATACCGGTATTGAAAATGGCCCTTATTTGTCCGGGATCACGGTATTACGGGATCCCGTAATACCGGTATTGAAAGCCCTACTTGTAGCCGATGAAATGAAAAGATTTAATTAATTAAAATAATATTTAATTACAAACAAAACCAATTATTATTGTTTTTGTTTATTAGAAGCAAATTATAATGTGAATGAATCCAAAATAGAAAATATGTCAAAAATAACAAAAAAGCAAAAGTTTAAAAAAATGCCAATAAAAATGTTATTATTATTATTAATATGTATAAAAAACTGCAATAAACATACTTTTTTTTAAATTGAAAGCTTTATTTAATTTCTTTATACCTCGATAATACCACGCCACGCCGCTCATACAAGGTTACGTTTACGAGCAGCCTGAAGTAGTTCTTAAAGATGGCGTCGGTGTTTCTCTGTATGGGGAACGGTTCTCTGCCTTTTCGCCGAAAATTGTTTCCCAAATTTTCACTTGCCAACCAACGTTTCGCAGAATTTTATTTCGCCGAATAATCATTTGCCAACTTATCATAATATATTTTTTTATTTCCCAACCTCACAGTTACCAACTGTACGTTTGGTTTGCTTTTCATTATGACACTTTTTAAAAGGCCAACTTTCAAGTAGCAGAATGTTTTACTTTGCGTAATATTCATTTAGTTGTTTATTGTTTACCAAATTTATTAGCACGGTATTAATTTTGCACCTAAAGTATGTGTGTTAGATTTCGAAAAAGCTGCAATACTGAGTCTGTGATCAAATTTTGAAGAAATTTATTTACAAGGATGCCATTTTCATTTGGGACAAATTATATACAGGTAGTTATTGTTATTATTATTTTTTCTTTATCTTTAATGTGACCTAACCTAACTTAACGTTTCCTTTTACAAAAGCGATTCGCTTCTGGCACATCGCCGGCCGCTGCCGCGGCACGCTCGCTTCGCTCGCTCGGCTCGTGCGTTGTTTGTCATAACCTAACCTAACCTAACCTTTAATGTGACCTAACTTATCTTAACGTTTCCTTTTACAAAAGCAATTTGCTTCTGGCGTTGTTTGTTAAAACCTAACCTAACCTATCGTAACCAAAGATTTCTCGAACACAAAACTACATACTCAGAGGAAAAACTATTGCTCTGCATTGCTGCCAATTTAAAAATTTAATGTTATTTTTGATATTCTTAAATAAAAAATGTATGAAAAAAGTCGTATTTTTTTTATCAATAATATATCAATGTATGAAAAGGAAACTGTAATACTGACAAAACGTCATTCGTCTAATAGTTGTGTTGCCTAGTAAAATGTTTGCCAAATGATAAATGTCCCAAACGGTTTGTGTCTTTATAATAATCGGCTTAACAATAATTCTACCAAATGAAACGTTGTCAAACAAAAATTTGGTAATCGTTAGTTGTCAAAGTGAAACATCGGCGAAACGTTGGTTGGCAAGTGAAAATTTGGGAAACAATTTTCGGCGAAAAGGCAGGACACCATGGGGAACGCATCGAGCAAAATGTTCGGACGACCCTATCTTTAGTTCTATATCAATGATACCTACACAAAGATTCACATACACACAGGCACACACACCCACACACACATATACACAAAAACACCTTTATAAAAAATTATGCGGTACTTAAATCTTACGTTGTAATTATCTTTCTTTTAATTAATAGTGATCAATTCCAATTTTATTTATTTGTATAAATTGATATAATTTGTTTTATTGAATGCAATATGAGCTAGCTATAATAGATGTAAATTTTAGGAATAATTAATTAATTTATATCATAAATAATGTCTAGTTTGGCTTTTTTTTTATTTTTTAAAAACGTTGCCCCAAACTACTTGCTGCTTGCTTGCTGCTTGTTGCTTTAACTTTGTAGTGTAATCTGTTAGGGGATGGCGCTGCTTGCCGAGATACAGGATCCGTCCTAGTTCGGCAACAGAGGATTCCATCATTTAAAATGTATACTAAGCCTATCCAGTCATGTAATAATTATGTTATTGTGTAATTTTTGTTGTGAAATAAATATTATTATTATTATTATAAGGTGATTTTTACTGGAATAGAGCAGCGAGCGAATCTACGGGCAATCATGTTCCCTCGAACCGCCAATGCTCTGCGCTCCCGCTCCAGATCCTCGTCATCGGACAAATTCTCAGTCACAATGTGACCCAGGTACCTAAAACTGGTCACTCTCTGCAGTTCCCCACCATACAATTTAATTGTAGGAACACACACTGGCACCGACTGGCCTGTTATGCCGGCCCTAACAGAGTTCAAGGACAGGTTCTAGTATAAAATAAAACAAAATTTAGTAAAATATAAATCTTAATTTTAATGTTAAAAATTTTGTTTACATGGTTGTTTACATAAATAGTGAGGATGGAGAAAAACTTAGAAACAAATAATTATAACAACTCTGTTTTTTATGGATGGAACGAGCTCGTGGCTAGATAATAATAAGTAATCAGTGGCTCGAAAGTCTGAGAACCAGCTATTCAGCTGCATCCGGTTAAACTGAAAGACGTCCCCAACATTGTTCGGAAAGAGCTTCAATCTTGAATCTTTCCTCTAAACTCAGCGATAAAACACAAGAAACCAAAGGAATTCAAATATCAAAGACTTTAAACTATTTTTTTATCTATGCAACACTTCATATCGCGCCACGGCTTGTCGATGGGCAGTCTGTGGGGAAAAGAAAAAGAAATGTCTTTTAAAATATCTTTATACTACACTTGCTTGGAAAGTACCTTGATATTTTAACAAATTTACGGTAGAAAGTACGTCATTGCATATCGAACAAATATGCGGGGAGAAAACGCATCTGAGCGGGAGAGAACGGTTTTTTTTTATTATTATTATAAATGGGCTTGCTCTTGACTTCAATCTTGCCCTAATTTGCATACACTTTTCTCTCCTGCTCAGATTCACTAACTGCAACAATTAGAATTTAAATTTAGTTTTTTATTTTCCTCGTAGGTGTAGTATAAAGCACTATGTATCACTCGGGAGAAAGTGAGATTCCCGATCTCGGGTGTTTTAAAGCCCTCGCCTACGGCTCCGGGCTTTAAACGACACCCTCGACGGTAATCGGTCACTTTCTCCTCTCGGTGAACAATGTACCTACTATTGGTTCCTAGCTTTTTATATTTAGGTAAAACTAAATTCACTTTATTAATCTAGAAATAACATTTACAAAATATTGTATCACAAAACTATTTCGAATTACATTAAAATCGACGTCTTCTTCACATTAGTTGTGTGTGGGTAAGGCTGACCCATCGCCGAAGTCAAATACACACATCAAAAGTGTCTAGGGATCAAGCATTTTTACCCACGACGGAACGGAGACGGCGTTTGGGGTGAGAGGTTGTTTGTTTGTGTGTTTGTTTGTTTGTGTGTTTGTTTGTTTGTTTGTTTGTGCAAATACATGTTGCCATTTTTCTCCAAAACTACTAGTCCGATTTTGATGCAATTTTCAGTTATGGGTTCGGGTTTGATTGGTGCATGTTCTTAGATAGGTGTTACGTTGACAACTCACCAGGGGGCGCTGCAGCAAAGATTTTTTGTGCAAATCAAAGTTGCCATTTTTCTCCAAAACTACAAGTCCGATTTTGATTCAGTTTTCAGTTATGGGTTAAGGTTTGATTGGTGTATGTTCTTAGATAAAAAAAATTAAAAAAAAGTAAAAAGTTTAAAATAAAAAGCAAAATTAAAAATTTTGAAAAAACCCACGACTGTTAAAAATTAACTGAAAAAAGTATAAAATAACATAAAACACCCACCTTAAAAAAAACCCAAGAATGTCCGTCGGGAGCTGAACATTGCAAAACTAGTTCATTTAATGGCAGCCCCCGACGGACATTCTTGGGTTTTTTTTAAGGTGGGTGTTTTATGTTATTTTATACTTTTTTCAGTTAATTTTTAACAGTCGTGGGTTTTTTCAAAATTTTTAATTTTGCTTTTTTTATGCGGATTTCTTGAGATTGAGATGTGGCTTTGTAATAAATTTATGATTTTATAAATTTATATGGATCCTTTTTGGTGCATTTCATAATTTGAATCAGGAACTGTCAATCAAATTCGAGTAAAAGATGAAAATCAGCTGTCAATATTTTCCCTATAAAAACATACAACGCATTGAAGACATTATTAGTGCTACTGTTTCCCTACTACTGATTAAAACCAACGTAAACGTTATTATGGAGCGGCGACGTCATTTAAGCAGGGAAGAAATGCTCAGAGCCGTGGGAATGATAGAAGCTGGTTCCCGGCAACGTAATGTGGCTTTAGCTCTGAATACAAGTCAGAGTGTTATCAGTCGACTTTGGACACGTTACCGAAGCACTGGTACCGTGGCTGAGCGCCATGGAGGACGGTATCGCTGCACCACACGGAGACAAGACCGATACATTCAAATCTTAACTCGAAGAGCTCCAACAATAACCGCCATGATGTTAGCCGTGAGGCTTCATCACTCTTCAGGGAACTTAATTAGCGACCAAACAGTCAGAAACCGCTTGCATGAAGTGAACCTTCATTCCCGAAGACCGCTACGGGTACCACCTATAGCAATGCACAATCGTAGGATTCGATATCAATCCACGCCATTAACGCTATTGTTCTTCTGCCCAATTTCTGTGTTCAAGAGAACACAGAAATTGGGCAGAAGAACAATGGCGTTTCGTGTGCTTTTCTGATGAGTCTCGTTTTGGTATGAGACCGGATACAAGACGTATACGACACTGGAGAACCCCTGGACGCCAACAGCGATTAAAATCCTGCCAGGAAGTCCATCCTTATAGTGGTGGAACCATCATGGTATGGGCGGGTATTTGGATCGGCGGAAGAACTGAGTTGATTTGGATCAGAGGCAACCTCAACGCTCAAATTTATGCTGAGACGATTGTATCAGACGTCATCGTTCCTCTACAAGTGCAAATCGGTCCCTTATTTCAGTTAATGCATGATAATGCACGACCGCACACCGCAAGAGTTGTAAGACAGACTCTCGCCGCAGCTAACATCAATGTCCTGCCCTGGCCTGCTCAGTCGCCAGACTTGAACCCGATTGAGCATGCATGGGATATGCTACAGAGAAGAGCTCTGCCGAATATGGAGGGTATCCAGTCGCAAGAAGACCTTTTTTTGTTGTTGCAACGAACATGGGCAGCCATTCCACAGCGTGATTTGGATGAACTCATTTTGAGTATGCCAAACCGATGGTCTTGTGTTGTTAGTGTTCGCGGTAGAAACACGGATTATTAATTGTTTAAGTTACCCAATAAAATTTTAAAGAAAACTGTTATTTCAGTCTTTTTTTCGAACTTTAATGTTAGTGGTTCAAATGTCAAAAATCCCTTTATTAGGAAAATGGCAAATTTCTTTATTAATGCAAAGGTGACTTGGTTTATCGTTACTGTGACAAACGAAAACACTTTATTTGATGAATCCTTAAAGAAAATTTTAATTAATATCAATCAGGAGAAAAGTTATTGCAAAAATATATGTTGATCCCATTGATATATTAAAAGGAGGAAGATACGGTACGCGCTAACATCGCAATCAGAAAAACATGCACCGAAACTCACACATGATAGACAAGGACAGACATAAGAGCCGACGCTGTTGTGCGAGCGAAATCGCGTTAGCTGCGACTGCGTGCCACCTACAGGCAATCCCTTAGTTTAGTAGGACCATGTGCTGTGACTTAGTACCGTATCTACCTCACATTGATTACATCAATGGTTGATCCCTAGACACTTTTGATGTGTGTAGCTTGGCTAATGTTTTGAATTTGTGTCTTGTGCCGCGAATACACATGCTAGTGGCACGGATTATTGCGATGATAATTCTGGATCTTAACCAACCCATCACTACGCTGAAGGACTTGTTCCAGCGGTCAGCTATTGCAGCGCCAAGATGTTTTATGAAAGTAGACATTTGTGGAGCGAAGACTCCGTCAACGGATGTAACAAGAGGGGTGAATGTGGCATGGCATGTCGTAATTCACAATCATTTGAATATTTTCTTATTTTTTCGTCTTCAGCGGATTTTAGTACAGAGGCGACAGGACGTGAAATATAAGAAGGAGCGTCAGTGTCTACGACACGGATATCAAATAACGCCTCCCTCTGAGCATCCCAAACGCCACGGCAAGAAAGGTCTCCACGTAGTCCAAAATCTCCTTCGGAGATGATGGGTTCTTTGGCTACGTTACCCCATGCATGTTGACATAAGTCGCAGAACAAATCTCTAATTTCATTATGACGACGTGTTATTAGACCACCCTTTTTACAACATAGAGCATGATCGACATTGAATTCATCGCAGCCGCAGCCATCGCAAGATTTTGGCATAGAGACTGGTAATCTGTGGTAACGTAATGCAAGTGTGTCTCTAAACTCTAATGGGGTCAATGGGGATAAATCGAAATGGTCTTTCTTAGACGGGATGGTAGATAACCAGTTGGAGGATTTAGTTTTCATTTTTGCCGAAATCGAACGTTCAATCGCTCTTGAACGTTCGATTCGATCTCTTGATAGGAGAGAGTTTGACCAAGACGGAATCCAAGAGTTCGTCATTGAGAGAATCTTTCTCTTTGCGGCTTTCTTTTTGTGCATCCATGAGGGATTTGTGATGTAGAGAGAGGTGTTAAACTTTTTGTTAGTATCATAGATTTCTGAATGCAGCCAGCTCTATCTGTCAAAGTCAATAACGTCAGACTAATGTCAAAACTTGCCGCTATTAACTTCTGAATATCAAGGCGTGTGACGCGCTAATAAAAGTATAAAAACTCAAGTAATGTTTAATTTCATCGGCCTCTGACTATAAATAATAACAGCAGAGCGTGGTTGATCGATAAAAGTAAGATGTCGTCGTCGGGAACGTGTAATTTTCCTAAACTGAACGACAACATAGCGTTCTCCAACTGGAAGTTTCGCGTGAAGGTTTTGCTAGAAGAAAGAAACCTTGCAAGCATATTAGATAAATACGACAAGGAGATCAAAGAAAATGTTGAAAGTGATGCAAAAGCTCGGTCAATCATTGTACAGTGTGTTACTGACCGATACCTGAACATAATCAAAAAATGTAAAACAGCGGCCGAAATGTTAACCTCTTTGGAAGAAGTTTTCGAGAGGAAAAGTGTGTTCAATAAGCTTTTCCTACGTAAAAAGCTAATCGCAATGAAATGTTCCAGCGGTCAAAGTCTACAGGACCATTTCCTACAATTTGATAACCTAATCACCCAATTGGAGACAGCCGGAACTACAATGGAAGATAGCGATAAATTGACACATTTATTCCTTACACTACCTGAGGAATATAGCACAGTGATAACAACATTAGAAACCATGAGTATTGAAAAAGAGCTCACTGTAGATTTTGTGAAATCTAGACTTCTAGATTCAGAGCTAAAATTTAAAGAAAAGAAAAGTGAAGTTGTAGAGAGCAGTTTTTATTGTTGCTATAAATGCGGAAAAGAAGGACACATGGCTTACCAATGTGACAAGAAGACTGAAAATAATAATCCAGTACAGCGAGGCAGAGGAAAATTTAGAGTGAGAAGTAGAGGAAGATCAGGGTTCAAAGGAAAGTCTAGAGGACAAGGACATGTAGCACAAGCTAATGAAAACCCTAGTAACGATGAAATGTTTATTGCTTCAAGCGCAGAACACATAATGCATACAGATGCATCGGAGATTATTTTTGTTGTGGACTCGGGAGCAACACATAACTTCATACAAGAAAAATATGAAAAATTTATGACTAATGTGATGGAACTTCAAGAACCAATTAAAATAAAAATTGCAAACGGAGAAGTTTTATGTGCTAAGAAAAAAGGCTATTTAAGAACCTTTTATCAGGGAGACATACCTGTCACAACTGAGGGACTCATAGTGAGTGGAATCGAAAGTAATTTACTGTCAGTAAACGAACTGATGAATAAGGGCAAATGTGTAATATTTAAAAATGGAGAGTTAATAATAAAATCTGAAAAACGAGTATATTATGGAGAAAAGAAAGGAAAGTTATACATACTGAAAATGCAACTACCTAGTGAAAAACATAAATGCTATTACAGCAATGAAGAACTGAATGACGGTGATTTATGGCATATCAAACTTGGCCATCTCAATCGCAAAGCACTAAATTTGATGAACTTGCCTTACAGCAAAAAGGTATGTGAAGTTTGCATGAAAAATAAAAGTACAAGGCTACCTTTCAAGACAATTACAAAGCCACAATCAAAAGATATAGGAGAATTAATACATTCAGATGTTGCTGGACCAATGAAAGTACCAACAAAAGAAGGCTACAGATATTACCAAACCATATTGGATGACTACTCACATTTTACCCAAACTTACCTGTTAGTAAACAAATCTGAAGCAGCAGACAACTTGATAAAGTATATAAGGGAAATAGAAACAGAAAAAGAATTAAAAATAAAGAGAATCCGTTGTGATAATGGAGGGGAATACTCGTCCAAAAATTTTAAAATGTTTTGTGAAGAGAAAGGTATAAAAATAGAGTATACGGTACCTTATAGCCCACAAATGAATGGAAAAAGCGAGAGGCTAAACAGATCCATTTATGACAAAGCTCGAACTATTCTAGATGAATCATGCTTACCAAGACATCTATGGGGCCATGCTATCTTGACAGCAGCATTCTTGATCAATAGATGCCCATCAAGTGCAATTGATTTTGAGATACCAGCAATGATTTTTGACAGAGAAATAGTGCTCAATAAATTGAAACCATTTGGATGCAAAGGATGGATGGTCATACTACCAAGAAGAGATAAACTAGATTCTAGAGCAAAAGAAGTAAGAATGATCGGCTATGCTAGAAACGGATATAAAGTGTGGGATCCTATAACAGATACTGTTATTGTGACTAGAGATGTAAGATTTAATGAAAGAGATTTTAAGTACCATCAAGCCCAGATTAATGAACAAGAAGATGATAATGTATACATTGAAGAAAAATATGAGGAACAAAAGAATGTAGTAGACAGAAAGAGAAAAGAAGAAGAAAGAAAGAGAAAAGATGAAGAAGAAGAAAGAAAGAGAAAAGAAGAAGAAAATAAAATTGAAGAAGAGAGAAAAACAAATGAGGAAAGTACTAGCCAAAATACGAGAAGTGGCAGAATAATTACTATACCAAAACATTTAAGTGAGTATGAAATGTATGAAGCATACTGCTTGATAAGTACAGAAGAAGACCCCCAAGAATTTAAAGAAGCTATGGAAAATGGATGGGAAGAAGCCATCAAAACAGAAATACAAGCTCTACAAAAAATGAATACATGGACAGAAACTGATTTACCTGTAAACAAGAAAGCCATCGACACAAAATGGGTATTTAAGACTAAAGAAAATAACTTGAAAAAGGCTCGTTTAGTTGTGAAGGGTTTTCAACTAAAAGAAGACTCTGAGTTTGGGAAAAATTATGCTCCAGTAGCAAGAATATCCTCAGTTCGAATGATCCTGGCACATGCAATACAGAAAGGATGGAATATAAGACAACTTGATGTACCCACAGCATTTTTGAACGGGATGCTTGAATCTGAAGTGTACATCAAACCACCTGAAGGTGTAAAAGCAACAAAGGACAAAGTTTTAAAACTGAATAGAGGATTGTATGGATTACGAGAAAGTCCCAAATGTTGGAACCAAAGATTTAATAGTTTTGCAGAAGAAAAGGGTTTCAAAAGATCTCAGTATGATGTATGTCTATACAGAGGAGAAACAATGAATGTGTGGATGTTAATATATGTCGATGATATAATTCTAACTGGAACTGAAGAAGATATAGAGAAGGTGGTGAAATATCTGAAAATGGAATTTCAAACAAAAGATTTTGGCTTTCCGAAGTCATTTCTAGGAATGGAAATAGAAAAGAAAAAATATGGTCTGAAGATTACACAGAAAAGACAAATAGAAAACATGCTCATAAAATTCAAAATGCAAGATTGCAAGAGCTCAACGACACCATTAACAAAAGGATACCAATTTGATGAAAATGAGACAATAATATCTGATGTACCTTATCGCCAGTTAATTGGTAGTCTAATGTTTGTGTCAACAGTCTCGCGACCTGATATTACCTACGCAACCTCATACCTAAGTCAATACCTGGATAAGCCTACAAAGAGCCTTTGGATACAGGCCAAGAGGGTTCTGAGGTACCTGAAAGGAACACAAGAGACTGGACTACACTACAAAAAATCTGAACATATGACAGCTATAGAAACATACTCAGATGCAGACTGGGCAGGTTCACATACAGACAGAAAGAGTGTATCAGGATCTGTGACATTATACAATGGATGTCCGGTTGCCTGGTTCTCTAGAAAGCAAGCCTGCGTTTCTCTATCAACAGTAGAAGCCGAATATGTAGCAGCTGCAACTAGTGCATGTGACCTACTCTACATAAAAGGACTATACAGTGATTTGAATGGACTGAAAAGTGATGTGTTGTGTGTCATGTATATGGACAATAGAGGTGCAATTCAAATATCAAAATCCTGTGAAAATAGCAAACGTGCCAAGCACATTGATATAAAGCACCATTTCTTAAAAGATATTATAAGTAGAAAATTAATTAATGTTGAATATGTCTCTACTCATAACAATGTGGCAGATGTATTAACAAAGGCATTGTCTGGTGAAAAGCTGCACACTATGAAACAAATCTTAAATATTGTTTAATAATAATTTTAGTAATTTTATAATGTACCAATAGTGTTGTAACGATTTCAATCTATGACAGATTTTCAATCGAGGGGCAGTGTTAAACTTTTTGTTAGTATCATAGATTTCTGAATGCAGCCAGCTCTATCTGTCAAAGTCAATAACGTCAGACTAATGTCAAAACTTGCCGCTATTAACTTCTGAATATCAAGGCGTGTGACGCGCTAATAAAAGTATAAAAACTCAAGTAATGTTTAATTTCATCGGCCTCTGACTATAAATAATAACAAGAGGTCCATATGTGTATTTTCAATCAAAGCGTTTGAGAGGACTGCACAACCATTTTTTGAACATATATAATTTATATTTGTCATTTTTGATAAAGCGGATATTGCTAGACCACCTTTGTGGATGGGTAGAGAGAATAAGTCAGCTTCCAAAGGTGAGATATCACCACCTAGTAGAGTGGGTAAAAAATTGGTACACAGTGTGTTTGTTAGTGGTTCGAAAAATTGGTTAACATCATCTAAGACTCTTAAAAAGAATGTCCACTGAAATTGAACTGCTTTAGTGAGGGCGGTGTAGGTCAGATCCGGTGACTAAAATCATGCATTTGGATAGGATCCTGCGTAGGCACTAGGCATTCGCCAATGCCAATTGGTCTCACACCTGGGCATTTGTCTAGGGCGACGAGTCGACTTGACATAAGAGCTTGTATTTGATTCCATGGCACAAAATTGTTATTTAAATGCATTGTTAATTGTGCTACTGCAGTTCTCAAATGCAGGCTTGCTTCTCCAAATCGTAACAAGTAATCTTTCCAATTATCTGATGTGGTGCCTGTTGGGCCTCCACCTCCATGCAATTTTCTCGCAACTGATTCCACATGTTCACTAGTTATGTCTACTTCTAGTAATGGAGTCAATTCGGGGAGGCCGTCAGGCAGAGTAAATAGACTTGAATCCGGAATGAATCCGAGGGGGTGCTTTTCTTGCAGTACATCCACAGATGACAGAAACATATCCATGACTGTTTTTCCTGTTACGTCAATTTCGTCTTCAGGTTTAAGGATTTTGCTTGTATCTTTTGTCAATAACCAATTTAGGGCTTCGCGCGTTTTTCCTCGCTGTATGAGACGCGTGAAATTTTTTGTGACATAGTCATTATTATCCAGTATTATATTTTTTTCTGTTGTAGGAGTTATGGAGGGAGTGGTCTGCTTTCATAGCCTCAGTTATGAGTATATCAAAATTGTCTTCAGCCCATAGATTTTGGCTTGGTTATATCTTTTGCTTGTTTAACGTTCTTTTCTCTTTGTAACATGACAACAACGTAAATCAAAGTGCGTTCAGAAGGATAGTCCGATTTGACAAGATGTCCTATTTCTTCAGCTAATTTATGAATAAATCTTCTACTTACAGTGTTGGAGGGAAGGTCATAGAGTTTCCCATGAAGAGTGCACACTTTTTCCCAACGTTTTTGCCATATGTCTGTCTTCCAACCTATTCTATTAGAAAACGGGGATCCAAAAGCTTCTTCTAGAAATGTTGTAGGTATGGTCTGGGTAAATCCTGGAGATGTATTCTCACTATGGGCGGCGCGTATATATGCCGTTGTAATCCATTTACTTTGAAGGTTCTAGGACAATGAGGACACTGTGTGGTATTTGGTTTAGGCGCAGAACGTCAGAAACGCAAAATGACAGATTAGCAAATGGTCAGAAACGCATAATGCCAGGTGTCGCAAAATGACAAGATCTGAAAAAGACAGATTCGCAAACGTTTCGCTGTGATTTGTCGAGTTTTGGTCTTGGTTATTCATTATTTTTAATTATTTACATAGTTAATTTAGATATTATACAGAAAAACAAGAAATAAAGACAATAATAAATATTAATTAAGTATGTACAAAATTGACAGGATTTTTTTTTCGGTTGTTGACGCTGTCACGTTTTTTTCTTTTTTTATATTTAGGTTGATGCGACAAGGAAGCCCGCTTAAAATCTCAGTAAATAAAGGTTTGTTATTGCCGCGAATCCCATTTTATTTAACATACGACTTGACAGTGATCGGCAAATTGCAAAAAACATAAGAAAATTCGAATTTCGCGGGATACCTTGACGCCTTCACCTTAACTTAAGGCGCAGATAAGAGCAGGGGTTGAAAGCGGTAAAGGTATAAGGGTATGGTACCGGTATAGAATTACGATACAGCTTCGATATAAAGGTAGAAACAAAACGGTTGAGAATTACGGTTGTGGTACCGTTAAAAAAAGGTTTATACATATATTTTTTTTCGGTATTGTTATACCTATATATTAATAATACCTTTACCGAAATGATTTCGGTACCGAAAAAAATGATGCGACGAAAAGCGATCGCGATACGGCGGCAGCTGCGCGGGGTGCGGGGGAGCGGTGCGCACCGCTCACCCGCACCCCGCGTGTGGCGACGTTGCTTGCCATTTGCCAGCATATTTTGAGTTGACTGCTGACTAGGATTTCTGTATGAAACCGAATGCAGCGACTTTACGAAGTCACAACTCGAATAATTACGTTTGTTCGATCTCACTCTAAAAAGTATAAAGTAATACAAAGTTCATTGATATATTATTAAAAGGAGGAAGATACGTTACGCGCTAATATCGCAATTCTCAATCAGAAAACCTGGACTCGGTACACGATGCACGACTGCCACGACTACATGCACCAAACTCACACATCTATGATCAGTGTCGTCACAGTCGCAAACCTACAGTCACTGATAGACAAAGACAGAGATAAGAGCCGGAGCTGGCGTGCGAGCGAAATCGCGTTGGCCGCCGAATGAACGCTCGGTTTAGTAGGTACTTGTTACCTTCTCGCAACTCGCGCATTATGTGTATCGTGTCTCTCACACATGTTTGTAATATCTATCTCGCTCTCACAGAAATGGCGAAGCAAACATTATATTTCATGGTCTGTGCCGTCGGCTTGACCATGTGAGATTACACCTTCATTCTAGCCCTTGGAAACCTTTAGATCCGTGCGTTTAAGTGTCCACTTGCGTCTGTCTAGTCGCGGCCGCTGCGCTCTCCCGCCCCGCGCGGGGTGTGGCGGGAGAGCGCAGGCGGTCGCGTCGCCAGTACGCTTTCATTGTTCCCGCGGAGTGCATGTACCTACTTCCTTGCGAAAACAATATTTTGTTTACAAACGACGTGTGTCGTTCGAGACCAATACTAAGGTCGCTCGTTATTAGTTTAAAGTATTTACATACTTAAAATTTAGTACACAGTACTAATCCACTTTCCGGCATCATGGGAAGGCTTAGTAACAATGTTGATGATGAGTCTGAAGTAGAGGCAGCTTACCCTTCTTCTGATGATGATCTACAGGAAGAATACCCAAGTCAGAATGAAAAAAATGATAGAATCCTCAGACTGGAAGGCCCCAGCTCTAACACCAGAAGATGATGACGAGGAAGATTTTGGTTTCTCCCCCCAAACTAAAGAACAGGAACCTCCAATTCCAACTCCAAAGGCTCATATCGAGGAGCAGGGTATTAAATGCATGAGACTGGGCGAGTTGGCGTACAAACGGATCCGGTACCTATGCTGAGGTCCAGAAAAAGCTGCAGGCGTTTCCAGTTTTTCACGCCTCAAAAGTTAATCCTTTTCTAATAAAACTTAATCCGGCAAATGCTTCGTCTGATTCTCTAGCCAAACAGGAATCCTCTTTTGGATCGATCTTACATGGGTTGCTGCTACAACGCGAGGCTCTTACCAGTGCTATTAAGGTGCTTTCATCCAAACATCCTTCTCTAAAATCGGATATTAAGGAAGTGCTGTCTGGACCAAACTCTGCTTTCAAGACGATTTCTGATGACATCTTGCAATACGTTTGTGGTCGTAAAGTGGAAACAATAGAACTTCGGAGGAATGCGATCCTACCGAAAGATGAGTACTACGCAACACTGCTTAATGCTATCCCTCCTTCTTCGACACATCTTTTTGATGAGCAGCAGGTCTCAGAATTGATGAAGCAGCCTTCACTACAAGGATTTTTTCGGGGATACTCTTCAAATTCCTACAAGCCGAGACCTCAACCAAGGACCTATACAAACTTTGAACAAAGAAGGATGATCCCTAAAACGCCCAAATCTTCTTATCAACCAAGATCCCATACCTTCAAAGCGAAGAATGCCGAGTCGGGAAAGTCCTACCCTAGAAAGGCGACAAAGCGTAGCCAGATCCCCAGCTCCAGGGACAAGTTCCACAGAGAAACCGATGCCAAAAAGCCTAAGAGATCCTGACTTACAGGACTTCAGAGGAGGGAGGCTAGGCAGTTATGTAAACATATGGCGGCTTTACGGGGCTCCTCCTGGAATATTAAAGATCATAGAAGGATATTCCATTCCATTTGCAATCAAACCCCCTCTTGTTCCTTTAACGAGCAACCGCCTGTCCACATTTCGAACTATAGGAATGGACTCGGAAATAGAGGCGCTGATATCTCAGGGAATTTTGGAGGATTGTCATTCCCCGGTCGGTTACTTATCGACGATGTTCCCAGTTCCAAAGTCCGACGGGAATCTTCGCTCTATTATAAATCTACGCGGACTAAACAATTATCTATGCCCAAAGAAATTTCGCCTCCTGAATCATCTCAAAGTGCCAGATTTCCTTCAAGAGTCAGATTTTCTAACAAAAATAGACATTTCTCAGGCATATTTCCACATACCTGTAAAACCAGGCCACAGAAAATTCTTAGCAATAGTACATCAGCAAAGGAAGCTTCAATTTACTTGCCTTCCGTTTGGCCTATCGACCGCTCCACTGACGTTCGCAAGAGTGTCAAACTGGATAGCAGCGCAGCTAAGACAGATGGGAATAAGAGTCATTGTATACCTCGACGATTTCCTCATAGCCAATCAGCAGGAGAGCTGCTTAATAGAAGACACAGCATGCGCTGTAGGTTTCGTAGAGGACCTGGGATGGAAAATAAACAAAAAGAAGTCTCTAAGCCCACCAACTCATCGCCTAGAATACTTGGGAATAATGTGGGATACAAAAGAAAACAGGACCTCTTTGCCAAACAAAAAGATAGTCGATTTGAGAAGCATTCTTGTGAAGATAATAAAGACACAAACCTGGAATTGGGCCACGGGAAAGAATCTAGTTGGAAAGCTCAACTTTGCTTCGTTTACGGTCCCTCTGGGAAGACTACACACAAGACATCTTCAACGCGCAGCCAATTGTCTTCCTCAACATCAGAGGACTCGAAAATATCTACTGCCGACAAAAGCTCTACAAGAGTGCACTTGGTGGCTGAAGAATCTTCAGAAGGGAAGAAAATTTTTTACATGTCAGGAGACAGTATTCATCACAACGGATGCTTCAGAAAACGGTTGGGGTGCTCAAGTCAACGGGTCGTTGCTCAGCGGGTTATGGGCAGAAAACCAGATTTCGTGGCATATAAACCGCAAAGAACTATTTGCAGTGTACCAAGCATTCCAGAGAGCGCTACCTCAACTACAGGACCGACGAGTCATCATTCAGTCCGACAACAAGACTGTTGTGTCTTACATACGAAATCAGGGAGGAACACGATCCAGTATTTTAACAGACCTAGTAGCGAATATTCTAGAGCTTGCTTACATAAACAGAATAGAGACATTTGCTTACTACATTCCGGGTGTTTACAACGAGATGGCCGACAGTCTATCACGTCAGAAATCGCTTGCAGACTGGCACCTATCGGATCAGGTAACGAACTTACTGTTCAAGAAGTGGGGAACCCCCCAAATAGACCTTTTACAACCCCTCGCTCAAGAGTTGTTCCGATTTATGTGGCCCGAGACGCGAGAGACAAAGGTGCGGCTTTCATAGATGCGTTCAGCAAAACATGGGTCTTCGACCTAGCCTGGATATTCCCTCCTCCGGCGCTGATTCCGCGGGTGCTATCACACTTGAACAAGGCTCGCGGAACATACATCTTGATCACCCCTCGGTGGGAGCGGGTGTTTTGGAGGGCCGACTTGAAACGGAGGCCTCTGGACCAGCCATTTCAAATACGCAATCTTCATCACCACCTGACGGATGCAACGAGGAATGTGCCCCTGCCAGATGCTCGAAACTTACGCTTGGAAGCTTGGAGGGTACGGGGTGGACCCGTATAACAGCGTCATGGCCCAGGGAGGACCTCGAGCTACTAGAAAGTTCATGGAGGAAATCTTCTTTGAAGACTTACGCTGCCCCTTGGAAGACATGGGTAACAAGATGTAGACAACTACTTTTGGACCCGAATGACCCTGATCCAGCGAGGGTAGCACAGCCCCTGAGTTATTTACATAGAGTGAAACAGCTTTCTCCAGGAACAATTAAATTACATAAGTCTGTAATATCTACTTTGGCTAATCCTTTAAAAAGAGAGGAGATTTCTGGTCACCCATTAGTAAAACATATGATCAAGGCCATTGAGATCTCTAGACCACCGTCCACAAGGCGATGTATTTGGGACATAGAACAGATGGTGCTTTGGTTGAGGAGCATAGTAGTAAACGAGAACAGCTTATTCGAAGTATCACGGCATGCTTCCCTCATCCTACTATTAGCCTCTGGCCGAAGATTACACGATCTTACACTGCTAAGAGTAGATGAAGATCATTTAAGAATGGAAGAAGAATCAGTGACTTTCTGGCCAGTTTACGGTTCAAAAACAGACAAGAGCAGTCACAGACAATCGGGTTGGTTATTATCTAAGTCTTCAGAAAAGAACCTAGATCCTGTATTTTGGATTAAAAAGCTAATTACCGTGTCTTCCACAAGAAGGAAGCTCGGCTTAAACTCTCTGTTTATTTCTACCCGAGGAGTCGTAAAATCTGCTTCGAGAGCAGTAATAGCTGGTTGGGTACGAACCACACTAGTGACTTTAAGGATAAATTTTTCCCCCGGGAGTATAAGGTCCGCAGTTGCTTCGTCAAGAAAGGAGAATGATATTCCTCTTGACGATATTTTAAGACAGGGTAACTGGAGATCTGATAAAAATGTTTTTAAATTTTATTTTAAAGAAATAATTAAACAATCTTCTACTGCTCAACCTGTAAAGGATTTGATTAGTACTAGTTTCAAACCTGTATAATTTTATCTCTATTCAATAAATATAGTACCTTTCCTACACTTACTTTTCTTTCTTTATACAACCTACTTAGTAATTCACAGTACGCTTTCCTCTTGCGTCGTCAGAAACTAAAAACCTCTCACATGGTCAAGCCGACGGCACAGACCATGAAATAGACAACGTTTTCCCCACGAAGGGAAGAAAACGATATATTTCATGTCTTGCCTAGGCTTGACCGGAATAAGCTCTTGACGACTTTACTGAGAGGTACTGGCGACGCGACCGCCTGCGCTCTCCCGCCACACCCCGCGCGGGGCGGGAGAGCGCAGCGGCCGCGACTAGACAGACGCAAGTGGACACTTAAACGCACGGATCTAAAGGTTTCCAAGGGCTAGAATGAAGGTGTAATCTCACATGGTCAAGCCTAGGCAAGACATGAAATATATCGTTTTCTTCCCTTCGTGGGGAAAACGTTGTCTATTATTATTATTGTAATTTTCAACAAATTAACATTTTTGGATGTACACAGTACAAGCTTACAAGTGGAAAGTAATCCCGTGTGTCTTATTTTACTTCCTTGCATTAGGTATTAAAACACTGTTTAGCTGCACAAGAAGTCATTTTGATGCATATTTATTACAAAAAAACTGAAATGTTTGAGGTGTGTGATCAACGATGTTCCGTGCGCAACTGAGGAGTGCCAAGGCCAACTACGGGCAATCACTGTCGTGTTGAGGAGGACCAGGCGCTGTGACAAGTCCCGTCATCATCATCATCAAGTCCCGTATCTACCGTCTTTTAATACCTACATCAATGACAAAGTTATTTATTATCGTTATGACATGCTGAGTTTGTACCTACTTACTTTTATCCATCTTGGCGATAGGTAATCTAGTTGTAGGTAATGTTTCAACAAAGCACACTTGTGATTAATTAAGTTGACAAACAAAGTAGACGCGGAAACATAAATGGCGGTCAAATGGCAAAACAACCTGCTTTGTCTGGCTGCGGGGGCACGAATAGGGTAAACCACCCTAATATCGGCCCCTTAAGCCTTTTTCAGTTTTAAACTACTCATAATATCTCAATATGATAAATAAAGTGTTTGCATAGTTCTTTTCCTGTTGTGAAATTTAACTGGTTTCTTATTCTTACGTAAAACTTTGAAAATAACCTAGTTGTTTAATTATTATGATTTATTTTATCAATACATTCCGACTTTTCCCAATACCGGCCCCTTTTGCCTAAAGCCGACCAGATTTTTCCCTTATATCGGCATATGCAAAATGTATGGTTAAACACTAACCAGTGAGCAGCAGTGGATAAAACGGCTTAGGAACGATTTGTCAACTTTTTTATAATTATCTATATTGATCAGTCTTCAAAATTATTATTGATTAGGTATAAAATAAAATCAACGTCAAAAACGTTTGTTTGATTTAATTTTTTTGCCACCGACTTCAGAAACTGGTTTTTCTTCTAAAGTTTATTTTTCACTTTTTTGTGTTTTTTTTTTGAAGTCGGTTTTATTTTTTGTTAAAAAGTTTTTATTTTTCACTTTTTAGTGGTTCACATGTTCATGGGTCAATGTGGACAATGTAGTTTTTTTTTGAGTTTTGTTGATTTTTCAAAAACCGCTTGTCCGATAACGAAAAAAAAAATTATGGAACCATTTCGGAAGTATGTTTTTCAAATCGGTTAGCAAGTGACGGAGTTATGCCCGAACAAACATTAAAAAAAAAAAGAAATAAAAATATAAAAATCCGAATTGAGTACCTCCTTCTTTTTTTAGAAGTCGGTTAAAAATAAATAAAAAACAGCTTCAAATTTAGGACTATCACACTAAATGAATAAGGCAGTGATGGTAGGAAAAATCTTCTTTTGCAACATCTATATAATTTCTGCCATGCTGCGTTGTGCACCCCAAATGAAACCGTTTAGGACAAATTAATATCCGATTATTTTCTTCCTTTGTTCACGCTGTTTTATTTTTTATTCTTTTTCGTCATCTTTTTCTCGAGTAAACTGTTTCCATTTTTTCGAAGATATGGCTAATGGCATTGGTTCCCCCTTAGACTTTCTTTTATTGCAAAAATTAAGAGATTTTGGGGATTAACAAATTCTTTGAAAAATGCCCCTCTGCCGGCCGGTTTTAGGATTCGTTGTTAAAAAATGATTGCCTTATATCGGCCGGGGCGGCCGATATTTGGATTTATACTAATAAACAGAAACCTAACTCCGGCCTCATAAAATTACCACAAAGCATGATTTTATTATTAAAATAGATATTTAGGGCGATTCTTTATTTTATTATGTATCGAAAACAAGCAATACTCATTACTTTTAATGAATATAATACGCTAAAATCTCTTATCCCAAAATGTCGTCCACAGTAGGTCCAGGATCAAAAGGCACAGGATAAGCACACACTCTTATGCCTCCGCGTTCTAAGACCGACTGAATATTCTATAGCACACAGAGCGCTGCCATGTTGATAGTGTCTATTGTGTATGACTTAAGGTCTATTTTGGTGCAATATTATCCTAAAATTATGTGAAGGTTTTTAATTTACGCCACGATTTCTTCGTCACGGCCGATATTAGGACAGGGCCGGAATTAGGGCAGTTTACCCTATCAGTAAATTTTCGACCGAGTACCTACTCTCTTACCATTGCGGCCGGCACGACAGACGTACCGGCGCGGGCGGCAACCTACAAAGAAAACCTTTATTTTATAATTTAGATAGGTAGGTACTTGAAAAAGTAATCATACCGCAATATTACAATATCGAAATTATACAGGTACAGTTACTTTAAGGTATAGTAATTTAAATGTACCTTTATTTTAAGGTATCGAAATTTAAAGGTATGACGTCATACCGCTTACCGTTTTAACCGTAATTTTTTCGGTTATTCAATCCCTGGATAAGAGGGACACCGTAAAAACGACCTGTTTTTCGTTGCAGAGTTAGCCGTATTGCTACTTATTATAATTCCAAAAAAAATACAGTGTATAGTCAAATGTATAGGTAAAAGACTTATGCAAAAATATTTTTTAAAATTAATCAAGAACCTCGAAAAAAAAAAACAAAAAAAATCACACGAAAAAACTTTTTCGTCTCGAAATGCTCAATATTTTGAGCGATAACTGTTATTTTTTTTTACTATCAGAAAGGAAATTTAACCAACTAAAGACATGTAAAAATATTTTAACATTACAGCGTATTTTTTTTTTTAATACTTAAATTAAATCTGCGAACTATCGTTAGAATTAGAATTAGAATTAGAATTTATTTATTTGTCAGAATGCAGTTGTACATTGTATGGTGTTAGGTTCGTTATAAGGTTTCTTACATTCTACCATATAATCTGGTGTACAAATATTATGTTAGTTTTACAATTGAAGTTCATATTTTAGTGAATAACATGCCAATTTAATCTATACATATAATAAATCTGTAGACAAAATATTTTTGTACATTGAAAATATTTAAAAAAAAAATTGTCAGGGTGTTATAGTATAACCAACAGAACTCATTTCCAGCATTTTTAGAATTTTTGTCTGTTTGTCTGTTTATCTGTTTGTCTGTTTATCTGTTTGTCTGTTTCGATGACTAAGCATCACATGAAATTTACGAAACTAATGTAGGTAACTTTTATACATAAATATTGTGCGTAACTTGGGGTATTACTTAGTCTTTGTTTCATCTTAATCGGTGCTCTCTATCAAAAGATATTTGAATTTATAGTTTTCAAGAAGAACTTCTCATTATGATCAAGAATGAGACATGTAACGACATCTATTAAACGCATAAGGTACTTATTAATAAATGCCTTCAAAAGATAACTTTAAAAAAGTTATGATAGCTATAGGTCTAAATGACGCTGCTTTAAAAGTCTACATAGCCTAAACCCTTTAGTGTGATTGATCGCTTTCCATGCATTTAATTTTAGCAGTTTATCTTCGTCTTCGATAGATGGCGTTGTTCATTTACCGCGGTCACAGATAATATAATACTAGCGTAGACTAGGAAGCTGTAAGTTGGCATGAATATACAGAAGAGTTACGCCGTAAAATAAAATCCCGCAAAAATAGTTTTTTAGGATACACTTAAAAGAGGGGATGTTTTTCTTGCGAAATCCATAGTGTGGGGTGTCGTTAGATAGGTCTTTGAAAAAGATTGTGAGTTTGCTCAAACACCTCGGATCAAGGGATTTGTTTGTGAAATATTAAGCTATAAAGTGCAAATTTTGTTAGACTCATTAGTCAGGCTACCTAAACCACCCGTCAGGGCTGCGGGTCCCGTCGGGGCTGCGGGTTGTTCGAAAGAGATACCGCGCCCTCGGCACAAGGGCTTTGAAGGAACATTGGTGGTTTTTAGTCAAACCCGGGAAGGGTTTGACTAAAAACCACCAATGTTCTGCTCATCATAATGTTTTGCTCTGGGCAGAGCGGAAAGGAGTGACAGTCTTCTACTCTGTTTCAAATTTCATCAAGATCCGTTCGGCCGTTCTGACGGGGTTGATTAACAAAAACATCCATACATCTAACTTTAATTTTAGACATAGTCAGTGCTTTGCATTACCCGATTCTTATTTTCTAAAGCGTCAGTAAGTTATCGCAGGGCAATGATTTAATGTACTTTTGTCTAAGCGACGCATTTTAGTTTTCGACAACCACGCGAACGAAGTCGCGGGCACAGCTAGTTATAAATGTGACACATGAGACTAGGCTGAATAGCCTTCAACCTTTGTCAGTAAAAGTTTATAATGAAAAATAATAAACAGAAAGTCATCATGGCCTCTTGTAGAAAATACATCTTTTATTTATAAAAACCTGGTTAACACATGGTGTCAGGTGTGAATAAGATGGATGGAATAAAACCTCCATCAGGTCTCCAACTATCGGGAGATGGAGCAAACTTTAAACGCTTTGTGCAGCAGTTTAACTTGTATTTACAAGCTGTGAACTGTGACGATGTGGCTGAATCAAGAAAAATTGCATTGTTTTTGAATTGTGCTGGGGAAGATGCATTGGAAGTGTACAATACATTTAGCAAAGACAAAGTTAAAAAATTACAAGATCTGATCGATCAATTCAAGGAATACGCCGAACCACGAAAAAATTTGTTGTGGTTGTCTTTTAACTTGTTTACTATGAAACAACAAGATGGCGAAGTATTTGATCACTTTTATACCAAAGTTCTCACTCAAGCTAAAAAATGTGATCTTGGAGAGCTTGAGGATCGGTTGATCACTATGGTTATTGTTATTGGCATCAGGGACGCTAATGTTAAAGAAAGGCTCCTAAGAGAATCGGAGTTGAAGCTCACTGCAGCAATTGATATTTGCAGAGCAGCAGAATTAGGCAAAGAAAAAGTTCAGACATTACAAGGAAATAAAATGGAAGATCAAGTGAGCACCATAAGTCAGAAAGTGAAACCATACAACAAAGGGGTAAGGCCCAAAGAAAAATTAATAGACTGTAGCCGATGTGGGAAAAATCATGAGCTAAGGAACTGTCCAGCTTATGGCAGAAAATGTATGGGATGTGGATCTTACGGACATTTTGCTAATATGTGCAAAAGTAAGAATAAAAGTGAAAAACTCAGTGATAATAGGAAAAGTCGAGTAAATGTAATTCAAGAAAATACAGATGACAGTGAAGAAGACTTTACAGTTGGAAGTATTTTCACAGTGGATGGAATTAAACTCCAGTGGAATGAAAAAATAATAGTAAATGGTTATGAAGTAGAATTTAAATTAGACACTGGTGCTGATTGCAATACTCTGTCATTGGAATTGTTCAAGAAACTGAGGAAAGAAGAAAGTCTGTTAAAAACTGGGACAATTTTATTAGTGTACAATGGTCAACAAGTGGAAACCGCTGGGACAGCTGAACTAGACTGTATCATAAAAATGAAAAAACAAAAACTAAAGTTTACAGTAATAGACTTACCAGTTCAGCCAGTATTAGGACTGCCTGATTGTAACAGGCTTGAATTAATTAAGAGAGTGGATGTTGCACAATCAAGCTCAGAAAAAGAAAACTTTCTCAGAAAAAATAAAGAGGTGTTTACAGGATTGGGAAACATAGGAAAGTACAAGATTAAAGTAAAAGAGAGTGCTGAACCAGTAATCAAGCCGATCAGGAGGATCCCACAAGCATTAATAGGTAGACTGAAAGAAACTTTAAATAATTATGAAAAGAGAAATATTATTGAAAAAGTAACTTCCCCAACTGACTGGTGTAATAATTTGGTGATAGTAGAGAAACCCGACAAGTCACTTAGACTCTGTTTAGATCCACAAGATCTTAATAAAAATATTCTACGTGAAAATTACCCAATCGCCAGTCCAGAAGAAATTTACAATAGTTTGTCAGGTAAAGAAGTTTTCACAGTTCTTGATATGAAGGATGGTTTTTTTCAGATTGAACTTGATGATCCTCAAAAATTATGCACATTTGGAACTCCGTTTGGAAGATATGCATTTAAAAGAATGCCTTTTGGCATATCATCAGCACCTGAAGTGATGCAGCGCATAAATTGTTCAATTTTTGGGGATATTCAAGGAGTCTATGTATATTTTGATGACTTAATTATTGCAGGTAAAGACCAGTTAGAACATGATACAATACTTAGTAAAGTTATTCAGAGATCAAGAGAGTATAATGTAAAATTTAACAGTAAAAAGTTACAGTATAGACTTGATCATGTAAAATATATAGGGCTCATAATATCAAAAAATGGAATACAATTAGACTCTGAACATGTATCAGCCATTCTTCAATTAGATTCACCAAAAAATATCAAACAGCTTCAAAAGTTCCTTGGTATGTGTAATTACTTAAGTAAGTTTATACCTCACTATACAAAAACTACAATGCCCTTGAGACAGTTACTTAAAAAAGATACTTTGTGGGAATGGGATTCTTCTCAGCAAGAAGCATTTTTAGAACTGAAAAGAAAATTAAGTTGTACACCTACTTTGGCAATCCTGAGTGACAAGGGTACAGTTGTGCTGCAGACTGACAGTTCTAAATCTGGTATGGGTGCATGCCTGTTGCAAGATGGAAAACCAGTGTCATTTTACTCCAGAGTTTACACCGAGTGCCAAAGTAGGTGGGCACCTATAGAAAAAGAATTATTTGCCATTTGTGCTGCTATGGAAAAATATCATCAATTTGTGTATGGTAGAAGGATTGTTGTTGAGACAGACCACAAGCCATTAGTGGCAATAATGTCAAAGGACATTAACAAAATATCAGCCAGACTTCAAAGAATGGTCTTAAAATTGCTAAAATATGATTTTGAAATTCGCTATGTACCGGGTCCTAAAATGTTTATTGCTGATTATTTGTCAAGAAACTACTTGCTAAATAATGGGAAAAATGACTCAGATTTACAAGAGTTAGTTCATTCTTTTGATACTGAAGTTGTGTATGGAATTGAATCTGATTTAGCAATTACTGATGAAAAACTTAAAAAATTACAATTTGAAACTGGGTGTGACAATAATTTAATGCAAATTAAGACATGGTATTATAATGAGTGGCCATCCAATGATAAAAATATTTTGAATAAAGAGTTGAAAATATTGTACAAACTGAAAGATTTTTTAAACTTTAAAGATGATGTTTTATATTATAATAACCGGGTAGTGGTACCTTATTGTATGAGAAAAGAAATACTTACTATTTTACACACTGCTCATGCAGGTGTGGTCAAGTCCAAGAAAAGGGGCCGTAGGTCGTTATTTTGGCCAGGAATGTCCAAGGACATTGAAAATTTTGTTTTGTCATGTAAGGAATGTGAGAAATATAGGCCAAGTAACTGTAAAGAATTCCTCAGGAGTCATGATGTGCCAGATATTCCTTTTTATAAAGTAGGTATGGATATTTGTTCCTTTGCTGGCAAAGATTATCTAGTGGTTGTTGATTATTATTCAAAGTGGATTGAGTTGAAACAATTACAACAAAAAACAGCAAAAAATGTTATATTGAAATTAAAAATAATCTTTGCTACACATGGAATACCTAAGTATGCAGTTTGTGATAATAATCCATTTAACAGCTTTGAATTTAAACAGTTCTCAAGAGATGTTAATATGCAGTTGTTGTTTTCAAGCCCTCATCATCATCAGTCTAATGGCCTGGCAGAAAAGGCTGTAGGTATTGTTAAGAATTTAATGAAGAAATGCAGAGCAAATGATGAGAACTTGAATATGGCCTTGCTACACTATAGAACAACACCGCTTGCTGGGTTAGATTATAGCCCATCTGAACTTCTGATGTGCAGGCTATTAAGAACTAACTTACCTTGCACTTACACAGATCTTAAACCCAGACTGCCAATCAATATCAATGAAAAAATGCAAATAATGAAAGAAAAATCTAAAAGTAATTATAATAAAACAGCCAAAAATAGAGCTTCATATAATAATGGTCAGAGCGTGTTAATACAGAATGGGGATGATAAGGATTGGCAGCCGGGAAGGGTAGTAAGGAAGGATAGTCCTAGATCCTATATTGTTCAAAATGAAAAAGGTAATTGTGTTAGAAGAAATGAAAAGCATATGTTACTAAGTAGAAATAAGTTTAATGAGAGATCAGAGGTTGAGTTTGAAGCCCCAATTAATGTTAGACCGGTGATTGATTCAAATGATGGGGGGACTGTGCCTAGTCAGCACAGAGTGATAAGAGATGCTTGTGAAGCAGGCAGTTCATATGTTACTCGTAGTGGAAGGTCTGTGAAACCTCCTTCCCATTTAGTTGATTATGAGTGTTAAAGGGGGGGATGTGACATATGAGACTAGGCTGAATAGCCTTCAACCTTTGTCAGTAAAAGTTTATAATGAAAAATAATAAACAGAAAGTCATCATGGCCTCTTGTAGAAAATACATCTTTTATTTATAAAAACCTGGTTAACACAATAAATAATAGGTATAAACATCTAAAATTGAATGTCAACACAATAAGCACGTAAATTAAATGTCCAGGTCAGAATTGAAATTGAATGTCATAACGAATAGAAAATTGAAAGTTTATGTCATAATTAATTAAATTACTTATCATGTTAGTTTTTTACAAAAGTCCATAAATTCGTTAATGTCATAAAAACAATTACACAATAGCCAATTTGTCAGCTTTTTTTTAAACATGTTCATAGGAAGCTCCTTGAATGCGTTTGGCAACTTTTTATATACCTACCTGCATAGCAGTAATGTATACATTTTTTCTGAACAATTGTAATTTGCAATGAGGTATATTCAGTTCGTATTTATATTTATTTCGAGGCGCAGCTCGCTTGTTAGTTACCTCTGATTGCATACGGAAGTAATGCGGATTTTGTTTTACTAGCATACATAGTTCCCTGATATAAATGCAGGGTAACGGCAAAATGCGAAGTTTTTTAAACAAGGGGCGACAGCTGTCCAAAAACCAGACACCAGATATTGCCCTAACACATTTCTTCTGCACACGAAATGCTCTGATCATTTCAGTCGAATTACCCCACAGTATTATGCCATAGGAGAGCACGGAGGACACGTATCCGTGGTACGCAGTGACTGCTGCATCCACCGATACTGTTGCTCTAATTCGTTTTATTGCGTAAACGAATTTGTCCACCTTATCGCATACATCATTAATGTGTGCTTTCCAGTTACAGTTTTGATCTACTGTTATACCCAAAAATTTTGTTTGTTCTACTTGCGCTATGGTACTGTCTCCGTATTTAATGTCCAGATTCTTAAAATTAGACATAAAGGTTTGAAATTGAATTAATTTTGTTTTATTAATGTTAATTTTCAAATTGTTTTGTTCTAGCCAGCTAATTATGTTTCGGATTGCGTCATTAATTTCTTCCTCTAATTTATATTTGTCATTACATTTTATTATTAGTGTTAGTTCATATCAATGGCAGTCACGAGAATCAAACGCATCCCCATTTTCAACCTTATTTGTTTAGGCGATGAGTTAAACGCGCGCTCAAGGGCGCGGGCAGTTAATGTCGCCTTAACCCTTTTCTTGACAACGTATCTTGTAAGACACATCATTAAAAAAAAAACATAGCTCTTTTATAATTGCTGTAAAACAGAAAGTTTACTTATTTCTTTTTAAAGTATACGTTTCTGAAAGGACACATGTGACACAATGACTGTTTACGTCAACTGCTTTTTCAAAATTTATCAAAATGGTGAACGGTTGAGTGCAACTCCGCGGAAGAAGGTAAGAAATTATTAATTTAAAAAAAAAATCTTTTAAAATTGCGTGAGAAATTGGTGTTATACTATTTCATATGTTTCGACTTTTGCTGGAAATAAATTAAGCAGGAGAAATAATTACGCTTGGCTTCGCAAACTAACAAATAAAGTGAATGTATCCTACAGGATACGTTGCTAGGTGTACTAAGATTCTTTGTACAAGTTTAGTGTATCCTAAAGGATGCATTGCCAAGTGAGAGACATCATTTATATTATTTTTATAACTGTGTGAGGGAAAGGAAATTATATGCTTGGCATAAGTGTGCGAGTGGAATATTTTTTTCAGGCAGAGATGTAATCATTTTTTAACCAGAGCAAAAAGAATTTGTGCTCTAGCACCAAAACCACGTACAAGACGCTGTTACTCAGCCAGTCTTTGCTGCCTTCGCCTGTGCTGCCTTAACCTCAGCTGCATCCAGCTCGACTACCATTTACATCGGCGCAAAATGGCTCTCCTTCACAACTATCTTTGCCACCATCTCCATTAATTGCCTCTAACAGCCGACCAAGAAGACCCACAACATCCGGAAGGACTGCAAGATTAGTCAGAACCCGACGTATTTTTCAGTGGGCTAAGAATAAATTCAATCATTTCGCCCAGATAGCCAAAACTCCTTACAAGTATTTTACAAACTTTTTTACAGACAACATTTTTGATTACATTACCGAGCAATCAAAACTAACCGACCGTGTATGCAACACAACACTGCACCCAAAAGCACAATGACTGACGTTGCTCATAAATCCGCTAAGCTTATGTGGGACAAGACTGGGCAAGTCTGCCGCATTCCAAATGAGCTGTGGGTCAAAATAGCCACAATCTGGAGCCCTGACAGTCAGAAGGAGTCGCGGCAGACCTCATAGAAGATGGCGAGACGATCTGGACGACACCAACAACCATGGGATCCACATTAGCCTTAGATCGAAACAACTGAAGTCCTGGGGAGAGGCCTTTGCCCAGCAGTAGCATACAGGCTACCAGTATCAGTATCAAGTAGCACAGAGCTTCCTGAAAAAAGGCCGGGGAGATAAGGTCGACAACTGTGAAGTTTCAGGACCAACACTGTCGAAAATATTACAGGCACCTGTAGCACCACGACCTCCACCGGATGTAAGGTACGATCAGGTCGGCCATTTTTCAATGTGTGAAAGGGCAATATAGGTTTGTGTCAAGAGCCAAACTACGGTACGTGCCAAGTGTTCGTTACGCTTGTGTTTCAGGACTTTCAGGCCAGAAAGAAATTATTTTGTGAAATTCCACACTGATAAGTAATTATTTTAGCTTATATGCACCTCAAATGTTTCGGTAACTTATTTTTTTTCTTTTTGATTTAAATAATCTTTAAGTTAATTTTGGTTTTTAACTATATAATTGTTACTATATGCAAATTTTATACATATATTCATTAAGATAATTTTGTGTATTTTGTTCCCTCAAACCTGGCAACGTATCCTCAAAGATACTTACACATAAGGTCAAAGTTCTCTACTAAGCTGGCAATGTATCCTTAAAGATACATATAGAATCTCATTATCTGGTCATGTGTGATTTTTTCATATATTTTTCCCTAGATCCTAGGTTCATAATTAACATCATATTTGAAAATTATTCGAAAATATTTATTTTATTTTTTTGCCAAGAATAGGGTTAGATTACTATTCTAGTTTAATTTTAACGTTTAACTGCCGTACTTAGACATTATGTAATGATTACTTAAACCATCACTGTGGAAACATTTAACTGTGGAAACCTGTAATTGGCCTTCAAATGTTTATTGTCTAAGTAGGTAGGTACATTGTTTGTATTAGCTGTAAGTTTCCCAAAAAGAATAAAATAAAATAAATCACTTAGCTTTTGACACTTTTGTGATGGTTTTGTATGTCAAATCTTTACTGAGAGACGGCTTTAGTAATTATTAAATAATATCTCTGAGTACGGCAGTATATAAGTAAAAAATGTGAATATTTTATATTACCTGCAGCATTGCTAGTATTTGTTTCATCCTGAAAAGAACAGAAAATAAAATGTTAGTTAGAGACTTGTGATATCATTCAAAATAACAGTTTATTTGTGAATGTTTATGAAAGTATTTTTGGATTTTTGTCTGTCTGTTCGTTCTGGCATGGTGTATGTCATTTCCGAAATCAGTGGACCAATTTTGTCGGGAGTTTTACAGCTGATGTTACAAGGAGATATATATATTTTCTATCTAATAATAGGTCTTTACCTATGAAATTGCCGTATTGTTTGAAAAAATTTAAACGAATTTTTTTCATGTATTTTTTATTTGTATTAATCGAAGTAATCACCCATGCAATCAATGCATCTTTGCCAACGCAGTGGCATTTTATTGATGCCCTTCTTAAAGAAATCAGCTGGTCGGGAGGCAACAAATTCTTCAAAGGCATTTTGTACTGCCTCTCGGGTATTGAATTTTTTTCCCGCCAAGAAGTTATCCAAATTCTGGAAAAAGTAGTAGTCTGTAGGCACAAGGTCTGGTGAGTAGGGCGGATGACGGAGAGCTTCCAACCCCAGTTCTTGCAACTTGGAGACCGTCTGCTGTGCAGTATGAGGTCGCGCGTTGTCGTGCAGGAGCAGCGGAGACGAGCGATTGACCAATGCTGGTTGGAGATGTGCCAGCTTCTCCATCATTGTGTTCAGTTCTTCACAGTACACATCTGCAGTAATGCTCACCCCGTTTGGTAAGAAGCTGTGATGAATCACACCGGCGCTAGACCACCAAACAGTGACCATCACTTTTCTAGGGGTAAGTTTTCGTTTAGGGCATTGTTTAGGTGCTGAACCAGGATCCAACCAACTTGCTGAGCGCTTACGGTTATCGTACAGGATCCATTTTTCATCGCAGGTAACAATGCGGTTCAAAATTCCTTCATTTGTGTGTCTGTTGAGCAGTGCAAGGCGCGTCTCGACGCGTACTTCGCGCTGGCGATCATTGAGTCAAGCTTTTTTACCTTGCCAATTTGACGCAAATGGACCAATATTGTTTTGACGCTAACGTCGAAAGCTGCTGCTAATTCAGCCGTTGATTGTGATCATCAGCTTCTTTAACAAAAATTATTTTGATTTAAAATGGTCAGTACTGCAGAACGGCAATTTCATGTAAAGACCTAATATTAAAAGTGAAATATTCTAATTTATTTTCGTCTAAAATAAATGTGCGTACAGACCACTCAAGTGTAATGTACTGGCGCGACAAAACGACGCCGATACCACACACCATACTACGTAACATTATGTTTGACATGTTATGTCTGGGTGTAACTTATCTATAATATGTATGTATTTAGAAATATATAAGTATGTTTATCAGTTGTCTAGTACCCATAACACAAGCTCTGCTTAGCTTGGGACTAGATGGCGTTGTGTGATAGTTGTGGAATATTATTATATTATATAATATATTATATTATATTACGTATATCTATATATATATATTTATATATATATCTATATATACTTACGTCACAAAATAATATTATATAGGCGAAAGTTTGTGAGTGTGTATGTTTGTTACTGCTTCACGCAATAACTACTGAACGGATTTGGATAAAATTTGGTACACAGATAGTCTATAACCTGGATTAACACATAGGATTTTGGATGCAATCATTAAACGTCTCGAACAAACTAACCTGGAATAAAACCCTCTCATAATTAATTAAGGTGTTGTCCTTTTCATTCTCTATGGTAAACGACTTCTAGTTTCTTTTAAAACAAAGTATCCACGCGAATAAAAAAATATATCCAATATCCAGATTGGACATGAAGGGTTCCGTACCAAAACGGTATGTTTATACAATTTTTTATACGGGCCAATGAAACTTGACCTCTGGATTGTATAGGCGCTCATACGATTCAGGGACCAAATTATATTGGTTAATTGCTGTTTCCATCCAAGTTCAAAATGATTTTCCTAGAAAGTCCTTAGAAAGTTCTACTTTTCAGATTTTTTTCATATTTTCTAAACTTATGGTTCAAAAGTTAGAGGGGGGGGGGGGGGACCATTGTTTTTTACTTTTGGAGCGATTATTTCCGAAATTATTGACATTATCAAAAAATGATTTTAGTAAACCCCTATTCATTTTTAAATACCTTTCCAACAATATATCACACGTTAGGGTTGAAATTTAAAAAAAAAATCACTTCCCACTTTACATAATATATAATTATACCCTAATAAAACATTTTTTTCCAATTTTTATTTTACCACTTTGTCGGCGTGATTGATACACATATTGGTTGGACCAAATTTCGGCTTTCTAGTGCTAACGGTCACAGAGATTAAGCGAGGACGGACGGACGGACGGACGGACAGACAGACAGACATGGCGAAACTAAGGGTTCCTAGTTGACTACGGAACCCTAAAAAAGGTATACTGGTGTTTATTATGTACATTGTACACTACAGCTGTAATTTTCCAAAATAATTTAATACGTAGGTAAGCATTATGTGAACATGCTTTTTTATTTTATTTTACCCCAACCTAAAGCCATCACTTATAGAAAAATTGGTGTATTTTAACCGACTTCTAAAAAAAGAAGGAGGTTCTCAATTCGGATGTTTTTTTTTTTTTTTAATGTTTGTTCGGGCATAACTCCGTCACTTGCTAAACGATTTGAATTTTTTTTTTTTTTTGGCAATGGTATACTATAAATGGTTGGGACCATTTGGGAAGTATACCCTTGCCAAAAAAAAAAGATTTTTTATCGAAATCGGACAAGCGGTTTTTGAAAAATCAACAAAACTCAAAAAAAATACTACATTGTCCACATTATGACCCATGAACATGTGAACCACTAAAAAGTGAAAAATAAAAACTTTTTAACAAAAAATAAAACCGACTTCAAAAAAAAAACACAAAAAAGTCAAAAATTAATCAGTTTCTGAAGTCGGTGGCAAAAATGAAATCAAACAAACAAAAGTCACCGACTTCAAAAACTGATTAATTTTTGACTTTTTTGTGTTTTTTTTAAGTCGGTTTTATTTTTTGTTAAAAAGTTTTTTTATACAAAGAATAAAAAGAATTATCAAAAGAAGCAAATCATAATTGTTTTAACAGCTCCTAATAGATACCGGACTGTTTGTATTTCGTGCGTGCGACAGAGATAACGCTCTACGAAGCCGAAATTAGCCGATTGTCGCTTTGGTCGATGTGCAATATTTATCGCCGGGTACTGTAAATTAACAACCAATAGATCACCTGCATATAGGACAATTTTTTTTCTTATTCTTCCAAACTGGTAAACAGTATTTGCAGAAAGTAGGGGGAAGTCCCCTAAGCCCGTCCGGGTCCTAAAGCCGGACAGACATTGAATCAGTGCGAAGAAGCACGCTAATTTGTTGCTTGTGTCGCGGTTAGGAAGCTTCTCCCAAGTGAAGAGCAGGGGGGGAGTGCCAAAAGTGTATAATAGAGTCGTATGGAAGAAGAGATACTGCGCCGTACCTAAATAAAGTCGGATACGGGCAGGAGAATGATAAATGATTAATGCTTTAATTACTTACAAAGCAGTTTTTTGTCAGAAGGTTTATCTATCTATATACAGGGTGGGCCAAGAATTCGTAAACATTTAAATCTATCACACCATGCAAACAAAAGCCGCGCGGAGCGCGGGGAGAGGTATGTCACTAGCGCCGTTTCTCGGAAATTTAGTCGCAATTTTCAGTATAGTATAATGTACTCTGTGGTCGCAATAGATCGCTTCACGGACCCGCAACGCGCTTACTGTGTGAAACAATTTTATTTAAACAACAGTTCGCTGATTACTGTGAGACGCTTATTTCGCGTTGAATATGGTCTAGGTACACAACGTAAGTCAGTGTTCGAGTGCTCCTTTAATAAAGAAATGGGTGAAGAAGTTCGAAGAGACGGGATCTACACTAAAAATTAAACAAACCGGCGGCCCACGGATTTCTCGGAGCGAAGAGAATGTGCAGCAAGTTTCCGCTTCTGTTCGACGTGATTCAGTTGATTTATCGACGCGCTAACGTTCGGCTGAATTAGGATTATCCCGCACATCATTACGCCGTATTTTGAAATTAGATTTGAAATTACATCCATACAAGATCCAGATAGTGCAAGAACTAAAACCTAATGATTTAAATTTGCGCAAGTCCTATGCCGAAACAATGGTAGCTCGATTCGGTAAATTTGACGACCTCTTATTTTCTGACGAAGCCCATTTCCACCTCAACGGACATGTAAAAAAAAAGAGTCGTGTCTACATCAATAAACCAAACACACTTCGTCAACATAAAGAAAAAATCAGCGAAGAGATGTCGGCGATCTCGCGGTCTCTTTGCAGACGAGTATTCGAAAACTTCGGTACTCACTTAGAAGAGTGCAAAAATCGAAACGGTGGTCATTTAGATGCAATAATTAAAAAAAAAAAAATTCAACTAATTAGCTTTCTCGTAAATAAACAATTTTTAAAATATGTTAAAAGATTTTTTAATACTATTATTTCAAATGTTAACTAATTCATGGCCCACCCTGTATATAAAAGGAGAACTGACTGGGTGACATATCAACGTACAGCCGAAACTACTGGGGCTAGGAATGTGAAATTTTGCACACGGCTTCCTATTATAATGTAGGGGAGCACTAAGAAGGGGTTTTTGGAAATTTAACCTTTAAGGGGGTGAAAAGGGGGATGAAAGTTTGTATGGAAAATCGTCACTTTTGTAGTTGAACCGACATCCACGCGGGCGAAGCCGTGGGCAAAGTGCTAGTTTCGTATAATATGTAAAATATACAAAAACAAAACGCTGAATAGCTGATTCTGAAGGTTACTCACATATTCTACTCGGGTTCTCCTTGTGCTCTTTTCTATGTTTCTTTGAAGCCTGCGCACTGCAAATTTAATTTATTTATTGCAGATAATAAAAATCCATAATCTATCTATACATATAAAAAAATGGTAGGAAAGTCAAAACTGTACATTGAATATTTTGTTGTCCGGGATAAACTCAAAAAGTACTGCTTGGATTTACTTCAAATTTGGCACGAATATTATTAAGAAGTCGGGTCAACACATAGGCTACATATTATCACGCTATCACCTACGGGGAACGAGCAGTGAACCTTTATTTCTTCAACGCATTCTGTAACAACGTGTAATTTATCGACGCATATTTGAATGTTGTTATTATGTTAATAACCATGCTATAAGCTAGCTTCACACTATAAAAATCACGCAATATAAGTAACTTAGGCCGATAAACATAATTATAATTAAATGAATAATTTAAAGCAGCGTCATATCTATGAAATTTCAAAAACATCAAGTCGGAATAACATGTGTAAGCCCTTTTTACCCGACTGCCGCGAAGCCCAAAAGGAGGGTTATTGGATATAAATAATTTAAATTTGGCGAGGTTAATAGTTGTTCTTAAAAGTCATAGATGAGCATTTCAGAGATGAACAAGACAATAAAAAAAATGTGTTATGTAAGTTTTAAGCCGCTTCATCTATGTCTTATAAAGTTCATCGAGTTTGTCTGTATGTAATAACAAACAGAACTCAAAAAGAACTGCATAGATTTATAACAAAATTTAAACTCGAAAACAGCACGCTATTGCTGTAAGAATTTGAGCTAAATAACGAAGAAAGAGGAAAACTAAGCATGCCATATATATCTTAAAGATAAGACAGATTTGCTACGAGCTTTGAGGCCTACTACTGGAGATGAAGTTGAAGTGATGATTGACTGATGAACGCGTGCTGAACACCTGCCTCAGTTCACTTCAAGACGTAGTCATTTCTATCCACGGCAATCCACTGGTCAAGACAATTTACGATTCGGGCGAAATTACCACCATACGAAATGACCATGTCGCTTTGTTCTCTTTAGAGAAAAAGCTTTATGACACTGTCCATGAAAGCGTTGGGCAAAACCAGGGTGAAATGTTTTTTATTGTGATATTATTATTGTTATTTTTTTTTTTTTCTTTTTATTGTGGCAGCCCCAACAATATCCTAAACGCATTGTTATACTGGACACGCAGAGCACTGTACGGCAATGTAAAATTAGTCCATATGCTGCACGTGTAGAAGGTCTGACAGTATGCCTTGAATAATGTTATCTTTACTTGATTAGTGCAACGTGCAAACCTACGAGCCAAGATGGACAGCGCCCTGCGCTATCTCGATGTCCTCATTGTCAAACAGGTCTTCGGTGGCCCAGTGACCCAGTGACAGTGACTTAAAGGCACTTACCCTTTTTTTTCTCCACCTTCAATTTATTCTCGGGCTCGGCGATCTGTTAGTTAAAATGAAGTGTTACTTTAATAACTTAACAAAGAAGTGGTAGGTCAATAATCTCATGGAAAATAAGTGTTTCCTCAAGAGAAGTTAAAATAGTAAGATAATTTACCCTTGTTTCCAGGAGTTTTGTTCGTGCCCTTCTTTGGGCTTCAATCATTTTGATTATAATGGCCTCCTTGCGCTGCACCTGAATGGGGAAGACACAAGGGTCAGAATATTCGTATCAAATATTATTATTTACCCGACCATTTTGAATGCTTTTTTCTAGCCTTAGTTGGGCTTCGAAGCACTGAGCTATCGCGAGCTCTTTCCTCCTTAACTGAATTCAACAAACAAACAAAAGTTATATGTAGGGTGCTAATACTGCTAATTAAACCGGCTTCTTTTTAATAGCATTATTTGCATGTAAAAATCTAACTTGCCTTCTAAATTATTAATGCCCGGTTTCTGAGGCACTTTATCTGTGGTTTATCCATTCAAATGTACGCATATGAATAGATAAACCACAGATAAAGTGCCTCAGAAACCGGGCATTAGTCAGCCACAATTTACGAGCATCTAAATAATACTATCTTAGCCACAAGTTATCTTTTTTAAAGCCACTCTAAATACAACTCAGCTTCGTGATTATTTTTTAGCATCTAAATTTGTAACATGGATTCAAACAGTAAACTTCTAAAATATTAATCTAAGGCATCAAAAAAATATTCTATTAGCTTCTAATTTATTAATTCAGTACGTTTAAATTATAACTCATGCCACATTATAGACCTCGGAATCCAGGACCGGTCAATGAATTTTCATAAAAACTTTTTCTGTCATTTTGCGTTTCTGACCATTTGAGAAAAAAATCTCACACTTGACGATTTGCGTTTCTGTCATTTTGCGTTTCTGACGTTCTGCGCCTAAACCATTTTAGCTAGTGTTGGGCAATGTTGGGCTTGGGTTGCCCATGAATTTGATAAAGTTGCTACTAAAAATCTTTCCTTTGAACATATTATTTTATTATGAACTATTTATTTATTACTACTACTACTTTTACTATTTTTTTATTTATTTTTTTCTTACCTTTGAACATATTATTTTATTATGAACTATTTATTTATTACTACTACTACTTTTACTATTTTTTTATTTATTTTTTTTTTTTATATATATTTATTATTTTTTTTTTTTTATTTATTTTTTTTTTTTTTTTTTTTTTTTTTTTTTTTTTTTTTTTTTTTTTTTTATTTTCACTTAGTACAGGCATCTTACATTATTATACCTATATTTTTAGTTTTAACATTCATATTGTATTTTTAGCTTTTTAGGTTTTTGAATAAAGATTTATTATTATTATTATTATTATTTGTATACAAGTAAGTAAATAAATGAAGTAATTTTGGATGATATTTGCTAGAGTAAAAGATATTATTTTAAAGAAAGTCTAATTCTCTGTAAATACTATCACCGTCGATTATTATTTACTACCAATGGTTCAATACATTAATTGCTGGTAACACTAAGAATCTGAACAGAGTATGAGAGCTAAGGATGCAGAACAGCTACAATGAAATGTGAATTTCTGCAAATTATTTTTATTTTCATTTATTCCAACAAGTGTGTAAGTATGTCTACAATGAAATGTGAATTTCTGCAAATTATTTTTATTTTCATTTATTCCAACAAGTGTGTAAGTATGTCATTGAATAAAAAAAAATAATCAAAGGGGAAGATAATCGATGGCTGGGGTTCAGTATGTTTCTTTGATTTTAAATATTTTTCAGCTGTGTCCATTTTATACATGTACATCTTTATGCAAAACACAATAGTATAGCTGCATTTGACACTGTTCCTGAGGGCTCATGATGAAATGAAAAGTAGCTAGAAAAAGTAGCTAAAAAGTTTAGCTACAAGTTTCATTAATTGTAGCTGGTTTGGCTTGGCATTTTGGCTTTGGTTGTTCTCTAGCTATAAGCTAGATATTGCTAAGTTGGCATCACTGCATGCCCGTTTGCGCGGCATTTTTAAACAATTATTTTTAAAACATGATTTTGAGTACCTACATAAACGCTTTATTTAAATAAAATTATATTTTTTAGAGGAATAAGTATCCACGAAGACTAAAATAAAATACTTTCTGAAAATTTGTCCGATCCCCTATTCTTTAGATTAGGGTATATTTAGTCTTCAGTATTATTTTAAGCAGAAAATACACATGCATTTTGGAAAAAAATAGCAAACACATTGAACTCATCGGCTAGTCTACGGCGCTGGAATAAAATTTAGGTGGACTCTCCGGGCGAGTCGGTGGCGCTGAACGTGTTATAAGATTGATTTGGTAAGTCTTGTATATTTCCAAAAGAGTGGCCCATGTCGACTTAGACTCTAAACAGCTACACTGTAACCTCAGACTGTAAGCAATTATATTTCAGTTCATCCTTCATGAAATTGTAATCGGACTTCACTATATACAGGGCCCTGAAGATAAATAGAAGTAGAATACAAACCATTTCCTTCAACTCTCCATGCTGAAACTTCTCCCATTCGGAAAGAATTTCATTTGGATCCATATCTACACAGTGCACAGAACTCTTAGATCACAGAACAGAAAGATTCTATCCACTGAACCGTCAAACGAAATCGAACACGATATTCAAACTTCAAATTCTTATTATAAATTAATCATAAACAAAAAAGTGCTGCCAACATTTATGAGGCCTGAGCATTGAGGTATAATATACGTACCTCAGGTACGTACGTAGTACATTATACCCCCATTATATGGGCCTGAGATCCGCTGAATTTTTTTAGAACTGGCTGTTGAATCCGCAACCGTTCTCCAACGACCGATTCGCCACTGGACTGTTCGTCAACAGGGCGATTCATTTATTTCCGTTTCGCCAGCAGAATCTTTCATCTATGGACATTTCATCCAAAGACCGATTCGCCACTGGACTGTTCGTCAACAGGACTTACAGGACGATTTATTTATTCCCGTTTCGCCAGCAGAATCTTTCATCTATGGACATTAAAAAATACGGAAATCACGAGTAATGTTTTAAAATCAGAATAGTAATACCAGCTGTTTGTGTTTTCAGACCGTAATGCCGAGGACGTGGAGTCTACGCCTGAGCTGCCAGACACAGTGATGTGCCATCTGGCGAGATGATGCCAGAACCTGTGTCAAGCACCTCCAGTGCTGCCGAAGCCCTGCAACCTGAGATATAGGAGTACGAGGACGTCCTCCGGTCAGGAGAGGCCGTGTTAGCAGAAAAGACACCGTCACGACGATGCGTGAAGAGGAACGCACACTCCAGCCACCACGCGGCTATATAAACCGCTGCACGACGCATTTCGTCCCTTTTCTCCATCGAGTCAACAAGCTACGAGGAATCTGTTAAATTGAATTGTTTAAAATATAAAACCGTTGGTTGATAGTTGTTTTCTTTCTTCGTTGCTTGTTGTTGTTGTTTTGTTATCTTATTTTGTTGTCTATACTTATTAAATAAGTAAGAAAGACCAATTTAATCACTAGACTTTTTTTTTTTGTTGGGTGGAAAATCATCGAATGACCCCCCCCGCTCTTGGGCAGAGCGAAGGGGAGTGTCAGACTTCTACTGACTAAAAACCGAACCCATGTTCCTTCTTTGCCCTTGCGCCGAGGCCGCGGTATCTCTTTCGGACAACTCGCAGTCCTGACGGGAACGTGGGTAACCTCTGCCTAATCTGTCAAGGATTAGTCGTGATGTTAATGTGTGGTATTGTCCCATTTTTGGACATAGGCCTACCTCAATTCCTTCTATAAACTTTTCCAGTGCCTCCTACCCTCTTGGTACGCGTCCAGCCACCTTTTTCTATCCGTCCGTCTTCCGGCAACCATCGTGTGGAGGCTTTTGCCCAGCGGTCATCATGCATGCGGCTGACGTGACCAATCTTCCTTCCTTCCAAAGTCCACTATGCTCGTTCTGGAACGCACGGCGGTATTTCGAACCCTTAGTATTCTACATTAGTTTAACCTTTTGAGCGCCACATTCACGTATAGACGATAAGCCGAACAAGCCAAATAGTACCTAAAGTCGACAGTTCACTATACTTGACTGTGGCGGTCAAAAGGTTTAATGAAGGTCACACCAAAGAAACGGATGGATGGACTGTGTCTGATGACATGACGATAAAAAGAGATGTATTGAAGAAGACATGCTGCGGAGACCTCAAATTAATTTATTAGAATAAAGGCGGGAGAATGATGAAATGAGTTAAATTAAATTCACTTTTCTTAAAAAAACATTTATTTACATCTTAAAACATAACTTATTGAATTAAAAAACATTTACAAGTATTTCATTCAGTAAGGTCATCAATAATGTCTTGCCAACTTATAAATTAAATTGTGCACTGTTTATGTCAATAGGCTCTCCCCTTATTACATGGAACTTGAATGGCAGAATGCGGGTGTAGTCACGAGATATAATATGTAAACACATGGCAAAAACCAAACGCGAATTTCTCGTAAAATAACCTTTTTCCCTTTTAGCCATTAGAAGTGTAACACTCCCTTCCGCATCCGCCCAGAGCGGGAGTCGTTTGATGATACACAAAGGTTATACTGGTAATCTATGGCTACTATACACGTCTGCCTAGCTCTTTTGGTAAATCGAGCGTGATGTTCTTAATAGTCAGCAGCAGTGTTAGCCAAATAGTCTCTTCTGCCGATGTTGGACGCTTGCTTGTTTTGTACAGCTTCCAGTTTTGGACATTCTGTGAAGAGAAAATTATTTTATTAATATTTTGTACTAGCTGTTGCCAGCGGCTTCACCCGCTACAACTCGAAAATTATCCCACTGGAAGATAAAATCGGGATAAAAACTATCTTATGTGTCAATCCAGGTTATAAACTATATGTGTACCAAATTTTATCCAAATCCGTTCAGTAGTTTATGCGTGAAGAAGTAACAAACATACACACTCACACACTAACTTTCGCCTTTTTATATTAGTGTGATAGTGTGTTATAAGAGGAAGTTTGAAAGTGGCGCCAGTTACAGAAAAGTTAAAAGCGAATCCACTATCATGGTATGGGCATGTGATGAGGAGGGATGAATCGCATGTCACTAAAAAGTTATGAATATAAATGTGGATGGATGGAGAGGGAGAGGAAGACCAAAGAAAAGATGGATGGAGTGTGTGAGGAGTGATATGAAGGAAAAAAGAGGAATGGAAGAAGGGAACGTGTTGCGCCGACCCCTAATAACTCACTCTCACTCCATTTTAAATCCCTGTCGTATGATGAGACCGAGCAACTTTTAATGTCATAAACACAGAACATAAAATACAGTAGAAGTAGCATGTGGGCGGGGCGCGCGTACCCCGAGCTTTGCGCTGTTCCGCAATTTGTTTCTCCCACACACAGTGCCGGATTAAGCAAGCGCGGGGCCCGTAGCTAATTCTATCGAGGGGCCCTTGATCTGCCAGAGAGAGATTCATTTCCCCCCATGTTGCAAAGGGACAACAACCTTCCCACACTGAAGACCTACCCATCTTCCAAGGAGACAAATATGAAAAAGGAAGTATTAGCGAGCGAAGCGAGCTCGAAAATTGTACTAATTGTCTGACGTGGAGTGTCTTTGACGGAAAAGGAGTAATGTTTCAGTTTTGTGGCATCAAGTTAATTCAATATACCACATTAGGTCATGTAAGTTTCACTCAAATAAAATTACAACCAGGTGGTGGTTGGATACGCGGGGCCCCAGTTTGCGCGGGGCCCGTAGCAATTGCTACTTTTGCTATATGGTTAATCCGGCACTGCCCACACACACGCCACGCACATCAGTCTAGATCGAAGCGTCACAGTAACAATAACTTAGAAAAAAATACTAAAATGCCTTATTGTGCTGTTCTAGAGTGTAAAAACGATAGCAGAACCAAAAATGTTTCAAATGGTGGTATATCATACCATCGATAAGTCTTAATTTACTTTATTTCGATTAAAATTTGAAAAACATTATTTTATTAAACAAGACAAGTACAAATAGACTTTATTGTTTATTGTTTATTGTTTATTCCAAATAAGCACATGTCACAGTTCGCTACTTAATTAGAGATTGACGTTATCGATAATGAGTTATCGATATTTTAAAATTACAATGTTCTATGATGTATTGGCGAAAAATTAACCCTGTGTGCGATTTTTTTATGATTATGTATTAGTAATAGGTAGTACATATTTCCATTAATAGTTCAAACCTTTTTTTTAATTTTCCTTATCCAGGTTTGAAATAACTTTAAAATAACGTTAAGGGGAATCTATTCGTAATATTCAAATTGAGAAAAGGTTTATCGACCTTAGGTCATTCCTAAGTCTCGAACCTATAAAAAAGTGGGTTTCCGGCGAAATCGCAGGGTTCCCATGTCAATAGAAAGTAGATACTAGGTACCCGTAGTAACAAATCGTGTAGTTTAGCTATGATAATTATGAATATTTCTATCAAGTAGTTTAATTTTCGAAATCAATCAGTAGTTTATCATGACAATTTTAACATAACAATAAATTCTTAATTATTCTTTCTAAAAATAATAAGCATTATTATAAATTTATAACACTTGATTTCAAACTTAAGTAATTACATACTTGATAAATGAAATTTAAAAATATTTATCGACTCTTTTAGTTTATTTGAAAATAAAACGCAATGTCGATAAGTATGGCAACGGCAGTGGTACAACCCTAGAAAAGGACGAATAGCACACAAATAGTAATGAGCTCGTTACGGAAATATCAATCTTATTTTAAATGACATAATGGTTTATTAAATGCATTTAATGTAGTGACATCTGTTGACTGGCCTGTTGGTCTAGCGGTTAGTGACCCTAACTGCTATGCCGGAGGTCGTGGGTTCGATTCCCACCCAGGACAAATGTTTGTGTGATGAGCACGATCATTTGTTCTGTGTCTGGGTGTAATTTATCTATAATATGTATGTATTTAGAAATATATAAGTATGTTTATCAGTTGTCTAGTACCCATAACACAAGCTCTGCTTAGCTTGGGACTAGATGGCGTTGTGTGATAGTTGTGGAATATTATTATTATATTATTATTATTATCTAGCGGCGAGTAGCAGAACTTGGTCGTGAAACTATTCCGTATGAGCTAATACGTAAACAGACTAGATAATAAAAAACTCTATCGGCATATGATTATGGTTTATTTTCAAATAAACGAAGACTAATATATTACTTACTTTCATTCAATATTAAATTACCAATCACACCACGGTTTTCTTAGTGTTACGAAATACAATTAACCTGTTTATGTGTTAGTTTGGGTACGCTGGTTCCGATACTAATAAAGCGCTATGCGATTTCTACTGTTTTTAGGGTTCCGTAGTCAACTAGGAACCCTTATAGTTTCGCCATGTCTGTCTGTCCGTCTGTCCGTCTGTCCGTCCTCGCTTAATCTCTGTGACCGTTAGCACTAGAAAGCTGAAATTTGGTACCAATATGTGTATCAATCACGCCGACAAAGTGGTAAAATAAAAATTGGATAAAAATGTTTTATTAGGGTAGCCCCCCTATATGTAAAGTGGGAAGTGATTTTTTTTTTAATTTAAACCCTAACGTGTGATATATTGTTGGAAAGGTATTTAAAAATGAATAGGGGTTTACTAAAATCATTTTTTGATACTGTCAATAGTTTTGGAAATAATCGCTCCAAAAGAAAAAAAACAATGTGTCCCCCCCCCTCTAACTTTTGAACCATAAGTTTAGAAAATATGAAAAAAATCTAAAAAGTAGAACTTTATAAGGACTTTCTAGGAAAATCATTTTGAACTTAACTGGAAACAACAGATGGAAACAGCAGTTGACCAATATAATTTGGTCCCTGAATCGTATGAGCGCCTATACAATCCAGAGGTCAAGTTTCATTGGCCGTAGAAGAAATTGTATAAATTATAGCATACCGTTTTGGTACGGAACCCTTCATGTGCGAGTCCGACTCGCACTTGGCCAGTTTTTTATGTTCTGTGGTCATAAATGCGGTACACACACACATACACACACGCACCATAACACACCTCATCCCTACCTCCACTTTGCATATAAATAAACTCAACCATATAGTGTACATTAAATTATATTGCCTGTTTTTCTCATTAATTTTTATATTTTCGTTTTAATTTTACTTCTTTTAGGTTAATTTGGAACAATGTCTAGATGTGTATTTAATTTTCTATTTTGAATTGGGCGTTGATAGCTGCGCCACAGTATTTTACTTTTGTAGCTATCTTCGTTTGTCCTTTGTATCCTGTACTTTTAAGTTGTTTCAAATAAAAAAAATATTATTATTTATTTATTATTTTTTCCTATCTTGAGCTGTTCTCATCCAGTAGTTTGCGAATTTTACAAGTTCGTCTGCCCATCTTTCCAGGGTTCTGCCTCTTTTCCTTTTTCCGGGAGGGCCAGCCCATGTAGTAATTTTTCTAGTGCATCTCTCTTATGTGCAATGTGATTTTTATGCAAAAATGATCGAGTATGTAGGTATATGTGTTTACCTGTAATCCTGTGTCCCAAACCACCGCAATACGAACAGCCCTGCCCTTCCGTTACCGGGATATCCGGTTCACCGATCATGTCTAACAGGAATGAAGGTACCTGAAACATTAATGTAAAATAAATATATTAGTAGGTAGTTTTTACATGTTGTAATATTTACTTGAGCCCGCAATCTGTCGGGACTACTCGGGACTGCGAATTGTTCGAAAGAGATACCGCAGCCCCAGAACACAAAGGGCTAAGAAGGTCCATGGGTAGATTTTTAGTCAGTAGAAGTCTGACACTCCTTCCCGCTCCGGCCAAAGCGGGAGGAGTCATTTGATGATTTCTAACAGCAAAATAACGGATATCGTATTACCCAATTCTAATTGTGTTGTAGAAGTCAGATAGGCAGTCGCTCCATGTAAAATACTGGTACTCAACTGCATCTGGTCAGACTCAATAATTTTTTTTTCTCCATTTTACACAGTGGACCGATGACCTAGTGAAGGTTGCGGGAATCCGCTAGATGCGAGAAACTTGGGGAAGGCCTAAGTCCAGCAGTGGAAGTCTGTCAGCTGAAATGACAATGTTGGTTTCCCTACCTTCTGCTGCGCCTCTCTCAGTAGATGCGCCAGGTCTCTCAGCACACTATCATCAGCAGCCCTGCCCAGCAGTGTGGTAGCTACTCCTTCGATGATGATGATGATGCTGGTTTCCCTACCTTCTGCTGCGCCTCTCTCAGTAGATGCGCCAGGTCTCTCAGCACGCTATCATCAGCAGCCCTGCCCAGCAGTGTGGTAGCTACTCCTTCGATGATGATGATGATGCTGGTTTCCCTACCTTCTGCTGCGCCTCTCTCAGTAGATGCGCCAGGTCTCTCAGCACACTATCATCAGCAGCCCTGCCCAGCAGTGTGGTAGCTACTCCTTCGATGATGATGATGATGCTGGTTTCCCTACCTTCTGCTGCGCCTCTCTCAGTAGATGCGCCAGGTCTCTCAGGACGCTATCATCAGCAGCCCTGCCCAGCAGTGTGGTAGCTACTCCTTCGATGATGATGATGATGCTGGTTTCCCTACCTTCTGCTGCGCCTCTCTCAGTAGATGCGCCAGGTCTCTCAGCACGCTATCATCAGCAGCCCTGCCCAGCAGTGTGGTAGCTACTCCTTCGATGATGATGATGATGCTGGTTTCCCTACCTTCTGCTGCGCCTCTCTCAGTAGATGCGCCAGGTCTCTCAGCACGCTATCATCAGCAGCCCTGCCCAGCAGTGTGGTAGCTACTCCTTCGATGATGATGATGATGCTGGTTTCCCTACCTTCTGCTGCGCCTCTCTCAGTAGATGCGCCAGGTCTCTCAGCACGCTATCATCAGCAGCCCTGCCCAGCAGTGTGGTAGCTACTCCTTCGATGATGATGATGATGCTGGTTTCCCTACCTTCTGCTGCGCCTCTCTCAGTAGATGCGCCAGGTCTCTCAGCACGCTATCATCAGCAGCCCTGCCCAGCAGTGTGGTAGCTACTCCTTCGATGATGATGATGATGCTGGTTTCCCTACCTTCTGCTGCGCCTCTCTCAGTAGATGCGCCAGGTCTCTCAGCACGCTATCATCAGCAGCCCTGCCCAGCAGTGTGGTAGCTACTCCTTCGATGATGATGATGATGCTGGTTTCCCTACCTTCTGCTGCGCCTCTCTCAGTAGATGCGCCAGGTCTCTCAGCACGCTATCATCAGCAGCCCTGCCCAGCAGTGTGGTAGCTACTCCTTCGATGATGATGATGATGCTGGTTTCCCTACCTTCTGCTGCGCCTCTCTCAGTAGATGCGCCAGGTCTCTCAGGACGCTATCATCAGCAGCCCTGCCCAGCAGTGTGGTAGCTACTCCTTCGATGATGATGATGATGCTGGTTTCCCTACCTTCTGCTGCGCCTCTCTCAGTAGATGCGCCAGGTCTCTCAGGACGCTATCATCAGCAGCCCTGCCCAGCAGTGTGGTAGCTACTCCTTCGATGATGATGATGATGCTGGTTTCCCTACCTTCTGCTGCGCCTCTCTCAGTAGATGCGCCAGGTCTCTCAGGACGCTATCATCAGCAGCCCTGCCCAGCAGTGTGGTAGCTACTCCTTCGATGATGATGATGATGCTGGTTTCCCTACCTTCTGCTGCGCCTCTCTCAGTAGATGCGCCAGGTCTCTCAGCACGCTATCATCAGCAGCCCTGCCCAGCAGTGTGGTAGCTACTCCTTCGATGATGATGATGATGCTGGTTTCCCTACCTTCTGCTGCGCCTCTCTCAGTAGATGCGCCAGGTCTCTCAGCACGCTATCATCAGCAGCCCTGCCCAGCAGTGTGGTAGCTACTCCTTCGATGATGATGATGATGCTGGTTTCCCTACCTTCTGCTGCGCCTCTCTCAGTAGATGCGCCAGGTCTCTCAGCACGCTATCATCAGCAGCCCTGCCCAGCAGTGTGGTAGCTACTCCTTCGATGATGATGATGATGCTGGTTTCCCTACCTTCTGCTGCGCCTCTCTCAGTAGATGCGCCAGGTCTCTCAGCACGCTATCATCAGCAGCCCTGCCCAGCAGTGTGGTAGCTACTCCTTCGATGATGATGATGATGCTGGTTTCCCTACCTTCTGCTGCGCCTCTCTCAGTAGATGCGCCAGGTCTCTCAGCACGCTATCATCAGCAGCCCTGCCCAGCAGTGTGGTAGCTACTCCTTCGATGATGATGATGATGCTGGTTTCCCTACCTTCTGCTGCGCCTCTCTCAGTAGATGCGCCAGGTCTCTCAGCACGCTATCATCAGCAGCCCTGCCCAGCAGTGTGGTAGCTACTCCTTCGATGATGATGATGATGCTGGTTTCCCTACCTTCTGCTGCGCCTCTCTCAGTAGATGCGCCAGGTCTCTCAGCACGCTATCATCAGCAGCCCTGCCCAGCAGTGTGGTAGCTACTCCTTCGATGATGATGATGATGCTGGTTTCCCTACCTTCTGCTGCGCCTCTCTCAGTAGATGCGCCAGGTCTCTCAGCACACTATCATCAGCAGCCCTGCCCAGCAGTGTGGTAGCTACTCCTTCGATGATGATGATGATGCTGGTTTCCCTACCTTCTGCTGCGCCTCTCTCAGTAGATGCGCCAGGTCTCTCAGCACACTATCATCAGCAGCCCTGCCCAGCAGTGTGGTAGCTACTCCTTCGCCCCCCGCGCGACCGGTACGTCCAATACGATGGACGTAGTTCTCTATATCTTCTGGCATGTCGTAGTTTATTACGTGTTGAATATTTGCGAAGTCAAGACCTGGAAACGGTAAAATTATGTCAAGATTTTTGCCAAAAGTCGTTTTCCGTCAGGTGTGGTTGAGGTCAAAAGAAAGTATTTTTAACCGACTTCTAAAAAAAGAAGGAGAGGTCTCAATTCGGATGTGTTTCATTCTCAATGTTTGTTCGGGCATAACTCCGTCACTTGCTAACCGATTTGAAAAATTATTTTTTTGTTGGAAAGGGTATACTTCCCAAATGGTCCCATAATTTTTTTATCGAAATCGGAGAAGCGGTTTTTGAAAACTCGACAAAACTCAATAAAAAACTACATTGTCCACATTATGACCCATGAACATGTGAACCACTAAAAAAAAAGTGCAAAATAAAAAGTAAAAAAATTTAAAAAGTATTTTTTTGTAAAATAACATGTGAAAAATAATTTAAAGGGTCTATTGTGATTTTTTTTTTATGTTACATCCACGTTAATATTGTTACTGTATTATTCTGAAGACTAGCTTGTGCCGGCGGCTTCGCCCGCGTGGAGTTCGATAATTGTCCCACGGGATCATACTACAGCGATAAGAAGTATCCTATGTGTTAATCCAGGTTATAAACTATCTGTGTATCCACATCCGTTCAGTAGTTCTTGCGTTAAATAGTAAAAAATATAAAGAAATACCAAATTAAGTAGCAAATTAAGTATATTTCTGCCCATACCTTTGCTGGCTACATCAGTAGCGACTAGTACGTCTTTCTCTCCTCTCCTGAAAGCCTCCACGGCGCGAGATCTCTCCTCCTGGTCCTTGCCACCGTGGATGGCAACAGCTTCTACACCTGGAATAAAATTATGAATAGTTATTTTAAAATTACTATTAATACATAGAAAATCTGTTTGGTTAGCGCAAATAAGATGCGTCTTATTGCCATTCGTTTCCTAGTTCCTTTTTTGGCAATCATCGTTTATTTTCAGAAATACAAACGAGTAATCTATACTAGCTAATATTATAAAGCTGAAGAGTTTGTTTGTTTGTTTGAACGCGGTAAACTCAGGAACTACTGGTTGGAATTGAAAAATTATTTTTGTGTTGGAAAGTCCATTTATCGAGGAAGGCTTTAAGCTATATAACATCAAGCTACGGCTAATAGGAGCGGAGCGTAAATGAAAAATGTTACAAGAACGGGAAAAGGTATTTCCTTTTTGAGAGCTTCCGCTGCGTGCGCTGCGAAAACGGTTTAAGTTACGCAAATATCATGTATGAAGGAATTGTTCCTCTTTAAAAGTTGTTCGATTTATCGTGAAAGGTTAAAAGCTATATTTATGTGACGCAGACGAAGTTGCGTGGGTCAGCTAGTAATTTATAAACATAATAAAAGTGTCTGTTGGTAATATCAAAATAACGAAACGTAGACGTTGCGTTGTAGTGACTTCCACTAGGTGGACCGTGCACCTGGTGAAGGTTGCAGGTATCCGCTGGATGAGAGACGCACGGGACCGCGAGATGTGGCGACACTTGGGGGATGTCCAGCAAGGGATGTCTTTTGGCTGAAATGTCGACCAATATCGACCTGGAAGTCTTTAAATAGACTCTGGACGAAAATTGGTCGCAGTAAGGAAACCTGCTGAGGTGGATATTCATAAATGACTCTGCCCTGGAGTGTAATTGTGGTGCTGTTCCTCAAACAATGGGGCACTTAATATTGTGTCCTGTTGCTTGTTCACTATAAGAATTAATGGATGGATGATATCGAAAGCGCCAGACTCGTAGCTAATGCCCGGTTTCTGAGGCACTTTATCTGTGGTTTAATAGCTATTTATTCACCAAGGGGAGTAAGGCACAGATTACTAATCGAGGGTGCATTTGAGGCCCGACGCGAAGCGGAGGGCCGTGAACCACACGAGTTTAGTAATCTGTACTTACCCTCGAGTGAAATATACTGCTTTATACTACACTTAGCTTGTTTTTCACTTTTCCACTGCATAAATATTTCATATTCCTTCATATATTTCATCTTGGATTTTCCAGGCAAGAGATTACTAACAACGTCTTTAGCATCTGCTATTATGTCAGGTGGAGTTGTTGTTAATAAATTGCTATCATTGTCACTTGAATCACTCATTTCAACTTGTGATTTACACCGCCAAACTTTAAAATTTACCAAGAAAATTGTTTCTACAAAATACGTCAACCAACAATAAGTTCTTTTTTTTCTTTAAATTTTAGCGTGTCAAACAATTTTCACGCCAAAAGACGTTAAGCCGCGTCCCCACTAGCCACACAGAGCAGCACGGCTCGCCTTCGCGTGCCGTGCGGCTCTGTGTGGGGACGCGGCTTTAGAGAAGGTAAAAAACGCCCCGTTTCGCAGGTTCCAACTTATTCGCGTGTTAAAGCGAGAGAGTGTTATAAATCTCTCGTTCTATCACATAGAGGTTTGAAGTTTTCCGGCCCTACCGGAATGTAGAATGTATGCTACCTGCTTTAAAAGTTCTAGTGGCCAGTACTTTTTATGGTAAAATTAAATCGTTTGATTACCAACGTCATCAAGTCTTTAAAAAAAAAACAAAACGCGTTAGTAATGAACCCATTATTACCCTGATTTTCAGGGCAGTAATGAAATTCCATACAATATAACTGCCTAGATTTTTGAGAAGGTTTAATGAACAGCTTTCAACCCGTATAGTGGGGTAGTATTGGTACACTTACCAAGCAAGTGTAGTATAAAATAAATAAAGTGCCTCAGAAACCGGGCATTAGTGCTGTAGATTGCCATCGACACGCTAAGAAGAATGATTTTCAACTAACCTTTCAACAACAGATACTCATGTATAGCATCGACATCCTGCTTCCTCTCAGCGAACACCAGCACAGGAGGAGGTGTCTTCTGAAGACATTGCAGCAGATGTACTGTCCTGGCTTCTGCTTTCACCGGCTCCAACTCCTGGCGAACGTTGAGGGAGGCGGCGCCTGCGCGGCCTACGTTTACTGTCACTGGCTTTACTAGGGCTGACCTGGTGGTGGTAGTGGAAAGCTAGTTCATTATATACCTAAGGTCCCATTAAAATAGGTGGACAAACTTCAGAAAACATTCAGACCACCAAAATAAGGACGATGGTAAAAATAATAATAAGAAAAACGCATTTAAGTACCTACTCATAGAGGATGAGTTTGTTCTAGAGTGCCGGCAATTTATTATTTTAAGTAAAAAAAAACAGTTTATTTAATGTTTTTTTTTTGTCTAGATAATATGTTTGGTTAGACCTACTGAACGCTGTGTTAAAATTTGTCCACCTATTTTAATGGCACCTTATAGTCATATAGTCAAAACAGGTTTATGTTTCAATTATTCTCCCGTTTCATTTATTTAGATACCAGTTTTTTGTTCTGTTCTGTCTTGCACTTTTCACCATTTTTATTTATTTTATTTCTAAGTTTTCTTATTTGTATTATTATTATACATCTATTTCATATATCTAAGTATCTACTCAGACACATACACACTTATAGACAAGGGACTAAAACTGTTTTACGTTCGTTACGTCACCATCTCAGGGCCAGTTGAAAACCAGCGTCGGGCACTAGTTGCTCGGCCATTTGCTGAACTGGTCCTATTTGGCGCAGCCGTGAGATGCACTCTTTTTTTTTGTGTTTGTTCATTTTATTTTTTGTTGTGTGCACTTGTGGCATATTGTGCTAAATAAATATGTTTTCTTTCTTTCTTTCTTTATATACAGCAGTGGCCCAGTGGTGGTCACTTACGAGCAGTAAATCGTGATGTCGAACTCAAGCAGGCGTATTACTTTGTGTAATTTATTTCATCACCGCTGCTCTCAAAACGTGTGTGGCGACTAGCGACATCTATCGCAACACCTGCGTACTAACAACGATTGACAGAAATCCTACATCGCGCTATCAACTTTATCCGCGACATAAGCCTATATAGGAGTTCCCGACTTACAACTGTCGGGCAGTTAGCGCCGGACACAACACCCGTCCGCGAGGAGGATCCTCCCTTTTCTATGGGGGATGAGGAGCTTTACACCCTGTTCCTCTACCCCCCAAACTGGTGACCTCGAGCATGAACGTCAGCGCAGCCTTCGTGCAAGCACTTCATACGTCGTCATTGCTAAATAAAAGACGTGTGTTCGAACCGAGCGTATATTAGAACTGGCTTGACGGTACAAGTGCGCGCTTACTTATAATTACCCACGTATACAACACCTTCACCCTTAATTTCTACAATACTTATTACTAGCACAATACTAATTACTAAAACTTACTTACTATTGACAAACTTACTGTTACAAATAATCGACAATTATTCAAAAAAACAACAATTTTCTAAGCCTAATTAAATATAACTTATAATTTATTTCCTTATCTACTTGTAACGGTCCTCGATACCATATCGTCTCACTGGTTTACGTACACGCTGAACATTAGGCGGTTCATTAGGTACATTATTGTTCGAGCCATGATTATCTATTTCCTGCACATTGGGCACGCTAGTCGTTTTTAGTGGGGTTGCTGTTAATACAATGTCCGTATCGTCGGTGGGTTGTGGTGATGCGCCCTCGGCTGCCATTGGCGCGAGCGGGCTCGGGCCCTCAACCGGCGCCGACGTACCGGCCTGTTGGTCGTTGTCTACTGGGAAAATTAGCGAAGGGCGGAACCGTTTTGCAGGTCTTTCGCGTACAGGGTGACTGTCACCGTTGTTACGTGTTAATCTTACTATCTTAGTTACGTCTGACACTCTAAGCTTTAGTTGGTCGACATGTCTGTGTTCTACGGTTCCATTGATAGATCTAACTTTGTAATCCGTACTACCTGTCCTCTCTATAACTGTCCCCGCCGTCCACTTATCATAACCCCGATAGTCTCTAAACCAGACCTCGTCCCCTGATGTAAATTGTCTAACCGATCCCCCAGCTGACTTTTCTACCTGCTTCTGGCGAGCCTTTACTAATTCTTTCTGATCTGGTTTTAAGCAATCTAGACGCATGCGCAAATTGCGCCCTATGCACATCTTCGCCGGACTCGCGCCGGTTGTGTAGTGTGGTGTATTTCTGTAAGCTAGTAGGAATCTACACAAGGAAGCGTGTATGTCGGTTTTGGACTTAATTGCCTTTTTTATATTGCGTTTACATATTTTAACGGCGTTTTCCGCCGCCCCATTCGAAGCCGGGTGATAAGGGGCTGAAAATATTTGTTCAATTCCATTTGTGCTTAAAAATTGTTTGAACTCAGTACTGAAAAATGGTGGACCGTTGTCACTGACCACTTGTTTCGGCAGACCGAATCTAGCCCACATTTCCCGCAATTCTTTTATTACAGCTTTTGCTGTAGTGCTACTCATTTTAATTGCCTCTATCCACTTTGAATGAGCGTCCACTACAATGAGATAAGTTAGGCCCGCTATGGGGCCCAAAAAATCAATGTGTATTCTGGTCCACGGTCGGTCCGGCCATGGCCAGGGGCGCGGTGCATGCGCCGGAGGGGCGTCAGCTACCGCGGCACATATGGTGCAGGCACGACACGCTGCTTCTACTGCCTCGTCTATGCCCGGCCACCACACATAGCTCCGGGCCAACGCCTTTGTTTTCACTACCCCCATATGGCCTTCATGAAGCTCCGTAATTACCTTACCTCTGCACGAGTTTGGAATAATGACCCTATGTCCCCACATTACACAACCTAATTCTAAGTATAACTCATTTTTTCTATTAACATATGGTTTTAGTTCTCTCATTTCAACATCGTCCGGCCATCCGTCATTAATATATCTAGCTACTCTGTTTAATATACTATCCGAAGCTGTTTCTTTTTTTAATTTATGTGAGTCTAAGAGTAACGCTTCCGCAGCGAAATGCAAATATGTTTGTTCTGGGGTGTCTAATTCCTCTTTACAAACCCCCTCCTTGTGCTTACTAATCAACCTAGACAACACATCCGCTGTGTTCTTGTCCGTGCGAATATACTCTATATGGAAGTCATAAGCCGATAATTTGATAGCCCATCTCTGTAGTCTACTAGCCGCCGTGTTGGGAATACCGGCATGCGGTCCAAAGATTGTTACCAGCGGTTTATGGTCCGTACGTAAAGTGAATTTTCTCCCAAAAAAATATTGGTGAAATTTGTCCATTGCAAATATTATCGCGAGAGCTTCTTTATGAATCTGACTATAGTGTTGCTCGGCTGTGGTGAGCGCGCGCGACGCGTACGCCACCACTCGCTCGCCGTCGGCCCCGCCGGGCGCGCGCTGCGCCAGCACCGCGCCTAGCCCCCGCGAGCTCGCGTCGCATGTTACTATGCTCTCTAACGACATATCGAAATGTGTCAAAACTTCCGTACTACACAGAAGCTTTTTAATTATATTAAAAACCTTCGTATGTGACATTGTCCATTTCCAGTGTCTTCCCTTTTTGAGTAAGTCGTAAAGAGGGTTAATATGAGAGTTTAGATTTTTAATAAATTTCCCATAGAAATTAACCATGCCCAAAAATGATTTTAATTCCGATATATTAGTTGGGTGAGGCATATCTAATATTGGCTTTAACTTTTCCGGATTTACTCGTACTCCTTTTTTATTTATTATGAACCCTAAATATTTCACTTGGTCAGCTATAAACTCAAATTTTTCTTTTTTAATTTTTAAGCCGTTCGTTTCCAAAATACGAAATACTTGTTCTACACTTTTTAAATGTGAATCCAGCGATTTACTTTTTATTAAAATGTCATCGTAAAATACTATTACGTCAGGGACATTTATAAAGAGATTTGTCATTAATTTTTGAAATATTCCAGGACTAGAAGAGAGACCATACACTAATCGGTTGTATTTAAACAGTCCTCTATGCGTGTTAATGACAGTGTAGTTTCTAGACGTTTCATTTAAAACTAACTGATTATAAGCTTGTGATAGGTCGAGCTTGGTAAAATAATGATTGCCACTCAATCCACTAAATAAATCTTCTACCTTTGGAACCGGATACCTATCAACCAACAAAGCTTTGTTAAGTGTCACCTTGTAATCCGCGCACAGTCGTATTCCGCCGTCCGCCTTCCTCGCTATGACCAACGGCGTGGCCCAGTCGGACCGGTCAACGGGCTCGATGACGCCGGCACGCAGCATTGCGTCCAACTCCGCATCTACGCGCGGGCACAGCGCGTACGGAACCGGGCGCGCGCGGCAGTAAATCGGCTGCGTCCCGGGCCGCACGTATAGCTTGACCTCTTCCCCCGTATACTTGCCCAATGTGCCGTCAAATAGTTTCTCATGCCTGGAGATGAAATCATTTAGCAAGTTATTTTTACTTGTTATTATATTATGAATTTCTGTACACTTACTTAACTTAGGTATTTCTATACACAATTCAGACAAACACTGTCTCCCTAATAGACTAGTACTACCCTTATTTATTACATATAAATCTAACTTTTTCACCATGTCTTTATACTCAACATTTATTTCCAAGTACCCTATCGGATAAACAGCTGATCCATCGTAAAACTTTAACTTTAATTTACACGTTTCCAGAGGTATATCTTTAAACAATTTAGTATATGTTGAGTAGCTTATGCAAGATAGTGCCGACCCTGTATCGACTTCCATTTTTAATGGTTTATTGTTAATATTAACTGTCATACACACCGGTCTATACTTCGCTAAAGACATCTGGTACATTGCCTCCTCGTCATCACCCGACGCTTCCCGTTCCTCCTCGGAGCTGTCATCCGCTGCTGGTTCGCGTAGCCAGTGCGCTGCGCCGGCAGCGTCGCAGGTCGCGTTGGCGGCGTTTCCTCGGTCGCGTGTACCGCGTGGCGCCGCCTCCGCGCCCCTGCGTCGCTTCCCGCCGTCCTCCGCCGCGCCGCCGTGGCCGCTCGGACCGTGCGCGCGACCTCTGCGTGACCTTCCTCGCGTGCCGTTGGAGTTTGAATGAGCCGATGTCGTACGGCGTTCGAGTTCCTTCTTCATACATACTCTTCGTAAATGGCCAATTTTTCCACAGTAGCTGCATTCAAAATCCTTGTACCTGCAGTTTTGCGGGCTATGTCCCTTGCCACCGCACGCTGAACAATTTCTGATTGTTAACTGGTGCATCTTCTCGCTGAGTTCCCGGTCCGGAACTTGTTCCCGCGAGCCCTCGACAGCTCCAGCGTCCCGCTCGGCTGCCTCCAGGGTATTGGCTAACTGTAGTGCTTTATTGTAGTCTAGATTATTTTCTGCGAATAACCTCTGCCGAATAAAATCGCTCCGCAGGCCGCACACAAATTGATCCCGTAGGTTTTCTTCTAAGTTCGTTTTGAACTCACAGTACCTAGCCATCTTTTTCAAGTCAGCCACGTAGTCCGCTATCAATTCGCCTGCCACTTGCCGCCTTTGACGAAATCTATATCTCTCCGCCAAGATTGAAGGTGTCGGTTGCAGATGTGCACGCAGTAAATCCACCGCGACCGTATACGATAAGCTTGATGGCTTACTTGGACTCGCTAATGTCGACAACAATTCGTAAGCCTGTTCCCCGATTATCGCTATTAATGTTGGTAACTTTAATTCGTCCGTTATCTTATTAACCACGAAGTACATTTCTAGCCGCTCCACATAAGCTGACCAGTTACCGGTTTTCACATCAAAGTCTTTGATTTTTCCCACAGACATTGTCACGATTGTCCACGATTACACCACTTATTTACTTTTCTGCACCGAACAGTTTTTTTTTAATCCTCGTCGCCACTGCTAAATAAAAGACGTGTGTTCGAACCGAGCGTATATTAGAACTGGCTTGACGGTACAAGTGCGCGCTTACTTATAATTACCCACGTATACAACAGTCATCACTTCCCCTTCGCCTTCGAGCAGCGAGTCATACCGTCAGCCAGCAGCCACGGCTTCATGGGGTATCCTGTCCACCAGCATGCAGCGGAAGCGCATTCCTGGACATCTCCCCCAGCCTCATCAGCGACTTTGGCACAGCACACTGCACTTCGGCCGGTCAGCAAGAGACGCACTTCTCTCCTGGTCGACGCAGCAGCCAGCCACTACGCAGCACTGCACACTCCGACTCACTGGAGCATACGCAGCATCACGGCAAGCACTGCATCACTCCGACTCACTGGAGTTAATATGCAGCATCACCCCGACTCACTGGGGCATCACCGCAGACAGTTCCGACTCACCGTGAACTATGCGGCATCCGGTTCCGACTCACTGGAACCCTCCACTGACTGACAAGCGCCAAGACTTAACCTGCTTTCGACCTCCGGTCTCGGAGGGGAGTGATGTGGCGACTAGCGACATCTATCGCAACACCTGCGTACTAACAACGATTGACAGAAATCCTACATCGCGATATCAACTTTTTCCGCGACATAAGCCTATAGAGGAGTTCCCGACATACAACTGTCGGGCAGTTAGCCCGCCGGACACAACACCCGTCCGGTCGGAGGATCCTCCCTTTTCTATGGGGGATGAGGAGCTTAACACGTCGGGGTCACCAGTTTGGGGGGGGGTATGAGGAACAGGGTGTAAAGCTCCTCATCCCCCATAGAAAAGGGAGGATCCTCCTCGCGGACGGGTGTTGTGTCCGGCGGGCTAACTGCCCGACAGTTGTATGTCGGGAACTCCTCTATAGGCTTATGTCGCGGATAAAGTTGATAGCGCGATGTAGGATTTCTGTCAATCGTTGTTAGTACGCAGGTGTTGCGATAGATGTCGCTAGTCGCCACATCGTCATCACAGTCGTGGAAGGAAACATTGTGAGGAAGCCGGCATGTCTTAGAATCAACAATTCGAAGACATGTGATATCCACCAAACCGCTCTGGGCTCATGTGGTGGATTATAGCCCATTCCCTCTCCTAGAGAGGAGGCCTGAGTCCCTGCAGTGGGAACATTATAGGCTGATGATGATGATAATGATTCTATGGCCTGGTGCTTATAAGCGCAACTAATGAGCACGAGGTTCTGGGTGCGATTCCCAGTGAAGTGTCTCGAAAGTCTGACAACAAGTCTTACTTCGTGGTACCTAGCAACTGGGTTATGGAGGTCCATAGCCGTTCCATCTATACAAATAAATAAAATTTAAGTCATCATCAGCCTATAATGTTCCCACTGCAGGGACTCAGGCCTCTCTAGGAGAGGGATGGGCTATAATCCACCACGCGGGCCCAGTGCGGATTGGCAGATGTCACATGTCTTCGAATTTTTTGGTTCTAAGACATGCCGGTTTCCTCACGATGTTTTCCTTCACCGTTTTGAGAGCAGCGGTGATGAAATAAATTACACAAAGTAATGCGCCTGCCTGGGTTCGAACCCACGACCTACTGTTCGTAAGTCGGGGCCGACACCACTGGGCCACCGCTGCTCTCAAAATTTAAGTGTCTGTTTGTAATATCAAAATAAGTGAAGGTAGTGTGCAGTCACTCGACGGGGTCCAAGAGGGTTACTGCCTTCCAGAGCTGCAGGACTGTTGAAAGAGATCGCCTCGGAACACAAAGGGGTCGGGCTGTGCATGATGAAGGGACTTGTGAATGATATCATTACCTGGCAAAATTCTGAATCTTCCTCGGCATAGTAGCACTAAACAACAACGTCTGTCGTTGTCCAGCGAAGTAAGAGAAGATGGTCCTCACGTCCTCCTCGAAACCCATGTCTATCATGCGGTCAGCCTCGTCCATGCAGAGGTAGCGGCAGACGTTGAGACGGACCTAGAGGAAAAGGTTCGCTGGTCATTCTTGTAGCTGCCACTGTTTCTCTGAATTATTATTTATGTTTTAATCGTTTTTTTTGACTTGACACTTTAATCGTGCGTGCACATCTTGTTAGATTGTTCTCACATAATATACCATCTCAACACGAATGATGTTACCAAGGTTTTGTAACAATATGATGATTTAAAACAGTGTCCATGGAGTTTCTTGCCCGTTCGTCTCCATAGAGTTCTACGCTAGGGAATGGGCAACTACAGTCTATTCACATTATGAGTTGCTAGTGAAGGAAAACATCGCGAACAACGAAACATGGCTGAGAAGTATTCATCGAGAGCATGTAAAGCCAAGTCAGAGGCTCATGGGCGGCAAATAAATTACTATTATGTATAGTAGGTAATTTCCAAGTTTGTTTGTTATTTGCTTTCTCCGTCCAATCTGTTAAGAATTAGTCCAGATCGTCACGCCAGCGTTTCTTGGGCCTGCCTCGGTTACGACGGCCGTCTTCAGGCACCCACTGAGTGACTATCTTTGCCCATCTGTTCGGCTTCATCCTGGAAACGTGACCCAGTCCCACTTTAACTTGGCAGATTTAAGGCCAACATCGGCGATGCCTGTCTTAGACCGTATTAAGGTGTTGCGCATTCGATCGGAGAGTCTAACCTTCAGAATGCTACGTTCCATCGCTCTTTGGCAAACGTTGAGTTTGGACTTCTGAGTTTCAGTCAAAGACCAAGTCTGAGCGCCATAGGTTAGGATAGGCAGGATACACAATATGTCGACCAGCTTGCGTTTCAATGAAATAGGAAGGTCGCCCTTCATAAATCCCTTCATGGACCAGTAGCTCCTCCAGGCATTTTCGACTCGACGGTCGATCTCTTTGTCCTGCCTGCTGTTGAAGGAAACTAACTGGCCCAGATAGATATATTCGTCGACATAGTGTATTTCCTGCCCATCAACCTCGACCCTATATTTAGCGGCATTGCTCATGACTTTAGTCTTTGACCAATTCATCGTCAGTCCAACCTCAAGGCTTGCAGTGCTCAGGTCTTGGAGCATTTTTTCTAGTTCAAGTTGACTTGCTTGTTAAAGATATTCAGTACATCTACCACCATCGTGTCAAAATTGAAGATCCACGAAAGAGCAACTCAATAGTACAATGCCAGCGCTGCCAGCAGTATGGTCACACCAAAAACAACTGCATGAGGCCTTACAGATGTGTGAAATGTGGGGAAAGTCATAGGACCTCAGACTGCCCTAAAAAAGACAGAAATAGTCCCGCGAAATGTGCCCTCTGCTCCTGTGACCATCCTGCAAACTATAAAGGTTGTCAGGTGTACAAAGAAATACTTGTCAGAAAACAGAATCCTAAAAAGCCAGCACCCAGGACATATAAAAACCGAACCACCTCCACACAACCAACAGACGTCAGTTCCGAACCAAATATCCATCCCAGACCTGACAAAGGACTTAGACCGGAAACAACATACTCAGACGTAACAGCTGGACGTAGTAGGTATCTCCAGGACCAAAACAGTGAAAATAGAAGTAACAATCAACAAAGCACTTTCCTTGAACAGCTCCTTATCAAACAAAATGAAAAAATTGACCAACTCCTTCAACAAATAGGCTCCTTACTGGGAGTACTAACAACTGTCGTTTCCAAGCTGGTACCATAAATGACTCTTCTAAGAATCGCAACTTGGAACATTAATGGCCTTGCTCCAAATATACAGGAACTAGAGTCGTTAATTATAGCAAACAAACTGGACGCAGTTCTAATTTCGGAATCTCACGCAACCGTAAGAAGCTCCTTCCGTATGAAAGGATATAATATATATAGCACTCCGCACCCCGACGGCCGAGCGCACGCTGGTGCAGCCGTTGTTATAAGAGAAAGTCTCAAACATTCACCATTGGCACCATTTTCGGCAGCGCATCTCCAGGCCACCTCTGTCTTGCTTGAGGATCAAGCTGGTCCTATCACCCTTTCTGCCATATACTGCCCACCTAGACACCGAATCTCTGCTGACATGTACAGCACTTATTTCAAGACTCTAGGCCCAAGATTCGTGGCAGGTGGCGATTGGAACGCCAAACACACCTATTGGGGCTCCCGCTGTACCAGTACCAGGGGCCGGGAACTGAAAAAATGTGTTGACATCAATCACCTCAAACCGATTTCGACAGGTGAACCTACTTATTGGCCCAGCGATCCGCGTAAATTGCCGGATCTTCTAGACTTTTTTATTACTAAGGGCATGAACTTCTTACATGCTACTGTGGAATCGAGTTTGGATGGATCTTCGGACCACACACCAGCCATCTTAATACTTAGTATTAGTGCACTGTCTAGAGGCAAGACTGAAACCTTGACAAGTCGAAGGACGGATTGGGAGGGATTCCGAAGCTTCCTTGAGGACAATATGAACTTAGCTGTACCTCTAAAAACATCCGAGGACATAGATCACGCCTGCAAAGATTTGACTAACCTTATCCAGGTAGCGGCGTGGACTAACACTCCGTCACAAGACAGAATAATTGGTATTCCCTCAAACCCTTTAGATATAAAGGAAAAGATTCTGGACAAACGTAAATTACGGAGGATCTGGCACCTATCGCGCTGTCCCTTGGACAAAAGCAGGTTGAATAAAGCAGCGAAAGAACTTAAGGCTACTATTAAAAAGTCAGTCAATGATATGGTTCAAGCTAAACTTCAACTGCTGTCTCCAAGTTGCACGGATGAATATTCTCTCTGGAAAGCTACACAAGGCCTCAATAAACCTCAACAATCCTTTCCTCCAATCAGAACACAAAACTCATGGGCCAGGACTGATGAGGAAAAGGCAGAAGTTTTTGCGAAGCACCTATCTGATGTCTTTAAACCTAATCAGAGCTCAGATGATGATTCAGACTTAAATGATATACTCGCACAAGACTATCAAATGAGCCTACCAATCAAGCCTACCTCACCAAGAGAAATTGCGAGGGAAATAAAACTAATGGAAGCAGGAAAAGCGCCAGGATTTGATTTGATTACCCCCGCAATCTTAAAGAATCTGCCGCGGAAGTGCATCACCTTCTTAGCCAGTCTTTTTAACGCTATCTTCAGGGTCTCTCACTTCCCAGCACTATGGAAAGTGTCTCAAGTAGTCATGGTTCACAAACCGGGTAAACCTGAACACGAAGCTTGCTACTATAGACCCATTAGCCTTACGCCTGCCCTCTCTAAATTGTGGGAAAGAATTTTTCTAACCAGAGTGCAATCGGCCATGGATAACTCAGCTATCTTACCATCTCATCAGTTTGGGTTCCGTAAGTCTCACTCCACCATTGAGCAAGTCCACAGAGTATACCATACTGTGAGACAATGCTTCGAGCGAAAGGAATACTGCTCGGCGGCTTTCCTTGATGTGCAGCAAGCCTTTGATCGCGTCTGGCACAAAGGACTGCTGGTAAAAGTCAAAGAAAGACTACCACATTCGATGTTTCCCCTTATCGAATCTTATCTTTCTGGAAGATCATTTCAAGTTAAACAAGGAGAAGCACGATCAAATTTCTACGGAGTTCAGGCTGGAGTACCCCAAGGTTCAGTCCTTGGCCCAGTGCTGTATAACATCTTCACCTCGGATTTACCTGTATGTGACAGCATCACTATTGCAACCTACGCTGATGATATAGCATATCTATCGGTCGAAGATGATCCAGCAATCGCTAGCAGCAAACTTCAACGTCAGTTAGACGACACGCAAAAATGGCTCAATAGGTGGCGAATACGTGTTAGCCCAGCCAAATCTCATCACATTACTTTTGCTCTGAGGAATGGAAACTGCCCCTCCGTTAAACTAGGGAATGATGCCCTCCCACATTACGACTGTGTGAAGTACCTTGGCTTTCATCTTGACAGGCTTGACTTGGAAGCACCACATCAAGCAAAAAAGAGAACAGCTCAACCACAAGTTTCGCTCTCTGTACTGGCTGATGGGGAGGAACTCGGTTCTGTCTGTGGACAACAAACTCTTGCTATACAACTCAGTTCTTAAACCAATCTGGACGTATGGAATCCAGATCTGGGGAGTTGCAAGTAAAAGCAACATACTCTGCCTACAGAGGGCGCAAAATAGCATTCTAAGGGCAATCAGTAATGCTCCTTGGTTCACTAAAAATGATGAGGTGCACGACCATCTCAAAATCTCAACAGTTGCATCAGAAATTGACAAGCATAAGAAACTGCACAAAGAGCGTCTATCTCATCATCCAAACCCACTCATCGCCGAGTTGCTGAATACGTCATCTGTGGTCAGAAGGTTGAAAAGAGACCACATACTCTGATTGGGAGGTGCAGCGCTGGTTGCTCCACCATAAAGCCGTACACTCTCGCAACTAACTTGCTTATGGTCTGGCGACCGATCGCAAATGGAGAAGAAGGAAAGAAAAAAAAAAAAAAAAAAAAAGTTGACTTGCTTCTGACGCAAACAAAACAACATCGTCTGCGAAGCGAAGGTTCGATAACATTTTATCTCCGATCGAAATACCTTGAGTTGTCCACCGGTCTGCAAGTTTCCTAAAGACCTCCTCGAGAGTGCTGGTAAAGAGTTTGGGAGAGAGCGGATCACCTTGTTTAATAAGAAAAAAAAATTAAAGCCATGGGGGAGGCCTTTGCCCAGCAGTGGGACAGCGTGGGCTGATAAAAAAAAAAATAGTAGGTAATTTATTTGCCGCCCATGAGCCTCCTTCCTTCTTCTGTTCTCCTGGTAGTTTGTGGGACCTTACTACCTATCCTTATTTTCTCACTTGTATCCGTATAGTTCTACTATTCAGTTCAACTAGTAGGACTAAACGGAGAAAAAAATCCATTTAGTTCTACTATCTGCTGTATGAATTTTAATTGAACTAAACGGACAAAAAAGTTCTTTTAGTACTACTAATTTCCATTGTATTAGAACTATACGGATACAATGAGTTGTACTACGGAGAAGTAAATTTACCCATGGTTCAACTGGGTTCAACTGGTTGTTCTATGGGGAAATATCTTTACCAATGGTTCAATTACAGTGAGTTGTTCTTTCCTTGGTCCAACTAGTTGTACTTCTGGGAATTGAATGTATGATCTATGGAACAACTACTGGTAATAAACAGGAAAAGGTTATCTAATAATGCTGAAGTGCAATGCAATTACTACCTCCTCTTTTAACCAAAATTATAATACGACCGTCTCGCGACAGTATCCTTTATGGGCGGCATGGGCACCGGGCCGTAGGCCGACGAAGGAGGCCGGCGGAGGCCCGGCACTTCGGGGACAGAAGACAATAGTGTTATGTAATATGCGAGCGAAGCGAGCGCGCGTCATGGAGTACAACATGCGTTGCATGTATGTTTGTTTTACACGATCATCCTATCCCCGTGGTCCAACCAGTTGGACATAATTCCGGAAATTAGTAGTACTAAAAGAACTTTTTTGTCCGTTTAGTTCAATTAAAATTCATACAGCAGATAGTAGAACTAAATGGATTTTTTTCTCCGTTTAGTCCTACTAGTTGAACTGAACAGTAGAACTATACGGATACAATGATTTTCTCAAACAAAATAAAATGTAACCGAACTGTTGCAACTAAAGAGTGGCAGTAGTTCGGTGCTATATTTCAACCGCACTAACAACCGAACTAGTGCCACTAGACCGTTGGTGTCCCTTCCACTCTATTTGTCTTGTGAGGCCAAAATACCCATAATTATCTGAACATGCATGGTATTGTAACAATAAAAATATAATCTCATTTCTGTAGGACCCTCTACCAAAAACTTAATTTCTATATTTTAACATAGAAATTAGGTTTCACTCACCATCTTCTTATCAAGCATGTCCATGAGTCGTCCAGGAGTGGCTACCATGATATGCACCCCTCTTTGGACCACCTCCATACATTCTGATACCGCCACACCTAAACAATTTATTTATTTATTAAAAATCCCTTAAAACTATCATTATAGTCCACTTAACAAAGGAGGTGTAGAGTGAATGAGCTGGAACCTAAGCAATTTCTTCAGAAATGTGTTCAGGATGCTCAGAGGGTAAACGTACTAAAAGTCCCCGCCTCTAGGGGGGGAGCCGGAGCGGGGGGAGGGGGTTAATGTTCCCACTTTAGAGTTTTTCGCTAATATCTTTAAAACGGTGCGTCGTAGAGAAAAAGTGTCTTCTACGTAATGAAAGCTTATAAAATTTACTACAACTGTTGTCCTAGTCACTTTTTCGAAATCCCAATCAGTTTTCCAGTATCACGCTCCGAAATAGTAACATATGTTTTTCAGCGTGACGGGCATTACCTGATGTTGAAAACTATAAATTAGATATTTTCTTTCTATATCTCCGATACCCACTGCCACAGAAAACGCAATCTTACTGGCTAAAACTCCCATTCTCATTATCATCCATGCAGGGGAGCAGCCACCAGGCCGAAAAGATTTTGATCTATAAACGTTATACGTTACGTTAACGTTAACGTTACGAATCGATTTATTCGCAATGAGTAGAAATAAGTGTCCGTGTGTAACGAGGACTTCGTTAAAGGGAGTAATGACGTCATTGAGATGAAAGAAAAGGGAATACTGGGCCTTATCAAAATTAGTCAAGAACGGAAAGATGAAAAGCACTAAATTTTTCGTGGTTTGAAATTCCTTTTAATTCACAAGAACTGTCGTAAAAAATACACCCGAGCTAAAACCATTAATAAAGTTGTAAGGAATCCACCCACACCTCAAGAAGAAGCAGGGCCGTCTCAGCTTAGGTCTTCAGCTCCCCATTTCGATTTCAGGAGTCATTGTTTTTTGTGTGCGCATTATGTACAAGAAAAATCCAAAACGCCACATAGCAATAGGAGAATAGTACATAAAGTTGAAACTCTTACTCTTCAATATCGTATCAGGGAGGTTTGTTCTAATAAGCCTCATTGGCGAACCATCAAGGCTGAGTTGGAAAGAAAATATGGGGATCGAGTATTGATCACTCCAGGGGTAAACAGATTGTACATGTAGCAGCAGCGATCTTTTATAACCCCGCCTCCACGCACAATGAAGTTGATGAGGCTGGACAGACGTGCTTTCTTCAATGGTATGGGGCGCCAACAAGACTGACTTCCCTCAACCAGTATCGTTTTCAATTGTTCATGAGATCATTGGCAAAGATTAAGCCTGACCTCAGCTCCCTCCCACCAACTGAGAACGCAGCTAAACAGCATTCACGGCGCACCTACCACCAAGTGCAACTGTGGCTTGAGAATGAGCTACCTTCCCAAGAGTGGGGATGGAAACATGTAGGAGGCAGCCTGGTGCCAATAACCACTGATGATCGCTTTAAGCGATAAGACCGCCCATTGTGTCACCCGTTGTAAAATGTTTTACTATTGTTTTTTTTGTAATTTGGTGTACATAATAAAGAGTATTCTATCTTCTATCTATCTATCTATGATTTGCTCGCACCAGAAGTCCTATTGAAAAAAATATTTTGCCCATGCGCTAAGAGTTGTGGTAGTGGCAAATGTGGATGTCGCAAAGCAATGCTCAATGTTCTGCGGCATGCCTCCACTGCCAAGGGAAATGTCTCAACAGCATGTCTCTTGACGAAGACGATGGTGAAGATGAAGACAATGGTGAAGATGGTAAAGAGTTTCTCCAGCAAGAACCATCCACTGTAGATGAGGGTGCTTTGGAAGAAGGAGCCTTGTCAGGACCTTCACGACCTAAACGGATGAAGTTACAAAATTAAAATTAAGAAAGGAAATTTTTTTTCAATAGCTGTACGGCTGAACAGATTTGTATGAAATTTGATATATAGGTAAATTAGGCCCTGAATTAACATGCTGGCTTTTTTTATCCCGAAAAAACACGATTGAAGTAGCAGGCAAGAGGTAATGTTTGATAAGTCGATTTTTGTCGAAAATTTCACTTTTCCAGAACGTGTACTTCAAAAATAGTTAGGAATTCGAAAAAGTGACTGGGACAAAAGTTGTAGTAAATTTTATTAGCTTTCATTACGTAGAAGACACTTTTTCTCTACGACGCACCGTTTTAAAGATATTAGCGAAAAACTCTAAAGTGGGAACTTTAACCCCCTCCCCCCACTCCGGCTCCCCCCCTAGAGGCGGGGACTTTTAGTATGTTTACCCTCTGAGCATCCTGAACACATTTCTGAAGAAATTGCTTAGGTTCCAGCTCATTCACTCTACACCTGCTTTTGGATTATTCTTTGAGCGAACTATTACAGATACTTCACCTAATGCGATAGCTCGGTTTAAAACTAACTTATGATATAAAATAATTATAAAAAACAATGAAAAACTTAAACAAGTATTAGTACCTACCAATTGCTGACGTAGCTCATAAAGCTGCCAAACTAAAATGGGACTGGGCAGGCCATGTCTGCCGGATGCCGGTAAAGCTGTGGGCCAGCATATCTCAGAACTGGAGCCCGGAGACAGCTAGACGGCGGCGCGGTAGACCGAGGAGGAGATGGCGGGACGCCTTGGATGGCTTTCTCGTTAACTGGCGGGAGGAGGCGCAACAACGAGGAAAGTGGAAGGAATGGGGGGAGGCCTTTGCTCAGGAGTGGGAAGGATTAGGCTAACTAAAAAAAAAAAAAAAAAAGTACCTACCAATATATAATAACATCGATAATCTATCTATAAAAAACACAAACTTTAAATTATAATACAACATACCTAACTATAAAAAACACAATATATAAATTATTTAAAACAAAAATATTAAGCCTAATTAGAACATCATGTAGTAGACAAAGAAATCACTACATAATAAAACAAAGTCCTCCGCCGCGCTGTCTGTCTGTCTGTTCGCGATAAACTCAAAAACTGCTGCATCGATTTTCATACTGTTTTCACCAATGGATAGAGTGGTTCTCGAGGAAGGTTTTAGTATATAATTTGACCGACGTCCGACATCCACGCGGGCGAATACGCGGGCATCAGCTAGTTAAGTATAAAACAGGCAACATTTTAAAGAGGTTGAAAAAGTTTTGTATGAAGCATGGCCGGCCTAACTTGTGCCTTTTCATTTTATTTATAAAAAAAGTGAATATCGTTCACAATTCAAGGGTTTTAATTATTTTTCGCCGTACCCTGCCGCTTCTAAAATAACAGGGACAGACTTATAACATCAGATGTCTGCCAGTAAAAGTCTTGTCAAAATCGTCCCAGCCGTTTTGGAGATTTGCCGGAACGAACAGACAGGCCAACAAAATTATCCACAAAGATATGAGCTCCTCAAAGTATGGTATAGTTTAGATTGAAATCTAATTTGTGCTCAGTTGAATTCAAAAGAAACGCCCTTGATAACATGGGATTTAGGTAATATCCCGTCGGGGCAGGTTGTTCGAAAGAGATACCGCGGCCTCGACGCAAAGGGCTAAGAAGGAACATGGGTAGTTTTTAGTCAGTAGAAGTCTTTTTGTTTTTTTTGGTGGGTGGAAAATCATCAAATAACCACCCCCCCCCCCCGCTCTTGGGCAGAGCGAAGGGGAGTGTCAGACTTCTACTGACTAAAAACCAACCCATGTTCCTTCTTCGCCCTTGTGTCGGAGCCGCGTTATCCTTTCGATAATCCGCAGCCCCGACGGGGTCAGTAGAAGTCTGACTCTCCCTTTCGCTCCGCCCAAGAGTGGGAGGGGTTATTTGATGATTTAAAACCCCCCCCTAAAAAGGCGTACTATTAGGTACACCTTCAGGCATTACATTCGTGATGTTGCCTCACCTCCAATAGCCAGACAGCTTCTTATCTCAGGGTTGCCCGTCAGTTTGAGCTGTTTCACAAAATGTTGTATGATGTCATGTGTCTGCTTCGCTAATTCTCGTGACGGACATATTATGAGGCCGTAGGGGCCTTCGTTTCTGGAAAATAAATGGATTTTTGTAATAGAAGAGTATATTGAGCATTAGAAAACTTTAATTATGAATATGAAGAGCACAATAAGTAAAGTCCATTGTTTTATACCATGGAATCTTATTGCAGAATAATAATATAATGTTCGCATTCGGACAATCATAAAATTAAATCAAAACAGTTATTAAGTCAGTCAATTCGTCTTTAGTACAGTATGTATATCATTTCTTACACATTTTAAAAGGTAAGAAAAGTTAAGCAACCCTCCCAAAGTATAGAACAAGATGGGTGACCTGTCTAAGTAAAGTAAGGTAACCCTCCCCAAGGTGGAAAACAAGATGGGTGACCAATCTAAGCAAAAGTTAAGCAACACTCCACGAGGTTGAAAACAAGATGGGTGACCTGTCTAATACTACTCCTGCTGAAAACAAGTTAAGCAACACTACTCAAGGTATAGAACCAGATGGGTGACCTATCTTAGAATAGTTAAGCAACCCTCCCTCCCCAAGGTCTAAAACAAGATGGGTGACCTGTTTACTAACTGCTTCTGACAGTAAGTTAAGCGACCCTCCCCAAGGTATAGAACAAGATGGGTGCATTCTCTAACAAAGGTTAAGCAACACTCCCCAAGGTAAAGAATGAGATGGGTGTCATGTCAAATAGTCAGTATGCTCACTTGATGAACGGCATCTTGAGTTCCTGCTCCACACACATCATGATGAGAGGTAATGTGAAGACCAGAGTCTTGCCGGAGCCAGTGAACGCGATACCTATCATGTCACGACCGCTCAGCACTGCGGGGATGCCCTGCACTTGGATGGGCGTGGGGCTCTTTATACCTTTGGCTTCAAGACCTTTGAGGATTCCTAGAAAGAAGAACGAAAACGCATTTATTTGTGGTTACATCCTATTAAAAAAATGTTACTTTTAGCTGCATCCGGTCAGACGGGAAGCTATCCCCAACGTAGTTGTGAAAAGAGGGTCAAAAATGTTGTAGACATAGTAGTGACATCTGCCTCAGGAAGTCAGGAATCAGAAACTGCAATGGCATGCCATGTCGTTGTGGTCTTTTTAAATTGTTTGGAGGTTGGAAAATTATCAAATAACCCCTCCCGCTCTTGGTCGAAAGAGAGTGTCAGACTTCTACTGCCTAAAAATCACAAATGTTCCTTCTTAGCCCTTTGTGCCGAGGCGGCGGTATCTCTTTCAAACAACCTGCAGCCACAACGGGATTGACAAAGTACTGACATTGAGTTCCTAATGTAAACAGCAGTCACATGCTGTGTTGATGCGGTCTGCAATTTTATGGTATTTTTTTCTATGAACTTCACTTCACTATTGTGTTTGGCTGTATGGCTCATTTTCTTTGCCTTATGGCGACATTAGCTGCCCGCGACCTTGAGCGCGCGTTTAACTCATCGCCTAAACAAATAAGGTTGAAAATGGCGATGCGTTTGATGCTCGTGACTGCCAAAATGAACGATAGTTAGCAGATTTAATTTATTAAAAAAAAAAATACGCTGTAATGTTAAAATATTTTTACATATGTCTTTAGTTGGTTAAATTTCCTTTCTGATAGTAAAAAAATAAATAACAGTTGTCACTCAAAATATTGAGCATTTCGAGACGAAAAAGTTTTTTCGTGTGATTTTTTTTGTGATTTTTTTTTTCGAGGTTCTTGATTACTTTTAGAAAATATTTTTGCATAAGTCTTTTACCTATACATTTGACTATACACTGTATTTTTTTTGGAATTGTAATAAGTAGCAATACGGCTAACTCTGCGACGAAAAACAGGTCGTTTTTACCCCCGTTAACTGCGTCTTAATAAAGATACATTTAAGAGTAGGTATGTTAATGCCCTTGTGCACAAAATCCGATTTTGTGCAGCCTATAGCCTGCACAAATAAGCACTTTTAGAGGATGACAAGTGAAAAAGTTCTTATCCCTCTCACCTTTAGGAAACTTCATATGTTGGAAGGTTTTGATTGGAGGTGGTACATCCTCCCCTTCAACCAATATCCTCAGTTGTGCCCGGACTCTGTCGTGGCGTTCCTCTGGAAGTTCTAAGATACAGCGCGGTGGACGCCAAGATGTTTTTATTGGGTCTTCGTACTGGATACCTGGGGAACAAAAACGTAAAACATATTTTGTGTGTGAGCAAGAGAATCTGTGAAAAATATTGCAAAAATGGGGAAACTTTATTCCTTCTGAGGGCTTCCGATGCGTGCGATGCGCCTAAAGATATAGCACTAATTATGATGGAATTTGTCCTCTTAAAAAGTTTTTAAAAATAAAGAGGTAATAGAGAGGTGAGAGGTGGTAGAGTTTTTTGGGTTACCTAATTGTTCCATCGTTAACCTCTTTGACAAGATACTGACGACAAACAACCACCTAACAAACAACAACAAAACAACCACAGGACAAGACGCAGGTCAAGAGTAGGCCCATTCAGGGCTAGTTTTCAGGAACCATACCTTTAGCCAGCTCAGCGACTCCCATCAGCGCCTTACTCTGCGCTACACTCTCCAGTATATGCTGTTCTTCCCTCGCTTGCCGTTCTGCAGCAGACAGGGCTCGTGCTTCGGCTATACGCTTCAGCTCACTGTGCTGGTCGAGTAAGGAGACGTTGTAGCGACGACCCCATTCTTCTTGAGAGGCTGTAAGAGACAACTGGTGATTGAATATTGTATGGTAGCTGTTGTCCGCAACATGAAATTATAATAAAAATATATTACTTCCCTTTTTCATCAGATTTGTGGTAACAATTTCTAAAGTTTTATTTTTTTTGCACCCTATTTATTTTGCTAAAATAATAGTAGTCTATGTTAAACGTTATAACATCAGCAATCAGCCATTAAGTCTCATCAAAATCGGTCCAGGCTCCAGCCGGTTTTTACCAGGGTAAAACAGACTATAACAGTAATTTTAGATACTTGAAGATTTCAAAATATTAGGCAAGCTATAGGAATTAGGGGTCGTTTGTAAATTATAATTTAACTTTCTAGTATAGTAGAGTACTATTGCAATTTTTATTATCTATAATCCTTGTCAATATTTGAAGATCAGTGACCCAAAGGCTGTTCATATGCTAGCCTTGACCAAAACAAACAAAAATAAAGTTAAAGATAACCTCAAAAAATCATGTTAATTACTTTCATCATCAGGATCATTGTCACTAGAACTCTTGGGCTCTGCTGCGGCTTCAGCAGCAAGCTGTCCAATCCTTCCTAGCTTCATCAGTTGCTGTTTTTTACGTTCTTTCACTGGAACGTACGGTTCATAGTTATCAACGTCTTCTTCCGATGCTGACGAGTTTTCTTCACGTCTATAACGCTTTATTGGCGGTGGATTGTCTTTTTTATCTTCCATTGTTGTTGTGGTGTAATTTGATAATTATATTGAGAAAATTTGAGTCCCTATAATGCACGTCACAGCAACGCACATACCAGCAGTGCACGACACTGGAATGTACAACACAGGAGTACATACATCAACGTAGGTTAATTTTTACTTTACATACCGAATTGCTGGGGTGTACCTTGCTGGTTCGACCCGAGAATGTACAGCACGCCAATCGGCGACATCGCCCGACTGGTTGGCCGACTGGTCGGCTCGAAATTTTGGGACTTGGATACTAGGTAATTGAGCTAGGTAGTGCTGTCCGAAAGACGATTGATTGCGTGATTGAAAAACTGATAGGGACTCGATCAGCCATTGACCGTTATAACACGTTCCATTTTAAGTGTGTAATGTCCAGCGATATTTATATTTATATTATATTATAATTTATATTTTACTTTCACCAGGAATTTAAAAAAGGCGAATAAAAACTCTGTGAAAATTGCATGGAAAAAGTAAGTAAGGGTACGATATTTGAAATTTGTTTGTTTATTGTCCTAAAGTATGCTTTTGAGGTCTGTGCTTCAGAGCAAATGTGCACACTCGGAAAGCATGCTTTTTAGGACAATACTACCTACTAACAAACAAGCATGCTTATCATATTCAAAAAGAATATGATCGTAAGATCATATTCTTTTTATCACGTCTGAGTGACATTATCTTAAGCCGCGTCCCCACTAGAGTCGGGCAGCCGTGCCACATGAGTTGACATGAGTGTGTACGTAAGCGAGGCATGAGCCGCGTGGGCGTGGACTAACAGGAACGTTTGGCCGCATCTCCAATTAGGCCGCGCGGCTCCGTGAGGCTGAGACGCGCCCTAACAGGAACGTTTCGGGTGACTTTAGTGGGGACGCGGCTTTACAGTCTTTTATTGGAGACACTGGCAGACAACAACAAAAAGGTGAAGGTGAAAGGGGAAACACGAAAAAACATAAAATAGTAAAACCAATGGGTACATTTGCTTTATAGCACAGACCTCAAAAGCGTACTTTTTACGATCATACTTCTTTTTAGCACGTCTGAGTGGCATTATCTTAAGCTGCGACCCCACAAAATCCACGCGGCCTAATAGGCAACAACTACCGGCGGCGGCGTCCCGACTTAAACCGCGCGGTTCTATGAGGCCGAGCAGCGAGCCTAACAGGAACGTTTCGGGTGACGTAAGTGGGGACGCGGCTTTACAGTTTTATATTGGATACACTGACAGAAAACAACAAAAAGGTGGCAGCACGATAAAAAAAAACATATAAAATAGTAAAACCAAAGAATATCAAAAAAGAGGTTTTATACATCGTGATAGAAAGCACGAAAAATAGACTGGCTTGCGATTAGGTAGCATACTTATTCACAAATATTCGCCACGGTTTATAACAAGCCAGCTGGGGGTACAGCCACAGGGTACAGCGCTGCTTTACAATCTTGTGACGTGAGTTCGATCCCAGCCAAAGTGAATCGAGTTTTTTTGTTTGTTTTTTTATTTCACCAAATGACATTATCTACTCGTGCTGTACACCGTGCACCGGCTAGAGCTTGATAATTTGAATCGCTCGCTCTTGCATCCAAGTTGAGGGAGTCCCGGTCAACGGAGCGTCATCCACTTCGCTGGGCTCCTACATCTGAATGGTTTCTAAAAGAATCAAAATAAAAAACAAACACATAAAATAAAATAAAATAAAAACAACATGACTCGATTCACAAAAAGAAAATCCACAACCTATGCTGGCGAATTTACTCCTTGTATGCATCATGCCCGAGCGTACACAAAGCACTGCCTGCAGGGCCTGCTTGCAGTTACTGCCAAAGAAGGTGTTGCTCCACAAAGCTTCGATATTTTGTGTAAGTAGTCCATCTCAGAGATGCTGCACAGCTTGCAGTATTTGGAGTGGGGAGATCGTGCATTGGGCTAGCAGAACGAAACTGCGGCCTTGCGGTAGGGTGAACAATTAAAATATCGGCCCTGCATAAATACATACAATACAATTGGCAGTGTCACTGCAGGCAGGGGCCTGCAGGCAGTGCTTTGAGTAGGGACCTATATTGAAACATGCAGAATCATCACTGGCTGCTTACCTACTGTTTTATATCAAACTCGCAAGAGTGGCTCTCTCTGAAGTCCGAAGAGAGGTGTTGATTGCTCCTCCGAAAAATATAAACAAGAGACTGACAAACGTCAAGCCGCATCCCCATTAGATGCCGCGCGGCATTTAGGCTGCGAGGCTCAGCCTCGCGGCCGGCAAGAATCCCACCGAGTCACAGTGTGACACGATTGGGTTTGACTCGTTGGAAACTCATTATATTATTTAGTTAGACGAATGGCACCGCACTCGTAAATAAGGTAATAAATGTGCTGTTATTATGGATTTGTATTTTCTATCGATATATTCAGAAGTCCAGGAAACAATCCCTAATGCTGGAACCACGGGTAACGAGAACGACTCCTACTGTAGGTAAATGAAACCTTCGGACTACGCTACCATTATACCGCGTAAAAAAATATTTTGTTTTTAATTTATTTTTTCAAATTCAAATTTAGAATCATTCAAAAAGGTTTACAAAATAAACTTTCTTCAAAAGAATTAAAAAATGGCCAGTATTTTTTGAGTTTAAGAACTATATACAAAATATCCCTAGACAGTGTTGTGTGTATTATAATAAAAGTATTCTGTGGTGAGAGCAGCGGTGACCCAGTGGTGGCGGCCCCGACTTACGAACAGTAGGTCGTGGGTTCGAACCCAGGCAGGCACATTACTTTGTGTAATTTATTTCAACACCTCTTCTCTCAAAACGGTGAAGGAAACCGGCATGTCTTAGAACCAAAAAATTCGAAGACATGTGACATCTACCAATCCGCATTGAGCCCGCGTAGTAGATTATAGCCCATTCCCTCTCAAAAGAGAGGAGGCCTGTGTCCCAGCAGTGGGAACATTAATAGGCTGTTGACGATGATGATTCTGCGGTGCGCAACCTGCAATCCTAATCCCAGATGGATTACAGGTTGCGCACCACACCATTCATGCGCACTACACAGCTTGTAACTTCTTTCCATGCAAACGCAAAATTGAATCGTGGATGTTTGATTGTTCCATTGAATAGGTAAATCCACCCCACTGACCAATTAATGTTCTCTCACCACCAGGAGCGTCTATTTGTATCATATTGCTCAAAATCTGGATTGTTATATTACAAGTGGTGAGGGTGCGCCATTATGGCGGAAGCGCCAGGGTATTCAAATTTTCTTTCGCGTTTTGCAATTAGCAGGTTATTGTCAGGTTAAACACTAATCACAAATCAATGTTTAGTGTTAATTTTTTAATAGTTTGTATTAATTTAATGCCAAAAATCACATTTTTATAATTTAATCTAGAATAAAATTAAAAATGATTTCAAATTCTATATTTTTAATCTGTTGTCACGTAATTGCAAACGCTTGCCATATGTCACAGATCTCAAAAGTCAAAACAAGCTGTCGTCAAACGTCAAACACGTTTACAACAACGCACGCAACTTGTTTGTACTTCTCTGTATTTTCTTATTTTGCGATCTTACCGACGAATTAATCTGTGAACTACTTAATATTAATACTACGATGGAATCTAGATTCATTAAAGGGAATAGTTCCAACTTACCAAAGATAGATTATTTGATGGTGGCAAACTTTTTTGCAAGAAACAAAGACTTTTGTGGTTCAGAATTCAGGAACGTGAAAACATCTTTGTAAGTACAGTTTTATGTTTAATACTATTTATCTATCTACAAATACATAAAAAACATTCAAGTACATATGCAATAGATGATTTTCTGCTTTTTATATCTATTTTATCGTGTTTAGAACTTCGTTTAAATCATTGTTTACAGAGTTAGGTTATGTGCGTAAAATAATAAGTTTGTAACAGCTCGTTTGTTTGATTGTTTCAGATCTTCAAGAGAATCTTATGGCGATGATGCTGTTGGATATGTCCAAATAAAAAGAGACCTAAATGTGTGTACTATTAAGTGTCGTGTATGCCCTGAGCACAAAGTTCGCTCTACGCCTTACGCAGTCACTGTTATTGTGGACGAAAAGAATGGTGCTGTCGTGAGTTCTAAATGCCATGATTGTGCGGCATCGGCAGGCGGTTGCAAGCATGCCGTTGATTTTTTTAATGTGGTTACATCGGAGAAGTGAAGAACCTTCTTGCACACAAGTCAACTTTATCCAAAGTTGGTTCGTCAATAAAATATGTAACGGCCTTGGAAATGGGATCAGGAATAGCGTCAACATCTGAAGATACAAAGGCATCAAAAACTGTGAGCTACTAAGACATGTGCAAAATAATCCAAAGGATTTTGATACAATATCAATGTCAGTTATCTCTCATGTATAGAGATCAAGGTTGTGAAGAATTTAAAAAAAAAATATGTTCATCATTTACTAGAGATATTTTAGTAAAGGCGGATCAAAGTACAAGGGATCAAGCCGAAAGCCACTTATGGCATGAGCTAAGGTTTGCTCGAATAACAGCATCAAAATCTTATGAAGTCGGTAAATGTCAGACTAGTGATGGGGCATTAGTCGGGCTGATCATGGGTGGTAAAGTGCCTGATACACCAGCTATTAAAAGAGGCAGAGTGTTGGAAAATAAAGTGCTTGAGGTACTACAGACAAAGCTAAATAAAAAAAATCAGAGAGGTGGCCTTTTTTTAAGTAAAAGTTTTTTCATGATTGCTGGTTCACCAGATGTAATAGGTCAGGATTTTATTATTGAAATTAAATGTCCATATTGTCCATTTAGTGAAGAAACTTATAAAAACTACATACAAAATGGAAAGCCAACAAAAAAGTTTTACTCACAAATGCAATTCTTCTTCTTCTTTTCGAGTCGATGACTAAACTCTGTCCGCCCAGTACGTGGCAACCTGGACGGCCCTATCATTTGCGTCATTCAGGTCCTTGAGCGTGCAGTCAGTGCAATTACAAATGTATGTTTGTGGTATAAAAAAATGTTATTTTTGTGTTGCAGGTAGTAAATTTCAAAATAATAATAAAGTTGAAATTATATGTGTAGAATACGACGAAGCATAATATATGTCAAATCTATAATGGAAACTAGTGATATTTTGGAAAACCCAGATCTATCCATTACCTATTGTTTAAAATGTCATAGATGTAATTTGATAATAAAATTCAGTATTTTATTTCAGTTTTTTATTTACCTTTAGCAACGAATTAAACCTATAGGTATACACTTATTTATTTATTTACTGTCGCGAGACGGTCGTATTATAGGAACACGAAGAAAAAAAGAAGGAACCACGGGTTTTTCCAGTATTTTAAGGACCACGAAGAAAAAAAGCTCCTAGTTTTATTATTGCAATCACGGCGATTAAGTACCCGAAATAGAATGGGCTGGAAACCGCATTTATAACATTCACAGAACTAACAAGTGTTAATTCTGACTTTCCTACAAAATATGTAGGTACTATCCAGGAAAAATCACTTTTAGCGCAGGTGAAGCTGAAGAAAGCCACGGACAAGCTAACCTTCAAAAGTACCTACAGAGGTAGGTACATTGAAAAAGAAACGGGTAAGTACATAATTATATTCCTAGAGGCGAGTACATTGCAACGTACATCCCTTATCGACCAACTGCTCATAACTCAACCTCCAGCTGCAGCAGCCTAATAATTAAGAAATAAATAATGTTAATGATGGATAATTTTAAGCTGTTTTTTTATCGGTTAAATAATAATAGTATTCAGCCTCCCGATTTATTTTAGGTCTAGCAAGGCGGAAGATTTCATTAATTGGGAGAAGGAAAAAAAGTCAGCAAATGAAATCTGCTTTTGACTTCAGCGAGATGTTAACATGCATTATAACTAGGTACCTAGGCTCTGTTTCCACTAGGTGCCGCGTAGAAAATAACCAGGACCGACAGTAACGTGTCCTCCGAATCTGAAGCACAGAATCATCTTACTTTCTAAACATGCAATGCCTTTTAAAACTAAACTTGTGTAACGACAGTGGTAAAAAATAAACAGGAACTGATTTATTATTTTATTCGGGCAGAGCTTCCCCTTACAGCTATTACAATCGAGTGCGACAAGACCGCTAAAATGAGCTTGCAGGGCATTATAAAGCTTTATCCCCACCGGAGGCGTCCGGTAGTTATGGCTTGGCTCGGGTTGGCATGGCTATCGTTGGCGAGGCTCGCTGTCAGGTGGCTGTCAGATGGCTGTCAGATGACTGTCAGTAGGCTGTTGTAACATTCGGCCGTCCTGAAACAATTGCTCCCGCAATGGGAACCAGAAAACAACGATTACAAGTCAGCTCAAAAAAACCAAGTTAAAAATGGGACAATAAACTTTGATCTCTCAAGAAGATTTATGAAATCTTCGGTGTTCAATTGTTCATCCACACTACTGGTGCTATCAGACATATAAGCATCGCTACGATATAGTCATAAGGAATCAACGGATACTAAGCCTGTAAACCCGTTGTATCATAATTATTTTATGACCTTTTGTACTTCTTAGTTTATGTCAATCATTACCTAACTCCTCAATATCACTTAATGTGGGCCAGAATATAAATCCTCTAAGATACAAGAATTAACTTGGCAACAGGCTCGCCCCCTATTGCATGGGACTTAAACTTTACTGTATACTACTATGTGTGTGTACTCATGGGTACACCTCTACCTAACCCTTCGGGCATTACAAGCGTGATGTTATTAGCATTGACCTTGTTGCCGCTAGTAGTCAGCGCCTGGCGTAAATGTGCGTAATCACCGTTTTTTGTAATTTGTAAATCACACTATTATCAGCTATTATTATTTTTCGCCTTGTATCTAAGCTACGTCCCATTTTCTTTCCAGCTATTCAAATTCCAGTAGTAGATAACTCTATCGCTTCTAAATTGCACTGGTACAGAAACCCGGTCTAGGATAAATCGTAAGGCTTATAGGTACCCTGTTGTATTATTAACAGTATTATTAAAACTCCAAATTATGTTTGGTAACCTATTGTCCCCATATTGAGTTGCTTCCTTAAGTTCCGTGAATTGTGCGATTAGTGCCTCCCACACTTCGACCTACTCATTAAACGTAGAATCAGAGACATTAAAAACATGAAACACTTTTCATATAAGAAAAGATAACTAAAAAAACTAAGTTTGCCAACCTATCGTATAAAGAAACTGAAGAAACAATTTAAGTAAACTATAAACCATACCAATATGACACACGCACACACACATGTAGGTACTAACACACATGCTTCTTAGCGTGTCGATGGCAAAACTTCATTACTTTTACACACAACACCATTTAACCCCATCAACACTAGATATTGCTCAACTCATCAACGCTAAGATAATGCTACTCTGGCCCCCAAGATACCTACAGGCGTAGCCTAGTTTCGAGACCTCGGTTTTATCACCATTTTCAAATTAAAATTAAACTTGCTACATGTATTATTAGCGCTAAGTTAGATTAACAAAAATGATTGTAAATAGACTTAATTAATATTATTCTTCTTAGCAAACCTAGGTAGGACACGCAATAGCTGTTAACAGTTAACGTATTTTTAAACTGCTGTTCCGTTACAAACTTCTTGAAATAGGTATCTACTCGTAAAGACCTTGCCATGGTCGGAAACAATGTGATCTGAATAAATAATTGCGATCTAAACTAATTGTCACCACAGAATTATTGACAGTACGCGTTGGTTCAGAAACAACGAATTTAGTGAAAGCATGTATCAATATAAACAATAGTCAATATGTACCCACTGGTACTCCTTTTTTTGTTTAGCCAGAAGGGCTCAAACTATCGATATTTACCTACCATTTTCATTGGTTCAGTAGATTTAGAAATTGAATGTCATTGGCCCTCCTTCCTACCGTACCGCTTTCCCGTAAGCACAATGTAAACATGACGTCACATAATAATGTTTAAGTATAAATCGGGTAATTTATATATGGAAACCAGAAATGTTGCTCTTATTTATAAGTTCAGAACTTCGTTCTTTACGCACTTTACGCCTTGGCCAACATCGTCATGATGCATTTTGTAATATTTTCCATCGCGCGAAGTTTGACACAACTAATCGGGTACCGTAAAGGTTTGTTTACGTTACAGGCTACTATCAATACTACAATTATTCACTATAGTTATACTACAATTATTCACTATAGCAAAACAATACAACTTTTTGGCTTTTCATCTTGTCATTGCACTGTACTGAACTAATCGTTAACCTCTAAATGGTACACATTAAACGGCATTCATCAAACGATCTACTTACATAAGGCTGAAGCAAAGGCAGGCATAGAATTTAACTTTAGCTTCGGTTTTGGCTTGCTGGATTTTGCTTGGCTTTTGTTTGTAATATCGAGCAATGCATAGCATAAGATCACGTTTAGTCATTATATCGCGCACTGCAGTACAGTCCGAAATTACATGGACATTTTTACATAACACATTTATACGATAATATCTTCGCAACAACTTCATTACTGCAAGGGATTAAAGCCCAAAATCATGATTAACACTCTTTCCGACCAGTAACGCGACTAAACTAAAGGACTGGGCGCAAACTACCGTCAATCTGCTTTTATAAAAGATACCTTGCTGCACACGTGTGAATTTCTGTTGGGAAACTAGGATCGTTTATTATAATAATCACATTTTATTTTATTTTTTACTTCCTTAACAAGATTTATGTGACTTGCCGCATAAGTCATACCCACATCGTATTATTTTTTGTTAGTTTGATAAACAATCGAGCTATTATTGCAAAGTTACTATTGAACTGTCGTAGGAGCCTATACTACCTCAAATTAGCAACACTATTTGTGGTGGTTCAAACTTCGATTGAAATACTGTTAAAATAAAGTTCTAATCAGCTTGCACTACAAAGCGGTTGTTACGTCTTTCGCTGCGGCCGAATAGTGCGAAATTAGTGGTATTTTGCGATTTACAACAAAACTATTGATTGGACTAAAAAAAAGTAAAACACTGATTTTGTTTACTGCAGTGAATCATATACTTTTACGCATTATAAAACTCGCGTTTTACTCCTGTTGGCCTCATAAATAACTACATAGAACTAGATGGAATAAATTGACGCACTTCGTTTACCTTACTCGAGACGGGAAATTAAGACACATGTATCAACTTAAATTCAACCGGTTGAATGCCATCACATGCTTATTTTACCTATGAAATATGTAAAAATTAACGGTTTCTCATATTTAATTTTAAGATCCTCGTTTGCAATTTGTCAAGAACTTTATGCAATAAGTTTATACCTGTTTGAATATCGACTGACGGTAGCAAGAGATTGCCTAGGAATGCTATAAACCACTGACAATAGTTTGATGAAATTATTGTAGCTATTTATATCTAAAGATTTACTTTGGAGTTGTTGGATAATCTAATGCGCACTTGAACTAAATAAAATATGTACATCTTAAGTTCTCAATTCCTTAGTACACAACTAGTAAAACCATTTTTGTACCGAGATAATATACTGATTAACTGACTATGATTAGATTTACTTATCGGGCCTACCAAATTACCTAATTTTGTCTACGATTGGCATAATTATTATCAACACATAGGGCACTTCATTGTAAAACACATTTGGCTAATATATTTGGCTAATGGCATTTGGCTAATATTTTGCAAATATCTGTTAGCTGGCATGTTAACTGACCTTGTTATTTATGCATGGTTCCTGGCAGCTCTCAGCGTGAAGTAGGACGGTTCCTCCCTTCCATGTCCTTGGGCTCGCTGTTGACGACCTTGAGGTAGCCTTCATTTACCGTAGCAGCGTTACTGGCAGAGAAATGGATACTTCTTGTAACTCGAAGTGTCTCATAGGTGGTTACTGGCCGCAGTCTTCGTTTTCAGGGTCAAATTAATATGGAATCAATGATGCGGTACTGAGGGCAGGCGCTTCGTGTTCCATCCAGATCGTAGACTGCTTTTTCAATTTGTGCCTTGTGATTCTGGGATGGGCGACTCTTCAATATTTTCCTTGTAGGCGGTGTGCATCAACGTTCTTCGTTTGAATTTTCAGACCTCGTCCTTTGTACTTGGTGACCGTTGACTTTTAAATGTATCAGAGCGTCGTTTAATCGTAGGTTTATTGTTTTCGATACCACTTCTGAGTGTAACGACAGTGGTAAAAAATAAACAGGAACTGATTTATTATTTTATTCGGGCAGAGCTTCCCCTTACAGCTATTACAATCGAGTGCGACAAGACCGCTAAAATGAGCTTGCAGGGCATTATAAAGCTTTATCCCCACCGGAGGCGTCCGGTAGTTATGGCTTGGCTCGGGTTGGCATGGCTATCGTTGGCGAGGCTCGCTGTCAGGTGGCTGTCAGATGGCTGTCAGATGACTGTCAGTAGGCTGTTGTAACACTTGGAAGTTGGAACAGTCCAGGGTAGCCCGCGAAATTCAAATTTTTCTTAAGTTTTTTGCAATTTGCAGGCCAGTGATAGTTGGTATGTTGATGAACATTTGATTCGCGGCTGTAAGACGTTTAAAGTTACAGAATTATAATCATCAAAATCATTAATACAACCCTCCGAGCTCATAAAGGTTCCGGAATGGCTTTGACCTTGTAAAAAGTAATTTTTAAACCTTTATGAGCTCGGAGGGTTGTATTAATGGTTTTGATGATTATAATTCTGTAACTACATACGTCTTACAGCCGCGAATCAAATGTTCATCAACATACAACCTATCACTGGCCTGCAAATTGCAAAAAACTTAATAAAATTTGAACTTCGCGGGCTGGTTGGAGGATTCACCTTAAGATATTTTTGTGAGACAGTGTCCCCACCGGGAATCGAACCCAGAACCTCGGATCACTAGACAATGGAGGCTGTTAATTTGTTGATGATCTAATAAAAATGAGACAGGGAGACGTTATTTCTCCGAAACTGTTCACGAACGCATTGGAGGATGTTTTCAAACTCTTGGACTGGGATGGATTCGGCATCTGCAACATCAACGGCGAATATATCACTCACCTTCGTTTTGCCGATGATATAGTCATCATGGCTGAATCGCTGGAGGATATGAACACAATGCTCAGAGACCTCAGTAACGTTTCTCAACAGGTGGGTCTTAAGATGAACATGGACAAGACGAAAGTCATGTTTAATGACCGTGTTCCACCCGTACCGGTAATTGTTGGGAGCGATACTCTCGAAGTTGTTGATAGTTATGTTTACCTGGGACAAACTGTTAAACTGGGTAGATCGAACTTCGACAAAGAGGTCGCCCGAAGAATCCAACTCGGATGGGCAGCGTTCGGGAAACTACGCGACATCTTTTCGTCCAAAATTCCGCAGTGTCTCAAGACGAGGGTGTATAACCAGTGTGTGTTGCCAGTGATGACTTATGGCACAGAGACATGGTCCTTAACTGCTGGCCTCTTAGAAAAGCTCAGAGTCACGCAACGAGCCAAGGAGAGGGCTATGCTCGGAGTTTCTTTGTACGACAGAATCCGGAATGAGGAAATTCGCCGAAGAACCAGGGTCACCGACATAGCTCGCAGAATATGCAAGTTGAAGTGGCAATGGGCAGGCCACATCGCTCGAAGAACGGACAACCGATGGGGAAGAAAGGTTCTCGAGTGGCGACCACGAACCGGAAGACGCAGCGTTGGCAGGCCTCCCACCAGGTGGACCGACGACATCGTGAGAGTCGCGGGCAACCGGTGGATGCAAACGGCAGGCTGCCGATCTTTATGGCGTTCTATGGGGGAGGCCTTTGTCCAGCAGTGGACGTCTAATGGCTGATGATGATGATAATAAAAATAGCTAATGGTTCATCTTCACTGCTTGACATGCGCCTCTCCGCCAAGGTGCACCACAAGGTCTAGTGGTTAAATTGGTCTTTCTTACTTATTTAATAAGTATAGACTATTATAAGAAAACTAGCATTAAACAGATAAAAATAAAAACAACTAAGTATCAACCAACGGTTTTATATTTTAAACAATTCAATTTAACAGATTCCTCGTAGCTTGTTGACTCGATGGAGAAAAGGGACGAAATGCGTCGTGCAGCGGTTTATATAGCCGCGTGGTGGCTGGAGTGTGCGTTCCTCTTCACGCATCGTCGTGACGGTGTCTTTTCTGCTAACACGGCCTCTCCTGACCGGAGGACGTCCTCGTACTCCTGTAACTCAGGTTGCAGGGCTTCGGCAGCACTGGAGGTGCTTGACACAGGTTCTGGCATCATCTCGCCAGATGGCACATCACTGTGTCTGGCAGCTCAGGCGTAGACTCCACGTCCTCGGCATTACGGTCTGAAAACACAAACAGCTGGTATTACTATTCTGATTTTAAAACATTACTCGTGATTTCCGTATTTTTAGGGTTCCGTAGTCAACTAGGAACCCTTATAGTTTTGTCATGTCTCTCTGTCCGTCCGTCATCGCTTAATCTCTGTGACCGTTAGCACTAGAAAGCTGAAATTTGGTACAAATATGTGTATCAATCACGCCGACAGTGGTAAAATAAAAATTGGAAAAAAAATGTTTTATTAGGGTAAGTAGCCCCCCTATAATATGTAAAGTGGGAAGTGATTTTTTTTTTAATTTCAACCCTAACGCGTGATAAATTGTTGGAAAGGTATTTAATAAAAATGAATAGGGGTTTACTAAAATAATTTTTTGATAATATTTGTTCGGTGCGGGGATCGAACCCGCGACACGCAGCGCAGCAGTCCAATCACTCAGCCACTGTGCCAACCGTGCCGTCAATTTAAATGTTATTGTCTATAGCGTTGATACTTTGATCGAAATTAGGAAAATAAGCTAAGGTTTTAATAAGCTATAGCATTCGTTGAACAGTAACTATAATGCTATCTGGATAATAATTTACATTGCCACTTTCATACTGTCTCCACACTTAACCTTCTTACCTCTGGTTGCACCCTTAATTTAGTTTATCCAATTACTATTCTTATTCTAGAATTTATTTCATAGTAGGTATTTCTTTTGCACAAGCAGTTATGTAGGTATGTAATTCAGGGCAGCTTTGACTAGGTATAACCAATTAACTTTTTACTAAAGTGTTCTTTTCTTCTGCGATCAAACCATATATTAATGTAATGGAATTCTATGTCAGGCTTGCGGTCCTCTTGAGCAGCAAGCAGCAACACAATAGTGGTATGGACTATGTTCGGGGCAAATATTTCATTGCTTTTATAATTATCTCCATCACTTGTGTGAGTCGCGCACATCTTACGGTCGCAGTGAAAATCTAAAATAAATAAGATTAATTAGAAAGTTATTATGATGGCAGCTAAAGGTAGGTAGGTACTTACGTTCTACAAAATTCCGGTTGGAGTGAAATAAAAGCTTAAAAGTGTCTTGGTGTTTTTTGTCTCCGACCAACCGTTTGTCGTAAAAACGATGTCGAAGGGATCCATAGGTTAGGTTAGAACTGTGATCAACTACGCGCGAGCCGAGCGAGCGAAGCGAGTGGTACGGTGGTACCGCGGCAGCGGCTAGGTACCTCGAAATTGGTTGCGAAATTTTTCGAAGTATTTTTTTCATAGTGCCCCTAAGACGACACTTTGACCCACCAGATACACACAGAGCTCTAATAATTTACACACTGTTAATCTTAAGGTGTCATATTTGAGACGATTTTCAAGTTACGGATTGAGAATAATGCTATTGAGGTGGGTTAGTAAGTTCATATTAGGAGCCCCTCAGAGGAGCCCTGGTTGCTCATGGAGAAATTGTTGCTATGCTGATTCAAACTTCCATTATTTGTAAGTAGGTACTTACTTGCCAAACATGTTGCAACATCTCAAAGATCACCAATGAAATATCATTTCTTGTTGAAAACGCTTGCACGTTGCTGATTTTATTAATAGGTACTGAAGTATTTCATTATCTTTTGTTTTCTTCCATCTCATAACAGGACCATTTTCTCTTCATAATTTAGCTGTAGAAACCCGCCTTACAACCAGAATTTAAAATGTACTCTGTAACCCAAACTGCGTTTCTATAAAGTTCCACACAACCACAACACAAAACATAACAATAACATAGATAATTCACAGATTACTACAAAATCAATCGTCTCTTTCAACCCATATTCAATCAAAATCAATAAAATCTGTGTATCACCCGTCCCTATTGTCACATGGCTTACTACTTTTTTAAATGTGACGTCACTGTTTGTGATGATTCCAATTGGCGTGTCGTACATTCTTGCCCGGACAATCGCGGTCCGGGCCGAGAATGCACGACACAGCAACGCGCAACACTGGAATTCAAAACACCTGTCAAAACGATGTCGCGCGTTCTCGTGTCGTACATTGCTGTGTTGGCCATTGCTGGTTCCCGAAAATTTGAGGATAACAACGAAATTGGTAAATATTTACCACAGGGCACAGACAAAATATTAATTTGACAGGAGTAGTCGTGATTTTTTAAAATACGTTCCGTTATAAGTTGTATTTTTATGGAAAGGTTTTTTTTACTGCTACCGATTTTGTTTTAGATTTAAATACAACGAAATAAAAGATTAATTTAGTTAATTTTTCTATTTAAATTATATCTCATAAAAAATATTTAAATAATTAAATACCCATCGAGCTACACAGCAGTCGTACATATTATTAGTTTTGCTTTGGTTTAAGTTTACGATACGTTTATGAGATCATGATGCACTTTAGACCTCTAGACTACTTACGTAATAGTTATACCCACATTTTTGTAAGAAAATGTTAATTTCAACTTTTTACTTAGAATTTTACCAAACTTTCATGTTTCATGTTTACCCACTGTACTTTTGCTTGTTCAAAGATTGCTTTTGCCTTTGACTTTCGAAAAAATTTCATTCAAAAAATAAACGCAAAATTGCAAATTCTCTGTCAAACAATCACACGATCAGCGTGTTGTCATCTGTCAAATTGTCAAAATATGCAAGTGACACGTAACTTTATATAATTAAATTACCTATTTACGACCTCCAAATGTGTGAAAACGTGAAAATTTTCTCAACAACCGGTCAATAATATAGTATACAACATGTCAGATAAAAGTTTCGGCGACTGCCCGAGCAGGAACATTGTCAAAAACCCGCTTTTGTCCACCGCTGTGACTGGGCTTTCCATTGAGGATTTGACGCATAACGCTGTATTGGTGCCCGTTGCGGCTACCCAGGGACTGATCACGAGTTCAGGTGAGTACTATTATTTATTTTTATCCCATTTGTACGCTACGAGCACGTTTTCGTGACGTTTGGGCGGCGAAAGAAGCCAAAATAATCGACATAGTTTTTCGCGATCTCAATGTCATAATTCACGATTTTCACGCTATTTCTTGGCTATTAAACGTTTTTCAGTGCTTGTAAGAGTGTTAAATGGATTGTGAGTGCAATTTATTGCTAAAATAAATAGTGTTAAGTAATTGAGTGAGAAGTGTATATTTTGCAACAAAATTTCAAGTGTGTATGATGTCGTTTCTTTACAAATCATACAAAAATGCACCTTTTGATTATGGTTTTACACCGGAGATGCGGTTTTCGTTTCGTTCCAAATTCAAAAGGATGGAAAAGTACTTTTATGATGCCACTCTTGTGAGTAAATAAATAAAAATAATGCCAAATTGTCTTTGGTTGTTTGACCATGTAGTTTTGATGACAAACTGATACAGTGCCCGTTTTTGCTTCATACATATTGCTAAGCTATTTAGGCCAAGTTACTGAAGGCCTTGGACAAAATCATGTTTATATAATGCATACAGCGGAAAATTGAGACCGAACCATTTGAGTATTTACTAGGGCTGCTAGTAGAAATGTACAGTAATTTCAATCTGCACTTTATTAAAGTACTCCCTTAAAATTATGTTCATCATCATTTTCCTGGCCCTGTTCCACATTACTTGGGATTCATTCTCCCTTGTCAAACGTACTATAATCTTACTTGGGTTGACGCAACACATGTTTTATTTCATTCTCCCTTGTCAAACGTACTTTAATCTTACTTGGGTTGACGCAACACATGTTTTATTTCATTCTCCCTTGTCAAACGCACTATAATCTGGTGGTAACATCTCGCGGTCAATAACCCAATTTATTTACTTATAGCAGCGGCATGTAGTTTTGTGTATGTTTTAAAAATACACATGACGCCTGTTATACCTAGTGCAAGTAGAGGATTACCCATTAGTACACCTAGATTTTGCCAATTATGTTGTAAGTCTCATGCAATATTGGGCGAACCTGTGGCCATCAACCAGACACAAGTCCAGATTCCGTGGCTGTGCTATTGAGAATTTCCGGACGGAACATCCATTAAATGTATCATCATTTCAGCCAAAAGACGTCCACTGCTGGACATAGGCCTCCCCCAGGCGTCGCCACATTGACCGGTCCCGTGCGTCTCTCATCCAGCGGGTTCCTGCAACCTTGACCACGTCATCGGTCCACCTAGTGGGAGGCCTTCCAACGCAACGTCTTCCGGTGCGCGGTTGCCATTCCAGAACTTTTCGGCCCCATCGGCCATCCGTTCTGCGAGCAATGTGCCCTGCCCATTGCCACTTAAGTCTGGCGATTCTTCGGGCTACGTCGTTAACCTTGGTTCTCAAGCGGATGTCCTCATTTCTGATTCGATCACGCAAGAAAACTCCGAGCATAGCCCTCTCCATTGCCCTTTGGGTGACTTTGAGCTTTCTGATGAGGCCCATTGTGAGCGACCACGTTTCGGTCCCGTATGCAATCACTGGCAACACACACTGGTCATAGACTTTCGTCTTGAGACACTGGGGTAAGTTGGACGAGAAGATACCGCGCAACTTCCCGAACGCTGCCCAGCCGAGTCGGATTCAACGATTGACTCCCTAAGTTGAGGCTTTTACCTCACAGGCGCTAAGGGCACCCCCCTTGGTGTTAGTGCTCTGTCACTTAGTCTATAAGTGTTACGCCATGACTGGAAGATTTACACTCAAGGCATCCACAAGATTTGTGCAGTTAAGCAGAAGTCAAGTTCATAGGATGACATACGAGATACCATGCAGAAAAAGAAGACGATCCATAGTTTGGCTTAATATTTCGAAAGGTGTCTACTTTCTTTCAATATCGTAATGAATTTCACTTTTCTCCATTACTTGCATTTTATTTATCAGTACTAAGGACTTTTAGCACAAATTATGTCACAGATAAAAGGATTGCACCACATTTTAGATGACGCCATCAAAAGTAAAAAATATAGTAGCACTAGCACTTTGCCCACGGCTTCGCCCGCGTGGATGTCGGTTCAACTACAAAAGTGACGATTTTCCATACAAACTTTCATCCCCCTTTTCACCCCCTTAAAGGTTAAATTTCCAAAAACCCCTTCTTAGTGCTCCCCTACATTATAATAAGAAGCCGTGTGCGAAATTTCATATTCCTAGCCCCAGTAGTTTCGGCTGTACGTTGATATTATGTCAGTCAGTCAGTTCTCCTTTTATATATTAGAAGATAAGCGGTCTATGATGTCCCCACTGCAGGGACACAGGCCTTCTCTGTAAGAATGTGAAATCGATGCTAGATCGTATTTTAATTTTCTTGTAGAAAACATATACTTTTTTTTTATTGGGTCAAATGCGCTACACTGTTCCCAAACCACTGCAACTTTTGAAAGCCGAGCTCGTCGAAGTCCTAGAGAAACAATTTTACTGTTTTGGACCCCGAAACGAAATTAATCGGAAAAGAATAGCCGAGGAGTAGGAAAACATATCTTAAAATACTCGGCAATTTTGATGGCACGGTTCATACCGCCGTGCCTCAGAAAGCACTTTAAGCTGTTTGCGTTTTTATGGATGATCTCTCTCCGGCCGGCGGCCGTGTCAGATTGCGGATTTAGTGACAGTACTTTCATAAAAGCTTCAAGCTTGACTTGGATTTACAACCTACTACTCTTCATCATCTTAGGGGTTCTGATCAGTCTGCTAGCCTAGGGTTTTAGTCAGTAAAGAGTCTGTCCGCCCAGAGCGGCACGAGTCATTTGACGATTTCCCGCCCTTTTTGAGTCCGGTCTGGCTAAATGTGTTTAAGTTTTAAGCGTATTCTGCGTAATATTTAATGCACCATTTTATTACAGTAAATCATTCGGGTAATAAAACCATATCAATTTATTTTTTTACGTGGTAATAAAAAAAACACCATAAACAATATTTCAATTCAATCTTTATTTCATAAAAATCTTCGATTTTCGTTTTACAAAATATGGCTCTTTTCTTTTTTAAAACTAAATTTTAATTTATTGTACTACCCGTATTAGTAAATATTTAACTTAAAATACTTATTTTTATAATGTAGGGTGAAGGTACTAGTTGTCATCCAAGGTTTTTTTTTTGCAAAAATATATAATTATGAAAAGTTGTAACAAACTATTCTTTGATACTTATAGTTCTAAAATAACACAGAAAAGTCTTTGAAGTCTATAGAAAAATACTTTCGATTTCTTTTAAAATTGTCATTATTTTCATTTCAATTTTAAAACACCTTCACCCTAAATGTTATTCTAAAATCTAAATCTAATGCTAATAAATAAAAACACGATATTTGTCAATATTTTAAATTAATAATAAAACAAACATGGCGATGACAGTTAAGAAACTAGTTTATACTGGTTCTAACTGCAACTCTAGCATATCTTTTAAGTACTGCCTGTTCCTCCAATCTTTTCCCCGTTAGGCAATTAAATACTATTCGCCTTCTCCTCGTTAAAAGTAGATTTTACACTTATTGTCGTCGTCCACTTAAATTTTCCAAATCGTGCCAAAAAATGACATTGACAGTTCATTCATTTGACAGTGACGTTTGAATAGTTTTGTCTCGCTCACTCATAATGCACTTCGTATCTGTTCTCTCACTTTCTTTCATGTTCTGTGACTTTGCTTGTCTTAGTGTGGCCAATTTTTTGCGACCCAAGCACGGTGATCTCGTGGGAGGAGTTAGTGGCCAATAATAACAGCACCATGGGTTGAGCTTCACGTTAAGCCGCTCTTGCTTAGGCTCGTGGAGGTGTGGCCACCCATTGCGTACCGAGTTTCCCGGGGTGTCGTACTGCGTCGACCCTAAATAAGTTGGGATAAGGGCAGGAAAATGATGATAAATTCAAAGTTTTATTTTGAATCGTGTAGGCGATAAAAACAGCATAATCAGCCTATAATGTGCCCACTGCTGGGACTTCAGGCCTCCTCTCTATGAGAGGGAATGGCCTATAAACCACCACGTGGGCCCAGTGCAGGTTGGTAGATTATGATTCTTAGGCATGCCGGTTTCCTTATGGTTTCCTTCACCGTTTTGAGAGCAGTCGTGATGAAATAAATTACACAATGTAATGCGTCTGCCTGGGTTCGAAGCCACCACTTACTGCTCGTAAGTCGAGGCCGCCACCACTGGGCCACCGCTGCTCTCTGGGTAGGCGTTGAGAATGAATGAATACTGACAAGATAGTTTTTCCCAAAGTTTCTATCAGGGCTCTGTTCCGATCGAATCATCCAGTTGCAATCCACTTCCATTGGCATTGATTGCCAGGGAGTTGTCAAGTGCGGAAATCCGCTGTTTAAAATATTGAAACCCGCACCGAACTAATCATTTGATGAACCATCGACAATAATTGGATAAAAAGCTGTGACCTTAGTACCATCAAAGTTGTGTACGTCGATTAGAAGATGAGAGGCAAGAGACGAAGTGTGGCATATCCTGTGTTGAGGCTCCACACTCGCATTGTGTCCGAGATGGATCGATTAATACTCCATCTAGCTATATTGGATGTGCAACAACGGCCAACTTAAGCACGTAGCCAGTTTAAGGCTTTCCGTATTGGCCACTCCAGTTCATTACCAGCTGCAGCCGGATTAGCATGACCACCGAAGAAACGGGTTTTGTCGACGGAAGAATCGACAAAATGACAGATTGTAGCAAGGTTTCATGTCAAATTGCATGTTTTTTTTTTTTGTCTATTCTTGATAGAATAGAGATAGAATCGCCATGCTACGGGGGCAGGGGGTAGTTTTTCTATCGGTGCGATGAAGTCTGGAGGGATGTTGACTGCTTTTCATGATGGTTTCTAAACAGTCTACTTGCCTTATGCGCTTGCCGTATTGTTGGCTAGGCTCGCCACTGCGGCACAAAGTACCACAAAGGTCCTATCTGCGTTCCCGCTAGCGTCATTAGACCGCCAAAAGGTCCTTTCAGCACTTGTCTTGATAGATCTTGACAGTTAACATATCCCTCGTGACAGTTTTCGGTCACGGCGACCAATCTTACCGGAGATTAGCCATCGGCGCGGGAGATGTTATAGTGCACAAGTGTACGCAAACACAGGTGCACTTCTCCCTTCCTTTACTCTTGTCGGATGGGATGGCAATCTGTCACGGCCGTTGGGCCTGCTCCTGACAATTAATACACGTAAGTAACATCATCAGAATTTGGTACTTGACAAAAAAAAACTAATTAGTCCGTCAGATAGATTTTCGATAAATATTGGACCCATTTTTTTTCTTTTTTCACGTAAACAAAAAATTAACCGCACAGTCCTTCGAAAATTCTATAATATATCTTCGTCAGTTTTTATTAATTTGATAAAGCAAAAAACACGTATCCATTATTTTTCGATGTAATTAATCTAACTGACGGACTAAACAGAATCATATTTTTTTTAGTCAGGAAAGTAGCCCATTGTGATGAAAATCTTCTTCAAAAACTTCGCATCTTTAGATGCCTTTTACAATATCTATCACCTATATTAAGTATAACTTAACTTAGCCTAAAGGTAACTTAATTTTAACTTAATCACGTCATCTTACAATCACATACAGTTATTCTTTCATGTTTTAATAATACGTTCGATTTGACTTTCAAAGGAAGGTGTGTACAGTAGTTTAAATTTTGTATTTTTTAAATGGGGCAACACCATTTTATACTTTACTTACTATTCGATAGCCAATCTGATGTGTAGGGAGTTTGTTCTGGCAATTCTTCCTAGATAAAATACTTGTGTAATTAATTTTCTCGTGTTATTTTTACCCGACTGCGGCGACGCCAAAAAGGAGGGTTATTACGTTGATAAAAGTGCTTCTTCTTAGCGCGTCGATGGTAGCCAAATTGAAATCTACCTTAAAGGCTACGAATTTAGCACTTTCAGTAGCGTCCAATAGCTCATGTGATATGCAAGCACCAGGACAGGGAGGCCCATTGTCAAGTGTTGTCGTGTGGCAACACCACATTTACACTCCGGGGCTTATTCATTTATGAATAGAAGTGCTGATTTTTAGCTGCAGAATTTGAAAGATAACCTATTGTAACTGCATTTGCTGCAAAGCTAAAGTTTTCTGTGTCCATATTTTGGAATAGAACCAACATTATTTGTCTTAATCGCAAACCGCGAACAAAATAACGATTAATGGCAATTTAATTTTCCAAAACTATGTATTTAAATTTTCTCGCTTACTACACTCATTTATTCAGTAAAAGTCCCTCCAATTTATATTTAGCTACTTATAATTCATACCCAAAATACGCGCTTTGGACGTCTACTCATATTCATCACTGGTCTGAACCCCACATGGTGTTTATAAGTGCAACACAGAGTTCATAGAAATAATCCCGAATGGCTCATATGTGCCGAACTATGCCTTGACATATAAACTTAAACTACTGTAACAACCTTCAGAAAAAACCCTACAATATAACCCCCAATTCCTATGAAGTCCTGGTATTGTATGAGGGTAACTCCCTGGATGCCTTCCGTTTCCTCACGCACCAGACGATCAGGAATATGATTAGGATGATCAGGGCTATTGCTAGGAATACTCCGAGGACTATTGCTGCTATTGCTGCTTCCGTGAAGTAGTCTGAAAGATAAAGGAGATGATTAGAAAGACAAAAGTATTTATTGTTTTCACACAGGACAAAACAATTTGACAAAAAATTGGTTGAAGGTAGAACCCAGAGGCTTATAAGATAAAAAATCTCTGACACCAAGTTATAGAGTAAGATCCCAGAGCAATCAGACATAACTTATTTTCACACGGATGAAACCTGAAGTTTTCAGTAGCGTCTCGTGTGCCTTGAATACCTACGCGCTTTGTAGAACTTGCCGAGTGACACCTGGGCAGGTACCAGGTGAGAAAGGTGACTAAAAATAAGAATTATTTAACTTAAATTCACATGGCTGATTTTTATATAAATGTCATGTAGAATATTATTTTAAAGTAATATCATAAGTGTCAGACACTTTTGATGGACCAGAGCTTTTGTATTTTGTCCAAGCTGTTTTTTACGTATATTTTCTACTCCCAGACACTTTCCGTCGGCCGTATTGCTTAACAGACGCTTTAAATAATACTAAACTCCTAATGATTTAATACTTAAAGGTAATTGATCGGGATATTGCCATGCTATATTGGTCAGGCGCTCCAAAAACATCAAAAGTGTCTGACACTTATGATATTACTTTAAAATAATATTCTACATGACATTTATATAAAAATCAGCCATGTGAATTTAAGTTAAATAATTCTTATTTTAAGTCACCTTTCTCACCTGGTACCTGCCCAGGTGTCACTCGGCAAGTTCTACAAAGCGCGTAGGTATTCAAGGCACACGAGACGCTACTGAAAACTTCAGGTTTCATCCGTGTGAAAATAAGTTATGTCTGATTGCTCTAGGATCTTGGACTATTAGGCATTGGGCACTAACCATACGATAAAACATAACAAAATCAGAACCCTCCTTTGGCTTTGCCGTAGTCGGGTAAAAAAGAAAGAAGGTAGATTAAACGATAAAATCACTTTTTCAACGTCAGAGTTTATAAGAGACAGTCCCCCGAAATGACGGCTTTTTGAGACTTCCTAGTGTTTTGTTTATTTTGGCTAAGGCAAAACAATACAATACATTTTTTTTGCCGTACCTATTAATACTGAGACACTTAAATCCTCTAGGGTGTTCGGCTTTTTTACCCAAATGTCCGGCCAAGCTGGCTTATCTGTCCGGCTATTAGGTTTGGCAACCTGGCAGCCCTAGCTACATTTGTCTACCTCTCTCAATAAATCAATACCGTTGCACTCAAAACGCATGCGGCTTGACACTTCATCTTTTAAAGGTCACAGGAGTAGTTCAAACTGGGGGATACAGGTGTGGTCTGTTATTCGAAAGTGAATTATATGGTAATGATCTTAAGATTTAAGAACAGAGACTGTTTTGTGAATGTGTTGATAGTTTTTTCGTTGGAAAATGAGTCTTATGGTGATTTTTGTGTTTGAAAGTTGGTGCGTATGTATTTGGTTATATTTTAGTGGTATTGCAAGCGCGGGTGATTTGTGTTTTTGTTTTTAAAAGTTGAATTTTCGTTGCTTTATCTCGGTGGCTATAATTATAGCGGCTCGGATAAATGTTCAAGTTAAGCTTGCGTTTGCGTAGGTTGGTCCGTGGTTGGGTGACCAATTATTTCTTAATGAGCTTTCGAGGCTTTTTTTGAGCGAGCGAGGTGTTTTGCGTCTTCGAAAGTTACTGCATTTTGAATTTGGCTCGTGGACGAGGCAAACGCAGTATGTATGGGCATATAGTAGCATCCTCACTGGGCCTGCGTGGTGGATCAAGTATAGCCCATCCCTCTCCAAGAGCGAAGGCCTGACTTCATGCAGTAGGAACACAAGGCTGGAATAAACCTCCATCATCAGCAATACTCACTAGAAATATCTATAGTATAGCTATTGGTGTTTCCATAAGCATCCACAGCGTTCAGCAGGACCCTGGGCGCGCAGCAGGTGGCCCTGTACGTGGCTACCACCTCCTGTCTGGTCCCTGAGGTGAAGTTGTCAGCGTACATCACGCCGATTGGTGAGGAGGTTAGGCGGAGAAGACCTGGTGAAGAGAAATAAGGTCCGCTTAGAAGGAAACTTTTGCGGAAGATAAAAAGCAGCATTTGTAATGACATGATTTATTGTGTGATAAACATCAGCTATCTAGCTCAAAAGTCAAATTTTCCTATTTAATTCATCATTTTCTTGCCCTTATCATTTGGGGTCGGCGCTGCATGGCTTCTTCAATACTTCAGTATCACTCGTCATCTCGTAAGACACCTCCTTTCTTACCGAAGCCGACCTCAACGCAGTTGAGAAAAGGCTAGTCAGATGATGATGGTCTCTACGGCATGGAAAGTCAAGGCAGAAACCCTTGGGTGGCATATAAATCCTGACACCAGGTAATCCTGACACTTACCAGACGATGGTAACTACATTACGTCTGTAAGATAACACATCATCAGCCATAAGACGTCCACTGCTGGACAAAGGCCTCCCCCCATAACGAAAAGCAATCTGGCGTTTATATCCACCGGTTGCCCACGACTCTCACGATGATTAAGATTAAGTAAGATTACACAAGTCAATTAAATTCCCTGTAGAAACAGTTTCATACCAAAACTAGTAAACACCTCCTCATTACCTGACAAAGCATCCCTCGCCACAATAGTAGTAGACCAGGCATGTTGGGCGCAGTCATCTCCCGTCCTACCCAGGCAGGTGCCTTGGAAGGTATGCCTAATGTCCGGAGCCCAGGTGTCGAAAGGTTCCGCTGAGTTGGCTACGTAGACGAAGGCAGAGAGGGAGACTTGCTCGTTACCTGGGGAAAGAGAAATGGATGATGATGATGAATAGATCTGATCTGCAGAGTGAGCCTGCGTCATTGGTCTAGTGGTCGCAAACGCGACTGCTGAGTTTGAGGCCCTGGGTATAGTATCCGGAACGGGCAAGCCTGTCACACTATTCCCAAACCACTGTAACTCCTGTAAGAATAAACATTGGCGACCACCAGAAAAGCGAGGAGACCATGAAGCCCGACGAAGTCCCAGAGAAAAGGTTTAACTGTCTTGGATCTCGTAAAGAAATTAATCAGAAAAGAATTTATAGCGGAGGAGTACGAAAACATAATGTCCACTTCCTTCCATATCAGCTGCAGGAGACAGACCGAAGTCTATGTAACTCTTTGTCCAGGACGGGTCCGGGTAAAAAGTTATTGGGTTTTTCGTTTAGAAAACTCAGAAGCAGCTACGGAGCCTGGATTTGTACCCGGTTGATGGCAATAGGCTAGTCCCCTAATCCCCTATTACATAGGACTTAAGAGGAAACGCGAGTGGTCTTTTCTCCATACAAACGCTCTCGCCTGTTTTCTTTTTGGTTAATGACCCTAGGAGCAATGGTTTTTAACAGAATAATAAATATTAACTATTTCTATGCCCCTATGTTTTCCTTTTTGGTGATAAATTATTTTTATAAGCACTAGAACCCTCAAAAAATGCTCAAAATTGCTTGTTTAGATCGCTGTTAACAGAGTCCTAGTGTACAAATTTGACAACTATTAACGAAAAAGGAAAAACATAGCGGCGTAGTATATAACCTCCTTATTCATTGTCTAAAATATCTTTTAAATTGGTTCAATATTGGAGGAGGAAACAGGCGAGAGCCAAACCTCGAATTGTAACTTTTTTCTACAGTTGTCCTTATCGCACGAATTTGAGGGCAGGAGGACGGAGAGAGACAGCGATAGTAGAAAGAGACAGCACTCGCATTTCCTCTTAAACATAACTCGTTGAAATACGTTTATAATTGTAGCTAAAACTTACCGTAGGCAGTAAAAACAATGGTTTCTCTCAACCCTGGTTGAGCATTCGCTGGTACGGTCAGACTGACTATCACGTTGACTGTCTGACCTGGGGCTACGTTTTGTCTGAAAAAAAAAATGTTTGTATTTGCTTTTATAAAAGTAAAATCTTGTGAAAAAGTAGGAACTTTGACCCCCACTTTCCTCGTAACTAGAAGGTTCCCAGGTATGGTCAAGAACAAAAAAAAAATTGCAATAGGGGATCGGACAAAAAAAAAACTAATTAGTCCGTCAGATAGATTTCCAAAAATTATTCGACACGTATTTTTTCTTTTTTCACGTAAACTTAAAATGAAGACGATACAGTGCTTCAAAAACTCGTGTGACGTCATATGATAGTACATTTTGACGACACAAGTGACGTTTCAAGCCCCACTCCAAGATCTTTGACGCGTTTTATCTTCGTAATTTTTTATTGATTTGATAAAACAAAAAACACGTATTCAATATTTTTCGATAATCTAACTTACGGACTAAACAGAATCATATTATTTTGACCCTGCCCGATCCCCTATTCTCCTTCAGGAGAGAACAAGTGCTTTTCAGCTACGTAAGGGTGCTTTTACACCCATCATGTAGTTAGTGTAGCCAAATCCTTCCAAAATCTTTAGAAACAAAGTACTTACGAGTTAGGATTGATGCCCGTCAGGAACCTCAGTTCTCCTCTAGCTCCGAAATTGAACCTTATTGACTGTTCCCTGTAGTTTGTTACTTCGAAGTGTAGCTGTAAATAAAAAAATAAACATTATTCGGAAAACAGCCTTTCTCCAAAGAAATAAGACATACTTTTTTCTTTTTTTTTTAAAAAAAAAACGTTACCCTAGGAATTTCTCCTGTATCGTGGGTGCGTTCACAAACATTGCGAGGCCAAAAGCCCTCTATCTCAGCGTGTTACTTTTACGACAAGGAAACGATGAATGGATTGGGCCAGAAATTAGATGAAAGAAAACCTCCGTGACCGCTACGGAATAAAACCCAATAAAAATTTGCCGGATCGCGGAAATTGAACCCCGGACCTCATGTTCCGCAGTCGCACTTGCGACCACTAGATCAACTAGGCAGTCAATACTTAAGGTGGGTTCTCCAAGGTAGTCCGCGAAATTCGAATTTTCTTACGTTTTTTCAAATTGCAGGTCATTGTCAGGTTTTATGTTGATTAAAATATGACTCGCGCGCGTAATGCGTATGTATTTATAAAAAAGCAAAATTAAAAATTTTGAAAAAACCCACGACTGTTAAAAATTAATTGAAAAGGATAAAATAACATAAAACACCCACCTTAAAAAAACCCAAGAATGTCCGTCGGGGGCTGCCATTAAATGAACTAGTTTTGCAATGTTCAGCACCCGACGGACATTCTTGGGTTTTTTAAGGTGAATGTTTTATGTTATTTTATCCTTTTTTCAATTAATTTTTAACAGTCGTGGGTTTTTTCAAAATTTTTAATTTTGCTTTTTATTTTAAACTTTTTACTTTTTTTTTTTTTTTTATCTAAGAACATGCACCAATCAAACCTTAACCCATAACTGAAAACTGCATCAAAATCGGACTAGTAGTTTTGGAGAAAAATGGCAACATGTATTTGCACAAACAAACAAACAAACACACAAACAAACAACCTCTCACCCCAAACGCATATACCGTCTCCGTTCCGTCGTGGGTAAAAAATACCGAATTTTGGATAAACTGCTATGTAGTTACAACTGGACAAATAACGTGATTTTATGTTACATACAATAAACCAATAATCCTAGAATGTTACAATGATTAAACCATTTGATGTATACCTGTAAGTTTTCGCCAGGAGCGCCGTATAATCTGCTGGCCAGACCAATCTGTACTGCTGTCAGAATCGTCCCTTGTTGGTTCATCACCTGTAAAATATAAACAAGTAAAGTAAGGATAGAAACTGTCTAGGTGCACATCATCATCATTTTGCTGAAAAACGTCCACTGCTGGACATAGACCTCCCCCAAGTGTCGCCACATTGACCGGTCCCGTGCGTCTCGCATCCAGCGGATCCCTGCAACCTTCAGTTACGTAATCTGATGTACAGACTACAGAATGCTTGGTTGACGGCTTCGTGAAGCCTGTTTCCTCCATGAAGTGGAAATTATGATTTTTCCTACTCCTCCGCTATTCTTTTCTGATTAATTTCGTTGCGGGGTCCAAGACAGTTAAATCATTTCTCTGGGACTTCGTCGAGCTTCATTGTCTCGGCGCTTTTCTTGTGGTCGCCACTGTTGATTCTGGCTAACAGGAGTTACAGTGGTTTGGGAATAGTGTGGCGGGCTTGTCCCAAATAAAATAGCCTGTTTCCACTTTGTAAAATATAAAAACTTTTTTTTCGGTTTCGATGTATAATTATCTATAGCTTCGGTGAAGGAAAACATCGCGAGGAACCCAGTATGCCTGGCAGATATTTCTCGACGAAATATAAAGCCAAGTCCCTTTGGCGGCATAAAAACTGACACTGGGTTAGGTACTTATCCCGTCGGGGCTGCGGGTTGTTCGAAAGAGATACCGCGGCCTCGACACAAATGGCTAAGAAGGAACATGGGTGGTTTTTAGTCAGTAGAAGTCTGACACTCCCTACCGCTCCGCCCATAGCGGGAGGAGTCATTTGATGATTTCCCACCCCTCCAAAAAGAAGGCAATGATTTGTACCTGAGAAACAGATCTGCCATAGGGCTGAGCATCTTCATTATTATAAAGCTGGGCATTATAAGCCCTAGAATCTGTATCCTCAAATTTTTCCAAGTCGTTTGAAGTGTCTGAGTAAACTATGTTGGCTGATCTGCTCATCCGGATCTCTGGCTGGTCGAGGGGTCCAAAGAGACGGATGAAAGGTTCTCCTGGAAAATAAAGACGTTTTTGGGCATTATATGGTTAAACCGGCTGTCTTGTATGGATCAGACAGAATGGATGAGCAAAAGGGATGAATGAATAGGCATTTGGTGACATAAAAATGCTAATGTGTGGTGTAACGCGAATGTTGTGTGGTACCTTATTGGTTATCGTGTTATGTATGGAAGGAATTAGAAAAATATACTAAGTGAGATTTTTGTTGAATATGTATGAGAGTAGAGGAAGATCAAAGAGACGATGGATAAATTTGTGTGAAGGATGAGCTTTTCATCGATAATTAAAAAAAAACTAACTCTTCCATCCATGCATTTTGACCGTGTAGGAGATATTGCAGTTTTATAGGAAACAAGTTTTTTTTAATTTTAGTTTATTTGATATGGGCTTACTCTTGACCTCAATCTTGCCCTAAGGGCAGAGATGAGTTCGACGATGGAACGAGCTTACCCAGAAGAAGCCTATTTACTCGCGACTTTAAAAGATTAAGGTTATATGAACTCGGGAAAACCGACGCAGTCAGGGAATTCCACTCCTTGGCTGTACGAATAATGAAAGATTTAGCGAAACGCTATTTTTTTTATTGATGAAAAAGTCTTATCCTATGTGGTAGAATTAAGAATGATGCACTGAATACAAAGTAACCATTTCATCGTCGGTGTGCTTTCCACCCTGTAGACTGCTAATGACTTACCTCTCAGGTCCCTGCCGAGGATTTTGGCGTAGACCTTGGATCCCTTGACGGGTGGTAGAGCAACATCAGCTACCAGCTCCACGATGGGGTCTATCTCCTCATTCTGACCGTCTCCTGCCAATGGCTGGTAGCTGTGAACGATACAGGATTTTAATAAGACTGTTGAATTTCATCGAGAATTTGCTCTACTAATGAGATAATTGACACTCGCAAGAAGGCTTTTTTTTATTTTTTGTGTGCACTTGTGGGATGTGCCAAATAAATATGTTTTCTTATAATAAAAGTCGATCGGGTCGAGTACTATAAACTGGGTTGTGGAGGTCAGAGGCAGTCGGTCTATGTAAAATACTGGTATATTGTGATGCATCCGGTTAGACTGGAAGCCGACCCCAATGCAGTTGGGAAAACGTTAGGCAGATGATGAATAAGGCAGAGGCCGCAGAGGCGTTCTTATCAGTACACCCACATTTCGCCAGATATATTCGAGCTCAGTAAAAAACTTTTTATCAAAAAATAAAACCGACTTCAAAAAAAAAAACAAAAAAGTGAAAATAAACTTTAGCAGAAAAATCAGTTTCTGAAGTCGGTGACTTTTGTTTCTTTGATTTCATTTTTTTGTCACCGACTTCAGAAACTGCTTTTTCTTCTAAAGTTTATTTTTCACTTTTTTGTGTTTTTTTTTAAGTCGGTTTTATTTTTTGTTAAAAAGTTTTTATTTTGCAGTTTTTAGTTGTTCACACATGTAAGTTCACATGTTCATGGGTCATAATGTGGACAATGTAGGTTTTTTTTTTTTAATATTGTTGATTTTTTTTAAAACTGCTTGTCCGATTTCGATAAAAAAAATATGGGACCATTTGGGAGTATACCCTTTCCATCAAAAAAATATTTTTTTAAATCGGTTATCAAGCGACGGAGTTATGCCCGAGCCCGAACAAACATAAAAAACAAACAAACATCCGAATTGAGAACCTACTTCTTTTTTTAGAAGTCGGTTAAAAAGGGGACGAGACTATTGCCATCAACCTAGCACAATTCCATCCTCCGTGGCTGTCTACTGAGAAATTCCTGGTAGAAAGACCTAATAACTATTTGACCCAGGACATCATCTCAGTAGTCACGATTGCGAACAGTAGCCCAAGAGGCAGTCAATCGTTTTATAAAATGGAATACACACCTGAAAGGCAGCTTGGCTAATTCAGTTCCATATTCATCCACTAATTGTGACTCCCTGACGCTTGCTACGGGACCGGTCACTCGGAATTTGAGGGTATCTGAAAAGGAAAATACATCTTCATTACTATAAATAACAGAAATGAGTACATATAGAGAGTATAAAAGAATTTGACGTTTCAATATTTTTTAATTTTTGAAGAGTATTTTTTTGGCGCGTGAGTGAGTCGTGACCCTAAACTCTTTCCTAAACTTGAAACTTCAGCTATCTACCAGTAAAAATCACGTCAAAATCGGACCAGTCGTTTCGGCGATTTACCGAAACAGACAAAATGCTTTTTTTTTTCCCGACTACGCCGAAGCCAAAAGGAAGGGTTATGATTTTGTTTGTTATAAGAACCGTAAACACTTTGATATACATTCAATAAAATGCTGTTAATTTAAAATAACGAACAGACAGAGGGCGCAGATATTGCTAATTTAATAAAAATCTAATTTGGTTTATGAGTCTTTGGTCAACAAATCACATTTTAAATAGGTAGTTTTTTTTTTCATAGTTTTATTGTGGATCCAGTTGCAAACGGGTCCAGTTGACCAAAGACTCTTTTACTCGCTCTTAAGTATTTATTATCTTACTTAATGAGGCTAAGTAAATCTTCACAATTAACCTTTCAAAGATTACATTCACAACATGTTATGGTTTTCTAAACTAGATAATATATTTACTTTTAGTATTTATTGTTCTTAGAAATTAATTATATCATCATTCAAACGAACGTCAATATAAATACTCCGTCAGAGAAAAGTCCAAAATCCAGTTAGTATCTGTGACGTGTTTTATTTGACTGTATTACGTTGTCCGAAACTCTGTGTTATTTATCTTTACTATTTGACTAAATTAATAACGATAATAAATTAAATTACGTAAACATTATATTATATAATAGATCAACCTAGGCAAGCGTGGCTTGAACAACCACTTGTCAACTGGGCCCGCCTGGTGGATTATAGCCCATTGCCTCATAGAGAGGAGGCCTGGAGACCCCAGTGGTGGGAAAATTATAGGCTGATTATGCCTTTAATTCTTTTTTTCTTTTGATGTTGGGAAATCGTCAAATGAGTATGACTCCTCCCGCTGTGGGCGTAGCGGAAGGGAGTGTGAGACTTCTACTGACTAAAAACCACTCATGTTCATTCTTAGCCCTTTCTGTCCGGGGCCACGGTATCTCTTTCAAATAACCCGCAGCCACGGCAGGAGCTTTAGGAAAACTAATACGAGCGTCTGTAATAAACCATCAGGAAGATATTTTTCAAATACATTTCCTCGAAAACCTTTTATCGCACTACGATTATGTTCAACATGCAAGGTATTTCATTCATCATCATCAGCCTATAATGTTCCCACTGCAGGGACTCAGGACTCCTCTCTGGGAGAGGTATGGGCTATATAATCCACCACGCGGGCCCAGTGCGGGTTAGTAGATGTCACATGTCTTCGAATTTTTTGGTTCTAAGACCATCCGGTTTTCTTCAAGTTTCTTTCAAGATGTTTTCCTACTTTCCTTAATAATTAATAGATCATAATTAGTGATTTGCTAGGGTTCTAGATACTCATTGACAGCTAGACTGACGATAACCTATTAACTTTGCTGACGTCATATTTCCTATTTATACTTATGTAGCGAACCGGCGGCATGCGTTAGGTATTAGGGCTTGTCCTAATGTGGGGACTTTTATGGATGTTTGTTTCCAAACTTCCATGTGTTTCATTTTATTCTTAAACTAGCTTTTACCCGCGTCTTGGTCCGCGTAGATATAGCCTTAAAGCCTTCTTCGATAAATGGACTATCCAACACAAAAAGAAGTTTTCAATTCCGACCTGTAGTTCCTGAGATTAGCGCGTTCAACTAAACAAACAAACTCTTCAGCTTAATTATTTGGATCAGCCGTCATTTCTAGATCTTTGGCAGTCGTTACAGGTTGTCATTTGCCCGAAAGTTTTGACAACCAGTCTACTGGGCTGTGGAGGGCAGACAGGCTCTCCAATTAAAATATTGGTATTCAGCTCCATTCGGTTAGACTGGAAGCCGACCCCAACATGATATAGCTAAGGTGGGTATACAGGTAGACACTAGACAGATAATATAGGGTAGTCGACAAAAAAAACTAATTAGTCCGTCAGATAGATTTCCAAAAAATATTGAACACGTATTTTTTCTTTTTTCACGTAAACAAAAAATGGAGACGATACAGTGCTTCGAAAAGTCGTGAAACGTCACAGCTTGGTCCAATTTTACCTAACTATGACGTCAAACGCCCCCTCTCCATGGTCTTTGACAAGCTTTATTTTCGTCAATTTTTATTAATTTGATAAAACAAAAAACACGTATCCAATATTTTTCAATAATCTGAGTGACGGACTAAACAGAATCATATTTTTTTTAGTCGGTCGACTACCCTATTAGATGATTAGAAGGAACAATAACAACAACTTTTATGTTGTCAACCTTCAAATATCTCGATAACGTGACACTTTAGGGTACCATGTTACTGGAAATTTTGGAAAAAAAAAACAAATTGGCAGGCAGGTTGATATCGGTTCTATCCCCTTTATGTATCTGAGCTGTCACACAATATGGTCCCTCTATTTCCTTGCAATATTAATAGATTGAGTGCACTGTATGACATGACCCTCCAACACTCATTCGTTCAATCCGTTCATTCACCTCTTTGACACTCAATGCATAACAAAATATAATTCACTAGCTGAACCCCACGACCTTGGGGCTACGGGTTGTTCAAAAGAGATACCGCGGCCCCGGGCACAAAGGGGTAAGAAGGAACATGATTGGTTTTTAGTCAGTAGAAGTCTGACACTCCCTTTAGTCATTTGATCGAGTCTTTGTCCGCGTGAAATTATTAAAAAAAACTAAATGTGGCACTCGGAGACTGCCGCGGTAAAGCTATTGCATAGCATTTTTTATCAACAGCAAATAATTACATAATTATTTAATTTGACAACCTCAGTTGACAACCTCGTTATTTTCCGTAACCATAGCAACCTGGTTGAAAATTTTCGTTACTTACGGAATTTCTGGATTCGCTCTCCACGCTCAAGGCCCGCGATAGAAGCTATGCAATAGCTTAAAAATACTACTAAAGTGTCTATAATAATACAATTCAATCAAGAGTCGAAAGACACGTGGCGCCATCTATTATATTATCATAAGATCGTTTTTGTAGTTTTCCTCGGGATGGTACTTTTATTCGGGATGAAAGATACCCTATGCCCGTTTCTGTACACCTGCAACGTACGTTTATGCAAAATTTCAGGATGATCAGTTCATTGGTTTACACGTGAAAAGGTAACAAACAAACAAACTAACTTTCGTATCTACATCACTATCACTAGGTACACACGGCTACACATCAAGCTATACATTTCCAGTTTACGCTGATCTCGCACTGTACGGAAATCCTATACAATGCGAGACCAGCTTTACTGGAAATGTATAGCTTGATGTGTGGCCGTGTGTACATATTATAAAACAAAGTCCTCCGCCGCGTCTGCGTCTGTTCGCGATAAACTGAAAAACTACTGCACCGAATTTCATACTGTTTTCACCAATGGATAGAGTGGTTCTCGAGAAAGGTTTAGTATATTATTTGACCGACATCCACGCGGATGCAGCCGCGGCCCGCGGGTATCAGGCAGTATCAGCTACTTTATAATAAAAGTTAAATAATACTTTATAAATTAGATTAGTAGCTTATCTTATCGGTTATTTTTTTTGTAAAGTACGTAATGTAAACTATTACATATTTTTATCTATACATAATATTTTAGTTTACAAGTTTTGTTAGTTTATGGTTTCAGCAATATGCTGTCGGCTTCCAGTCTAACCGGATGCAGCTGGATAGCAGTATTTTACATGGAACGCCTACCTATTTGACCTCCGAGAGCGTCCAGAGTAAAAGTGTATAATAAACAAATCAATAAAAAACTAAAAAACCCGACTGAAAAAACGGAAAAGCAAAAAACAAGCACATTTTAAATTAAACAAAACTTGTAAGCAGGCGGGGTCCATTCTATTTTCATTTCATAATTTAATATTCAAATGAACCCCGCCTGCTTCCAAGTTTTGTTTAATTTAAAATGTGCTTGTTTTTTGCTTTTCCGTTTTTTCAGTCGGGTTTTTTAGTTTTTTAACTACATTTTTTTATTTAACACTTTTTAGTCAGTTTTCATTAACTTCGTTATTACTATTATAAGACGGTAGATTTCGATTCGATTTTATATTCATTCCGTACACGTAAAAAAATCCGGTTATAAGTAAGAAATGCGATATTGTTTGTTCTAATAACTTTAAATCGTTATATATCCTAAACGGTTTTATAAAATGAAAAATGATAAAGGAAACCTAATATTCATTTTCAAATACCTATTCAACGATACCCCACTTGATGTGGTGCGTCAAATTTTTTTTTTTCATTTTGACAATATGGCGACTAGTTGTTACTTTAGTGAGTATTGTTTATTGTAATGTTTTTAGTGACACTCGCGAGGTCAAGACGAATCGATTGACGTACGGATCATCAAAATCGGCCAAGGCGTTTGGCCTCTACAGTGCCACATAGGAACAAACATACATACATACATACATAGACTGATAAACACATAACCCTTCTTTGCTTTGCGCAGTCGGGTAAAAATAAAATAAATCATGGCAACTAAGAGATGACCAGTCTCTACTGACAGCGCCCGTTGACAAACATGACGCATGGGTCAGCATTAATCAGCTCAACCGATCGAGAGGCGATCTGTCAATGTCACGTTAACTCCAAAACATCCTTCATCATCACCAGCCCATGTTCCCACTGCCGGAACTCAGGCCTTCTCTCTAAGAGAGAGATGGGCTATAATATACCACGCCCAGTTGGTCGTGAAACACCATCCTTGTGTCACTCTAATTCATTTGACCTATTTGTAATTTACGTCACTTATTCCGTTCCCAAATCATAATATTACTAGCTTATGCCTGTGGCTTCGCTCGTGTAGAGTTCAGCGGGATCGTACTACCGCGATAAAAAGTATCCTATGTGTTAGTCCAGGTTATAAACTATCTGTGTGCAAAATTTCATCCAAATCCGTTTAATAGTTTTTGCGTGAAATAGTATCAAACATCCATCCATCCTCACTTTCACATTATTAGTCGGATAAGTAGATATGACGCATACTCGAGGGCAATCAACTCGAATTTTGTGTGTTTATTTCATAATCTGACATTATTTTAAAATACTTACACAAATAGTTTGACAACCGATAACAGACTTGGAGCAAAAAATAATCATTTAAACTAACATAACACTACGTCAAATAACAGCCTCGGTGGTCTAGTGGCCGTACGCGCGACTGCTGAACATGAGGTCCCAGGTTCGATTCCCGGGTCGGGCAAAGTGTTATTGGGTTTTTTCCCATCAGCAGTAATGGAGGGATTTGTGCCCGGTTGATGGCAATAGGCTCGCCCTATTACATGGGACTAAAACCATTACTGGCAAAATATGAACCCTGGGTACCCCTTCGTTCATTAAAAGCGTGATGGTATGTGTTATGAAAATGTCATTATCATATATGACCTAATTATTAAAAATTCAATGTAAAAAATAATAATAAAATTTCTAATCAGTAGATACATGCCTTTATATGACTGATAGTAACATCCATTTGTATTTATATAATTTAGTTGATAATATAAAACCGTGTAGTGCGCTCGTGTCACTGTGTATTATTGATTTTCTTTATTAATAATAGTCATTATTACGGAAGTTATTAATCAAAGTGTGTGTTCACAGTGAAATTCTGAAGTTTTCCATACAAGTGGCGTTTTTTTTTTCTAGTGTTTTTTTACGTAGTAAAGTTGAATTAGGATTAAAATATCGTAAAATAGGTATACTTAAATAAAAAATAGACGAAAAAAATGTGATCAACAAAATTCGTGTTTTTGCCACAGCGCACTAAGTTCAGCAGTAAATCAACTATCGTCGTTCTCAATGAATCATGGATGGATTTCATGGATTAAAAATTATAAAAACAAAATAATATTTTAAATCGATCCTTTTAAAAACAAACGTTTTAAATGAAATGTTTCTTTATTATCACTACGCGACACTAAAAAGTATATCCTGCCTGCTTTCATTTAGCATATATAAACAGTTTATAATACTTGTACTCCCAGTAGGACACGCGACTTCCTATCTCTGAGAGGATACATCCGTTATCCACCACGCGGGCCCAGTGCGGGTTGGTAGATGTCACATGTCTTCAAATGATTCATTTCTAGGACATGCCGCCATCACGATGTTTTTCTTCACCGTTTTGAGAGCAACTGTGATGAAATAACGAGCCTAACGCTCAAATACTCAAATGTCACTCAAATATAAGTAACCCTCAAAACTCCTGATATTTCTGTCACTCTGCTTTAAAGTAACAAAGACAGCACGAGATTTAAGTGCAACTTATAATTGAGTGACGTTTGAGTATTTGGGCGTAAGTCACTGCATTAGGTATTCCTAATGCTCTTCTCATTGCTCTTCTTCTTATTCTTAGCGTGTCGATGACAATTTAAATAGAGTCAGCCCAAAATTTGGCGGTTTTGGCACTTTCAGTACCTAGTGTCCATCAGCTCCTGTGATGTGCAAGGAACAGGACAGGCAGGACACGATGTCAAGTGTCCCATCGTTTGAAGGCACATTAAAGTCTAAGAACTCATATTGACTTTCCCTTTTTTTGGTTGATGGGATGAGGTGGAGCGGAAGGGAGTGTCAGACTTGTACTGACTAAAATCCACCCATGTTGCCCTTGTGTGTTCCGGGGCCGGTATCCTTTTCGAACATTCCTGCAAACCCGAGCATATTATGTCTCTGCAGTAGGAATATTATAGTCTGAAAACTGTCTTATCGATTTCTCTGCAAATTATGACCTCTAGACTAATACGGAAACCTTCAACATTGAAACGTCGTATTGGATCAATAAATAGGCTGTTAACTTTGAATATTAAAGCAGCTACATTTTTCATATCGATCCAGCTTTCAAGGTCAAACATGTTTTGTTTGTTTTTTTTTACTGAACTTTAGACTTCAGTGTACTTGTCAAAGGTGGAACGATTAGAGGATTGTGAACCTTTAGTCTAGTCAACAAGTGCTTTTTTGATCAACTTTTTTCAGCAGTCTCCGAAAATTATGATTGAGGTGTCATTCGATTCGGAATGGCATCCAGGTGTTTTTTGAAAAAAATGAAGTTCCGCTTGCAAAAATTGCAAAAGTTATTAACAATTAACTAAAAAAATGAAAATGGGTTTAGTGTTTTGCAAATATCTCAAAACCTAATTAAAATATTTCAAATTCGAAAAAAGATTCAAAAAGAGGAGGAAATTTCCTAAAGAATGTTCTAACTTTCGGAATTGTAGGACCAATATTAATAACTTTTCCATCGGGTTGAAAATACGCCCGAAAACTGGTACTCCGTCTTGCGCAAGCTACGCTCCATTCGGACCTTTCATGAATAAATATAATTTAAACTTATTAAATATAAAAATTAAAAGTTGAAAAAATTCAGGCGCCTGCAGAATGAATCAATAAACAATAATCCGTGGTTCAAAAGTTTTTATCGCGAATTTTCAATAAGTTATCCATTAGTTAATTAACAGTTTTTTATAGCACGAACATTGACATAGCAAGTACGATAATTATTAAACTATTAATCTGAGATTTTTTTCCTTTCGTGGAGCTATTTCTCAAAGGTCTAAAAATAGGCTCTCGTTGGAAAAATTAAAAAAAATTTAATTTTCGTTTTTTTATTAACAATTTACCGAGATGAAAAATTTCAAAGCTTCATTAGACATTCAAAAAATCTTTTTTTTGTTTATATTATTATTGAACCGTTTTTGTATGATCAGAAGCTACTTAAAAATGATTTTTAATATTTTTTATCTTTTATTGTTTAAACAATTTTTATAAACAAATGCGTTGTTTATGAGATAATTTAATTATTTCTTTCATAACATAATCTTTGATGATAACTATGATTCTTTTTAAAAAAATCGTTGCTTAAAAAAATAAATTTATTGCCTAAAAACGCTTTTGTTGATTAACAATTATTTTCTCCCACTTCTAATTAATACTAGGGGACCATTTTTTTAAAATCACCTTTATTTGTTTTTTCTTTTCGATACATATATAAAAAAAAATGTTTTATTAAATTTTTCATTGTTTATATAATAAACAATTTGTTAAAAACAAATAAATTTTTACTTTATAGTTTTTTTCATATTTTACTTATTGTCACAAAAACAGATATGATTTAATTTTTTTAAATTAAAAAAAAAGTTGTAAAAAAAATAGATGAAAAAAAAAGAATCACGTCTGTTTTTGTGACAATAAGTAAAATAAGAAAACAAAAACAGACGTGATTCTTTTTTTTTCATTTATTTTTTTTTACAACTTTTTTTTTAATTTAAAAAAAATAAAATCATATCTGTTTTTGTGACAATAAGTAAAATATGAAAAAAAAAATAAAGTAAAAATTTATTTGTTTTTAACAAATTGTTTATTATATAAACAATGAAAAATTTAATAAAACATTTTTTTTTATATATGTATCGAAAAGAAAAAACAAATAAAGGTGATTTTAAAAAAATGGTCCCCTAATATTAATTAGAAGTGGGAGAAAATAATTGTTAATCAACAAAAGCGTTTTTAGGCAATAAATTTATTTTTTAAGCAACGATTTTTTTAAAAAGAATCATAGTTATCATCAAAGATTATGTTATGAAAGAAATAATTAAATTATCTCATAAACAACGCATTTGTTTATAAAAATTGTTTAAACAATAAAAGATAAAAAATATTAAAAATCATTTTTAAGTAGCTTCTGATCATACAAAAACGGTTCAATAATAATATAAACAAAAAAAAGATTTTTTGAATGTCTAATGAAGCTTTGAAATTTTTCATCTCGGTAAATTGTTAATAAAAAAACGAAAATTAACATTTTTTTAATTTTTCCAACGAGAGCCTATTTTTAGACCTTTGAGAAATAGCTCCACGAAAGGAAAAAAATCTCAGATTAATAGTTTAATAATTATCGTACTTGCTATGTCAATGTTCGTGCTATAAAAAACTGTAAATTAACTAATGGATAACTTATTGAAAATTCGCGATAAAAACTTTTGAACCACGGATTATTGTTTATTGATTCATTCTGCAGGCGCCTGAATTTTTTCAACTTTTAATTTTTATATTTAATAAGTTTAAATTATATTTATTCATGAAAGGTCCGAATGGAGCGTAGCTTGCGCAAGACGGAGTACCAGTTTTCGGGCGTATTTTCAACCCGATGGAAAAGTTATTAATATTGATCCTACAATTCCGAAAGTTAGAACATTCTTTAGGAAATTTCCTCCTCTTTTTGAATCTTTTTTCGAATTCGAAATATTTTAAATTAGGTTTTGAGATATTTGCAAAACACTAAACCCATTCTCAATTTTTTAGTTAATTGTTAATAACTTTTGCAATTTTTGCAAGCGGAACTTCATTTTTTTCAAAAAACATCTGGATGCCATTCCGAATCGAATGACACCTCAATCATAATTTTCGGAGACTGCTGAAAAAAGTTCATCAAAAAAGCACTTGTTGACTAGACTACTTGTTCCTTATGATACACATGATATTCATTTAATAGAAAGATATAGGTAAATATGTTCCATTTGAGTGTACTTTTCAAAGGTTCTATCACTCGATTGGTGGATTTTGAACCTTGCACTTAAGATATTAGCGTCTTTTACTGTATTTATTAGAACGAGATTAGCGAATGTTTGGTTACGTTCTATATGAGTGTACTAGTCAAAGGTTCTATCACGCGATTAGACGATTGTGAACCTTGTACTTAAGATAAACACGTGTTTTTTATTTATTAAAGTCAGATTAGCAAATGTTTTGTTTCGTTTCATCAGCGGGATTAAGTAGTGTATGAGTAAATCATGAAACAGTTGATAATGTGTTAATTAGAATGTTGTAACAAAATATCCGTTATCGCGACCAAAAGTAATCTTTTCATCCGCTTTCAAACCCTTTTTAGGGTTCCGTAGTCAACTAGGAACCCTTATAGTTTCGCCATGTCTGTCTGTCTGTCTGTCCGTCTGTCCGTCCTCGCTTAATCTCTGTGACCGTTAGCACTAGAAAGCTGAAATTTGGTACCAATATGTGTATCAATTACGCCGACAAAGTGCTAAAATAAAAATTGGAAAAATATGTTTTATTAGGGTAGCCCCCCTATATGTAAAGTGGGAAGTGATTTTTTTTTTAATTTTAACCCTAACGTGTGATATATTGTTGGAAAGGTATTTAAAAATGAATAGGGGTTTACTAAAATCATTTTTTGATAATGTCAATAATTTCGGAAATAATCGCTCCAAAAGTAAAAAACAAAGCGTCCCCCCCCCTCTAACTTTTGAACCATAAGTTTAGAAAATACGAAAAAAATCTGAAAAGTAGAACTTTATAAGGACTTTCTAGGAAAATTATTTTGAACTTGGATGGAAACAACAGATGGAAACAGCAGTTAACCAATATAATTTGGTCCCTGAATCGTATGAGCGCCTATACAATCCAGAGGTCAAGTTTCATTGGCCCGTATTTCAAACAAAAAAATAATTATTACTACGGAACCCTACACTGAGCGTGGCCCGACACGCTCTTGGCCGGTTTTTTCGCATTAAAAATTAGACTATGTCCTTTCCCAGGCTCTAGGCTATCTGTGTGCCAAATTTCATTTAAATCGGTTCTGTAGTTATGGCGTGAAAGCACGACAGACAAACAGACAGAATTACTTTCGCATTTGTAATATTAGTAAAGGATTAGTAGGTAAGGATAAAATAGTAGTGATAGCCTAGTAGTTTCACCGTTGAACTACAAAGTAATAGATCTCAGCTTCCAACCCAAGGACGCTGATTTTTCGAATTCATGTGTGGATTTAATAATTATCACTAGCTTCGGTAAGGCAAACATTGTGAGGAAAACCGCATACCTGAGAGATATTTGTTGACGCCGTGAAAAATCAAGTTAGAGGCCCACGGGTGGCATAAAAACCCTGACCAGCCCCCGTAGCATGGCGATTCTATCTCTATTCTACCAAGAATAGACAAAGATGTTTCCATACAATTTGACATTTTGTCGATTCTTCCGTCGACAAAACCCGTTTCTTCGGTGGTCATGCTAAGCCGGCTGCAATGGTGTCCGGCACTAATATATATAAAGAAAGAAGACAAAACATACCACCTGTAATACCCGAAGGATTAGGCAGAGTTTTACCTAATAGTACACCTACACTTCGTCAGCTTTTTTGAACTCCTGGTACTAGGGCTTGGGAGCAAGCCTATTGCCTTTACTTGCTACTGAGCTTTATGCTGCATCGGTATGAGGGCGGAGCAGCGGCCCAGTGGTGGCAGACCCGACTTATGAACAGTAAGTCGTGGGTAAGAACCCAGATAGGTGCATTCCTTTGTGTAGTTTATTTCATCACTGCTGTTCTCAAAACGGTGAAGGAAAACATCGTGAGAAAACATGTCTTAGAACCAAAAAAATCCAAGACATGTGACATCTACCAATCCGCACTTGGACTGCGTGGTGGATTATAGCTCATCCCTCTCCTATAGAGGAGGCCTGAGTCCCTGCAGTGGGAACATTATAGGCTGATGATGATGCTGCATCAGGAAAAGGAACATAGCGAAAGACATCCGGACTTCGTACTTTGAAGTCTTCATTCATATTATTTATCATTGAAAAGATGCATATAGATAGATAAATCAAACGCATGTAAGATAACAAATCACGGAAATAGCAGATTCTAGTTTTCTTATCATTATCGGGTGTTAGGTCACGGGCACAAGTATCGTTGTGCCGATATTCAGACCTAAAGGTCAGATTGGATGCCGATAATAAACAAACAAAGGGTTCGGATTTGTGGGTTATGTTTTTGTAGTTTTATCGATTTGAGATAAGTCTTCTTGACAATATAGTTTTTGACGGGATACTGTTTTGCTTTTTCACAACACACATCTTTTGCATTAATCGAATGTGTTTACGATCTCAAACCGACTGAAATTGTCCAAATTCTTTCATAGTCAGCCCGTTCCTATTTTTTTTGGTTTCTGTACCCGAAGAGAAATCAACGGGACCCTATTACTAGCCTTCACTGCGCGTTCGTCAGTTTGGTAGCGGGCTGTATCTCAGTGTCCTTCTGTTAATGTGAAAAAATCTGTTAATGTGTATTTCTGTTGCCGCTATAACAAAAAATCGAAGACGGCTTCTCCAATACCCTTCATGTGTGAGTCCAACTTGCACTTTGACCAGCTTTTTTATCTTGTCCAAGTAGCCTCTTGTCCAATAAGAACTGTATAATTCTCCGGACCTAATAATGGGATAAAAAATATCCTATAACCTGGTCCAGGTTGTAAATTCATCCATTTAAGCCGTAAAGGCGTAGATTTTAAACCCATAAGATTATTCGCTTTAATTCATTTGCACATGTCGACCATGACTTTGCCTATAAAATCAACTGGCAAAAATATTATGTTGTAAGTGTAACTATGCTATAATTTAATTGATAATGAATATTCTAAGGTCGAAATTATTATAATTTATTGCTACTTTTTATGAGCCATAAATTATTATACCGGTTTTTGATGGTTTTATTTCTTTAATTAACTAGAATCTAACTTCACATCTGCTTTATAATTATTTAGATAAATTCGAGGATTTCTGCTTATTCTTTGTATACTAAGAATATGGTACTTTTTAGCACTTATAAGCGAATATTTTCACATTAAAAACAGTGATGTTACTGAGAAGTATTTGCCTGCTGCTTTTGCCTTAGCAAGCAGTATCGGAATGGCGTTTTCAAACATTTAAGAAGTCGAGGTCCTCTTGGTTAATGCAGAAGTCGGTTTAAAAGATGACCAGGTGGATCATCATCAACTGCCTAGGCTTTTTCCAACTATGTTGGGGTCGGCTTCGGCTAAAAGGTGACCTGATTGATACTGATCCTAAATGTGCGAACGCACTACTAATGGTATGACAAATAATAATAACAAAGCTATCATTTAATAAAATTATTCAATTGTTTTATTTTACGATTCTCATTAAACGGTCAACGTGCTACAAACTTCAGTTTATAATAACTTCAACTAATCCTTTATCTCTATATTATGACGTACAAAACGACCAAATTATCTACGGTATTTGAACATTTTGAATGATTTAAAAACGAAGTTCATCTTTTACGTTTAATACCGTCGAAACCGCATCTTGCGTGACCTTTAAAGATTAAAAGCCATGTGCTTTGCAGTAAGGGGCATCCCTGGCATAAAATAAAGATTATAACCGCAGCTTTTAAGTATTTTTATAATAATAAATTTGTTTTAAGTATTTCTCTTCCACAAATAAAATAAAGACAAACAGTACTTAGAAACTAACATATTTATACAGAAAATTTTATTTGTGGGAGACTGGTGCCTAAACTAAGCCGAAGCCTGTATTTCAGGACACCAGGTTCCCACTAAGATATTCTTGAAATAATCAAATCTGGTAAACCCCGTGAGTATACTTTAAGTACTCCTTTGCCTGACTCTATGAGGATTACAACGTGATGTCAACTTGTACATCAAACATAAATGTGGAAAAAATAGAGTTAAAAAAAAAGAACAAAGTAGCAAAAATTTAATTGATTCTCATCATTGTACGTAGTTGATTTACTGCTAACAACATAACTGTGTGAAAAAATTTGAATAGCTCATTTTCACAGTTTTTTTTCAAATCAAATCAAATCAAATCAAAACATTTATTTGCATAGAATGTAGGTACAATACAATAATGTTGTTATAAAAATACAGTGAGCCGGGTACATTCTGCCTGAGTTTTGGCATGCAAAATTTAACAGATAGATTAATAATGTCAGTATCAATAATATTGTGACTTATCAAATAATTTAAAAGAGAATGAGTAACCTACAATTCGAAATACATATTTTAACAAGTCATATGAAGCATATTTTAATAATGTCAATAATATTAGATTGCTGAAATGTCACAAACAGGTATAACAAAAACAATATATTAAGAATCACACAACTAATAAAAAATTTACTGTATCAAAAGTATTATAAGATTGTGAATAAATCTATGAAATAATAAAAAAGCAATTACAAATAAAATACAAATAAATGATTTTATGTCAAGTTCAGAGTAGATAAAAAAAATGTCAATACTTGTAATTCTGTTTTTGTCGCTTATTTGTCAAAACGGTATATTTCTTTTACTATTAGAAGAAAAACAACAGTACTATACATTAGCTTTTACGGCTTTTCCGCCAATTCGACTTTTTAGGGCGACAATTTTTTTTGGTGCCTTTTTTTCTACTGTTTATTTTTATTAGTTTACATTCTCAGGAGTTTTTAGAGAGAATGTTTTCAAACTAAAATATTTTTAATGATTTCTACTACAATATTTATAATAATAAATATTGTAGTGATCTTCATAATATTTTTTTTTTCAATAACATACCGATAAAAATGTCTATCTACCACAGTAGGGGAATAAAAATGGAGAACCAAGGATGAAAAAGTTCTTTTTTTGGTCTGTTTATTTCAATGTCAACAAGTGACAACGTTATTGAATAATTATATTTGACTTTATACAAGCTCTTGATTAATTAATCTCTTAATACATTTACCCCTAAAGTTATTTTTGTACGCGATTGCAAAAACACCTAAAATGATGATTAAAAAGTGTAAAACAACTTTCCTAAAGAATAAATCCAGTTCTCTTTTTCCGATAACCAATATCCTTAAAAGACCGCGTTGCAAAAACAGAAAGATGCTTCCAAAAAAAAAACAACTACCATAATTAGAAATGATGATTTTGGCAGAATAAATCGATTCCTTTCATAATAACTTGTTACTTAAAAAAAAACTGGTTAGTCTCTCTTTGGCTGTATACGACATTTAAATTCGGCATCTGGCTGTATGCAAGACTGTCCTTGACTCACTTAAGGTGTTGCCGCCATCTTGGATCTTGAACGCGGGCTGTCAACTTGACATTTAGAGGTTATACTTTTTTTTTTACTTTGCAAGGGTTTATGCAGGCTATCGATAAAATCCAAGTTTTTAGTATTATTGGATGCTTTTAAAAGTTAATTTTAAAGTAGTTTTTAATTGGTTTACTGTGTATGCCCTTGTGATTGTTGTTATTATTGCATGATTTCTGTTTTGTTTGTTTTTTGCATGAGTTTTTTTATGTTTGTGTACAGGATTTTGTTTAAATTTTTGATCCTTTAGGTACAATATGTGACTACAAAATAAAAATATAATAATAATAATAATAATAATAATAATAAGTTTATTTCAAAATGGAATTGCATAAGTATAAGTACAGAAGTTGCATTATTTTATACATTCATAGATTCAATTATACAATGAAAACGGGTGAAGTACTGATCTCCTAGATAGGCTAACATTTAGCCTGTGTTAAGGAGAGACAGTGCCGGTCCCCTGAATGGCGGATTATTATAAGAATATAAAAATATTTCACAACAATTAATAGCAACAATACATAAATGTGATAAAAGACAATAAAATTCATTAAATTCAAACAAATTAAAATCAATATCACATTAAAATTCAAAATCGATATCAGAATTAAAATAAAATTTAAAATTAGAAACAAAATCAAAATAGAATTAAAGACAAAATTAAAATAAATATTAAACCAAAATTATAAACGAAGTAAAACAAAAACAAATCAATATGAAAATGAAATTCAAAATTATAAAGTTATAATTATTATATTTCATTATCATTTCTGGAATGCATAATTATCTAGAGAGTGACTGTGTGCGTCTGTGTTGTTGCATGTAAGTGTTATGTGTGTATGGTAGTGTGTGCGTGTGTATGTGTGTATGTACGTGTGTGTGTGTGTGTGTGTATGTGTTTATATGACTACTTAGTGAGGAATAATTCAGTGTCATCATAATTGAGGTCCGAGAGGAGTGTTCGAACAGTTTTTTTACAGTTGTGAAAAGACAGTTTAAAGATTGGGCATTTAGCGTTGATTTTATTATAGAGAGAAGGAGCAAGATATAAAGAAAATCGTTTTACGAAAGAGGTACGTGGAGGTGGAACAGTGCAGATTATGTCCTTCCGACGTTTAGAAATATTTATATATGGCGTTCTGGAATGTTGGAGTAAGACTGCATGTAAAATGAACTGTTGTCGAACATTCAAAACGTTCCAGGATTTATAAAGTTCAGTCGTAGGAAATAGGATAGGGCGAAAGGTGGCAACTTTAAGTATGGCTCTGTGAGCGATCTCTATAGGCTTCATCACTGTCTTTGCAGCTCCACCCCAGCAGGAAATACAATACGTGACTAGTGATTGGCAAAGAGCGAAGTAGACATTCCGAATAACTGAAGCGTGTGCTACATGTCGCAGTGTTTTAAAAATATAAATGAGTTTCCGTACGCGGCCGGATAGGGTATTAATGTGTGATTTGAAGTTTAAGTGTTGGTCAATGAAAATACCAAGATATTTTATTTGATCTGTTGGAGTAAGTGAAGGGCACTGGCAAACCTGCTGCGATATACAACTACACGAGTGAGCTTTTAGGGACATAGAGGGTTTTGGTTGGGAAATTGTATTTATTGAGAAAGTCATAAAATTTGTTTTAGTGGTATTTAGGGTCAGGGCGTGTGTGTAAAGCCATCTTAGGGTGGAGTTAAATCCTTTTTGCGCAATTGACTGTAGTTCCAACCATGAGTTCGCGGTGAAAGTTATTGCAGTGTCGTCTGCATAAGAAACTATTTGGGCATTTGGGATATCTAGGTTGCAGAGGTCGTTGATAAATACGAGGAACAAGGTGGGCCCCAAAATACTTCCCTGCGGTACGCCATATTCGATAGCAAGTGTATCGCTGTGATAGTTATCCATAGTCACAAATTGTGAGCGGTTTGTAAGGTAACTTTTAAATAGATTAAGTTGAGGGCCCCTAACACCTATGCGTTCAAGCTTGAGTAAAAGGGTCGGAATGGGCACAGTGTCGAAGGCTTTCGTAAGGTCTAAGAAAATGGTCAGCACCTTTTTTTTACTGTCTAAATTCTTCACTATGTGATTAGTCAACTTGTGTATTGCGTCATTTGTGGATTTGTTTTTACGAAAGCCAAATTGTTGTGGTGACAAAATATTGTAATGTTCAAGATAGTGAGTGAGTCTTTTATTAATTAAACGTTCGAGTATTTTTGATAAAGTACTAAGTACCGCTATGGGGCGGTAGTTATTTACGAGGCACCCATTGCCGCCCTTGAAAATAGGATGAATGGCTGCCTTTTTGAACGAAGTAGGAAAAATAGCTAAGTCAAAGCAGAGGTTGAAAATGTGGCATAGTATAGGTGCAAGGTATGTGGCGTAGCGTTTTAAGAACCAGGTGGATATACCATCCCAGCCGGTAGCCGCATTGGTTCGTAGCATATTTATGGTAGAGATAATTTCGTCGGGATCTGTCTTTTCCAACACAAATGAATTTTTGAAGGCAGATGTGTGGGTGAGTGAAGAGTGGGTCAGTGATTGTTTAGTGTTAATACTATCTGCAAGATTCCTTCCTATACTTGCAAAAAATTGGTTTACATCATTGCAAGACTGTATCGGAGATGATGATGCTGATAACAACTGTGTGTAAGTGTGTTTGATTTTGGTAGTATTTGTGATATCTTTTATAGTTTCCCAAAGTTTTTTAGGGTTATTCATAGCCTTATTCAATTCTTGGGAATCGTATTTTCTTTTCGCTTTTTTTAATAATGTTGTACAAAATTTTCTGTATCGTTTATAGGTGGTACTGATTATGATGTTGTCAGGGTATTGCTTAACTTTTTTATGCAAAGAGTCACGGTTACGTATACACCTCAGCAAACCTGGCGTTATCCAGGGTTTCAGAGTTTGTTTCTTTGCGGACACCTTTATCATACAAGTGCAGTCATCTATAGCAGTTTTAGTTAGCCTGATAAAGGTATCCGCAGCATCATTTGGATCTGTATTAGATAGAATAGGTGAGAAGTCTAAGCCTGCCATAACTGTGTCAAGATCATCGTAGTTTATTTTATTTATACATTTTGGGGAATTGGATTTAATTGTAATTTTGTTAAGGCAAAATAGAGAAGAATAATGATCGGTTACAGTTGAATCATAAACAAGCGTCAGAGGTTTAGACTTGGAGCGAACTATAAGGTGGTCTAAACAGTTATTCCCTCTGGTAGGCTTCGTATGTGCAGGTAAGAATCCATGATACGCTAAGGTAGTAAGATACTCGTGAGTTCGTGTGTCTGATGAGTTATGTTTAATGTCTATGTTAATGTCTCCCGTTATTATTACAGTTTTGTAGTTCGACAACGACTGGAGTATTATATTGAGTGCAGAGAGGAACGTTTGGATATTATCGTTTGCGGGCGATCGGTATATGCAAAGTATTGCTATATCTGAGTCTAATCTTATTATTAAACCCGACGCAGATCCGAAAAAGTCAGGTTCATCATACGCAGATACGAGAGTGGATTTTACATAGACGACCACTCCGTCGCTCTTATTTAGGTGTTTGGTGGTGTGATAGGCAATATAATTCTGTAGAGCGGGTATGTGGTCGTTACTGGAGCATTTTAACCAACATTCAGTCAGCACTAAGAGTTCACACTGAATATCGATACGGTGTAATAAGGTTTGTAGATCAGCAAAATTAACATTAATAGATCTAATATTTTGTGAAAGGATTTTTAATTGATATGTAGATTGTTCAATATACTTTTGTGTTTGTTCTGGGGAGCATGTGTATGTATCCGACACAGAAAAGTGATCAACATTATCGATTAAATCATACGTTTTGTTAGACATTATTATGGTAGGTGTCAGGATTATGTGGGTTAGGAATAAGGCTGTAATGGGGAGGTATTATGAAAAGCGTTAAATGATACAAGTGTGGGTACATGGATAGTATGGCAGTATGTGAGAATTTATGTAGTGTATGTGTAATGAATGTGAGAAAGTTATGTTTGTGAGCGTTGTGTGTAGTGTATGATGTGGCTGTAGTGTATGGTGTAGTTGTAGAGTATGTCATGTTTTCAATGAAAACTAATTTTAAAATGTATTCAATAAGCACAGTACAAAAACGTAGAACAAATTTAAAATAAGAAACATTATTTAGTCCAAAGTTAGGACAAAACAGGAATACTAGTCATGAGATTATTCAACGAAGATTTAAAGCAGTGTCATCACGGGTACGCTATATTATCGTTATATTATGAATCCTGGACGTAGCGATTCTGTGGTGTGGAAAACGTAATCAAAACTGCTGTCATAATTTAAATAACTTTTAGTCATAACTTAATAAGTTCCCTAAATATGGTTATCGACAAAAATACTTGGGCAACTCCAATTGACCAAAAAAATTAAACAAGACTTGGCCACGATATTTAAAAGGATTTTATTAAAAGGATCAAATTGATTGAAGATCAATCTTTTATTGCAACCATAGTTCCTAAGATACTATCTTAATTCTTTGTTATTAATTATTTAGATTGATTTGGTTATTATATTTCATTGACCGTGAAACGTTTCAACGTTTTTTTTTTAAATTGTTGTTTTTTTTTTGCCAAAAAAATGCGTACACGTGTAGCAAAAAGTTTTGTTAAGTTATTACTGTGTTTTTTGGCGGTATCAATAAAATATAATCAATTTGACTTAAGATACCTATTCTTAAGTAAAATTGATTACATATTTAATCGAATTGTGAGAAATACTGGAAGCCTACGACATTTTTTTTGTGGCTGGGAAATCATCAAATGACTCCTCCCGCTCTGGGTAGAGAGGAGTGTCAGGAGAGGGAGTGTCAGAGTTCTACTGACAAAAAAACCACCCATGTTTCTTCTTAGCCCTTTGTGCCGAGGCCGCGGTATCTCTTTCGAACATCCCGCAGCCCCGATGGGGGAGAACTATTCTGACTTGACTTGAATAATAGTTGTAGTTACGTGTGTAACTCGCCTAATATTTTTTTTTGTCACGATATTTCTCTCGTGAAGTGTCTTACAAATATTATTTACTTTTTTGATTGAGTCGTTACGCATTTGTAATATTGATGTAATATATTTACCTGTGTAGCTACATAATTTACTGCGTAATATTAGAAGAATTTATATTTTAACTTTTGTTTCAAAAGAAAACAAAAAATATTCCTTTTTTTTGGGCTATCACTGAAGCATGGGTGATTCTTGTTTAACTTTTACTTTTCATTTTATTTTTTGAGAAAATCATTCTAAATAAAATTTGGTAAGCATAATTTTTGACAATGCGTAAGTACCCTTAGTTAAATGACGAAAAGTCGGTGTGCTATTCCTGTGCGTACCCCTTCGGTTAATACTGCCGTAATATTATGATAGTACGTCAAAGAATGATACGGAACCTAACTAAACAAGTCCCAAAAGTTTTTGCGTTCCAACAACCGTATTACTAAATGGATTACTTATAACCTTTTTTTGTGAAGTCCTCATTAAAAGAAATTATGCAAAGTTAAGGCTTTTTCACTAACACAAGGCAATGTCTAAAAGAATGACTAGATACGAATGTGTTGGATTTTCAACCCTCAGTCCTGCACTGAGACTTGAAACTCCAACGGTATTATAATATTTGGGCATTCATGTTGGTGTTTTGGTACAGTCACGATCAATAATATGTAGTCACCTGCAAAAATGCATGGACAATTCAGAACAAAAATCGTGTGAAGTGCGAAATGACGGGAAATATTTTCCTGTGATCGTTTATAGTCGATAACTAGTTTACGTTATCGACTATAAACGATCACAGGAAAATACACACTAAAGTATCCATGCAAATTGGCAAATTTCAAACACGAATTTGTCGTAAAATAACGATTGCAATTTTGAGATATGACCTACTTTATGATAATATGGGTTCCAAAATATTAGTTTCGTTACATAACATGAAAATGAAATCAATACAGTGGACGAAAAAAGGGTAATTGACAAAAAACATCTTATTAGACGGTCAGATAGATTTCCAAAAAATATTTGACACGTAATTTTTCTTTTTTCACGTAAACAATAAATGAAGACTATACAGGGCTTCGAAAACTCGTGTGAAATCACAACGCAGTACATTTTTTATCACGTAGTGACGTCACAAGCCCCCACACAAATCTTTGACGCGTTTTAGTTTCGTATTTTTTTATTAATTTGATATAACAAAAAAACACGTATCCAATATTTTTCGATAATCTAACAGACGGACTAAACAGAACCATATTTTTTAGTCAGGAAACATCCCTATTGCTTCAAAACGTTGCATTGATAAGTGTATACATATTGGTGCTCCTGACTGTACTAGAAGTATAAGCCTTTTTTATAAACTACCCGATAAAAAACACGTCTGGGTTCAATATACGAACGGGTTTTGTGTCAGCGCTGATTATGTAATGATAATAATAATAATCATTATGGTGGTCGTGTGTATGTGTGTGTAGAGAGGCTGTCTCGAAAACTGCTTGACTCATTTTGATTATTAAGTGAGTCTTGTCTTTTTACGGTTTGATGCTTGCGTTGTGAGAGATTTTGGCATTGGCATATTGGATCTTGTAGATGTTGGACAGGTTTTTTGCGGGTATGCTTGAAAGTCTATCTATCAGTATTAATAATGATGTTTCCTAGTAAATGTATGGTGGAGGTCAGATAGCCAGTCGCTCCATGTAAAATATGAGTAATAAGCTGCAAAGCCTGGTATTTTTATATGAAACTAGCACTTCGACCGCTACTTCGTCCGCGTGGAATATCATATGACACTCACACATAAATTAATATGGCTTTCTATATAAATAAAATTTTTCAAAATCGGGTAAGTAGATGCATCCCTTCAAAAGTTCAAAGTAAAACCTCGCAAAATTTACAAACTTTACCTCTTTATCTGAGCAGACGAAGATCGCAAAGCTCAGTTAGTAACCAATTAATCCAACAAACAGACTCACCAGGAGTATGGGTTTCCACGTCGAAATGTATATGGGCTCTGGCTGACACACCCAGACGGTAGTCACAGGTATCACATCGCACACTGAGATGCCACATTCCAACGTAGGCAGCCTGGACTTCTGGCCGGTTCGGATTGGATGGAAGGACTGATAGCCTGTGGATGGCAGGAGAGAATTAGATATGGTCGTGGAGTTGAGGGTTTTTGAGTGTGATGCCTCCGTGGTCGTGTGGTTTAGACGTTTCCCTTGAGACCCGGTGGCCGATTCCCACGGGAAGCATACTTTGTTAAGTTGTTTTCAGTTTGGCCAGGACAATGCAGGCTTGAATCACCTGATTGTCTGATAAAAAGATGATTTCGTGGTTCGGAAGGCGCTTATAAGCTGTTAGTCCCGGCCACCAAATGGCGGTCTTCAAACCTTGTCAAAGGTCCTTGAGGCGAGGAGTATGCCAGACATTGAAATTAATATTATACGTGTCTTGGTTGGAGAATACATAAAGAAAAATACATATACACACGAATAGAAAACCTCCTCCTTTTTAGAAGTCGGTTAAAAACATATGCAATTCAACCTTTAACTTACATATTCAAATCGTACTTAGTACCAGGGAAGATGAGGTGGACGTCTCTTGGAGACAAACCCTCGGTTCTGGATGTGGCAGAGAACAGGACCACTGATGTCGCGTTGTACAGGTCTATCTTAGGAGCTGGGCAGAAAGAGAGGCTGTTAGAACATTATTAATGAACTTTTGGGGGGTATGAGGAACTGGTTGTAAAGTTCCTCACCCCCCATATAAAAGGGGGGATCCTCCTCATAGATGTCGCTCTCGTCACAAACTCGCAAGCAAGAGCAGCGGTGGCCCTGTAGTGGCGGCCCCGCCTTACGAACAGTAAGTCGTGGGTTCGAACCCAGGTAGACGCATTACTTTCTGTAATTCATTTCATCGCTGCTGCTCTCAAAGCGGTGAAGGAAAACATCGTGAGGAAACCGACATATCTTAGAACAAAATATATGTTTATAGCCCATCCCTCTCCTAGAGAGGAGACCTGAGTCCCTGCAGTGGAAACATTATAGGCTGATGATGATGATGAATTAACTCGTTGGTCTAGTGACCGCTAACGCGACTGCTGTGCATGAGGTGGTAGGTTCGATTCCCGGGTCTGTCAAAAAAGTCTTAGTGTAGTCTTAGTAATTTCTTAGTAGCAGCCACGAAGGACTTGCGCCCGGTTGACGGCAATAGTCTCACCCATGTTACATGGGCCTTTAACATAATGGCGAAATGTGGGTCCGCTATTAGGGTACGCCTCTGCCTAGGCCCCCTTCAGGGGTTACAGGCGTGATGTTAAGTAATCATATTTAATGGAAAAAAATCTTCCATAAATCAGAACTAACCTTCACATACACAGTACCATAGAGCTCATTATGAACACAATACAAATTACAACGAAAATTACGATGTTCCAATGAAATGATGATGATGATTATTACGTCAAAATGATCAGGTTCCGGCTGTTAGTAGTTTGTGTTTTGACAAGAAAATTGCTTGTATATCATAACATCACGCTTGTAATCCTCGAAGGGATAGGTAGAGGCGTATTTAATAGAGTCCCATATTTGGTCTGTTATGGTTTCGACTCATGTAATAGGGGATTGTTTATAATCTACCTTCAGATTTTTGATTTTCTCCGCCTCGGGGCGACAGGGGCGGAGGGAGAGAGGTCGAGCGCTGGGCTCGGCGTGAAGTAGTTCGTATTGAGTCGCGCTGGGCGTCGAACGATTATTATAGTAGCCATAGAATCACGGGTGAAAGTGCACGCGCATTGATTAAATCGACTTGTGGAGTCATTTCGCGGCACCCAATTATACTAGTTAAGCAGTACGGTTAGCGACGCTGTGAATGTCGAACGGGTTATTGATAATATCATTGGTTTGCCTTGTCACGGGAGTGCTATTGGGAAAGCACCGAGGCTTTTGTGGTTAGACTAATACGGAGTGAGTGTGGTGGCTCGCGTTAACGGCGTGGCTTGCAGCGACGTGGAAGAATCGTCCGGAACTACCAGCAAACCATCGCAAGGTCATATACACTCATTATACACATACACAGTTACACAACTTGCGAGGGGTCAAGGAAGTGAGACCGGCTCGAAGAAATGAGGTAAGGGTAGCTATAAGTTCAGAAATTGTAATATTGTTCGGAGGCGCGTATCGCGTCTATTTGATCACGTTAGGACGGCAGCTGTTCGGAGACCTGTCTTCCATGGGCCCGAGATAAGGTTCGGCTGAGTCCTGGCGCGATCAAAATCTGGTAGCAGAGCTTGGTTTATTTAAACCCACTTTGTAAAAATTAGTAGGTACTTGGTACCAATTTACTTTGTAAAAATTGTGTTCATGTACAAATTCAACTTGTAGGTAGTAGTACATTGACCTACATACCAGTGTACACCTCAAGTTGAGTTTGGAATTATTAATAATAAGTACATAAATGGAATGTGAATATTCGTTGATAAAATAATTTGTTATTTACGTTCGGTTACGCACAAATATAACCTCATCACAAATCGTGTTATGATTGTCAACATTTGAGACATAGAGGAATAACCTCTAGAGCACGTAGAGGAATAAGTTCAAGAGTTGGCATAGCGTCGTAGATTTATTCACTCAACGAATATATTATTATTGTTAGTTCCGGATACAATAATTGTTATTTTCTTTGGTTATTGTTATTTATTATTGCATAATCGCGTATTGAAGTTGGTACTATGGCTCCGTCAGTAACGAAAACTATCGCAGCCAGAATCGAAGCTGAATTGAGATGGTTTTCATCGGTTGTTACGTTGGTAGGTCGCACCGATCGTGAAGATGCGTTATTGTCACGCGCTCGGCAAGTTGACGAACGATATGACGCCGTGTTAAAGTGTCACGCTGAGTATTTAGCATGTCTCGAATCGACGGATCTGTCGTCGGTGGACAAGGATGCTCAGGTGGTACGGGGCAATGTGGACCAGTGTGGGGAAATGTCCATGAGCATAATCCAGGCGGCGGCCGACATTGAGCGATCGCGCATGGGTGACGTCAGGGAATCATGTCGGCCAGCAGGCGTAGGAATTCAGGCGCCGTTGCCACCAGTACATGTACCCGAGTTTAGCGGCGAGTATGCCGATTGGCCGCGATTCCGCGATATTTTTAATAGTGTCGTGCATTCGCGTACGGATCTCTCGCCCGCCTACAAGATGGCTCAATTAATGGGTAGGCTTAACGGTGAGCCGCACGACATCTTGACCCACCTGGAGATTACGGACGCCAGTTATGAGACGGCATGGGGCCTATTAATCGACCGATATGATAATCGGCGATTAATAGTTGATGGCCTCATCGATAAGATTTTTGAAATCCCGAAGGTGTCTAACGTGTACGAAATAAGGGCGAAAATCCTTAATCCGGTCACGGTTGCGGTGAACACGTTAGATCGACTTAAGTTGTCGTTAGGGGACAATAAATATATCATCGTCAATAGGGTTTTACGGAAGTTGCCGATCGACGTGGTGGCGCGCTTTGAGCAGTCACATGGTGGCGAATCGACGGACCACCTCCCAAGTTACGATGACTTGAGGGTGTTTTTAGGAGGCGAGTGCCGGCGGGCGGATTGCCAAGGGGCATCCACGTCGCACCCTCCTCCGTCAACCCGACGTACGAGCGGGCCCAAGCCGGTTGAGCCCCGTCGGGGGGGGAAGAAATACCACGCCCTCCAATCGGAAGTGTGCGCCTTCTGTCGGAAGGAAGGGCACGGTCTCGCCGCATGCGCGGACTTTAAGGCGCAGCGGGTGCATAGACGAAGAGGGGTGGTCAAGCAGCGCTATTTGTGCTTCCGCTGCTTGGGGACTCACTTTGTACGTGAGTGCCACAGGACCACTAACTGTGGAACCTGCGGAGGAGCCCATCACGAGTTGCTATGCCTGGCGGAGAGTAGGGAGGTGCACGGAGCCTCGCCGGGAGGTCACCCCCCCTCTCCTAAGCCAGATTCGGGTGGTCGGTCACCCCCCCCTAGGGGGGGTGGGTCGGCCAGGAATCAGCGGTCGCCGCCCCCTCGGGGGGGTGGGCCAAGGGCTGATCCAGAGCACAACCCGATACCGTCGTCTTCCCCGCGGGGGGGGGATAGGCACCGAGACTCGGGCAGGGGCCCGGAGGTAGTACAGACGGGTTACGCGGCGTACTCGAATGCGTTGGGGGGCATGTTGCCACCCCCGAGTAGTCGCTTCTCCCCGCCTCTCGCAGAACGCCCTCGGCTGACGGCGCGCCCGCCACCGTTCGGAAGGATGCCAGTAGGCTACTTCCGACCGGCACGGATGTCACCGATGGGTCGGGAGGGTTACTACCCGGGTTGGGACCCGTATACTGGGACAGTATTTACTCCCCCTCCGGCAGGGGAGGAGGGAGGTGCCTCCTATTAGCAACTAGCAGCCTGTTCGTCAGTGGTGCCCACCCCGACAGTAACGGTATTATTACCGACGGCTAGGATTACTGTCAGGGGTACTGACGGACAGCCGGTGCACGTGCGAGCACTGTTAGATTCAGGGGCACAAGGTTGTATTGTGTCCAGCTGTTTAGTGAAAAAGCTGGGCCTTACATTAGAGTCATCACGGGATGGCGCCGTAGGTATAGGTGGCAATCGGGTGCCTCACCTCAGGGGTCAGACGACATTCCTGTTCGAGATGGGTGACACGGCATCGGTCACGCGGGTGAATGCCACGGCGATCGTTTTGGACGAAGTGGTTGGGGTCCTCCCTCAGACTCGGTTACCGTCTGCGGTAAAAGGGTTGACCAATGGATTGGAGTTAGCCGATCCCCACTTCGCGATCCCCGGACGGGTGGACGTCTTGCTTGGGTCTGACGTCCTCGGGAAGCTGCTCCGAAGCGGCAAACGGGAGCTGCAACCAAACGGGGTTGTGGCCATGCGTACCGCAGGTGGTTACGCGTTATTGGGCCCAGTACGGGAACCACAGCACTCAACGGATTATAGCTCCATATATTATGGCAGCGTGTTATCCGACGTCCTGCAACGGTTCTGGGCAACGGAAGAGCCACCCACCGCTCTTAGAAATAACCCACGTGATGAGGAGTGCGAAACATTCTATCGATGTAACACGGTGCGCCTCCCATCGGGTAGATTTATGACAAGGTTGCCATTTCTGTCAACTCGACCTCCGCTGGGGAGCTCATGGAGTCTGGCAGAAAAGCGGTTAGTGGCAATGGAAAGGCGCATGAAGCGGGACTCCAACTTCCGACAGAAGTATGTGGAGTTCATGCGCGAATACCTGACGTTGGGTCACATGTCGGTGTCCAGGGTTGACTATCGTCATGAGGAGCATTATGTGTTGCCTCATCATGCTGTTTTGAAGACACCTGACTCAAAGATTAGGGTCGTGTTCGACGGGAGCGCGGAGACGTCTAGCGGGGTGTCCCTGAATCAATGTCTCCATGCTGGTCCTAAGCTGACCAGAGACATTGCAGACATTCTCACGGACTTCAGGAGACACCAGGTTGTCTTCGTTACGGACGTACGGATGATGTTTCGTCAAACTGAGATTCATCCAGACGACCGTCGGTTCCAGCTGATATTGTGGCGAGAGAGCCCAGAAGAACCGATGGTCACGTACGAGCTCAACACAAACACGTACGGATTAAAGCCCAGCCCATATGTAGCCATGCGTACGCTACGAGAACTGGCTGATCAAGAACGGCTCCGCTTTCCCCGCGCGGCTGCTGTCATTGATAGGGACGTCTATGTAGACGACATTTGTACGGGCTCAGACAGTATTGAGCAGGCGCTCATCTTAAGGGATGAATTGGTGGCGCTCATGGCCTCCGGTGGCTATGAACTCAGGAAATGGCTGTCGAACTGCCCAGAGGTACTGGCAGGACTGCCAACTGAGTATCAACAAGACCCGCATTTGTTTGAGGATTCGGAGAATCTTCATGCGTTGACCATTTTAGGGGTCCAGTATCGACCGAGTCAGGATGCCTTCACATACAGTTGTGAGGCCGAGTTGCTGTCGAAGACCTGGACCAAGCGATCGGTCCTTTCGACTATCGCACGAACGTTCGATCCAACCGGTTGGATCGCGCCGGTCACGTCACGAGTCACGGAGGCTCGGCCATTTGCTGGCGTAGGGACAGATTTCGCGGGGCCTTTCATGGTCAAGACATCGCACCTTCGCAACGCGAAGTCGGTTAAGGCATATCTGTGTGTCTTCGTGTGTCTGGCGACCAAGGCCGTTCATTTGGAACTGGTGGCCGATCTCTCTACGGAGGCCTTTCTGGCGGCGTTAGATCGATTTGTTTCTAGACGGGGAGTACCGTCACTGATTCGGTCGGACTGTGGTACCAACTTCAAGGGCGCCGACCGGTGCTTAAAGGAAATTGTATTGTTTTTAAGTCAGAATGAGCGAGAGATTGGCACGGGCCTCGCCAGTCGGGGCATTTCGTGGTATTTTAGTCCACCTGGATGCCCCCACTGGGGTGGAATTTTCGAGGCAGTAGTCAAGTCTTCCAAGACTCACTTGTATCGGGTCATCGGCTCAACGATTCTCACCTTTGAGGAGTTGTCAACGGTGTTTTGCAGAATTGAGGCGGTCTTAAACTCGCGACCTTTGTGCCCGTTGAGCGCTGACCCGAATGACCTTGAGGCCATGACCCCAGGTCATTTTTTGATTGGCCAACCACTTAACGCCTTGCCGGAATATCCGTATACTGATGTCAAGTTGTACCGGTTGTCACGGTATCAGATGTTACGGCAAATGAGCCAAAATTTTTGGAAGCGATGGTCGCTGGAGTATTTGCATATTCTACAGCAACGCGTTAAGTGGACGGACAGGACGACCCCACCCTGCGTTGGAGACCTCGTTCTGGTTAAGGATGCTAACCTATCACCGTTGTGTTGGCGACGGGGGCGCATTGTTAACCTGATTACGGGCAAGGATGGGTTTCCAAGGATCGCAGACGTCCAGGTGAGGGACTCGATCCTTAGACGGGCAGTTTCAACTTTATCTCGACTCCCGGGAGTTTGAGCGGACCGACAACGGGTCGGTCCGGGGGGGGTGATTGTTTATAATCTACCTTCAGATTTTTGATTTTCTCCGCCTCGGGGCGACAGGGGCGGAGGGAGAGAGGTCGAGCGCTGGGCTCGGCGTGAAGTAGTTCGTATTGAGTCGCGCTGGGCGTCGAACGATTATTATAGTAGCCATAGAATCACGGGTGAAAGTGCACGCGCATTGATTAAATCGACTTGTGGAGTCATTTCGCGGCACCCAATTATACTAGTTAAGCAGTACGGTTAGCGACGCTGTGAATGTCGAACGGGTTATTGATAATATCATTGGTTTGCCTTGTCACGGGAGTGCTATTGGGAAAGCACCGAGGCTTTTGTGGTTAGACTAATACGGAGTGAGTGTGGTGGCTCGCGTTAACGGCGTGGCTTGCAGCGACGTGGAAGAATCGTCCGGAACTACCAGCAAACCATCGCAAGGTCATATACACTCATTATACACATACACAGTTACACAACTTGCGAGGGGTCAAGGAAGTGAGACCGGCTCGAAGAAATGAGGTAAGGGTAGCTATAAGTTCAGAAATTGTAATATTGTTCGGAGGCGCGTATCGCGTCTATTTGATCACGTTAGGACGGCGGCTGTTCTGAGACCTGTCTCCCATGGGCCCGAGATAAGGTTCGGCTGAGTCCTGGCGCGATCAGGATTATCTTTTAAAAAGTCACAAATTAAGTACAGATTCAACGTAACACTCTCAAAACATAGATGATGAATGCATTGAATAGTTAAGGGGCGAAGCTATTGCCATCATCATCTCAATACTCAATACTTTATTGCATTCCACATGTAGTACTTAGGTGGTAAAAACTTAAAATTAGATCACATGGACCCTGTCGGGCACAGCAAAATAAGTGAGTTAGGAGAGAGGAAGCACTTGTAAATTTTAATTATATTAAAACACATTAAGTAGGTAATTTCTAAGATAAACTAATAGTAGGTATAAATTGTAATATATGTATAATATAAATAGATATCTATTGGGAGATCTTGTAATAATTAATAAATATAATATTTAATTTTGAGTACTAAAATTATGACTTTATAAGTTTGTCATTTAAATATTCATTTAATGAGTAGTAGCTTTTATTTAACAAAAAATCTCTAAGTTTTTTTAAAAATGTGTGAGTTTTTTCTTCGTTTTTTATTGATTCGGGTAGTCTATTGTATACTTTAATGGACATTACATAAGGACTTTTTGAGTGCATTTTTAATCGAGAACTTGGTATGTTTAGCCTAGATCGGTGTCTGAGTTGATAGCGTCAGCCTATTAATATTCCCACTGCAGGGACTCAGGCCTCCTCTATAGGTGATGTAATGTAATCTAAGTGCACCTGCCTTTCTAAGTTTCATATGTGCTTCGAATAGGGTATTTCACCAAAAAAAAACCTAATTAGTCCGTCAGATAGATTTCCAAAAAATATTGACCACATATTTTTTTCTTTTTTCACGTAAACAAAAAATTAAGACGATACAGTGCTTCGAAAACTCGTGTGACGTCCTAAGCTAGTAAATTTTGTACCTTCAAGTGACGTTTCAAGCCCCACTCCATGATCTTTGACACGTTTTATTTTCGTCAATTTTTATTAATTTGATAAAACAAAAAACACGTACTTATCCAATATTTTTCGATAATCTAACAGACGGACAAATCAGAATCATATTTTTTTTAGTCAGTCAACTACCCTTCTGAATTAAACTAAGTAAAGAAAGACTAAATACTTACCATCATTAGGAGGGTACAAGACTGCATGTTCCACTGCACCCTCGATGAATACCCTCAATGCTGTCACTCCATTCTCCACAGGAAAACCCAGGGATATGGCTTGGCCCCCACCACGACGGACTAGGAGCAACTGGTGGAAGAAAAGATGATGGTCATTGATGAGGTAGAATGTGGATGGATGGGAATAAGGGTAGAGGAAGACCAGAGAAATGATGGGTAGACTGTGAATGATGATATGTCTCGAATGGAGGTGATCATTGATGCCTCAAAGAGATGTCAGCAACATTGCAGGGGCCCGCTAGGGCCGACGCCTGTCGGGACTGCGGTTTGTTCGGACTACTACACGCACGCACTTCCCCACAGTTTTGCCTGCGGGATTACACGGTGCACACAGTACATCGCGCGTGTGGTTTGTAATGGTAATACAGTTTTACCAACCATACGCGCGATGTACTGTGAAGTGTGAACGAAAACTGTGGGGAAGTGCGTGCGTGTAGTAGGCCCATAAGAAGGAACATGGGTGGTTTTTAGTCAGTAGAACTACCTTCCGCTCTACCCAGCGGGAGCAGTCTCTTGACGACTTCCCATCCTCAAAAAAAAGGTAATCATTGATGAGATAGGAATAAGTTTTGAGGAGCTTGAGGCTAAACATGCTTCTCTAGGTTGATCCTTGAAAAGGTGACCACGGATTAAAAGTTTCCTCCGTGCCTTAAAAAACACGTTAATCCCTTGGTCCCGGCTGTAATTTCTAGATCTTTGGCAGTTGTTACAGGTAGTCAGTGGCCTGAATGTCTGACAGCCAGTTTTACAGTCTTTCTAGTCAGTCAGTTCTAGCCAGTCAGTTTCTAGAAAGTCTTTAAAGAGTAACAATCCAGCTCTAAGTGGGTTGTGGAGGTCATCAGATTGGCAGTCTCTCCATGTAAAACACTGGTATTCAGCTGCATCCGGTTAGACTGGAAGTTGATCCCTAGATAGTTTGGAAAAGACTAGGCAGATGATGATGATGATTTAGGTTTTACTCACATCCAATTTCTCCATTCCCAAATCGTTGTTGAGTCTACCTCTCCTGGCTTGTTTAGGGTTCAGAGGGTTCCACTGTTCCAGTTCAGCTTCTCCTGCCAAGTTGCTGGATCCATCCACATCCTGAAACAAGATTATAGTTCTTTATAATACACTTTGATAAGGGATTTTTAATTTGTCTGCCTCACTGGTCTAGTGGTCGTAAGATTAAGACCCCACCAAAGCGGAGAGGATATGTGCGGAAATCGGCCAATCACATTCATTAAAATTTACATCAGGTCTTTCGCCCTTCCTGCTATTGGTCAAAGGCACATCTCCACCACGCTCTGCCCGACTCCGCTTTGGTGTAAACCGGGCCTGACTTTTGTCTGATTGTTTGTTTCGGTCAATGTCCGAAACCGCTGGACCAATTTTGACCGGACTTTTATTTGCAGTTAGCTGATGTAATGAGGACTATCATAGGCTACTTTTATTTTTGAAAAAATGGATATGGGTTCCGTGCAAAAAAAAAAAAAAAAACTTAATATTTAAAAAAAATCCGATTGAAACACGGGATTTTTTATAATAATTTTACGTGATCGAATGACGCGGGATACAGATACTCGAATCTTAAATAAAATCTAGCTTGCTCATGGGAATTGGGTTTCTAGTTTCGATTTTAAGTCCTCGTGCAAGCACAATAAATATTTATTAACTTAATTATACCTGTATAGCCTTTTGAATGGGTGCTAAATATTTACTTTCGATCCTAAATTGTTCTTAAACGTGGATAAAGTGTGATAAAGGTGGTAGTAAAAAGTAATTTGACGCATATCTTTGATATCTATCTTCTATCTATCATTATAAATAAAAGGAGAACTGACTGGGTGACATATCAACGTACAGCCGAAACTACTGGGGCTAGGAATGTGAAATTTTGCACACGGCTTCCTATTATAATGTAGGGGAGCACTAAGAAGGGGTTTTTGGAAATTTCACCTTTAAGGGGGTGAAAAGGGGGATGAAAGTTTGTATGGAAAATCGTCACTTTTGTAGTTGAACCGACATCCACGCGGGCGAAGCCGTGGGCAAAAGCTAGTCTTTGATATTTGAATTCCTTTGGTTTCTTGTGTTTTATCGCTGAGTTTAGAGGAAAGATTCAAGATTGAAGCTCTTTACGAACAATGTTGGGGACGACTTCCAGTCTAACTGGATGCAGCTGAATAGCTGGTTCTCAGACTTTCGAGCCACTGATTACTTATTATTATCTAGCCACGAGCTCGTTCCAAGATTTAAAAGGTTCATTATCATCAGCCTATAATGTTCCCACTGCAGGGACTCAGGCCTCCTCTCTAGGAGAGGGATGGGCTATAATCCATCACTCGGACCCAGTGCGGGTTGGTAGATGTCACATGTCTTCGATTTTTTTTTTTGGTTCTAAGACATGCCGGTTTCCTCACGATGTTTTCCTTCGCCGTTCAGAGGTTAATTAATACAATAAAATCATTTAATTTTATTGTTATTTGGCTTTCGTTTTCACGCGTTTCTTATAGAAATTCCTGCAGAAAGCACTTAGTTTTCTATGTATATTGTAACTTTCTAGCTATTTTCTATAATAATCTAGTCGTTTTATTGTTTTAAGATCTTCGTTAGACAGGATTATTGGTTAGTTTGTTAGAGTATTTAGTTTTATGGGACTCTAATCTGGTAGTATATTTCGTGTCGGTCAGGAAGTATCACTACATATTATAAATCAAAGTCCTCCGCTGCGTCTGTATGTCTGTCTGTTCGCGAGAAACTTTAAAACTACTGCACCGATTTTCATGCTGTTTTCACTAATTAATTATAGAGTGGTTCTCGAAGAAGGTCTTAGTATATATTTTTTTGAAATTCAACTCCTAAGAGAGTGTAATAAGGGATGAAAGTTGGTTGGGACATTTTTCGATATCGACGCGGGCGAAGTCGCGGGCATATAAGCTAGTTCAATATATACGAGCCTTTACTTGCGGCTTCGCCTGTATGCATGTCGGTTATCGTTTCACCGGAGCACTACCGGAATAAAGGGATACATTCGCGTCTACTGAAATTTGTAAAGCCGTTAAGAGGGAACAGGGTCTGTGACTACTTTGAACCGTAGGTATTTGAAGAAACCGCTGCGTCTTGTAGAGTGCGATAGAATTATTATATCACAAAAATTTGATGAGATCAACGTTTCGTACTTTGAACCCTTTATTCCACGAAAACTGAGCCCATCCAATTTTTAGGGTTCCGTAGTCAACTAGGAACCCTTATAGTTTCGCCATGTCTGTCTGTCTGTCTGTCTGTCTGTCTGTCTGTCTGTCTGTCCGTCTGTCCGTCCTCGCTTAATCTCTGTGACCGTTAGCACTAGAAAGCTGAAATTTGGTACCAATATGTGTATCAATCACGCCGACAAAGTGCTAAAATAAAAATTGGAAAAAAATGTTTTATTAGGGTAGCCCCCCTATATGTAAAGTGGGAAGTGATTTTTTTTTAAATTTTAACCCTCACGTGTGATATATTGTTGGAAAGGTATTTAAAAATGAATAGGGGTTTACTAAAATCATTTTTTGATAATGTCAATAATTTCGGAAATAATCGCTCCAAAAGTAAAAAACAAAGCGTCCCCCCCCCTCTAACTTTTGAACCATAAGTTTAGAAAATACGAAAAAAATCTGAAAAGTAGAACTTTATAAGGACTTTCTAGGAAAATTATTTTGAACTTGGATGGAAACAACAGATGGAAACTGCAGTTAACCAATATAATTTGGTCCCTGAATCGTATGAGCGCCTATACAATCCAGAGGTCAAGTTTCATTGGCCCGTATTTCAAACAAAAAAAGAATTATTACTACGGAACCCTACACTGAGCGTGGCCCGACACGCTCTTGGCCGGTTTTTTACCATAAAATTTTAAGCAATAGTGTGTTAGGGTTCCTCAATTTCTTCTATGTTAAAAACTTTTTGAATTCGTACAGACTTCAATTTTATTTACTTGCTTATATAGAAATATAAATAACAAAAGTATTTAGGGCATCGTGTTATCACTATCACTACATAGTATAAAACAAAGTCGTTTCCCGCTGTCTGTCCCGATGTTTGCTTAGATCTTTAAAATTACGCAACGAATTTTGATGCGGGATTTTTAATAGATAGAGTGATTCAAGAGCAAGGTTTTAATATCTTTTTTGCACCCGTGCGAACCCGGGTCGGGTAGCTAGTTAAAAATATTTATAATAATATTAATAATATTCTTTATTTATATAAAAACAGATTGTAGCAGTTTATAACAAATTTCACAAAGTGGGTAGATAATATAAAATCTCGGACAATCAAGTGGGTGACGTGCTGTTCTCCTTGCTAGGCTATGAAATAGCCTGTATTAAGAAGCAACAGTGCCGCTCCCCTCTAATTGTATTACTACAATTTTATTTTTACAACTTAATTTTTAACTAGTATGCCTATTTAAGAGGTTCTTACCGCAACTTGTAAAGGATAAGGCATGACTTCTCCTTCGGTATGCTGGGAGACGTTCCTCAACTCCTGTAGGGCTTCTTCGGACTCTTCTGAAGGATAGTTGGGGTCCGTCCATATCGTGTAGACCTGGTGAAGAAATTATTGTTGATATAGGCTTAGGTAGGAAGAGTTGGTTATTGGTTATCTTTTCAGTTAAGTTTTTAACCGACTTCTAAAAAAAGTAGGAGGTTCTCAATTCGAATGTTTATATATATTTTTTTTTTTGTGTTTGTTCGGTGCTCCGTCACTTCCTAACCGATTTGAAAAATTCTTTTCTTGTTGGAAAGGGTATACTTCCCAAATGGTCCCATAATTTTTTTATCGAAATCGGACAAGCGGTTTTTGAAAAATCAACAAAACTTTAAAAAAAAACTACATTGTCCACATTAGTTTAATTCGACTATTCAAAAGTGCCTGTAACGGCCTACTTGAAATAAATGCTTTGAATTTTGAATTTTTTTATGACCCATGAACATGTGAAACACTAAAAAGTGAAAAATAAAAACTTTTTAACAAAAAATAAAACCGACTTCAAAAAAATAAGACACAAAAGTCGGTGGCAAAAAAATGAAATCAAACAAACAAAAAAGACAGAAACTGATTTTTCTTCTAAAGTTTAATTTTCACTTTTTTGTTAGGTACTTTTTTTTTTCGACTGAGCTCTTACTTAGTCTGTTAAAATTATAACGGAGGCATAATCTTCAACGCTTACCGAGGTCTGTTGGTGAATGGGTTCCGAAAGCAAAGCTGTTGAAAGAAAGTTAAACTTTCGGTGTCAGCTCAGCTGCCATTTCTTTGACATGGCTTCGAGTTTGAGTACTTGCTGGTGTATTTCATCGAACCACCAAAAATTGTATGTCCACGCGCCCTATGTGGGATGGGAATTCGTGTCTTATTGGGCTATTTTTACAGCCCTTACCTTCAGTCTCTTTTCCACCAGCGGCCGCAAAGCCAGTGGGAGTCTCTGAGGGTCACCAGCTCGTTTGTCAGTGATCAGGAACAGCGCACTGTCGTACGGGACCAGTTTGGCAGCGGTTGCTAGCGCCCGCATTGTACCGTCGTTAGTTGATTCCGTGTTCACTCCCTGTGGAAGAGTTTGGATTGTATTTGTGATTAAGGTTTTTATCCTTATTATTTAATGATTAAACGAACTTACCTGTAAGTGAAGTTCGATCATAATTATGCGAGGTGTTTCGTTCGAAGAGATTAGATATTACACTTGTAGTCACACATACAATGTCGCCACTAATGCACTCAGTTTAAAGACAAAAAAAAAAATTAAATAAGATGTGGGTAGACTGACCCCCATCCTATAGATTTATTGCGTTCAACTCATCATTTAGTTCAGAGATAAGTAATACTATACTCATTTCACAATTTTGGGTGTTAAATTTGGGAGGGCGGGATGCTAATCTCTTCGAACGAAACACCTCGCATAATTATGATCGAACTTCACTTACAGGTAAGTTCGTTTAATCATTAATTATGCTTCAGTGTTTCGTTCTCGAGATTAGATATTACACTTGTAGATATTGAGAGTAATTTGTGAAATGAATTCATTTAGGTGTTAGATAAATCAATGAAATATTTAAAAAATATTTAAACAACAAAAGATTTAATCATAGGTTAATCACAAAAGATTATACAACATAGAGGCATATAACTATATACCAATACAATTACAATTTATATAATTAAACCTAGAATAGGTTGTAACAAACAATCATGTAATTAATGATTTTTCAATTACCATCTAGTAAAATGCTTCTAGCAAATAGGTCTCTATAGATCTCGAATTAGTTGATATAGGTCTGTTGTAAAACTTGGCAAAAGTTGTAGATGTACCTGACCAGCCGGCAGTTTTTCGGATCAAATCTAAATTGACACCCATCTTATGAGCACGAGAAGTACTGGCATGTCTAGTACTGTGAGCAGAAAATTCGGTAACATCGATTCCACTGAGCTGTAAGGTACTCTTTATCCACCTACTTAGTGTTTGAGCACAAACGTTACCTATTATGTGGTTTTTTGGTGCTAATAAACAGAAAAGTGTGATTACTTCGTAACGGTACGGTTACACGTAAGTAATCTACTAACAATTTAGCAGGGCATATTTCAGGTCTTTCCTGAAAGTATGGTAGTATAAGCATTGGCTGATTTGATTTTATACTAGATGTCTTTATCAAATCAGGGATCTTAATAGATATTTCATTAGATGAAATACTAATATTTTCTACTTTAATTTTGGATAGGGTTTGAACCCTGTGGGCTGTAACAAGTGCAAGTAAAGTAGCCAATTTTCTTGAAATATTATCTAACTGTAAGTTATCGTGTGGTACCCAGCTCGCCAGAGTTTCTACGACCAATGAGGTATCCCAGGTCGAGTCGTATTTGGGTAAGGGTGGGCGAAGCCTAAACAACCCTTTAAATAACCTTTGTACCCGATCATCTTAAGTAATGTGATTACCTAAAATTAAAGTCAGTGCTGACCTGCAACTGTTCAATGTACCATACCGAGCACCAGAATCAAATAAATCAGTAAAAAAAAAAAAATTTTGGGATAGAGGCTTCATAAAGATTAATGTTGTTTTTCATACAAAATAGAAACCATTTTTTCAAACAACTATCGTATTGTTTGATAGAATTTTCCGATAGGGACGCTAACATGATGTGAACCGATGCTGGAGGAATACTTCTTCTTAGTAGAGATTCCCGCACAATACTCCGGCAACCAGGGTAATCCGCTTGTGTATCTGACGGTTGCTGGAATGAGAGATTATTAATTCTTTAGAAGAATGGAATATCAAAGGTTTACTTTCTAATAGCTTAGTAAACAAGGGATACCACGGTTGTGACGGCCATACCGGGACGACAAGTATTCCTCTAGCTTTGTCCCTAATGATCTTTCTTAATGTTTTGAGAATGATTGCGAATGGAGGAAATCCATAGAAATACCATTCAGACCAACATATTGAAAAAGCGTTTATATTGAATGCGTCAGGGTCTTTGTGCCATGATACATATCTAGCACATTTTTTATTGATACGACTAGCGAACATATCTATATCTGGCTGGCCAAACGATTTTACTAATTCTAGAAAGGCAATGTCTGATAATTCCCATTCAATGTCAGGATGAACTCGTCTCGATTCAGCATCGGCGATACTGTTCTCGATTGATGGGATGTACAGAGCAGAAACGAAAATGTTACGCGCCTCACACCATTGCTTACTTTTAGTGAGTTTTGTTAAATGGGGAAACTGCACACCTCCCATTCGATTTATGTAAGAAATCGCAGTCGTATTTTCGACTCTTAAAATAATTTGGCAATCAAATAAATTTTTTGAAAAGATTTTTAAACCGATAAACGCAGCCATTAGTTCTAAGTAATTAATATGCTGTTTTCTTTCCTCCTGACTCCAAGCACCACTTGCGGTTTTTCCCTCACAAGCTACACCCCACCCCGTAGTTGAGGCGTCAGTCTGAATTTCTAATTCGTATTCATCGAATTTTATTTTGCAAACAGATTTATCGATGCAATTTATCCACCAATCAAAATCAGAATCTAAGGTAGACGATACAGTCATGAACTTCTCATAATTATCATCGCCTTCAAGACTTAAGAATTTACATCGCTCAAACTCTTTAGTATAAAGCCAGCCATATTCAATGGCTGGCAAGCAGATGTTAAAAGTCCAACTAAGCGAGCAAAATCTCTAATTTTACACCTACTGAGGTTTTTAAATTTTAACAACTCCTTCTTGATTTTGAGACGTTTTTCAAAAGGCAAGCTAATTTCCATTGTTTTTGAATCAATGATAAATCCTAAATATCTACATGAATTACAAGGAATCATACAACTTTTAGCTTCATTTATAATGAAGCCCAAGGAACAAAGAACTTTCTTTGTAATTTCCACATTAGCAACGCAATCGTTATAGCATTGTGATATAAGACATAAATCATCAAGATAGATTGTTGACAGATTACCGGTTCATCGCAATAATTTGACAACAGGTTTCATGATTTTTGTAAAAACGTAAGGTGCGGTATTGAGACCAAACGGCAGAACATTAAATTCAAATAAATTATCTTTCCATTTAAATCGCAAGTACTTCTTGGAATCTTCGTGAATTTTTATTAAAAAATATGCATCTTTAAGATCAATCGTTGACATAAAACAATCTTTTGAAATAAGTTTAATGATTGTACGAAGGTCTTCTAGTTTAAAATGCTCAGTATTTATAAAGACATTTAAACTTTTTAAATTCAGAATAAGTCTTGTTTTACCGTTTGGTTTCGGTACCAAGAATATATTTGATATAAATTGACCGTGACAAGGTTGACATTTAGAAACAGCTCCAATAGAAAGTAAACTATCTATAGCCTGTTCAAATTCATATTCTTCAGAACGAGAATATTTTTTAGGTTGTGGTATATTAATCTGAAATGGAGTGTGTGTAAAAGGAATTGCATAACCCTTTATCCATGACAGTACAGTTTGGTCCGATGTTATTCGTGACCATTGGTTATAATAATGACAAAGCCTGCCCGGCATAGTTTACCGTGGTGTCTATTGACGGTTGCGGCTGTAGTTCGGACGTGACGCTTTGGATGGCTGCACGTGCTGCTGCCTCGTCGAGGGTGCAGACTCCTTCGTTCTCCGAGGCGCCGTCGGTCTGCGGTACGGCGCTGGCTTCCAGTTTAAATTTCTGTTGGGTTGTGCTGGCTTTGGCTTGTTCGAAAAAGTCCTGGGCTGTGGACCAGACTTCAACTCGGCTCCTGACTTATTTATGGCCTTAGCCGTTCGCAGCGTCTCGGCGAGCTCTTGTCCGAAGAGTAAACTATCAATTTTAGTCAGCTGCACCTGATCCTTTAAGTCCTTTTTTAGCACAGCAAGTATGAAATTACGCCTGGTGACAGAATCATTATGTTGACAGTCGCACAAGATGCGCCCGGTATCAACGAGTAATTTTAATATGTTCGGATCTTTTGTCTCTTGAGACAAAAGAATTGTAATAACTTCACTTAGACATGAAATAGCGCTAGCAATCTGCTTTTGTTTTGCCTGCATAGCATTATCTCGTTTCACTATAACATCAGTGCATGCTGCCTTAATCTCAGGATTTAGGGATGGTGCGTCAATTAGCTTACAGTTGCCCGGAGGTAAATGAGAATCTAAGAGCTCCTTGCGGAGCTGTTTTGTCAAACCAGAAATAGCTATGTGTTCATAGCGTACGGCTAAATCCTTTTGGATATTTTTACCGAATGATGTAGTGGTTGATGGATCAGATCCCAATATTTCCATCACAGTTTCGTCTAACTGATTGTGATCCTCCTTTTCCATAACATTAGCTTCATTAGCTGATAACTGGAGAAGAGGCTCCTCTGTCGCTTCAGGTTCATTCGGACTCTGGAGTGACTCCAAGCACGCAGCGCTAGTTGAAGGTACCGGTTCGTCAAAGTTCACCGGTAGGCATTCGTTATTCTCCGATTCCATAATAATTGTGTTATCTGCAATCGGAAATTATAAAATGCTGAATTTTCCACTAGGAAAATGAACCTTATTTGTATCGTGATAACAATACAATGATTCGTAACGATAGTCGTTTTGTACTCAAAGAAAAATATAAGTGTTAATGTAGGTATTTGACTTTTTATTTTGAATCCGACGCAAATTTTTAAATAAATTACGGGTAAGATGAACTCATAGGCGTTACATCGTGAACCCGAATTTAACGATTACCAATTAGTTTGTGGTTACAGTTACCTAAACAGGTAACAGGACACATTATGTACGTGATTAGGTGTAGGTAGGTACAGACCTACAGATAACAGCGGGTAAGATGAACTCAAGGCGTTACATCGTGAACCCGAGTTTGAAAAAGGATAAGATGCAACTCGTGCGTAGCATCGTTTATCCATTAATCACCAATAAAAATATGAATAAAGATACCTTGAGGTGTTGACAACATTGGCTCAGAATCCGAGGATGACGAAGATCTTCGGCGTCCTTTTAACAATTTCCTTTCCAACTTCTTAATTTTCTTCTTAATATAACTATATGAATCCTTATCATCACGTTTCCTCTTCGGCATTTTGTTTTAAGAGCACTAAAAACACTAAATTGCCGAAAAAACACTAGAACGCAAATTAGAAATACAAAGTGGCGGAGCACTGGAATGTGAATGATGAGTTGAACGCAATAAATCTATAGGATGGGGGTCAGTCTACCCACATCTTATTTAATTTTTTTTTTTGTCTTTAAACTGAGTGCATTAGTGGCGACATTGTATGTGTGACTACAAGTGTAATATCTAATCTCGAGAACGAAACACTGAAGCATAATAGTAAAACTATTGCCTATTTTAAAATTGTTTCTGTAATCTATGCCTTTACATAGTATGTTTACATAAAGTCGCTTTCCGCTCTTCGTACGCTTAGATCTTTCAAACTACGCAACGGATTTTAATGCGATTTTCTACAAAGATTTTCCCATACAATTTGACATGAAACCTTGCTACAATCTGTCATTTTGTTGTATTTTCCATCGCCAAAACCCGTTTCTTCGGTGGTCATGCTAAGCCGGCAGTTGTCTGAATTGACTTAAGGATAACCCGTAACCATTTAGGTTGATTTACCTGATATTTCAATAAAAGCTTCGACAGCGCTTCCGCTACAGTTTTTTCTCTACTTGAAGTACTTGTAGGTTGAAGATTATGTCTCGATCTCCAGTTTACACCTGCAGGCAAAATATTATATTTTTAATGGGGAAAAAATATCATTAACTAGCTTTTGCCAGCGGCTTCGCCCGCGTGAAAATGACGATTTTCCATACAAACTTTCATCCCCTATTTAACTCCCTTAGGGGTTGAATTTCGAAAAATCCTTCCTTATTCCTTGTCTACATTATAAAGGGAACCTCTGTGCAAAATTTCAGCTTTCTAGGTCCAAGGGTTATAGGCTGGGCGTTGATGAGTAGGTCCAAGGGTATAGGCTGGGCGTTGATGAGTCAGTCAGTCAGTCAGTCAGGACTTCTCTCTTTATTTATATAGATAATCAATAAGGCCTCCCACTAGACCGATGATCAGGTGAAGGTTGCGGGGATCGGCTGGATGTGAGACGCACGGAACAGAACAATGTGTCCACGATCGAGTCGAGTCCATAAGCCACACTTTAGATGTTACCCAAAATGTGCTTTACACCCTTTCACTTTGAGCCCAGAGGTATCCTTATGCTTTTTGCTTTCCAGGACCGCGGTAACTCTTGTGTCTGTCCGTCTGCAAAGATGCACAGATTTCGACGCTACTTTAAATAAACACCAATCTATCCATTTATCTCATTATCAAACGACCCACACTTACCAATATATTTTTTTCACTAACCAATCACAAAGTTTTTGCTACTAACTCCAGTACACTCAGTTACCAGTTTTACCTGCCCCTCATATAAGGCAAGTGGTGTAAGAAAAGGGGGTCAGATAATGCTGGCCATTGACTTTAGAGTACCAACTGGGGCGTAACGTATACATTACATAATTATTTTAATACAAGGTCGATTGTATGCCTTTCCCAAGATCTTAGTTTCTGTTTAGTTTTCCCCTTTAAGTGCTTGGCCAGACTGCAAACGCGGGCGCGGGGCGGGCGCGGCGCGACAAACTTAAACGTATGGAACTTCATTGGAGTGTCCGTAGTGGGCACGCGGGCGCGGGAAGCGGCGCGGGCTACATTCCGCGGGGAGCGCGCGGGCAACTCGTGCCATAGCTCGTTCATACAAGTGGCCGCAGTGAGTGCGCGGGGCGGCAAGCGATAAACCGCGCGGGAGCGGCGTATCTCAAACTTTAGTCTGCGCCAGATAACCAGATAAATTGGATTTATTTATTTAGCCTTAACTTTGATAAGTTAAAGCTTAAGAAATTAATCCAATTATTTATAATTATTTATAGAAGTATCCAATTAATTAAAATAACCGAATTTTAAAATTCTTACCAAAAATTTTTTTGCTTTTTTTTTTGCTTCGGCGAAAGTTGTTATTTTTTTTATGATATCATTTTCTATATTTTGTAATATGTAGTCAAACGTATCCTATATTCAAAAAACTTTCGAGGTTGCTCTCGCAATCTTTCATACAGTGTGTAAAATTCTCCTTCATTTTCTCTGGTTAAATTAATTTTATTAACTCCATTTTTCACTTTTAGCATTTGCCATTTAAAGTAAGAATTTTCCAATAAAAACAAGTCTTCGTCATCCATATTATATTTTGACAAACACTGGACAAACAGTTGAACGCGACAACGCCCGGAACGAAATCGCGGTCCAGTGCGGACAGGCAAATCGCGCGCGTTCCCGCACCCGCGCCGCTCCCCGCGCCGCGCTGCCAGTCTGGCCATTGATTGTTGTATTGTTATAGGATTTGATTGTCTTTATTTATTTAGCTCTTCCATGAGTAGTTGAGTACACTGTTACTCATATAGGAAAACAATTCAATCTTAGGTCAAAGTGCCCCATCACTTAAAGAAAAGCACTAGTTTTGATTATTAATGTGAATGATTGTAATCATCCTCGATATTTGTTCCGTGAGCTAAACAATTTATTACGTTACAAGCCATTTACTGGACTGGACTTAAAAAAAATGTGTATAAATTTTTTGCCTATGAAGACAAAAGTAACTGGCTACATTTTTTGTCCGCTAAAACAATTGTTACTCCTAATTTAATCGCCACGGCATTCTTAATTTTAGTTCTGCTTGTCATTGGGTGCGAAATATTTTAAATGGCCTGAAGGATTCTTTCAAGCCAATTATACGAGTATGTTGTGAAGAATTGTGTTATTTTGTTAATATAAATTATTTAGGCTTGGGGTGCTTTCCTATTGGTTACCTGACTGAAAACATAATATCGAATTAACAGACAAGAATGTGAATTATTTTATGAGATAGGAATCCTCAACATAATAAGTAATGAGATCCTTGAGTTATAGAGTCCATTCAAATCTGTGTGGTTCTTTCTTCAAAAGACCATCTCAGACATTAATCTACATAGTCCTTGTGTGAAGATTATGTCTGGCTCTTTAAAGAGAAGTCAAGTAGGAAAAGGCTTAGTAGATGATGAATAACTCAGAAGGAAACGACTATGATAGCAAAGACATTCGTAACAACACCTGAATGAAATATGACAGGCATAATAAGACACATTGTCTGTAAAGATACTTATTTTTGTGATTTACATGACAAGACAAGTGTGCATAACGAATTGTTTGTACCTATTCTGTAAAATATTATACAAATGCAAAAATATACGTAAATATTCCAATGTGACGTTTAAAACATTTTGTTTATGATCGATAAGTAGCAAAATGTATTTTTTTTTTGTTAAAATTGTAGGCTTTTATTATGATCATAAATTATGAGTATGACATTGTTTTCGTAACTACGCTTTGTAATTAATCATTTCTTTATAAATTACTAGTTTACATCTTATTATGATACCTAACTGTGTGTATATACTGCATGTTTTTCTGCATGTTGTTTTTATATATTTTCTTTAACTAATCGCTTCAACCACGTGTTTTAAATTTTTGGGTTAGTTCGCAATCGCACGTTTTTCTTACATCGAAGCAATTTTTTTGTTTTTTTTTCTACTTTAAAAAAAATGTAAATAATTGTTTATGACAAGACTACTGAAACTGACATGTCTTTAATTAAAATTGTCTGAATTTCATGTATCTGATAGACTTAAAAAATCAAGACCTTATAACAATAAAATTGTACCTACCCATTATAAGCATGCCTTTTTACTGTTTTTTTTTTGTCTCAGAATGACGCACTATAAAAAAATACGTTTTGTGCATGAATTAAATTAAATTATTATGTTTTAATGTTAATCTCTATTGTTACTGTTATTAAATGTTTCTTATTATTTTTTGTTACAGGTAAGTCCTGATGGTTTTTTTTCTACGCGTCACTACTCTTAAGTTCGGTAAGTAAAATTAAATTATTTACGTTAAAATGTGAAGTCTAAAAATTACACTGTTTTTCTAAATTCATATTTTATGCGCCTTTCCTCGAAAAAAAAACTAATTCAATAATTTATCGACATTAAAATTTTGAGAAAGAGTATGTCTCGGTTCCAATATTGTTTCTTTTATGTTAAAAACTTCTCAAATGTATTTGATAGTATTCTAATCATGGTCGTGAAAATAGGGCAATTTCTAGAAATTTTTTGGTGGGTCATATTTTCTTATTGGCATGGAACGCAGCCCCTGTTCCCTCTTATGAGATTTTTTAACATGCCAAGGTATAAAGTTGCCTGCACATTTATCTTTTTAATTCGCTACACACACAGTGTAAAATCGTTTTAATAGTAGTTTATGCGACTGTGCATAATGAAGGGCATTACAACACAAGTGTGGGTTTAAGAAACGAGCCGAAGGCGAGTTTCTTAATAGCATCACACGAGTGTTGTAATGCCTAATTATGTATAGTTGCATACACTAATTTATCTACCCGAATATCATAAGGGCTCTATGATGGGCTCAGGAACCATAGGGAAATGACCAGCATTGTTACCAGTGTAATGCAATAAAAAATAAACAGGTTATTAGTTGAATTCGTCGCTGCATTTACGATATCTGGCGGAGTGTTCATGTTAATTTCTGAGTCACTATCACTCATTTTCGACAGAAATAAAGAACTTATCAGAAAATTTGTCTACTCAATGAAAGGGAATAAAAAGCTAACGAACAAATGACAGCTCGAAATGGCGGCGTTTCGGATATCTGTATTTTTTTTTAAATCATAGGCAAACGAACAAAGTCACTATTCTTGTCACTCGAGATCAAAATGTCGTGCGATTTATAATTAAAATCATACTGAATTGGGGTTTCGTATCGATAGGTATCTGTTTTAATGTAGATACTAGAATAGCACACTCACTTGAATTTGACACCTGTTCCAAATTTAAACTCATAACCTACTGTTTTCAGTAGGTTATGAGCTCATTACAGTTCTGTTAATTTCTGCTGGTTGGTAATGCTGGTCATTGCCTATGGTTTTTGAACGCATTATAGAGGGTTTATGATATTTGGGTAGATAAAGATATTATTTGTCACTAAACTATAGGCAATAGGTAATTAAAACACTAACCGCCTTATTCATAAAAATAGTTAAGAGTTGTTTAACTTAAGCTTGGCTTATCTCGCATGCCGTCACTTTCATTTGAATATTATTGAAGTGAGACGGCATGCGAGATAAACCAAGCTTAAGTTAAACAACTCTTAACTATTTTTATGAATAAGGCGGTAAGAAATAAGACAAAAACTATAAAACCTTTGTTTGTTACGTGCGAAGGACGTGTTTATGTCCTGTCGTTAAGTTGACGGTTCCGGGTTCGATGTCAGACTTGTTACCTAGTAAGTAGGTCATAGAGTCATAGTACAAAGTCAGGCTTAAGAAAATATTAATGCAGTTATTTGTCTATAAAGATATTTAAAAGAAGCCTATTTTAGTACTAGATGACGTGGCCTCGGCACAAGGGCAAAGAAGGTACATGGGTTCGGTTTTTAAGGAGCCTTGCAAGCGTTTCTTGCTTTCGAAAATTAAAGATTTTTTTCAGTTATCCATACCAGAGCTTCACTAGCTAATTTCAGATAACTCTGTAATTATTCGTTTAAGGCGAGGTTTCCCTACTTTGTTTTTATGTACGCACGACCTCGTCCCCCGCCCTGCCGCGCGAGCGATATAATGCCTAAATTTTGACTGTTTTTTCTTCTTGGAGAAAAATGATAAAGAAATTATACATTATGTGACCCGAGATAATACACATTTTTTACGACCTTTATTATGATATAAGTTTAATTTTTCAAAGCCTAATATAACTCAAGTAAAACGATTATTTAGCCATCATTTGGACATGTCTTTGCGATTTAATTGGATGCAGTGAAGTGTAAGTAATCGTGTATCGCATGCCCGACATATCATGATCGAAGAGTCAACTATGTAATATATTTTTTTCAAAATTTAAATCCGTTCCATGTACGAGTAAAACGCTATTGTTGACGACGTTTATCGGGGTAACCCCGCCTTAAGAGACACACTGGCACTCGGAAAGCACATTAAGCTGGCAATCTTTAGCAGTCGTTACAGGTAGTCAGTGACCTGAAAGTCTGACAACCAGTCTTACCAAAGGGTATCATATTGCCTACTACTTACTGGGTTGTGGAGATCAAGAAGTTGTTCCATGTAAAATACTGGTATTCAGCTGCATCCGGTTAGACTGGAAGCCGACCCCAACATAGTTAGGTAAAGGCTAGGCAGATGATGATGATGACAGGACTCTTTTTTTCAGTTTGGTAAGTCATCACATGGCTCCTCCCGCTCTGTAAGGAGTATCAGACTTCTACTGACTAAAAACCACCCATGTTCCTTCTAAGCCCTTTGTGTCGAGGCCGCGGTATCTCAGGATTGGCACTTGACTTTAAAATAACAGAATACTTGACTTAAACTTGGAAAATACCCAGTAAATAAGAATGTTTTTATAACCTTGCCTGAAGTGTCAATTAGTCGAGTAAATAAACATTATTGATGTCAAATAGTTTTATGTAAGGTTTTCATTAGAATGATCGAGTGATGTAAAAAATAACTAGCGTTTTCTATACACCGGATTTGACTTTACAAGGGGATTTCTGTTTTTTTTGTCTAAAAAATTGTCATCTCTTGCTTTTATACAGTCTTATTTTGTTGCTGACTGTCCTAAAAATGTATCAGGGTATCCGATTCTTTTACGGGGGATCAGACCGGAATAGAAAATAATTTATAATAAAACGGATCCCTTAGGGTATCAGTTTTAGGGGATCAGACCGGAATAACTCTTGTTTTTTGAGGGTTGGAAATCATCAAATGACTCTCTAAGCAGAGCGGTAGAGAGTATGGACTTCTACTTACTAAAAACCACCCATGTTCCTTCCTTAGCCCTTTATGTCCAGGCCGCGGTATCTCTTGTGAACAACCCGCAGCCCCGACCGGGGCGGACAACCCCTCGCTTTGCGGCAGAACACTCACTCGTTTAGAGGCTCTCGCTTTGGTACCATAATTATCAGTCCGTAGCTACCGTAAAACGTAATTTGACCAAAAAATGTTAAGCAACAGTCTCACTTCGTCTAAGACAAGTTTGGTTCAAATGGTTCTAAATAGATAGATTATAACTCTATACTACTCCACTTTACGGTTTTTCATCGGCCTTCCAAAACTCCGTCTTTTCTCGTACGTCTCCCCTCTGCTGTGCTTGTCTCTGCTTTGGTAGACATCAGGCTTATCCCTTGGATTTTCAAATTTTAGTTCAGCGTTGAGAACAGTTCCAGTGAACCCATCATCACACTACATACTACAACTTACCATTAGAATCATACCCCATTACGAGAACATGCGTTAGATTCAACGCCGGTACAGTCAGGTCGCTCCATACTGCCAAAGCCCTGGCTAATGCAGCAGCCCTCAAAGGCACCATGATGCCAGCAGGGGGACGCACCCAGCCGTCCTGGAGCCAGCCACGGACAACTGAGCGAGTGGTCTGGGGTTTGAGTACTGGGGGTGGGAAGTTGCGTTTTTCTAGAGGTTTTGAGTCTGAAAAGAATTGGGGGAAAATTAAAATTAAATTGGCTTGATTAAGGGGTTGGAAGATTTTCCGCCTTTTTTGAAAATGCTGGAAAATCTAATGAAATCATTATTTTTTTACTTGTCAACACAGGGCGCGAATTTGTGTTATCCACTACCTTAACTTTTGCTAGCAATGGTCACTGTTCATTACGAGTCCTAATTATCTTAGCACTTCTTGCTTACAACGTTTTAATTAGCAATTTAAAGTTAAGTAGAAAGTGAAAGACTTAGCGTCTGCATCAACTTATAAGAGATTAACAATACAATTAATAAAACATGACTTCATTTGCGTGTGACAAAAGAGAACTGCTAAGAGTGCAACTTGCAGCTTTTAGTAAGAAACTAGAATTAAATCTGTTGGAGGTCAATTCAAAATGCACTTGAAAAATAAGACGGCGCATGATTAAGCACGCGGTCTACTTCACTTGATTTCCATTCGGCAGAATTGACGATCTTCCACACAAATATTCAGTGGCCCAAAATTCTGATAACCAGTCGTACCAATGGGTAAGGTATTACCCAAAACTGTGTTGTGGAGATCTGATAAGCAGGCGCTCCATGTAAAAGACTGGTATTCAGCTAGATCCGGTTAGACCCCAACATAGTTGGGAAAAGGTAAAGGCAGACGATATGCGTCAAAGGGTTGCCAACGCAATAAAAACACAGATTAGCAGCTGATAGTTTAGCGTTATCAAAATCTGAGCTTTACTTGAAAGAAAACGGACTCACCTGTTTCTGCCTTAGGATTCCTTTGCCCAGGAACTTCGACCTCCTCTTCCGACTCTTGCATCTTTGGTGAGGGTTCCTCCTCCATCGCCTTCGTTGTCGCTTGCATTGGCACTGTTTCAGTCTGAAATTGTATTTATTATAATCATTACTATATCTTCATCATCATACCTCTGTCCTTGTCCTAATTTGTCTTCTTCTTCTTCCATACTTCTCTTTAGGTCGCCATATCAAAATCAATCAAAATCAAAACATTTATTTCAAGTAGGCCAGTTACAGGCACTTTTGAATAGTCGAACAAATACTAAATAAACTAAGCTACAGTCCCAGTCACAAGGTATAAAAACTGTAAGTGTACTGTAGTTGCCCATTCCACAGCGTTGGTCTCATGAGAAGAAGGGCAAGAAACTCCATGGACACTCTTTTCAATCATAATATTGTTACAAAACTTTGGTTACATCATTCATGTTGTCTAGTAACGAGATGCTGTAATAGTAGGATGATTTGAAACTTTCTGGATTGAGTATGAGTTTAGGTGGCTATAAGAGTAGCAGAAGACTAAAGAAACGATGGATGGACTGTGTGAAGGATGATAAGGCAAGAAAGGAGGCGTCTGCTGAGATGACGAATAATAGAAGAGATGGGTAGAAGTATGCATGCTGCGCTGATGAGGGCAAGATAATACCTAGACAAGAGACAACGCTTCTCAAAGCTTAGTTGGATATTACTGTTTCTAATAGCCTACTAAAGCCAGCACTATTGACAAAAGAAGTCATAACAAGAACTAAAATATTATCATTCATCGTCTATATTTTCAACTAGCTTTTGCCAGCGGCTTCGCCCGCGTGAAAATGACGATTTTCCATACAAACTTTCATCCCCTATTTAACTCCCTTAGGGGTTGAATTTCGAAAAATCCTTCCTTATTCCTTGTCTACATTATAAAGGGAACCTCTGTGCAAAATTTCAGCTTTCTAGGTCCAAGGGTTTGGGCTGGGCGTTGATGAGTCAGTCAGTCAGTCAGTCAGGACTTCTCTCTTTATTTATTAGATAACCCACATTTGAGAAAATTCTCAATACAACCCCACGAAGGAATCTAATTCTCTTGCCAATATTGACTGCATTTATAACAGGATATATTTGTTTTGCATTTACCTTTGATACTATGTCAATATTATTGCTCAAATTTGTATGAACAATCTTCTCTGTTTCATCTACAACATTGTTTACACTAGATCCTGTAATATCAATGTTAGTTTCATCTGTAACAGTTTCTATAGTATCAGGATCTACGTTTCTTGTGTCTCCATCTTCATCAGTAATAATAAATTCTGTTGTAGTACTTAATTCTCCTTCTTCATCTATTAAAGCTGTAGTTTCTTCTGGGACTTCATCGCTCTCTTTGACTGATTTGATTTCTTCTGATAGGTCTTGTGTTTGAGCGATTATGAAGTTTGTGATTATGAGGATAAGGATTGCTTTTGATGTCGCCATCTTTGGTTTTTATGGCATTCTTTGGTGGGTTGGTCTGTGGACAAAGAATTGGTTTGTTAGTTGTGTTATTAGTTGGTTTGATGTTCAGGACATTACTGAAATATTGCGAGAAAGGCATGGTAATGCTTCATCTCTCACGCATCAAAATAACTATAGATCCAAAACGTTATAGTACCAGTAGCTCGTGAAAAGCCTCATGGCATAGAGATCAGTTTAATAAAAAAATATGTTTAATGATATCACCACACGCCAGAATTGATAACAAATTATACAGGCTTTCATAATCTTAGAATTTGACGAAAGTTGAAAGCATAATATTCTTTGAGGATCATCATCATCAAGAAAAATGATCATTGTAGTGATATCCATGTAACTATGTGCATCTTTAGCAAGCGCACCTTAGTGGTTCTACTAGCCTACTGTTTGGTATTTTATTTTTATTTAGTTGCTTCTACTAATGGGCCTACTACACGCTCAAGCTTCACCACACTTTTCGTTCACACTTCACAGTACATCGCGCGTATGGTTGATAAAACTATTACCATTACAAACCACACGCGCGATGTACTGTGTGCACCGTGTAATCGCGCAGGCAAGACTGTTGGGAAGTGTGAGCGTGTGGTAGGCGCATTAGTCTTGGAGAGGTACTACTCTTACTAATTAAAATTGTAAACTCATTCGCTAATACGCTCATCCTAAGCTGCTAGAAGCTTAAAAATTTGCATAATTGCTTAAAAATTTAAGCAAAAGTTTTTGATGACAGCATTATTGTACTCGACGTGGTAACCGTTTTAGCATCGGTTTTCCTTCCATCTTGATTTTTTTACAAGTCCTGAGACCTGTCTGGTTGACAATAATTACTCTGCATAAAAATACGTAGATAATCTAGTGTAATAGTAACATGTAGCTTGAAGGCATAATATTATTTCTTCTGTTATGAATGACTAACTCATTGTAATTGGTTGTAATTTTAACTCTAATTATACTCTATTGGCTCAATAACATTATAAATTGTGTCACTAATGCGCACTTGGGTGTTTGAGTTACGAAATATTGATAGTTTGGTTCACCTTTTTATATTATAAAAGTTATATCATTCGGAAAATCCGGGTTTAAGATAGTTGTATCCGATTTCCTACCGAATTAACGATCTCTAAATTCGGATTTGGATAGGCGGAGATCGGTGAGGAATCGAGCACTTCGCAACATCTTAATAATATCTTGTACTAGCGGACGTCCCGCGGATTTACCCGCGTAGTTCTCTTTCCCGTGGGAATACAGGGATAAAAAGTAGCCTATGTTACTCGTGGATAATGTAGCTTTCGAATGGTGAAAGAATTTTTAAAAACAGTCTAGTAGTTTTAAGTCTATATTCATTACAACCAAACAAAGTTTTTCTCTTTATAATATTAGTGTAGATACGGATCCGATGAAGTTTGTCTATGTCATCATCATCTGCCTAGCCTTTTCCAAAGAATGTCGAGGTCGGCTTTCAGTCTGACTGGTTGCAAGTGTTGCAACAGCACAACCCAGTACTAACTGGGTTGTGGGAGGCCCAATAGGCAGTCTCTCCATGTAAAATGTATTCAGCTGCATCCGGTTAGACTGGAAGCCGACCCCAACATAGTTGGTAAAAGACTAGGCAGGTGATGATATCACTATCATTCAGATAGTTTCTCAGTGAAGATTTAACTTGAAAACATTTTTCAAATTACTCGGAAGAAAATGTCATCAAAAACACCACTTTCGACCCCAGGGAGGTCCTTTTCCTCTTAGCTTAAATGATATGTTGTCTTTGAAACGTCATATTTTATCAAAAACATTTCCTCAATTTGATCCTTAAGATCAATTACATTATTATAATCCTTTCCTGCATCAAAATTATCTGCTACATCTCAAAAATCAATTATTAGTTCATAATTAGGTTTTGTGCGAGGTGTCTAATGCCTCGTTTACACGCAAAGACCCAAAATGATATTCGATCAGCGAAAATAAGAGCTTTTTGACTCTTTTTGATATTGGACTAACTGTCCCGCGACCTCTACTATAAAAATACCACTAAAGTTTCTAAAATAATATAGGTAATTAAATCATGATATCGAAAGTCACTTGGTGCCTTCTATTATCATAAGAACGTTATTTTAGTTGTAACAGTAGTTTTTTTCGGGATGAAAAGTACTTTATGTCCGTCATAAGTCCTCGAGTTCGAATCCAAACCACGAACCTCTGATTTTTTCGGAAGAATTTGCGTATTGTAGATTTTTCACTTGTATCTGTGTAGGAAAACAGGATGCCTGAGATATAATATCTCAACTGCATGTAAAGCCAAGATGGAGGCCCGTATGCGGCACAAAGGGTGACACCAAGAATAATATAAGACCATACCAAAAATATGTAGCTAACATATTTTTGGTATGGTCTGGGAATCGGCGATATTGCCCGGCCTATTGTATTGTTTTGTTAGGTGACAAGTGCTTTCCCCATTTTGCCGTACCCTAAATATTTCCCCTAAAAGATAGTACATATGTAGGTAAGTGAAGACACCATCTTCCACCGTGTAACCCAGACTTTAGAATTCGGGTATCATTTCGTTTCATTCGGATGCAGAATTGCATCTCAATTATTTTGATTGGCCACATTAGCTTTACATCTGTCGGTCGTCGAGATTTGGTAATATTAAATAATCTCCGTTTTAATGGACCTTAATAATACTGGCCTGTAACTGTCTCATAGGAGGCCAAAGACCGTCAATTATGCGAAGAAGGAACAAGCATTAATCACCAAACTTGCTCATCATCATCAGCCTATAATGTTCTCACTGCAGGGACTCAGGCCTCCTCTTTAGGAAAGGGATGGGCTATAGCTATAATCCACCACGCAAGCGATTGGTTGGTAGATGTCACATGTCTTCGAATTTTTTGGTTCTAAGACATACCGGTTTCCTCACGATGTGTTCCTTCATTGTCTTGAGAGCAGTGGTGATGATAAATTACAAAAAGTAGTAGCCTGTCTGGGTTCACACCCACGACTTACTGTTCATATTTCGGGGCCGCCACCACTGGGTCACCACTGATATCATCCATAATAAGGGATCGGACTGACTCAAAAAAGTATGATTCTGTATAGTCCGTCAGTTAGATTATCGAAAAATATTGGATAGGTGTTTTTTGTTTTATCAAATCAATAAAAATTGACGAAGCTATAGCGCGTCCAAGATCATGGAGTGGGGCTTGCAACGTCACTTGAAGGTACAAAATGTACTAGCATATGACGTCACACGAGTTTTTGAAGCACTGTATCGTCTTCATTTTTTGTTTAGGTGAAAAAAGAAAAAATACGTGTCCAATATTTTTTGAAAATCTATCTGACTGACTAATTAGTTTTTTTTTTGTCCGATCCCCTATTACTTAAACATGACTGTTGAAAGGTGGGTAGCACACCCACTAGGTACACCTGCTTGGTCCTTCGATTATTACAGGCGTTATGTTATGCTGTGTAACTGTCTCACAGTAGGCCAAAGACCTTCACTTATACGAAGAAGGAACGAGAAGTTCATCATCATCATCATCATCAATTCATCATCTGCCTATTCTTTTCTCAACTACGTTGGGGTCGGCTTTCAGTCTTCATTCATCATTCCAGAGTTTCATTTTCATAAAACTGACATCATCATCATCATCATCATCACTATCGACAGCCCGACTTCACCCACTGCTGGGTATAGTGGTATAGGCCTCTCTTTGCTTGTTAAAGAAATTGCGATGTTTTGTTAAATTAAAGTTTAAATAGTGCGAAGCAGTTGCGAAAGCGAGTTTATTTTAATCTCTTATATCAACAACTATTTGTGTAAACAACTATTTTTGTTACGAATAAATTAGTTCCTGATTTAAGACGGATTACTGAAGCTCTATTTGAGGCTCTCGTGGTTGGGGCTACGGGTTGTTCGAAAGAGATACCGCGGCCTCTGCACTAATGTCTAAGAAGGGACATGGGTGGTTTTAGCCAGTAGAAGTCTGACACTCCCTACCGCTCTGCCCAGAGCGAGGGGAGTCGTTTGATGATTCCCCCCCCCCCCCCCAAAGGCTTTCGTGATTAAAATATATGATAACATCCGTTTGGGTCTAAGTTCAGATTCAGTTACACTTAGGTTGGTCAGTGTGTGCCTATCTGACCTCCACAATCCAAGTAGGCGGCACGTGTAGCAACTTATCAATTATTTTAAGAATGTTTTATATAAAAGTCATCCGGTCCAGTGTGTTTACTTCTTAAACGTGTAAATTTTGATGTAGAGGGAAGTAAGTTCTTCAAAACCACAGCACTCCAGGATCATCATCATCATAAGCCTATAATGACTGGCCTGACTGGCCTGTTGGTCTAGTGGTTAGTGACCCTAACTGCTATGCCGGAGGTCGTGGGTTCGATTCCCACCCAGGACAAATGTTTGTGTGATGAGCACGATCATTTGTTCTGTGTCTGGGTGTAATTTATCTATAATATGTATGTATTTAGAAATATATAAGTATGTTTATCAGTTGTCTAGTACCCATAACACAAGCTCTGCTTAGCTTGGGACTAGATGGCGTTGTGTGATAGTTGTGAAATATTATAATATTATTATAATATTATTATTATTATTATTAATGTTTCCACTGCAGGGACTCAGGCCTCCTCTCTAAGAGAGGGATGGGCTATAATCCCTATGTGAACCCTGTGCGGTTTGGTAATGTCACATGTCTTCGAAATTTTTGGACCCCCGGATGATTGCTTGAATTTCTTGAATTATTCAATCTATTTAAAACGAAGGCCTCATTCGTTGGTTTGAATGCGCTGGTTTGAATGCGCTTATCTTTGTAATACCGGTCCGAATTTGATCAATTATTTTTGCCTAATTCTTGAAGACAGTTATCAGCTGTATAAAATCACGCTACAACCCTTAGGAGCCGAGCAAACCGGTAAATAAAATCCCCTGTGTAAAAGTATCATCTTTCTGATTACGTATATAAAAGTGATCCGGCCAGTATATACACTTCTTAAACGAAACAATTTATCCCCTCGAGGCGATGACTCACTACTCATTATGTCAGTATGTGGAACCCTGTTTTTTGGGGACCCAAATATTTAGGGTTCCGTCTAAGTGGGAGGGAAACGGTTAATTGTTTTATATTTGTCTTGCCATACGATTATTGTGAGCTTTGATTCTTCCGTCCGACTGCTTCGTTAGTCAAGTCTTTTAGGTCGCAAATGTGACTGCTGGACTTGAGGCTCTGTGCTTGAGGTCGCGTGTTTGATTCTCGGACTGGGCGAAGTGCTGGGTTTTGCTATCAGGGATTTTTCAGTAGCAGCCTCGGAGTCTGCATTTAACTTAAGCTCTAACATATCTGACGAAAAATGTGTATGACCTAATAGTCTCTGGCTTACCCTATAGGGACTACATGCGTGATGTTAAACTTATACCTAAGTACCACACACACGCGTTTATATGGACAGACCAAGAAATAGTCTTTGTGCTAGAGACACGCTTCACACGTGTGCAATGCGAGAGACGAATGCAGAGGAAGGTTTATGTATAAAGAAAGAATAGAAAGAAAATGCATTTATTTGGCAGATGCCACAAGTACACATAATGTAATATAATATATAAGAAAAAAGTACTTAAATCGTGCCATTGTGTGCCTCGCAATAGATAGAATTATTCCAGAGGAAGGTTCTTAAGCCATAAGAACCTTCCTCTGGAATAATTCTATCTATTCCTGAAAACTCATGTATTAAAATCCGTTCCATAGTTTAAAAGCTCTAAGCGTACAAACAGCGGCGGACCTTGTTTTACACTATAATAATAAACAAGAAGCTTTTCATCATCAATCATCATCAACAGCCTATTAATGTTCCCACTGCTGGGACTCTGGGACACAGGCCTCCTCTCTTTGAGAGAGAATGGGCTATCTACCACGTGGGCCCAGTGCGGAAGAAGCTTTTACCTAACAAAAAAGTATAAACTGCGGAACCCCGTCCACCTAACACAAGATATTACCTGCCCGCGTTTTTACCATTATCTCAATCTTAATTAAACCACGTGTGCCGAACAGGTTTTTAGCTTCTTTTTCTTTGATTTCTTTCCTTCTTTCTTTGGTTGATATGTAAACAGTATCTATCTATAGGTAAGTTTGTTTGCTGGTAATAGTTTTGAACTGTTTTCCTGTATGTGAGTTAAGAATGGTGAAGTGTAACCGATTCCCAAAAAAGGAGGAGGTTCCCTCCGATTGTTCATTGTTCAAAAATCCATTCAGTAGTTTCGCCGACTTTCGCCCCTCATAATTTCTAGTTGTAATGTAAAATTGATTCATGACAAGAAATACATTTTATTTCTTTTTGAAGATTTGGTGTTTTCCTTAAACTTATAGGTTATGGATTTTCTAAGCCGGATATCTAGACCAGATTGCGTCGAAACAGGGTTTTTATTTTTCGGTGTTTTCATTAAATTAACCTGGTAAGACTGATAGTCAGATTACCTCGTCACTACCTGTGACGACTGTCAAATAGGTACTTATCTACAATTGACAGTCGGGCCAATGATTTAACGAGCTTTCTAAAGCACTGAGGTAACTCGGTGTGAGTGGTGAACTGGTGACCCATTCTGGGACCAATCGAGACGGGAGGGCTTAAGGCGACATTAGCTGCCCGCGACCTTGAGCGCGCGTTTAACTCATCGCCTAAACAAATAAGGTTGAAAATGGCGATGCGTTTGATGCTCGTGACTGCCAAAATGAACGATAGTTCGCAGATTTAATTTATTTAAAAAAAAAAATACGCTGTAATGTTAAAATATTTTTACAATGTCTTTAGTTGGTTAAATTTCCTTTCTGATAGTAAAAAAATAAATAACAGTTGTCACTCAAAATATTGAGCATTTCGAGACGAAAAAGTTTTTTCGTGTGATTTTTTTGTGATTTTTTTTTTCGAGGTTCTTGATTACTTTTAGAAAATATTTTTGCATAAGTCTTTTACCTATACATTTGACTATACACTGTATTTTTTTTTGAATTGTAATAAGTAGCAATACGGCTAACTCTGCGACGAAAAACAGGTCGTTTTTACGGTTCCCCCGTTAACTGCGATATTTTGTGGCTGATTGATGGCAATAGGCTCGCCCCCAATAACATTAACCGGAACGATAAGTAGCGAAATGTGGTAGCACTATTAGCAAGACCTCTGCCTAAACCTTCGGGGATTCAATTATAATGTTATGTGACCGTGCAGTATGCACACAACGTTAGAATAAATCTTCCAATATGTTTCTGCTTATTTATAATTCATTCACTCGCCATTTATTTTGACAAGTCAGTGATGGAATACTTATGTCTCATTAAAATACTAACCTTGATCTTTTATTTATTAGACGATGCTAATCGCTAATTTATCTGTCGTGGAATAAATTCAGTTAAGACGTTTCTTCTAGAGCTCTTTTTAGCAGTCATCAAATCATCATTCTCTGGCTCTTATCCTAATTAATTTGGGGTTGGTGCAACATGTCTTCTTCTTCCATCGTCATCCTCATCATCAGCCTATACCGTTCCCACTGCAGGGACTCAGGCCTCCTCTCTAGGAGAGGGATGGGCTCTTCACACTCAGCGCCAAGGCAATTTTAACCGTTTATAACACAGAAATATTCTCCAGGGCCAACGCTTTTAAACGCCCTCTAGCCTCTAAAATGTTTAAACCGGTGTATATACTGAGGGATACACCGGCCTCCGAAGACGGGGCAGTGTGGTGTATCATTAAGAGGAAACGCGAGTGGTCTTTTCTCCATACAAACGCTCTCGCCTGTTTTCTTTTTGGTTAATGACCCTAGAGCAATGGTTTTTTACAGAATAATAAATATTAACTATTTCTATGCCCCTATGTTTTCCTTTTTGGTGATAAATTATTTTTATAAGCACTAGAACCCTCAAAAAAATGCTCAAAATTGCTTGTTTAGATCGATGTTAACAGAGTCCTAGTGTACAGTTGAACCAGTTAATAAGTATACATTTTGCAATGTGTGAGTGAAGTCATAGGTATACGCACACACACTAAGTAAAACGAGTGAACTATGTTTCTAATAGTGTGCGTTATGTGCGTATAAGTCAAAACTGGCCTACCGCAGGCCGACTTTACATCACGCACTCATCGGTAACTTTTATTAATATTGTGTGGGTATACGTATTAAACATACACGGGTAAAAAATCAAGAAACGGGCTCACAGTGAAGGAATATGACCCAATATTTTAGATAAGTCTAGTAGAACTTCCGTGGCAGAGTGGTGTAAGCGCTTGACATAGTTATTAGTCTACGCTCGGTGTCGTGAGTTCGATCCCCACCGAGGAATTCAGTTTTACTGTTTTTTACCTTTTTTTACTTTTTGGTTTATAAAATTAAGTTTGTGACCAATAAAATCACTTAAACAAAAAGTAGAAAGGTAATTAAATAAAAACAATAAAATAATTTGTTTTATTTTTATTTATTAGTTAGACAATTCATTTGTTGCATAAGGATGGACGTAAATAATTTTTTGAAGTAGGGTGGTATCTAAATTGAATCGAAAGTAAAATTAGCTGGGAAATGAATCAACATGTTAGATAGTAAGAAATTATGGCAACTTCTATCTGCATAACAATAACATCACTTCACCAGACTTTTAACAATACGAATTGTTGTTTAAAACAGAGGAATACAGCAAGTTGTTTATAATAATATAACAAATAAAAATAATGCTAAGTTTTACATTTGTTCACACAAACATGAACATTATGTATATAACGATAAGGTTCACAATCGTTTAATATTTAAAATAAATTCTACTAATTTAGTTAATACATTCATTACAATTATCTTTCACCACCTTTTCTCCATAATATTTCACGCCCATCCTTATTCAATATAAAAGTATTTTCGTCGCTACAAATCACCACATTGTTCTTCCAATCAAAATTAAAATAATTATGACCTAGCGAACTGTAGTCGGCGTCGTCGATGCGCAGTGGACAGTAAAATCTTTCGCGCTGGCTTGCTGCAGCGTGAACCAGCAGAACGCAGGTGATTTCTCACCGTTTGTAAGCACACATTGTGTGCTGTAGCTGTGACGCGTGTTGGCAATCTGAATGAACTAGCTTTGTGCTTTGCCACGATGTCATGGTGTCGAGCTGATGAATTCGTTTTTGATTTTGGCCCACGTCGAAGATTTTCCACGTCTCCAGAATCCGCATATCGGTGGACCCATAATTGCTCGGTTCATCTCTGTGAATATAAAACAAAACGGTATAATACCTACTTCTACTAAAATACTTATGATAATAGTTATTTTATAGTAAATAGTAATATTTATGTATACTTAAAAATAAAATTATGCTTTCATATAGGTATATATAATTAATGTTATTTATATACAATAATTATATAAAATACTTTTAAATTTATACCTATTATATACCTTATACTATATATTATACCTCTATTAGCAAACTAAATGGGCTATTATACTCGTAACAATGGCTAATGCACTTTAGTTAACTTAATGTATACCTATCTATTAAATGATGAAATAATATTAATTTGGTTTATATGTAACTATATATACCATATATAAACTATAATACATACACACTTCTATATACACCAAATTAATATTATTTATTTTCAATAATCATATGCATAGATACACTACAAGTTAAAATACTTTTAGATATGGTTTAAATATACATTAGCAAACAAAAATGGGCTATTATAACAATGTTAATGCACTAAAGTTACGTTAATTTTATTAATTCCTACGTAAACATAAAAGTTATAGTATCTGTTACTTACCGATATCATTAAGCGCCTTGCAATTTCACTAATAAATAAGGTTTGCTCATGCAAAAGAACGATTTCTGCCTTTTTAACGTTGTTTAATGATGCATGTTTGGATTCACAGAAATAAATTACAAACGAATATATTTAGAGTAATTCTGTGTTATCAATAAACTAAGTAATGCAAATAATCGTAGATTGACCACTAAGACTGCAATTTTTTTATAAATGAAGGTGTTAGAAAACAATTTTATTTTTAAATTGTCGGTAGTTAGTTTATAAGCAGCCGAAATAAAATGGACTGAGTGTCGTAGTTCTCAAACGTTGCAAACTTCATAACTCATCCATGAACGGGATTGAATCGTTAAAGATTCTACTTTAAATAATGTTTTAACAAAATAATGATTACAAAAAGAAAAGCAGCACCCGTGGTTTCATCTTACGACTCCTCGTTCGTTAACCAAAGGTGTTAACTATTGTGCCAAGATTGCTAGTAGTTGCATTAGCGAAATATTATATCTGATTCAGTGACAAATGAATAATTACTATATATTGGTATATGGTATTGTTGATGTGCCGCACGCACACTAATAAAGACAGAGCTCGCTTGCTTTACTCAGTGTTTGTGTGGCATAACTATTTCACACATGTAAAGTGTAAACTCATTAGCTAGTGTGCGTGATGTATACTTATTAGCTGTGCAGACTGTACAAATTTGACAACTATTAACGAAAAAAGAAAAACATAGCGGCGTAGTATATAACCTCTTTATTCATTGCCTAAAATATCTTTTAAATTGGTTCAATATTGGAGGAGGAAACAGGCGAGAGCCAAACCTCGAATTCTAACTTTTTTCTACAGTTGTCCTTATCGCACGAATTTGAGGGCAGGAGGACGGAGAGAGACAGCGATAGTAGAAAGAGACAGCACTCGCGTTTCCTCTTAAGGATACACCGGCGTTGAGCGTGTTAAGGATTTGCCTTTGATATCAGGCTACACCCGGAGATGGTCGATGGAGCCAAGATTAGGATAAATAAGCCAGGGGCTTCCACATTTCAATAGGGTGACGACATCGTTTTTCCTACTCCGCTGATATTTTTTTCTGATTAATTTCGTTGCGAGATCCAATACAGTTAAACTGTTTCGTTTCGTTCGCTTCTTCGTTGAGCTTTATTGTCTCGGCGCTTTTCTGGTGGTCGACGTTGTTTCTGGCGCACAGGAGTTACAGTGGTTTGGGAATGGTGTGGCGAGTTTGTTCCAATAAAAAAGTTGAGGAGCCTAGTTGACTAAAATCTACGCCGATGGTGATAATTTCATTGGAACAATTAAAAAAGATGGCACTAACGTAAAGTCAAATTGGCCTTTACACTCATGAGGTCATCCTGCGATCATAGCGCTTTCATCCTTACATAGTATAAAACAAAGTCGCGTCTGTTTGTTTGTTTGTTTGTCTGTATGCTTAAATCTTTAAAACTACGCAACGGATTTTGATGCGGTTTTTTTAAATAGATAGAGTGATTCAAGAGGAAGGTTTTAATACCTTTTTTGTACCCGTGCGAAGCCGGGGCGGGTCACTAGTTACATATAAAGAAACACCTTTTTTTGGAGCGTCTGAAATCATCAAATGATCACTCCTCCCCTCAGACTTCTACTAACTAAAAACCACCCATGTTCCTTCTTAGCCCTTGTGCCGAGGCCGCGGTATATCTTTCGAACAAACCGCAGCCCCGACGGAACCACCAAAACACCTCAAACTTGCAATTAGAATTAGAACTACAAAACGCAACCAATCACATTTCTATGACATTGTATGAGTGACCTTAACAACTGTCACGCAACCAGTTGACATTACGTAATGCATGCAGTTACTACAGATATACACCTGTGCGAGTGTAATTACTATATTTGTAGAAACATAACTTCACGCCAGAAATAAAGTGTTAGGTAGAAGTGTAGCTAATGCCTGTAGCACACCTCCGCTGCGAAACTCAAAGGGCGAAACCGCAATAGTTTCGCTGTGAGTTGCGTGGCGGCGAAACAGGAGCGAAATTCCCTGCTCTAACGTACGAAACTGACTATGATGTTGTCTCTTTCTAACACGATTTCGCTCGTTTGCTCAGGACTCAGGAGCCGTCTCATCTCCGCCCGATGACCGTAGTACTGTGTTGTACAGCGAAACTCGCGCAGTGGTTTCGCAGTTGTTGTTTCGCAGCGGAGGTGTGCTACAGGCATAATAGTACACCCACATTGCACCAGATGTTTAAGTCCTTTCTTTTTTTGTGGGGTGGGAAATCATCAAATGACTTCTCCCACTCTGGGCAGGGTGGTAGGGAGTATCAGACTTCTACTGACTAAAAACCACCTATGTTCCTTCTTAGCCCTTTGTGTCGAGGCTGCGGAGTTAGCAAGTTCTGGGTAAAAGTACGATACACCTTGGTGAGACTAGTTGTCAGCCTTTCGTGCTACTGAGATCTGTAAAGACTGTCAAAGATCTACATTAATGACAGCTAGAACAACGGCTTTACATGCTTTCCGACGCAAGCGCGGCTTAACTTTGCCGATTGATTGACCCGCGCGGTTATCATCATTCCCACTAGTGATGTAAGTAAGGTAGCCAAATACGCTGATGATAACAAGGATCGTGCATTCGTTGTTCCGTGATTCGGGGTCTCGTGCATTCGTTGTTGCGGTGTGCGTCGCTGCGTGCTTTCGTGCTCGCAGTGTTCGTTGTTGCGGGCATTCGGTGGCGTGTGGTTCGGCGTAGTGGCTTTCGGAATGACGTATTGCACTCGTAGTTTCGTTTTTTTTTTGTGAAATGTCTTTCTGACATTCAAAAGTGCCTGTAATGGCTTAAATCTTAATTGAAATAAATGCTTTGAGTTTGACCGCCATTTTTCCGATCGAGAATAAATCGAGATAATCTACAAACTGATTATAAATCGAGATAATCTACAAACTGATTATAAATCGAGATAATCTACAAAATGATTTGCTTGTTACGCAAAAGATTAATTGTATTCGATTTCTCATCATAGTTAACTAGATGAACAATTAACAGTGTAATCAAAAGGATGTAATCATTATCAGGCGATTTCCTTTGTTTATAGGTTAACAGTATTCATAATAGAATGTTTAACTTAAGATTCTCTATTATCTATATATCTTTGTATAGACATGTTATGAGGAATTGAGGAGGGATGAAACGCATCTGATGAATATACATTTTAATGGATGGAAAGGTAGAGGAAGGCCAAAGAAAAGATAAAACGATTGTGTGAGGAATTATGTGAAAAGAAAATGTCACGACATCATTTAGGGCGCCTTCAAATTAGCCGCAAAGAGCCGCGCGGTGGCAGCGCGGCTGCAGCGCTGCCACCGCGCCAGTTTGTGAATCCATATAAAAATCGCGGATTTAAAACCGCACACCCGCAGCGCGGATGTAGCGCTGCAGTCGCGCGTGCTTTATTTATATGGATTAACAAAACAGCGCGGCTGCAGCGCTGCAGCCACGCTGCCACCGTGCGGCATATTTGAAGGCGCCCTTACTCACTCGACATAGGTACAGTCGAACAAGCTAATAAGTATACAGCCAGCTAACTTGTATTTACTTTGAAGATTATACAGATACATTTGGCGATACAAGTCGCTTAAGGCGAGGCTGCAGTACTTAGTTTTTATGAACGGCACGACCTCACCCCCCGCCCTGCCGCGCGAGCTTTATAATGAGTCAATTTTGACTGTATTTTCTTCTTGGAGAAAAATGATAAAGAAATTATACAATACGTTTTCAACATTAAATTTACTTCAGAATAAAAAGTTCTATCTACTGATATAGCTTTCATATAAATTCACGATGAAATGTCTTAGCAGTACACGTTTTAAATTGTGATTTAGAGTCATGTTTGATAAAAAAAATGATCGAGCCGATCATTCTAAATCGCGTTTCTATCTTTACGATTTACTTTAGAGTATATGTTCATTTTTTATGTAATGATTTTTATTTATTAAAAAACTTATATTTAGTTCGATTTTCAAAGGTTCAAAAATCTTAAAAAGTACTGCAACCCCGCCTTAATGCGAAACACTTGATAAAACAAAATTACAATAAATATTTTCAATGTTATAGAATTATAAAGATCTCTACCCTGTATACTTATTAGCTTGTTCGACTGTACAAGGGCAGGAAGATGATGATGATGATTAACGTAAGATTCTCCATTATAATAATTAAGAGGAAACGCGAGTGGTCTTTTCTCCATACAAACGCTCTCGCCTGTTTTCTTTTTGGTTAATGACCCTAGAGCAATGGTTTTTTACAGAATAATAAATATTAACTATTTCTATGCCCCTATGTTTTCCTTTTTGGTGATAAATTATTTTTATAAGCACTAGAACCCTCAAAAGATGCTCAAAATTGCTTGTTTAGATCGCTGTTAACAGAGTCCTAGTGTACAAATTTGACAACTATTAACGAAAAAAGAAAAAAATAGCGGCGTAGTATATAACCTCCTTATTCATTGTCTAAAATATCTTTTAAATTGGTTCAATATTGGAGGAGGAAATAGGCGAGAGCCAAACCTCGAATTCTAACTTTTTTCTATAGTTGTCCTTATCGCACGAATTTGAGGGCAGGAGGACGGAGAGAGACAGCGATAGTAGAAAGAGACAGCACTCGCATTTCCTCTTAAGTTCTTTCTTTCTTTACACGAACGAGGCAGTCTCTACAACTGTTCAGCTCATTAGCAATCAAAGTAACACCTATAGCTAATCAAATCATCCACCAGAACTCATCATAGAAGGTTGATTAAAGCAATCCAAAGTTTAATTTGATATCTACCTTTCTCCTATCCATAGTTTTATCTAAAACCTCTGTAACAACCGTTGCACAATTATCGTAGTCAGATAGTTAAAAATACGAGTTAAAGCAATTATGTCGTTATATGATGGTTGCTTAGTTTTTTGGGTACTACTGTATAACAAGATAATTGAGCTTTAGATATTTGGCGAAGATATAACTGTGTTAATTATAATCATCTGAAATGGAAAGTATTCTTCTTCTTATCGTTTGGGCAGTAAGGTCTAACGACCCCTAGTGTCAGAGTTTCTAAACCGCATCAAGGGCCTCTGACATGACATACCGCGGCCTCGGCACAAGGGCTAAGAAGAAACATGGGTGGTTTTTAGTCAGTAGAAAAGTTCTGCTCAGAACAGGAGTCATTTGGTGATTTGCCACCGCCAAAAAAAAAAGGGCCTTTGACATGGTTTGACGACCGCCATTTGGCGCTCATTCCCTCTCAAAGACAGAGGGCCTGTCATATTAGGTACAACGTGATTATGCTTATGCCTTAACAAAAAAAACTAAAAAACCCGACTGAAAAAACGGAAAAGCAAAAAACAAGCACATTTTAAATTAAACAAAACTTGGAAGGTTTTTTAGTTTTTTAACTACATTTTTTTATTTTACACTTTTTAGTCAGTTTTATTATAAGACGGTAGATTTCGATTCGATTTTATATTCATTCCGTACACGTAAAAAAATCCGGTTATAAGTAAGAAATGCGATATTGTTTGTTCTAATAACTTTAAATCGTTATATATCCTAAACGGTTTCATAAAATGAAAAATGATTAAGGAAACCTAATATTCATTTTCAATTACCTATTCAACGATACCCCACTTGACGTGGTACGTCGATATTTTTTTTTTCATTTTGACAATATGGCGACTAGTTGTTACTATAGTAAGTATTGTTTATTGTAATGTTTTTAGTGACACTCGCGAGGTCAAGACGAATCGATTGACGTACGGATCATCAAAATCGGCCAAGGCGTTTGGCCTCTACAATGCCACATAGGAACAAACATACATACATACATACATAGACTGATAAACACATAACCCTTCTTTGCTTTGCGCAGTCGGGTAAAAAATATGGGATCACCTGACATAATTAGTATGAAGGGTCTATATTTTTTTTCGCATAATAAGTATAATGTCCCTTAGGAAAGGTCTGAAGAAACAGAACAGAAAAACTGCCTATGAAAATTTGACCAGTTTCATGTTCTGCAATTTGAATCACCACCTAATTAATATTGCGCTTTTACCTAACATCTAGTAGACCCTCTGCCTAACCCTTCTAGGGTTTTAGGCGTCATGTTACATACATAATCAAGTAGAAGATTATTTTGCTCTTTACATACAAATAATGTCAATAGGACAGTATGAACTGGACTGGTTATGCTGATTTCAACGAGATGCAGGCAATTATAAAATACGCATACAAATTGTCGTTTTAATAGGTGTTTATTTCTACGAAGACGTGTTGGTTATAGGATTTAAATAGTGTGGTGTTGGCAGGAATATCATCATTCTCCTGCCTTTATCCTAATTCCTTTGGAGTCGGCGCAACATGTCTTCTTCTTCCATACTTATCTGTTCCTCGTCATCTTAGCAATCACCTACTCTTTAGCCATATCATCCTTAACACAAACTATCCATCGTTATTTTGTCTTCCTTGGGATGAAGTATTGCCGTCACCTTTGGGATGACTCAGCTAAATACCAACTTGCCACACTTGACTCTGTAGAGCGCAGAGCCAGGAGGCTAATTGGTGACGACAAGCTGGTTGTCAAGCTGCATAGCCTGGCCCACCGTCGCAAAGTCGCATGTCTGTCGGTCTTCTACAGACTGTACTTCGGAGAGTGTGCGCAGGAGCTCCACGAACTGATTCCACCATCTCCCTTCTTCCATCCGGAGACTAGACGTACTGCAGGTTATCACCGATACCTAGTCGACGTTCCACACATTGGAACGAAGCGCTTTGCTAAGTCCTTTATTATGCGCACAGCCAAGGAGTGAAATTCCCTGCCTGCGTCGGTTTTCCGAGTTCTATAACCCTAATCTGTTTAAGTCGCGAGTAAACAGGCTTCTTCTGGGTAAGCTCGTTCCATCGTCGACATCATCTCTGCCCTTAGGGCAAGATTGAAGTCAAGAACAAAATTAAAAAACCCGTGGGTTCTCCGTCCAATTTGTCACAAACACTTCCAGGTCATCATGCCAGCATTTTCTAGACCTCCCTCGGCGACGTCGCCCGTCTTTTAGCACCCACTGCGTGACGACTCTGGCCCATCGGTCCTGAGTTCCTGATATCCTACAGATATGACTACATAATCACCACCCGCTTCTGTCTGTCTGTTAGCGAAAAACTCAAAAACTATTGCGCCGATTTTCATGCTATTTCCGCCAATGGATAGAGCGGTTCTTGAGGAAATTTAAGTAATAATTTACAAGCGAAGTGGTCGAAGTGCTAGTACCATACATCATTTTAATTCCTTCTCTGTATCCAAAGCAACACATCTCACTAAGATCTCACAGTTAAAGTTGACTCAATGACGAAAGATCTTAGGTTAAGCAATACAAAAGGTTACACACCAGTGGACGGTTGGTTAAAGCAACCTAGTTCCCGTAATAGATTACCAATGATTTTGGTAGCTTGGTGGTAAACATTGCATAAATGTTTAGTTTGTTAAGGTAGGTACGTGATTAGTGGTTAGGTGATAGCTCAATCGACAAGATATTATACAAAGTGTAAATAGCAGGGCTGCGGGTTGTTTGAAAGAGATAGCGCGGCCCCAGAAAAGGGCTAAGAAGGAACATGGGTGGTTTTTAGTCAGTACAAGTCTGACACTCCCTTCCGCTCCTTCCAGAGCGGGAGAAGTCATTCGATGATTTACCACCAACCAAAAAAAAAGGTGTAAACCGACTCTTCTTGACGCCGTCAACCAAGGATTATGTAGGTACGATCGAAGACAGTTCCGCCTGATCATTAAAAAAAAAATTCGCCTAAATCGTGCCGAGGCGCTGCCACGGGCTAGCGAGCGATTCTATTTCTTGAGTGCAAACAAAAATGAGCTTAGTGGTGATCAGGCGCATAAGACCGCCATAGTACATCTACTAACTAATGTGGTGTGACTGTTGGACTAACAAATCATAGGTCTCAAATTCGAACCCTTGACACATACCACTGATAATTCGGATTCATCTGCGTATTGTACCTTCGGGAAGGAAAACATCGTAAGAAAACCTAGTACCTTTGTACTCAATTATTATTTTATGCTAATTTCCTGTGATGTCTGAGAGATATTTCTCGACGGCATGTAAAGCCAAGTCAGAGACCGGGGTGGCATAAACGCTTCTTTCGGAAGTCGCTGGTAAAAAGTAATTAAAACAAACAAAGTCACTGACTTCCGATACTAAAGTTAATTAGGCTTATTTCGTGCTTTTTTGGATGGCGGTTTTGTTTTGATTAGATTTCGGCACATTTAAGGCCCAGATATACGCCAACGACCTTGAGCGAGTGGGAGGAGCTTAGCAATAGCGTCTACCCGTGCGTGAGAGTGATCAGCGATACACTGCCAGCAAGAGCATGTTTTAATTAAAAGTGCAAATAAAATCGTATAAAATTAGAAATTAACTATTTAATAAAAAACAATCCATCACTGGATGCAGTTTGGCATTTGAAATTTTATGGTGTATTTTAAATTATAATTGTATTTGTTAATGAAGAGATAAACAGCTTTTAAAATTTGTTAAGAGGTATGTTTGAAGATTTTTTTCGTGCATTAAAGTATGTTTAATTATGTTTTGAATTCCATCACGGTATGCGAAAAGGTCTTGAAAATGTCATATTTTTTTGTTTGTCAAAATTATTTACGGTTTATGAGATACACTGCTTTAAAAAACCACCTTTTTGAACGATTAAGAAATCTCCGCCTTAAAGGTACAAAAGCGATATTTCGTTCAAGAATACCTACTAAGGTTGGAACCAAAATATTGTTCATGCAAATATACAGGGGGTATTATTTTAAAGATAAGTTAAAAATAACATTCAAAACATGTTTTTGTTCGATGAAAATAAAAAATTGTGAGTTAAACATATTGTAAGTTTCTTACATAAGATAAGTTAAAGGCAATGTGTTTTATAACCATAGGGCATTATTGGGTAATGGTAACTTTCTCTCTCGACTTAAATAACTTGTTTTTTTTTTATTATTTTACCTTTAGTTGACCGTGGTATATGGTTTGAGATAAAGTACGTGCTAAATGTTAATTATTATGTTCAAGTGAAGTTATTTATGAATGAAATGTTTATACAGATTAATTAAGTAATTATTTTTATTTGTTTACGCAATAATTACGCGAAATTGTAGGATTGTAGCAGGTTTTTTCGCCATTCCATGAGGCAAAGCAACATGAGTTTGTGCATGTTCAAAATATTACCCATCATCAAGTGTTATTGTATTGTTTCATCAGGAATTTCTCTGCAGCAACCACGGTGTCTGGCGACATTAGCTGCCCGCGACCTTGAGCGCGCGTTTAACTCATCGCCTAAACAAATAAGGTTGAAAATGGCGATGCGTTTGATGCTCGTGACTGCCAAAATGAACGATAGTTCGCAGATTTAATTTATAAAAAAAAAAAATACGCTGTAATGTTAAAATATTTTAACATATGTCTTTAGTTGGTTAAATTTCCTTTCTGATAGTAAAAAAAAAATAACAGTTGTCACTCAAAATATTGAGCATTTCGAGACGAAAAAGTTTTTTCGTGTGATTTTTTTGTGATTTTGTGATTTTTTTTTTCGAGGTTCTTGATTACTTTTAGAAAATATTTTTGCATAAGTCTTTTACCTATACATTTGACTATACACTGTATTTTTTTTGGAATTGTAATAAGTAGCAATACGGCTAACTCTGCGACGAAAAACAGGTCGTTTTTACGGTGCCCCTTTAACTGCGGCAATGGGTTCTAGGAGGTCTCCTAAAACATTTTTTTTTTTAAGTTTTTTTTTTTTTTACATTGAAACTTAAATATAGGTAACTGGCGAAATGTGGGTGCATGGCGACTATCCTCTTCCTTACTAATATTATAAATGCGAAAGTAAGTGTCTGTCTGTCGCGCTTTCACGCCAAAAATACTGGAACAATTTAAATTAAATCTGGTACATAGATAGTCTAGAGCCTGAGGAAGGACATAGGCTACTTTTGAATGCGAAAAAAGCGTTAAGAGGTGTTGAAAGGGGAGATGAAAAGATTACTTTTGGGCGCGATAACCGACATCCCCGCGGACGAAGCCGCGGGCACAAACTAGTTCAAAATATACATTTCCAGTATAATCTCCCTCGCTTTAAGATTTGCTGTGCAATGAAAGAATGATCCGCATAAAGTTTATTAAGTATAGCTTGATTGGTCGTCGTGCGTAGTATCAGGTACAGGCCAGCCCTCGCCAAACTTTGTGGCCGCCCTGAGTATAGTTGCAAGTCCGAACTTGCGCATGGTACAGTCGAGTGGGAATACGTAATCAACAAAACAATTTTCGTTTTCTAACATTTTTAATACTTATTATATTATGGCCAAGCTCTTGTGCGTCCCGCTAATACCTGATTTTGTGTTCTGCGGAATGCAAGAGCCTAGTTTCGGGACGGTCACAAAGTTTGGCGCGAGCTGTACACGTACACCTCTGCCTAATCCATCGATGATTTTAGGCGTGAATGGTGCTGTTATGCTATGTTATGGGCCGATTGTGCACTTGTAGAGAAACAGTGAGACATACATATAATTCTTATTCTAAACATGTATTTCTTTTACCTACCTAATGACGTCTTCAGTAAATAAATTTTAAACATATCGTTTGTTTTGTGGTTGTATAGAAACAATATATTGACGTAGTTCTAGTTTGCGGATTGAATATTTATTACTTTAATAAAAAAAACTATTAGTTGGTGAAGTACATTTTTTTCTCAAAAATAAAAATAGATGAGGATAAAATATAATATAAAAAAAAACGATTTCCTTATCATAAATTATGACAACATGCTGTATTTGTACCGTTGAATAGGATGTAGAAGTTGATGTGCTAAAGAAACCCGAAATTAGGGTTTTCTACCGTTTTTAACCGATTTCACATAAAGGAGGAGGTTCTCAATTCGGTTGTATTTAATTTATTTTGTGTTTGTTACCTTACTAATAGGGAATGGAATCTCGATCTCGCGAGATCCCGATCACCCGAGATCTGGCCTCATTTTACGAGATCATTCTCAAAGCATAAAATGACGAGATCTCGGCCGAATGGAGGGGTATGTCATGGCAAAATAATAACAGCTGTAAGACTCGTTCTTCAAGGTTAAGCAGCGCTTGCCAAGGTCAATCTATAGATGGGTGATCATCCATTATAAACCTAGGTAGTATGTATTAAAATACAATACCTAAATGTGTCATCTTCTGCATAACACGTAAGCGCTAAATTAAACTAAGTCGTGACTCGCAATACTTAGGGTTTAGCTTTACGGGACGTATTAGCAGGAAAATTAACGTAAATATTATTGTTTATGGCAACACTGCCCATCAATTATTATAAGATTTATCTATTGATACTCGTTTGCATGTTTATTTTGTATCACGTTTTGTCTATAAATAGATTAGTGCATCTTATAGTAACGCGTAAAATAGATACAGACTTCAGTAGAAGAAAAGATACAACACAAAACCGTATTTTGAAGTGAATTTGTCTAAACAGCAGCGGCGGCGGCGGCCCAGTGGTGGCGGCCGCGCGGCCCCGACTTACGAGTATAAGCAGAATAAAAATATGAATATGAGAATAGGCAGTTGTAATTTATTTCATCGCTACAATAAAAAAAAAAAAAAATATAATTTTTTATAATTCTTTTTTTTTTTCAAACAAAAAAAGAATTATTACTACGGAACCCTACACTGAGCGTGGCCAGACACGCTCTTGGCCGGTTTTTTTTGTTTGGAATCTGATCCCTGTGTCCGTGGGTACAACTCGCCGGGAACCGTGGCTAAGCCAGTCGATCCCGGGATAGGTGGAGACAATTCCCTACCTTGCCCTGGGAGGATTGAAGGCGTAATTTATGTCATGTAGCTTGTTTACTTGTTATTATTATGTTGTGTAGATGACTTTGTTTACCTCATCTAAAGAGATAAGCAAGACTTTCAGCGTTTATATCTTTTGTTTTATTGTTTCACTTATATCTTTGAAACCGGATCGCGAATGTAAATGTAATGAATAAACTTGTCTTTTATTGTCGCGTCCATTTGTGTGTGAGGTTCTCGGAAACTGCTGGGCTGTGTTTTGTTTTGGTTAATATAAAAGTTTTTGTTTTTTTCATTGGGTGCAGATGTGCGGAAGAGTTGTGGTGCCTTAGTAGTAATGACTTATTTACATCATTTAGGCCGAAACACGCCTACTGCTGGATATAGGCCTCCCCTAAGAGAGGGATTCGTAGAATACCAAAGATTTTCTCAAAACTCGGTCACCTCTACAACATTTGCCCACACCAAAATAAACAATAAATTGTATTGTATAACTTAGAATAACTATTTCATAGTACTGCAACAGTTTCGTTATAAAAACTGATTTATGTATAACAATAAATTCGTTTAAATTGCTTGTATGCATAATAGAGTTTTTTCACACTGGCAATTATTTACACAATTAGTTTTTGTGACAACATTGCAGCCAGTATGTTTGTGAAATATTAAAATGTATTACGGGAAGGTTATTGTGTGTGCTTATTATGCTTAGATCTTGCATTAAACACTTCCCAAAAAAAGAACACTAAAAATGTCTAAAATAACTTCACTTTCGGAAGATGGTGGCATATAAGTCAATAAAACAAATAAAGTCATCGTGTTATCAGAGTTTTTCAAACTCAACTCAAACTCAAATCGTTTATTTCAATTAAGCCATTACAGGCACTTTTGAATGTCAGAAGGACGGAAGAAGAACGAAACTACGAGTGCAATGCGTCATTCCGAAAGCCACCACGCCGAACCACACGCCACCGAATGCCCGCAACAACGAACACTGCGGGCACGAAAGCACGCAGCGACGCAAACCGCAAAAAAGAATGCTTGAGACCCCGAATCACGGAACAACGAATGCACGCCGCAACGTGCAACCGCCGCCCCGCGACCCGGAGCCCCGCACACCCGCCGCCACGGCACACGCCGCCGCGCGCCCCCGCACCCACAGCACTCGCCGCCGGTAACATCCGGCGCCGCGCAGCCCGACGCAGCAACTCCCGAAACGACGCATTGCACTCCTACGCTACAGTCACAATCACAAGGCATAATAACTTGTGAAAGTACTGTAGTTGCCAGTTCCCTAACGTAGATCTCATGAAGAAGAACGGGCAAGAAACTCCATGGACACTCTTTTAAATTAGAATTTGTTACAAAAACACACTCTTTTAAATTAGAATTTGTTACATGGGTGGCATAAAACAAATTAGAATTTGATTTATGCCACCCATGGGCCTCTGACTGCCTCTGGCTTTACATGATGTCAAAAAATATCTATCAGACACGCCGGTTTCCTCAGGATGCTTTCCTTCACCGTTTTGAGAGCAGCGGTGATGAAATAACACACACAAAGAAATCCGCCTCCTTGGGTTCGGTTCGAACCCACGATTTACTGTTTGTAAGTCGGAGCCGCCACCACTGGACCACACGCAGTATACTTAAAAAAAAAAGAACAAAAACAAGTAAGGAATGAGGATATAAACCCAGTATTTTCCCAGACAAGCAGCCTTACGTCCAGAATTATATTAGTAGCTAGATTTATGATAGCACTGTCAGCATTTGGTTCGCCGCTACCCGCTGACGGAATACTAATGCTTGTACCAAGGACATGCTTGTGTATGCAAGCATTGGTTTTTCCGGGAACCATGCTACAGTTTTAATGTTGTAGTTTTTTTCTTGTTGTTGTGGGAGTAGGAGATTTGTGTTGTATTCACCCATCAAGTAGGTACATACATACGTCACATTAGGCCTGGTAATCCTTGAAGGGTTTGGCAGAAGGGCTTTTTTGGCCTAATCTTGGCTCTATCCGCCATCTCTGGGTCTAGTCAGATGTCCGACACAGCCTTATTTTAACTTAACAAAAAATAAAACCGACTTTAAAAAAAAAAAAAAAACGTGCAAAATAAACTTTAGAAGAAAAATCAGTTTCTGTAGTCGGTGACTTTTGTTTGTTTGATTTCATTTTTTTGCCACCGACTTCAGAAACTGTCTGACTGAATAAACCAAATAACGCATTTCCCGTACTGGGAATTAGACCCAGGACCTCATGCTTAGCAGTCGCACTTGCGAACACTAGACCAACGAAGCAATCATCGTGGCATAATATTTGTATCTAGCTTTTGCCAAAAAAAAAAAAATTGCTTTTGCCAGCGGCTTCGCCCGCGTGAAAATCACGATTTTTCATACAAACTTTCATCCCCTATTTAACTCCCTTAGGGATGGAATTTCAAAAAAAAAAAACCTTATTCCTTGTCTACATTATAAAGGGAACATCTGTGCAAAATTTCAGCTTTCTAGGTCCAAAGATTTGGGCTGGGCGTTGATGAGTCAGTCAGTCAGTCAGTCAGGACTTCTCTCTTTATTTATTAGGTAGATAGAAGATATATTGCTTCAAAATTAGGATTCAAAGTGTTAATTATCTTGATAATAATGATAGGAGTACGTGGGTAAAATAATAACAGCCGCTCACGTCGACCTTTAGGTTAAGCCCTCCCGTCTCGATTGGTCCCAGGATGGGTCACCACTCACACACCGAGTTACCTCCGTGCTTTAGAAAGCTCGTTAAATCATTGGTCCCGACTGTCAATCTATCTATATAAATAAAAAGAGAAGTCCTGACTGACGCAACTTCTTCTACGTTACCTAAGAGAGAGAGTGGCTTAAGGAATTATCCCGTTTTTATAACATTTTTCATTTATGCTTTGCTCCTATTGGTCGTAGCGTGATGTTATATAGTCTATAACCTTTCTCGATAAATGGGCTATCCAACACAAACATATTTTTTCAATTCCAACCAGTATAGTTCCTGAGATTAGCGTTCAAACAAACTCTTCAGCTTTATAATATTAGTATAGATATACTGAGACACTTGAGATCGGGAGCTTTTAAGAGCATTTGCTCTGGCCTAAAATCACTGACAGTAATGCCAAAATCAATATAGCGACACGTAAATTAAACAAACAAAGCAATCATTTTAGTTGGACTGCAGTAAACGAAAATATTTAGCTAAATGATGCAAGATATAATAGAGAGATATAAGAAGGAAAAATCATGCCAAGGTCTTTGAGAGTACGTGGTCAATTATAGTATTTTTTATCAAGTCTATTAATGTTTAGGAAAGGATATTAGTTCCTAGGCTAATAAGTTATTAAGTTTACAGCCAGCTAACTTAAATTTACTTTTAAGATTATACAGATACATTTAGAGACTGATGTCAAACGATACAGCCTCCGCTATAATATAATCCCGCCACAGATATTAAAAATATCAGGCCACGGTAGGTTGTCCTCCGAACTAAATTACTCTTTTCCCAACTATATTGGGGTAGGTTTCCAGTATTACTGGATGCTGCTGAATACCAGTATTTTACATGGAGCGACTGCCTATATATCTTACCTCCACAACCCAGTTAGTACTGGGTGGGACTGTTAAGAGCGTAGACGGGCTGCATTTTTCCATACAAATGTATTCCCCTATTCTCTTCCTGGATAATGCCTCTAGAGTAATCGTTTTTATTATTTATAAAAATCAAGGTCTATTGAAGGCATGCCCCTGTCATTTTTTTTTTCAAAAAATTTATTACAAAAATAAATATGACTTACCAAAAACCTAAAAAAATACCCCGTTTTTACCTACGTAATCAGATGACTACCAAAGAAAATTGAAAAGTTTTTAAAATAAAAACAAGTAATAGGGGCATAGATCTATTCTTCCTTTAAATTTTGATACCAAATATAATTTAATTGGCTTAGGTTTCGAGGAGAAAACAGGAGAATACGAAACGTCGATCGGTCAAGGTTTTTTATAGGTAAAATCGTTCTGAGCTGCAGTTGTCTCTATCGCACTCACATATTGATACCGCCCGGTTGCTAGAGCGCAGCGCGACGGCAATAGTTATATATACGTATATTAATTATACGCAGCCCGTCTATGCTCTTAAAGATCAAAAAATGGCAGCCAGGACCAACGGCCTAACGTGCTTTCCGAGGCACGGAGAAAACTCGGTATTTTTAAGCTACAGCAATGTATAAATGATATGCATTTGTTTACATTGTTTATTGTCTTTTAAAACAAAGCCGGAGCTCTTTATTTTCAAATGAGTGTTAATTTAATATCCACGCCTAAAATGCTTGTAAATAAACAAGTTTTAAATATTCGCAAGGACAAATTCTTACGAAGGACATTTGTGACAAATTGACATCCGTTTAATTCGTATGGAAATGTCGTTTGACTAATTTACATATTGAAATAAATATTTATTAGGATGTATTTTTAAAAAGATTATTGCCTTGTCAACGGACAATCTCATAATCGTATACGTCCATGTGTGGCACACATGGACGTGTGCCTATTGGTCTTGTTCGGTTCTGTCTCCTGCTGCTGATATGGAGGGAAGTGTAAATTATGTTTTTCCTACTCCTCCGCTATTCTTCTCTGATTAATTTCGTTGTGGGATCCAAGACAGTTTAAATCGTTTCTCTGGGACTTCATTGTCTCGGCACTTTTCTGGTGGACGCCACAGTTGATTCAGGCGCTCAGGAGTTACAGTGTTTTGGGAACAGTGTGGCGGGCTTGTCCCATATTTAACCCGAACCGTGTACCTTTTCTCGACGATTTATAAGTGCCAGTTATAAATGTAAGGCTGATGTGAAATAAAATATTTTGATTTTGATATTGCCTGGGAAGACCAAAGATAAGATGGATGGACTGTGTGAAGAATTATATAATCGGTGTACATACATAAAAAAAAAACATACGAATCGAATTGAGAACCTCCTCCTTTTTGCGAAGTCGGTTAAAAATACATGTTGCCTTAAATCCAAATAGATTAGGATAAGGGCAGGAGAATTATGATGATGATATGCCATTATGCCCTAATAAAAATCAAAGTAAATCTATACTTCTATACTAATATTATAAAGAAGTAAAGTTTGTATATTTGTTAAATTGTAAGGGGTAATCTCGGGATCTACTGAACCGATTTTAAAAATTCTTTCACCAATATAAAGCCACATTATTGCTGAGTGTCATAGGCTACTTTTTGTCTCTGTATTCCCACGGGAACGGGATCTACGCGGGTGAAACCGCGGGACGTCCGCTAGTAGTAAATAAATAAATAAGTTTGCAAAGTGGTCGACCGTCCGTCAATGAACTCAGCAGCTCTTCAAAGTATCGTCACTCCTTTGATAACTTATTTATTATGCCAAATGACTAATTAATATAAATATTTTCAATGTCAATCTGACAGACAGATCAATATGTTACTAAATATTACAATTTATTATAATCAAATGTTGATTCCTTGATTAATATATATATATTCGAAAATAATTTAGACTTTGATCGATGATTTTTGTTTAAAACCTTGTTTTTCGCTGTATTTTAAGTATTATAAATTATGTTTTGCGGAAAAAATTGTACTACACGGTTTTAAAGTACTTGTGATGTTATGTTATTTTTAAGACGTGCTCTTAGAAATAACATAACATCACGCCGGTAATCCCCGAAGGATTAGGCAGCGGTGTACCTACTAGACACCTTACTATAGCATGCGGCATATAAGTACGCGGCCAGTAGTCCCTTAGAAATCAACCAGAGAACCTGAGCAGAACGACGTCATTTTGTGTCAAGTTATTTGCCTAGGAGTATACCCGCATTTCGCCAGTTAGGTTTGAAGTCCCATGTAATAGGGAGACTAATTTTTATCCAGACTCCAAGGCCGCTACTGAAAAATTCCTTAAAGAAAAACTCAATAATTCTTTGCTCGACTTGGAAATCAAACCTAGGAACACACACATGCTCATAAATCAGGCTTGTGACCACTCTACCAACAATGCAGGTAACCTTTCATCGGCAAAATATAATTTTACTAGCTGACCCGTGCCCACTTCGTTGGGCATAATTAGTCGAAAGTAAGCTAATTACGTTTCGAAAAATTCAATTTCGGGGACGTCCGCTGCGTAAGGAGCCGACCACGCGACTGAGCCGCGCGGGTACCTACCTCTCAGATCAGATGTAAAAGGCCACGCCCCTTTCTCCCGAAGCGGGCACGAACGCGAACCGAATTAAACCCGAAACCATCCCGCGCCCTCCGCTGCTTTGGATTTTTCTCCGATTCACTTTGCAAAACGGACTACCACGTAAAAGCCTTTTTATTTTTCGGTTTTTTATATAACCTATGACACTCAGCAATAATGTGGCTTTCTATTGGTGAAAGAATTTTTAAAATCGGTTCAGTAGATCCCGAGATTACCCCTTACAATTTAACAAATATACAAACACACAAACTTTACCTCTTTATAATATTAGTATAGATTAACATAGTCATCTTAAGAGGAGCTCGTGGCTTAATAAAAACTGCCACTCGGGTCGATCTTTAGGAAAAGGTCGGTCTGTGAATGGGTGACCGCCCGACATACCGAGTTTCCTCCGTGCCTCGGTGCGCACGTTAAGCTGTTGGTCCCGGCTGCCATATAAATATATATCTTTGGCAGTCGTTACAGGTAGTCATCAGTGACCTGAAATTCTGACATCCAGTCTTACCAAAGGGTATCGTATTACCTAGTATTAACTGGGTTGTGGAGGTCAGATAGGCAGTCGCTCCATGTAAAATACTGGTATTCAGCTGCATCCGGTTAGACTGGAAGCCGACCCCAATATAGTTGGGAAAAGGCTAGGCAGATGATGAGGCATCTCGATTATTATCAACACTTGTAACGGATAACCCGTTACAAGTGTTGATAATAATAGAGATGCCTATTTGTTACGAGTTTTCGGAAACTTCCACCCGCAAAAACATCAGTTTATCCGTAATGATAGTGCTTGCAATTTGTAGGTAAACATGAAAATATTCCGTTACAAGTTTAGTGTTCAATTGTTCATAATCTTTAGTCTCAGTTTAAAAACTTATGTCATCAACTCATCATCTTCGTTCGATTTGTTCATTTATCCTTGATTTATCCAAAGCATTTCGACTTTCAGACACTTAAGTACTTCAATAAGTATCTACCTACTTATAAATAAACTAGCTTTTGCCAGCGGCTTCGCCCGCGTGGTTGTCGGAAAATATAAAAAATGATGATTTTCATATAAACTTTCATCCCCTATTTGACTCCCTTAGGGGTTGAATTTCGAAAAATCCTTCCTTATTCCTTGTCTACATTATAAAGGGAACCTCTGTGCAAAACTTCAGCTTTCTAGGTCCAAGGGTTTGGGCTGGGCGTTGATGAGTCAGTCAGTCAGTCAGTCAGGACTTCTCTCTTTATTTATTAGATATACTTAAGTACCTAAAAAATTGTCCTCTCAAAGACCATCAATGAAACATGACACCTTGCTTCGAATCGATATAATATCAATAAACTTATATCAACAAAAACTACAGGTAAAAAATACCGATCTCTTCCAAATCGATATCCGGGACAAAAAGGTTCAATGATATGATATAAAAGAAAAACAAGACGAACAGAGAACCTCCTCCTTTTTGGAAGTTGGTTAAAAAAAAGAAATCATCGTGAATGGATTTAAGTATCACAAAGTTTGTAAACAAACTTTGTGATCCTTAAATATGTGCCTAGAATTTTGAAACAAATTGACTAGTATTTAATCTATCAATTTTTAACATAACATCTCGCCGGCAATCCAAGTGGGGTTAGACAGAGGTATACCCAATCCAATAGCACGTTAACGTTAACGTTAAGTTTACGTAACAGGGGGCCAGCCGTCAACCGACTCATACTGAATCCTCCAGCTCTTTGTGGAGCGGTAGGTAGTGCCAGTCTTCCACTGACTAAAAACCACCTATGTTCCTTCTCAGCCCTTTGTGTCTGAGGCCGCGGTATCTCTTGCGATCAACCCGCAGCCCCCCGTCCCTTGCGGGCCCCTGCAATGTTGCTGACATCTCTTTGAGGCGCGCGTGGAACACGAACGCGCCGTCGACACGGCCTGTCAGTGTCATCGTCATAAGACGAACGGACGGTCAGCTAGCCCATTACTCACCGTCCACAGGCCCACATAACCTCATTCCTCAATTTATCAGTCGTCTTCATGTGACCAGGGGGTCTAAAACGGCCACTTTGGCAGATCATAATATGAATTGCGTTAAAAAGCGTAAAATGGACCTTTCATTATAATAACTGCGTCTGTAACAATTTAGTAAAATACATCATAATAGGAAAGTAATATGAATTGCTTAACATTCGTAAAATAGTCACAGACGCAGTTTTTATGAAAGGTCCATTTTACGCTTATAAACGCAATTCACATTATGATCTGCAAAAGTGGCCATTTTAGACCCCCTGAACATCGTTGGCCATGTTTGTAAACATATCGTCTAAAATTCAGAGCAACAGTTCAATGCATTATTAGTTGCTAGAACAATAGGCTTGTTTACTAACAAATTCATGTGACTTTGTCTGTGTCATTAACCTATATTGTCATCATCGTCTGCCTAGCCTTGTTAACCGACTTCCAAAAACGGGGAGGTTCTCTATTCGTGTGTATGTATTTTTTTTATTATATTCACCGATATATCCGTCAATAGGGGATCGGACAAAAAAAAACTAATTGGTCCGTCAGATAGATTTCCAAAAATTATTGGACACGTATTTTTTCTTTTTTCACGTAAACTTAAAATGAAGACGATACAGTGCTTCGAAAACTCGTTTGACGTCATATGATAGTACATTTTGACGACACAAGTGACGTTTCAAACCCCACTCCAAGATCTTTGACGCGTTTTATCTTCGTCATTTTTTATTGATTTGATAAAACAAAAAAACACGTAGGTATTCAATATTTTTCGATAATCTAACTTACGGACTAAACAGAATCATATTATTTTGACCCAGTCCGATCCCCTTTTACAAAATTCTTTTTGTGTTTGAAAGGGTATACTCCCGAGGTGGTCCTATTGTCACCAGTCAGGATCTGATGATGGGATCCCAGGGAAATCGAGGGCAACCCTCAAATTTTATAGACACGCATTACGTTTTTCCCAAGTACGTTGGGGTAGAATTCCAGTCTAACGGGATGCAGCTGAATACCAGTATTTTACATGGAGCGACTGCCTATCTGTCCTCCACAACCGAGTTATGTTTAAGTCCCATTTAATAAGGGGCGAGCCTATTGCCATCAATCGGGCACTTATCCTGTCTCCGTGGCTGCTACTGAGAAATTCCTGCAACAACTCAAAAATTTGGCCCACCCGGGATTCAAACCCACGACCTCAGGCTCAGTAGTCGTCGATTTGCGAAGTTATCGACAGTATAGTCGACCAAGAAATTGGTTTACCACTCTAAGGTTGAATATTATTTGCACGTACAAAACAAAAGTCAATCTGTCATCCTTAGCGAATAATTATGTTACTGGGAGATGTCATCAAAAGTGGTAAACCAATTTCTTGGTCGACTATACTATGCTGTAATCGTCCAGGGCCCCGAGTCTGCTATTCAATAGTGTCAGAATGGTCGATCATTGATCTCATAATGGTTGATTTACGACAAGCCAAAAAGTACCTTAAGTCGACAGGCATAAGGTACTTTTTGGCTTGTCATCAATCAACCATTATGAGATCAATGATCGACCATTCTGACACTATTGAATAGCAGACTCGGGGCCCAGTACACTCGTTTTATTCTACAATAGATTATAGTTTTTATATCTGAATAATATTGTCTTGACCTCCTGTCGTCAAAATTTCAAGTTTTTGTTTCGAAGCCTTTTTATTTACTTGTATTATTTTATTACCACGACAAGAATTGACATCCGGAATCAGGTTTCTTTGACTATTGAGTATTGACCGTTTTTTTATTTATTATGTTGTCTAAGTATGCTAATCTCAGTCGTGTTTATTTCTAAATAAAACACCTGTGTGCTTACTCTCGAATAAAATTCCGATAGATCGACATTGGAATTGTCAGTCAAACGTCAGGCATTGGCTGGACTCACTGAGTCCAGCCAATGCCTGACGTTTAACTCAACCAACTGACGTTTGACCAATGTCGATCTATCGGAATTATATTCCAGAGTAAGCACCCAGGTCGAAGCATCATTATTTACTTAGCCTTTTCCTAACTTTGATGGTGTCGGCTTGCAGTCTAACCGGATACAGCACCTGTACTTTATATGGAGCGACTGCCTATCTGACCTCCACAACCCAGTTCGTATTGGGTAATCATCATCATCAGCCTATAATGTTCCCACTGCAGGGACTCAGGCCTCCTCTCTAAAAGAGAGATGAGCTATAAATCCACCACGCGGGCCCAGTGCCGGTTTGGTCACATGTCTTCGAATTTTTTGGTTATAGTGCTAAGACAAGATGTTTTCCTTCACCGTTTTTGAGAGTAATATGATACTTTATTAAAAACATAATTGATAATTATGGATGTTAAAATACCCTTATCAAGCCCGAAAAGCACTTGTTCTTCATTACGATCATGTTTTTGTTCCGAAACACACTTGGGAATCTTCTGGTTACGGATATATTAGGTGTAGAAGTTCCAACTTTTTCACAAGTATTTAAGGCGAGGTTGCAGTACTTTGTTTTTATGTACGTGCGCACGACCTCGCCCCCCGCCCTGCCGCGCGAGCGATATAATGCCTAAATTTTGACTGTTTTTTGCTTCTTGGAGAAAAACTATAAAGAAATTATACAATCTGTTTTCACCATTTACTTCAGAATAAGAAGTTCACTGATATAACTTTCATATAAATTCATGATGAAATGTCTTAGCAGTACACGTTTGAAATTGTGATTTAGAGTCATGTTTGATAAAAAAAAAGTATCGAGCCGATCATTCTAAATCGCGTTTCTATCTTTACGATTTACTAGAGAGTATGTTCAATTTTTCTGTAATGATTTTTATTTATTAAAAAACTCGTATTTAGTTCGATTTTTATAGGTTCAAAAATCTTAAAATTACTGCAACCCCGCCTTAATGTTATAATTTTACTATAAATACCTTTACGACCCCTGTACTATTCAACGCATTCATCAGCACAATGTTTTAAGGGCGTTACATCGAGTTCTACCGCAAACCGTGGTTTTTTACCCAAAAATGTTTTTCAACAATAATTTGTACGTAGAATTACTTAGTTTCATGTACAGAATGCTTAGTTGACGGTTTCGTGAAGGTTCGTTTACACCTTCACTATCACTATCACTACATAGTATAAAACAAAGTCGCTTCCCGCTGTCTCTCCTGTGTACGTTTAAATCTCTAAAACTCCGCAACGGATTTTGATGCGGGTTTTTTTATTCGATAGAGTGATTCAAGAGGAAGGTTTTAGTATTTTTTTGCACCCGTGCGAAGCCGGGGCAGGTCACTAGTGTACGATAAAACACTGGTCAAATGATGAAGGAAAAGGTTTCTTTAGGTTCTAAAATAAATATTGATAAAGGCATATTGATAGAGGTTTTTACGATAAAGTTGAATTAAATCATTAATTAGTAATGACACAGGATTCAATAAGATTAAACTTTGTATTGGTAAAGGCACTCTGAATTTTCTGCACTTAATAATGTAAAGACATATTTTTTTTGTATGTTGGGATATCTCCAAAACTAATAAACCAATAGGGATGTTTACTTACTAAAAAAAATATGATTCTAATTAGTCCGTCTGTTAGATTATCGAAAAATATTGGAAACGTATTTTTTGTTTTATCAAATCAATAAAAATTGACGAAGATAAAACGCGTCGAAGATTTGAGTGGGAGGTTGTGACGTCACTGCTCGCTAAGAAATGTCATAAGTACTAATGTCTTAGAATATGACGTCACGCGAGTTTTCAAAGCACTGTATTGTCTTCATTGTTTGTTTTGTTTACGTGAAAAAAGAAAAAATACGTGTCCAATATTTTTTGAAAATCTATCTGACGGTTTAATTAGATTTTTTTAGTTAACGTCCCTATTCTAAAAGTTATTTCACTGTCAGAAAGCTATATTATTCGTGAGTGCTATGGGCTATAAATTATGTTTCATCATCATCATCATCATCATCTTATTATAAGCCCAGAATCCTACTGCTGGGTGTAGGCCTCCCCTTTTTAACCCTCGACGCAAAAACGTATGTTTTGTATGTGGCATCGTAGCTCCCGAACGCATGAACCGATTTTGATTTTGTTTTTTTTTCCTCTTATTTTGCCAGTCCTGTGCGCCACTTATCCTGGTGTTTCCTGCGACTTTGACCATATCTTCAACCCAACGAGCTTTAGGATGGCCCTGCTTTCTTTGACCTAAACTAATAGGGTAGTTGCCAAAAAAATATAATTAGTCCGTCAGATACATTTTCAAAAAATATTGAACACGTATTTTTTCTTTTTTTACGTAAACAAAAAATGAAAACGATACAGTGCTTCGAAAAGTCGTGAAACGTCACAGGTTGGTCCATTTTTTACCAGACTATGACGTCAAATGCCCCCTCTCCATGGTCTTTGGCAAGCTTTATTTTCGTAAAACAAAAAATACGTATCCTATATTTTTCGATAATCTAACTGACGGACTAAACAGAATCATATTTGTTTTAGTCAGTCAACTACCCTTCGCTAGTATTTTACAAACTCTTGTCGGTTCACTCAGTTCTTCGATAAAGGCAATGATAAATTCGTAATAGTCGTACACCTAGCTTCTGTAATTTCGTAAGTTGTACCCATCCATGTGCCTAGGATTATGTGAAAATATATACTATTTTGAATTTGAATGTTGTAAATTCTCTCAATTGTTGAAATTGCAAGTCTGTGTTCTTAGAGTAGGAGCTTTCGATAATCTCGTTAGGTTGGCGTATAGTGTTTTACTTTTATTATTTGTTTTTGTTGTCTTAGAAGTTAAATAATGAATTTATTGAATTTAAGAGAATGTTGTGTACACCAGTAATTGATACCTACATAATTACGTCTACTATTTTGTTAAATCATCTTCGAGATAAACAAAACCCTTTGCATCTCTAGGGATGACAGAAAATAATTTGGTTTTTAATCGCTGTAAGTGTCTTCATCAAACAATTATGTTATATGTATTTGGTACCAAAATCCATAAAAATTACGATCCTTTCAGACATTTTCAAATCAGCACCTCCACGTAACTAAAAATAAAACTGCCAATAATAAAAGTATCTGAATCCGATATCATTGACGCATTAGTCAATAAGTAGATAGCTAATTTAAAAACAAAACAAAAAAACAACGAACAAACTCGGAAAATAACCAAAACTTACTTTGCTTTAGAAGCTTTTTAAAACCACTTTCATTCACTAACACAAAACTTTTTATTCTTCCACAAAAATTCACTTTACGATGTTAAAATTCACCTTTGCGACGTAACAATTCACTTTACACAACACACGATGTATTTTATATATTTTTCGTTTTAATAAAAATGTACTCGTGCGACGACTGTCTCGAGCGCGAGTCGCTGGCTTACTGAATGCGCAAGAGCAGGTGTTCGCTATAAGATCAATGGAGGACGGTGTCATGCAATAAAGCTGTATGTTTGCGTTCTCCATTTTTGTTCGCTTTCCGGTCTAATTTTTGGTTAAATTATTTACTTTTTTTGCGATTTTTTTTTGGACGACTTAAGATTGGCTTTTGTTTTGTGTAAGTATTTTTTTCGTTTTTGTTTTTGGGCGGTACAATGGTAGTTGTTGATAATTATGTCCGCTCCGGCCAAAAGGGTGTGTCAATTAGATTTTACATTTAAGTAAATTACAGTTAAGTTTGGTTGTAAGTTACATTTGGGTTAAGCTTTGCTTCTTGTTGTTTTTTTTTCTCTTATAGGGTATTTTTGATTTTTTTTCCACGGATTAAACAACCTGTGTTTTGTAAAATCAGATCCATAGATATCGATCTGTTTCAGTCGTTACTGAATGCGCAAACGCAGGTGTTAGCTATAAGATCAATGAAGGACGGTGTCATGCAATAAAGCTGTCTGTTTGCATTCGCCATTTTTGTACACTTTCCGTCCGGTCTAATTTTTGTTTTGAGTTTTTCTTACGGTGGTTTTTTTACGGTATTTCACGGTTTAATTAAAAACGGTTTGGACTGCACTGGGCTTTGCAAAATAAGTCTACAACGTTCCCATTGCTGGGACACAGGCCACAAGCTTCTGCTATGTGAGGATTGTTTTAAGTATTTTATTTTTTGCGATAAAAAGACTATGGTTTGATTTTGTTTTGTGTGTGTGTTTTTTTTTTCATTTTTATCTATGGGTGATAAAATTATAGTTGTTGATGTGTCCGGTATGGGCAAAAGGATGTGTCAATTAGATTTTATTTAGTTTTAAGCGACAGTTGGGGTAAACTTTTTGTCGAATTATCTACAATATCTTTTGAGTACCTATTTAGTTCTGTTATTTTATTTCCCTTACAAGGAATTCGAACATATTTTTTTTTTTTCAAAATATATCGGACTTATGTGAAATCCAATCTCTTGATCTCTTGCAGTTGTTATAAGAAGTCAGGATCCAGGTAGTCTGACAACTAGTCTTACCAAGGGGTATCATTATCCGGTGACCTGGTTCTGGAGGACAAATAGACAGTCGATTCATATAGGATACTGGCAGTAGGTACATGTAGTAAATGCGTAGTCAGAAGAAATTCTTGCCATTGCGGGTATATCCTGGATGAGACTGGCACAAGAGCGTGGAGTTTGGCACAAGCAAAGAGAGTCCTATAGTAGGTGATGATGAATGATGATGATGTCATGTAAATAATGGTTATGTCCCATAAATTACCTTTAAAAGGGCTTAACACTCCCAAATATGCATCAGTAGTAAAGTTAGTCATTTTCAGTGAAACCGACCGGATACCTTGAGATAAGAAAGGTGTGTACACTTCTCATTACATAGTTTTTTTTAAACCTATTAGAACTTTCATTATAGTTTTCCGCCGGGGCCGCAAATCGGTAAACGTAATGTGGGACGATTTCAGGCTCGGTAGAGTGACTTGGCAACTGGATGAGAGTTGCCTCGATTCGAGTTGAGTGGCGTGCGAGGATCTCCTGTACAGTAGACAGACTTGGCTAACAGTTTCCTTACTGTGCATTGGTGCAGAATAGGTTAATACTGGGTTCGTGTGATATTTCATTAAAACTGCGACCGACCCTCGGGAATTATGCGTTACGCCTGCAATTAGTGTTTGCATAAGGTTCTAGTGCTAAGGTTGTAGGGTTTTAATATAAGTAGAGAAAGTTGATCAACTAAAAATCTTGTCCCAAAGGGCGAAACTTTTAGACTCCTAATAAGGCTAACTCAGTAACAAAGATTATAATATAACCTTCAAAAAAGTCTCCGTTCCCATATAAGCCATCGAAGTGAAAGTCATACATATTCTTTGTAGCCCAGCGGATATGGACTTGGTTATCTATCTTAATAGGTGTGACATTTATCTTCGTGGAGTCATTAGTTGGTCAATACACATTGGTACCCTTTGGTAAGACTGGTTGTCAGACTTTCAGGTCACTGCCTACCTGTAACGACTGCCAGAGATCTTTTATGGCAGCCGGGACCAACAGCTTAACGTGCTTTCCGAGGCACGGAGGAAACTGACTCCTCCCGCTCTAGACAGAGCGAAAGAGAGTGTCAGAATTCTACTGACTAAAACCAACCATGCTCCTTCTTAGCCCTTTGTGTCCGCTGTCGCGGTATCTCTTTCGAACAACCCGCAGCCCCGGCAAGCAGCCAACTCAGCCACAAAGATCATCATGGGCATCTTTGTGGCTGAGTTAGCCTTATTAGGGATCTGAATGCCCTAATAACCTTCAAAAGGGTCTACCGCTCCCATATAAGCCATCCAAGTGAAAGTCATACATATTCTTTGAAGCTCAGCGGATATGGACACGAGTTATCTGTCCGAAAAGGTGTGACACATATCTATATGGAGTCATTAGTTGGTCAATAGACGAAATACAAACGCAATACTGTGGTTATTGTGTGTCACGCTAGTCGTTAAACAAAGGGTAAGTAGGAGTGGAGGTGTTTACTTTTAAGCGCGGTTTGTTTTAGATTAAAAATCAAAATCAAAAGTAATTTATCCAAACTAGGCTGATAATCAGCATTTTCGAACGTCAAAATTTACTTTACTTATTTACAAGAGACAGTCCCTCAAAACGTCCATTCTTCGACATTTCCTAGTGTTTTAGCTCTATGTTTTAACTCCCGAGCAACAACAACAAACCAGTCTTACCAAGGGGTATCATATTTACCATACCCAGTACTAACTGGGTTGTGGAGTTCAGGTAGGCAGTCGCTCCATGTAAAATACTGGTATTCAGCTGCATCCGATCAAGTTGGAAGCCGACCCCAACATGGTTGGGAAAAGCCTTGGCAGATGATGAATAGTAAAGGAAAGGATAGAGTGCGTTTCACTGTTGTCTAGCCATTAGAGTACGATTAATTTCGTTTCGGTCCAACTTTGAGAAAGAGGTCAATTGTCGAATCCGACTCGGCTGGGCAGCGTTTGGGAAGCTGAGCAGTATCTTCTCGTCCAACTTACCCCAGTGTCTCAAGACGAAAGTCTATGACCAGTGTGTGTTGCCAGTGATTACATACGGGTCCGAAACGTGGTCGCTCACAATGGGCCTCATCAGAAGGTTTAAACTGTTTAAAGTCACCCAAAGGGCAATGGAGAGGGCTATGCTCGGAGTATCCTTGCGCGATCGAGTCAGAAATGAGGACATCCGCATGAGAACCAAAGTTACCGACATAGCTCGAAGAATTGCCAAACTTAAGTGGCAGTGGGCAGGGCACATTGCTCGCAGAACGGATGCCCGATGGAGCCGGACAGTTCTGGAGTGGTGACTGCGAACCGAAAAACGTTGCGTCGGAAGGCCTCCCTCTAGGTGGACCGATAACCCGGTGAAGGTTGCGGGGATCCGCTGGATGCGAGACGCACGGGATCGGTCAATGTGGCGACACTTAGGGGAGGCCTATGTCCAGCAGTGGACGTCTTTCGGCTGAAATGATGATGATGATGATGAATTTCGTTGCGGGATCCAAGACAGTTAAATTGCTTTTGGGACTTTGTCGACGTTCATTGTCTCGGCGCTTTTCTGGTGATCACCGCTGTTCTCTGGCTTTCAGAAGTGTCAGTGGTTTAGAAATAGCTTACTATTATAATCATCAAATGACTCCCACAGAGCGGTAGGGAGTGTCAGACTTTCATTGACTAAAAATCACCCATGTTCCTTTTTAGCCCTTTGTGCCGAGGCCGCGGTATCTGATCTTTCGAACCAGCAGCCCCGAGGCTTGTTGACTAGCCAAGTTATGCGATAATTTTATTACGTGCAACAATGTGTTTTAAAATAGAAACAAGTGCGTGTTGGATTTACAATAAAAAACCGATTAAAGTCGAACAATCAAGTGCTATTGTATAATTCGAGTAATAACAACTGTATAAATAAATCATACGCGATTTTGAATAATTCATATGTGTCAATATAAATGCAATCCATTATTTCTTGATCGCTTTGCACACGTGAGAAAAAATAAATGCAGATCAAACGATCGGCGTCAGTTTTACCAACTTGGAGGTTGCCCCCCCCAATCTAGGGGAAATAAGCCCAGAAACAGAAAAAAAACTTAAATTGGAAGTATTAAATAAATACTTTAAAAAAAAAAACCGACTTCAACAAAACATAAAAAAGTAAAAAATAAACTTTAGAATAAAAACCAGTTTCTGAACTCTGTGACTTTTGTTTGTTTGATTTCAGTTTTCTGCCACCGACTTAACTGGCAGGCAACTATAGACGATGTTTTATTTAAATTAAATATGCTAGATATATACTTAGGTTGCCTAAACTTTTCATCACTCGAAGAGCCTATTCAAATGCTAAAAATAGTATTCAATACAAACCGTTTTAAGCGCTCGATGAATGAAGAATCAATTGTCTATTAATTTCCTAATTAATTTATTACAGAATGGATCATTAGAACGTGTTTTTTTTTTAAATTCTTTATCAATACTAGTGAACTTATCAGACACGATCCATATTTACTAATAAAATACGTTTTTGTTAAGTAACAAAAGAATTATTGTTACTTCATTTTTTGTAACAACCTGTAGATGAGCATTACGTTATAACTATTGGAAGAAATCTAATCTAAGGTTGATTATTTAAAAAAGAAATATTTTTTAGAACAAATTAACATTTCTTGGTGTTTTAAATTATTTAAAAAACTTTTCTATTTTCAAACTAGACTTCATATCTTTGCTTCTCCTTCAAACAGGCGAAGGCAAAGCACAGAAAAAGCAAATTAACTAATAATTCATGCTAAATAAAAAATACTTTTCGTTTTATTTCTTTGATAGTGTATTAAAAAAACTGTGATTTGTAACTGTACTTCTCGGCTCCATAAGAACCTCGGCTCGGGTGTAAATTCCGCTTCGACTACAATAGCGTAGTTTCCCACAAAAATCAAAATGTACTATTTCTTCTTGTCTCCCTCTAACATAAACCCATCCTAACGTACTACAAGTTACGGCCACTCTCTCACTTTAGTAATGTCTGAGCTGAATCGCTGCACTCGTAGTAAACACACACATATTTATGTATAAACTCACACCTTTTGCCCATGGGGGTAGGCAGAAACTAAAGCCCATCTGCTATGATCTTTACAATACAGCCTTTGCTCGTCCTTTAACCTGGCGAAAGCAAACTGCAGAAAAAAAGCAAAATATTATAAGTAGTATAAGTACTAATATAACATGACAAAAAATACTATTCTTTTTATTCATTTAAAAGAGTGAGACAAACATCGTTTAATTTGTTACTGCAGTTCTCGGCTCTATAACAACCTCACATGCGGCTCGGGTGTTAATTTCGCCTCGAATGCAATAATAAAGTTTTCCCACTTAAGGCGAGGTTGCAGTACTTTGTTTTTATGTACGCACGACCTCGCCCCCCGCCCTGCCGCGCGAGCGATATAATGCCTAAATTTTGACTGTTTTTTGCTTCTTGGAGAAAAACTATAAAGAAATTATACAATCTGTTTTCACCATTTACTTCAGAATAAAAAGTTCTATCTACTGATATAACTTTCATATAAATTCATGATGAAATGTCTTAGCAGTACACGTTTGAAATTGTGATTTAGAGTCATGAATGTTTGATAAAAAAAAGTATCGAGCCGATCATTCTAAATCGTGTTTCTATCTTTACGATTTACTAGAGAGTATGTTCAATTTTTAAGTAATGATTTTTATTTATTAAAAAACTCGTATTTAGTTCGATTTTTATAGGTTCAAAAATCTTAAAATTACTGCAACCCCGCCTTAAGCAATGTCTGCGCTGAATCGCTGCACTCGTAGTAAACACACACATACATGTATAAACTCACGCCTTTTCTCCATGGGGGTAGGCAGAAACTATATAGACCATCTGCTACGATCCTTACAATACTGCTTTTGTTTTGTTCGTATTAATGTATGCGTTCATTGATGATAGTATTATTATTATTACATGCGACTGGCCTCGTCACAAATGTGGGGTAGGTTACTGGGTTCGATTCGCGAATCAGGCTAATTGTTTATTTATTTATTTATTTCAACTTCATGCACAAGAGTGGTACATAGGCGGACTTAATGCCACAAGGCATTCTCTACCAGTCAACCTTAGGGTCAAATAGGACAGCACTGTGGTAGAGTACAAAAAAATAAAACCGACTTCGACAAAAATAAAACACAAAAAAGTGAAAAATAAAAAATCTGCTTCAGAAGTCGGTGGCAAAAGCAAAAAATCAAACAAACAAAAGTTACCGACTTCAAAAGCTGATTTTTTATTTTTCACTTTTTTGTGTTTTATTTTTGTCGAAGTCGGTTTTATTTTATGTAAAAAAGTTTTTATTTTTCACTTTTTAGTGGTTCACATGTGCTTACCCCTTCACAACGTACCGGCGTGATGTTATGTTATGAACTGGTGTAAACAATAGACAGTCGTGAGATTTCAGCAATCCCAGTCCATTTGCTATCATTAATTGAGGAGTTCCGTTGCCTATCTCCGAAGTTCTTCATCAGATCTTCACGTGGCGTGATATTATGTTGTGTGATGGCGTAAACAATGCTTAGATATGCTATAGCAACAATCGCGGTTAATCTGCTGTTATTTATTGAAGAGTTCCCCCGATTTCTACAAGATCCCATCATCAGATATTGAAATGGTGACAATGGGACCACACGGGAAGCACCAGCTTCCAAATGAAAAAATAATCATGAAAATCAGTTCACCCAGTCGCAAGTTATGAGCTAACAAACATTAAAAAAAAAAAAAAAATACAGTCGAATTGATAACCTCCTCCTTTTTTTGAAGTCGGTTAAAAAAAATAAGGAGAAAACCATTTTGATAAATAAGTTGATAAGTTGATTGTTATTTCGTTTTCAGGAATATCTCAGTTCATAACAGTCACGGAGTCTGGATTTGTTTCTGGTTGATAACAAACGGGTCGTCCGTCGCCTGCGGGAATCGCAGTTAGAGATAAAGATATATACCGGGGGTCCTTCATCATTATCATCCACAGACTGAACTCATCCACTGCTGGATATAGGCCTCACTTTTCCGGTGCCATTCTCCACGGTCCTGTGCCAGCCATATCCAGGTTTTTCCTCCGATGACCTGCTAAGAGGAAAAAGGTTGTAACATACCTGCCGGACAAATTATGACTATCAAAAACACAAAAAGTGAAAAATAAACTTCAGAAGGAAAACCAACATAAAGTCGGTGGCGAAAAAACGAAATCAAACTAACAAATGGTACCGCCTTCAGAAGCTGTTTTTTGGTTTAAGCTGCGATCCCATCATCAGATCCTTACTTGATGACAGTAGGACCACCTCGGGAGTATACTATACACTTTCAAATGCAAAAAGAATTTTTTGACGGAGATACACAGACAGACATACATACACACGACCTCCTCCTTTCTGGAAGTCGGTTAAAAAGACAGTCAACATCACAATCTAAGTTAGTAGGTACTAAGTTATCTGAAACGGCCATCTTAGCCGGCGACAGTTAAAGTAAACAGAATGTTAAGTACTTACATATTTATAGCTTAACTTGAATAGTATCTTGTTTATACTATGAAACGTAAGTTTGTGGAATATTCGTCATTCTTGAGCTTTAGGGTCGGTTACACTGAACTTAAAATATAGCATAGATTCTGGGTTTCACGAATTGCAGTGGTTTGGGAATAGTGTGGCGGGCCTGCTTCCCACTCTTGGGCAATGATTCCCCCCATCCCTTCCAATTTCCTCGATGTTTGGTCTCTTCTCGCCAGTAATATTAATGACAATAATATCCGTGGTACACACGGCTACACATCAAGCTATACAAAACCAGTATAATCTGATCGTTCATTGTGCGAGAAGATCTAGTAAAGTGAGGCCAAGATTAACTGGTTTTGTATAGCTTGATGTGTAGCCGTGTGTACTAGGCAACTGGGCTTATCCCAGTTGTATCCGTCCGCGTGTGCATATTGGCCTTGTTCAGTTCTGTCTCCTGCTGATATGGAGGGAGGTGGAAATTACGTTTTTCCTACTCCTCCGCTATTTTTAAACGGTTTTATTTAGCTCACCCCGTTTGTTTTTTTCTTGGATCAAATTTAGTAATTCAAATTTCACCCACTTCCAGTCAACCGATTAATCTGAAATTTTGTACACACATTGGATTTTGGTGACAATACAATTATGTTTATTCATTATCATTATAAATTCAAGATGGCCGCCGCTACAAAATGGCGGATAATTTATGTTTTATTAATCCCATCAATATGGGTATCAAATGAAAGGGCTCAACAAGTAGAATACAATATACTATAAAAAATTGAAATCCAAGATGGCGGCCGCTACAAAATGGCGGATAACGTAGGTTTTATCAATCCCATCAATATGGGTATCAAATGAAAGGGCTCAACAAGCAGAATACAATATACTATAAAAAATTTAAATACAAGATGGCGGCCGCTACAAAATGGCGGATAACGTAGGTTTTATCGACCCCATCAATATGGGTATCAAATGAAAGTGCTCAACCAGTATAATACAATATACTATATAAAATTAAAATCCAAGATGGCGGCCCCTTTAAACAGAATGCGAAATAAAAACTAAAAACTAGAAAATAGGTAAAAAAACTTTTTAAGTTAAACGGTTTTATGTTAATAGTAGTTTATGCGACTGTGCATAATGAAGGGCATTACAACACAAGTGTGGGTTTAAGAAACGAGCCGAAGGCGAGTTTCTTAATAGCATCACACGAGTGTTGTAATGCCTAATTATGTATAGTTGCATACACTAATTTATCTACCCGAATATCATAAGGGCTCTATGATGGGCTCAGGAACCATAGGGAAATGACCAGCATTGTTACCAGTGTAATGCATTAAAAAATAAACAGGTTATTAGTTGCATTCGTCGCTGCATTTACGGTATCTGGCGGAGTGTTCATGTTAATTTCTGAGTCACTATCACTCATTTTCGACAGAAATAAAGAACTTATCAGAAAATTTGTCTACTCAATGAAAGGGAATAAAAAGCTAACGAACAAATGACAGCTCGAAATGGCAGCGTTTCGGATATCTGTAATTTTTTCTTGTGTCACTCGAGATCAAAATGTCGTGCGATTTATAATTAAAATCATACTGAATTGGGGTTTCGTATCGATAGGTATCTGTTTTATTGTAGATACTAGAATAGCACACTCACTTAAATTTGACACCTGTTCCAAATTTAAACTCATAACCTACTGTTTTCAGTAGGTTATGAGCTCATTACAGTTCTGTTAATTTCTGCTGGTTGGTAATGCTGGTCATTGCCTATGGTTTTTGAACGCATTAGAGAGGGTTTATGATATTTGGGTAGATAAACATACATTGCAATGTTTAAGATAAATGTACTAAAAACCAAAAAATAATAAAATAGAAAACCGTGGGGCACGTCAATTGTCTACAATCGTTGATTAAAATCATAATAATAATAATTAAGTCGATAATTTGTAGACAATTGACGTGCCCCACGGTTTTCTATTTTATTATTTTTTGGTTTTTAGTACATTTATCTTAAACATTGCAATGTATGTTTAACATAAAACCGTTTAACTTAAAAAGTTTTTTTACCTATTTTTTTTTCAGATTAATTTCGTTGCGGGATCCAAGACACTTAAATCGTTTCTCTGGCTTCATTGTCTCGGAGCTTTTCTTGTGGTCGCCACTGTTGATTCTGGCTTACAGGAGTTACAGTGGTTTGGAACTAGTGTAGTTTGCGACTGCCTCCACATCTGACCTCCACAACCCAGTTAATACTAAGTAATACGATACCCTTTATTTGGTTAGACTCTTTGTCAGACTTACAGGTCACTGACTACCTGTAACGACTGCCAAAGATCTATATATGACAGTCGGGACCAACAGCTTAACGTGCTTTTCAAAGCATGAAGGAAACTCGGTATGCAATGGGCGGTCACCCATCCACAACCCAACCTAGGCAAGCGTGGCTTAACCTAAAGATAGACTCGAGTGCCAGTTATTAATAAGCTATAAAAGTTCTACTGACTGTTAAGGTTAAGTGTGTCATGCCCTTAGGGGCATGACTCAAGACACAGATGTCTTGAGTTAACACGCCTTGTTTTAACTGAACCTTAAACAAGTCATTGTCAACTTAGGCAGGGTTTTAGTTAGACCGCGGCCGCCAGGCCCAATGCCTGCCAGGGTTGTGGACTGTAGCCCTGGAACACAAAGAGCGTGGCGATCATATGAAGTAGGTACTAGCTTTTGCCCGCGACTTCGTTCGCGTGGAATAGTGACTTCCGGCAGATTTTTGGTTTATCTCGCGAAAAAAACTATCCTATGTCCTTTCTCAAGTTCCAAACTATGTCTGTACCAAATTTCATCAAAATCCGTTCAGCCGTTTAGGCGTGAAAGAGTAACAGACAGACAGAGTTACTTTCGCATTTATAATATTAGTATGGATGGATATATATAATCGACACAAAAAGAAGAAGTTGAAGTTGGGTGCGCAATCTATTTAGGGCTTTCCAAATGGGCCACTGCAGTTCACTGCCGGGACCCAGGTGTTCTTGGGGCTGCAAGAAGTCGTGAGGTGGTGGGCAGCTCTCTTGCCATAGCTTGCTGCGTACTTTAGGTGGCCTATCTTGAATTGCCTGAGTGGTCCGAAGGAAGCTTTTGCGGCTCTTTAGTCTGCTCGGGGTAGTTGTGTGGCCGTAGAGGGGATGTCGGGAATCGGATTCTTGGTACTTTTTAAGGTAAGTCAGTAAGATTTTCACACTTAGAAATGCCCATTTAATAGAATAAAATTATTTATTTACTACCTACTACCCTCATCCGTGTGTCACTGCGGGGGACCTACTGAAAACCAGCGCTGAGTGTTTTACACCCAGCATATGCTGAGTTGGTTACCCTTTCGTTATGGGCATGCTCAGCGCAGTTGAGCTGTATAATTAATTGTTAAGCTGTTTGTTGTTATTTGTTTATGTATGTGCTGCTCTTTTGTGTTGCTGCTGTCCATTAGCGAATAAATACATATTCTATTCTATTCTATTCTGACACTCCGGAGCAGGAGGAGACATTTGATGATTCCCATCCTTAAAAAACGTATTTGCTTTTTTATGAAACTGACTGCCTCGTTGGTCGAGTGGTCGCATGCGCGACTGCTGGGCATGGAGTTCTGGGTTCGATTCCCGAGTCGGGCAAAGTGTTATTTGGTTTTTCCATTCGGAGTTTTAACAGTAGCAGCCACGGAGTCTAGATTTGTGGCGGTGAAGGCAAGCACCTTGCACCCTGACCCTCTGACATGTGACTTAAACACAGCTGGCGAAATGTAGGTCTGCTAACACCTCTGCATAAAGGTACAAGTTGGTAGCCGACTGCACGCAGCAGCAGCAGACGACATGTCGTCGCTTCATACAAAATAATAAATTATTATTATTCAACTAGCTTTTGCCAGCGGCTTCGCCCGCGTGAAAATGTCGATTTTCCATACAAAATTACATCCCCTATTTAACTTCCTTAGGGGTTGAATTTCGAAAAATCCTTCCTTATCCCTTGTCTACATTATAAAGGGAACCTCTGTGCAAAATTTCAGCTTTCTAGGTCCAAGGGTTTGGGCTGGGCGTTGATGAGTCAGTCAGTCAGGACTTCTCTTTTTATTTATATATAGATAGATTTCATAGAAATACGTAGAAACCGACGACATGTCGTCTGCTGCTGCTGCGTGCAGTCGGCTACCAACTTGTGTACCTGAAGCCATCTTTTTTTATGGGACTTAACATAACTGGCGGAAAATAAGTATGCTATTGGTAGACCTCATCGTTCGGGGATTCCAAGCTTGATTTTATGTTTTTTTTTTGCACTAACACAAAAGTTAGGTAATATAACATCGGAATGTTTGCTGGTAAATTCGAAAAACCCCACCTTTTTTAAGTGAGATATAAAACGGGAAATATCACGCATAAAATCCCCGAAGGAGTAGGCACTACAGCTATATTTGACCAGTTATAAACAACTAGTACTTCGCCTGCGACTTTATCCGCTTAAATGTGATAGCACGACTAATATTATCATCAGCCTATAATGTTCCCACTGCAGGGACTCAGGCCTCCTCTCTAGGAGAGGGATGGGCGATAATACACCACGCGGGCCCAGTGCGGATTTGTAGATGTCACAAGCCTTCGCATTTTTGGTTCTAAACATACCGGTTTCCTCACGATGTTTTCCTTCACCGTTTGAGAGCAGTGGTGATGAAATAAATTACACAAAGTAATACGCCTCTGGGTTCGAACCCACGACTTACTGTTCATAAGTCGGGGGCGCAACCACTGGGCCACCGCTGCTCTGCTTTCTGCTAGTGAAATATTTTTGGAATTGGATCATTCGTTCCGAATATTACCCCATTCATACAAACTTAATTATAAATTTTACCTCTTATGAGTATAGATAAAATATTTATAATATTGCCTATCGAAAAACCCAGAGCTTTTATAACACACATGTTCTAAGTCACATATCCGTCGACCTCGCCCGTTCACACGGTCAAGTACAATGGCGCTAGTAACTCACTCAACTTGACTTGCATCTGCTACAACAAAGCTCTACTGACCTCTGATGGTCAGCGGTGATTGACGAGTATTCAAGTTTACTTATGTGATCAATTATTAAGATAGATTGCTTCCCGGTACTTAATGTCGAGGAGTTATGTTAGATACATAATTCCTCGACATTTTCCTATGGGGGTTGGCAGTAACTACAGAACGCTGGCACTTGCTTCGATCTAGCTAGATACATACTGGCAAGTCAAAATATAATTTCCGAATGTTCACACACGTTATGTAGTGTAATTTCCCACAGACACAAAGTTTTCTAGCTTCATTATCATTCTCCTGAACTTTTCCCGTTTTATTTGTGGTCGCTGGTCGGCGCAACATGGCACCTTCCAACGCATGGTCTTCCGGTTCGCAGTCGCTACTCCAGAAATTCTCGACGCCCCGGCCATCCGTTCTGCGAGTAATTTTACCCAAATTAAAACTTTAAAAGACTCAGGAGCTTTTATAATCCACACATGTTTGCACATATATATTCGACCTCGCCCGTTTACACGGTCAAGTACAGTAGCGCTAGTAACTGGCTCAACTTGACTCGCATCTGCTACAACAAAGCTTTGCTGATTGCTGATGGTCAATAGTGATTGATAGTGAAGAACATTTAATGATCTCATGATCTTCAACTTGATACTATATATTACTAGTTCTATGTCAGAATGTAGTTCTTCCTGCCCTTGTTCCATTCTATTTGGAGTCGGCGCAAAGCATATTGTTCTATTCTTCACTGTCACAGTGACATTACTGGTGTCAGTGTTCACTGTCACTGTCACAACTCGATTTTGTGACACACGAAACTCAATGTGTTAGTGATGATGTTGTACGGACTTGCCAAAGACTTCTTAATCGTGGATGATGCTGAAAAGATATCTTGTGGCGACTAGCGGCATCTATCGCAACACCTGCGTACTAACAACGATCGACAGAAATTCCTACATCGCGCTATCAACATTATCCGCGACATGAGCCTTTATAGGAGTTCCCGACTTACATATGTCGGGTAGTTAGCCCACCGGACACAACACCCGTCCGGTCGGAGGATCCTCCCTTTTCAATGGGGGATGAGGAACTTTACACCCTGTTCCTCATTACCCCCCAAAATCTCATCATCTAACTAGCTTTTTCCCACGTGCCTGAAACTATGTAGGTAGGCACTTATCTGTGACCATTATTTATCCTATGAAGTGTCAACTGTTGTAGGGACCTCATTATTACATCTACTTATCATCCACACTCCGACTTCACCCACTGCTGGGTACAGACCTCTCTTGTGCCAGCCTCATGGGTAAGGCTGGTACTGAGGCTGGCACAAAAGAGGTATCCTGGAGGATATCGTCTGCCCATCTCGCAGCCGGACGACTAAAGGTACAAGTTGGTAGCCGACTGCACGCAGCAGCAGCAGACGACATGTCGTCGCTTCATGTCGTCACGACACGTCGTCGCGTCATGTCGCTGCCGTCATGATTTCGAACCCGACTGCAGACGGCAACTGCAGATGTCATCCAGTTGGTTCCGAGTGCGTATGAATTGTTTTTACTGCTCTGCGTGTGTAAACTATGGGCACTACTGATCCACGGTCGGACGACACGCGCCGCTCGACGCTGCTTCGTCGCTTGCTTCATGTCGCTAACTACGGAGGGAATTTCATAGAAATACGTAGAAACCAGTAGTGTCGCCACGACACGTCGTCTGCTGCGGCTTCGTGTCGCTCGCTACCAACTTGTACCTTAACATTTCTCTTTCCACTCCTTCGACGCCACTCAATCACAGCTTTACTCAACTTTGTTGAGGTTACATTAACTCCCAACATATACCTGCGCATACGCACCTCACATATAATTACGTGTCTATTACGCACGGGTCAGTGACCTCGCACTTTCTCAATGATCTATACCTTTGACGGAAGTAATGTAACATGACATCACGACTGTGGTACCTACGGGAGTAAGCAGAAGTGTGTAGTCGAGCTAGATTTTGCCAGTTACGTTTAAGTCCCATGTAATAGACGGTGAGTCTTATTGCCATCTTCATCATCAGCCTATAATGTTCCCACTGCAGGGACTCAGGCCTCCTCTCTAGGAGAGTGATGGGTTCATTGGGCTCTACTTATATAATACACCACGCGGGCCCAGTGCGGATTGGTAGAATAAGAATAAGAATAAGAATAATTTATTGTTCCAGAAATTAAATTCGTTACATTGATTCCTGAAACTCACACTAGGATTCCCTGTGTCGTGAGTTTCAGGCTCATTCGTTCCGTTGACATACTTAGATGGTAGATGTCACATGTCTTCGAATTTTTGGTTCTACGACATGCCGGTTTCCTCACGATGTCAACGAGGCACAAATCCAGGCTGGTGACTGCTACTGAGAAATTCCTGATGGAAAAACCCAATAACAATTTGTCCGACCCGGGAATCGAACCCAGAATCTCATGTTTAGTAGTCACGTAATAGACAAACGACCACAGCCACGGAGTCTGGATTTGTGCCCGGTTGATGGCAATAGGCGCGCTCCCTATTACGTGGGACTTAAACATAACTGGCGAAATGTGGGTGTAATAATGGGTAGACTTCTGCCTAACCCTTTGGGGATTGCAGGCGTTATGTTATGTTATTCATAGGAATATCAAGTTTGTATGTTATTATGAAACATACTTAATTCAAACACTTAAGTACCAAGAAATAGTTTAATTTGATAATAATAAGTCCTTCGTCATTTATAGAAAAAAAACTTCGTAATGACTATGTACAGGAAATAATCATTATACATCATTTTAACTTATAGGTACGTATAAATAAATACATAAAATTGAAGTGTCTGTTTGTAATTACAAAAAAACAGCTTTTTACTGAATGTATGAAAAAAAAACTAAGTATATGAAAGTTAAAATATTAAGGCAATCTATCTAAAACACATTTTATTTTTTCAATTTTTTGTTTGTTCCGGCTAGTTTCCGAAACGATTAGACCGATTTTAGCAGATACCTAGTGTAGTGTATATGTATTTAATAGATATGTAAACACTGTCTCACAGCCACAAGTGGTCAGGTAAGCTGTCACTAATGACATCTGTCAGTTACTTGATGGCGGGAAGTTGCAAGGTGAAGCGACCCTGGACCGAGATCTTGGTGGTGTTGTGTGAGCCTGTGATATAGTAGTAAACAGTGTTATCAACCTATTAGGTCTACTACAAGTGGATACTACACCTAGTTATAGGAGTAACTTTGGTAGGGTCCGGTCCGTGCAAAAAAAAATCATTTGATGATTTGCCACCCTCCACCGCCGTTGGTCCTGCGTCTGATCTTTCTCCGTGACGGATTGCCGTCGAGCGACGAGCATAGGAACGATCCATTATTATATTTTCCATTACTTATTACATAAGGGCTGCGGATTTTTCACAAGTTACCGCGGCCTCGACATATAGGGCTAAGAAGGAACACGGGTAGTTTTTAGTCAGTAGAAGTCTGACACTCCCTTTCGCTCTGCCCAAGAGCAGGAGGGGTTATTTGATGATTTTCCACCCACCAAAATAAAAAAGAGGGGAGGTGTTATAAATAAATTCGTAAGTCCACAAATCAAAGTAACTGATTTGGAAACTTGTTTAAAAACTGCTCGCCCTGCAAGCAGCGGCAGTCGCCTACAAAATTCAGTATAGATCAACATTTTTATCTTATCATGTAATTTTTTTTAAATAAATTCAGTGTGTAGCAAAAAAATTGTGTTTTAATGAAAAGGACCCACGGAGGGCCGTCTTTACAAATTAAATTCAGTAAGTAGTATATGATATAGATATGTAGCTAGAAGGTAAAGTCATATACTTCAAAAACATAGAAACAAAATCTGTGTCACCACATTCCTTGGTATACAGGATGTAGGTGCAGAACCCTAAGTAGATAATACATATGTTACCGCGTTACTTTAGGGCAAACAGTTGAATCATTGGGTAACTGGACATGGGTATTGAATCATAAGAGTTGGTGGGACAGTGTGAAGTAAGCTTTTTTGGGAAATTACCAGTTTGTTAGAAACACTACCACGGAACCTCATATACCCCACATTCCCTGCCTTTTTCATTTATAGTCCACTAGCTTTTGCCAGCGGCTTCGCCCGCGTGAAAATGACGATTTTCCATACAAATTTTCATCCCCAATTTAACTCCCTCGGGTTGAATTTCGAAAAATCCTTGTTCCTGGAACCTCTGTGCAAAATTTCAGCTTTCTAGGTCCAAGGGTTTGGGCTGGGCATTGACGAGTCAGTCAGTCAGTCAGGACTTCTCTTTTTATTTATATAGATAGATAGATTTGTGGCATCGTCATTTCATGAGTGCCTTTCTAGCAATTTATTTGTTATTCTAGTATACTGGTATTTAGCTACATCTGAAAGCCGAAACTAAAGGAAGGCGCATCACTTTGTGTAGTTTAATTCATCACCGCTGCTCTTATAACGGTAAAGGAAAACAAAAGGAACAAAAAAATAGAAGACATGTGACATGTGACCCGCACTGCTAGAGAGGAGGCATGAGTCCCTGCAGTGAGAACATATTATAGCCTGATGATGATTGTATGTATAGCAGGCTGGTGTCCGTGACTCTACTACTTCCAAAGCGCGTATTTTGCGTAGGATTCTCTACTAATGCCCAAACATCGACATTACTAAAACTGTCCGCTTTCCATATCTAACCGTAACACGCACGTTTCGCGGCACCTCACTTAGTTATCTGCCCACCGCACCTTCAGTACCGCTTTGAAGATATACACCATGTTCTAATTACACAATATACAGTGACATAGTCCACATAAGTTTATTTTGTAACGTTTTTATCTTTACGAGTAAATACTTGTTAAAAGGGTAGGCCCTATTGCGAAATAAGGGAACGGACTGACTCAAAAAAATATGATTCTGTTTAGTCCGTCACTTAGATTATCGAAAAATATTGGATACGTGTTTTTTGTTTTATCAAATCAATAAAATTTGACGAAGATAAAGCGCGTCAAAGATCATGGAGTGGGGCTAGAAACGTCACAAGAAGGTACAAAATGTACTAGCATAATATGACGTCACACGAGTTTTCGCACACATTGCTCGCAGGACGGATGGCCGATGGGGCCGGAAGGTTCTGGAGTGGCGACCGCGAACCGGAAGGCCTCCCACTAGGTGGACCGATGACCTGGTGAAGGTTGCGGGGATCCGCTGGATGCGAGACGCACGGGACCGGTCAATGTGGCGACACTTAGGGGAGGCCTATGTCCAGCAGTGGACGTCTTTCGGCCGAAATGATGATGATGATGACGAGTTTTCGAAGCACTGTCGTCTCGTCTTCATTTTTTGTTTACGTGAAAAAAGAAAAAATATGTGGTCAATATTTTTTGGAAATCTATCTGACGGACTAATAATTTTTTTTTTTGTCCGATTCCCTAATGTGAGTAGGAATTTCCGACTGCCTTGTTGGTCTAGTGGTCACAAGCGCGACTGATGAGTATGAGGAGTTGGTGTCGATTCCCGGGTCGGGCAGTGTTATTGGGTTTTTCCGTCGAGAATTTCTCAGTAGCTACGGAGTTTATATTTGAGCACGGTTGATGGCATTAGGCTCACCCCCCATTACATGAGACTTAGCAAATAACGTACAGACATATTTTGCCAGTTATTCTTTAGGCGCAGGCCACAGATTTTTTTTAAGTATATCCTGTGCGAGATAAATAAACACTTTTTCTTTCTTTCTTTCTACAATCCAAAAAGTAAATAGTTTCTGTACCAGGGAAAGTCCCTAGCAAATTCTTTGAACCTGTCCAAACGGGGTTTACAGATTGCAAAACCGTCTTTTGATCATTTGGGAATTTCGACAGGAAATCTTATTACAAAAATGTATCAAAGTCATTCATAAACAGACAGACAAGGTATAACCCAAATCTTTAGTTAACGGACCCGTTGGTCAACTTTTCTGATTAATTTCGTTGCGGGGTCCAAGACAGTCAAAATTGTTTCTCTGGGACTTCGTCGAGCTTTTGTCTCGGCACTTTTCTGGTGGTCGCTACTATTGATTGTGGCTTTCAAGAGTAAAGATACAAGTTGGTATCACCAACTGCACGCAGCAGACGTCATGTCGTCGCTTTATGTGCTTGGCCAGACTGCAAACGCGGGCGCGGAGCGGGCGCGGCGCGACAATCTTAAACGTATGGAACTTCATTTGATTGTCCATAGTGGGCACGAGTCGCGGGAAGCGGCGCGGGCTACTTTCCGCGGGGAGCGCGCGGGCAACTCGTCCCATAGCTCGTACATACAAGTGGCCGCAGTGAGTGCGCGGGGCGGCAAGCGATAAACCGCGCGGGAGCGGCGTATCTCAAACTTTAGTCTGCGCCAGATAACCAGATAAATTGGATTTATTTATTTAGCTTTAACTTTTATAAGTTAAAGCTAAATAAATTAATCCAATTGTATATAGAAGTATCCAATTAATTAAAATAACCGAATTTTAAAATTCTTACCTAAAATTTTTTTTATATCATTTTCTATATTTTGTAATATGTAGTCAAACGTATCCATTGACATTCTTGTATATTCAAAAAACTTTTGAGGTTGCTCTCGCAATCTTTCATACAGTGTGTAAAATTCTCCTTCATTTTCTCTGGTTAAATTAATTTTATTAACTCCATTTTTCACTTTTAGCATTTGCCATTTAAAGTAAGAATTTTCCAATAAAAACAAGTCTTCGTCATCCATATTATATTTTGACAAACACTGGACGGACAGTTGGACGCGACAACGCTCGGAACGAAATCGCGGTCCACTGCGGACAGGCAAATCGCGCGCGTTCCCGGGCCGCGCCGCTCCCCGCACCGCGCTGCCAGTCTGGCCAAGCACTATGTCGTGTCGTCACGACACGTCGTTGCGTCATGTCGTTTCACTAAAGGGCATATCTCCTGTTGTTTCTGTTATCTATGGGCACTACTGATTTGCGGTCGGACGACAGTACCGTCTGCCGCTCCACGACGCGTCGCTAGCTTCATGTCGATAACTAGGGAATTTCATAGAAATACGTAGAAACCAGTAGTGTTGCTGCGACATGTCTGCTGCTGCTGCGTGCAGTCGGCTACCAACTTGTACCTTTAAAGTAGTTTGGGAATAGTGTTACGGGCTTGCCTTGTTTGGTCTACTGGTCGCAAATTCTTCTAACTAAGTATAAATCTACCACGCGGGCACAGTGCGCGTTGGTGTCACATCTCTTCAATTTTTTGGTCCTAGGAGATGCATGAATATTTGGTTTTGTCATGATGTTTGCCTTCACCGTTTTGAGAGCATTGGTGATGAAATATATTAAACTAAGTAATTCGTCTGTCTGGGTTGGACCCCCCACGGCTTGCTGTTGAAATGTGGTGGCCACTGCTCACCCACGTTGCATACACACGCTTGCACTTTAATATCTCCTTCGCTGATGGCTCATCTCCCGTAAGATTGACTGCTGTGAACGAAAACGGTCACGAGGACTATATCTGTGAAAAGCCTGACTAATAGCTTCCAAAGCTGGACTTATGTATCTGCTAGCCCCCTTTACTACATCGTCGTGATGTTACTAGTGCATTAGTGTAGAACTGTAGAGAAACGAGTAACGACATGATGGAGCGGTACACTTTCTACGATAAATACTACAAATTCATAATATTAAGTACTGTCGCAGACATATTGCTTACGGAAAATAACGGATTTGAATAGTTATATTCTACTAGATTTTGTTCACGGCTTACGACAAATCCGTTTCGCCATTGAGTCGTCAAAAGGTAACCGTAATAGACGGATCGCTTTTTGTTTTAAACGTTGCTTCACCAGCATTTTCTCCTGAATCGTGGTTGCGTAACTGCAGACGGCAACAGGGTCCACAGGTTTATGTAAACCTAAACCTGGCTGAAGCAGCCGAAGGTAGTTCAAGTACACCTTGTGGTTTTAGTCTGTAAAAGTCTGACAAATACCTTCGCTTTATCGATGTCATTCGCCTTGGAGTAGCCCAGGGCGATGGACGATGGAGGTGTCCAAAAACAAAAAAAAGAGACAGAAATGAATCTAAGTAAGACGACTTACAAGTTATTTGTGGTATGGCTAGGGAGATAATGATGATTCCTATTGCTGGATCACCTCAGCCTCACAGAATAGGACCCTCTCTCGGTTAGAAGAATTTGTAACTAATATCTCTGAGCATTGGTGATCTAGAATCTAGAAATTGCCCACTGAAAATTGCTTGCTTGCTTGCTTCGATGCAAATATTGATTCAGCAGAATATAAAGACAATTTTCTCTCCGACTGTACCCGATTGACTTGGTAGCTCGCCTTACAATAACAAGTGTTGGTATAAAAGCAACTCTTTGCGAAACAAATTCTTTTATTAATTTACTTACATTACAACCCTGATCGATTTGTTTACTTCATTCTGTGCTTAACCTTCGAAATACTGGAAATACTGGAGTGGTGTAACATGTCCGAAAATTCGGAACAACCGTTTTAAGGGATAATCCCGCCACACTATTCCCAAACCACTGTAACTCCTGTTAGCCAGAATCAACAGTGGCGACCATAAGAAAAGCGCCGAGACAATGAAGCTCGACGAAGTCACAGAGAAACGATTTAACTGTCTTGGATCCCGCAACAAAATTAATCAGAAAAGAATAGCGGAGGAGTAGGAAAAACATAATTTCCACATTTCATTTTCACAATTCAGATTGCCATCGACACGCCCAGAAGAAAATCTCCCATATTTACCTATAGTGCGAATCAAGTCCATTTTTGAACTACAACCAAACCACCAAAACGTCCACCAAATCAATCCTAGAATTTCTTGGCTACAATTGGGAGATCTTCGAATAAAGTACTTCCTCTGTACATGTACGTTGCCTCGTACATCAGCCATCCTTGTCGAAACCATAGTTGCATTCTGCTTTACTAAATGTTAAAAATGTCAAATGTCATTGTAATCAATGTTAAAGATGTCTATGATGTCATTATATGATAGCTTGCCTTAAACGAGGTGTCACGTAAGATGGCGAGAAACAGAGAAGTATGGAAGTAGAAGACATGCTGCGCCTACCCCAAATGAATTGGCATAAGTTCGAGAAAATGATGATGATGATGATATCTTGCCTTACTAATAACAAGTTTTGATATAAAAGCAACTCGCTGTTTACGAAACAAATTCTTTTATTAGTTTATTTACAACCCCGATCGATTTGTTTACCTTGTTTTGTACTTAACCTTCGAAATACTGGAGTGGTGTAACATGTCCAAAAAACTTGGACCAGTCGTACAAGTTTAAGTTATTCGACATACTTCGTAAGGAATTTCGTACGTGAATATTGTTGTTTTTTTTTACCATTCCTTCAAATTATGTAAACCCGTAAAAGGTCATAATACCATAAATTCTCTTCAAAAGTATGTCACATGAATTCATAATAATACATTATGTGATCTTCGGTAATAAGATTTACCTTACAAATCAACTTTATTCTACCTGTTAGTATGTCTTTTTTTTTTTGGTGGTTGGAAAATCATCAAATAACCTCCCCCCCCGCTCTTGGGCAGAGCAGAAGGGAGTAAGGGAGTGTCAGACTTCTACTGACTAAAAACAACCCATGTTCTTTCTTCGACCTTGTGCCGAAGCCGCATTATCTCTTTCGATAATCCACACCAAGTTTCGTTGAGTGATCTGATCACCCAATACGTAAGCCAGTTTCTATCATGTCTCGGAAGTCGGAAATCACGTTAAGTCATAGGTCCTGCCTTCTATTGTAGATCTTTAGCAGTCATTACAGGCAAAGGGTATAGTAGTCATCATCATCATCATCATCAGCCTATAATGTTCCCACTGCAGGGACTTAGGCCTCCTCTCTAGGAGAGGGATGGGCTATAATCTACCACGCGGGCCCAGTGCGGGTTGGTAGATGTCACATGTCTTCGAATTTTTTGGTTCTAAGACATGCCGGTTTCCTCACAATGTTTTCCTTCACCGTTTTGAGAGCAGCGGTGATGAAATAAATTACACAAAGTAATGCGCCTGCCTGGGTTCGAACCCACGACCTACTATTCGTAAGTCGGGGCCGACACCACTGGGCCACCGCTGCTCTCGTATAGTAGTACCCAATACCAACTGGGTTTTGGAAGTCAGACAGTCGCTTCATGTAAAATACGTATGGTGGTTAGGTGGAAAGCAGACCCCCAACATAGTTGGCAGATGACACGATTAGGTACCCAGAGACTCATTGATGTTATATACGTAAAAAGAGACACAATTTTACGAATCGCAACTTTACCTTGTACGTATTGCGAAGCAGCTTGTACAAATTAGGTAACATGTACTTTATCACAAGTTTATGTGTTTGGAAGTGTGCTGTGTTTACTTCTACTGTCGTGATTTGGTGCTTAGAACATAACGTAACATCAAACCTGTAATCCTCAAAGGGTAAGCAGAGGTGTACCTAATGATTTTATGTAAAACTTTGTAACAAAAAATAAAACCGACTTCAAAAACAAAACACAAAAAAGTGAAAAATAAACTTTAGAAGAAAAATCAGTTTCTGAAGTCGGTGACTTTTGTTTCTTTGATTTCATTTTTGTGACGCCTGTGATAAAGTTTTTATTTTTCACTTTTTAGTGATTCACATGTTCATGGGTCATAATGTGGACGATGTAGTTTTTTTTTCGAGTTTTGTTGATTTTTCAAAAACCGCTTGTCCGATTTCGATAAAAAAAAAATATGGGACCATTTGGGAAGTATACCCTTTCCAACAAAAAAATAATTTTTTCAAATCGGTTAGCAAGTGACGGAGTTATGCCCGAACAAACATAAAATATATATATATATATTTCTCAATTCGAATGTTTATATATAAACATTGAGAACCTCCTTCTTTTTTTAGAACTCGGTTAAAAACTAATTCTGCCTCGCGACTTTCGGCCGTGTGGAATTGTGACTAACTTTCTATCGTGAAAGTATTTTTAATTAAGCGTGGGAAGTCATCGAATGACTTCTCCCGTTCTGGGCTGAGCGAAGGGGAGTGTCAGACTTCTATTGACTAAAAACCAAACCCATGTTCCTTCTTCGCCCTTGTGTCGGAGCCGCGTTAACCTTTCGATAATCCACAGCCCCGACGGGAGAACATATAAAACCTAAGTTACTCTTTACAACATTAGCTATCTGCCAGTAAAAGACTCGCCTACTACATTGCACTGTTTCAAGTCAAGTTTATTTTAGACATTTACTGCCGCACTCAGAGAGCTTTTATGATTACTTAGGCCATCTGGAGGATACCTTGAAGAGTAGACTCACAAAACTTACAAAGATAGCCTGTGGTTTGATTGCTATCTTCACAGAACAGAAAGAACAACCGAAGCATTTTATACCAAATCGACAAGGATATCTCTACTCAATGAAAATTAAAACTTATTCATCATTCAATAATAAAGGATAAAGTTAAAAACATTTATTAAACTTTACCTTGACAGACAAGTAACATAATAATATATATGTCACCGCAAAGTCCTTATAAAAACGGAAATAACAAATATGTTCTCAAGGTTTGCGCGAATATTAAGTTCAATTAACTTTGGTATACATTATAATTGTGTTTTTCCGTCTTACTTGACTATTGAATCAAGAACTTACAAGTTTTTATTGTATTCAAAAATATACTGGTACTCACGAAAGAAGAAAGCATGTTGCGTTAATCAGTACATATTATAAAACTAAGTCATCCACCTCGTCTGTCTGCCTGTTCGCGGTAAACTTCAAAACTACTGCACCGATTTTCATGCTGTTTTCATCAATATATAGAGTGGTTCTCGAGGAAGGTCTTAGTATGTAATTTGCCAGGCGAGTGAAGCCGCGGGCGTCAGCTTGTATTTATATAAACAAGATGCAGCAATTCTTAAATACCAATTTATTACCACTATTGCTGGAACTTAATCATTTTTTTACCAATGTATTTATGTACAAGTTCACAGCTAAAGAAAAAGGTAAAGAGAGAAAAGAAAGGTACATAGAGACAGGGCTACCTTCTTTATCATTTTCTTTGACGTTTCGATGGCACCTAACTATTATATATAAGTGTAGACCATAATTGACTTGCTTAGTTACTATCTACGTTCTTAGATTTATACATTTATTATCGTAACTAACAAAATCCCTTTCCTTGTTACAGAACACCAGATCGGGACCAACGTTCAAACCTTGCGAAACTCCGAACATGACTTTACGAATTTCCCATCAGGCGACTCGAACACCAGCGTTTTTTCACCTCTTACTACTTTACCTGCTCACCCCCCTCCACTAGAGAACCCCCAACCCCCCCACTACGATAGACAACCGGAAATTGTAACATCAACTCAGTCAAAGGCTTCTATGCAATCCGAACAAGACGATTTTGATGTAAATGAGTATTTTGCTAGACTACATGGGACGAGATATGTAAGCGCTCCTATAAATAGCAATCAGGACCCGAATGCTAATTTAGCAGCTACTGAAGAAAATCTAGAAGAGATTAATCTCAATGATGAGAAGAATGTGGAAGTTCAGCAGAGTCTCACTGCAGACATAGCTCAGAACTTCTCACAGCTCCCAACTGTGCTACCACATGTTGCCAGCGCTGTTTTCAGTTCCTTTTCTAATATGCTGAACTATAAGAGCAGGGAACAGACTCCTGACGAGAGGCCTTCAGGGTATCAGACCCAGGAAGTGCCATTCCATAACCCAGGACCGTCTCCTGGGTTCCAAGGACAGAACCTTGCTGTGGATCAGCCGTTGATGGCTGAGGATGTGGTGAAGGAAGTGGCACCACCACCGAAGGAGATACCGAATTCTGGTGAGTTGTGTTTTTTATTCTTTGTAAGTGTAGTTTAGTTGTAAGATCTTTTTTAATATACTTATCCTTTTTACTACTTAATTGGGATCGCCTTCCAGCCTTAACGGATTCCGCTGAATACCAGTATTTTACATAAAGCGACTGCCTATCTGGCCTCCACAACCAACAGGCAACACACACACAACACGACACAGTACAGGGCAAGCAGCAGGCAGGGCAGGGGGGTGGGGGGGGTTGTAGTACAGGGCAATACGTTATCCCTTGAAAATACTGGATTTCGATTGACCTGTCATTCTTGGAAATCCTATAAGTGTGCAATACTCATTGCGAATATAGATTTCCGGTACCTAGTTTAGGGTGGTTTTAGCCATTTTCTGATTGATCTTTTCCAGGAAAGATTTAGATAAAATTGCTATCATGATGACCGTTGCAAAAGTCTGTAATTTTGTTAACGTTGTCATGATCAAAGAAATATTTTATCACAATTTTTTCCTTGTTACAAAATATGTATGTTTTATGTTTTTTATATCCTTGTGTCGGTTTCTCAGTTTTAGTTTACTAAACTATAAGAAGGTACAAGACGGGTACAAAAAGGTTATACTATATAGGGTATTCTATAAGGGTATAGCCCTTAAGGAATCCAAAAGACACTTGTTCCGTCGTTGCGATATATTTTTTTTGGTCTCGTCCAAATCTAGGGCTACGAAGATTGTTACTGATCGTAGCTACTGAAGAAAACGCGCTGGTATAAGTAACCACAGTTTATTTTACAAACATTCGCGCGTTTGTGTGATGAGCACGATCATTTGTTCTGTGTCTGGGTGTAATTTATCTATAATATGTAAGGACCGACCGAAGGTTCGGTTTCGGTTTCGGTTTCGGCTGGTTTCGGCCAAAAAATCTGGTTTCGGCCATAGTTTCGGTTTCGGCCAATAATTGGCCGAACCTTTCGGCCCCGCCGAAACAAGGTATACGTGAATTGTCGCGCATCATTCAGCTAACTTCGAGTGCCAGTTGAGTTCGCTAGCCGGCGCGATTGTGATGATTTGAGGTTGTGAAATTTTTCTCGCGCAAAAATTAGGTATTTGTTTTTACTTATGTTTAATGATGAGGTATTTTAATGGCATTCATTAGGGTCTTGTGCTACAGTGTAAAATAAATAGGTTGTAAGTAGGTGTGTATAGAAAAGAATTCATTAGATATTTTACTTGGTTCTGTTGAGTTATTTCCTAGAACTTATTAAATATTAATTTATGTAGAAATTAATTTAACACTTAACAGATGTGTGAAGATACGTGTGATGTTTGATTCAAACATTACTACATTTGTTTGTAATTGTTGATGGATTAAATTTTGTACCCGTATTCGAACCGCCCCGTAGTTCCGATACACAACTATCTCCAGTGATTTAGGCGCTTTGCACATGGAGCAATCAGCAACTTAATTTGAGGCAACTTAAGCAACTTTAAAAGTTTCCTGTAACTAGTTGATAGTTGCTACAACGTTTACGGTTGCAGCAATTTTATGGCAATCTGTGAGCAACTTTCATAACCGAGTTGCTCAATCTACGCAGCGAACAGCATTCAGTGTGACGATGAATATCGAAGAAGCAGCAATCGCTCTAATTTTATTACGTCGTCGCCGTCTACGTTAACTTTAAAAATCGGTATAATATTTAACAGTTGCTAGTTGCGGCCATCAAAAACTAAATCAGTCATCGATTGCATCAACTGAAAACTGTTGACGATTGCCGGAACTCGAAACTCGAGTTGCTATTCTATGTGTGCGCAATCCAATTGAAATATATGTAAACAGCTAGTTGCCATTTGCTGCAATAGTTGCTCCATGTGCAAAGCGCCTAAAACCTTAACTAATTAATATAATTTAAAAAGTTCGTAATGAAAATTATTTCTTAAAACACCGTCTTTGAAAATGATATGAGTATTTTTTTTGTTTAATAATTAGAAAAAAAGTTATATCGACCAATAGAATTTTTTTACTAAAAAGTTTCATAATTTTTTATTAGCGTGAATGGCCTTCAGTACTATTAGTCATGTCGCATTTTTTCCTTTTAGTATGCGAGGTGCTTATTTTTTTTTTTTGAAATTATTAAAAAAATATAGTAATGTTAAAAATGTAGTGCTTATTTTTTTAAAAGTTTGACAAATATGTTGATTGTATTTTTTTTTAAATCACATTTTTAATTTTACAAATTAATTGTTGCATTTTTTTACACGTGTTAACTGTGTATTTATGCGTAAAATACAATAGATTTTACATTCCATAAATATTTAATAAGTTTCGGTTTCGGTTTCGGTTTCGGCCGAAACTGGGACCAAGGCCGAAGGTTCGTTTACGGTTTCGGTTTCGGCTGAAAATCGTGTTTCGGTCGGACACTAATAATATGTATGTATTTAGAAATATATAAGTATGTTTATCAGTTGTCTAGTACCCATAACACAAGCTCTGCTTAGCTTGGGACTAGATGGCGTTGTGTGATAGTTGTGGAATATTATTATTATTATTCCCAAAATCAAGCAAAACCAAAAGTCACAAGCAGTCAAGGCCTGTCAGTCATATTAGAATTCAGAAAACAATTAAATGTTCCGAAAAGGTGATGTTAAATAAGTTCGGTTCGTAACAAAGATGTTGAAGGTCAAAGTTCCGAATTTTTCATAAATTCTTAAAATAGTATCAAGTTTTGAGATAACAACTTTACTTTAATTACTATTCCAAATATCCATCAGCACAATCTTTTGAGTGTGCTACATGAGTTTTACCATAAAAGAATTTTACATCCCAAAAAAAAAATAGTTGTATGCCAGCAACATCATTTGCGTAGGATTACTTAGTTTGATGTACATAATCCATGGATGGTGGCTTCGTTAAGTTTTCGTTTACACTCTCTAGGTACTCTGATGACTTTTTCTTTGTGTATGGGATATCGTCAAATGACCCTCCTCATGGTCTGGGCGGAGCAATGTTCCTTCAAACTCAGCCCTTTCTGTTCCGGGGCCGCTGCATCTGGTTTTATTAGTAGCCGACCCCAATATACTTGGGAAAAAGGTCCGCGATGATGAATATATTTTATTTCTAATTTCCCCACTTGACTCGTCCTACAAATCGCCTAAAAACATTAAGACGCACCATCCCACAGTTTGCAAAGCATGTTGTTTTGTTCTCACGGTAGACACCATGACCTTTCAAGGGTCAATGGAAACCATCGCTCGGTTGTTTCGACAAGCATTATGTGTAGTGTTACGTATGCTAGTTTGTTTGTATGTTAGCTAATAACTTGGTAATTATTTGTGCCCTTTGAGGGGTATATTTGGTGTTTTTTAGATCTTGTGTGTCTTGACTGCCTTGTTGGTCTTGTGGCATCAAATAACTCCTCCCGCTCTTGGGCAGAGCGGAAGGGAGTGTCAGACTTCTACTGAATAAAAACCACCCATGTTCCTTCTTCGCCCTTGCGCCGAGGCCGCGGTATCTTTTTCGACATCCCACAGCCCCGACGGGAAGCATGAGGTCCTGGGTTGGAAACCCGGATCGGGTAAAGTGTTATTACGATTTGTCATCAGAAATTTCTCAGTAGCCCCCACCTCTGCACCACTGCAGCCTCCGTCTGCTTAGGCATGCCCCGATTATTTATGGGACTTTAACCTAATTGGCTGCTGGCCAGCTTGGTGCTGGCTTGCTGCTCTCAAAAGGGTGAAGGAAAACATCGTGAGGAACCCGGCATGTCTTAGAACCAAAAAATTCGAAGACATGTGACATCTGCCAATCCGCACTGGGCCCGCGTGGTGGATTATAGCCCATCCCTCTCCTAGAGAGGAGGCCTGAGTCCCTGCAGTGGGAACATTATAGACTGATGATGATGATGATGATGAACCTAATTGGCACATTTCGGTTTAGTTAGGTTAAACGGTTTGATATTAGTGACTAACCCTTCTAGGATGTGACTAGTTTAGCTGTCTTTATTTTTCTGACATTCAAAAGTGTCTGTAATGGTCTAATTGAAATAAATGTTTGGACTGCTAGTTTGAGCTTGTAAACATAACATAAAGGCGTTAAATCAGGAAGCTCGTAATTCGATTTTTGCTTCCGTTTCACCTATATAAACTGACTAGTGGACGTCCCGCGGTTTCACCCGCGTAGATCCCGTTCCCGTGGGAATACAGGGATAAAAAGTAGCCTATGACATCAGCAATAATGTGGCTTTCTATTGGTGAAAGAATTTTTAAAATCGGTTCAGTAGATCCTGAGATTACACCTTACAATTTAACAAATATACAAACACACAACTTTACTTCTTTATAATATTAGTATAGATGACACGATGAAGCAAGTGGTAATTATACAATACGCACATTAATGCGAAAAGACAGAAGTGGGCAGAGCGGTGTCAGACTTCTACTGACTAAAAAAAACCAACCATGGTCCTTCTTAGCCCTTGTGCCGAGGCCGCGGTATCTCTTTTGAACAAACCGCAGGCCCGACGGGCGAAGCCTTGTATTCAAACCCGTGACTGACTTGACGGTCCGAAACTCGCATCACTAGACTATCCCTGCTACCATCAACCGGCCACGAATTTCAACTCTGGGTTGAGCGATAAACTCTGTAGCTAGGTAGTAAACAACTGATTTCCGCCGTGGTGCGAAACAGCCCATTCTTAAGAGCTCTTCTGCGTTTCACACCGCGGTCCGAACCGCTCGTGGTGCGAAACGACGAATGACCCATTTCACGCTTAGTTCGTTAGAGAAGAGTATATTTCAACATCCTTTATTGTTTTTAAACTGAATGGACCTGTCAGTTTGCAGAAGACTTTCCCTTTGATCCTGTATAACTTCGCCTTTTTTAAGGATAAAAAATCATCAAATGTATGGGAAGGTAGTGTCAGACTTGTACAGAGTAAAACCCACCCATGTTCCTTCTTAGCCCTTTGTGTTCCGAGGCCGCGGTATCTCTTTCGAACAACCAGCAGCCCAAAATTACTTTACCTAACTTGGAAATGGAAGTCTCACTGAAAACAAGCTCTATCCAATTTCCCAGTTCCGACATTAAATCGTAAACACTACCTCAATGACAGGAGATATTTTCCTCAGCTAGATGTTAGGAACAGTATAATATGTGTAATAAGTAATAACTCGACGTGTGAAATTATAGCTGCGAGGGTTATAGTGGGTTGCTTGTGTCCAATGGCATACGTTATTTTTCAACACACTTGCTCATAAAGTGGCTAAAATTTCACCGCAATTAGGCACATAATGACACCTATAATCAAACTGTGAATTTTTCATTACTATTATTCACTAGTGAGTTATAGGTTTTTTTTTTAAAAATTGGTTGAGTTGCTATGTTCTTAAAAAAGTTTAGATACAAAAAAGATCGTGTTCAATAGTAAAAATTAATTAATGTACCTAGTGCTTGCTCATTTCATGAAACTTTGTATTTGAATAGATAATTTAAACTTAGTAAGTTCGTTTTTAATAAATAAAACTTTCACTCAAATATAATTTTTGTTTTCTCTGTGATAAATAAAAATTGAATTCCCCATTTTGTACGTGGCTCCAAACACTATCCACGACAAGCAAAAAAAAAAACCTCTTTTAGTCTATGGCTGATCGCTTATAAAAAAACATAATATTTTCCCGCTACTGCGAAAAAAATACACAACTCGTTTTCACTGTTATTATAGTTAAAATGTCTAGTTTTGAAGAAAATGATTCATGTTGTACACCGCCCGATGTAAGATTTGAAGCCCTAAGCGTTATGGAAAATTTGCTACCCGAAAATTCCAAGGAGAAATATCTATTATCGTACCAAAATTTCAAGCAGTGGCAAAACACCAAGAAATCGCAGTCATTTTCTGAAAATGTGTTCTTGGCGTACTTTAAAGAATTATCTTCTAATTAAAAACCTAACTCTTTGTGGTGTATATACTCAATGTTAAAAAGTACAGTCCGAACGAAGAATGGAGTGGACTTAAAAACATACTCTAATTTGTCAGCTTATTTAGAAAGACTGTCAGATGAATTTAGAAGCAAGAAATCAAAGGTTTTATCGTCTAACGTTGAACAATTTATAAAAGATGCTCCAGATAACCATTATCTGGTTACTAAGGTTAGATAAACTAATTTTAAATATCTATCTACGTGACTTCAGCTTCAGCGTGTTGTGTGTTAAACTTAATACTTAATTATTTTTTTCTTTTTTTTCAGGTTGCTTTAATATTTGGTGTAACTGTAGGATACAAGAATTAACAAATATAACTGTAAAAGACATACAGAACCATGGCCAGTAATCTACCTGAAGAGACCGCTACGCCATCAAAAACAATTAATTATAATTTTACTAACTGCACATTTACTAATTGTTTCTATAAATAAACTTTTTATCTACTAAATAAAATGTTTTTTCTTGTATTATTAAGCTATTGCATAGCTTCTATCGCGGGCCTTGAGCGTGGAGAGCGAATCCAGAAATTCCGAAACGAAAATATTTCAACCAGGTTGCTATGGTTACGGAAAATAACAAGGTTGTCAACTGAGGTTGTATAAATAAATAATTGATAAAAAATGCTATGCAATAGCTTTACCGCGGCAGTTTCCGAGTGCCACACGTTTTTTTTTATTCGCAAGTGTGTTGAAAAACGTCGTATGATACACGTGTGTATTGATGATTACCGTCCTCGGCTTTCTTAAGACCCTCACCTGACGGCTCGGGTCTCAATGCCGCCTCTGCGGTAATCACCAACGTTACACACTTATACCATAATGTACTATTACCACGTGTCATAATCAAAATCATAAGTCATTTATTCAAATTAGGCTGATAATCAACACTTTTCGAACGTCAAATTCTACCAGAGATAGTCACCCTTCGACACTTCATAGGACACGACACGATATTTATCATCTACCAATGAATTACTAGTTGTTTTTAGAGGTTTTAGTCGTCATCGTCATTTTTAACCGACTTCCCAAAAAGGAGGAGGTTCAACCCACCCATGTTCCTTCTTAGCCCTTTGTGTTCCGAGGCCGCGGTATCTCTTTGGAACAACCAGCAGCCCAAAATTACTTTACCTAACTTGGGAATGGAAGTCTCACTGAAAACAAGCTCTATCCAGCTTCCCAGTTCCGACATTAAATCGTAAACACTACCTCAATAACAGGAGACATTTTCCTCAGCTAGATGTTAGGAACAGTATAATATGTGTAATAAGTAATAACTCGACGTGTGAAATTATAGCTGCGAGGTTATAGTGGAATGTTTGTTTCCTATGTTATACGTTAAAAACTATAGTTATGGTCTACCAACATTGAAAACAGAATATCACTACCTACATAGTATAAAATAAAGTCGCTTTCTCTGTCCCTATGTCCCTTTGTATGCTTAAATCTTTAAAACTACGCAACGGATTTTGATGCGGTTTTTATTAATAGATAGAGTGATTCAGAGGAAGGTTTATATGTATAATAACATCCATTTGCACCCGTGCGAAGCCGGGGCGGGTCGCTAGTTTACCATATTTTGATACTCCCGATAATTCACCGGTGTTGCAAGCATTACGATCACGGATAAACTGAAGTTATTGCGGGTGAATTTTATGAGCAGATATAAATCGGTCTAGCCTTTTATTTTGGCATTTTTTGCCTGCATTTGTTTGCTCTGTATGTATCCTTATTTATATGACAGTATTGAGTAAGTAAGAGCAAGAATGTGTGAGAGAGATAAAAGAAGTTAGATGGCCGCAGTATGTCTTCTTATTTACTTGTCTATCAGCAGCCATGTCAGTGGTCAGCCCTTTTGTTTTCTTTGGTCTTCTGAAATTCTCTGCTCTATTTTCCTTCTTCAACGTATATTCAGTCTATGCTTCAAATGGGTAAGCAATGGGTGAGTGAGATATTTTTCTCCACTACATGCTAGGAACAGCACATTATGTGAAATAAGTAATAACTCGACGTGTGAAATTATAGCTGCGAGGTTATAGTGGGATGTGTCCTATGTCATACGGTTTTTTTTTTGTTAGCCTATAAGTATTTTCCCGTTGCTGGGCAAAGACCTCCCCCATAGTCTTCCACTCTTCTCCCCGTGCGGTTTTCTCCGGCTAATCTCGTACAAAAACCTCCAAGTCGTCACGCCAGCGTTTTCTAGGCCTCCCTCGACAACGACGCCCATCTTCTGGCACCCACTGCGTGACGACCCTAGCCCATCGGTCCCGATGCATTCTGTAGATATGGCCCGCTCAATCCCACTTTAACCCAGAAGTAAACGATATTTAAGGTTTAATGAATATTATTATTGACACTGAACACGGGATATTTACTATGTTAAGAGCTTAAACTACCTCAAACGCGAGTTTTATAATGCGTAAAAGTATATGATTCACTGCAGTAATCAAAATCAGAAAAATATATGATATTCTTCAGGATATATGCTAGTGACATAGGGTTGTGAAAATATAATACAACTAACTTTGCTCGATAGAAAAAAATCGCGAAGATACCTCTAAAAATTTCTTTTAACGAGTAAAAACCATACTAAAATACATGTCATCGTTCTGATTTATTTGCCAAATAATTCTACAAGCAACATACTAAAATCATAGTTTTACTTTTTTAGTCCAGTCAATAATTTTTTTGAAAATCGCAAAATACCACTAATTTCGCACTATTCGGCCGCAGCGAAAGACGTAACAACCGCTTTGTAGTGCAAGCTGATTAGAACTTTATTCTAACAGTATTTCAAGCGAAGTTTGTTTGAACCACCACAAATAGGGTTGCTAATCTGAGGTAGCATACGCGCTTCTGGTCTAGTGGTCGCAATCGCGACTGCAGAGCTAGAGGTCCTTCCCAGTAGCAGCCACGGAAGTCTGGATTTGGGACCGGTTGATGGCAATAGGCTCGCCCAATATTAATGTGGGTGTAGCCATTTTATAAATTTTCGTATCAGACACGTCTGGTCAAGTCTGGATTTGTGTCCGGGGGCCGCATGTAATAGGTACCTTTTACCCCTGTCTAACACTTTTGAGATTACAACCGTGATGTTATTATATGACATGAATTAATATACACGAATATTTAACAGATAAATCGGATAACAATACATAATTATAACGTAATTATAACGTTTTAACTAGGTAATAATAAAATTAAACAAATTTTTTGAAACCAAATAGGTAAACAAATAAGTAATTTAATAAATATAACTAACTAAATAATTAAAGAATAGATAGACTGCTATAATATTAATAGAATAAGTAAATAAATATGAATATATATAGATTAATAGATATAAGATAAATTAAGTAAGTATAGAAATAATACCAACTTTAATATTAAAAGAAGCAAAGCGCTCTTCCTCTCTCTAATTATTTTATTTAAAAAATTGCTGTGCCCGACAGGGTCCATAATTGTGTCTAAAATTATTTTATACCACCTGTAAACATTATGGATTGCAATAAACTATTTGAATTTGAATTTGAATTAAAAAAAAACTTATTAAATATCGAGGGCAACACAATAAACATGTACTTTTGTAAACCTGTGATTCGTATCGTACTCGACAATGAAAACACACCATTGCCGGTTTGCCAACGTAATTGGTAGACAGCAGGGCGCGGGCGCAGGTTAGACAACCAGCCACCGGCCACACGCATCTATAAGTTGTTTTAATAGTTACCTGTGACACACAGGTTTGCTTGATAAATCGGCGACAATTGACAAAAAAATCTGTAGTGTCTTCAAATACCAATATTTTGGCCCTATCCCCTCTTATAATCGTTCAAATTTCCGTGACGTCTACATGACGCTTTCGTACCAAGTCAACAGGTGGTATCAATAACAACCAGTATAACTAGGAACCAATTACGAGGAATATTGTGAATAAATGAATAATTTACTAACTGGTTTACTTTACTTGTCGGAAAACTAAAGAAAATTGTCTATCATTTAGTTGGGACTGGTTTTTCTTGATAGGGTGTTAGCTAAAGTCTGTTTAAATCTTCGGTTTTATTATTGCTACTTAATTATAGGAAGATGAATTTTGTGTTAGTGTAAATTAAGTTGATTTCAGAATGACTACTACGCGTAGACTAGACTTCACTCTCAACACACTTTAATAATACATTTTTGTTCACATGAATGAATCTTAGTTCATATTTAAGTTATAGTCATAGAATCTCGGATAAAATGATTTTTTGGAAATAAGGAGTAAAATTTCTTATGTTATAGTTGGTCACCTAGACTTACTCAGTTTTTATCATGTTGTGGAGGTCAGATAGGCAAACGCTCCAAGTAAAATACTAGTAGTCCAGCTTTATCAGGTTAGATTGAAAACCGCCCCGATATAGTTGGAAACTGGCTAGGCAGATGATGGTTTTAGATGTGAAAGTTCTTTATAGTCCTGTGTTATACTACCGAAATACACTATATCTTTACTAAAGACATGTTTTCTATTGTTCCAGGCGCATCAAACTTCCGAATAACGACGAAAAAGAAATACGCCCAAATACCAGGACTAAGCTCCGGCACAAACTTCGAAACTTCACAGAAAATTGAACTTAATCCCTTAACTAAAAACGTTAAAAATTACTTTGTACCGTCAAACGACGAAAATATATTCACTGAAGCAGTAACAGCACCAGCTCAAGAAAATAATCAATTTACGGAACCAACTTATCCTAAAATGGAAGAAACGTACAATATTTTCAATCCGATAGGTGATGCTAATAATCCTGCAAACGATTTTCAATCTTCAGTGTTTAATATTCCAACGGAACCGGAAGCAAAACCGTTTGAAGAACGCTTACCACCGCCACCACCATCTACTTTTGATATACTAGGTGCTAATGCTCAAAATATACCTCCACCTCCAATGTTTTCCGCTCAACGAGCAGGGAGTCAGACTGGAAAATCTGTCCTACCACCATCCGTAGCCAGGCGTTTAGGTTCAAACCAACCGGTGATCAAACAACAGCCAATGCAAACGATAAGCACTGAAAACATATTTGTTCCAACATTCGATCCTATGAATTACCCAGTTGGAGCTGCACAACCGATTGGAACATCTTTCAGCGATATACATTCCCAGTCTGCATTTGGTGCTCAACCGTTGGTAACTGAACAGCCAACGCACAGTCAAGTTATACAAGCTGCTGCTATACCACCACCGGAGGAATTTACTCAGCAACTGTCTCCAGAAATGTCTCCTCCACCATTGCCCCCGCGTGCTCCTATAGCTCATATAGCTCAGCGTATAGTTCCGCAAACAGCTCCTCCTCGAGTTTATAAAGCACCAATGCCGTTACCGCCACAAACGCCAGATATCGCAGCTCCACCAATGTTTGCAGCAACAATGCCTAAACCAACGATGTTTGTTCCATCTACTGTACCAGTAGATGGGAAACCAAACTTTGGGACTGAATCATCCCTGCCTTTAAGCAATATTTTTTCACCAACATCAGCTGTCGCTCAATCACAGCCACTGGGTTCTTCTATTTCAAATAATGAGCCTTCATTCTTCAGTCCAGCACCGCCAACCAATGATGCACCTGCATTTTATAGCCCTATAGTGCAAGAGCAACTGAAACCTGGCCTAGCATTCGCATCTGAACCACCGAAACCATTGATAGAACCACCAAAGGCAATCGGGGCAACAAACTATAGAATGAACAAGAAAAGACCCCAGTACTACTCCGGGCCTATAGAAGGAGTTGGCTCTATAAGCAACAGTATAAAACCTGTTATTCCAGCCGTTGATTCTGGAACATTCCAAGGAGCATTATTCACGCCGCAAGTGGATAAAAACGTGTCATCTGCGGCATTTGATTTGAGTAAGCCAACTGAAACTGTACCTTTGATTCCTCAGTATAATATAGGGAATCCGGTGTCTGTGCAGCCTCCAGCCGCTTTTGATATCAGTCAACCTGCACCAGGATACCCACACTTTGATATTACTCACCATATTCAGAATCCAGAGCCTCAATATAACACAGCATTCGATTTAAGCCGACCAACAACTGACAACTATGGGCAGCAAGAAGAACAGAAAGAATCCAAAGGATTTGGCATTATTGGGTCTCTCAAGTCTAAACTTAGTAGCATTGATATCAATAAGATCCAACATAGCGTGACCACATTCTTTGATCCAGCTTACAAGGATGGTACTCAGGAATCCGCTGCTCCAATTGAACAGGCCACCCATGCGCCTTATTCTATGCCGTATTGTCATAACGCGCATACTAATCTAGAAATATTTGTGCCAAGCGCGGAGAAGAATACTCAGCCGTATAACGATTATCAGCAGCAGAATGCTATGCATCGGAACACCGAATACTACAAGTATCCCAATTTCCAGAATCAGGGTCAGCCTTTAGCCGGACATTGCTCCAATAGTCATGACTATCCGAGTCATTCTTCACACCCTAAAGCATATAATAACAACGCACAGCAAGGCTACCCTGATCAGAATATAAATACAACGATGTTTCAACAAAGTGCATCAACTAATCAGCCTACTCAGGCTACTGCACAAACACCTGCCTATGATAATGTCCACTCTGAAGGACCGAAGACGTTTAAAGAGAATCAAGATTTTAATGCTGAAAGGAAGATGGATGAAAACGTAGCTAGGGCTGGCCCCGAAGTAGCTAGATTAGTACAAAGTACAACAATGATTGAAGAACGATTCGCCAACTTTGGTCTGGATGAGTCACACATGGGTGTAAACAATCCTATTGAAGTTCCTACGGCTAGGGTTGCTACTCGTGATGCTGTACGTCCTCAAGTTTCACAGGACAGGACTTTTATTAGTGAATCTTTTGAACAGATACAACACCAAACGCAAGATGCGGCACAGAAAATGGCAATATTCAATCCAAATACTGTTAATCTTTTTCCTAGAAATAACAAAGAAGCCAATACTGTAAAACCATCAGACATATTTGCAAATGAAGACTTTGGAGACACGGCAAATAAAGACATGACAAATTACAATGTACAAAGTTCAGAATTATTTGCAAAAATTCGAACTAATAATGAGATCTTGGAAGATATCCATTCGAAATTATTCCCTGTTGACAAGAAAGAAGATAAAGAAAAGTTTAACGATGAAATTAAGGCGCATAATTTATTCTCTAGCCCAGTAATTTATGAGACTAAACAAGAGGTTATCCCGAAAGATACCTTACTTGATTCTTTGAAAAAAGAAGACGTACCTATACTAGGTGTGGCCTCAGTACCATTATTCGGCCTAAGCACTATGATTGCAGAGAAAGCTAAAGAACATGTCCCTGCTGAAGTTTTAACCAGTTTGTCGGATAGAAACTCAAGCATGAGTTTCTTTGATCATACACTAAAATTAGAAAATTATGGTGCTAAGCACGCTGATGAATCAAGTGGACATACACATTTTAGTTTCTTTGAAAATGTTAGCAGAACTCCAACACAAGAACAAAACGCTTATGACAAAAGCATAGAAATGGTATCTGGTAAATCTAGCGCGAGTTTCTTCGAGAACGTTAGTAGCCAAGACAGTAAAGATAATACCCCTGAACATCAAGCAAAAGAAATCAAAGATCAAAACGAAAATGTTACTGAAAACATTTATACGGAGACTCCAGATGAATTAGCAGACATATGTGAAACCTGCCGTGAAGTTAACAAACCGGACGACAAAGAAGATGAGCAGGATGTGACTAACCAATTGATAGAAAATATAACTTCACCTATACAACTGTCAAATCCAGTTGAAACTACTTTGACAGAACCAGCTATTCACATACCAACGAGTAAAGAACAAGTGCAAATCGACGCTGGGCAATTTGCCGAAATATCACATATTACTGAAGAAACCATTGATACGATAAATATACAATCAGTGCCTGAACTACTAGAAGACGTTGATGACGTAAAGCCAATAAATTATGGATGGAAGGAAAGCACTTTGAAAGATGATTATGATTTTAATGTTGATCCTAACAATATTGGGTTTTATGGAAGCAATTCTCTGCTCTTCGATAAAAGAACAAATGCAGATGAAAATAAACAGCATGAAGAATCGTTAGTCAGACAAATGAGTGTGCCTTCTGCTCCACCAGCTGAAGAAGAGGAAGATGCGAAGTCTGATGAAGCTGGAAAATTAGACGTACATTCAATAGAGCAAGATGCAAAAAAAGACTTCCCTCTTTTTGAAGAATTCGTTATCGAACCTTCGAAAGACGATGATGACGATGACGATCAGAGCTCGGAAAACGAACAGCTAGATTCCTTTACAAACCGAGTAGAGAAATACAAGAAAATGGATCCACCCGACAACATTGACCCCCAGTCGCTGTTTTACGACATTGCGCCGCAGCCAATCAGCATGACCTCCTACTTTGATACAGGAAACTATGCTGTAGAAGCTCATTACAGAAACACCAATACAAGAGCAGCTCCAACCATACCACCAGGGTTTGAAGAAGAATTCAAGAGAAGAATTGCGTTAGCGAAACAGAGAGAGGAAAAAATTAAGAGCGAGATGACGAAAGTACCTGAGACATCAACTCAGACAAGAACAACTTCCGTTGCTACTTACTGCTCTTCCCGAATAGCTCCTAGCAAAATCCAGCCTATAGTACCTGTAGGATTCAATATCGAAGCTAATATAACCAGCTTAGTAGATGAGCAAAGTGAACCTCTGCCAGATTTCCCGACACCTCCAATACTAAAGAAAGTATTCGCAAAAAAGCCTGTTGATGAAAACTCAGGAGACACAAAGGATTCCATTGTGAAACCAGAAGCGAAACAGTTGAAACTACCCCCGATTCCAAACGTTTTTGATCCAAAACCTATTGAAAAAGAAACAAAACTACCAGAATACTCTCTGGCTCCTGGTTTCAAAGTTGAAGAAGAAACACCTTTACCAGAATTGTTAACCGCTTTTAGTTCAAAAGCTGATGATAAAATTGAAGTACTGCCTCCGTTTGCAGCCTTTGTAGCATCGAAAGAACTCGAAATGCCGGCGTCAATCATGCCTGAATATACACCATTCTCTACATCAAAAACTGATGAAATTTCTTCATCAATTCTACCTCCCTATGCACCATTTGCTGTTTTGAATGCAGAGGAAGAGCAAGCATCAATTTTGCCTTCATACACACCATTTACTGCTTCAATAGCAGTTGATAATCCAGCATCAATGTTGCCACCATATACACCTTTTACTTCTTCAATAGCAGATGAAGGTCCAGCATCAATTTTGCTTCCATTTGCACCGTTCACGACGCCAAAATCCGACGAAAATCCGGCACCATTTGCAGCTTTTACTGGTTTAAAAGGAGATGATAAATCTGGATCAGTATATGCACCATTTGCATCAACAAAATCAGAAGAAAATCTGGCAGCGGTATTACCACCAATTGGAGTTTTTACTACTCAGAAACCCGAAGAAAAATCGCCACAATTGCCACCATTTGCAGCATTTACAACACCGAAATCAGAAGAAACAGCTGAACCAAAACTGTCAGACCCTATAAACTTCTTCACTGATACAGCCACCACGAACCCTCCTGAAACCTTCAGCCGTCTAGCTAGCTACTTCAGCTCTCCCCCAAAAACAGACCACGCGAAATCTTTTTTTGAGCTCAGCCAGAGTCAAAACCACTATAGGCACGCGTCTTCCGAACAAAAAACCAAACTCAACGACCTAATCAAAGACCTAACGTCAGTCAAAAATATAACTGTACCTAAAGAGCAAACCATTAAACACGTAAATTATTTCACAGTCGAATACGATTGTGTTTTCACGGAAGTAAAAGAAACTAAAGCCGACACAAAAAAGGAAATAAACAAAGTCGAATTGACGGAAGAAATAGGCGATTCAGATCTAGACAGCGTGTTTAGGAACTGTAGGCATTGTGCGCAGTTACTCAGTTCTTCTTATAAAGTTAGGCAGGCAGTCAATGAAAACGGGGAAGAAGGAACGATGAACACGATGAATAAAACGGGATCTCCTACGACCAATGATTTGGGATCTGTCAGTGTGAATTTTGATGGAATGGCGATACAGGAAGATCCTAATGAAGGAACTGCGGGGCTCACTGAGGTAGGTTCTATCGTTGGTTTAATTGCGTATGATATTTTAAGGAGCCAAGTCTTTATATCAGTATGACAAATCGAACACCCATATCTATAGTGCCGACTCAAGTCCATTTTTGACCTACCTCTGCTTCCTACATCCGTAATCCTAGTCAAACCCATAGTTGCATTCTGCTTTATTCAATTTCAAAGATGTCATTTTGTCGGTGTAATTAATGTTAAAGATGTCTAAAATGTCATGCTGTATTGAAAAGTGGACGTCTATGTCAAATTATAAACAAACTATAATAGCTTTCAATATGTATACTGGGGCGGAATGTAGGCGTGTCAAATCTAATTCGAGTTGAGTCCACGATGATACAAAATTTCGGGACTAGACAGACAGAGTGGATATTTTTATTTATGTATTTTTTTGTTTAATCTTCATGAACAAGAGTGGTACATTCTCTACTAGTCAACCTTAGTGTTCAATAGAAAGATGATTTCAGGTATGTTGATGATTTATCAATGTTTGTTGTTAAAATCATGCTGACAATACATAAAATAAGAAATAAAGCTACTGAAAATAAATTCTCATAAATCAGAATTTCCAAATAATATGTAAACGAAATGTATATTTGACTAAAAAGCATACCTATCTAACATACCCTCCTAGTTTAAATACGGGGCAATCCTACTATCCTATTAATTAATATTATAAACACGAAAGTTTGTAAGTATGTATGTTTGTTACTCTTTCACGCAAAAACTACTGAACGGATTTGGATAAAATTTGGTACACAGATAGTTTATTTAACCAGGATTAGGATAGTTTTTATCCTGATTTTATCTTTCGAGCTCGAGCTGGCGAAGTATCTGGCAACACCCTAGTATCAACATATTTAAGACTATTTTTAATACCTTTTCCAGGCGCCAGTACATCAGGCGACTAGAATCTAGATTTACAACTGGCTATTTGACTACTGTTAAAAATTCACGAAAATGGTATGTTATTTCAAAGATCTAAAAAGTAATAAAAATGGCCAAAAAATGTAGTAGCTACATGCTTTAGAAGTTTTTGGCGGGGGCACTTTCTATCCTTGTCGCGCGAAATGGCCATTTTTACTACGTAACTATAAAACTATGGCGGTATGAAATATGACGTCACATTTTTGTAGCGCTTTCTTTGTCTAGCATGTCATTTAAAATCTCACACATCGTGTTATTTCTCATAGTTCTTTGAAATGTCATAACATTTTCGTGATTTTTTAACAGTAGTCAAATAGCCAATTATATCACTAAATTCACAGGTACCTTGATGTGATGGCGATTCTTTCATCGAAAAATCGACTTTATTGTAAAATATTATAGTTACTTTCTTAACGTTCTACAATTTTCCAGAATCGTTCGGCGACAGAGTACATCCCTGTGAAACACCACTGGTTCTACCGCGTAGACGTAGAAGACAAGTCTATTTGGAGAGGTTTCTCTGTTACTGACTCCAAGGCTCTCGAGGCTGCTAATTTGAGTTGTGAGTATCTTTTTTATATTTCTACTGTACTGTGTCACTGAACTCCTCGTAAACGGCTGGACCGACCCGGTAGGTGGCGCTGCTGTCCGGGCAGGACGACGTCGGCCAGGTCCGCTAGTATTTATATAAGTTCTTTTTACCTGACTGAAGGAAGGGTAATGTGTTTTTAAGCCTATGTAAAGCACGTTAAGCTGTTGGTCCCGGCTGTCATTTTAAATCTTTGACAGTCGTTACTGGTAGTCAGTGGCTTGAAAGGTACAAAGCGGGAGGAGTCACCCTCCAAAATAAAGTCACACAACATTAACTATAATAATAAAGGAATCGCAATAAGGAACCTTAGACTTGGCTCAACTTTGTCTAGATTTCATTACTTTTTAGAGATAAACAAGCAGCTCCATCGAGACTTGGCTAGTTTTTTACAGAATGTTTTTGTTGGGATTTCACTTCATTTTGTAGAAACGTGGGCGGGCGGCATATTGATTTATTTTATTAGATTTTCTTATTTAAAACAATTTTTTTTGTAGTAGTAGTTTTTTATTTATTTTTATTTTCGATTATGCTACTTTTTATAGTTTTCCCTTTATGTGGCCATTAAACCGTCACTCTGTACCAAATTTCAGCTCCCTGAGTTTATGGGAAGTACTAGTTCTATTTTGATGATCATGAGTGAGTGAGTGTCATAAATGCGAAACTTTGCTTTCGCTTAACTTCGGAACTAAATGACCTACAGACTTGAAACTTTTTATTTTAAGTGTGATTTTATAGTTTACTGGATGACGATAATTTCAGCGTTCTGGTCTTATCCAGAGGTTCTCAAATAGGAGCCTTAAAATGCGGCGAAATGGTTCCAGTAAAGGATGGTACGGCAGTGTTTGCTTCGCGCTCGACTCGGCGGGGGCACTGCCGTGCCCCCCGATTTGTAATGAAGGAACATGGGTGTTTTTTAATCAGTAGAAGTGTGACACTCCCTACCGCTCTGCTCAGAGTAGAGGGAGGAGTCATTTGATGATAATTATCCCAACCTCCAAAAAAATTGAATACATTTGTGTTGTTATCATGTAACTTGACTATTAATAACTTACCCATTCTTTCAGCGGAGCTCAACGAACACACATTGGTTCCGACCGATGGAGGCAGATTCGACGTCAACGTAATCGGCAGACTGAGGATACCTGTGTACTGGGTGGACAAACCTACCAACGTTAGGAGGTATGTACAGTTCTCCTGCTCCACAGGACTACGATATTAAAAAAAAAAGATACCACTTCTAAAAAGTACCAATACTAATGAATATAATTTAAAAAGTTCACAATGAAAATTTTTCCTCATAACTTTTTTATTTTTGGGTCTGCGACTAAAAGTTACTTGGCAAAAATTGTAGGTAAGTACTCTTATTTGCTACAAAACTCACTTTTTTTTTGTGAGACCTAAAATTCTTCAGATAAACCATAAATAGTACATTGTTACCTTAGGGGTGAAAGGAACTTATTTAGGCCCCGAGACGGGGTTTGGCGCCTGAGCGCAGCGAGGGCGCTAATAGTTCGAGGGACTAAATAAGTCTTTAACCCGAGGTAAACACTGTGCTTTTCATTACGAATACAAGGAAAGTTGATGGGAATAGGGGTGCCCCCAATTACCTAAATCGGTGAATAGGCTTTGCTCCTAATTACATCGGTTGATGGCAATAGACTTGCCCCCAATTGCATCAGTTGATGGCAATAGGCTTGCTCCTAATTACATTGGTTGATGGCAATAGGCTTGCCCCCAATTGCATCAGTTGATGGCAATAGGCTTGCTCCTAATTACATTGGTTGATGGCAATAGGCTTGCTCCTAATTAGATTACTTGATGGCAATGGGCTTGCTCCTAATTACATCGGTTGGGGGCAATAGGCTTTCCCCCAATTACATCAGTTGATGGCAATAGACTTGCTCCTAATGACATTGGTTAATGGCATTAGGCTTGCTACTAATTATATCGGTTGATGGCAATAGGCTTGCTCCTAATTAGCTTGGTTGATGGCAATAGGCTTGCACCTAATTACATCGGTTGATGGCAATAGGCTTACTCCTAAATAGATTAGTTGATGGCAATAGGCTTGCCCCCTTAATACATCAGTTGATGGCAACAGGCTAGCTCCTAATTACATCGGTTGATGGCAATAGGCTTGCTCTCAATTACCTAAATCGGTGGATGGCAATAGGCTTGCTCCTAATTACATCGGTTGATGGCAATAGGCTTGCTCCTAATTACATCAGTTGATGGCAATAGGCTTGCCCCCAATTACATCAGTTGATGGCAATAGGCTTGCTCCTAATTACATTGTTTCATGGCAATAGGCTTGGTCCCAATTACATCAGTTGATGGCAATAGGCTTGCTCCTAATTAGGTACATTTGTTGATGGTAATAGGCTTGCTCCTAATCACATCGGTTGGTAACAATAGGCTTGCTCCTAATTAAATTGGTTGATGGCAATAGGTTTGCTCCCAATTACAACAAATAATTTGACAGCTGTCAGTAGAAAACGATTCTCCCTAGGGCTGAAAAGTAGTACTTTCAACCCGCTCCGCAGGCATGTTCTGACCTACTTTCAGAGTATGAGTAATGAAATAGTACATTGTTACCTTAGGGGTGAAAGGAACTTATTTAGGCCCCGAGACGGGGTTTGGCGCCTGAGCGCAGCGAGGGCGCTAATAGTTCGAGGGACTAAATAAGTCTTTAACCCGAGGTAAACACTGTGCTTTTCATTACGAATACAAGGAAAGTTGATGGGAATAGGGGTGCCCCCAATTACCTAAATCGGTGAATAGGCTTTGCTCCTAATTACATCGGTTGATGGCAATAGACTTGCCCCCAATTGCATCAGTTGATGGCAATAGGCTTGCTCCTAATTACATTGGTTGATGGCAATAGGCTTGCCCCCAATTGCATCAGTTGATGGCAATAGGCTTGCTCCTAATTACATTGGTTGATGGCAATATAGGCTTGCTCCTAATTAGATTACTTGATGGCAATGGGCTTGCTCCTAATTACATCGGTTGGGGGCAATAGGCTTTCCCCCAATTACATCAGTTGATGGCAATAGACTTGCTCCTAATGACATTGGTTAATGGCATTAGGCTTGCTACTAATTATATCGGTTGATGGCAATAGGCTTGCTCCTAATTAGCTTGGTTGATGGCAATAGGCTTGCACCTAATTACATCGGTTGATGGCAATAGGCTTACTCCTAAATAGATTAGTTGATGGCAATAGGCTTGCCCCCTTAATACATCAGTTGATGGCAACAGGCTAGCTCCTAATTACATCGGTTGATGGCAATAGGCTTGCTCTCAATTACCTAAATCGGTGGATGGCAATAGGCTTGCTCCTAATTACATCGGTTGATGGCAATAGGCTTGCTCCTAATTACATCAGTTGATGGCAATAGGCTTGCCCCCAATTACATCAGTTGATGGCAATAGGCTTGCTCCTAATTACATTGTTTCATGGCAATAGGCTTGGTCCCAATTACATCAGTTGATGGCAATAGGCTTGCTCCTAATTAGGTACATTTGTTGATGGTAATAGGCTTGCTCCTAATCACATCGGTTGGTAACAATAGGCTTGCTCCTAATTAAATTGGTTGATGGCAATAGGTTTGCTCCCAATTACAACAAATAATTTGACAGCTGTCAGTAGAAAACGATTCTCCCTAGGGCTGAAAAGTAGTACTTTCAACCCGCTCCGCAGGCATGTTCTGACCTACTTTCAGAGTATGAGTAATGAAATAGTACATTGTAATACAAGGGCCTAAAATGACCCATTATATACGAGGTAGTTTTACTACCGAGCTTTAGCGAGGTAGTAAATAGGAACCGAGTTATAATGGGATTTTAGCGCCGTATGTTACACTGTACTTTTCACTACGATTGCGAGAAAATAAAATAACCATGTTCAATATGAGTTTATTTTATTAAAAATTAAATTCAATTTAATAATACAATTCCAAAAATTTCGCGCCAATGCCTTTTTTATTTCTTCTGTAGCTGCAATGCAACGAACACATTCTAGCAAAGAGTTCGGCATTCAGCGCGTTTAGTTCCATTTTTAAAAATAAAACATTTTTTTTTTACTTGAAACTAAATCACGCACCAGCTGGCTGAACAAGTTGTCGTACGAGATTTACTTTTAGCCCTAGGGCAATATATGAAATTTTACGCCCGCTCTGGTATGCTATTATGACGTTCTTTTTGAGCAAGAGGAGTGAAAAAACATTTGAATCACCCTTTTTCTAAGATGGCGGCCGTGGAACAAGGGCTTGGATTTACCTATAAGCTGATAATATAAGATATCTGAGAGCAGCGGTGACCCAGTGGTGTCGGCCCCGACTTACGAACAGTAGGTCGTGGGTTCGTCGAACCCAGGCAGGCACATTATTTCATCACCGCTGCTCTCAAAAAGGTGAAGGAAAACATCGTGAGGAAACCGGCATGTCTTAGAACCAAAAAAATCGAAGACATGTGACATCTACAAATCCGCACTGGGCCCGCGTGGTAGATTATGGCCCATTCCCCTCTCAAAGAGGGGAGGTCTGAGTCCCTGCAGGTGGAACATTAATATAGGCTGTTGAAAACAATATAATGACATAGCCATAAACAATATAGCCAAATTATTGCAGTACGGTTAGCATTTTTGTTACCGATTCGCACGTCAATAATTTGGCTAGTTTTCTATTGTTGTTACATTGTTTTTGGACATTATTGTTACAACACCAAGCGTCTAGTTAATGTGACTGAGTACTGTTCTAGCATTTCTCACGAGATCTTTCTTGTATTATTTTTACAGATGCAGCTGGTTCTACAAAGGCACCACAGACGCCAGATATGTGCCGTATACAGAAGCGGTGGCTGAGAAACTCGAGGTACGTAGCACGCTGTATTTTTACCCGCCTTCAAAATATGAGGAGGTTCGCAATTCGGTTGTATTTTTTTATGTTTGTTACCCCATTACTCCGTCATTTAAGAAGGAACCGATTTGAATTTGTTTTAAGAATGAGATGATATTATTATACTCTCCGATTGGTCCCACAGAAATTTCATTTAAATCGGTTCAGAAATTTCTATAACTTAGTAGCGTCTTGTAACAATGTAAAATTGACTCATGACAACAATTTGAGTAAACTATAAACGTATAAAAAAACTTTTTGTAATAAAAACGACTTCCAAAAATATAGGTACTTACTGAAAAGTTTCTTTTCGAATGTTAATGGCAAAAAAAACTTTTTTACAAAAAATAAAACCGACTTCGACAAAAATAAAACACAAAAAAGTGAAAAATAAAAAATCAGCTTCTGAAGTCGGTGACTTTTGTTTGTTTGTTTTATTTTTGTCGAAGTCGGTTTTATTTTTTGTAAAAAAGTTATTATTTTTCACTTTTTAGTGGTTCAATGTGCTTACCCCTTCACAACGTACCGGCGTGATGTTATGTTATGAACTGGTGTAAACAATAGACAGTCATGAGATTTCAGCAATCCCAGTCCATTTGCTATCATTAATTGAGGAGTTCCGTTGCCTATCTCCGAAGTTCTTCATCAGATCTTCACGTGGCGTGATATTATGTTGTGTGATGGCGTAAACAATGCTTAGATATGCTATAGCAACAATCGCGGTTAATCTGCTGTTATTTATTGAAGAGTTCCCCCGATTTCTACAAGATCCCATCATCAGATATTGAAATGGTGACAATGGGACCACACGGGAAGCACCAGCTTTCAAATGAAAAAAGAATCATGAAAATCAGTTCACCCAGTCGCAAGTTATGAGCTAACAAACATAAAAAAAAAAATATACAGTCGAATTGATAACCTCCTCCTTTTTTTGAAGTCGGTTAAAAAATCAATAAAACAAACAAAGTAGACTTCCGAAAGTAAAGTTATTTTAGACTTTTTGCAAGGTGGTTTTTAGGGTTCCGTTGTCAATATGGAACCCTTATAGTTTCGCCATGTCCGTCGGTGTGGTGTAGGTCTGTCCGTCCGTCCGCACTATATTTTTTGTTTTATTCATTTGTCCTATGCGAGTCCAATAAAAATACTGTTTTTTTTCTATCCACTACCTACCATAAGCATGTTATATTTATTTATCAACTCTCAATCTTTATACTTTGTAATTTTTCACCTATTTATTTTCTGTGTTTCTTTTTCTAGGAGGAATACCGTCACGGCCTAACAACAGCAGAATGGCACAGACGTTTGGTGTTGCCTAACGGCGAAGTGGTGGTCATGCATGGTCCCAGTGTCATGGTCCACTTTCTGCATAGCGACGCTTTTAGTACGCCACCGGTAAGTACGAGTACTTTGTTCCCTTTTAAGTGTCCCTTACTATAGGCCTTAATTATTACCCTGCCAATCGGCCTATTGCCCTTACCTTAATCCTTGTGTTACCCTTGCTAAATCATTGTTTCCCTAACCTTTACTTCATATAACGTGAGACAAGTAGTTAATCCGGGGTCAAAAATCTTTTATACCAATTATTTGAAACTTAAAGAGTATTGAAACCTCCTCTGGAGCCAAAGACTTTGTTTATGATGACATATTTTTTTTTGGGAAAAACATAATTCTTATTTGTCTAATGTGATAAAATAATTGATTGTATCTGAAATAACGATATAGTCAGTATGACAAATATAAGGAGTCCTATTCGAAACAAAAAGAAAACTGAATATTATACTTTATCGCCCCTATATTTTTGACACTGACGATTTTTATACATTTCTTAGCATTTCGTTTACCTTTTATTACCCCATCCTTTCATTACCCTAATCCTTACCTTACCCCCAGCTATTTTCGTTCGGTAAGCGAGTATACAGAAACCCTCCAAAGATCAAGGTGGCAAGAGACCAGCCAGAGAAGATAGACCATCTCCTACTACTGGTTCACGGTGCTGGAGAATTTAGGAGTCAGAAGGCGAAAATTGTTAGTCCATACAACCTTTTGTTTTGTTTGTAAGGAGGCTATGGGGTTGAAACTCTGGGGCCGTGGGGTCCGAGTGCTCATAGCCTGTTTAAGGAAATTTCCAAACGCTTAGTTGACGCTTCTCGTGACCCAAGGGCTGGCTTTTATCTTGGCCAGAGGCTAAGTGTTGCCATACAACGAGGCAATGCCGCCAGTCTTTTGGGCACATTACAGGCTGACAGCGTTGAGAAGCAGTATTTCGATGCCTTTTTATAGTTTAGTTTATTTTATAGTTTTTAATTATCTTGACATACAGGAGGCTATTAAAAAAACTTCAACAAAAAATAAAACCGACTTCAACAAAAAAATTAAAAAAAAGTGAAAAATAAACTTTAGAAGAAAAATCTGCTTCAGAAGTCAGTTACTTTTTAAGTTTTTACTTTTTAGTGGATCACAAGTGCTTACCCCTTCACAGCGTACCGGCGTGATGTTATGTTATGAACTGGTGTAAACAATAGACAGACATGAGATTTCAGCAAACCCCGTCCATTGCTATCATTTGTTGAGAAGTTCCGTTGCCTATCTCCGAAGTTCTTCATTAGATCTTCACCAAATTGAAATGGGACCACTCCGAGAAAGTACTCTTCCAGTAACTACCCAAATCGCTTCAAGAATGCCTATAAAATTTGAAGAGTTCTCTCTTTTTCTATAGGATCCCATCATCAGAAATAACCCAGGACCTTGTGTTCAGCAGTTAATCTTGTGACCATTACACCAATTAGGCAGGCTCTTTTTAACCGACTTCTAAAAAAAGAAGGAGGTTCTCAATACAGATGTTTTTTTTTTTTTTTTTTTTTTTTAACAAAATCAAAATCTACATTGTCCACATTACGACCCATGAACATTTGTGAGCTTACATAATTATGAACCACTAAAAAGTGAAAAATAATAAAAACTTTTTAACAAAAAATAAAACCGCCTTTAGAAGAAAAATCAGTTTCTGAAGTCGGTGGCAAAAAAATGAAATCAAACAAACCAAAGTCACCGACTTCAGAAAATGCTTTTTCTTCTAAAGTTTATTTTTCACTTTTTTGTGTTTTTTTTTTTCTTTGAAGTCGGTTTTAAAGTCCCGCCTGACTATATGTTAGTTTGTCATATTAAGGTTGATGTTCCAGGGTAGCCCGCGAAATTCAAATTTTCTTAAGTTTTTTGCAATTTGCAGGCAAGTGCTAGGTTGTATGTTAGTGAAAATATGATTTGCGGCTGTAAGACATATGTAGTTACAGAATTATAATCATCAAAATCATTAATACAACCCTCCGAGCTCATACAGGTTCCGGAACGACTTTTTTTGGGTCAAAGTCATTCCGGAACCTGTATGAGCTCGGACGGTTGTATTAATGATTTTGATGATTATAATTCTGTAACTACATATGTCTTACAGCCGCAAATCATATTTTCACTAACATACAACCTAGCTTTGGCCTGCAAATCGCTAAAAACGCAAGAAAATTTGAATTTCGCGGGCTACCGTGAACATCCACCTTAACCTATTGACCGCCACGGTCAAGTAAGACGACAAGCCAAAAAGTAAGTACCTTACTGTGGCGCTCAAAAGGTTAATATAATTTTATCCTATTTACAGCAATCCAGCTCTCGTCCTCGCGTCGTAAGGAGAGGTCATGATGAATCAGAGATCGAAGACATAGAGCCTTCCAACATCGATCATCTACTGCTGTTGTGTCATGGCGTCGGTTCCGCCTGTGATATGCGTTTCCGGTCCGTCGAGGAAGTCGGTGAGTTAAGAGCGCTATTACAAACTCGAGTAACTTCGAAACGAGCGGCGACTGACGGTTCTTGCGCCTGTGTGCGTGATGTACGCTTCTTCATACACACACGTGCAGAGGCAGAGGTGCGTAACACGTTTCACTGCGGTTTACTTAGAATTGAATTGGGAAAAAATACAAGTTATGGAATGTTTTATTTTATGGGTGTGATAATGAAATACAAATATATGTAACATAGAATTTTTTTAGTTTTCCATCATGGGTGTCGTTTATATGGTTTTCGGGGTCGCTGATTACGAAAATGAGGTCAAAATAAAAATCAAAGATGGCGCCGACGAAATTTTTTGGCTTTTCCATCATGGGTGTCGTTTATATGGTTTTCGGGGTCGCTGATTACGAAAATGAGGTCAAAATAAAAATCAAAGATGGCGCCGACGAAATTTTTTGGCTTTTCCGTCATGGGTGTCGTTTTCATGGTTTTTGGGGTCGCTGATTACGAAAATGAGGTCAAAATAAAAATCCAAGATGGCGCCGACGAAAATTTTTGGTTTTTCCGTCATGGGTGTCGTTTTCATGGTTTTTGGGGTCGCTGATTATGAAAATAAGGTCAAAATAAAAATCCAAGATGGCGCCGACGAAAATTTTTGGCTTTTCCATCATGGGTGTCGTTTATATGGTTTTCGGGGTCGCTGATTACGAAAATGAGGTCAAAAAAAAAATCAAAGATGCGCCGACGACATTTTTTGGCTTTTCCGTCATGGGTGTAGTTTTCATGGTTTTTGGGGTCGCTGATTACGAAAATGAGGTCAAAATAAAAATCCAAGATGGCGCCGACGAAAATTTTTGGTTTTTCCGTCATGGGTGTCGTTTTCATGGTTTTTGGGGTCGCTGATTATGAAAATAAGGTCAAAATAAAAATCCAAGATGGCGCCGACGAAAATTTTTGGTTTTTCCGTCATGGGTGTCGTTTTCATGATTTTTGGGGTCGCTGATTACGAAAATGAGGTCAAAATGAAAATCCAAGATGGCGCCGACGAAAATTTTTGGTTTTTCCGTCATGGGTGTCGTTTTCATGATTTTTGGGGTAGCTAATTACGAAAATGAGGTCAAAATGAAAATCCAAGATGGCGCCGACGAAAATTTTTGGTTTTTCCGTCATGGGTGTCGTTTTCATGGCTTTTGGGGTCGCTGATTACGAAAATGAGGTCAAAATGAAAATCCAAGATGGCGCCGACGAAAATTTTTGGTTTTTCCGTCATGGGTGTCGTTTTCATGATTTTTGGGGTAGCTAATTACGAAAATGAGGTCAAAATGAAAATCCAAGATGGCGCCGACGAAAATATTTGGTTTTTCCGTCATGGGTGTCGTTTTCATGGCTTTTGGGGTCGCTGATTACGAAAATGAGGTAAAAATGAAAATCCAAGATGGCGCCGACGAAAATTTTTGATTTTTCCGTCATGGGTGTCGCTTTCATGGTTTTTGGGGTAGCTGATTACGAAAATGAGGTCAAAATAAAAATCCAAGATGGCGCCGATGAAAATTTTTGTTTTTCCGTCATGGGTGTCGTTTTCATGGCTTTTGGGGTCGCTGATTACGAAAATGAGGTCAAAATGAGGTCAGTGGGTCGTCATAGGGGCGGTTTTTTTTAGGAGTTGGAGTATACGCTTAGGGGCACTATGAGCAGCAAAGAAAACAGAAGAAAAAAAATTTGTTTAAAATAATTTTCGGGACTTGCTAAATTTTCCCGTTTTTTTTTTTTTTCAAAAATGCCTCATTTTTTTTTTGTTTCGTGTTGTCCTTGACCATAGAAATTATTTAGGTTCTGCGAACCATGGTCCTACGACAAACCGTTTCATAGTTATGGTCCTACGAATTTTACTTCGTTTCATCTAGAATGCTCTATATTTCCAAAATAGCAGCTCGGATAAAAACTTTTTCAGGAAAAGAATTGTTGTTCTAGTCGACAACTATGAGATGATATAAAAAAAAACCGGCCAAGTGCGAGTCGGACTCGCGCACCGAGGGTTCCGTAAAAAAAAAATATTTTGTGATGTAACTAAAAATTTATGGTTTTCGTAATTTTTCCTTTATCTATGCTATAAGACGTTGCTTCGTACCAAATTTCAAGATTCTGAGTTCACGGGAAGCACCCTGTAGGTTTTGATTCCCTTGCAAGTGTCGAAAATTTGCGGCATAAACGGCTGTATCTTTTGATTGCGTTGGCTTAGAAGTTTGATTTTTTCACAGCTTCAAGGGACAGTAGACCTGAGTAATTGATATTTTCAGCTTCATACCTCCACGCGTTCCTGAGAAAAAGGGTCTTGACAGACGGACGGACGGACGGACAGACGGACAACAAAGTGATCCTATAAGGGTTCCGTTTTTTCCTTTTGAGGTACGGAACCCTAAAAACCGCGACAAAGTGAGAGAAAAAGAAAAATTTAATTTTTTTTTAAGTGTTGGTCGATCTTTCACCTTGTGTATCCTTAGGGGCACAGAATTTAGTAAAATTTTCAGAAGTTTTTTTTTTTTCAGGATTTCGGCTATTTTTCTTATTAACCTGGTCCATAGAAACCATTTAAGCTCCGAGACACATTATGGTCCTACGACGCACCGTTTCCGAGTTATGGTCCTACGAATTTTCCGTCGGTGCGTCGTAGGACCATGTGTCTCCGTGTGTCAAGGTGAAAAATCGACCGACAGAAAATTTTTGCAAATATTTCTTTTCTCTCTCTTTGTCGCGGTTTTTTTACACCATCTCATAGTTTTTGACTAGAGCAACAATTCTTTTCCAAAAAAGGTTTTCATCCGAGCTACCATTTTGGAAATATAGAGCGTTCTAGATAAAACGAAGTAAAATTCGTAGAACCATAACTCGGAAACGGTGCGTCGTAGGACCATGTGTCTCGGAACTTAAATGGTTTCAATGGACCAGGTTAACAAGATGCTGCAATAAAAATAGCTGAAATCTTGAAAAAAAAACTTCTGAAAATTTTACTGTTTTGCCCCGAAAAATTTTGCAAATATTTATTTTCTCTCTCTTTGTCGCGGTTTTTTTACACCATCTCATAGTTTTTAACTAGAGCAACAATTCTTATCCAAAAAAGGTTTTCATCCGAGCTACCATTTTGGAAATATAGAGCGTTCTAGATAAAACGAAGTAAAATTCGTAGGACCATAACTCGGAAACGGTGCGGCGTAGGACCATGTGTCTCGGAATTTAAATGGTTTCAATGGACCAGGTTAACAAGATGCTGCAATAAAAATTGCCAAAATCTTGAAAAAAAAAAACTTCTGAAAATTTTACTGTGCCCCGAAATTTTTTGCAAAAATTTCTTTTCTCTCTCTTTGTCGCGGTTTTTTTACACCATCTCATAGTTTTTAACTAGAGCAACAATTCTTTTCCAGAAAAGGTTTTCATCCGAGCTACCATTTTGGAAATATAGAGCATTCTAGATGAAACGAAGTAAAATTCGTAAGACTATAACTCGGAAACGGTGCGTCGTAGAACCATGTGTCTCGGAACTAAAATGGTTTCAATGGACCAGGTTAACAAGATGCTGCAATAAAAATAGCCAAAATCTTGAAAAAAAAAAACTTCTGAAAATTTTACTGTTCTGTCTGTGCCCCGAAAAATTTTGCAAATATTTCTTTTCTCTCTCTTTGTCGCGGTTTTTTTACACCATCTCATAGTTTTTAACTAGAGCAACTATTCTTTTCCAGAAAAGGTTTTCATCCGAGCTACCATTTTGGAAATATAGAGCATTCTAGATGAAACGAAGTAAAATTCGTAGGACCGAAACTCTGAAACGGTGCGTCGTAGGACCATGGTTCTCAAAACCTAAATAATTTCTATGGTCAAGGTCAACACGAAACAAAAAAAAAATGAGGCATTATTGAAAAAAAAAGAAAAACAGGAAAATTTACCAAGTCCCGAATTTTTTTTTGAACAAAATTTTTTTTTTGTGTTTTCTTTGCTGCTCATAGTGCCCCTAAGCGTATACTCCAACTCCTAAAAATCCGCCCCTATGACGACCCACTGACCTCATTTTGACCTCATTTTCGTAATCAGCGACCCCAAAAACCATGAAAACGACACCCATGACTGAAAAACTAAAAAGTTTCCTAGCCGCCATCTTGGATTTTAATTTTGACCTCATTTTCGTAATCAGCGACTCAAAAAACCATGAAAACAACACCTATGACTGAAAAACTAAAAAAATTTCTAGCCGCCATCTTGGATTTTAATTTTGACCTCATTTTCGTAATCAGCGACCCCAAAAACCATGAAAACGACACCCATGACTGAAACACCAAAAATTTTCCTAGCCACCATCTTGGAATCTAATTTTGACCTCATTTTCGTAATCAGCGACTCAAAAAACCATGAAAACGACACCCATGACTGAAAAACCAAAAATTTTCGTCGGCGCCATCTTGGATTTTCATTTTGACTTCATTTTCATAATCAGCTACCCCAAAAACCATGAAAACGATACCCATGACGGAAAAAACAAAAATTTTTGTCGGCGCCATCTTGGATTTTCATTTTGACCTCATTTTCGTAATCAGCGACCCCAAAAACCATGAAAACGATACCCATATGACGGAAAAAACGAAAATTTTTGTCGGCGCCATCTTTGATTTTTATTTTGACCTTATTTTCGTAATCAGCGACCCCTAAAACCATGAAAACGACACCCATGACTGAAAAACAAAAATTTCCTAGCCGCCATCTTGGATTTTAATTTTGACCTCATTTTCGTAATCAGCGACCCCAAAAACCATGAAAACGATACCCATGACTGAAAAACAAAAATTTCCTAGCCGCCATCTTGGATTTTAATTTTGACCTCATTTTCGTAATCAGCTACCCCAAAAACCATGAAAACGATACCCATGACGGAAAAAACAAAAATTTTTGTCGGCGCCATCTTGAATTTTCATTTCGACCCCAATTTCGTAATCAGCGACCCCAAAAACCATGAAAACGACACCCATGACGAAAAATCCAAAAATTTTCGTCAGCGCCATCTTGGATTTTTATTTTGACCTCATTTTCGTAATTAGCGACCCCAAAAACCATCAAAACGACACCCATGACGGAAACACCTAAAATTTTCCCAGCCGCCTTCTTGGATTTGTTTTTTCTCGAAAGATTCATAAAAGTGAATATTTCAATGCAACATTCGAAAGATTCCCCATTATTTCTAAAATAAAGATTTCTATGATTTTTTATCGACCAGTAAAGTATCATTTACGAATAAACTTTATAGTAAGGTTGCGCAAAGCGTTCCTTTCCAACATAGAACATGACTTCAATTTTATTTTATCATAATAAATTACAAGAATACTTACGTTTAAACTGTTGACAACCTCTGGTCTACCTGTATTCGTATACGTAACCCACACTAAGGCGCGCGGGAGCGCGAGCGACATAGGTCCGTCCTCCACGAGCCCTCAGGCGTTACTGAGCATATGGCGGCCGTACATCTAGTAATAAGGCATTATTTTGGAAAATCGTAATAAAAAAATGAGACGGCGTAAAATTCCAAAAAAATATAATTAGGGAAGGTAAAGTGTTGTACTATAAGTATGTCTATTTTTTTTTTGTTAATATTATCTTTATCCTATGTTTAAACCATATTTAAAACGCATAAATTTTAGCTCAGTATTGCTTTTGAATATCCTTTTTTTTTGCTGCGATTCCATTTATATCTCAATTCTAATCAGGACAAAAACTTCAGGACTATATAACCAGTATTTTGACATTTTTTTCAGATTTTTCTGTGTTGCCAATTTGTCACAAGTAGCAGGGAAAAACCAGATGTTTTACGTTTGCTCGAAATTGGGTGTCGGAAAATTGCTATTTCTCGAAATATTAACATTCAAAACGAAATTCTAATCAGGACACAAACTAAAACAAAGTCAGATTTATAATTTTTCATTGAAATATTATGCCTTTATCTATAAATAAGACGTGTCCAGGACTTGTAAAAGTACGTATTTTCGGCAAATCGCCCAAAGTTTGTGACAGCGCTCTTAATTATACGTTTATTAGTAAACAATAAAACAACGAACAAATAAAAGAATAAAGCAGCAGTAGGGATTATTCCCAATAGTCCCCTCTAGCCCTGTCCTCCGGGGTGACAGCTGGGAATTGTCTTCCCAGTTGTCACCGGGGTGACAATTTGTGCCGACTGTTCCGCTGTGTCGCTGCATGTACAGCAATAGGGGATCGGACTGGGTCAAAATAATATGATTCTGTTTAGTCCGTAAGTTAGATTATCGAAAAATATTGAATACGTGTTTTTTGTTTTATCAAATCAATATTTAATTGACGAAGATAAAACGCGTCAAAGATCTTGGAGTGAGGCTTGAAACGTCAATTGTGTCGTCAAAATGTACTATCATATGACGTCACACGAGTTTTCGAAGCACTGTATCGTCTTCATTTTAAGTTTACGTGAAAAAATAAAAAATACGTGCCCAATAATTTTTGGAAATCTATCTGTTTTTTTTGTCCGATCCCCTATTATGAGGTAGTAAGACGAATTGCAGTGCCTTAAATAAATCAGTATAAAAGCCAAGGGACAATGGGCAATGAAGACTTCTAGCCAACAACAACACAACAATAAGATCCATTTTCCTTTGTCAACAGTTGAAGACTTCAGATCGACCAGCTTGCAACTGGTACAGTCGCACTACCGGAACTCATATGATCAAGGCGTTGTAAGCCGAGTTGAGGTAAGCTATATATTAGGTCCCATTAAAAAAAAAATAATAATAAATAAAAAAATAATAAATAAAATAAATAAATAAAAATAATAATAATATATATAATATTAAATTATTATTATATTAAAATAGGTGGACAAACTTTTAGAAATCATTCAGACCACCAAAATAAGGGCAATGGTAAAAAAAGAAAATAAGAAAAACGCATTAGATATTTACAAGAAAATAAAACAGCTAACGAAAATACACTAAAAGTGTTAGCTACCCAACATGTAAGTTAAAAACAAACACTTTAATCAGTGTTTTTTTTACTTGGATATCTTTGGTTAGACGTACTGAATGCTGTGTTAAAATTTATCCACCTATTTTAATGGGACCTATTATGTCTATTGTACCATATCCGGTAGTTTTAGACTGTACTTTATGTCAATTAAACGTTTTATATGATGGTCTCTTCCTAAAGTTTGGCATATCGTATTAAGCGGATCCACTCAAATCTGTGTGGTTTTTTCTTCAAAAACCATCTCAGACACTAATCTTCATAGTCCTCATGTGAGTTGACCAAAGTTATGTCTGCGTCCTAAATAAAGAGAATATGACCTCTGTGTTCTTTTGGCTGTATCTTCTCAGAGTAGGTAGTCAGGCATGAAACACGGCGCATCTACTAATAACAATGCCGTTTAAAGTGTTTGTAATAACCTATCTTCTATACTTCTATACTAATATTATAAAGAGGTAAAGTTTGTGTGTTTGTATATTTGTTAAATTGTAAGGGGTAATCTCGGGATCTACTGAACCGATTTTAAAAATTCTTTCACCAATAGAAAGCCACATTATTGCTGAGTGTCATAGGGTATATAAAAAACCGAAAAATAAAAAGGCTTTTACGTGGTAGTCCGTTTTGCAAAGTGAATCGGAGAAAAAAGCAAAGCAGCGGCGGGCGCGGGATGGTTTCGGGTTTAATTCGGTTCGCGTTCGTGCCTACTTCGGGAGAAAGGGGCGTGGCCTTTTACATCTGATCTGAGAGGTAGGTACCCGCGCGGCTCAGTCGCGTGGTAGGCTCCTTACGCAGCGGACGTCCCCGAAATTGAATTTTTCGAAACGTAATTAGCACACTTTTGACTAATTATGCCCAACGAAGTGGGCACGGGTCAGCTAGTAATATTATAAAGAAGTAAAGTTTGTGTGTTTGTATATTTGTTAAATTGTAAGGGGTAATCTCGGGATCTACTGAACCGATTTTAAAAATTCTTTCACCAATAGAAAGCCACATTATTGCGGAGTGTCATAGGCTACTTTTTATCCCTGTATTCCCACGGGAACGGGATCTACGCGGGTGAAACCGCGGGACGTCCGCTAGTTTGCTATAAACTCCTTCCTAATTGTTTCAAATCTGGCTATCCAGGTCGACTAAAAAAAAAACATATCGTTAAAGAACTGTGTAACAATATTGTACAATAAAATAATAGTAACTAATAAAATAAATAACATGCTATATCTATCTATCTTTTAGTAACATACGTTTCGTCCTTCCTCATCACAGAAAAACCTTACCAGCCCGCAAACTCAAAGACAATCCCAGTCTTAAAGATAATTTTATTTGTTCAAAACATGAGTATACACAACACATGGCATGCAAGATGTTACATCAATAATATAGCAGACAGTCATGTTTTGCCTGAATGGCGTACAAATAAGAGATGCAGGACGCTAGACAGCATCAATTAATTTTAATTTTTTATATTAAACACATAACACAATAAAAAATCAAATGTCAAATGTCTTACCTCTTAATATTTATTCCCAGGTACTCCCCGTCTCCTGGCACTCTACCCTCCACTCCGGTGAGACCGGGGTAGACAGACGTCTAGCTCAGATCACACTGGACAGTATACCTAGACTGCGCAGTTTTACCAACGAGACTGTGCTGGATGTGCTGTTTTATACCAGCCCTGTGTATTGTCAGGTGGGTAAGGGTAATATTGCCAAATGTATGGGTAATATTGCCGAGTGTGGGGTAATATTGACAAATGTGTGGGTAATATTGCCAAGTGTGGGGTAATATTGACAAATGTGTGGGTAAAATTGACAAATGTGTGAGTAAAATTTACAAATGTATGGGTAATATTGCCAAATGTTGGGTAAAATTCACAAATGTGTGGGTCATATTGTCAAGCGTTGGGTAAAATTGACAAAAGTGTGGGTAATGTTGCTGGATGTGGGTAATTTTTCCCAGTAGGGCTAAATATTACCAAATAAGGCTAGCTATTACTTTTGCTGGGTATGTAATTACACTGACTCTGGTGAGACCGGGGTAGACAGGCGTCTAGCTCAAATCACACTGGACAGTATACCTAGACTGCGCAGTTTTACCAACGAAACTGTGCTGGAGATGTGCTGTTTTATACCAGCCCTGTTTATTGTCAGGTATGTGTCTAAAGGTACAAGTTGGTAGCAGACTGCACGCAGCAGCAGCAGACGACATGTCGTCGCTTCATGTCGTCACGACACGTCGTCGCGTCATGTCGCTGGAGTCATGATTTCGAACCCGACTGCAGACGGCAACTGCAGATGGCATCCAATTGGTGTAAACTGAAGACACAGGTTCCGATACATTTTCGGCTAAAGGACATATCTCCTGGACTCCTGTTGTTTCTGTTATCTATGGGCACTACTGATCTGCGGTCGACGACACGTGCGTCTGCCGCTCGACGACGCGTCGCTAGCTTCATGTCGCTAACTACGGAGGGAATTTCATAGAAATACGTAGAAACCAGTCGTGTCGCCGCGACACGTCGTCTGCTGCGGCTTCGTGTCGCCCGCTACCGACTTGTACCTTTAAATAAATAAAAAACGTTTATTTCGGACGTAGGTAGTCCATATACTGTTAGTAACACAAAAACCTTACAAAACTATTGTTAGTACATACAAAAAAAGCCACAAAAATAAAATAAAAGTGGCATCGCACGGAATGTCACTCTATGGCAAGCCCTGGACCTTTACCAAGGGATATCATATTACCCCGTACTAACTGGCTTGTGGGGGTCATATAAGTAGTCGCTCTATATAAAATACTGATATTCAGCTGCATCCGGTTAGACTGGAAACCGACCTCAATATAGGTGGAAAAAAGTGAACTAACGGTGATGATGATTAATTTATAGCTATTCATCATCTTCCTGCCCTTATCCCATGTCATTTGGGGTCGGCGCAACACGTATTTTTCTTCCATTCTGCCCTGTCAGTCGTCACGTTATCATTTATTCCTATTTCCTTCATATCACTCCTCACACACTCCATCCATGTTTTCTTTGGTCTTCCTCTCCCTCTCCATCCATCCACATTTATATTCATAGTTATTGATACAAAAATAATCATCATCAGCCTAGCCTTTTCCCAACTATGTCGGGATCGGCTTGCATTCTAACTATTTCTAACTGGATGCAGCTGAAAACTATAATTAAACATGGAACAACTGCGTAATGATTGCCAAATGCAAATTATTTCTTAAATTTTTGACATTGTATTTGACATACTTGCTAATAATTGGACATTGAATTTGACATTTTACTTGCTCTAAATTTGACATTGTAATTGACATTTTACCTGATAATAATAAATTTAACTTTTAATCGGACACTGTACTTGCTATGAACCAGATATTGTATTAATTGTGTCTTTGTATTATTTTGCTGACATTGTATTAATTTGCTTAAGAGCTCATACGCCTTATTATAGACACAATTAAAAAGCTATTGTTATAAATCTTCTGGAGATTTATTAGCGGACGGGAGGTTAATGTGGTTGTTTTTGCATGTGTTATTTCTCTTTTTACCCACGACGGAACGAAGACGGTATATGCGTTTGGGGTGAGAGGTTGTTTGTTTGTGTGTTTGTGCAAACACATGTTGCCATTTTTCTCCAAAACTACTTGTCCGATTTTGATGCAGTTTTCAGTTATGGATTCGGGTTTGATTGGTGCATGTTCTTAGATAGGTGTTACGGTGACAACTCACCAGGGGGCGCTGCAGCAAACATTTTTTGTGCAAATCAAAGTTGCCTTTTTTCTCCAAAACTACAAGTCCGATTTTGATTCAGTTTTCAGTTATGGGTTTAAGTTTGATTGGTGCATGTTTTTAGATAAAAAAAAAATTAAAAAAAGTAAAAAGTTTAAAATAAAAAGCAAAATTAAAAATTTTGAAAAAACTGAAAAGAAATTGAAAAGACTGTTAAAAATTAATTGAAAAAAGGATAAAATAACATTAAACACCCACCCTAAAAAAAACCCAAGAATGTCCGTCGGGTGCTGAACATTGCAAAACTAGTTCATTTAATGGCAGCCCCGACGGACATTCTTGAGTTTTTTTAGGGTGGGTGTTTAATGTTATTTTATCCTTTTTTCAATTAATTTTTAACAGTCGTGGGTTTTTTCAAAATTTTTAATTTTGCTTTTTTTAATATGTAATGTTCAACACAATGTAAATTGTTAATGAATAAATAAATGAATGAATGAATGATAAAAAAGAAATGTAGGTATTTGTAAAATTGCTATTACCAAACAGGGGGGGTTTGGGTAGGTTTGGGTAATGTCGCCTATGTGTATATTTGCAAGTGTGGGTAAAATGGCCACTGGGCGATTCCCGATAGTTTTGTGCGGGGTTAGACCCACCACCAATCAAGAGCACTTTACAAACCTAAATATATATTTTTTCAACAGACAATCCTCGACACAGTATGCAAGGAACTGAATCGTATCTACGAGTTGTTCAAGCAGAGGAACCCTAGTTTTACGGGCGGAGTCTCTCTGGGAGGACACTCTCTCGGCAGCGTCATACTGTATGACCTGCTTTGTCATCAGGGTGCAGTGAGTATTTTTCATTTAAGATATTGATAGTATTTAAAGAATTTGGTTCAAAATGGGTGGAAGACTGTAAAGAATGGATACATGTGGTGAATTTATATAATTAAGGTCCCATTAAAATAGTTGGACAAATTTTAACACAGCGTTCAGTAGGTCTAACCAAACAACATATCTAAACAAAAAAAAACATTAAATGAAGTGATTTTTTTTTTATTTAAAATAATAAATTGCCGGCACTCTAGAGCAAACGCATCCTTTATGAGTAGGTACTTAGATGCGTTTTTCTTATTATTTTTTTTACCATCGTCCTTATTTTGGTAGTCTGAATGATTCCTGAAATTTTGTACACCTATTTTAATGGGACTTTATATTTCAATTCTGTTGGTCTTAAGCTCAACTATCATTCTGACTTTCTGGTAGGTTGTGAAATTAAATTGCTTTTGTTAGTAGTCTTCAGATCAAGTAATATAATAGTTTGCATGTTGTCCACCACGGTGGACAGTGAAATAATTTGCAAAAATGACATTCGCTATCCACCACAGGTGGACAACGGGAAGCTTCGAGTTACTTGTTGTACGATTCTGTAACACCTTATATCGTAGGAAAAGTGGGAACAATTCCCATTAGTCCTACCGTGAATAGGGGATCGGACAAAAAAAACTAATTAGTCCGTCAGATAGATTTCCAAAAAATATTGAACACATATTTTTTCTTTTTTCACATGAACAAAAAATGAAGACGATACGGTGCTTCGAAAACTCGTGTGACGTCATATGATAGTACATTTTGTACCTTCAAGTGACGTTTCAAGCCCCACGATCTTTAACGCGCTCAATGACTATAAAGCCTCTTGACTGCTCATACGGGCGACTCAGGCTCACGACACATAAATGAAATTGCACTTATACTAGATGAAACTATGAGTGACCATTTTAGTTTTGACCAGTTATTGGATCTCTCCACACGTGATTATTTCGGTAACTTTTTTAAACATTTCTGCTTATATCAAATTAGTTATGAGTTCTTGTTCAATTAAATGGTGTGGGAAATCGTCTAGAGCATCCAGCTATAAAAAAGATGGCATAACTTTTCATCGGTAAGTAAAATATATTTATAATTTAATAATATTAAGAATAATTGCAGGGCTCAAGCTAAACTAGTTGTTACGTTTAAGGCGCGTAAAACGTATACCGCGTTGATGTCTTTTTGAAAAGTCCCTTTCTCTCACTAGGTATTGTCAATAAGTCTGTCCCTTTCCATCTGTAGGTAAAGATAGAGGAACAAGACGTATTGCTATAGTGTTGTAACAAATTCAAAACAAAGTATAAATGATATATTGTCGATAAAAAATACGATGTTCCCTAACTGTAAAAAAGTAACATTACTTAATGTTTACATTTTAGATACTAAATTGATTCATTTTAAAAACCAATAATTGATCGTCCAACCTAGGTGCAAAATTAAAATTTTCTTTGGATTTTTTTCGGTTTTTTTACGATTATTTAACTTGATTTAATTTTAGCTTTGATTTGAATAAAGTAAAATTTACAGTGTTACGTAAGTGTTTTATTTGCACCCAGTTAACGCCCCATCAGGATAGTTAAAAAAAAATGTAGAATTAATAGACATCGTGATGTTCGATTTTATCGATATTAGGTATTGTAGCCAAACTGACTTGTACATCACTATGATTGGAACTTTTGTCCTGACATTGTTGCATCGGCCAATCACAACCGCTGTATTTTCTTCGTCCCCCGACCCGCAGTGGTGAGTCGTGTGCCTAGACGAAATCGGTCTATCAGCTCTCAAGTGGTTTAATTCTCTTTGAACGCGCTATAGCTTCGTAATTTTTTATTGATTTGATAAAACTAAAAACACGTATCCAATATTTTTCGATAATCTAACTGACGGACTAAACAGAATCATATTTTTTTGAGTTAGTCCGATCCCCTATTGTGTGGTAGATAGTACAGGTAGAATTAATGGGACTTTTTGTTTCCACTAATTCTACGATTTTGTACCATCTTAAATCGTAGGACTAGTAAGGAAAAATCCACTTGTTCTATCATAGAACTATTCAGTAGAACTAGAAACGAACCGATTTATTACCACAAAAAAATCTATTGGTTTCCAGCAATAATTTGTGCGAAAGGTTATTTAACTTACACCCTGTATCTGTATTGTATGTATTTTATAAATTTTATTCATCATCAGCCTATAATGTTCCCACGTGCGGGACTCAGGCCTCCTCTCTAGGAGAGGGATGGGCTATTCCACCACGCGGGCCCAGTGCGGGTTGAGAGATGTCACAAGTCTTCGAATTTTTGGGTTCTAAGACACGCCGGTTTCCTCACGATGTTTTCCTTCACCGTTTTGAGAGCAGTGGTGATGATATAAATTACACAAAGTAATGCGCCTGCCTGGGATATCATTGGGTTCAAACGTCTGTGGCGTCTGTGGCGGTCAAATGACAACAACAAGCAAAAAGTACCTTAAATCTGTCGACTTAAGGTACTTTTTGGCTTGTCGTCTTACTTGACTGTGGCGGTCAAAAGGTTAATTAATTAAGTTTAATAAAAATAAATATTTGTTATTACTAGCCGACAGCCGAAGGAACATTACCCGACAAGAAGCAATACGTGGCCGGTCCGGCGGGTACCGGTCAGCCATTTGTGCGGTTCCCGAGCTTACAGTTCTCGCCCGCGGCTATGTATGCACTTGGCAGCCCTATAGGTAAGGTGTTTTTATATATTTTAAGGTATTGTAATGTGCGCCATTACAAAACGTAATATGACCTGATATCACGTGGCATGATATGAGATGCAAAATATTTCCAAAACTGATTTAATGTTGTCAAATATGAAGTAATATTGTCATGCCAAGTGTTAGGCAATTTTGCCTGCTGTGGGGAATATTGCCGAGAGTAACGTTATATTGCCATGTGCAAATAAAATACAACCTTACTGATAAGAAGTATGTGGCGGGCACAGTATCGGACTGACAGACAGTCATGCGCTACCAAAGTGGTAACTTGCCAATATTACCCCATATTTGCTATAAAATATTTGTATTTTACTTTTTTTTTATTAATATTAAAATTATCTTTGTTTACAGCCATATTCGAGTGTATCCGAGGCGTGGACTCTCTGGGTGCGAGTTTCTCCCTACCCACCTGCAAGAATTTCTTTAACATATTCCACCCCTACGATCCTATTGCTTATAGGTAAGTTCTTTTTTATATTTATTGTATTCTTTGTAGTGTGGTTAGTATGTAATTTGGTGTTGAGAGTATTTATTATGACTCTACCCCTTTTTTACGGATTCTTCTTCTTCTTCTTATCGTATGTGCAGTAAGGTCTAACGACCCCACACACCCTAGTGTCAGAGTTTCTAAACCGCCTCAAGGGCCTCTAACATGGATTGACGACCGGGACCACCGGCTTATACGTGCCTTCCGAAGCACGGAACCATCTTTTTATCAGACAATCAGGTGATTCAAGCCTGCAATGTCCTAACCAAACTGGAAACAACTTTACAAAGTATGCTTCCCGTGGGAATCAAACCCACGACCACCGGGTCACAAGGGAAACGCCTAAACTACTCGACCACGGAGGCAGTTTTTACGAATTGGAAAACCTCAAACACTCCGGTGTTTTGAGATTTGTACTGACCAAAACCCGACCATGTTCTCCATTTGTGTTCACACTCCAGGGCAGAATCCGGGGCTACGGGACTAATCGAAAGAGATGCCCGTGGCCCCGGATTTTGCCCTGGAGTGTAAATGTGGTGTTTCTCAAAAAAAAAATGGGACACTTGGTATTGTGTTGTGAGTGTTGCACTCCACAGGAGCTGATGGACGCTACCGAAAATAGCAAATTTAGGGCATGCTGAATTTATCATATTATTTTAATCCCTCGGAAATTCTGAATTTATTATCCTTAGAAAGTTGCTTTCTTGATAACTCAACTTTCGTCAAACAAATAGGGAATAGGGTAGTTGATAAAAAAAAAACTAATTAGTCCGTCAGTTAGATTATCGAAAAATATTGGATACGTGTTTTTTTGTTTTATCAAATCAATACAAATTGACAAAGATAAAGCGCGTCAAAGATCGTGGAGTGGGGCTTGAAACGTCACTTGAAGATACAAAATGTACTATCATATGACGTCACACGAGTTTTCGAAGCACTGTGTCGTCTTAATTTTTGTTTACGTGAAAAAAGAAAAAATATGTGGTCAATATTTTTTGGAAATCTATCTGACGGATTATATTTTTTTTTGTCCGAATCCCCTATTATCAAAGTGACTCCTCCCGCTCAGGGTGGAGCGGACGGGAGTCTCACACTTCTACTGACAAAAACCCACCCATGTTCCTTCTTAGAACCTTTATGTTCCAAGACCGCGGTATATCTTTCGAACAACCTGCAGCCCTGGCAAGAATTTGTATTCTGCCTGAAACTAGTATTTTTTAAGTTTATCCTGTATAACCCGTCTATGAATTACAGAATCGAGCCCCTTATAAACCAGCAACTCCGTGAACTGAAGCCGCAGCTGATTCCCCATCACAAGGGACGCAAGCGGATGCATTTAGGTATGGACTTATAGTATAACAAGGTCCAATTTAATTGGCTAGCGGAACTCTGCAAAAGTCGTTTCTCAGCAATATTTTTTGCGTAGGGTTATAGCTCCCGACACGTAACTTGGCAAGGTTTCGAAATTCGAATTCAAAGTTCGCGCATCGTACACTTTGTGCCACAAAAAGTGGTCACTTTTTTTTTTTACTTTACTTACTTTTATTGTGACTTAATTTATTTTTAATAATGAAGTTAAAGAAAGGTGAAGACTTTGTGACATTTATTAGGTGTTATAAATAAAAATACATTTGATAAAAATTGCATTTAAAAGTAAAACAAAATTTAAAACAACAAACGCTAAATTCAAAACACAACGACAACTCAAATTCGTAACAAAAAGAAATAACAAAAACAACACAAGTTTCGTGCACCGCAAGTGTAATCGGGAGCGAACGGAACGTATGCATTTGAATGCACCAATCACACACGCGGATGACGCTACCTATACCCCGCGCCCCGCGCCACAAACAAAGAGACCTAAAAAATGACTTCTGCGCAACTAACGACTCTTGCCAAGTTACGTGTCGGGGACTATACTTAGTTTGATGCTCAGATCCACATCTGCTGCAGTTAAGTTTCGCTAGCCATTTTAAGTTTACCTTTTAAACTAACTGCTTCGCTGGATTTTTGGTAGCATTACTCCTGGGATCTTAATCCATGGTTTGATTCCAGAACTGGAAAAAATGTTTTAGGATTTTTCTAACAAAATAATTTTTTTTATTAATTTTTTTTATTATAAATGGGCTTGCTCTTGACTTCAATCTTGCCCTAAGGGCAGAGATGATGTCGACGATGGAACGAGCTTACCCAGTAGAAGCCTGTTTACTCGCGACTTAAACAGATTAGGGTTATATGAACTCGGAAAAACCGACGCAGGCAGGGAATTCCACTCCTTGGCTGTGCGCATAATAAAGGACCCAGCAAAGCGCTTCGTTCGAATGTGTGGAATGTCGACTAGGTATCGGTGATACCCTGCAGTACGTCTAGTCCCTACTCGTCTAGTTACCTACCTCGTGCTTATCTCTGCTTATGCTACTAACATAGTTTTAAGGTTCCATTTTCTAACACAATTTTTATGTTAAAGTTCTTTACATTTTGACCGTGTTTTGTAGAAAACTATTTTTCTTTAGTTCCAAAAAATACACATATCCAGAAGGCGTCCCACCAAAAGTACTTGCCCCCAGAAAACACTTAGGCATGATCGCCCCAAATACGTACTTAGCCACGAACCCCCCACCACGAACCTCCCCCAACATACTTAGCCACAATTCCCCCAAACATACTTAGCCACAAGTCCCCCAAACATACTTAGCCACAAGTTCCCCAAACACACTTAGCCACGAACCTCCCTAACATACTTAGCCACAAGTCCCCCAAACACACTAAGCCACGAACCCCCCAACATACTTAGCCACAAGTCCCCCAAACACACTAAGCCACGAACCCCCCAATATACTTAGCCACAAGTCGCCAAAAAATATTTTTCCACCGAGCTCAAAGACCCGATGGCGCGCGTCGGTGCTGATTTCAAGCAGAAGTTGCTGGAGTCGCATTTAGCCATGAGCCCCCCCCCCCCCCAAACATAGTTAATTAGTAGACCTCTGCCAAACATACTTAGCCATGATATCCCCAAAAACGTCCTTAGCCATGAGCCGCCCTAACACACTTAGCCACGAACCCCCAAACTTACTTAGCCACATTTTTGTTGACCCCCAACATACTTAGCCACGTTTTAGTTGGAAATTTTATTTGGAAGCAACCGCATGTGAGTCTGGTTAGGGAGCAGCCTTTCATACATAAATAGATGATCTGTTGGAATCTGCCACAGAGCTGAAGGACACGATGGCGCGCGTCGGCGCTGACCTCAAGCAGAAACTGCTGGAGTCGCTCCGGAGTACCTGGAACAAGTGGAAGGCGGCGCCGCCCACTGATGGGCAGCTTGAGAAGGTGGGTACCAAGTTATTAAGTCGTTTATTCTTATTAGGCTGATCTTCTTCTTTACGTGTCTATGATCTCAAATTATGTTACACCAGTATGTAGCCACCTGCACAGCCTTATCATTTACTTAAAGTAAGTCCTGAAAGGTGCAAGTGGTTGTGCAGGATGGGCTGGATAGGAGGTGGCGCATATCCTGCTAAGGGGTTAAGGTTTAAAGTGATATTAAAATTGCAGGTGGTAGAAGAAGAGATGGAGAAGGAGCAGCTCACTGATGAATGCAGCGAACAATTAGCGAGGGAGATTGAACTTGTGAGCGATCATTTATTTCTTTGACTTATTTTCTGGCTTGTTTCTTTGAACAAAAATAAATTAATTAATTTCATTCAGATATCACAAGATATGAATTATTCGCGGTCACAAAATTGTTTCTAAATAATCTCTACTAATTTATAACGAGGTAACAGACAATGACCAAAACTCGTACCAAAAAATCTCATGCGTCAAGATCAAAATTGTATAGTAATTAGTTTTATGTGCCCGACTTGCACTGAGCCAGTTTTTTACTAATTAACACTATTCCTTCGACAGTCAACCCCAGACATGCTAGGTCGTCTAAACAACGGTCGTCGAATCGACTACGTACTACAGGAGGCGCCGCTTGAGATGATCAACGAGTATCTGTTCGCTATGAGCAGCCATGTTGGATACTGGTGAGTGCTTTTACTATTTTCAACCGACTTTCAAAAAGGAGGAGGTTGTCTATTCGTGTGTATATATATATATTTTTTTTAGGGTTCCGTAGTCAACTAGGAACCCTTATAGTTTCGCCATGTCTGTCTGTCCGTCCGTCTGTCCATCCGTCCGTCCGTCCTCGCTTAATCCCTGTGACCGTTAGCACTAGAAAGCTGAAATTTGGTACCAATATGTGTATCAATCACGCCGACAAAGTGGTAAAATAAAAATTGGAAAAAAATGTTTTATTAGGGTAGCCCGCCGCCTATATGTAAAGTGGGAAGTGATTTTTTTTTAAATTTCAACCCTAACGTGTGATATATTGTTGGAAAGGTATTTAAAAATGAATAGGGGTTTACTGAGATCATTTTTTGATAATGTCAATAATTTCGGAAATAATCGCTCCAAAAGTAAAAAATAATGTGTCCCCCCTTCTAACTTTTGAACCATATGTTTAGAAAATATGAAAAAAATCTGAAAAGTAGAACTTTATAAGGACTTTCTAGGAAAATCATTTTGAACTTGGATGGAAACAACAGATGGAAACAGCAGTTAACCAATATAATTTGGTCCCTGAATCGTATGAGCGCCTATACAATCCAGAGGTCAAGTTTCATTGGCCCGTAGAAGAAATTGTATAAATTATAGTATACCTTTTTGGTACGGAACCCTTCAAGTGCGAGTCCGACTCGCACTTGTTTTATTAAAGATGTAGGAGCATGTCATGGGTGGCCATGTCTGCCATAAAGGATGTAAAAGTACCCATAACGGAGCCGAAAGGCACTTGTTTTCCCCGTCACATGTTTGTTCTAGCTAGACCATACCTCTTTTTATCGGACAGGGTTGTAGAGACATATTGTTTATGTAAATATATGCAAAACATATTAATATTATTGCATATTGTACCTACCAATTTGCACTGGGCCCGCGTGGGGGATTATAACTAGAGATGAAAGGAATAGATGTTGTGCCGGATACCGAATACCGAATATTCGGCCAACCATGAAGCCGGATAGCTGAATATCCGGCCGAACAAAGTCGAATGGCGACTCGTTACAAGAGTGAATCACTAAGCGATCGGGTGGAGTCGGGTGATTTCGGGTCCTTTTGTTTATGAGTGACAGTAGCGCTTTATTGTCTTCTTGATTTGATTGCAAATACGATCATAAGAGGTAATGAAAAAACGTGTTCTTATTGTTTGAGTTTGTGCCACAAACGTCTGTTGCCTTTTAACGCAGAGAAATTGGTATTTATTCACCATAATTTGCCCTTAGTGCATGTTTTGTTAAATTCACAAGTCTCTATGTTAAATAAAATGCCTTCAATCTTTATGTCGTATTTATTTGTATATCCGCTATCCGGCCGGATACTCGTTTCTTATCCGGTATTTGGCCGGATTTAAAACTAGAGCCGGATAGGCCGGTTACCGGATAGTTACCGAATATCCGTTTCATCTCTAATTATACCCCATCCCTCTCCAAGAGAGGAGACCTGAGTCCCTGCAGTGGGAACATTATAGGCTGATGATGATTGAATATGCTATAAAAAAGATGAATTCTATACTAACCACTTCTTTTTGACCCAACAGGGAGTCGGAAGACACAATGCTGCTGATACTCCGTGAGATATACTCCGCGCTAGGAGTTCAGCCTGACTCCACCGTGCCGCAGCAGAACATGACCGTGCACAGAACTAGGGTTGTTAGTACGGTGAGACTCTTCTCTTGTCTACCTCCACAGGGAGAGATAACGCGAGTATCAAGATCTGTATGTAAACCAAGCGTACCATTTTTTGACTACCTATATGACGTCACAAGCACTATTTAGTTGACTTAACTGCATCCGTGGTCGAGTGTTTTAGGCGTTTGCCTTGTGACCCGGTGGTCGTGGGTCCGATTCCCACGGGAAGCTTACTTTGTAAAGTTGTTTTTAATACAGTTGCTCAAAAAGTGACGTATTGCAGGGACGTATAGCGTTCGGGATGTGGGCTATTACGTACTCGTGCTTTTTCTTTACCATTCCCGAACACGTGCGTTCTCTTTCCCAACTGTCAAAATAATGTCCATTAAAAAAAAACCAACCACGAAGTTTTTACTAAAAAAAAATCATAAAAGTTTTTATGATTCATGCAAATATTTCTAAAGAAGCTACTAATTTGTTTCAATATCAGATTTAATTATTTAATTCAATGAGTTAAAGGTTTCATTCCATTTCATCTCATTAAATTTCATTTTCATTTCATATCAATAAAAAAAATCTCCTGAAGACTTGGCTGTATGGGATAGTTCACTTTGCCTACCCAGAATGGGTGAAGAAAACAAAAAAAAACTCTGCATATATTCTTTTACGGTTGGCGCCATTTTCAAAAATGTTCTTTGCGAGTTTTATTACGGTTTTATTATTTTATGAAATTGCTTCATTTTTTCGCAACTGTATTAAAAATAGTTGTTCAGTACACGTGCGGAACCGTCATTGCAACTTGTTCCGACTGTCAACCCTCGCCGTCGGCAGTGCCTAGGCTCGGTTAGACATTTGTCGGAACTCTTTGCAATGACAGGCTTTCCGCACTTATAATGAAATATACTATTCCAGTTTGGTTAGGACATTGCAGGCTTGAATCACCTGATTGTCTGATAAAAAGATAGTTCCGTGCTTCGGGAGGCACGTATAAGCCGGTGGTCCCGGCCGCCAAATGGCAGTCTTCAAACTATGTCAGAGGCCCTTGAGGCGGTTTAAAACTCTGACACTAGAGTGTGTGGGGCCGTTAGACCTTACTGCCCACACGATAAGAAGAAGTCTATTTAGTGATCCGCGTACAACGCCGACGTCCTACTAGCGCTATACACCGATGCAAACTAAGCGAGACAGTGGCTACTTACGATTTTTGTACGTAAGCTAGACACGAAAAGTGGCACGCGAAGTAGTTGCACTTGCGTTAACTAGATCTATCTGTGAACCGAACCTTCATCATCATCTGCCTAGCCTTTTCCCAACTGTATTGGGGTCGGCTTCCAGTCTAACCGGATGCAGCTGAATGCCAGTATTTTACATGGAGCGACTGCCTATCTGACCTCCACAACCCAGTTAACACTAGGTAATACAATACCCTTTGGTAAGACTGGGTGTCAGAATTTCAGGTCACTGACTACCTGTAACGACTGCCAAAGATCTATATATAGGGCAGCCGGGACCAACAGCTTAACGTGCGCACCGAGGCACGGAGGAAACTCGGTATGTCGGGCAGTCACCCATCCACAGACCGACCTAGGCAAGCACAGCTTTACCTAAAGATCGACCCCGAGTGGCATTTCTCCACCACAAGCCACGAGCTCCTCAAACCGAACCGAACCTTATCCTTCGGCAAACTTCGGCCATCTTCGCCGAGGCCGAAGGTCTCGAGCTAGCGCTGAAGGTGGACGCAAAGTAGCCGAGTATGAATTCGATTAGATTTCTCGAAAATTTATTTATTTTTTGATAGGATTACATTTTTGTTGTATTTTAATCAATTCCCAAAAAAGGATACCCTAAGTTTTGAATTTAATTCCCATTTTTAACTCTTATTCTAATATATATTATATAGAAAATATAAATCTCCTTGTAACATCAGCTATCTGCTAGTAAAACTCCCGTCAAAATTGGTCCACTGATTTCGGAAATGACATACACCATGCCAGTACGAACAGACAGACAAAAATCCAAAAATTCTTTTTTGGGGGGGATGAGGAGCAGTGTGTAAAGTTCCTCATCCCCCATAGAAAAGGGGGATCCTCCTCGCGGACGGGTGTTGTGTCCGGCGGGCTAACTGCCCGACAGTTGTAAGTCGGGAACTCCTATATAGGCTTATGTCGCGGATAATGTTGATAGCGCGATGTAAGATTTCTGTCGATCGTTGTTAGTACGCAGGTGTTGCGATAGATGTCGCTAGTCGCCACACTTTCATAAACATTCACAAATAAACTGTTATTTTGAATTATATCACAAGTCTCTAACTAACATTTTATTTTCTGTTCTTTTCAGGATGAAACAATTACTATCAATGCTGCAGGTAATATAAAATGTTCACATTTTTTACTTATATACTGCCGTACTCAGACTCTTACTAAAGCCGTCACTTAGTAAAGATTTGACATACAAAACCATCACAAAAGTGTCAAAAGCTTTACTAAGTGATGGTTTAAGTCAACGACCATACAGCCACTAGACGCCTAATAACAGGCGACTAATGTCTGTCAACACATTAGGGCTATAAATCTTATAGCCGTCGTCACTCACAAAGTTCGCATTAGTTTCGACCACTCCTGTGGCCGTAAAAATGCAATGACCTTGAAAGGGCCAATCAGAATGCAGTACCCCGTTCCCCCGCACCTCAGCGAGTTGACAGAATTTGTTTCGTGCGTTAGATTGAGTATTAGGCGTCTAGTGGCTGTATGGTCGTTGGTTTAAGTAATCATTACATATGTCTAAGTACGGCAGTTAAACTTTAAAATTAAACTAGAATAGTAAGGCTGAGTTGCACCAAAAAAGTAGTTAAAGTTAAAGTTTGTGTCAAATGGCACGTCAAACAAACATCAAAACTTCAGTTTTGTATCGGTTATGCCAACAATGAGTTGCGCCATTTGACAAATAGTTAAATGACGTCATAACTTTAACGGTAACTGCAACCGCTCACTTTCCGCTGGTTAGTGTTATAGTTTGTGTTAAATTGTCTGTCAATTTTATTGTCAAACGCGTTGAATATAACCTTTAGACATCATGTCCCTGCTCCAAGAAATACTCGCAGAAACCAGTTCTGATGACGAAAGCAATGAAAAGAAAAGTGTGATTACCAGAGCCAATCGTTTTTCCACATGGAACGACGAATGTTTCTTGCCAAGATTTCGAGTCTCTAAAATCGTAGCTTGGTGGCTGACTATACGATTGCATTGCTTAAGGCGTAACAAGGATATTCATCGTAGGTAATTGTTCAACCAAAAAATTATACGTGCTATAGACAAAGCAATAAATATAATAGGTACTTATAGTCCGGTCAATTTAGACATTCGAAGTTACATAAAGTCCCAACAAGCTGAATTTCTGTGAAATTGTTCAAAACCTAATTATAAACAATGTCTAGAAGTTCCCCATCATTCCCATTTAAGGAAAAAAAAATATTCGGGGTCAAAGGTCAAAATTTGAGATTTTTTGATTTTTTCTCGAAAACGGTAAGTTTTATCAAAAAAAACCTCAACCCAAAGTTGTAGATCTTAAAATTCTCTACAAAAATGCCTTTCATTACTATTTTCTAAGAGTTACCATTCCTGAGATATCGCGATTCTAAGAGCCTTTATATAAAAGCAAAAGGTAACTCACTCCTCACGAAATCTCGAAAACCGCTGGACGTATAAATATGATTTTTGGCAAGGAGGTAGTTTATAGTTAGTAGGCGTCCGTTAAGAATGGATTTTGCGATAGGGCCGGATTAGGGTGGTCTAAGGGCCCACGCAAGTTTGTATGAATCAGAACTTGCAAAAGCTCATAGACCACCCTAATCCAGCCCTGTCAGAAAATGAATGCATGGCAGACGTCTACTGACTATAAACCACGTCTCTGCCAAAAATCAAGATTGTAGCACAAAAAATGAAGGACTTTCATACAAACTTGCGAGGGCCCTAAGATCACCCTAATACGGCCCTGTCGCAAAATCCATTCTTAGCTGACGTTTACTAACTATAAACTACCTCCTGTCCAAAAATCATCTTTATGCGTCCAGCGGTTTTCGAGATCTCGTGAGGAGTGAGTTACCTTTCACTTTTATACATAACTAGCGACCCGCCCCGGCTTCGCATGGGTGCAAATGGATGTTATTATACATATAAACCTTCCTCTTGAATCACTCTATCTATTTAAAAAAAACCGCATCAAAATCCGTTGCGTAGTTGTAAAGATTTAAGCATACAAAGGGACATAGGGACCGAGAAAGCGACTTTATTTTATACTATGTAGTGAAGAATAATGTGACTGTTAGAATCGCGATATCTCAGGAATGGTAACTCTTAGAAAATAATAATGTAGAACATTTTTGTAGAGAATTTTATGATCTACAATTTTTGTCTGAAGTACTTTTATGATAAAACTTACCGTTTTGCTGAAAATCGCGAAAATCTCATTTTTGTTACCTTTGACCTTGAATAATTTTTTTTCCTTAAACGGGAATGATGGGGAACTTCTAGACATTGTTTCTAATTATATTTTGAACAATTTCACAGAAATTCAGCTTGTTGGGACTTTATGTAACTTCACTCTCATTTTTTGGTCTAAATTGACCGGACCAAAAAATTTTTTGTATTTACAATTTTTCTATACCCTATAAAGTACTGTCAAATTTTACAAAAACCTTAACTTTAACGACTTTTTTGGTGCAACTCAGCCTAAGTAATTTAAGGGTAAACAAGCCAACGGCACGAACTAGTTGGTGGGCGGGGCTAAAATGCATGCTATTTCATCCGACATCACGAGCGAAATGCATAGAGCGAAAGAGACACAACTAAAACGGGCGCGCGATTGTTTCTATACAGACCTTTGGTAGTATGGGTATCATGCAAAATCCATTGTATGTATCTGTTTTGCATGGTATCCATACTTATCCATACATCCATACATTTTCGTACTATATACGTAACTTATTTACGCCCAAATATGGATAAAATTAGTGCTAAAATATGAAAGTTTCGACGCTCATAACTTCCAAACCAATTTTTTTTTTCAATTCTACTTCCATTGTAGAAAGTAGTGCCTGCTTGGATTAGCACTATTTCTATTGTTGGTTGATAGATTGGTTCATTCGGTTGAGTTTATACCGAAATGGTAATGGTTTGGTTGTTGGTTTACGAACACTGGTTTAATGATACGCAATAATATGGTTCAAAGTTATATTGTGCACTAGTTAACTATTAAATGGTAAAATGGTAATAATTATTAGCTAAATTAGCACTAAGATGGTTTGATTCGAGTTACGCGATTGGTATCTGAACACGCACTAACTGGCGATAGCTGCGATACATGCATTTATGGAAATGCATGCAGGCAAAAGTGCTGAGCTGTTCGGTTGCCAATATTGTACCGAACATATTCCCGAGCACAAGATGAGATAAGAATAGGGCAAAGTATTCATCAAATCATCTTAGTTGTATAAATTACAAGAAATAAACAAGAAGAACAAACAAAGTAAACATGGTAAACAAAGTTAAGTAGGTAAATTAAGTAAACATGGTAAACAAAGTAAACATGGTAAATTAAAAATGGTAAACAAAAGTAAAAGTACAAATTATGGTTACTTATCTCTAAAACATAAATTATTTTAAACTAACGAGTCTTCCACTGTAAGCGCACTTTCTTTTCGCACTTTAGGCAACGTAGCCCTTTCCTTTTTAACCGCACTACGCATAGCACTGGGCCATCGTCTGGCGAAATATGCACTTATACCTATAGGTTCACTCTCACTTTGCTGACGGTCAGCTGTACTCTGCTTTCGCGGTTGCACTTCACTATATATTCTGGTTGGCTCTGATGTAGTCGCCACAGACTCCTGTCTGTGGTGAGGCTGCGCCCGGCTGGCCGTAGAAGGCGAGCAGCAACTCGCTCTTTTCCAGATCCAGACTGCTGCCGCGCATAGTACAACTCCCAACAGTATGTAGACGATGGTATACTGGTGGATGTCATGGATTGATACGTCATCTACTTCTGCTTTGGTGGTTTTCAGTGTTTTAATTTGTTCTCCAAGAATGAATAGAGATCTATTCAGACTCATGTCCTCTGGTAATGCTGTTTCCGTTGGTATTGTGATGTTCACAATATGGTTTATCTGGTCTAGCTCTGGCACGAGCAGTTGTGGTGAAATAAATAATTGGTTGGACTGCTGTTGTAAAGAATACAGTGTGATATCTTTACTTTTAATAAAGCATTTCTGATTCATGCTAATGACCCCTGCTCGGGTCAGCTGGCGCACGGTAACTTGATCGTCACATATGATTTTAATTGAATATGTGTCACAGCAAAAATATAAGTATTGTGACGTTGAGTGTAATGCAACCCATCTGTTTCTGCACGCTGTTCTTTCTGTTTTGCACCTTTGGTTTATTGGGTTTGTTTCGCAAAAGTTTTTGTCATTTTCCAAATTTTGGATTGGTTTGAAGAGCTCACATATAAAAGATTCTCCATGGTACAAGCATGTGTCAAGTTCATGTATGGTTGGTATGAAATAGGCATCCTTTTTTAGGTTTACTGCGACGTATTCTGATATTGGTGTTATGGTAATCATACTGTAATTGGTTTGTTGTGGAATTGGTATTATCCTGAATAGTTGGTAGCTTTCTCTTGCTATGAGCGGGAATGTGATTTCGAAAATTACATATTTTTCGGTAACTCTCGCTTTTGTTCTCAGTAGCTTGTAGATGCGCTGAAGGTCTGTCTCTATGTTTTCGATTGGTAGTGCTAAATCTTGTGGCATTTGCCCATAGATAATTTGTAGCTCTCGTTTGAGCTGCGCTGGTGTCAGTAGATGCAGACTGATTTGGCCGTGGTATATTTCCGATATGGTATCTATTAGGGTTTCCTGTACCTGTTTCAAGTTTTGCATCATATTAATGGTAGCTATAGAGACTAATGTGAAGTCTTGTTGTATTGTCATCACATCAATTTCTTTTTGCAGCCTACTGTTAGCGTTGTCTAAAGCCGTCAAATGTTTATTTATGGTTTTATGTTGTTTTGCTATTATGTCTTCAGTTCTCTGTAGTATATTGTGCTCTGCTTCGACGATAGAGGTCAAGTTTTTCCATAGCTGACCTTGGTGTTTCAGATTACGGTGAACAAGTTCAATGTCCTGTCTGTATTTTTCTGCGAAGCTTTCGTCTAATACTCCGAACAATGAGTTAGCAATGGAGCCGACAGCGTTGATAAGGCCGCGTCGTGTTCGCAAGCGCTCGCCGTAATGCTGGCTAAGCAACAGCTGGTTGTAGTATTGCAGTTCATTGTAATCGTGACGTATTTGCAGGAGTATCATATGACAATGACTTGATTCCATAATTGTTTCGCATGTTCTGTCGAGATAGGTCGTAAAGTCCTTGATGGCGTTGTCCCCTTGCCAGTATGGAGACATGTCAAAATATGTGACTAGTTTCCACTTATCTCGAATTAGTTGTACTTTTCCTACAGTGTCAAAGTACAAAGTTTTGTTGGTGTCGAATTGCGTGATGTTATATGAAGCTGATGTTGGTAGTATTATACCTAAGAAAAGTAACAGTGCTAGTGCAAGGTTTACTATCTTGGGATAGGTACTGTACGTTCTGGTATTTGGTTGCGGGCGATTATCTGGTGTCTTTTCGGATTCAGTGCTTTGATTTATTGGTTGTTCTTCTGGTATGGTTGGTTCCGTTTGGTCTAAAGGTAGCACTGATAGCTTAACTACTGGGCGCTTCATGTAGCCGTTTTTAGTTTTTAGAGTGACTACTCGGACCAGTTCATCTTTTCCTGGATGGACTTCCATCACACGACCCATTGGCCATTTTCCGGCTGGTAAGTTGTCGTCATGTATCATTACTAAATCTCCCACGTTGACATTCTTCTGTTGTTTCAACCATTTGCTTCTGGTTGATAGTTGAGTTAAGTACTCTGTTTTCCATCTCTTCCATAAATCTTCGAATAGTTTTGACACTAGATGCCACCTGGTTCTGGCGTCGTCTGCTGTGTCAATTATGGTTAAACCTGGTCGTGCTGATAGAAAATGGGCTGGTGTGAGGAAATTAAGATCCTCCGGGTCTTCTGATAGCGCACAAAGTGGTCGTGAATTAAGGCATGCTTCCAGTTTCGATAGTAGTGTGGTGTATTCCTCAAATGTAAGTTTTTGTTGTCCAATCACACGTTTGAGGTGATATTTGAGACTTCGCACGGCTCTTTCCCAAAGTCCTCCCGCATGAGGCCAGGAAGGTGCGTTGAAATGCCATTCAATTTGTAGCTCTGTTATCTCTCTAAAGAATGATTCGCTGAAAACATTTTGAAGATGGTCGTATTCTTCTTGCAGCATTCTGTTGGCTCCCACAAAATTGGTTCCGTTGTCGCTATAAATATGACGTGGGGCCCCGCGTCGTGCCGCCATTCTGGTTATTGCGGCTAAGAAAGCTGAGCTGGTTAAATCTGAGACGAGTTCCAGATGCACAGCCTTCGTCACCATACATACGAAAATAGCTATGTAGCCCTTGGTAGTTTTTATCCCGCGTCCTTTGTTTGCTTTTACGTCCACAAAGCCTGTGTAGTCGACGCCGCAATGGTAGAAGGTGGCTTCCGGGTTCACTCTGGATGGTGGTAGATCACCCATGAGCTGATGTTGTTGGATGGGCTCTTGCTTCTTGCATGTAACACATTGTCGTAGGACTTTCTTTGTAGCGGAATATCCGCTGATAATCCAATAGTTTTGCCGAATGTTTAACAAAGTAAGTCGCGCTCCACCGTGGTAGGTGAGCTCATGAGCATATTGGATGATTAGCGTGGTAAGTCGATGGTTGTGTGGTAATATGATTGGATGTTTCATGTCTGTACTTATTTGGGCGTTTCTTAATCTGCCCCCTACTCGCAGAATACCGTCTTGGTCTATTATAGGGTGTAATGGTAAAAGTTTACTTTTCGAATGCACGTTTCCGTTTTTAATTAGGCTGCTAACATCGCTGGCAAACTCCATATGCTGTACACTTTTTATAATCAGCAGTTTTGCGCGACGCAGTTCATGTAATGTGAGATAATGTTGACGGCCTGCCTTGGCAGTAGGTAATCTTAGTATCCATGCAAAAACGCGTACAATTTTTGTGAATGAATTCGTTTTACTTAATAAATGGTTAATAATGTTTGGTATGGTCATGGTTGTTTTCTGGTAATTTTCCGCCACTACTGCGTTAGTCCGTTTTATCTCTAAGCTGGTTTCATAGGTGGCTTGTAGTCTGTCATGGTTTTGGAATGGTTGAATCCATGATGGCCCTTGCCACCACAGATCGTGGTTTTTCAATTGTTTGGTTCTCAATCCACGGCTGGCACAGTCGGCTGGATTTTCATTGGTTTTTACATAACTCCACTTTTCTTTTGGTATTAGTTTGGTTATAGCTTTCACGCGATTTGAGACGAATGGTTTCCATCTCGCTGGATCTCCTTGAATCCATCCTAATACTGCTGTTGAATCACTCCAGCAATATATATCTTGGTTATACGACCGCAAGCAAGTCTGTACTTTTTGCATCAGCTGCGATAATAGTTGGGCACCCATTAACTCCAACCTTGGTATTGATATGTCTTTGCTAACAGGCACTAATCTTGATTTTGCGGCGACTAGAGTTACCTCGTTAGCATTATTTTGGTCACTGACTTTGCAATATATAACAGCGGCATACGCCTTATTCGACGCATCACAAAAGCCGTGTAGTTGCAAGCTATGGTTTTCCTTTGTTCCTAACCATCGTTTTACTTCTATGGTGTTGATGTCTTTTAATTCTTCCCTTAAGTTTAACCACTGGATCTTGATATCCTCTGGTAGCGCGTCATCCCAGTTAAGATTTGATAACCAGACGCTTTGAAATAGTATTTTCATGGTGATAGTTAATGGTGTGAGCCAGCCTAATGGGTCAAATATTTTTGATATGTCGGAGAGAAGCGTTCTTTTGGTTGGTCTTGGTAATGATGCTGGCTCCAGTTTTGAGTCAAAGATGAATTTGTCCTGTTGCGGGTTCCATCCTAGTCCCAATGTCTTCGTTGAATCTGGCTGCTTAAACTCGTAGATTTGCTGGTTCCGCATATCTTTTTCTAAGTCAGCAAGTAGTTTTGGTTCGTTACTGTCCCATTTTCGTAAATTAAATGCCCCCTTGCTGAGTAGTTTTATTAAGTCTGATTTAAGCTGTTTTGCTTGTTCCATGGTGTTTGCTCCACCACAGTAGTCGTCCATGTAGAAACACTCTTCTAATGCCTTTGCTGCATCGGGGAAATTTTGTTTTTCCTCGGCAGCTAGTTGCTTTAAGCACATCATAGCCAAAAATGGTGCTGGCTTTGTGCCGTAAGTTATAGTTGTGAGTTGGTATGTTTGAATGGGTTGGTATGGTGAGTCTCTCCATAATATCTTCTGATACGACTGGTCTTCAGGATGTACCATTATTTGTCGATACATTTTTTCAATGTCAGCAGTGTAAACGAACTGGTACTGCCTCCATTTTAAAATCAGCTCCTGCAGGTCCTGTTGCAGGTTGGGACCTCGGTACATGATGTCATTTAAGCTATGTCCAGATAATGGTCTAGCAGATGCGTTGAACACAACACGCAACTTTGTAGTGGTTGACTCAGCACGAGTGACGCAGTGGTGTGGTAGGTAGCACTCGTGTTTCGTACTTATTGCTGACGGTATCATATGGTTTAAATTATGGTACTCGTTCATAAATTTGGTGTATTCTGTTTTCAATTCAGGATGTTTTTCTAACTTTCTCTCTAAGTTGCGGAATTGTGCCAATGCTAATGGTTTAGTAGCCCCTAGTTGCTCCTTGGTTTCTGGTTTGAATGGTAGTCGGACTTGGTATCTCCCATTTTCTAGTCTCTCTGTTGTTGACAGGAAGTATTGCAGACATTCATGATCTTCGGTGGACATTTCAGTCGCCTGGTTGATGTCTTCATTTTCCCAAAATCTACGTAAATCGTCCGTATTGTGCAGAACGACGTTACACACGTAGCGTGGTGTCATTGTCCCACAAAGCAACCATCCTAATTGCGTTTGTTGTGCTATTGGTTGATCCTCGCTATCGCCCCTCAAAAGGCCACCTAAAGCTATCTTGCAGTATACATCTGCTCCTAGCAGTAGGTCCACTGGTCGGCTGATATTAAATTCTGGGTCTGCCAAGTTAATGTTTTGGATGTGAGGCCACGTTGGTTTTATAAATGATTTATTTGGTAAACTTTTGATAAGATTGTTCATTATAAGAACCTCTCCTTCTAAGGCGAACTCACTATGAATTGATTTAATGCGTATGGTCATTACTCCCTTGCAGCTATTTTCTTTTTCTCCTATGCCGAATACGGTTCCTTTGCAAGAGTATCTTGGTATTTTCAATACTTGTGCCGCCTTCTCACTTATTAACGAAATCTGAGAACCCTGGTCAATTAAAGCTCTCATTTTATGGTATGTGCCATTGTGTCCTGGGACTTCTACTAAAGCTGTAGCTAAAAGTGTCTCGGACACATCATCCCAGGATACATGGGTTGAGGCTGCTGCTTGCTCCTCGTTGTTTACGCGTGATGTTGCAAGTGTTTGCACCTTATGGTTTGGTTTTGCTGATGCGTTTGGTCTGGTTTTGGTTGTAATTGCATCATGCAATAATGAATTATGTTTACCGTTGCATTTGCGACATGTTTTATTCGATAAACAAGTTTTATTTAAATGGTTGTACAGGCAATTCGTGCAACAATTTAGCTGGTTGACACTTTTTAGTCTTTGCTCATCGGACATTTGCAAAAATTGTGTGCACATCCATAACCCGTGGTCAGCGTTACACAATGCGCAGGTGATTGACCGCGACACATGTAGCGATTTCGTATGGTTTTTCATGTTGTTTGAATAATTTTTATTTGATGACTGCTGGTGATTTGTTGAACTATAGTATTTTTTCTGGTTTGCTTGGTAATTTTGGTTTTGTGGTTGGATGTTCGTCTTTTGGTTATTCGATTCATGTTTACGTCTTGATGCTTCTAAGGCCGTAAACTTGTTTTCCAAGAAATCTAGGAATTCTTGAAGGACTGGTAAATTCCTGGGGTTCTTCACCGACTCGATGTATTCAGCGAAGGTCTCACTGTCAAGTTTCTGTGCTAACAGAAGTACCAACAGCGGGTCCCAGGTGGTGATATCTACTCCTAGGTTCTGTATAGCGTGGAGACATTCTTTGGTCATGTCATGTAGTTTTTTGATGGTCCCGATGGATTGTTGCTGCATGCTAGGAATGTTCAGTAATGTGTTGACATGAGACGTGAAAATTAGTCTACTGTTATCATATCTGTGGTTTAATATTTCCCAGCATACCTCGTAGTTATCTGAGCTAATCTGAAGATGGTGTATTAGACGCTCAGCTTCTCCTGATACTTTACTCTTTAAGAACTGCATCTTTTGTGCGTTTGATAGCGATGGATTTTTATGAATGGTTTCTGTAAATAAGTCTTTAAACGACGTCCATTGGTGATAGTTGCCTTGAAATGTTGGAATATCCATCTGTGGAGTAGATTTGTCACGATGCGATACAGACCACATTTTAGAGTTGATGGTTTTCTTCAAATCGTTATACATTTTTTCGTACCTGTTGAACTCTTCTTGGTACCAGACATCCTCTTCTCCGTTTTCACCTTCTATGTCCCAGTGCAAGCTATCTATAATAGCCCACCGACTTTGAAGAGACTTTAGTGCGTCGTCGAACTCCCACTTGTTCTGCAGTTGGTCGATTTCTATGGTAGCTACTGTTCTCATGAACGCCCTAAAGTTGATGGTTTGCTTTTTTATCATTCCTTCTAGCTTACTTTCTTCACACTCCTCCCTACGTTGCTGTTTTGGTGCCTGTGAATGAGACGAATCCCCTGCTTGCTTCGAAAGACCTGCTTCTACCGACGGCGGCGGCGGAGGCTGTTGAGGCTCTTGTTGTTTTGACACCAAGTGCTCCATGATTTTGGTGATTAGCTGCTTGATCGACAGATACACTTCCTCTGCCTTATCAAAACAATTCTTAGTGAAATACACATGGTTAAAATCAGCGAGCTCACAGCACTTCCTATGGTTACGTTGATACTCTCTCCAATAATTTTCTAATATCTCCAACTTCCGCTTGCAATAATCAATGGTTTTTCGTTCAGCTCCGTCTTTCTTGATATTAGTTAGAAGTTTAACCAAAGAGTCGTAGACCTCCGTTTGGCTGACTGCTAACTGCTCCATTATTCTCACGGTTGGCTAAATACGCGAGTGAAAATAAAGTGTATAAAATGGTTTGGTCTGACCTTATATTCTTCTTACGCGACAGCTGCCCAATTTCTCCAACTGGAACTCACTGCCTACTTACACTCCCTACAAACTGGTAAAACACACACTGGTTGCAAGGTCCCGGCGCACAAACACTTCACTGTACTTCGCTAACCGAGTCCTTTGATGCTCGAAGGACCATGTAGAAAGTAGTGCCTGCTTGGATTAGCACTATTTCTATTGTTGGTTGATAGATTGGTTCATTCGGTTGAGTTTATACCGAAATGGTAATGGTTTGGTTGTTGGTTTACGAACACTGGTTTAATGATACGCAATAATATGGTTCAAAGTTATATTGTGCACTAGTTAACTATTAAATGGTAAAATGGTAATAATTATTAGCTAAATTAGCACTAAGATGGTTTGATTCGAGTTACGCGATTGGTATCTGAACACGCACTAACTGGCGATAGCTGCGATACATGCATTTATGGAAATGCATGCAGGCAAAAGTGCTGAGCTGTTCGGTTGCCAATATTGTACCGAACATCCATAGAGGCCTAGATAATGACAAGACCAGTTGATACAATTTTAAATTTTTACCCTACACCGTCAACCAGAGGAATAATCACCATACTACGTTTGTATGGAAGAATGACTGGCTTGTGCAACCTTAAGTTAAGGTGAAGGCGACAAGGTAGTCCGCGAAATTCAAGTTTTCTTATGTTTTTTTGCAATTTGCCGATCAGTGTCCAGTTATATCACTACATAGTATAAAACAAAGTCGCTTTCTCTGTCCCTATGTCCCTTTGTATGCTTAAATCTTTAAAACTACGCAACGGATTTTGATGCGGTTTTTTTTTTAATAGATAGAGTGATTCAAAAGGAAGGTTTTAGTACCTTTTTTGGACCCGTGCGAAGCCGGGGCGGGTCACTAGTGTTAAATAAAATGGGATTCGCGGCAATAACAAATGTTTATTTACTGAGATTTAAGCGGGCTTCCTTGTCGTATCAACATAAATACATATAAAAAGCTAGGAACCAAAGACTATTTTAAAAGTAATTTTTTTTTCTTTTCCCCACAGACTGCCCATCGACAAGCCGTGGAGCGATATGAAGTGTTGCATAGATAAAAAAATAGTTTAATTTTTATATTATTATTATTGTATACTCGTTTAGTTAAAAAATAATGCATTTCTTTAAAAATATTCGGTTGTACTATAAAGCTGTGTTTTGCGTGTCAAGAGCGATTTTGAAAAACGCTATCGCTTATCGCTAGGTGCAGCCTTATATTTTTTTTCTCAAAATTTGGGACTTGTCTTTCTACGGAGATTGTGGATTTTTTTAAATAAAGGACCATTTTGATTAGCTAGTGACACTCGACCGATGGATTGGGTACTGGTTTCCAAAAGAAAAATACAAAAAAAAACTACGCAAATAGAGCTATTTGACTTCAAAATGAAAAGAAAAAAACCATACCTTAACCTTTTAAACTGTACGGTCGGCTAAATCCGACCGTGCCAGTTTCCGCCAGCATCGTTTTAAGACAACAAAAAAACGTATTTATAACCATTGTTTTGATACGAAATAGTCTCATAGATTGGTACTTACACTTAGTAAAGATTTTGAGTCTATTAAGAAGGTTTTTGATGTCAAATCTTTACTAAGTGACGGTTTAAGTAATCATTAAATATTTCTGAGTACCGTAGATAGAGTGATACTTTAATTAAAAACTGGCCCAAGTGCAAGTCGGACTTGCGCATGAAGGGTTCCGTACCATGACGTCTTATAGGTTTTCCTGTAATCTCCAACAAGCAAATTAGTCATATAAGGTTGAGTTTATTCAGCTATTCGGTGTTATAAAAGTCGAGTAAGTGTGAATTATTCAGCACGTGTCGTATAAAAGCATCATATGTAGCATTTTAGTTATTCAGCATTTTGGTCACATAATGATGCTGAGTAAACGTTTACTCAGCATCCTTATATGACTAAAGTGTCATATAAGATTTTGCTGAATAAGTCGCTAGTATACGACGCTTATGTCGAGTAAAAGCATAATATATAGCTTTCTTGTGACAAGTCGAGTAAAAGCAACGTCGTTGCTTTTATACTGCTATTATGTTGTATAAGTTGTACATTTATACGACTATTACAAGCCTAAAATGTCGTATAATTTATTAAGAAGGTCTAAGGAACCCTAAAATATAATAAGTGGTATCATGGCGGTTATACTGCTAATTTTCTGTATAAGAAGCTATTATACCGCCTGTTAGCAGTAAAAATGGTGTACAAATGAATATTGATATAAAAATATTTGTTATTATATTCATATTACTAAGAATTAAAGGGGGGCGTTAAATATTTATGATATAACCTTATTACCTTATTTCATCAGAAAACTTACCTTCGCAATACTTAGCAAACCTATGCGTGAGTTTACTAACCTACATTTGGTGCAACCTACAAATTAACATGTCTGCTAAATAAATTGTACTTACCGATGTATTATAATTTTTTATAATTTTTAAAACACAACACGACGACGTACTTGATTAATTTACTTTAAAATTATTCAGCTGGTTTGTATTCCAGGTCGCTTTAATAAGACAAACATGACATATTAAAGTCATATAAGTTACAGTTATAGCGCAACGCGCCTGCGCAACTTAAGCTTGTAACAGTCACTCCGGCGACAATTACGTGACGATTTAGCTGAATAAGTTGCTTTTATACGATGTCTATGTGACTGAATTGCTGAATATAATGGGCCCAAATCGCGTTGTATAAACGTTTTCATTACGTTTATACGACTTCTATTAGGAGCCAAAATGCTGAATGATTTGCGTTGCCGCGACTACTACACGACATATTTTTGCTACTAGCTATACGTGTTGATCTAATCCTGTATTTTTTTCAGAATTTTAGGTTCAGTAGTTTCGGAGATAAGGGGGGGGAATGGTCGGACAGACAGACAGACACACGAGTGATCCTATTAATAAGGGTTCCGTTTTTTCCTTTTTAGGTACGGAACCCTAAAAAATATGAGATGTAAAGTAACATATTAAATGTTCCGTTGTCGGCTATACCGACCGTGGCGTTCAAAAGGTCAACGTCAGTCGAGTTCTGTTAGCTATTCAAACTGGACCTTATAGATATACTTCTATTCTACCCATAACGGGCCTTAAATTAGTTTAAAATGGCTCGGTAAATATAGGAATCCAGGCCTCTTATTCACAAATTATTCGATTTCGATTAAAAAAGTCATATTATTATGTCTCTCTCACTCATTTTTGTAATGCCATTATAAAGCTTTACAAAAAATCAAAAAAGTCCGTCAGATAGACTAGACTGGCCTGTTGGTCTAGTGGTTAGTGACCCTAACTGCTATGCCGGAGGTCGTGGGTTCGATTCCTACCCAGGACAAATGTTTGTGTGATGAGCACGATCATTTGTTCTGTGTCTGGAGTAATTTATCTATAATATGTATGTATTTAGAAATATATAAGTATGTTTATCAGTTGTCTAGTACACATAACACAAGCTCTACTTAGCTTGGGACTAGATGGCGTTGTGTGATAGTTGTGGAATATTATTATTATTATAGATTTCCAAAAAATATGGAACACATATTTTTTCTTTTAACACGTAAAAAACTTGGAAGTCGGTTAAAAATAGATAGACGAAGAATCGAATTGTTTGTGACTAAGGAATCCAGGTTAATATTATCATTGTAAAGTTAAATATATTCTCATAAAATATATGTGTCTATATTAATCAATAACATTAGTTTTATAGTAATTATCTTAGAGCACAAAGACGATTTGGCATTTCATCATCTGCCTAGCCTTTTCCCAACTATATTGGGGTCGGCTTCCAGTCTAACCGGATGCAGCTGAATACCAGTATTTTACATGGAGCGACTGACTATCTGACCTCCACAACCCAGTTAATACTAGGTAATACGATACCCTTTGGTAAGACTGGTTTTAAGGCCACTGACTCAGGTAGTAGGTTACGACTTTCAAAGGTCTATAAATGTTAGCCGGGACCAACAGCTTAACGTGCTTTCCAAGGTACGAAAGGAATTTCCTTGAAATTGAAAATCCATGGTTCGACCTCGATAAGCCCTATTACTACCATTTTCAGACGCTATTGACTGCTTGGTCACCATCCATAGGTCGACCTTGGAAAGGTCCTATTACTGTCATGTATAGACTCTGACTCTGCGGTGAAGGAAAACGTCGTGAGGAAACCGGCATGTCTTAGAACCAAAAAAATTTGAATTCATGTGCGACCTACCAACCCGCACTGGGCCCGCGTGGTGGATTATAGCCCATCCCTCTCCTAGAGAGGAGGCCTGAGTCCCTGCAGTGGGAACATGGCTGATGACGATAGACTCTGCCAACCCGATTTTGTGCTCTGTGGTAATTTTATTCTCATGTATAGCCGACCGAGTGGATTGACGACTTGCATGATTTGAGTACATACTGATCTACCATTATGGTCGGCTAAATTAGGGTTCGAATATTCGAATGCATATTTATGTAACTAAAGTTTTAGTGTTGACTAATATAGAGTGTAAGTTCGAGCATCAAAATAATCATTGTTAAAAGGCCCGTCATATTTTCCATTTTATTCTATTTGATTGAATATTCAGCACCTTTTAATTCAGTTATTTAGCAGCAAAATTTTTAAGTTGAAGTAATATTTTATATGTTTTTACATATTTTGTACCTATACTCCATTTGTTAAACGATTAGAATTTTAAGTTGAGCGTTTTTACAGTCCGTTCAACCGATTGTGAACTCTATTACGTTGACAGCAAGACAAAATGTAGCTGCAGTAAACAGTCGGTATTGTTTACTTTTTGTCGGTAACATTCTTTTTGCTTTTAATGCCATCCTTATACCTACGGTATAGAAGTCAAAATCGGTTGAACGGACTATAGAAACGATCAACTTAAAATTCTAATCTTATAGCAAATGGAGTATAGTTCCAAACAAAACAGAAATATTTATTATTCTTGTTTTGAGTTGAATGCTACACTTTATACTACACTTTCTACACACAGTATATTTTAAAAGAAATCCCGCGTTATCTATAAAAAAAAATATTACAAAAACACACTTCGACACTTTTGTTCCCTTTCCGGGAATAAAGGTACTTTAGCTAAATATGTATCCGGATATCTGGGCCCTAGTTATAATTATAACCTGAATCTAACCGTAGATAGACTTGAAAAAATGTAGTGAATTCAAGAAGATTGACATTTATAATAGAATAGGTTATGAATGTTATGATATGTTTCGGGTTAGAACGATATGATTTTTTTTAGCTTTTGACTGCTTCGATGAACTAAAAATTAATAAAACGGGATAAAATGAGTTTTTTGGGTAAAAAATTTGGTACCTATCCGACCCTGGAATCGATCTTAGGACCTTGTATAAAAAAGTCCAAGAGTTTAAAAAAAAAACAATTTAAAAAAGCAGTCAAAAGTAACTAAAAATCGTACCTATAAAATCACACAAAAAATAAACTAAAAATAAGTTCAGTATTTCACCAGAAAAGAGAAAAATATATAAAAAATACGCAAAAAAAAAATTGAATAACTTTGTAAAATATCCACAAAAAAAGATATTTGTTAAATTAAGAAATATCTTTAAAATTAAAAAAAAAAACTGTGTTTAATATTAAATTAAATTTAAGGTTTTGTGACTTTTTAATGTAACTTTTAGATCTTACGACTAAGTTTCCGAAATGAGTCGGATTGTACAGTCGCGACCATAAGTATATAGGCAGCATTAAAGCGACTTTCTCATGATGAAACAACAGTTTTAACTTTAAAACAAGTCCTATTCCTTAATAATCATCATCTGATAGTCTTTTTTCCCACTATAAGCGGACCCCATCGGCGTCGGAAATTGCCAAGTCATCTAGCATCGTCGTATAGCACACTATATAGCACTATATAGTATCGTCGTGTAGCGTTCTTTCTTCCTTGTCGGCACACAAACGAATAGGGATGTTAACAAAAAAAAACTAATTAGTCCGTCAGATAAATTTCCGAATAATATTGCTTTTTTCTCGTAAACAAACAATGAAGACGATACAGTGCTTTGAAAACTCGTGTGACGTCATATTCTAAGACATTAGTATGACATTTCTTAGCGAGCAGTGACGTCACAACCTCCCACTCAAATCTTTGACGCGTTTTATCTTCGTCAATTTTTATTGATTTGATAAAACAAAAAATACGTAAAATACGTACGTTTTTTTTAGTTAGGAAACATCCCTATTATTGTTCGACCCATATGCAGAGTGCAGTCCTATATGATGGAAAATACATGATGACTGGCTTGTTGGTCTAGTGGCCGCAAGCGCGATGCTGAGCATGAGGTGCTTAGTTCGATTCCGGGTTCGGGTGAAGTGTTATTGAGATTTTCCCATCAGGAATTTCTCTGTAGTAGCCACGGAATACGGCAATAGGCTCTCCCTCTGTTACATGAGACTTAAACATAACTGGGAAAATGTGGGTGTAGGTACACCTGCAGGGCTATTGCGTATCTTTTAATGACAGTAGCTAACCTAAAGTGTCCATAGATTAACTGTAAATTGGTTATGGTTTGGTACATTTTTTCCTTAAAAACTCACCATTTGACAGTTATTTGAAAGACACTATGTTATCCACTGTCATTAAAATGACAACATATAAATTAAAGAATAGATCTAAAAGTTACATAAAAGAGTTACATAGTTAGTTCACAAAAAAAAAATTGGTCGTCACTTTCAGCAGTTTAAACTCGGTTTTTTTTTTTCGTTATTTTTCGATTTAAAAGCTGTAACTAGCTAAAAGTGATACAAAAAATATGTTATTTTTGTTATTTCGAGAATTTAGCTTTAAAAATTGTATTTTAAAGGTAAAAAGGTTATAAAGGTCTTATTTATTTTTTACTGTATGTATTAGAGTATAGATGGCTCAAAAACTAAATATGTATAGTAGTAGTACAGACATTCAAGCTACTTAAAGCTGTAAATTTTTCCCAATCAATTTTGAACCTATTGCTTAAGCGATAAAGTCAAAAATCTATTGAAAAAATTATAAATGTAAATCCATTTACAGACAGTTTTAAAAAACTAGTACCATAGCTAATTTAGGTACCATGAATGTGTTTGTGCATCCTGTATAAACATTTTATTAAGCAGATATGAATTTCAAACTAAATTAATAAGAAAAACGTATTGAAATTGTATAATTAAGAACATGCTTAGACAAACAAAATGCGAGTTTTTTTTTATAATGTTTCGATTTGTTTATTTTTTAAATACTACATACTTATTTTATAATGCCATCTATACTAAAACGATTATTGATAAATTGACATAAAAACACTGATCCTTGATTATTTAAACTTACATTTCAAAAAAAAAATTTTTTTCTAGCCCTTTGCCCCATAGTAAGAAATCAAATTATTACAAGAAAGATAGTCAATTTATGATTAATCTTATTTTATCATAATCTTTTTTTTCCATGATTTAACAAAACAAAAAAATACTTTTTCATCTCTATTGAAGTTTTTAACGCAAAATTGACATAATAATTAGAGTTTTTCTTTTCTTGTTTTGCTAAAGATATCAGTGGTGATAATTTAAACCAGTATATCCTGGTCTCTTTTTCTATTGAAACTTCTAGGCCAGCTCCAAGTCGAACTTGCCTAAAACACCCTATTGTAGCTCACAGCATTATCAGACCTCGATACAAAACCTTGAATAGACCAAACAGATTTCAAATTACTCAATTATCGACCCAATCGTTATATAGCCTAAGTTGATTTTTCATTGAACACAGCCCTAAAAGGATGAGGCTACAATGAAATTTTAACTTTGTCTTCTATGACATTGAGATCGTTTTAATATTTATGAATATCGTAGTTTCTAACTAAAATATAAAACAATTGAAAGGGTTGAAAAACTAGCTAGGGTGGTAGAGACTACATACTATTTTTTTCCCTACGTCTTTTAATACTATTATGAATTTTGGTTGACCTTTATTGTCCCACTGCAGGGAAAGGCCTTTCCATAGACTTCCACTTTTCTCTTTAAAGCGAGCAATTCTAAAAATAAATATTTTTTGGGTATTGTTGATATCTTTGTATTATGAATTTTGTGGGATATATGTATGTACCAGTAGGTACCTACTACAGTCGTTTCAAAAATGAATACCACTAATGACAACCCATATAAACTTTATATTAAAGACTATAAAGGTCAATGTGGTTAAAAAAATCGTGGTTTACACTTATGTACCATTACTACAGTCGTTTCAAAGGTGTTTTACCACTGATGAGAACCTATTATAAACTTTATAGCAAGGAATATAACGGTCATTGGTGGAAAATCAGAGGTATTACTCTGAAAGGACTGTATTTTTTATTTTTCGTTTACAAAATAATGAAGTAGGTATATTTCTTAGGTTATGTCAATTTTGTGTTAAACTAAATGAAACTAATTTAAGTTTTCAATAAATGGATTCCAAGACAGAGCTATTTAATTTAATAAAAAAACAGAGTTGTTATAATTATTTGTTTCTAAGTTTTTCTCCATCCTCACTATTTATGTAAACAAATAAACAAAATTGTTAACATTAAAATAAAGATTTATATTTTACTAAATTTTGTTTTATTTTATACTAGAACCTGTCCTTGAACTCTGTGTTAGGGCCGGCTTAACAGGCCAGTCGGTGCCACTTTGTGTTCGTCCAATTAAATTGTATGGTGGGGAACTGCAGAGAGTGACCAGTTTTAGGTACCTGGGTCACATTGTGACTGAGAATTTGTCCGATGACGAGGATCGGGAGCGCAGAGCATTGACAGTTCGAGGGAACATGATTGCCCGTAGATTCGCTCGCTACTCTATTCTAAAAATCACCTTGTTTAAGGCATATTGTCAATCTTTTTACGCGAGCAGTCTATCTGCCAGTGTTCTGCGCGTTCAATACAACAACATCTTTAGGATGCTGTTGCGGCTGCCTCCCTATTGCAGTGCGTCGCTTATGTTTGCTGAAGCTCGAACGGATGGCTATCCAGCTATAGTTCGGAAAAGGGTTGCTTCGTTACTGCGACGAGCGAGAGAGCAGCATTGGCATCCTCCAGGATGATTGCTTCGCGCACTGACTGTCCGATCCAACATAAATGGATGTGTTTATGTACCGAACAATTCTGACGTGACAATTTCGAATATTATTGACATAATGATCTTTATTATTAATAATATTGACTTTAGTTATATAATTTTCTTTATAATGTTATTATCAATTTTAATTTCTAATACGTAATTTATAATTTTAGTGAATGTTGTTTGCTATAAAACCACACAAATATAGCAAAAGATAGTGTCCAGAGAATTTGAACAAACGCCATTTGTACGCCAGTTATGTCTAAATGCCAGTTATATCTATATAGCCATTATCCAGGCTCAAAGCCAGACTCCGTGGCTACTGAGAAATTCCTGATGGAATACCTAATAACACTGTCTGATTTGGGAATCGAACCCAGTGTCTCATGCACAGCTGTCGCAGTTGCGACCACTCGTCCAACGAGGCAGGAAGATAACTTAAACAAAAATATACTTTGTTTAAAAATATTCTATTAAGTACCTATTTTATACAAATGTTTCATCCACATTTTACTTTCTTTTTAGGGTTCCGTACCTCAAAAGGAAAAAACGGAACCCTTATAGGATCACTTTGTTGTCCGTCTGTCCGTCCGTCCGTCCGTCTGTCAAGACCCTTTTTCTCAGGAACGCGTGGAGGTATGAAGCTGAAATTTATATCAATTACTCAGGTCTACTGTCCCTTGAAGTTTTGAAAAAATCAAACTTCTAAGCCAACGCAATCAAAAGATACAGCCGTTTATGCCGCAAATTTTCGACACTTGCAAGGGAATCAAAACCTACAGGGTGCTTCCCGTGAACTCAGAATCTTGAAATTTGGTACGAAGCAACGTCTTATAGCATAGATAAAGGAAAAATTACGAAAACCATAAATTTTTAGTTACATCACATAATATATTTTTTTTACGGAACCCTCGGTGCGCGAGTCCGACTCGCACTTGGCCGGTTTTTTTAATTTCTTCTTGCTTTATATTATACATCTTAGTACATACTGTATACACTTAAAACGTTTTTTCCCATTGGGGCAGGCAGAAGCCTTAGTTTATTTGCAAGAAAAGGGTTTTGACAATTTGGTTGTTACTGAAGACGAACTTTTTATACATTTAAGGTTATTTTAAGCACTTTATGAGGTATGCATTCCTTTTTTTTTGGTGGGTGGAAAATCATCGAATGACCCCCCCCCCCCCCCCCCGGGCAGAGCGAAGGGGAGTGTCAGACTTCTACTGACTAAAAACCGAAGCCATGTTCCTTCTTTGCCCTTGCGCCGAGGCCACGTAATCTATATTATAGTACAAAAATCCGCGGTCCCGACGGGAGGTATGCATTCCTCACTTTAACATATAATTCAGCTTTAAACAAGCTTAAATATTCGATAAATACACTTCCCACATCACATATTATATAAAATATTCAAAGTAAGTTAACATACTTATAAATGATATATAATTTCACTTAAAAAAATAGGAATGAGAACTTCTATAGTACATTACTGCAGCGGCCAGACAGAGGCATTGATGGACGAACGTGTACATACGTAAGTCCATCAATGCCTAGTTGTGGCCAAGGCTTGTATAGTACTTTTCTCAAATAATGCGAGGAAATTAAATACAATTTTAAAGCACCACAAATGACTTAAGTACTATATTTACAATTTCAGATTATCAGGACATAACGGCAGAAATATATATATTTTGAATACTTGATACGCCCCTTTAGGAAGTCTCTCACACGGTTCTAGTGAACTATTTTTGCAAAAAAATACCAAGCGGCATTCAGCACAATGTCGCTTAGTAATTATTGCCTTTCAAGCGTCGATATAATAATATAAGGTCATATCACTACATAGTATAACAAAGTCGCTTTCTCTGTCCCTATGTCCCTTTGTATGCTTAAGCGTTTACGGATTCACGCGGTAATTTGTTTTTTTTTTAGTTATGCTACTACAAATATTTTGTGTTCGTAGAGCTATGATTTTCAACACGAAGTGCAGCTAAAAAACCCACCCCGACCAGTGGTACAACTGCAACTGCGATGTCCAACTGGTTGTACTACGGGGAAGTAAATTTACCCATGGTTCAACTCTTTTTTCTGATATTTATGATTATGACCCGTGGTACAACTGTGGAATTATGTCCAACTGGTTGGACCACGGGGATAGGATGATCGTGTAAAACAAACATACATGCAACGCATGTTGTACTCCATGACGCGCGCTCGCTTCGCTCGCATATTACATAACACTATTGTGAGATCGAGAACATAAACGAGGCAATGAATAAATTCATCAGTATTATAAAATCAGTGATATCAAAACACTCAAAACTAGTTAAAATTCCAAGACAAAAGAAAATCATCAAACCCTGGATAACCCCTGGTCTTTTAAAATGTATTAAAAATAGAGATAAAATGCACATAAATTCTAAAAAATCACCAGATAATATTATTCTAAAAACTACATATTCTCGATATCGTAACTTTTGCAATAACTTACTCAGGAAACTAAAAAAGTCTTATGAAACCGGCCAGCTTGAAAAAGCCAAAAGTAATCCCAAAGCCCTATGGAAAACAATAAAAGAAATAACCAATACACATAAAACAAAACGTAGCCCAGTGGAGCTACTCACAATTCGGGACAGCCCAGAATCGGCGATTAATGAGGTGGGCCAATTTTTTGCCAATATTGGCAAAGACTTGGCCTCAAAAATAATGAATGACACTGCATCATCACCGACTGGTGGCCAACCATCACATGGGGACACCCGAAACTCACCCGTGAACTCTCTTACCATCTTAGAAGTGGACGAAGCTGATGTTGAGCCCTTAATCATGCAACTACGTTCCGACTGTGCAGTTGGCTGGGACGGCATATCATCGCATATTTTGAAAAGCTGTCGACATGTACTGGTTCCACCAATTACTTATCTTTTTAATCGTTGCCTACAGGAGGGTGTCTTTCCGGAGGCTTTTAAAAAAGCTGTGGTCCTTCCAATATACAAGGGAGGGAACAGAGACTGTGTAAATAACTACAGACCGATATCGGTCCTGCCTGCACTATCTAAAGTTCTAGAAAAAATTCTCAATAACTCTCTACGAAAATTTCTTGATAAACACCAACTCATTGCTAATAATCAATACGGATTTCGGACAAGTCTATCTACAGATGATGCAGTACTGGATTTCACGCAACAGGTTGCCTCTAATCTAGATAAGAAATCGAAAAGTCTAGGTATATTCCTGGACCTTTCGAAGGCCTTTGACACAGTCTCTGTTCCCAAACTTATCAGGAAGTTGGAAAGCATAGGTGTGCGTGGAATGCCACTGGAAATATTTAAGGACTACCTAAAAAACCGTAAGCAATGCATTAAAATTGATTCTCACGTAAGTGATGAGTTTCTCGTGTCCTATGGTGTTCCCCAGGGTGGAATTCTTTCCACGACCCTATTTCTGATCTACGTGAATGACCTTTGCAGACTGCGTCTCCCAAATGGTAGAATTTACGCTTACGCGGACGACACAGCAGTCCTTGTAGACGGAATTACTTGGGACATTGTGAAAGCAAATGCGGAGGTGGCCATGGCTAAGGTTATGTTGTGGTTAAACTCGAACCTTCTTACATTAAACCTACAAAAAACTACTTATATTCCCTTTGCTATACGACGTAACACTAAACCACCTTCTTCCTTTAGTATAACTCCCCATTCCTGCACAAACCCGTCCACCCCCTGCACTTGTCCTCCGCTTGCTAGATCCGAAAGCGTTAAATACCTTGGAGTACACATAGACGAAGGACTGAGATGGGACCAACAAATTGACGCCGTCACAACCAGAACTTTACGTCTGATACATATATTTAAGTCTCTTAGAGTATCCGCCGACCTGAAAACTCTGAATATGGTGTACCTTGCACTATGCCAATCAGTCATTGGTTATTGCATAGTTGCATGGGGCGGTGCTGCTAAGACTAGATTTCTGAGGGTGGAAAGAGCACAGCGAGCTATACTTAAAGTAATGACGAAAAAGCCATATCGATATCCAACAACTGAATTGTTCTCTGACTGTAAAGTACTTACGGTTCGTCAGCTTTATGTGCTTAAATCCACCCTTAGAAAACACGCAGGCATATCTCCTATCACAAACAAACGCACGTTCCTTCCACCAAATATCCAACACAAGACCTCCTTCGCAAAACATCAATATTTTATACTAAGCACTCATATCTACAAAACAATTAACAAACATCTCAATATTATAAATTTAAACTCACATGCACTAAAATCTAAACTAACAGAGTGGCTGCTTCTAAAGGATTACTCTTACACGGAGTCTTTACTCACCTATCTTGTATAATACACTCTCACACACACCTACACTCATACACCCACCTAAACCCACACCTACACTCACACACACATCTAAACCCACACTTACATACACCACTCACACACAACATACAATTCTACTCTTGTATAGCATACAGCAGAATGACACAGTCCACTTGAGAATAAGTTTTTGTTGATATATAGACCGTAAACTACCTCTTAAAATACAGGTTTACCCTAGCTTAAGAGGTAGAGTATTATTATTGTACAGAATTTTTGCAACATAAACTATTATAGTACATTTTGATACAAGTGCGGAAAGTTTGTTATTGCATTCGAGGCAGATTGAACACCCGAGCCGTACGGCGAGGGTGTTCATGGGGTCGAGAAATGCAATAACAAATTCCCACGTGTATCAAACGACGTTTTTCAATACACTTTCGAAGAAATTAAATAAAAACGTTATGTGTTTTTGTCAACAAATTTGATGAGACTATGATTTAATTTACTTTTTTTCCGCGGTTTGATTTCGCCAGGTTGAAAAAGAAGCAAAGGTATAAAGCCGCCAAACAGCCTCACAGGAAAAATATAAAATTCAAATATTTTTTAATTTAGAACACAAAAAAATGTTTACTTGTTCATAAAAGTAAATATTTGTTTAAAATATTTACGTTTATTAGTAGTATTCTTTTTACAAACACAATTTAAATATTCAAAAAATATTTACGCTGTAAAGACGCAGATCAAAATGACGAGATTAAAAAAAAAAACACGCCTGCTCTATAATAGTAAGTGGTGTTTTTTTTTTCTTTCATACGTTTTAATCGAATTACCGCTGCTCTATGATTACAGCGTGCGGTAATATTATTACAGCACGCTGTATTCTTATTACCGCACGCGTGCGATATATGATGCATGTCGAACCTAATCATAGTGCAATAAGAGCTAGTTTTCGAGGAAGTGTATTGAAAATGTATTTTTTTATTATTACCGCACGCTGTAATCATAGAGCAGCGGTAATTCGATTAAAACTTATGAAATTAAAAAAAAAACACCATTGACTATTATAGAGCAGGCGTGTTTTTTTTTTAATCTCGCCATTTTGATCTGCGTCTTTACAGCGAATATTTTTTGAATATTTAAATTGTGTTTGTAAAAAGAATACTACTAATAAACGTAAATATTTTAAACAATTATTTACTTTTATGAACAAGTAAGCATTTTTTTGTGTTCTTAATTAAAAAATATTTAAATTTTATATTTTTCCTGTGAGGCTGTTTGGCGGCTTTATACCTTTGCTTCTTTTTCAACCTGGCGAAATCAAACCGCGGAAAAAAAGTAAATTAAATCATAGTCTCATCAAATTTGTTGACAAAAACACATAACGTTTTTAGTTAATTTCTTCGAAAGTGTATTGAAAAACGTCGTTTGATACACGTGGGAATTTGTTATTGCATTTCTCGACCCCATGAACACCCTCGCCATACGGCTCGGGTGTTCAATCTGCCTCGAATGCAATAACAAACTTTCCGCACTTGTATCAAAATGTACTATTCTAATCGAAATAGCAAACTGTATTTCAAACTCTGTATGTTTTTTGATAAATAAAGATTATTATTATTATATTATTATATTATTGTCTTCTGTCCCCGAAGTGCCGGGCCTCCGCCGGCCTCCTTCGTCGGCCTACGGCCCGGTGCCCATGCCGCCCATAAAGGATACTGTCGCGAGACGGTCGTATTATAATTTTGGTTAAAAGAGGAGGTAGTAATTGCATTGCACTTCAGCATTAATAGATAACCTTTTCCTGTTTATTACCAGTAGTTGTTCCATAGATCATACATTCAATTCCCAGAAGTACAACTAGTTGGACCAAGGAAAGAACAACTCACTGTAATTGAACCATTGGTAAAGATATTTCCCCATAGAACAACCAGTTGAACCCAGTTGAACCATTGGGTAAATTTACTTCTCCGTAGTACAACCAGTTGGACATCGCAGTTGTACCACGGGTCGGTCACTCTAAAATCCTCCTAAGAACCCCTTTATCCATTGTTGAAAACAGCATGAAAGTCGGTGCAGTAACTTTTGAGTTTATCGCGAACAGACAGACAGACGCGGCGGAGGACTTTGTTTTATAAAATGTAGTGATGTGACACGGCCCGGCGTTGTAACCTGCTGACATGGGCACAAAAAAACAGGTTTTATGTAACATCGTATACATTAGCTGGGCAGAGGTGTATCTAATAGTACATCAACATTTTACCAGTTATATTTAACTCTATTTGTGGTGGTTCAAACTTCGTCTGAAATACTGTTAGAATAAAGATCTAATCAGCTTGCACTACAAAGCGGTTGTTACGTTAAAACGTCGTAAATCTTGACATAATTTTACCGTTTCCAGGTCTTGACTTCGCAAATATTCAACACGTAATAAACTACGACATGCCAGAAGATATAGAGAACTACGTCCATTGTATTGGACGTACCGGTCGCGCGGGGGGCGAAGGAGTAGCTACCACACTGCTGGGCAGGGCTGCTGATGATAGCGTGCTGAGAGACCTGGCGCATCTACTGAGAGAGGTGCAGCAGAAGGTAGGGAAACCAGCATCATCATCATCATCGAAGGAGTAGCTACCACACTGCTGGGCAGGGCTGCTGATGATAGCGTGCTGAGAGACCTGGCGCATCTACTGAGAGAGGCGCAGCAGAAGGTAGGGAAACCAGCATCATCATCATCATCGAAGGAGTAGCTACCACACTGCTGGGCAGGGCTGCTGATGATAGCGTGCTGAGAGACCTGGCGCATCTACTGAGAGAGGCGCAGCAGAAGGTAGGGAAACCAGCATCATCATCATCATCGAAGGAGTAGCTACCACACTGCTGGGCAGGGCTGCTGATGATAGCGTGCTGAGAGACCTGGCGCATCTACTGAGAGAGGCGCAGCAGAAGGTAGGGAAACCAGCATCATCATCATCATCGAAGGAGTAGCTACCACACTGCTGGGCAGGGCTGCTGATGATAGCGTGCTGAGAGACCTGGCGCATCTACTGAGAGAGGCGCAGCAGAAGGTAGGGAAACCAGCATCATCATCATCATCGAAGGAGTAGCTACCACACTGCTGGGCAGGGCTGCTGATGATAGCGTGCTGAGAGACCTGGCGCATCTACTGAGAGAGGCGCAGCAGAAGGTAGGGAAACCAGCATCATCATCATCATCGAAGGAGTAGCTACCACACTGCTGGGCAGGGCTGCTGATGATAGCGTGCTGAGAGACCTGGCGCATCTACTGAGAGAGGCGCAGCAGAAGGTAGGGAAACCAGCATCATCATCATCATCGAAGGAGTAGCTACCACACTGCTGGGCAGGGCTGCTGATGATAGCGTGCTGAGAGACCTGGCGCATCTACTGAGAGAGGCGCAGCAGAAGGTAGGGAAACCAGCATCATCATCATCATCGAAGGAGTAGCTACCACACTGCTGGGCAGGGCTGCTGATGATAGCGTGCTGAGAGACCTGGCGCATCTACTGAGAGAGACGCAGCAGAAGGTAGGGAAACCAGCATCATCATCATTTCAGCCGAAAGACGTCCACTGCTGGACTCAGGCCTTCCCCAAGTTTCTCGCATCCAGCGAATTCCCGCAACCTTTACTAGGTCATCGGTCCACTGTGTAAAATGGAGAAAAAGTGTGATTCATCGTCTCCTGTCTAATCTTTTCCTGACGTTGTTAGGATCGTCTTCCAGCCTGACCAGATGCAGTTGAGTACCAGTATCCTTATCCTTACATAGTATAAAACAAAGTCGTGTCTGTTTGTTTGTTTGTCTGTATGCTTAAATCTTTAAAACTACGCAACGGATTTTGATGCGGTTTTTTTTAATAGATAGAGTGATTCAAGAGGAAGGTTTTAATATATAATTTGAACGACATCCACGCGGGTGAAGCCGCGGGCATCAGCTAGTTTCTCTATAAAGTATTTTTCTTTTTTTTAGCTCTGACTGATCTGTCTTCCACAACACAATTAGGTTATTTTGCTGTTTGAAATCATCAAATGACTCCTCCAGCTTTGTGCGGAGCGGGAAGGAGTGTCAGACTTCTCATCATCATCATCATCATCATTTCAGCCGAAAGACGTCCACTGCTGGACATAGGCCTCCCCTAAGTGTCGCCACATTGACCGGTCCCGTGCGTCTCGCATCCAGCGGATCCCCGCAACCTTCACCAGGTCATCGGTCCACCTAGTGGGAGGCCTTCCAACGCAACGTCTTCCGGTTCGCGGTCGCCACTCCAGAACCTTCCGGCCCCATCGGCCATCCGTCCTGCGAGCAATGTGCCCTGCCCACTGCCACTTAAGCTTGGCAACTCTTCGGGCTATGTCGGCAACCTTGGTTCTCATGCGGATGTCCTCATTTCTGATTCGATCACGCAAGGAAACAGTCAGACTTCTACTGACTAAAAATCGACCCATGGACCCTCCTAGCCCTTTGTGTTCTGGGGCCGCGGTATCTCTTTCGAACAATTCGCCGTCCCGAGTAGTCACGACAGGTTGCGGGCTCAAGTAAATATTAAAACATGTAAAAAGTGTACTATAGTATATTTCATTATAAGTGCGGAAAGCCTGTCATTGCAACGAGTTCCGACAAATGTCTAGCCGAGCCGAGGCACAGCCGACGGCGAGGGTAGACAGTCGGAACAAGTTGCAATGACGGTTCCGCACGTGTACTGAACAACTATTTTTAATACAGTTGCGAAAAAATGAAGCAATTTAATAAAATAATAAAACCGTAATGAAACTCGCAAAGAACATTTTTGAAAATGGCGCATACCGTAAAAGAATCGCAGAGATTTTTTTTTCTTTACCTATTCTGAGTAGGCAAAGGGAACTATGCCCATACAGCCAAGTCTTCAGTAGATTTTTTTTATTGATATGAAATAAAAATGAAAACCTATAACTCATTGAATCAAATAATTAAATCTGTTATTGAAACAAATTAGTAGCTTCTTTAGAAATATTTGCATGAATCATAAAAACTTCTATGATTTTATTTAGTAAATACTTCGTGGTTGTTTTTTTTTTAATGGACATTATTTTGACAGTTGGGAAAGAGAACGCACGAGTTCGGGAAAGGTAAAGAAAAAGCACGAGTACGTAATAGCCCACATCCCGAACGCTATACGTCCCTGCAATACGCCACTTTTTGAGCAACTGTATTAAAAATATATTTTCAATACACTTCCTCGAAAACTAGCTCTTATTGCACTACGATTAGGTTCGACATGCATCATATTTCGCACGCGTGCGGTAATAAGAATACAGCGTGCGGTAATCTTATTACCGCACGCTGTAATCATAGAGCAGCGGTAATTCGATTAAAACATAAGAAATTAAAAAAAAAAAACACCACTGACTATTATAGAGCAGGCGTGTTTTTTTTTTAATCTCGTCATTTTGATCTGCGTCTTTACAGCGTAAATATTTTTTGAATATTTAAATTGTGTTTGTAAAAAGAATACTACTAATAAACGTAAATATTTTAAACAATTATTTACTTTTATGAACAAGTAAACATTTTTTTTGTTCATAATTAAAATATATTTGAATTTTATATTTTTCCTGTGAGGCTGATTGGCGGCTTTATACCTTTGCTTCTTTTTCAACCTGGCGAAATCAAACCGCGGAAAAAAGTAAATTAAATCATAGTCTCATCAAATTTGTTGACAAAAACACATATTAACGTTTTTAGTTAATTTCTTTTTTGAAAGTGTATTGAAAAACGTCGTTTGATACACGTGGGAATTTGTTATTGCATTTCTCGACCCCATGAACACCCTCGCCGTACGGCTCGGGTGTTCAATCTGCCTCGAATGCAATAACAAACTTTCCGCACTTGTATCAAAATGTACTATTATTTAACATGAATGTTTCAGGTACCTTCGTTCCTGCTGGACATGATCGGCGAACCGGATATCCCGGTAACGGAAGGACAGGGCTGTTCGTATTGTGGTGGTTTGGGACACAGGATTACAGGTAAAAACATCCTATTTAATATACTTGCCATTTGATACGTTTAAAGCCAAAGTAAAATCTAATCTTTGTTTAAAAGCTTACTATTCCATTAACGACTACTTAGATGATAAGAATAGTTGGTCGCTGAGTTGAGCACAAGACAATGTTTGTTATTTATTTGCTCCAAAATTAGTTTACTTATATGTTATGTATTTTTTTTATTATTATTTATTTGTGTCTGTAGTAAATCGACATATTAACTTACACTTCACTATTGTATTTAATCTTCCGAGCGTTTTGGGGGACTGTCTCTTTTAAATATTTTTTTTTGTTTGAAAAGTGCTTATTATCAGGCACTATCAGCCTAGTTTGAATAAATGACTTTTGATTAGATACTATTACCCTTTAGCTACCGGGAAATTTTGGAATAACGGAAGGTACAATCATCGGCACGATTCTTGAGCGCTGACGTTAAAGTGAGTTATTGGGTCCCTTTGGTAGTATGAAGTGAGACGCGGGGCGGGGAAAGTGCAGTGATTGGCCCGTAGCGCATCGCGTCATAGCCGTCACTCGGGATTGGTTCTTTACTCCTGCTACACTTACCTCACGACCAATAAATAATAAACGGGTGTGCGTTTTATTTGTCATAAAGTGTACGATGCGCACAGCGATCCCCACTCTTCCGCCGAGCGCTCAAGAACCGTGCCGGTATCTATATTGATTTGCAGTCTTACTCGCTATTTGAAACACGTAGCGTCCTATACTCGACGAAGGGATTTCAGTTTTTTATTTGGCTTGGATAAACAAGGTGGAACATTTTTATATGAAGTGTGGCTTTGCCTAACTTCCATTATTTTAATTTATATTTAAAATTGCGGACCAGCATAAAACCTTGATTGATCAATACAAATAAGTTGGATGAGTGGAAGGCTATGGGGGAGGCTTTTGCCCAGCAGTGGGACAATATAGGATAGAAAAAAAAAAAAATAATAAGACGAAATTCCAGTCCCATGTAAAAGGCGATGCTATTGCCATCAAACGGGCACAATTCCAGGCTCCGTGGCAGTTACTGAAAAATTCCCGTCGGAAAACCCCAATAACACTATGCCCGACCTAGGAATCAAACCAAGCCCCACAAACTCAGCAGTCGCATTTGCGACCACTAGACCTACAAAACAGTCGCCCCCCCCTTTTTATTTTTTTGGTGGGTGGAAAATCATCGAATAACCCCCCCCCCCCCCCCCCCCCGCTCTTGGGTAGAGCGAAGGGGAGTGTCAGACTTCTACTGACTAAAAACCAAACCCATGTTCCTTCTTCGCCCTTGTGTCGGAGCGCGTTATCCTTTCGATAATCCACAGCAGTCGCCCCCCCCTGTACAACACATAATATAAACAGCTGTTCTTAAGGTGAATCCTTTAACCAGCCCGCAAAATCATTAATACAACCCTCCGAGCTCATGTAACTCCCAAGAATGATTATTTCATCAAAAGGTCATTCTTGAGAGTTACATGAACTTGGAGGGTTGTAATGATGATTTTGATGATTATAATTCTGTAACTGCATACGTCTTACACCCGCGAATCATATTTTCACTAACATACAACCTAGCACTGGCCTGGAAATCGATAAAAACGTAAGAAAATTTGAATTTTCGCGGGCTACCGTGAACATCAACCTTAACATTTTCTCTACAAAATATTCATAAAATAATTTTCTCATTACAGAATGTCCAAAACTGGAAGCTGTACAGAACAAGCAAGCGTCCAACATCGGCAGAAGAGACTATTTGGCTAACACTGCCGCTGACTATTAGGAACATCACGCTCGCATTGCCAAAAGGGTTAGGCAGAAGAGTATAGTAGCTATACTTCACAATCACTACATAGTATAAAACAAACTCACTTCCCGCTGTCAGTCCCTATGTATGCTTAGATCTTTAAAACTACGCAACGGATTTGGATGCGGGTTTTTTAATAGATAGAGTGATTCAAGAGGAAGGTTTATATATGTAGCACATTCCACCCGTGCGAAGCGGGGGCGGGTCGCTAGTAACCAATATAAAATCCTTTTTAGGTTTCCGTAGTCAACTAGGAACCCTTATAGTTTCGCCATGTCTGTCTGTCTGTCTGTCTGTCCGTCCTCGCTTAATCTCTGTGACCGTTAGCACTAGAAAGCTGAAATTTGGTACCAATATGTGTATCAATCACGCCGACAAAGTGGTAAAATAAAAATTGGAAAAAAATGTTTTATTAGGGTAGCCCCATATGTAAAGTAGGAAGTGATTTTTTTTTAATTTCAACCCTAACGTGTGATATATTGTTGGAAAGGTATTTAAAAATGAATAGGGGTTTACTAAAATCATTTTTTGATAATGTCAATAATTTCGGAAATAATCGCTCCAAAAGTAAAAAACAATGCCCCCCCCCCCCCCCCCCTCTAACTTTTGAACCATAAGTTTACAAATACAAATCATTTATTTGCATAAAACAGGTAGTGAGGATGTTACAAACGTTTATGATTCACTGTATTATAACCATACGAGGTGTGCAAATATATTGTTACGAATTTTTTAGAAAATATGAAAAAAATCTGAAAAGTAGAACTTTATACTTAAGGACTTTCTAGGAAAAACATTTTGAACTTGGATGGAAACAACAGATGGAAACAGCAGTTAACCAATATAATTTGGTCCCTGAATCGTATGAGCGCCTATACAATCCAGAGGTCAAGTTTCATTGGCCCGTATTTCAAACAAAAAAAGAATTATTACTACGGAACCCTACACTGAGCGTGGCCCGACACGCTCTTGGCCGGTTTTTGTATCATCAAACGACTCCCGCTCTGGGCGGAGCGGAAGGGAGTGTTAGACTCAGTAGAAGGCTAAAGGAGAAAAAGGTTATTTTACGAGAAATAGGGATGTTTACTAACTAAAAAAAATTGATTCTAATTAGTCCGTCTGTTAGATTATCGAAAAATATTGGATACGTATTTTTTGTTTTATCAAATCAATAAAAATTGACGAAGATAAAACGCGTCAAAGATTTGAGTGGGAGGTGGTGACGTCACTGCTCGCTAAGAAATGTCATACTAATGTCTTAGAATATGACGTCACACGAGTTTTCAAAGCACTGTATCGTCTTCATTGTTTGTTAACGAGAAAAAAGAAAAAATATGTGTCCAATATTTTTTGGAAATCTATTTGACGGACTAATTAGTTTTTTTTTGTTAACACCCCTATTCGCGTTTGGTTTTTGCCATGTGTTTACATATTATATCTTGTGACTATACACCCGCATTCTGCCCTTCATGTTCAAGTTCCATGTAATAAGGCGAGAGCCTATTGACATCAACAGTGCACAATTTAATTTATAAGTTGGCAAGACATTATTGATGACCTTTCCGAATCAAATACTTGTAAATGTTTTTTAATTCAATAAGTTATGTTTTAAGATGTAAATAAATGTATTTTAAGAAAAGTAAATTTAATTTAACTCATTTTATCATTCTCCTGCCCATATCTTAATTAATTTGAGGTAATACTCTTATTAACCCTTTCCCTGCCGTCACCGTAATATTCCGTGTTTTAAAAACAGTGCCCGAATCGCCACACACGTAATATTACGTTATTTTATTGAAAAAGTTATTTATTGCGCACAAACTTTAAACAAAGTTTGTCAATTTTAAGATTCAGGGTGTATCTTTATTGTTACGGGCAGTTTTCAATGTTTCCAATAGTAAATACTGAGATTTATGAGGTTCAAATCAAATGCAATGTGAACAATGCGAGCCTACCCGTATCGCCAATCACGTAATTTTACGGGTACTAGGGATGGGACAATTCCGATAACACTTAAAAGGTTGCTAAAGAATAATCAAAGCACTATTGAAAGTACTACCACCATTTGCAATGAAAGCGTGTTCTTTCATTACAAAATAACAATAGTGCTGCGTTTGTAAAGTATCTGAATACAATAAAGTGTATGATAGCTTGAAATTATTTGATTTTTACGATAAAAATATAGCAAAACTCGATGACGCAGAACCTCACTAGTGCAGACAGTCACTGGTCGCCGTCACCGTAATATTACGTGCGGCCATAGAGATTCGAAGGTACATCGCGTCATAATAGTCAGTTGCCTTAGCGCCGACACCGTGAAATCACGTAAAAGCTTCATCGCTCTTCGTAACTAGTGTTGTACGCCTTTTTCGTGTTATTGTACCTACTTAGTACTAATTGCAAAAAAAAAATGCTGGAAACGAAGAGTTATTAAATATTTTGTAATCGAATAATGAATTACTGAGTTTACATGAACATTAGAGTCCTCACCACTTTACCAGTAAAAGAACGAACAACGTCCTTATCTCCTGAGTACATACACTACATACTGATATGGTCACTCTACAAGGAAATCGTACCTTTAATTTTTTATTGTACCTTTGATTCTTCGTATTGTTTACGTAATTTTAAAAAAGATGGCAGTAGAAACTCAATTCTCGAAAAGTTTCGTTTAGTAACGGTTTGTCGTTAAAGGTGAGATTATGTTTACATAGTTAATTGATTAAAGACTATAATGTAAGAAATATAAATAAATGTATGCATCGATAATAGATGTTCCCAACACTGTCCCAACTTATGCCTAAAGTGACGTGGCGCTGGTGGTAAGTCAAAGGTAGCAAAACTTGGCGGAACACGATGTCGCAAGCAAGAGCTAGTACTTATATAACATCGATAACAATTATTCAGATTTCCCAACACTGTTCGAAATTATACCTAAACATGTCTGGCCGTGGGGGCACGATTACTGTAGCAAAATCTGGCAGGGAAAGGGATTCCACGGAGCCACCCCATAATAGAATACCATAACGTAGGTTGGAGGCTACATATCCGTGACTGGCTTGTAAAGCTGTTTTTTGGCTGGATATACGATTTAGATTACCCATATTATAGGCTGTACCGTTTTACCTCTAAAACGTACACACAATACAGTTTCATAGTATACTACGAGCCAAATTCCGTCACCTATTGGCCAATAGTCTTCCCTAATGGATGATAAAAGTAGGTACATAATGGTGGTCCGGCATGGAATAGGGGATCGGACAAAAAAAACTAATTAGTCCGTCAGATAGATTTCCAAAAAATATTGAACACCTATTTTTTCTTTTTTCACATTAAGGTGGTACCCTGAGCAAATAACCTTGAGCATTTGCTCCCTCTTTGCCGCACCCCACCTCTACAATACTTCGTTAACTATTACTTGCGCCACCTGGCGAACTTCTTACGAATACAAGTAAAATTCACAGATCTAAGAAGTAATAGATATGGCATTCAAAGAAATATTTTTTTATGAAATGTTATTATGAATTCAGTTACTATACTCACGTCGATAAATAGGTAGGTACTTTCAACTTTTACAGTGATACAAATATTACGATTACGAAAATGAGCTCAAAATGAAAATCCAAGATGGCGCTGACGAAGATCTTTGGTTTTTCCGTCATGGGTGTCATTTTCATGGTTTTAGGGGTCGCTGATTACGAAAATGAGGTCAAAATGAAAATCCAAGATGGCGGCCATGAAAATTTTTGGTTTTTCTGTCATGGGTGTCGTTTTCATGGTTTTAGGGGCCGCTGAATACGAAAATGAGGTCAAAATGAAAATCCAAGATGGTGGCCAGGAAAATTTTTGGTTTTTCCGTCATGGGTGTCGTTTTCATGGTTTTTGGGGTCGCTGATTACGAAAATGAGATCGAAATGAAAATCCAAGATGGCGCCGACGAAAATTTTAGGTTTTCCGTCATGGGTGTCGTTTTCATGGTTTTTGGGGTCACTGATTACGAAAATGAGGTCAAAAGGAAAATCCAAGATGGCGCCGACGGTTTTTGGATATTCCGTCATGGGTGTCGTTTTCATGGTTTTTGGGGTCGGTGATTACGAAAATGAGGTCAAAATGAAAATCCAAGATGGCGCCGACGAAAATTTTTGGTTTTTCCGTCATGGGTGTCGTTTCCATGGTTTTTGGGGTCGCTGATTACGAAAATGAGGTCAAAATAAAAATCAAAGATGGCGCCGACAAAAATTTTTGGTTTTTTCGTCATGGGTGTAGTTTTCATAGTTTTTGGGGTCGCTGATTACGAAAATAAGCTCAAAATCAAAATCCAAGATGGCGCCGACGAAAATTTTGGTTTTTCGACTTATATATATATATATTATATATAAAACGACAGCCATAACGGAAAAATCAAAAATCTACCTGGCCGCCATCTTGGATTTTCATTTTGACCTCATTTTCGTAATCAGCGTCCCCAAAAACCATGAAAACGACACCAATGACGGAAAAACCAAAAATCTTCGTCGGCGCCATCTTGGATTTTCATTTTGACCTCATTTTCGTAATCAACGACCCTAAAAACCATGAAAACGACACCCATGACGGAAAAACCAAAAATTTTCGTCGGCGCCATCTTGGATTTTCATTTTGATCTCATTTTCGTAATCAGCGATCCCAAAAACCATGAAAACGACACCCATGACGGAAAAACCTAAAAAATCTTTACCGCCATCTTGGATTTTCATTTTGACCTCATTTTCGTAATCAGCGACCCCAAAAACCATGAAAACGACACCCATGACCGAAAAACCTAAAATTTTCCTAGCCGCCATCTTGGATTTTCATTTTGACCTCATTTTCGTAATCAGCGTCCCCAAAAACCATGAAAACGACACCCATGACGGAAAAACCAAAAATCTTCGTCGGCGCCATCTTGGATTTTCATTTTGACCTCATTTTCGTAATCATCGACCCCAAAAACCATGAAAACGACACCCATGACGGAAAAACCTAAAATTTTCCTAGCCGCCATCTTGGATTTTAATTTTGAGCTCATTTTCGTAATCGTGCCAATATTATTTTGTATCACAGTAAAAGTTGAAAGTACCTACCTATTTATCGACGTGAGTATAATAACTGAATTCATAATGACCAAAAGTATTTGGACGCACCAATAAATATTTCATAAAAAAATATTTCATTGAATGCCATATCTATTACTTCAAATTACTTCTTAGATCTGTTGATAATGTGACGTAAGCGAGCGAGCGCATGAGCCGACGCGGCGCGGTGACGAGCGACACGGGTTCCCCCTTCGAGGCCTGGCGGCATACTGAATGTCAATAGATACAGATGCGAATACGCTCAGAATTTTGCATAAAAATCATTATAAAATCAAATTTTGGGTTTTTGAAAAAAAAAATCGTACCATAATGTTCATTATGAAATTGCTTATCCATTAGTGTAAAAACAAAATAAAAACAATTGTTAGTTTTGGAGAAGTAGCATGTTTTCAATAATTATTTCTCATTTCTGTGGTTTCGTTGTGAGGGGATTAATTAAATATTTTACTTAAAAAAGAAAAAAACAAAACGTACCATTTTGAAGGTAAGAGTATGTAGAAATTTAATGTATTTTTTGTTGGTTGATATATCTTTTTTTTAAAGAGTTATAAGCTCCAGAAAACTGCACAAAAAACGGCTAGAGCTACGTTTTGCTGGGGGACGCGCCTTAACAAAAAATGAAGACTGATCGCGCCAGGACTCAGCCGAACCTTATCTCGGGCCCATGGGAGACAGGTCTCAGAACAGCTGCCGTCCTAACGGGATCAAATAGACGCGATACGCGCCTCCGAACAATATTACAATTTCTGAACTTAAAGCTACCCTTACCTCATTTCTTCGAGCCGGTCTCACTTCCTTGACCCCTCGCAAGTTGTGTAACTGTGTATGTGTATAATGAGTGTATATGACCTTGCGATGGTTTGCTGGTAGTTCCGGACGATTCTTCCACGTCGCTGCAAGCCACGCCGTTAACGCGAGCCACCACACTCACTCCGTATTAGTCTAACCACAAAAGCCTCGGTGCCTTCCCAATAGCACTCCCGTGACAAGGCAAACCAATGATATTATCAATAACCCGTTCGACATTCACAGCGTCGCTAACCGTACTGCTTAACTAGTATAATTGGGTGCCGCGAAATGACTCCACAAGTCGATTTAATCAATGCGCGTGCGCTTTCACCCGTTCTATGGCTACTATAATCGTTCGACGCCCAGCGCGACTCAATACGAACTACTATTCACGCCGAGCCCAGCGCTCGACCTCTCTCCCTCCGCCCCTGTCGCCCCGAGGCGGAGAAAATCAAAAATCTGAAGGTAGATTATAAACAATCACCCCCCCCGGACCGACCCGTTGTCGGTCCGCTCAAACTCCCGGGAGTCGAGATAAAGTTGAAACTGCCCGTCTAAGGATCGAGTCCCTCACCTGGACGTCTGCGATCCTTGGAAACCCATCCTTGCCCGTAATCAGGTTAACAATGCGCCCCCGTCGCCAACACAACGGTGATAGGTTAGCATCCTTAACCAGAACGAGGTCTCCAACGCAGGGTGGGGTCGTCCTGTCCGTCCACTTAACGCGTTGCTGTAGAATATGCAAATACTCCAGCGACCATCGCTTCCAAAAATTTTGGCTCATTTGCCGTAACATCTGATACCGTGACAACCGGTACAACTTGACATCAGTATACGGATATTCCGGCAAGGCGTTAAGTGGTTGGCCAATCAAAAAATGACCTGGGGTCATGGCCTCAAGGTCATTCGGGTCAGCGCTCAACGGGCACAAAGGTCGCGAGTTTAAGACCGCCTCAATTCTGCAAAACACCGTTGACAACTCCTCAAAGGTGAGAATCGTTGAGCCGATGACCCGATACAAGTGAGTCTTGGAAGACTTGACTACTGCCTCGAAAATTCCACCCCAGTGGGGGCATCCAGGTGGACTAAAATACCACGAAATGCCCCGACTGGCGAGGCCCGTGCCAATCTCTCGCTCATTCTGACTTAAAAACAATACAATTTCCTTTAAGCACCGGTCGGCGCCCTTGAAGTTGGTACCACAGTCCGACCGAATCAGTGACGGTACTCCCCGTCTAGAAACAAATCGATCTAACGCCGCCAGAAAGGCCTCCGTAGAGAGATCGGCCACCAATTCCAAATGAACGGCCTTGGTCGCCAGACACACGAAGACACACAGATATGCCTTAACCGACTTCGCGTTGCGAAGGTGCGATGTCTTGACCATGAAAGGCCCCGCGAAATCTGTCCCTACGCCAGCAAATGGCCGAGCCTCCGTGACTCGGTCGGCCGGGAGATCTCCCATTTGTGGCTGCATTGTGGCTGCCTTGAGTCGGTAACAAGGCAAGCAACGAAACACAACGCTTCGTATGATTCTGCGGGCCGATAAAATCCAAAATTCACGCTGCAAAATGCCCAGAAGGGTGTTACAGCCTGCGTGTGAATTCTTGGTGTGACGGTCCCTAACCAATAACTCCACCAAAGCTTCTGAATGAAGCACTTTCCCATGAACGTGACCGGCGCGATCCAACCGGTTGGATCGAACGTTCGTGCGATAGTCGAAAGGACCGATCGCTTGGTCCAGGTCTTCGACAGCAACTCGGCCTCACAACTGTATGTGAAGGCATCCTGACTCGGTTGATACTGGACCCCTAAAATGGCCAACGCATGAAGATTCTCCGAATCCTCAAACAAATGCGGGTCTTGTTGATACTCAGTTGGCAGTCCTGCCAGTACCTCTGGGCAGTTCGACAGCCATTTCCTGAGTTCATAGCCACCGGAGGCCATGAGCGCCACCAATTCATCCCTTAAGATGAGCGCCTGCTCAATACTGTCTGAGCCCGTACAAATGTCGTCTACATAGACGTCCCTATCAATGACAGCAGCCGCGCGGGGAAAGCGGAGCCGTTCTTGATCAGCCAGCTCTCGTAGCGTACGCATGGCTACATATGGGCTGGGCTTTAATCCGTACGTGTTTGTGTTGAGCTCGTATGTGACCATCGGTTCTTCTGGGCTCTCTCGCCACAATATCAGCTGGAACCGACGGTCGTCTGGATGAATCTCAGTTTGACGAAACATCATCCGTACGTCCGTAACGAAGACAACCTGGTGTCTCCTGAAGTCCGTGAGAATGTCTGCAATGTCTCTGGTCAGCTTAGGACCAGCATGGAGACATTGATTCAGGGACACCCCGCTAGACGTCTCCGCGCTCCCGTCGAACACGACCCTAATCTTTGAGTCAGGTGTCTTCAAAACAGCATGATGAGGCAACACATAATGCTCCTCATGACGATAGTCAACCCTGGACACCGACATGTGACCCAACGTCAGGTATTCGCGCATGAACTCCACATACTTCTGTCGGAAGTTGGAGTCCCGCTTCATGCGCCTTTCCATTGCCACTAACCGCTTTTCTGCCAGACTCCATGAGCTCCCCAGCGGAGGTCGAGTTGACAGAAATGGCAACCTTGTCATAAATCTACCCGATGGGAGGCGCACCGTGTTACATCGATAAAATGTTTCGCACTCCTCATCACGTGGGTTATTTCTAAGAGCGGTGGGTGGCTCTTCCGTTGCCCAGAACCGTTGCAGGACGTCGGATAACACGCTGCCATAATATATGGAGCTATAATCCGTTGAGTGCTGTGGTTCCCGTACTGGGCCCAATAACGCGTAACCACCTGCGGTACGCATGGCCACAACCCCGTTTGGTTGCAGCTCTCGTTTGCCGCTTCGGAGCAGCTTCCCGAGGACGTCAGACCCAAGCAAGACGTCCACCCGTCCGGGGATCGCGAAGTGGGGATCGGCTAACTCCAATCCATTGGTCAACCCTTTTACCGCAGACGGTAACCGAGTCTGAGGGAGGACCCCAACCACTTCGTCCAAAACGATCGCCGTGGCATTCACCCGCGTGACCGATGCCGTGTCACCCATCTCGAACAGGAATGTCGTCTGACCCCTGAGGTGAGGCACCCGATTGCCACCTATACCTACGGCGCCATCCCGTGATGGCTCTAATGTAAGGCCCAGCTTTTTCACTAAACAGCTGGACACAATACAACCTTGTGCCCCTGAATCTAACAGTGCTCGCACGTGCACCGGCTGTCCGTCAGTACCCCTGACAGTAATCCTAGCCGTCGGTAATAATACCGTTACTGTCGGGGTGGGCACCACTGACGAACAGGCTGCTAGTTGCTAATAGGAGGCACCTCCCTCCTCCCCTGCCGGAGGGGGAGTAAATACTGTCCCAGTATACGGGTCCCAACCCGGGTAGTAACCCTCCCGACCCATCGGTGACATCCGTGCCGGTCGGAAGTAGCCTACTGGCATCCTTCCGAACGGTGGCGGGCGCGCCGTCAGCCGAGGGCGTTCTGCGAGAGGCGGGGAGAAGCGACTACTCGGGGGTGGCAACATGCCCCCCAACGCATTCGAGTACGCCGCGTAACCCGTCTGTACTACCTCCGGGCCCCTGCCCGAGTCTCGGTGCCTATCCCCCCCCCGCGGGGAAGACGACGGTATCGGGTTGTGCTCTGGATCAGCCCTTGGCCCACCCCCCCGAGGGGGCGGCGACCGCTGATTCCTGGCCGACCCACCCCCCCTAGGGGGGGGTGACCGACCACCCGAATCTGGCTTAGGAGAGGGGGGGTGACCTCCCGGCGAGGCTCCGTGCACCTCCCTACTCTCCGCCAGGCATAGCAACTCGTGATGGGCTCCTCCGCAGGTTCCACAGTTAGTGGTCCTGTGGCACTCACGTACAAAGTGAGTCCCCAAGCAGCGGAAGCACAAATAGCGCTGCTTGACCACCCCTCTTCGTCTATGCACCCGCTGCGCCTTAAAGTCCGCGCATGCGGCGAGACCGTGCCCTTCCTTCCGACAGAAGGCGCACACTTCCGATTGGAGGGCGTGGTATTTCTTCCCCCCCCGACGGGGCTCAACCGGCTTGGGCCCGCTCGTACGTCGGGTTGACGGAGGAGGGTGCGACGTGGATGCCCCTTGGCAATCCGCCCGCCGGCACTCGCCTTCTAAAAACACCCTCAAGTCATCGTAACTTGGGAGGTGGTCCGTCGATTCGCCACCATGTGACTGCTCAAAGCGCGCCACCACGTCGATCGGCAACTTCCGTAAAACCCTATTGACGATGATATATTTATTGTCCCCTAACGACAACTTAAGTCGATCTAACGTGTTCACCGCAACCGTGACCGGATTAAGGATTTTCGACCTTATTTCGTACACGTTAGACACCTTCGGGATTTCAAAAATCTTATCAATGAGGCCATCAACTATTAATCGCCGATTATCATATCGGTCGATTAATAGGCCCCATGCCGTCTCATAACTGGCGTCCGTAATCTCCAGGTGGGTCAAGATGTCGTGCGGCTCACCGTTAAGCCTACCCATTAATTGAGCCATCTTGTACGCGGGCGAGAGATCTGTACGCGAATGCACGACACTATTAAAAATATCGCGGAATCGCGGCCAATCGGCATACTCGCCGCTAAACTCGGGTACATGTACTGGTGGCAACGGCGCCTGAATCCCTACGCCTGCTGGCCGACATGAATCCCTGACGTCACCCTTGCGCGATCGCTCAATGTCGGCCGCCGCCTGGATTATGCTCATGGACATTTCCCCACACTGGTCCACATTGCCCCGTACCACCTGAGCATCCTTGTCCACCGACGACAGATCCGTCGATTCGAGACATGCTAAATACTCAGCGTGACACTTTAACACGGCGTCATATCGTTCGTCAACTTGCCGAGCGCGTGACAATAACGCATCTTCACGATCGGTGCGACCTACCAACGTAACAACCGATGAAAACCATCTCAATTCAGCTTCGATTCTGGCTGCGATAGTTTTCGTTACTGACGGAGCCATAGTACCAACTTCAATACGCGATTATGCAATAATAAATAACAATAACCAAAAAAAAATAACAATTATTGTATCCGGAACTAACAATAATAATATATTCGTTGAGCGAATAAATTTACGACGCTATGCCAACTCTTGAACTTATTCCTCTACGTGCTCTAGAGGTTATTCCTCTATGTCTCAAATGTTGACAATCATAACACGATTTGTGATGAGGTTATATTTGTGCGTAACCGAACGTAAATAACAAATTATTTTATCAACGAACATTCACATTCCATTTATGTACTTATTATTAATAATTCCAAACTCAACTTGAGGTGTACACTGGTATGTAGGTCAATGTACTACTACCTACAAGTTGAATTTGTACATGAACACAATTTTTACAAGTAAATTGGTACCAAGTACCTACTAATTTTTACAAGTGGGTATAACCACTGCTCTGTTACCAGATTTTGATCGCGCCAGGACTCAGCCGAACCTTATCTCGGGCCCATGGGAGACAGGTCTCAGAACAGCTGCCGTCCTAACGGGATCAAATAGACGCGATACGCGCCTCCGAACAATATTACAATTTCTGAACTTAAAGCTACCCTTACCTCATTTCTTCGAGCCGGTCTCACTTCCTTGACCCCTCGCAAGTTGTGTAACTGTGTATGTGTATAATGAGTGTATATGACCTTGCGATGGTTTGCTGGTAGTTCCGGACGATTCTTCCACGTCGCTGCAAGCCACGCCGTTAACGCGAGCCACCACACTCACTCCGTATTAGTCTAACCACAAAAGCCTCGGTGCCTTCCCAATAGCACTCCCGTGACAAGGCAAACCAATGATATTATCAATAACCCGTTCGACATTCACAGCGTCGCTAACCGTACTGCTTAACTAGTATAATTGGGTGCCGCGAAATGACTCCACAAGTCGATTTAATCAATGCGCGTGCGCTTTCACCCGTTCTATGGCTACTATAATCGTTCGACGCCCAGCGCGACTCAATACGAACTACTATTCACGCCGAGCCCAGCGCTCGACCTCTCTCCCTCCGCCCCTGTCGCCCCGAGGCGGAGAAAATCAAAAATCTGAAGGTAGATTATAAACAAAGACGATACAGTGCTTCGAAAACTCGCGAACTCCTCGAAAACGTTACATGTCAGTACATTTTTTACCCACAAGTGACGTCACGACACTTTTTAACTTCGTCAATTTTTATTAATTCGTTAAAACAAAAAACACGTACTTATCCAATATTTTTCGATAAGTATTCTAACTGAGGGACTAAACAGAATCATATTTTTTTGACTCAGTCCGATCCCCTACTATTAACGATTACACGATTAACGATAAAATTTTGTCAAAATTATAATTAGGATTTTGTATATACGACCTACCCTAAGTATACCATCTGTATCTATAAACGGGTTAAGCGGCAATATTTTGGATTTATGATGAAGCTCTTTGCTTCTCTTGATTGTATCTATTTCACTAAAAAATGATTGCACTTGGCAAAGTGTTTATAATGAATTACTAAGCTCCTCAATGTAAAGACAACCTTTTAATCTTTCATAAGTGTTATCCTTACTGTATGTACTTACAAATAAAATTGTTGATAAATCTATGGACATAGGCCATATTTCTTTTGAGTTTAGTTAGTAGGTACCTAAAACTCGAATATCTAAAAGAGTCCAAGTTAGTTTCTAAGAATTTTAATTATGATAATTCCATATTTGGGACACCTTGGTGTTGCCATTCGCTCGGTTCCTTTCGAAGTTACGAAGGTCCCTCCCACCAGTCCCACCACAGGGAAAAGGTCTGTAACTGTTGAGGAGTTACACCTCTTGAGACCAAGTCAGCAGGATTACAATCTGTAGGCACATGTCGCCATTTCATTAACCCTGTTACGAACAAAAGGTTTTATTTATTTATTTAAAATAGGTACACCAACAGTACATACATCTTACAGTTTAAAAATAAATATATATAGGTTAGGGTTCTTATGTAGGTACCAATTACAGGTGTACACAACATTCTCTTGAGTAAAGCTAATCATCGAAAAATTACTTATATACAAAAAGTGTAACATAGAATAGAAAACTAAACATAAACCTATTTGTTGTAAAGTAATCATGAGATCAAAATAAAACTAACTTAGACTAAAAGACAAAAGAAAAACAACATATTCATTTAAAAAGTAATAAAGAAAAAATAACAAATCTAATTATAAGCGTTTAAATGTTTATTTAAATGAGAGCGCAACAGGCCTTTGAAATTTGGTAGGGAACCAAAGAACACATCTAAGTCTGGCAATTTTGAATTGATTTCGATACAATGTACGCACATTCTTGAAACCGGTGTCTCCCAATGTTGCTTCTACTGGCCGGCGGTTGAAAAAGTCTAGAGATTGGTTGTCTTGGAAGATTATATGGAACTGACAACATGACACGTTCTAGCAACTGTTCACATTCAATTTGACCATTGATAACTTTGTGGAGAAAAACTAAGTCATGGATAGTGCGACGGTTTCTAAGCGACTCAATTTTAAAGAAAGCCAAACGTTGTTCGTATGGACATCTGTGGGATATTCCTGGGGAAATGTAGGCAATGTGTCTTGTAAACGCTCGCTGGATGCTCTCGAGACGTTGCGAATGAACAGCATACATTGGATTCCATGCTATGCTGGCATACTCTAGCTGAAGTTGTTTATATTGATTATTAAGCCAACCGAGTACCTACTACTGTTGAATCTGTCCAAATAGTTTTACTAGGTAGTAATATTACCTACAACATTTACAACGCAGCGGCTGCATGACCTTTGCACACAATCTAGCTCCGAGCAAAGCACCAACAACTCTAAGATCAGTTGTACGCAAATATAGCTAGCGGGCCGACCCGGCTTCGCAAGGGTGGACATAAGATTTTTACCTTTTATTCATATATTTTTCTTTTTTTTTCATATTTTTTAAACGCAGATTGATTTGCGAGACCATCTGTATTTTCAGAAGATGATTCTACTATACCTACGTCGTCATGTTCCCACTGCAGGGACTAAGGCCTCCTATCTAGGAGGCCTAAGTCCCTGCGGGCCCAGTGTGGGTTGGCAGATGTCACATGTCTTCGATTTTTTTTGGTTCTAAGACATTAAGCCGGTTTCCTCACGATGTTTTCTTTTACCGTTTTGAGAGCAGCGGTCATGAAATAAATTACACAAAGTAATGCGCCTGCCTGGGTTCTAACCCACAACCTACTGTTCGCAAGTCGGGGCCGACACCACTGGGCCACCGCTGCTCTCTCCGTCGTATTTTTGCTAATCTCCCTTGGAAGCAGCTTTTAGATAGTTGAGACCTTTTTTTTTCCTAGGCATATTGTTGCCTTTTTTTTTTGAATCAGATATAGAACTTTTGAAAAATACTTACAAATGAAGAAGTGTGAGAATATTATATAAAAAAAACAGTAAAGCGTGAATAAACAATTTATACTTAGGTAATTAGTTTACATCAGATTTACCCACATTAGACGACATTAACAGTTGCAACATATGCTGACGACATAGCATATTGTCAGTTGACGACAACCCAGAAACGGCCAGCAATAAACTACAAAATCAGTTAGACGAGACACATAATTGGCTCTGTAAGTGGCGGATACGTGCCAGTGCATCCAAGTCTAACCATATCACCTTCACACTCAGGCACGGAAACACCCCTCCTGTTAGACTTGGACCTGATACCTTACCACACACAGATTGTGTTAAATATCTTGGCTTCCATTTAGATAGGCGCCTAACATGGAAGCATCATATTAAACAGAAAAGGGAGGAGATAAACCATAAGTTCCGCAACCTGTATTAGCTCATGGGAAGAAATTCGGTGCTCTCGGTAGACAATAAGCTACTCATCTACAACTCGGTCCTTAAACCAATATGGACGTACGGAATCCAATTGTGGGGCGTTGCCAGCAAATCAAACATTCTCTGCCTGAAAAGGGTTCAAAATGGCATACTAAGAGCCATAGTAAATGCACCCTGGTTTGCTCGGAATAGCGAAATTCACGATTTCCTGCAGGTGCCGCTCGTAAACTCTGAAATCGAGCGGTACAAATGTCAACACAAGGCACGCCTAACCATGCACCCAAACCCACTAGTGACTGAACTGTTAAACCCGACAGCGCGAGCGGTGGTAAAAAGGCTGAAGAGGAACCACCTTCTATAAGTGGGAGGCGCAGCACTGGCTGCTCCACCACAACGCCATGTATACTGCAACAAATTCGCTTATGGTCTGACGACCGATTGCAAATGTTAAAATAATTAAAAAAAAAAAAAAAAAGGTAGGTAATTAGTTCTGGGAAGAACTTTTTATACCTACCTACTGGACAAAAAAAAAACAATTATAATAGGTAGTGACTGTGTGAAGGATGCTTTGGCTCGAAAGGAGGTGACTGCTGAGATGACGAGAAATAGGGAAGTATGGAAGAAGAAGACATGTTGCGCCGACCACAAATACATTGGGATAAGGGCAGGCAGGAGAATGATGATGAATAGTCAAAAAATGTTCAATGTCGGTTACGTCCGCTGCGTAGGCACAGAATACATAATAGTACTACGCGTAGGTCTATTTCATGGATGCGCCCTTCTCCCGCACTGCTGCAATGCCTGGTTTGCCACGCGACATGGCGCTGCGCGGTGGCGCCTTTCTATCTACACTCATAATCTATCTATCTATCTATATCTATTCTATAATCCTTACATAGTATAAAACAAAGTCGCGTCTGTTTGTTTGTTTGTTTATTTGTTTGTTTGTCTGTATGCTTAAATCTTTAAAACTACGCAACGGATTTTGATGCGGTTTTTTTTAATAGATAGAGTGATTCAAGAGGAAGGTTTTAATACCTTTTTTGTACCCGTGCGAAGCCGGGGCGGGTCACTAGTAATATTATAAAGAGGAAAACTTTGTTTGGTTGTAATGAATAGGCTTCAAAACTACTGGACCGTTTTTAAAAATTCTTTCACCATTCGAAAGCTACATTATCCACGAGTAACATAGGCTACTTCTTATCCCTGTATTCCCACGGGAACGGGAACTACGCGGGTAAAACCGCGGGACGTCCGCTAGTGACTTTTTAAATTCGTAATATAATGAAAACCACTGGAGGAACGCTGTTCCTAAATATCAATGGTCTCTGCCATATTGTCTTCACCTCTAGATAGATGCTTCAATAGATAATGGGTAAATGGGTACTTGAAATCACACACAACACTTTACTACTCCAAACGTTTATTCCTAATATAGTACATTACTGCAGAATCCAGTAAGTAAGCCTTCCTGGCCAAGTATGAGTTAACCGGACCGAACCGCAGGTGAGGTCTGGTTATATACGAGGCCAGGATGGCTTTCTTACTGGTTGAGGTTTGTATAATGCTTTTCTCAAAAATTAAAGAAAGTTTAACAACAAATTCGTTTAATTAATATTGAAGGATACATTCATATGTGAAAAACACAATAGCACTTTTTGGCCGACCCGGGAATCGAACCCAGGACCTCACGCTCTGCAGTCGAGCTTGCGACCACTAGACCAACGAGGCAGTTTAGGAAACAACTTTAGAAAAAACTTTACTTAAACTGAAATTACTAAATACAATCATAAAATCCCACACTATACTTAAGTACAAAACGCAACGTATAAAATGGCTGTTTAAGGTTCCAAAAATATATGTAGTTATCTCATAAAATGTCATACCAAAAAGAGAGATAGATATATTTGGAACCTCCCTTCTATAACCATGTTATAATGGCTAAACTCAAATCTGTGTCTGGTACTGTTTTTTTTTCTAAGCAGATCTAAAGAGGATGACATATAGTGCGCGCGGAACTAGTTGGCCGCGCCTTAGGCATGTTTTTGTTTTTTATTTGTATTATTTTCAATAAATTGAACAATTATTGTTCACGATATCTCGAGATTGGTCATCACTGTCTAATTATTATAGTCTCCTGTGCATTGCGAGCTGTAGGCAACCCGCCCCCTCACCCCTGTCGCCACCTAAGGCGCGGCCAACTAGTTCCGCGCGCACTATAGTGTCCAGTAAGTAAATTACATACTTACTTACTGGACAGTAGGAGATTCCAAATTTAAAATCTCGCTTCTTACTGGACAGTTGTGAATAAGTCTCCGGTAAAGTTCACTTTCTGGATACTTTTTAGAGATGTTATGGCAACATTACATACCATTTTTGAGAAAAACCATTTACAGGCACTTTAAAACTTTTCAGAGGTTGAGACCCATTCACATAAATCGTTGTTATTAGCGAGAAGAATGGGTTGAAGAAACTCCTTATACACTGTTTTAATCAATCAATCATCAAAAACCACTTTCAATTAGTTAATATTGTAATTATTCGCTAATCCCGAGTTACTCACACTTCCATATCCTTTTTCCGACGCGTGTGTCGTGTGGTGGAAGTCAGTATAGTCATTAATTACTTCAACAGTTTAATAAAACTTAAAAACCATACTAAAATACTTTATAACTGATTGCGTTCTCATTGATACAGAAGTCAGCTGCTAGTTGCCATTAGCAACGTGGCATGCGACTACGACTGTCCTCTATAATAATAAATGTAACTTATAATACCAAAACCTGACACGTTATGTAATTTTTGATCTTTAAAAAAAGTTGTTAAAAGACAAAAAAACCAAGGCAGAAAAGAAATAGAACTAAAATAGAACCCCGTCTGCTTCCAAATTTGTTTAATTTAAAATGTGCTTGTTTTTATGCTTTTCAGTCTTTTCAGTCGGGTTTTGTAGTTTTTTAACAACTTTTTTTATTTCCAACGTTTTAGTTCTTTTGTGTTTGTTCTTTCGTTGGTCGCGTAAAATTCTTCGCAGATGATTTAACTTTTGTGCTTGTTTATAGGATTTGTCACTTTGAATTTCTTTTAAACATATAAGTGTAATATATTTTTGTAATCTCCTTTTAAAACCCTTTATTTTGATACCCTACTCGATGGTATTGGAAATATTTTTTGTTTAACTCCGCGATTTGGACCCCAAAATCCGCAATTTTTCTTTGATTTCCAATTTTAATGTAGCCTATAGCACTTGCGCCATCAAGACGATTTTAACGACGTATATTTCATTCTCTATTCTTTCATTTCAAGTCAGTGCTCAACGGTTCGATCTGTTCGATACGTCAATCGACCAAAGCGTTTTAGTACATAACTTCTCCAATAACAGCTAGGTGGCACTGCAGGTACAAGTAAGATATTGTTCTAAAGCTGCCATCTTACGGAATCCCAGAAAACTACATCTTACTTATGTGCCCATCGCTTTGATATGTTCGGTACGTCAATCGAGCAAATCGACTTAGTACATAACCTCACCAACAACCGATAGGTGGCACTACAAGTACGACGGTATCAAAGGTTTATCAATTACTATGGAAGACCTAACTAAAATTCTCAAACAAATACAACAAGAAATGTCGGAACAGAAAAGTCAGTTCAAAATTATGGAAGAAAACATTACTAAGAACATAAATACAAATATAAACGAAAAGTTTCAAAATTTAGAAATTAAATACGATATACTGGAGAAAAAGGTAGAAGTTCAAGAGAATAGAATCGATGCTATTGAGAAGGAAATAAGAAAGAAAAATTTAGTATTTTTTGGCATACAAGAAAATGAAAATAATTACTGGGACTTAGAAAAAACAGTACTTACAGTTATTAACGATAAGATGAATGTCAAATGTTCTAATCAAGAGATAAGTTCGGTATGGCGGAAAGGCAAAAAAGGAGAAAAGACAAGACCAGTGATAGTTTCATTTAACACATTAAGCAAGAAAATTGAAGTTATAAAAAATAAGAAGTTATTACAAGACTCTGAGATTTATATGACGGAGGATTTCCCTTTAAAGGTTATACAGAAACGCAAAGAATTGCAAGAAGAGCTGAAACAACTATTAGACCAAGGGAAATCAGCGTACTTAAAATATGATAAAATTATTATCAAAGAAGAAAACAACGGGCATCCGAACCGAAATCATAAACGAACTTTATCCCTATCACCAAATGAAAACAACCAAATCAAGAACAATACAAACATACATTCCCACAAGAAAAACAAGAGAGACATTAGCACCTATTTTAGATCAAAAAGAGACGCTCCCGCCCCACGAGAAAAACAAACTGTGCCCTTGAATACAAAAGAAAATTCAGAGAGCAACAACTCGAAGGAAACATCTAACATATAGCAACTAGCACGAGCCCCTCTACAAACATCTCCAATACAGCTGGTCACTGCGGAGATTTGCGACCAAAACCCTCCAGAGACACTGATTCACTTAATAACATATAACGTGAGGACTCTTTCTTCTCACTCACGACTTATTGAACTAATGGATTCTATGGAAAATATAAGATTTGACATAATGGGTTTATCAGAGGTGAGGAGAGTTGGAAATTCAATTTGTGAATATGAAGATTTTATATTCCAATTTGTTGGAGAAACAGCAGGACTCTACGGAGTTGGATTCATTATAAAAAAACACCTCAAAAAATATATAGAGACAATAACAGGACTATCAGATCGGGTTGCCTTGTTAAGATTAAATATAAACAATTTTAAACTTGCTATCATCCAAGTCTATGCCCCAACAGAAGGTGCAGATGAAAACAAAATAGAAGAATTTTACAGTACCATAGATAACGCTTTAACACTGGCTGGCAATAGGAAGACAATAGTGATGGGAGACTTTAATGCCAAAATTGGTTACCCTAAATCCGAAGAAAGCTTGATAATGGGAAAATATGGCTACGGAGTCAGAAATACTCCAGGAGAAAGAATGGTAGAATTTGCATATGAAAATAAATTATCAATTATTAATACTTTCTTTGATAAGAAACCTAAAAATAGATGGACTTGGAGGTCTCCCGACGGCAAAACAAGGAACGAATTGGATTATATTCTGTCAAATTTTCCTCAAAACATGCAAAATATTGAGGTTCTAAATGTAGAATACCCATCAGACCATAGACCTGTAAGAACAAAAATCAAGATCAAGCTCCCAAGAAAAAAAAGGACAACATATAATAATAAAAATTACAAAACCTTACTTCAAACCGAGGAACAAATTTCTAAATACCTTAAATCTCTTCAATGTAATATAAACACCCTATTAGAGAATCAAACTAATTATACAACACAGGAATATTACAACAAACTGATAAATGTTATTGAAGCTAGCTTATCAAGTGCCCAAAATTCAAACATAAAGACTAAAAAACAAATAGTAATTACAGATCACACCAGACAGTTAATACGTCGCAGGCACGAGATACAAAGCATTAAACCTAAATCTCGAAGTACAAAAAATGAGCTGAAAGCCCTTTACAAACTAATTAGCAGATACATAAAGCGAGATTATAATACATACAGGTCACGCACAATAGAAAGACACCTAAACAAAACTGGAAGCTTGAAACGAGCATTCAAAGAATTAAGAACCCATAAAAATTGGATAGAAGAACTACAAGGGCAAAACAAGATACACAACAGCAGAGAAGAAGTTTTAAACATTGCGACTACCTACTATAAAAACTTATACAGCTGCTCTACCCCAACGTTACAACTGCAAAGGGACCCACCTCAAATGGACCACACTGAAGAGGCAGAACCGATAGAACCCATAGATATAACTGAAATAATCGAACAAATAAAGAAAATGAAAGATGAAAAGAGTCCGGGCCCAGACAAAATAACCAATGAAGTTATCAAAATAGGTCACATATTACTAGCAAAACCATTAACAAATCTTTTTAATATGATTATTGATAATACTTGCACCCCACAGGAATGGTCCGAATCAAACATAATTCTGCTATACAAGAAGGGAAATCCAAAAGATATTTCTAATTACCGACCTATAAGCCTGTTACCGACCATATACAAACTATTCTCTTCAATAATAGAAAAAAGAATCGGTCAAGTACTTGACAGTAAACAACCGATAGAACAGGCAGGTTTCAGGAAAGGTTATAGTACTACGGACCATATACACACACTGGAGCAAGTTATTGAAAAATATCAAGAATTCCAAAGACCGTTATACATCGCCTTTATCGATTACCAAAAAGCATTCGATACGATTCTGCACTCGGCTATTTGGCAAACTCTACTTACACAAAACGTCAACCAAAGATACATAAACATACTGAAACACCTATATGAGAATAGTTATAGTAGAGTACAATTGGAAGACACAGGACCACCTATAAAAATAGAAAGAGGGGTCAGGCAAGGTGACCCCCTGTCACCTCGCCTTTTCATAGCAGTGCTAGAGGCGGTTATAAGCAGTCTAAACTGGAGAAACTTGGGAATCAATATCAAGGGAAAAAAACTCTCCCATCTAAGGTTCGCCGACGACATTGTTCTTTTAGCTGATAATCATCAAGACCTACAATATATGATATCCACTCTACATAACGCAAGCAAGGAAGTAGGCTTAGAAATAAACTTAAATAAAACAAAAGTAATGTCAAGCAGCAGCCATGACCCTATCAAACTTGAAGATGTCCAACTAGAATATGTGAGTAACTACATATATTTAGGAAAACAAATTTCATTTAGCGCACAAAACGATCATCAAGAAGTAGATAGGAGAGTTCAAAAAACATGGAGTAAGTTTTGGAGCTTTAAAGAAGTACTGAAAGGCAATTTTCCTATACAACTGAAAAGAAAAGTCATGAATTCATGCCTTCTACCCTCCTTGACATATGCTTGTCAAACGTGGAAATTCACTCAGAAGATTAAAAACAAAATAAAAACAAGCCAAAGAAGTATGGAAAGGAGTATGATGAAAATAAGCAAACTTCAAAAAATTCCACACACATTAATTCGCGAGAAGACAAATGTTATTGATGCTCTAAGTCACGCGCAAAAATTAAAATGGAAATGGGCGGGCCATGTAGCCAGACTGACCGACGACAGGTGGACTATACGAACCACAGTATGGCCAGGACCAGCTGGCTACAGAAAGAGAGGCAGACCGCAAACACGATGGGCAGATGACGTCACACACATAGCTGGTCGAGACTGGGTTTCAGTAGCAAACAACAGGGACATTTGGCAATCTCTGGAGGAGGCCTTCACCTGAAAGGGGTTCTTGCTCATATTTGATATTTTAATGAATGCAATTTAAAAAAAAAAAAAATGTTGATTTTATATGATTTAATTTAATTTAATCTATAATATTATGTAATAATAAAATCTAATAATGTAATTTTTTATAATAATTTAATTGATGTATTTAATTTTACTGGCAAGAAATAAAAGGCTTTTTTATTTTTATTTATTTTATTTTATATTTCATTCAAATCCCTTCTTCCGTTTAGGAGTTAAGAGGGAACAAAGAAACGGACATACATACATACATACATACACGTCAAACACATAACCCTCCTTTTGGGCTTCGCCGCAGATGCTAACACATTTTGAAGCTCTAACTCAACTTTTAAAATAAGACAGTGAAATATACCTAACCAAATTCTTTCCTATTGCATCACTGTATGTGATAACCCCCCCCCCCCCCCCCCAACGAATCACAGGCTGGCATCGCACCTGACTCAATCTTCAAATGAGCACGACATACTACGCAACCAAAGAGGAAGAAACTACCTCACTGCGTACCGTGTTAGGATGCTGTCTCTGTGCAGGAGCTTGATCCAATTATTTACGTCTCGGCACAAAGCAATGAAGAGGCAGGCGCCCGCTTTCTGTGTTGTTTCACGCATTAAAGCTTATTCCGTATCTGTAAGGTTGCCCCAGTGTGTGTAACAAATCTACTGAATTTAGAGGAAATGAAAGAGTTTAGACAGTAGACTTGAACATTATATTTTAAGGGAAAAGTAAAAAATACAAAACAAGTTATAAAAGAGGCACACTCTCAGAAGGGAGGAGGGAGGAGGTTTTAAAGAACTTTACGGTTGTGGTTATCCTTGGCTTTATGGTTCCACGGCAGTGCAGGTCACTCTGGTTGTATATGAGGTAGTTTGGAGACAGCGTAGCGTCTCGCTCGACACCGGTCACTCGGGTAGACGTATTGGAGGTCCTCTTGGCGTCAGCGTCACCTTGAGTAGGAGGACCAGCAGCAACAATGAACCAGTGTAGAGCTTAGAGTCCTTGGAGATGTTTCCTCGATCAGATTCAGAATAGAAGTCCGCGCGTGTGAAATCATTTCAGTTTTTATAGATCCACAGCTTGTCATTTTCTTTTTCTTTTTCAGAAGTTTAAATTCGTGACTTCATATTGTCATAAAAATGCAACTTGCCAGTATTCAAAACAGCCAGTAATATTTAATCCAAAACCTTTACGTAGAATTCTGAGAGCGTGTTAATTAATTATTATAAAATACAATATTTATGCTAACATATTGATAAAAAGAATTTAAAATTATATAAATCAAAAGTAACCTTCATAGACTAAGCCAGTAAGAAACTATGACAGAAAAATTAAAAGAAAAAGTATTGACAGTTTGACAACCTGACGTATAGTGTCTTATCAATGAAAAATATGAGAATTATTTACTTTATTTTAGATAAATAAACAAGAAAAACGAATCGTTTTAGACCGATTCGCAGAATAGTAATGTAAAAACCAATAAAGCGTATGATAGATGTGAAGTGTAAGTATATAATGTAAAATGTAAATGTAAGTATTAAAGTGTGGATTAGATGAGAACACTACAGCTCACTCAGTGAAATAAATAAAATACGTGGTTTAGAATAGCGAAATACCACATGTGTCTACGACGAATGTGTTTTACTAAATTACCCTTTTCTGTAAAAGAACGCAGACATACATCACATTTGTAAGGTTTTTCGCCAGTGTGTATTCGATGATGTCTTGTTAAACTATTTCTTATACTGAAACTACGAAGACATACGTCACACTCAAATAGTTTTTCCGCGGTGTGTATTCGATGATGTTTGCTTAAACTATCTTTATGGCTAAAACTACGCAGACATACGCCACACTCAAAGGGTTTTACCCTTGTGTGTTCGAAGATGTTTTGTTAAATTACTTTTGTCGTTAAAACTACGAAGACATACGACACACTCAAAGGCTTTTACCCCTGTATGTGTTCGAAGATGTTTTGTTAAACCATCTTTTTTACTGAAACTACGAAGACATACGTCACACTCAAATAGTTTTTCCGCGGTGTGTATTCGATGATGTTTGCTTAAACTATCTTTATGGCTAAAACTACGCAGACATACGCCACACTCAAAGGGTTTTACCCTTGTGTGTTCGAAGATGTTTTGTTAAAATACTTTTGTCGTTAAAACTACGAAGACATACGACACACTCAAAGGCTTTTACCCCTGTATGTGTTCGAAGATGTTTTGTTAAACCATCTTTTTTACTGAAACTACGAAGACATACGTCACACTCAAATAGTTTTTGCGCGGTGTGTATTCGATGATGTTTGCTTAAACTATCTTTATGGCTAAAACTACGCAGACATACGACACACTCAAAGGGTTTTACCCTTGTGTGTTCGAAGATGTTTTGTTAAATTACTTTTGTCGTTAAAACTACGAAGACATACGACACACTCAAAGGCTTTTACCCCTGTATGTGTTCGAAGATGTTTTGTTAAACCATCTTTTTTACTGAAACTACGAAGACATACGTCACACTCAAATAGTTTTTGCGCGGTGTGTATTCGATGATGTTTGCTTAAACTATCTTTATGGCTAAAACTACGCAGACATACGCCACACTCAAAGGGTTTTACCCTTGTATGTGTTCGAAGATGTTTTGTTAAATTACTTTTGTCGTTAAAACTACGAAGACATACGACACACTCAAAGGTTTTTACCCCTGTATGTGTTCGAAGATGTTTTATTAAATTACTTTTGACGTTAAAATTACGAAGACATACGTCACATTTATAAGGTTTCTCACAAATACCTGCACGCACTCGTACAAGTATTAGTTGTTTTTTCAATTCCTTTACTTGATTTAAACTTCGCTGATCACATTTGTAAGACTCTTTGGGATAAGTTCCACGGCTTATTGTTGTCTGGATAACTTTCAGGTTTGACTGTTCATTTTTCTCTAGCTGCTCTGTAATTGTATCTTCTGGTTTTAATCTTCTTGATTTTAGTTTTGGTTGCTTCGTGACGGGCGTCCCTGTGAGTAAGTATAAACATGATTAATATAATGTTAGAGAGACTGCCGTCGACGAATCAATAAACAAACTTAATAATACAAATGACTATATTCCACCTAAACTTGTACGTCCTAGAGAAGTGTCAAAATTATTAAGAAATCTCAAAAGTCGTAAGTCTCCGGGCGATGATGGAATTCACAACTGCTTACTTAAAAACTTATCACGTAAATGCATAGTATTTATAACCAAAATTTTTAATGGTTGTCTGCAAATTGGCTACTTTCCGTCCGCTTGGAAAATAGCCAAAATTATAACGTTTAAGAAACCAGGTAAAGATGAAAGCTTACCAACTAGCTATCGGCCTATAAGTCTCTTACCCTCTTTGGGAAAATTACTTGAAGGAATAATCTCAGCTCGCTTGGCTAACGCTACAAACCACCTTTTATTGCCTGAGCAGTTCGGATTCAGAAAGGCTCATTCTACCGCACAGCAACTGGCCAGGGTCGCAGAGCATGTGACGCACCATTTAAACATGGGTGAATCTACAGGCATGATGTTGCTTGACGTAGAGAAAGCTTTTGATGCCGTCTGGCACGCAGGCCTTTTACACAAGCTTTCTAAATGTGGTGTACCGATTGGGCTAGTAAAAATTATCCAGGCGTATTTGACGAATAGGTCATTCCGTGTTCATATTGGCAACAGTGTGTCCAGATCAAGATCTATTCCAGCAGGTGTACCACAGGGCTCCTTGCTGGGACCACATTTATTTATACTCTTTATAAATGACATCCCCAAGCAAGCCCATACTCACCTTGCGTGTTTTGCTGATGACACAGCATCATTTACTTCAAGTAAAGATACCGATTTAATAGTTGAACGGCTTCAGTTATCATTACAGCTTCTTATTTCATATTTTACCCAATGGAAACTAAAATTAAATTCTACAAAAACTGAAGTAATAATGTTCACACGGAAGCGTTCATTCCCCAAAAAACGCATAAAAGTGGATGATTATACTTTGCCATGGCGTGTATCGACTAAGTACCTTGGACTATTGCTGGACAATAAAATGAACTGGACCAAAAACACCGAGTACTTCCGCGTGAAAGGAATAAAAGCCTTAAATTGCCTGCATCCAATCTTAAAACGGCGATCTAAAGTCAGCTCAAAGACCAAATTGAAAATCTACGCAAGCCTTGTAAGACCCTGCATTACGTATGCGGCACCGGTCTGGAGTAGTACATGCGAAAGTAATTACTCTAAACTACAAGTAGTCCAAAACAAAGCCATAAAAACCTCATTCAATACACCCTTTCGGACAAATCTCAAAAAGTTACACAGTCAATTAAATTTCCCAACATTAAAACAATTCATTATAAAATTAACAAAAAAGTTTTATTTAGTAACTAACCCTAAACACCATAACCCACTTATATCTACCATTGGCCGAACCCGATCTAAAAACTTAAAATATATCGACAAATATCATCGGTATCGTCTCCCACATCACTTACTACTTTACGAATAACACGGCGACTGTCGTCGACTTGACTATTTTGTTACGGAATGCAGGGTAGATTTTCAACGAATCACACAGAGTACCCGAAGCTCATTTGCTTTTTAGATACTTATTATTATAATACTGTCAAAGTAAAACTTAATGTTATGAATGTTTGTGTTACAATCTTTTATTAAATAACGTAGTTTTTAGTTTTATAAAGTGTGTTTGTGTCTATTCAACGCGCTGTGTATATTTCGACATTATGTTTAACGTAAGTAGTATGATATTGCTGATTTACAACAACCAATAAGTTTTATACCTTACATATAAAATGTATTCTTAAATGTTTTAAATAGGCGCCATAGTCTGCAAAAAACACCTTATCCTAATGTTAAATGCTTCTAGAATAAGATCTAAATGTCATTTATCTGTTTGTTTATGTTAAAATAAAGAAATTTCAAAATTCAAATTCAAATTCAATATAATGTTAGAAGAAAATTGGCATACAAAATAATCGAACTAACAGTGGTTTCAGAGATTCACATCATGAATAACATAATGTTACGACGGCCTTCTAGAATCTTCAAGAAACCTCACTAATAATTGTGTAGTGTCTAATAGACTCGAGTACATTCTGTAAGTTTATACCTATAGAATATGGAACTACACACATCAAAAGTGTCCAGGGATCAACATATATTTTTGCAATAACTTTTCTCCTGATTGATATTAATTAAAATTTTCTTTTTAATCAACTATTGTAGACAATTGACGTGCCCCACGGTTTTATATTTTTTTTCGTTAACTTTTTCATACATCGCCATGTGTTTGAATTGAAAACGCAGAAAGTTATTGTTTATATTTTTTGGAAAGGATTAACCAAGTCACCTTTGCATTAATAAAGAAATTTGCCATTTTCCTATTTTGGGTGACTTAGACAATTAATAATCCGTGTTTCTACCGCGAAAACTAACAACACAAGAACATCGGTTTGGCATACTCAAAATGAGTTCATCCAAATCACGCTGTGGAATGGCCGCCCATGTTCGTTGCAACAACAAAAAAAGGTCTTCTTGCGACTGGATACCCTCCATATTCGGCAGAGCTCTTCTCTGTAGCATATCCCATGCATGCTCAATCGGGTTCAAGTCTGGCGACTGAGCAGGCCAGGGCAGGACATTGATGTTAGCTGCGGCGAGAGTCTGTCTTACAACTCTTGCGGTGTGCGGTCGTGCATTATCATGCATTAACTGAAATAAGGGACCGATTTGCACTTGTAGAGGAACGATGACGTCTGATACAATCGTCTCAGCATAAATTTGAGCGTTGAGGTTGCCTCTGATCCAAATCAACTCAGTTCTTCCACAGATCCAAATACCCGCCCATACCATGATGGTTCCACCACTATAAGGATGGACTTCCTGGCAGGATTTTAATCGCTGTTGGCGTCCAGGGGTTCTCCAGTGTCGTATACGTCTTGTATCCGGTCTCATACCAAAACGAGACTCATCAGAAAAGCACACGAAACTCCATTGTTCTTCTGCCCAATTTCTGTGTTCAAGAGCCCATTGATATCGAATCCTACGATTGTGCATTGCTATAGGTGGTACCCCCCAACCAGCAATTTTGCGCTATAACCAAACCTTATATCTCAAAACAGCTGGGTGAACGATGTATAAAGGTTTTGGCGGTGACTGATTGTTGTGTAAAAGCGTTTGACAATACAATTTGGCTCTATAAGTTTATACAGCAAAAAGGACCTATTAGGAATTGATGTAAAGGTTTACTTCGTGACTTTGTATAGCTGTTATAGTCAGGCGTTATAGCAACCTCCAATGTGACTAGTACACAACGATAGAACTTTATATCAGTGTTTACTGTCGCCCCAATGCGCCTGATTTACGCAATAAAAGTTCTGAACGAACTATAATGACTCTTTCGTTAAAGTGGAGATGAAAACTCAAGAATAGGGCGATATTGTGATATTGTGGATTTTTAGATCGTCGTTACAGTGCATAGTACTATAGTGGGTACAAAAAGTCTACAACAGAGTGATTTGGTGATACGTAGGATGCCTTTTAAGTTTTGTCGTTTGAAGAATAAAACACAACTAGAACCCTATAGTACTTTTTATTGTTTTTCAAAGTATTCACCACGTAGCTTAATACACTTTTCCATTCGCTCAAACCAGTTATTATAACATTTATTCCAGTCTAAAGTAGGGGTGTTCAAAATGGCTGACTTGAAAGCGTTGACTGCTTCTTCACCGGACTGGAACCTTTGAATACGAAGACTTTTCTTAATTTTAGGAAATGTAAAAAAAATCGTTAGGGCTTAGGTCAGGACTGTATGGAGGATGATCAAGAATTTCTACTTTTTCCTGCTTCAAATAGTCAATCGTTTGCCGAGCGCTGTGTGAGCTTGCGTTGTCGTGGTGCAGGATGATGCGTCGCTTTGAGTTAGATTTTCGAAGTTCGGCGATGACTTGTGGTAAATAAACTGTGGTATAACACTCTGCGTTAACCGTTCTACGATCTTCAAGTGTAATAGTCGCAACATGGCCGGTTTTTCCAACGAACGTAGCCACCATCTTCTTTGAAGTGCTTCGAGAACGAACAACTTTAATCGGCTTTGGCTCGTCTTGAAAGACCCAGATTGTAGATTGTTGTTTGGATTCAGGATCATAGGCATAGATCCAAGATTCGTCACCACTGATGATGTCGTAGACGTGATTTGACTCTCCTCGGTTGAACCTTTGCAGAGTTTTCTTACACCATCTGACGCGATCCGCCTTGTGATCGTCGGAAAGCAGATGCGGTATCCAACGGCAAACTAGCTTTCTCACACCAAGCACTTCATGCAAAATTTTCTGAATGGTTGTCCCTGAGATGCCTATTAGAGCCTCTATCTCTCGATATGTCACACGACGATCTTCGAGAATTAGTTGTCTCACAGCAATGATGTTATCTTCAGTGAAGGCGGATTTTGGGCGTCCTTCGCGAGATTTGTCACTAACACTAGTATGTCCACGCTGGAATTATAAAAACCAGCGTTCGACAGTCCGCAGACATGGGGCTTCATCATTGAACACAGATGTTAACTCTTCAAAACACTGAAGCCGTGTCAGGCCTCTCTTAAAGTTGTAGAAAATTATTGCACGAACATTTTCCTTAGAAAGATTCATTATCGTACGTAACCTGACAGATTCCAATCGACGCTGTGACTAAACAATAGCATTAATCCTAATACTTTCAACTGTTTTGAGATTCAAAATTCAAACACATTCGAATATAGAACAGTTCCAAATTCAAAATTGCCGGGGAATATGGAAACGACAGAACTTAAAAGGCATGCCTAGTATAGCTGAGTTTCGAATTACATTTATAGAACTTAAATTGTCATAAAAAGGTTTTTTAACGCTCGTTATAGTCGTAGTGATAAACTTATCACAAAGACACTTTTTTAAAACAGGATTGTTTTTTTTATAACTGTTATAGTCCCTCTATTACAATAGTACTATATCGGAGATTACTTCTCTTTTAAAACATAATAACTGTGTATAACGGTAGGTTAGTAATGCTTTTAAATGTTAATTCAGTTTTGTAAAGGCATTTCTATCGCTCTTTTACAACAATATTGACATTTTGATTCAGCGTAATTATAAATAAAAATAATGGTGGTTGTAATCTGTCATAACGAATGCTATAGTAGTGTTCAGGAAGCTGGAAGTATGTTTATGACTTAAAATTCGTAATTGTTTTAGTAAAAGCTCAATAATTCGAGGGGGGCATTCAAATATAGTCGGTAACCAGTACATATTTTATCAGTAAAATTACAGTCGCACGTCATTTTCCCCGTAAGGGACGAATAATTTAATTACAAAATAATATATAACTCGAACCACAATATGGCTCCTCGTATTCTTTTAATATCCAATTCTCTTCAAAAACACTGCACGTGAACGAATGTAAAATGAATGAACGATGAATATTATAGTGAAGTAATGGAATCATGAACTGTTTTACAGTACCTAAAAGAACTTTAGTAGCGTTGCGGTGGCTTGTATGTCATCAAATAGAGATTGCGTTACTGTTACATCAACTGTAATATGCCAAAATTGTCATGCCTGACACCGCTACAGTTGTACTTTAACACTGAATGGAGATATAATTGCGCCACTTTCTTTGTAGGTGCACCTTCTTTGGCCTTTTATGTGACCATCGATTAGTTTTTACAAAACGTTCTATGGACTTCTATACAACTAACTTTTGCTAGCCGTAGCGGTCTTCGGGAATGAAGGTTCACTTCATGCAAGCGGTTTCTGACTGTTTGGTCGCTAATTAAGTTCCCTGAAGAGTGATGAAGCCTCACGGCTAACATCATGGCGGTTATTGTTGGAGCTCTTCGAGTTAAGATTTGAATGTATCGGTCTTGTCTCCGTGTGGTGCAGCGATACCGTCCTCCATGGCGCTCAGCCACGGTACCAGTGCTTCGGTAACGTGTCCAAAGTCGACTGATAACACTCTGACTTGTATTCAGAGCTAAAGCCACAGTACGTTGCCGGGAACCAGCTTCTATCATTCCCACGGCTCTGAGCATTTCTTCCCTGCTTAAATGACGTCGCCGCTCCATAATAACGTTGGTTTTAATCAGTAGTAGGGAAACAGTAGCACTAATAATGTCTTCAATGCGTTGTATGTTTTTATAGGGAAAATATTGACAGCTGATTTTCATCTTTTACTCGAATTTGATTCACAGTTCCTGATTCAAGTTATGAAATGCACCAAAAAGGATCCATATAAATTTATAAAATCATAAATTTATTACAAAGCCACATCTCAATCTCAAGAAATCCGCATAAAAATGCTTGATCCCTAGACACTTTTGGTGTGTGTATTTCCAGTGTATTGCCAAGGTCAGCTTTCAGCCAGCCATTACAATTTCGACCGTATACCGAGGGCGTAAAGTAACTTCTTCCTTGTTGGTTCTAGTTATTTTTTTTGTGAATGCTTTGTTCATTTTTAGTTAATAATGTCATGGAGGTAATTTAAGTAAACTCGTTACAAGAAAAACTGGTATTTACAAAAACAATTGCGAAAAATTTGGAACTTTCGACCCCCAATATCGCCGTAACTAGGGGGTTCCCAGGTATGGTCTAGAACAAAAAAAATATCGCAGTGGTGGGGAGAATAAGTGCCTTTCAATTGCGTTGTACCTTTCGAATACCCTCTTGTTGTTTAAAAAAATATTCAAGTCTTTCTTTAATTTATAGTAGGTAAGAATTTTATGTTTTTGTTTGATTTTATGTTTTAGCTAAGCATAAAAAGTAAGTACCTAAATAAAACAAAATGATTGTATTCAAAATGATTAAGAAACAGACAAAAAGATACAGTGTGTAGGTGTAGAGTAAGCAACGATCTATAAGCGAGAAATCTATATATTCTTTCTTCAAGGAGGAAGGGTATGATGTCGTTTACTTAATTCAGACAAAAAATGAGTTATTTCTTTAGCAAAATGTAAAACCAGTAAGTAGGTATTTATACCAATACGGTGTTAAAATTTTGGCATAAGTACTTCTTTATCCAATTTACCATTCTTATAAATAAATATGTACGTAAAAACGAGGCTTTCGGAAATGTCTGATTGACGCACCATAAAACATAGTCACCCTACTTCTAACTAGCATTATAGGTTGAAAGTGCTGTAGGTCGTAAAGTTCACATATTTGGGCTTTATACATACTACTACTAATATCATAAACGGGATATTTACCATGTTTGATTATTGTTTCGAGTTCCCGATATTTCGGCGCTGTTACAAGCACCATGACCATGATCACGGATAAACTGCGAAATATCGGGAACTCGAAACAATAATCAAACATGCAGGTAAATATCCCGTTTATGATATTAATAGTAGTGTCAGTGACCATGTCAGTTTAAAAATTTATACATACTGTCTACATATTCTTCGAAATCGTATCAGAGGTTAGCAAAAAGAATGGTACCTCTACCTACTAAGCTCCGTTCAAGAGAACTGCGTGTTCGCGCGGTCCTTCGCGTTTCAACCGCGGCCATAACTTCTAAGTACTGTAAGTAGGTCGTGAATTACAAACATTAGCGGCCTTACTACAAAAGATTTTTAAACCTGGTTTAACTTAGACTTTGTTTATCTCGCATGCCGTCACTTTCTTTCGAATATGTTTGAAGTGAGACGGCATGCGAGTTAAACCAAGTCTAAGTTAAACCAGGTTTAAAAATCTTTTGTAGTTAGGCCGTTAGCCTTTATTTATACTATCTACATTTTCCTTGAAATCGTATCTTTGGTTAACAAAAAAAAAGAATGGAACCTCTACCAAGCTCCGTTTGAGAGAACTCCGTGGCCGCGCGGTCCTCCACGATTCAACCGCGCGGCAAAATTCGGAAAATGATGTAAGTATATTATTATAGCGATAGAGATTAAAGTAGATTTTGTATTGAGTATGCTTTTATTAAAATGTATAAGTCTGTATATTATTTTGTGTGTTATTTAATGTCAATCGATTTTTATAACAATTTTGCTGAGAAAAATAATTTTGTCCATATTTTAGTATCAAATACCCCATTGTGCGCCAGTTAGTACCCATAATAATGGAGGTAAGGGAAATCGGCAAATTGGATCCGTAACTTCGGAATAAGGATTGGGTTTGCCCGAAAATAACATTCCTCTCCGTCACATATAAAACAGTCTGGGTACGTCCAATTAATTATGGTATACAGGTAAACTGTGTGATTTCTGCGAGGTGGCCAGACCAAATAAAAGATGGGTAAATTGTGCGAGGAATTATATTTTTTATTTTGGTAAACCAGTAATTATTTGCACAATTTAATTAGGTACAAAACAATACACAATATAGATACATTTATAGGAGGCCTATGTCCAGCAATGGTCGTTTGTATTTCGAAGCAATAATAAACATAAACATTAACAAAATTGAAATACCTATCTCTTTGCAATATCAAAATAACATTTTTTACCGACTGCTCACATTGGCTACTTTAATTTTAGAAACATAATTAGGGTTTATAATAATATCACGCAAACGAAGGTCGCGGGGCACAGCTAGTCCTTACATAGTATAAAACAAAGTCGCGTCTGTTTGTTTGTTTGTTTGTTTGTCTGTATGCTTAAATCTTTAAAACTACGCAACGGATTTTGATGCGGTTTTTTTTAATAGATAGAGTGATTCAAGAGGAAGGTTTTAGTATATATTTTGAACGACATCCACGCGGGTGAAGCCGCGGGCATCAGCTAGTAATTAATATAATTCATGTCAGTTACATTTAATTGGTAGACAATAGGAATATTAACATCACATTCATAAATCAGTTTATTATCAATAATAACACTAACTATTACTAAATAATAATAACAAAAGTGATGCAGTACATATCATAGGTATACCCACTCTCATTACCGGAAAAATATTATTTTTGTTGTATCACGTCTAAAACTGCCATAATATTTAAATTAAAAAAAAGCATATTTTTAAACTAATTTTGCGGGTAGATGTAAATATCACTTATTCTTTCAATAATAGTGTTACAAAATTAGTTGATCATATACCTAAGCACCATGTATCGCGTTTACATGTACAAATTTTCCTGACAGTTTTGCTATATTTGTGGTTTAAACACACCAAACAGTCAAAAAAAGGCAAATACTCCATTGATTAAGCAGTGCTATTGTGCAGATTTCATCATGAATGTTCGTCATCAAGATAAATACTGGGTGCCACATATCTGTTGCATAACTGACGTGTTGGATTAGAGGAATATCTAAAGGAATGCCTAAGGTCAACTTGCAATATAACGCGAATCTAAGGACCATAATGATCAGTGATTTTTGCCTCCCTAATATAAAAGGATTCCCATGAAAATCTATATATATAAAAATGAAACCAGTTTTCCGTAATTGTCACGACATAGCATGAAAACGGCTTGACCGATTTGGCTGAAAATTGGTAGGGAGGTAGCTAAGAACCAGGAGAAGGACATAGGATTTTTTTTTTTAGGTAGGGTAGTAGATAGGTAGGCAGGGTAGTAGATAGGTAGGTAGGAATAATCTATATTATGTGACGCAGACGAAGTTGCGCCGGTCAGCTAGTATATACAAGAATAAAATAAAATAGCCATTGCTACATTTAGATGATCTTCCAATACCTAAGCCACCTTATACTGAACCGATTTGAAATGGCTTTAAAAAAAACTGTGAAGAGGAAGATAAAGAGGAGGAATTTCCAGTTCGGAGTACCTCAAAACTGTCACGTTTGATCAGTCAATCAGAGCTCAACGATCTAATCAGAGATGTAGATTTACCTAAAGAGAAATCTAAACTATTAACTTCAAGATTGAAGCAAAAGAATTGGAGATTAAACGAACTTACCTGAAGTGAAGTTCTATCCAAATTATACGAGTTGCTTCGTCCGAAGAGATTAGGATAACATTGTAGTAATACGTCTAGGTACCGCCTTTCACCCACTAAGTTTGAATTTTTATTTTTTATTTTTGTGGGTACTTTGTCTTCCTTATAGTTATGCCTGCACCGTCACTCATTTAGTTGAGAGCCTGGAACCTTTTTAATTTAATATTTCACATAAGTATGGGTTTATAGGGTTGGGAGGGAACTAATCTCTTCGGACGAAGCAACTCGTATAATTTGGATAGAACTTCACTTCAGGTAAGTTCGTTTAATCTCCAATTATACTTCGTTGCTTCGTCCTTTGAGATTAGGATAACATTGTAGATTTTGAAAGATGGTGAAATATTAAACACGGAATTTTTATTTAGTTACATGTAATTTCATGTTGAATCTAACATTAAATTATTGTTTTCTTGTAACTAAAGTATAGTTTTCTTTAATTAGGGGTAGATAAATAAAGTAAGTTACTAATTTAAGTAATTAAATCTAACATCAATGAGAGGTTGAGATTAATAAGATAAATTTATCAGTTTGTTAACATTGAACATTTCTATGAAAATTATTGAACGTATCTAGTGAAAACATTGGAGCTGCCACTCCACCCAGCTGCTTTTCGTATCGTGTCAATGTTGACACCAGCTCTATGAGCTGCTGAAGGTGGCTGCGTGTCTGGTGAAGTGGGCAGAAAATATTGACGTGTCAATTCCGTTTATTGATAATATAATCTTTTATCCACCGAATGATGGTATTTGTGTATATTTGTGTTATCTAAAACAAAAAGCTAATGGTCTGCACCTTGTGTGCAGTTACAAGTATGAGCAAAGTTACGACCATTTCTGTTAAACTTAAGTTATTATTTTGACACCATTTCGATAGAAACTCTAAAAGTTTTGACGAATCCAAAGCGATAATATATTTTGAGGCTGGAGGACGAAGACTGTTATTGAATTTCAACAGCGTTGAATAGCATAGCAACGTGTTCATCAGACCTTAATACTCCTATGTATTTTAATATTGTGAGTTTTACAAAAGTTAACTCAAACGTCGAATTGTAACATCGTAACATCATTGACTTTTCATCTAAAGGATAGATATCATAATTTCTAAAGATGACTCTTCTATTTCGTAACTTTCATGCAATCAACGTGAGCTCGGGGACACTGTTGGAAATAGATAAAAACATTTTATCAGAGGGTCTAAACTGAACTAATTCTGAACAGAGAAGTTTTTGTTAAAGTGGAGACCAGGGTTATGTGTTGGTCAAAATGGAACCACAACAATACCCTCTACCTGTTAGTATCATGTATATATTAGTTTTCTTAATACTTCTAATATAACCGCAAAAGATGGAAATGCTTAGTTAAAACAAAGTTTTTATCCAGTTTATAGTAAAATCGTTTACAGTGAATGCTCCTGGGTCTCTATCCCATGAGACGAACTTAGCACATTTGTTATTCAACATTGATCCGAAAAGATTAATTTTTGTTGCCCAAAGGCTCCCTATAATCTATTCAAAAGCATGATCTTAAATGGTCTATCGGTATCGGAGTGGTATCGAATCCAATACAAATATACCGCGAGTTTAACATCACTGCCATAAACATTTTGTGATTTAGTTAAATGTAGATAGGTACCTATCTTACTCCACCCATGAGGTTGATTTACGAAATAGCAGTTGTTTGGTCAACGCGTAACAAATAACACATGACGAATTCATGTCCAGTTCGTAATTACCGTCGTAAATACCAAGAAAGCAGCCAGGAATTCTAGACAATTAATAATATATTTGTCAGACTCTGTGTTACTCCACTGGCCACTGACAGTCTCCTCACCGCATGCTGCCCCCCCCCCCCCTTTTTTTTTTTTTGCTAGCGTGAAAATATTCTTAGACATTAGCAGTCTTGCCTAATGGGATCGACTGCGGTATCAATACATTTTAACCACCAGGTAAAATCGTCCTGCAAATACCTACTGTGGTAATGACATGTGGCTATCGTAATTACTTGTTTTACATAATGTAAGGTATCTGCATCTTTCGATCTGTAAAGTGTAAAGCCAACCATACTGAATCGCGATTCAGGGTGAAGTGAGGAGGCCTACCAAGCGGGCAAAATGTCTTATTTTAGAACGAGATTTCAATTTAAACCATTGTAACTCTTTTTAACCGACTTCAAAAAAGGAGGAGGTTATAATATGTTCGTGTGTATGTATTTTTTTTTTTTTTTTTTTTTTTAATTAAATTTCGTTTTTCTTTAGGTAGGCTAACATGAAAACCTCTTGTATCTGTCACAAAACCAAGGTATTTGCAAACATTACTTGAAATCATTCATAAACTTCTTTTAATGTTTAATAAGGATCCTAAGGACTCCAAAATATTTACCTGTTTTTTTTTTTTTTTTTTTTTTAAATATTATCAAATCGCAATCTTGTTAATTAATGTCATCGAAGTAGATACCTAGATGACAAAATTAAATAGCCTAATGATTTCAGTAAACAAATTACCGGTTCACATAAGTGAACACAAATAGGGCTGTTTAAACCAAACGGTAATACATAAAAGTAATGCATTTTTCCCCTGTACCTATTCGTAGGTACCTTTTGTACATCGGTTGTATAGATACGAGAAAATACACATCCTTTTATTCAGGGGTGGGCTGATCTTCATTTTTTTTTTTTTTTTTTTATGAAATATTCTGTTATGATTACATATGATGTACTTGTTTAAGACATTAAGTTTTATATAAATCCGTTTTTTTATTTTTTTTTATTGGGTTTTTTAATCAGGAAATAACTACTTAGAAAGAATTAAAATGTCCTTCACATGGTTCTCAATGTGAAATGGCTTTATTACTGTAAATAAGATCAGTGATGGCCACCTTGTATTTAAAGGACTCAGATGAAGCTAACGCAGATAAACTTGGTTCGTGTAACTTTGGATAGGCAGGTTTTGTAAACGGTATCTTGTAACCCCATAACCAGGATAATACAATATGGTCATTGGTATCAATTGTCATTGATCATAAAAGTGGGATAACCGACCTGCGGAACCTACCTAGCGGGTCTAGCGCCGCGGAGCTTGGTGCTGCTGCACAGATTGCAGGCGCGGCGCGGGTGATGTCCTCCGCGCCGCGCTGTTGGGAACGGGGGCGTCCGGTTTAAAGGGGTCCATATTGGCTCACCTAAAGTTCTTTATCCGAAATTGTTCTTCCTAACGATTTGTAATCCGAATGATCACTCTTCCTAAAATTTTTCATCCTAAAGTTTTCATTCATACTATTTGTAGTGCTACCGACGATGTTCATAACACTCATGTTTCCGAAAATTGTAATTCCTAATATCATTAGTGTAAATATATTTAAACTCCTACTGTTTTTTATCCTAACGCTTTTATTCAACATAATTACCATAATATTTTCACTCATACAACTGTTTAGAATGATTAAAGGTCGTTTCACCGATTTTTGTATTGAAATGAAATAAATGAATGAAATTCAGGTCAGAGTGTCGTCTTGGGGGCACTATGAAAAAAATACTTAGAAAAATTTCGCGACCAATTTCGAGGTAGCGCTCGCCGGCCGCTGCCGCGGCACCGCTCGCTTCGCTCGCTCGGCTCGCGCGTAGTTGGTCACAGTTCTAACCTAACCTAACCTATGGATATCTTTGCATAGTATATAAGGTCCCATTAAAATAGGTGGACAAATTTTAACACAGCGTTTAGTTAGCCTAACTAAAGGTAGTCATTTTATTTTGACTTAAAATAATAAATTGCCGGCACTCTAGAACAAACTCATCCTATAAAAGTAGGTATTTTAATGTCTTTTTCTTATATATTTTTTTACTATTGTCCTTATTTTAGCGGTCTGAATGATTTCTAAAATTTTGTCCACCTATTTTAATGGGACCTTTTATAATACTGATTATTATGAATTAAAAGTAATATAAACAAAAAAGATATGACTTTGAATACCTAATAGTGTAAAAGATAGTTATGTTGAGAAAATATAGGAAAACAAATAATAGTTTAATAGATGTTTATTGCTACTGACATTATGAAGTTGAATGCTTCGGAATTAAAACATTAGAGACAGAGTAGTTAGGAATTGCGATTGTTAGGATGAAAAATGTTAGGAAGAACATTTTCGGATTTCCAATTATCGGAGTTGAAATTTTAGGTGAACTTTGGCGCACCCGGTTTGGGTCCATATTGGCTCACCTAAAGTTCTTTATCCGAAATTGTTCTTCCTAACGATTTGTAATCCGAATGATCACTCTTCCTAAAATTTTTCATCCTAAAGTTTTCATTCATACTATTTGTAGTGCTACCGACGATGTTCATAACACTCATGTTTCCGAAAATTGTAATTCCTAATATCATTAGTGTAAATATATTTAAACTCCTACTGTTTTTTATCCTAACGCTTTTATTCAACATAATTACCATAATATTTTCACTCATACAACTGTTTAGAATGATTAAAGGTCGTTTCACCGATTTTTGTATTGAAATGAAATAAATGAATGAAATTCAGGTCAGAGTGTCGTCTTGGGGGCACTATGAAAAAAATACTTAGAAAAATTTCGCGACCAATTTCGAGGTAGCGCTCGCCGGCCGCTGCCGCGGCACCGCTCGCTTCGCTCGCTCGGCTCGCGCGTAGTTGGTCACAGTTCTAACCTAACCTAACCTATGGATATCTTTGCATAGTATATAAGGTCCCATTAAAATAGGTGGACAAATTTTAACACAGCGTTTAGTTAGCCTAACTAAAGGTAGTCATTTTATTTTGACTTAAAATAATAAATTGCCGGCACTCTAGAACAAACTCATCCTATAAAAGTAGGTATTTTAATGTCTTTTTCTTATATATTTTTTTACTATTGTCCTTATTTTAGCGGTCTGAATGATTTCTAAAATTTTGTCCACCTATTTTAATGGGACCTTTTATAATACTGATTATTATGAATTAAAAGTAATATAAACAAAAAAGATATGACTTTGAATACCTAATAGTGTAAAAGATAGTTATGTTGAGAAAATATAGGAAAACAAATAATAGTTTAATAGATGTTTATTGCTACTGACATTATGAAGTTGAATGCTTCGGAATTAAAACATTAGAGACAGAGTAGTTAGGAATTGCGATTGTTAGGATGAAAAATGTTAGGAAGAACATTTTCGGATTTCCAATTATCGGAGTTGAAATTTTAGGTGAACTTTGGCGCACCCGGTTTAAAGTCTGTACAGGGGTCTGTCTCGGTCTCTGCGCTGGTGCAGGTCCTGATTTTGATATACTTAGCTTTTGCAGCTTTTATAAGTATCGGCCAGATGTTCACCAAATAGAAAATTATAGATTTTGTATTAATTCCTTGAGTTTTTTGAACTAATTTAACTAGGTACGGCGTGTCATGGACTCACTGTGTTGTGAGTTACTGTTCATCAGTACAGTAAATCAGTCGACCGGATTCAATTAGTAATTTTACTACCGACTGCCATGAATGAAAAGCGTATGGTGAAGGCATCGCTCACTTACAAGATATACTTACTTGCTGGGACCTGCACCTTTTTGTTGTTTTTATTAACTTCGAAGCAGCAATATTTGTGCAATTTTGTGGAACAAGATGCTTTTCAAAGAGTTTGTTTTTTGTCATTCTTTGTCAAGCCTGTCGTTGCAATGTGTTCCCATAGTTTTTTTCGTTTGATGGAGTTTCACCCAAGAGAATCAAAATCTCTTCGTCCAGCTCAATTTGCGTTACATTAACAGGTAGTTCCGACTGCATTGTCTGTACTGCGTCTGTAGTAGGGATATCATGTATCGTCGAGGTAGACGTACCCAGATGTGGCTCATCTGAGTCAAATAACGCCAATGACACGACATCAGCTTGACTTCCATTTCAGCAGGAATATAAATGTATCAAATTTAGGTATCGAATAGAAAAAAAAGCGCGGCGATAGTCTTCACAACTATCCACAACACCAAGTTTATAATCCATCAAGTGATTACATTTTGTAATGTATGTGAATATGATCACTGTGCTACGACCAGTGCTCCTAGTATATAAGTAGTGGTTTTAGAGCGGCGATAGTCCTTAAAACTATCCACAACACTATGTTTTTGTCCATACGGAAATAACGGAACTTAAGTAGGTCATTAAATAATGTGAAGGTAACATTCCTTTCAAATGTACAGACGCCAGCACATCAAGCTACTACAATCTGTCAGATTTCTTTGATAGATTTTCGACTTTATTTCTAGGGCATTAGGTTCAAGGTTCGTTGGGAAAATTTGACAGTTTCGGGTAGCTTGACATGCTGGCGTCTGTACACAATCACTATATCCAAATTTATCCATAAGGTACACAACACTATGTGTTGGTCCGTACGGATATTAAATGCAATTATGTATTATTAATTAACTCATTAACTATTGTGAAGGTAACATTCCTTTCAAATGTACACAATCACCATGTAACCAATGTATTGGGAATCCAAAATTATCCCTATGATGTAGGTACACAACCTGTTGTTTCTGTTATCTATGTACACAACACTATATGTTGGTCCGTAGGTACGGATAAAATTGCAATTATTAATAATTAAGCCATTAATTAATGTGAAGGTAACATTCCTTTCAAATGTACACAATCACTATGACTGTAACCAATGTAATGGGAATCCAAATTAATCCATAACATGTAGGTACACAACACTAGGTATGTGTTAGTCCGTAAAGCTGTACGGATATAAAATGCAATTATTATTAAGTAGGTCATTAAATAATGTGAAGGTAACATTCCTTTCAAATGTACACAATCACTAAAATATGACCAATAAATTGGGAATCCGAAATTATGTGAAGGTAACATCCCCTTAAGATGCACACAACACTATTTAAGATATTTTTATGACATCATGTCAGATTGTGATACGGATATAGTCCGAAAAACTATTCACAATATCTTCCGTTTGTAAAAAGAACACTTCAGCTTACCTTCATGGTCCGAGAGTAATGGCGCCATAATAATATTCGTTGACGAGGTACTACACTCGGAACTATTTGAAACACACGACGGACTGTCGCGTTTAATAAGTTACTTTTCGAGTTTTCGAATCTTCTTTCTTAAAATCACTGCCGTCGTTTATTGTGACTATATTTTGGCATCTATTTTGTATGTCCAAATAAAAGGAAGAAAATAATGTGGTGATCGGCGACGCACTAAAACGCGAATGAGTGACGGTGCAGGCATAACTATAAGGAAGACAAAGTACCCACAAAAATAAAAAATAAAAATTCAAACTTAGTGGGTGAAAGGCGGTACCTAGACGTATTACTACAATGTTATCCTAATCTCAAAGGACGAAGCAACGAAGTATAATCTCCTTCAGTCTGACGTTAATGTTACTGCTTACAGCAAGCGCCGTACTTGCTTCATATAATTTTATTTAACCAATGGACACTTGGTCTGATGTTCTGATGTCGACGGGCTGATGGTTCAGATGGCTCATAATCAATATGAGCATATACCAAATGATTGGCGATTCTTTATTGACTCGTGTAACTCATGTTTAAAATCTTGAGAAATGTAAAACAATATCATGGAAAATGGAACCCTGCGATGCTGGTAGACCACTGCTGGATGTTAATTAAGGGAAACCCAACTACAAGACACTATCGCCCAACAAAAAAAAACAAAGAAATACGCTGTTTTCATACCAAAATAAATTAAATTCACAATTTTTTTCTAGAAAAACATGTAAGTAAACAGCAATATTGATATATCATAAAATTGTGACGTGATAGGAAAGTTTTACTTTACATTCAACGTTATTTACAACACATAGAACCCGACTCACGAATTATGAAGGTGACAGCCGATGGACTTAAATAAAACCGAAATTAACTTAAACCGCCTTATTACAAAAAGTAGTTAAACCTGGTTTAACTTAGACTTGGTTTATCTCGCATGACGTCTCACTTCAAAAATATTCAAAAGAAAGTGACGGCATGCGAGATAAACCAAGTCTAAGTAAAACCAGGTTTAACTATCTTTTGTAATAAGGCGGAAAGTGTTTAATGAAATTCAAAATTACAATATTTTACTTATGTTAAATCTTAGATCTAGACCTGGACGATGCTAGTTCCGAAGTGCCTAAAATCTTCTTTTTTACTATATAAAAATAAGTCGGGTTTTCCTTCCTGACGCTATAACTCCAGAACGCACGAACCGATAACCACGGTTTTGGATTCGTTGGAAAGGTCTCGGGCTCCGTGAGGTTTATAGCAAATAAAAATATCCCTGTATTCCCACGGAAACGGGATCTACGCGGGTGAAACCGCGGGAAGTCCGCTAGTATTCTTATAAAAATATGAGTCTAAAACGATTGCAAGACGCGGATGCGGTGTCAGCAGATTGGAAGTAGGTGGCCGATGCGCGAGGGCTACACGAGGCGTCGAGTCAGCAGAGTCTGCCTGTTGCAATTTCGTGTGGAAACATCCGTTTTACATAAATAGCTACCATGTCGCTATTCAGCCGATTTGGTGTAGGCAGGGCACGTAACACCTCCCCTCTCAGAACAGCAACTATTTGAGCATTTCAGCGAGAATGTTGCTGGTACATTTTTCTTGATTTCAGGAGATTCTGCATCTTTGTCTTGATGATGTTCATTGCTGTCATCTGGTGAATGTGGCTTTCTGAGCTTTGTGCAAACATTATACCGACGTATGGTGAGGGTAATGATCAGTACAGTTGCACCGAATATTACGACATATAGGGGATAGTCGTATGGTAAATCGATTTTTCCAGGTTAGTGCGATCGATTTGTACTGGTTGTTGCATTAAGATTTTATCTTCGACTTCATGCAGACTTTTCAGGTGTTGTGAATTTAACTTAAGATGTGGAATAGATTCGTTGGCAATGTTCAGGTTCATGGGTATTTCGGTGATTTTCAGCGGTTGTCCTTTGATTTGATCATTCGTGTTGATGATGGTAAACTGCTCAGTGCGTAGTAAGCATTTTTGTGGAATGGTGGCGAGATAACTTCCGTGTAGAGAGATAAATTCTTGACGTTCGCAATGTAGTTCGGTTCGGGTTGGTTGTGGAAAGGTGAGTGTATAGCGTCGGTCGTCCAATTGCTCGACGGAGACTAGATGGAGCTGGTCAAACTTCGGGCATTCAGCCTCTATGTGCTTGAAACCTTTCCGTTGGTTACAATGAAAGGGTAGGTAGGAATAAAGGTAAAGGTATATTTATTGGGAACTATTGCTTATCTGTATAATAATTCAAACTTATCAGGGGAGATTATTGGGACTTTAAATATGATAACTATTATTTTTCTGTAAAGTAATATCCAGGTTTTATAACTGTATAATATTCTCTTAGATCTGCTTCTAGCAATTGGTCTGAACCGTATATAGATCTTAATCGTTTAGTCATATTACCTAAAGTATCCATACTTAAGGCGACATTACCTGCCCGCGACCTTGAGCGCGCGTTTAACTCATCGCCTAAACAAATAAGGTTGAAAATGGCGATGCGTTTGATTCTCGTGACTGCCAAAATGAACGATAGTTCGCAGATTTAATTTATTAAAAAAAAAAATACGCTGTAATGTTAAAATATTTTTACATATGTCTTTAGTTGGTTAAATTTCCTTTCTGATAGTAAAAAAAAATATAACAGTTGTCACTCAAAATATTGAGCATTTCGAGACGAAAAAGTTTTTTCGTGTGATTTTTTTGTGATTTTGTGATTTTTTTTTTCGAGGTTCTTGATTACTTTTAGAAAATATTTTTGCATAAGTCTTTTACCTATACATTTGACTATACACTGTATTTTTTTTGGAATTGTAATAAGTAGCAATACGGCTAACTCTGCGACGAAAAACAGGTCGTTTTTACGGTGCCCCTTTAACTGCGCCTTAAAGTACTATGGTGAGTGCTTGATGCACGTATAAAAGCTAAGGTATCTTCTATCCTATTTATCTCTAGAAATAAATCATCTGTATTATCGCTAATGATAGTTAATAACTGGAAAAACTTTGCGTATCTTATAAGATCATTTTTAGCAGAAGCTTTCTCGTCTAAAATTAATCCTAAAGTACTATTGATTCTCTCTTGGTTACTTACTATTTTTGATAGTATCTCCCTGTATTTAGTCATCACCTCCGATAATATCTTGTCATCATTATTTTCTAAAAGTTTAATGGCGTTATTGTAAGTTTGGGCATCCGATTGATCTAAGTTACCAGTTATGCTCTTTATAATTAAACCTAAACCGTCTACGAGACCCCTTTTGCTACGACCGGGTTCTAAAGTTTTTAACTGAGAATTAATTTTGTCCAATTTATTAGATAAATGGTTAATTTGAAGTTCATATAAAACAAAAGTTTGGTTATCTAGTTTAGTTTTGAAATAGTCTAGTTGATTAGTTACAGAGTTAAGTCTATGTTCAATGTCGGTTAAGTCTATGTATTGTAGGAAGGAATGATAGTGTGTAATGAGTCTGGATTGACCAAGGTTGAAAGGTAGGAGTCCTCGTCCTCGAGGGTCCTTCGTCTAAGCTTTCAAGTTTTATCTCGAGCGCCATTGTTGTGTGAACGATCATCGCCAGCAGTATTATTACATGGTTTTCTCGTTGTATCGATGGCTGGATACGTCCTCAGCTGCGTCTTCTTAAGTTCGGATATTCGACGAGGTACTTGGGAATACCGACAGCGACTATCGGAGTCAGCAGATTAACAATTTTTGGAAATCTATACCGCGCCGCGCACTGCCTCGAATATCCTACCGACTGCGCCAATTATGAAGGTGACAGCCGAAGGACTTAAATAAAACCGAAATTAACTTAAAGAGTGTTTAATGAAATTCAAAATTACAATATTTTACTTATGTTAAATCTTAGACTTGTTTATCTTACCTGGACGATGCTAGTTCCGAAGTGCCTAAAATATTCTTATAAAAATATGAGTCTAAAACGATTGTAAGACGCGGATGCGGTGTCAGCAGATTGGAAGTAGGTGGCCGATTCGCGAGGGCTACACGAGGCGTCGAGTCAGCAGAGTCCGCCTGTTGCAATTTCGTGTGGAAACATCCATCATCATCATCATTTCAGCCAAAAGACGTCCACTGCTGGACATAGGCCTCCCCCAGGCGTCGCCACATTGACCGGTCCCGTGCGTCTCTCATCCAGCGGGTTCCTGCAACCTTGACCAGGTCATCGGTCCACCTAGTGGGAGGCCTTCCAACGCAACGTCTTCCAACGAAACACCCGTTTCGTAAATAGCTACCATGTCGCTATTCAGCCGATTTGGTGTAGGCAGGGCACGTAACACACGTGAAAAGAATTGCGGAAAAAAAAGTATTTTTTTGTTGTCTAGTGTAATTATTATTATCATAACCAATTTTTTGGTTGAAAAAAACTTTTGTTAATATGTAGGACGCACTAGTCTATAACCTGTATTTTGCCACTGAACTTATTGCTAGATAAAGAAATCAAAAGGAAAATATAAAATGTATACAAATAAAGTTAAACTGTCTGTTTGTAATTTCAAAATAAAAGTTTTTTACTGTATGCGAAATAAGCAGAACTTTTCCGAAATATTTAGTATGATTCTGTCTGTTATTTATCAGTGTTTTTTTTTATTCATATTTTATTAGTATCATACAAGCATACCCTATTGGGGGTTTCAATAGATACCTCCTTTAAACTAACATACAAATATATGAATTCTTCGTCGACTTTATAAAGGACTAGCTGATGCCCGCGGCTTCGCCCGCGTGGATACTGTAAAAACAATCCTTGATGCGGATTATATAATAAATAATAATAATAAATCTTTATTAAATCGTTGTTACAATAATAATTCTTAATCTAACTTAACGCTAATAATAAATGTAACAGTTATAATTGAACATGGTTATGAAACAGAGGTCCCCAAACTAGGCTGTGCCTGTATCTTGGGGGCCAGAGTTGCGTTAACTTTAAATTAATAGGTAGGTACTTATTATCTACGAACAAAAAGTAAATGACATTTGAATAGTATAAAAGTTTCAATTAAAAAAGTAAAGTAAAAAGTTTATTGATAATATATTTAGGTGAATAAGGATTCTAACTTTGTGTATGTTAGTGTGTATGAGTATGATTGGGTGTGTGTAGGTATGTGTATGTGTCTGTGTATATTTATTTTTGGTATAGTTTAATTAGCTTAAAATTTCTTCCGTTTCTTCATATGATAGGTCGGCTAACCATTTTATCAAAGTTTTTTTGCATGGAAAGTTGTTCAAGTCTCGAATGTTGAAGCTTTTACTGATTCTATTGTAAATATGAATATGTGAGTAGAATGGGCATCTTCTGGCTAACAGGCTATGTGCTTCCGGAGGGGGAATGTAGAGGACGCGTTTCGAGATGATTTTTTCGTAGTCGGATCTTTTTTTTATGGTTTTATGAACATGTAGGGTTGCTTTTAAAATAAATAATTGCCGCACCCTTAAGACATCAAACTCCTTATAAATAGAGTCTGTTGAAATAGAGTCTATATATCATATGTTAAATAGAGTCTATATATCATACTAAAATTTCAGCTAGATCGGTGCAGAACTTTTTGAGTTTTTGAAGCGTACACAAACCAACATAACATTTTTATATATATAGACTAGCTGACCCGGCAAACGTTGTTTTGCCATATAAATAATTCCGTAGTAAAAAAAATAGAAAAAAAAAAAAAGATGAAAAATAGATGTTGGCCGATTCTCATAGATAATAAGCACAAAAAATTTCATCAAAATCGGTCAAGCCGTTTCGGAGGAGTATGGCAACGAAATATCCCACAGATGTCCATATGAACAACGTTTGGCGTTCTTTCAAATGGAGTCCCTTCGAAACCGTCGCACTGTCCATGACTTAGTTTTTCTCTATAAGACTGTCAATGGTCAAATTGAATGCGAACAGTTGCTAGAACGTGTCATGTTGTCAGTCCCATACAATCGTCCCAGACAGCCAATTTCCAGATTGTTTGAACCGCCAGCCAGTAGGAGTAACATTGGGAGACACTCACCAATATCAAGAATGTGCATACAATACAACGAACTCAACTCGAAATTACCTGATTTGGATGTGTTCTTTGGTTCCCTACCGAAGTTCAAAAGCCTGTTAAGGTCTCACTTGAACCGACATATTTAAAAAAAATAATTTTGTTATATTACTTCTCTATATTATACTATCTATACAGGGGTGCGTTTAAGATGCTTATCCAGGCTAAAATTTAACCTGACTAAACGTTAAACACCCCGTTCAAGCACACCGCGAGGCGAAAAATTAACCTGACTAAAATTTAATCTGCCCCGTTCACGGCCGTCTTCCGGTATAAGTTTTCGCCTAACTAGGATAATTTTTAGCGACCTTTTTAGCTCGCTAAATTTTATCCCGCTGTCAGATTGACATTGTCATTGAGATGTTTGTTGTTTAATTTGCTAGAATCGCGCCATATTTACGAATATTTCTGAAACGAGTACTAAACGTCTCCGACTCTCCGTCAATTTTATTTGTGGATTATCATGGATGAAGTAATAATACAAATTGTTGTAGAAATGTAATATTATAAAATACTGTTTAAAAATATTATATCGGCAAATTGATTCCTCATGTTCCGGCCCATTTTTACTGACTATTAATTTCGAGATCACAAGCAAAATCGAGATTACAATCTAGATTGTTTACTACTTGTTTGACAAGCTGAGCTGTCAATTGAATTTGACAGATAAAATTGACATAAACCTATGACTCCGTTCAGCGAACCCTCGCTAGTTTAATTTTTATCCGGCGAAAATTTCGCCGGCCATCTTAAACGCACCCCTGTTATTGTTACTAGTGTAAGTTAATTTTAATTTTATGATTCCAGTGGTCTGTGGGATGACAGTATGCGTCATCGAAAAATATTGGCCTAGTCTGTGGGATGACAATATACGTCATTTGACGTCATGTCATTCTGTTGACATTAAAACTTAGTATCATGTATGAAAAAGTTTTAGAGTCGAGTTACTGCTGTGTTATATTTTTAGTCTGTGAAACTACGAATCTATTAATACCAAATACTCTGTGGCAAGCCGGCGGCCATTATTAGATATGATTGTTTATAAAAAGGTCGGGTCTCAGTATTTTTTGTTTACGTTCACAGACTCGACGTTCGAGCGATAACCATTGTGATTTATTATCCCATTGTGTTGAGTGTTCTGTTTATTTAAATAATTCTAAGTGTTAATTCTTAACGTCTAAGTGCAAACATAATTGAAATCGGAGTGTTCAAGGTTGTTTATACCAGTGATGAAGTTATGTAAACAATGTGCGTAATTTCTAACGGATTTTTGGTAAGTCTTGCATGATTTTGTGTATATTTCAGTGCTAAAGTTGTGAAATGCTTCTTATAATAGGAAAAACAGATCATTATCAATATAAAAGTAGACTTAAACCAAACAAATATGATGAAAATAGTTATTATTTCACGTGTTTAAAATTTGTGTTCCAAATTTTTTATTATGGCGGATCACGGGAATGGGTATTTGTTTTGATTTATTGTGCTAATACTGTACGTTCCAAGTAATGATGTATTGGTATCAAAAAATAGCTTATATAATCTATTTTGATAATACATAAGTTCCGTTGAGATATGTTACAAAATGTTTCGTAAAAACTTTTTTATACAAAATACTTTACTCAAATTTAACCCGTATTGGCGTGGTTCGTGCCGGTTATTTCGATAAGTTTATGTATGTTAGAGTATTTAATCAGTAAAATACTTGTTTTAATAGGAAAAACAGCTCATTATTAATGTAAAAGTAGACTTTAAACTCAACAAATACGACGAAAATAGTTATTATTTCACGTCTTTAGTTTCTGTGGCGTATTATTATTATTATTATTACACGGGAAGGGGTATTTGTTTTGATTTATTGTGCTACTATTGTACGTTCCCAGTAATGACGTATTGGTATTAAAAAATAGCTTATATAATCTATTTTATTAATATATAAGTAACATTGCGATATGTTACAAAAAGCTACGTTAAAATCTGTTAAATCCAACAATTTTACCCAAATTTTACCCTTAGTGTCAACTCAAACATTTTTTGTGTGCGTTTTCGTTATTGATGCGGTTTTTTTTATTAGATAGAGTGATTCAAGAGGAAGGTTTTAGTATATAATTTGAACGACATCCACGCGGGTGAAGCCGCGGGCATCAGCTAGTATAGTATATAATATGTATCGATTCCCTGCATTTCTCGCTATAAACAGGTATTTTTTGATACCCGGACGTTTGAGAAGATTTTTTGTAAAAAATGTTCTCAAACGTCCGGGCGACAGAGTGGTTGGTACCGCGCGGTTACCGCGCGGCGCCACGTGTTTCTTGCGCGTGCGCATCTGACAGCTACACAGATAACTGGATATTTGATCTCATTAGTTTAAGTAAAAAACCTTTTTGTTTTGTATAATTTTATGTTCACATTTGTTTAATTTACGATGATAGCTTTACCTATTTTAGCTGAGAATGTTGTGTATACCTGTAATTGGTACTTACATCAGAACCCTAACCGGTATATTTTTATTATCCAGTGTGAAATGTATGTACTGTTGGTGTACCTATTTGTAATAAATAAATAAATAAATAAACGAAAACTGTGACACGAGAATTTTATATATTAGATAGATAGCAAACAAAGAGGTAGTGTTCTTACAGGGAAATCAGAAGTTCTAAACCTTTACAGTGAACCGAGTTGCGCACATGATCCTACAATTATGCCTTCGCCACTGAAAGATCAAGTGACCGAAGATGGAGAACAATAAATCAATTTCCAGGAATCTGACGACGACGTAGATTGAGAGAGAGAAGATGAGATCAGATGTCTTCCTTATAAAGGTACGTTAGAAGATTATGCACGCAGATATCCAAATATACCAAGAGTAAGATGCCCAAGAGACCTTTATGTTTCCACTTTAGGCCCAGGATACCTCAACTGCTTGTACGTTACGGAATCAGAGGCTTATCCGAAGAGTTGGGAGACTCTCAAGAGAGCAGATCCGATACAAGCTTAGCATGCACTAAATCGAACAATCGTCAAATACACCAACATAAAGTGGAAATCCCAAGGGATAGGCATTCAGAGTGCTGAGACAGCAGTTGATTGCTACAACATTTTGATCCTGAAGTCTGCTATCGTTGAGACAATCAGTGAAAAGATGGCTCAATTCTGCGGAGACCAAGGCAATAAACAGCCAGGAAAGAACCATGAAGGAAGTCGTGCATTGCAGAAGATTGAAGGTTCGATCCAACGACTTGAAGAGGCAGTAAGGGTCTTGATATAGGAGAGGCGCGACATATTACCCAACATTCCGGCACCCCTTCCAGAGCCTAGCATATCACTGATATCATACAAGCCTCCAGTTCATAAGTCTGAGGTAGTCTACAATTATAATGAGTTTTTTTAAATCCCCGTCCTCGTCAGGAGAGCCGGCCGACGGCCGATTTAAACTGTGGGAAAACAGCTGTCCCTCTCAGAGTACTCCAGGGTCCAACCTTACGTGGCACGCCTGGGAGTCTGTCCCTGGACTCAAGTGGGAAGATGTAGCTCAGCTCTAGTAAATAAACTATGACTCCCCCCTCCTCTCCTGTCGTAGGCTGGGATAGCGCTTGACTCAATCTACAAATGAGCACGACATACTACGCAACTAAAGATGGAGAAACTACCTCACTGCGTACCGTGTTGTGATTCTGTTCTGTGCAGGAGCTTGATCCAATTATTTACGTCTCGGCACAAAGCAATGAAGAGGAACGCGCCCGCTTTCTGTGTTGTTTCACGCATTAAAGCTTATTCCGTATCTGTAAGGTTGCCCCAGTGTGTCTACGACGAATGTGTTTTACTAAAGTAACCTTTTGTGTAAACTTACGCAGACATACGTCACATTCAAAGGGTTTTTCCCCTGTGTGTATTCGAATATGTTTTGTTAAATCACCCTTTTGTATAAAACTACGAAGACATACGTCACACTCAAAGGGTTTTACCCCTGTGTGTGTTAGAAAATGTCTTGTTAAATTACCCTTTCCTCTAAAGCTACGAAGACATACGTCACACTCAAAAGGTTTTTCCCCTGAGTGTATTCGAATATGTTTTGTTAAATCGTCCTTTTGTCTAAAACTACGAAGACATACATCACATTCGTAAGGTTTTTCGCCAGTGTGTATTCGAATATGGCCTGTTAACCTACTCTTTCGACTAAAACCACGAAGACATACGTCACACTCAAAAGGTTTTTCCCCTGTGTGTGTTAGAAAATGTTTTGTTAAACTACCCTTTTGTCTAAAACTACGAAGACACACGTCACATTTGTGGGATTTTTTACAAATACCTGCACGCACTCGTACGGGTATTAGTTGTTGTTTCAATTCCTTTACTTGATTTAAACTTCGCTGATCATAAATGTAAGACTCTTTGGGATAAGTCCCACGTGTGGACGTACGGCTCATTGCTGTCCGGATAACTTTCAGGTTTGACTGTTCATTTTTCTCTAGCTGCTCTGTAATTGTATCTTCTGGTTTTAATCTTCTTGAGTTTAGTTTTGGTTTCTTCGTGACGGGCGTCCCTGTGAGTATAAACATGGTTAATATTCGAACTTATAACAGCGGCTTCAGAGATTCACATTATGAATAACATAAGGGTGCTAATTAAACCGGCTTCTTTTTAAAAGCATTATTTGCATCTAAAAATCTAACTTGCCTTCTAAATGACTAAGTCAGCCACAATTAACGAGCATCTAAATAATACTATCTTAGCCACAAGTTATCTTTTTTAAAGCCACTCTAAATACAACTCAGCATCGTGATTATTCTTTAGCATCTTTTAAGAAAAAAAATGTGTAACGTGTAAATGTGTATGACTTTATCAAATTTTAAATGTAACGTTTAATGGAATGTCAAATGTAAGGTTAAATCAAATGTTAAATGAAATTATACTGTAAAGTATGCTAATGTTAAATGAATTGCTTTGTAAGAGATGTGATTGTTAAGGAAAAATAAAGAAAAAAATACTAGAGAAGTTTGAGGCTAAATAATAAGTTGATAACACACACTTGGGTCGATCTTTACATTAAGCCACGCTTGCCTAGGTTGTTATGTGGATGGGTGAGCAACGATTACATAACGAGTTTCTTCTGTCCCTCGGAAAGCATGTTCAACTCCCGGCTGTCGTTTGTAGATCTTTGACAGACGTTACAGGTAGTCAGTGGCCTGAAAGTCTGACAACCAGTCTCATCTTATACCTGCATCCGGGAACCTGACCCAAACGTAGTTGCGAAAAGGCAAGACTTACCATTAGTCTCCACGGCTCTTTGTTTCTTCATAGATGCTTCTTGTTTATTAAATTCTTCTTTTTTTTGTTCCACTTTATACTCAATTAAAGGTGCATCATCTTCAGAATCTGAATCGGAGAGGTGTCTTATATCTTCAATGTTACATATTGTATGATTCTCCAGTTCCAGATCTGTATGTAAATAAACAAAAACAGTTAATGTGGGGGGAGGGAGTTGGTTGCGTCCGTAGGATTTACCATCTGTTCCTAGACCCACCCTACACGTCTCCTCCGGGTGGTGCTAAACGAGCAACAACGCCGAGTCTCAGGCGGCGGCTACTAAACCCGACTCAGATTGAATTACAAGCAGTTTCTTTTTGAGTGTAGGAAATAATATATAATATAATATTCCACAACTATCACACAACGCCATCTAGTCCCAAGCTAAGCAGAGCTTGTGTTATGGGTACTAGACAACTGATAAACATACTTATATATTTCTAAATACATACATATTATAGATAAATTACACCCAGACACAGAACAAATGATCGTGCTCATCACACAAACATTTGTCCTGGGTGGGAATCGAACCCACGACCTCCGGCATAGCAGTTAGGGTCACTAACCACTAGACCAACAGGCCAGTCAGAAATGACCTCCACAACTCCATTGTATTATGGAACCGGGGGCATTGGCTTCACCCCTAATCCTAAGATGGACACCGCGCCGACAGGATGTATGGGTTAAGCTAGCTTCCCACGGTCCGTGATATCGCGGACGGACGCGGACCAGCTCGCACGACACACCGTGGGAAGGGTCTCGTCCGTGGTAGCACAGGACGTCTGTGGCAAAGTGAAAGAGAGCGACGATACGTGCTCTTTCACTTTGCATTTCGATAGGAAGCTATCAAAAGATCTACACACACACGCACCGTTCGTTGGAAGAGCCCTGTCTGTGTGCGTTGCCGTCCATGGTCATCGGCTGTGCGTGATGATCCGCAGAATCACGCACCGTGGGAAACCAGCTTTACAGGCAGTAAGTAGCTAGCGCCAACCTCAACGGACTTGGCAAATGTTGTTATATAAGCCTTCTTGAAGGGATAGGCGTCACCCTTCAAGTGACTACTTATTTCGACCTCACTCGTGGGAACAATGTTATTTTAGCACCATAGACTTCTTATAGATTTTCCTGTAATCTATAAGTGTTGAACCAATTTCTGTATTTTTTCATAATTTTCGACTAAAGTCAAATAAATAGATTGACTTGGCCACCGCATCACATTGGTCAATGCGATGGTGAAGGCGATTAGCCATTATAATGGCCTGTTTAACATTGGCGAATGCGATGCGATGGCCAACTCAATCTATTTATTTGACTGCATAATTAACTGACTTGGTATTACATGGATCTCACTACTTTTTACGGTAGAAGAACTGAGTTGCGCGGCTTGGCTTTTTTTACAAGTTTTGTTTTTAGTGGGATCTCATCTCTTTTTGTAGCGTCTCTCATTCTATCCATTTTGTTTAATGAATCAAATCAACAATAGGTACATAGGTTTATTCGAACTTTGAGCTCTAATTCATCGATTTGAAGAACTGCTAAAGTACCTACGTACTCGACAAAATACTCATCAAGACAAATCAAACGAGTCCAATCTCGATGGGGTTAAGTCGTTTTATAACGGAATTCCTATGGCCACCTTCCAGCTCCGTCATCAGACTCTGAACATCATCTAAAGACAGAGTACTCATCAAGACAAATCAAACGAGTCCAAACTCGATGGAGTTAAGTCGTTTTAAAACGGAATACCTATGGTCCCCTTCTAGCTCCGTCAACAAACCCTGGACACCATTTAAAGACAAAGTACTCGTCAAAACGAATCAAACGTGTCCAAACTCGATGGGGTTATGACATTTTAAAATGTAGTTCCTATGGCCAAGTTCCAGCTCCATCATCAGATCAATTCTATGTCATCATAATATTGCATTGTTAGATGATATACATATACGAGCAAAATTTCAAATCAATCGGTAATCAGGAACTGTGTTTAAAACTTGTAAAATTCATTCACTGATAATGTAACTTTAACTTTGTAATCCTATATATTTAAATGGGATTACAAAGTTATTTATGCAGTTAGTGTATCTTGAAAACTAGACTGAAATTTCAAAATATTTTAGTTTTTCCTTAATTTATTTATTAAGTCTTATGTGTCACGTTATAACATTTACTAAAAAGAAAATAATTACAGTTTGACTATCGTCTTAGTAAAGTAAGTTTTATTTTATCCGTGATCTTGGTGTTCTGCTAGATTCAAAGCTCCATCTGGATGTTCACATTGAAAACTACTATACTTTCTCACCGTTTAAACCTTCCAGTTCAGCTGTTCTCGAATTTTATATAAATTAAAAATAATTGAAATTCTATTATAGATTAACAGTTTATTGTGTTAAATTGTTAATGTCATCCTGTTTGCTTACATATTGATTAAGTAACTAGTACTTACTACTGGTCTCCACAGCTCTTCGTTTCCTATTGGTCATGTCTTGCCCTTCTTCCATTTCAGTTGTAGACTCCATTAAAGCCTCACCATCTTCAGAATCAGATAGGTGTTTGGATATGTCCTCTACACCTAGGCAGGTATTGTGTAGATTTTCCAGTTTTAGATCTGCAAAACAATTAATGTGATAATAGCATTACTAAACTCCTTTGCAAAAAAAAACGGGCATCTCACAGTTATTGGCTTTTCTATGGAAAATATTAATATTTTTAGTAAATATAACACTAGCTAAGATGACTAGATATTTCTTGTTATCAAAGAGAATCAAGTTTTTAAAGAAAAGTAAGTTAAAAAGTCACAAACTGAAAAAGGGATTATTATTTAAAAAAACAAAAGATTTGAATTTGGAATCAACTTTTTTCAGACTCTTCAAAGTCAAAGTCAAAGTCAAAAATATTTATTTCAAGTAGGCCAGTAACAGGCACTTTTGAATAGTCGAATTAAACTAACTGCGGCACTCAGAGATATCCAACGATTGCTCAAGCCGCCACCCAGCAAAGGCCTGACATAGTTTTGTATGACAAAACTGCCAAAAACCCTTACCAAGCGACGGCCCAAGCAACCACTGAAGCTCTCCGAGTGCGGCAGTAAACTACTGAAGCTAAATAAACTAAGCTACAGTCCCAGTCACAAGGCATAATAACTCGTGAGTGTACTGTAGTTGCCAATTCCAAAGCGTTGGTCTCATGAGAAGAATGGCAAGAAACTTCATGGACACTCTTTTAAAATCGTTTGGGTTTACAATATGTTCAAGGTACAAACATAATCTTGGTATAATACACACATGAAGACTATGCAGATTAGTGTTTGAGATGGTCTTTTGAAGAAAGCACCACACAGATTTGAGTGGACCCGTCCAGTCAGTGCAAGCATTTGTCAGTTATCGTGGAGCTCGACTTATAACTCAAGGAGCTCAACGTCACGACGAACAATACCAAAGAAAGGACATTTGGGTGGGTCGCTTAAAATACTCAAACTGCCAAACAATCGTTAAAATTAAATAAAAACCCACACGGTCCTCACATTCACAATATGAAAATAATAATAAAATACATGAAGATCATGCAGATTAGTGTCTGAGATGGTCTTTTGAATAAAGCACCACACAGATTTGAGTGGACCCGTCCAGTCAGTGCAAGCATTTGTCAGTTATCGTGGAGCTCGACTTATAACTCAAGGAGCTCAACGTCACGACGAACAATACCAAAGAAAGGACATTTGGGTGGGTCGCTTATAGTACTCAAACTGCCAGACAATAGTTAAAATTAGAGAAAGACCCACATGGTCCTCACATTCACAATATAAAAATAATAAAATATTTGTCATATTAAATAATCATGTCAAGTTATTAAATGTCAATATACACAAAACTAAATGAAAAATAAAATATTTAACAAGTAAATATTGATCAAAAAAGCAAAAAATAATATCATACTTAAAAAAGTAAATAATGTCATTGTGTATAAAGAAAAATCATAAAATGTCAAATTGTAAAAGGATTGTAAATAATGTATAAATAATTAAAATGTCAAAGTGTAAGAAATAAAAAGGTACAATTAATAAAAAGATATAAAATCAATTCACCTTCAATTCAAATTGGAGCAGCTCAATCCCAAGCTTTTTTGTCCTCTATATAATCTTTAACAGTATAAAAAGCTTTCTGGCAAAGTTTACGTTTTATAAAAGATTTGAATTTATTAATGCTTAAATTTTGAATGTCGCTTGGAAGTCTTTATTAAATGCCAGTAACATAGTTTGGCTATTAAAACCTAGAATTAAATTAGAACCAATAATGTTGAAAAATCAAAACCACCCGTTTTTTTTGCAAAGGAGTGTAGTTTATTATTCAAATTGAATTTTTGAAAAGTTAGGCACTTTTACTAGCACCAAAGTAAATTTTCAGGCTGGGAACCAAGACATCGGAATAAAATTCAGGGATAATTGGACCGTTTATTGCCCGTGGTCCACCTGCGTAGTCCGCCTGGGTGTACCACGGGCAATTATTTTTGCCGTGGTCCACCTGACATGTGTATTCCCACCATTTAACCTATTGTGCACAGACTTGGACTATCACTAACATCCAGAAGTCCAAACTCAAGGTTTGTTTGTCAACAAGTGATGGAGTGCAGAATACCAGGACGAAATTAAAAACAAATGCTCAACACCAATGCCATGAGACAGTGTTAAGAGTGTGGAGACAACGGGACAAACTGTATAGGTTCCTGTAGAACTGGAAGGAGGACACACCTGTTTGCGAGAAGTGGAACGAGTGAAGGGAGGCCTTTGCCCAACAGTAGAATATACTTAAATTTTTCAAAATGGACATTTGACTGCTTGGTTCTTATTCTCGATAATTTAGTTTTTTATGTGAATGTGAATGAAACTAACACTTCAGAAAACAGGCTTGGAAGAAAAATGTATTGTGTAATGATCATATTATGTTTCATTCTTAATAACATACCATCACTGTGATATTCCTCTGTTGGCCCAACTACATCATCTTGTCTCTCACAAACAGCTGGTAATTCTTCTTTTATAGCAATGCTGTCAGTTTGACATTCATCACCTACACTTACAAGCACAATTGGACTTTTAATGAATCCACTGCAGAACTTTAACTTGTCTTGGTTTTTTGAAGGATTTAACTGTAAAAAAATGATTCCCGTATTAGATAAAGTCACTATTAAATTGAGTGTTCATAAGAGCCCGTCGGGGCTGCGAATTATCGAAAGAGATGACGTGGCCTCGGCACAAGGGCGAAGAAGGAACATGGGTTGGTTTTTAGTCAGTAGAAGTCTGACACTTCCCTTCGCTCTGCCCAAGAGCGGGGGGTTATTTGATGATTTTCCACAAACCAAAAAAAAAAAAGTGTTCATAAGAGTATAATATACAGTTTGCATTCAGTTAGCTGACTCATTCAGTGAGCCACCAATTCACAAAGTACGCTTTGATATGATAGCAATGGAGTCTGCAGCTAGCCAGTGCTTCCTGTGTTGTTGGCAACAGTTTGCCACCCACTCAACATTGAGTTATCAACTTATCAATCAATTTGCTACTCAGAACCGCTCACAGATCACCTAATGAGGCCACATACTAGTCCGCTGAAGAATACCTCACCTCATTGTCCTTATTCATCATCTGAGCGAACCACATTTCTGCTTCCAAACATTTTCTCAGCAATCGGAAGCTTTGTTTCAGTTTAGCGCAGCAAAATGAGCAGGCAATAATTGGTCTACTGTCTTTAGTTACAAACTGCAACAAAACTTATTTGATACTTTTTGTGTCTATGTATAAAATAATCAATCATAAGAATATAATAATGTAGGTATGTATATTGTGCATTCAAAGGAGTATGAAAGTATCATAGCCGGTGGCCTTCTGTAGTTTCTGCCTACTCCTATGGGAACAAGGCGAGAACTGGTGCGTATGCATGTGTATTCACAATCACAAGTAGTTTGGAGTTTTATGCCCAAGTTTCCTCACACAATTTTCTTTCTACAATGTCAGTGATTTCTTTCTTAAGACGAACATCTGGTCAAAAATTCATAATTATGAATCCTCGTTTATGAGATGAGAAGAAGTTAAAAGTAGAGTAAAGTTCTATAAAGTATCGACTTACTGGATTATCAGTCAGCTTCTCATACAGTTCACGCAATTTCTTGTTCACCACTACATACATACGAACATTTTCTACTAAACAAATCCTACACATTGGCAGTTTTTCCATCTTGTAACTAAAGTGTAAAATAGTGACAATTAAATACAAAGAATAGAAATAGATAAACCAAACGGGAATTAAATACTTCCAATTTACGATATTATAACCTCAAAAAAATTGAACAACAATAACAAACAAACGTCAAACAAAGTGTTCACAGATTAGTTAACATCATTGTTTGTCAACCAGTTACTTCGTGTACCCAGTGCCGGATTAACCATATAGCAAAAGTAGCAATTGCTACGGGCCCCGCGCAAACTGGGGCCCCGCGTATCCAACCACCACCTGGTTGTAATTTTATTTGAGTGAAACTTACATGACCTTATGTGGTATATTGAATTAACTTGATTAAAGTACACATTTACTACCAGTCATTTAACTAAAAGCGAAACAATGTAAAATAAATATAAGAGTGTAACCATGTGCAAAAATTGTATATAACCTTTAAAAATAATTAGAAATAGTAGTTGTAAGAAAAATTGTAATATTAGGAAATAAAAGGCTTTTTTATTTTTATTTTTATTTTATTTATTATGTGGTATATTGAATTAACTTGATGCCACAAAACTGAAACATTACTCCTTTTCCGACAAAGACACTCCACGTCAGACAATTAGTACAATTTTCGAGCTCGCTTCGCTCGCTAATACTTCCTTTCTCATATTTGTCTCCTTGGAAGATGGGTAGGTCTTCAGTGTGGGAAGGTTGTTGTCCCTTTGCAACATGGGGGGAAATGAATCTCTCTCTGGCAGATCAAGGGCCCCTGGATAGAATTAGCTACGGGCCCCGCGCTTGCTTAATCCGGCACTGCGTGTACCAAGGTCAATATTACCTGCAACTTGATGGTCTATTAGCTAGCTAAAAGTGTTACGCCGCGTTCGGAAAATCTATAATACAAAAAAATAATAATCGCAAAATGTGTTGGTGGTAAGCGCATAACTCAACAACGCCTCGGATCGATTTGGCTAATTTTGGTCTTGAATTATTTGTGGAAGTCCAGAGAAGGTTTAAACGGTGAGAAAGTGGTTGGGAGGTAGGCAGGGTAGTAGGTGGGTAGGGTAGTAAGTAAGTAGGTATGGTAGTAAGTAGGGTAGTAGGTAGGGTAGTAGGAAAGTAGGTAGGTAGGGTAGTAGGTAGGTAGGGTAGTAGGTAGGTAGGGTAGTAGGTAGGTAGGGTAGTTGGTAGGTAGGGTGGGTGCGCCAAAGTTCACCTAAATTTTCAACTCCGATAATTGGAAATCCGAAAATGTTTTTTTCTCTTTATTTAAGGGGACTCGGTCAACATTGACGATGTCGCCCCGTAATTCTAAATATAAAATAATCTTATGGATCAGAAGGGTATTTAATTTTTTTAAAGAAACGACAAAGTAACCTCGAACTATTTATTTTTAAGTAGCACACCAACACAGTTATGAAAATATTAAGAAACCGTCATAAATACAACCACAGGTCCCAATAGACGTCTGTCGCAGTCGAGCGCCCGAGCAAAAGTGAGTGCGCTCTGAGCGTGCGCCGGTTGATATGCTCTGTCGCCCGTTCCGTTCACTGCGCCGTCACGAAAATGCGATATTTCTACCCTCCGGCTGAGGAATTATCTAACACGGCCGTTCCTGACAGCTGAACGACCTCGTCAGCTTGGCTCACTGGCACCGAATGCTGATCCTCGCTCGCTTCGTTCATCCTGCACAAATACGCTGTTCAGCGTCTGATTATCACTTGTTTGGACCTCATTGGTAGACTTGTCATCTAAAACATAACAAAACCAAAACTTGAATGAGGTATTCTGAAAGTTTAAACTTTTAACTGCCCATTGTAATGAAATTACTAGCAATCGCACCAAAATAGGCAGCAGTTTGTAAATTGTATCACCAATGAAAGAGTTCGCGACCTCAATCATTACCGAAACAACCACAACATCACCTGGTAACCATCTATCGGGTTTCCAGATAGCCAAATATCGATGCCAAAACAAACAAAATTGCCACAATGTCGGGGCAAACAGATATTTTTTAACAACACTCATCTCAAGAGCAAATTTTAATAACTTTAAGCGACTAGCTAGAATAGCCTAGCCTACGCGTAATAAGTGTGAAACATACAAATATCCAAACCAACCACTCGGGGCGGGACTTGTCGGAAGATCGCCACATCACGACTCGCTAGAGACCTATGTGAGGCATAACTGTGCGTGTGTGAATTGGTTCACATACAAGTACGTTTCAAACTAATCCCATTGCATATACATCACCCATTAACATGATACCAGTCACCAGATGTAGAGGTGAGGTGCGGTTGCAGCCCGCCTTGCCATGTTTAGGGCAACTTGTATCTTCCATGATGCATCGGACCAACATTGGTCACCTCGACACGCAACATATCGAGTACCATCCGGCAGCATCGTTCACATCAGATCCATCTGTCACAACCTGACCATTAGCATTTTCTTGTGTCGTCATTAGGTTCACCATCACCAGACTGGTCGTCATCCTCAGACTGGTCATAATCATCTGCAAAGTAACAACAACACATACTGTACATTTGTTTTCTTGCGTCACTTATGTGTCTGAAGCCAAAGAATAGTAAGCACTCGAACTGATGTTGTTAAGTACGCGATAGTGAGCGTGCACTCCCACCATCAGGTACCCAACTAACAGGAAGGTTTTTTTTTTGTAATTGAAATGTAAATTTAAAAGCCTCAGACTAATAAATATTTCAAAATCAGTGATCCAAAGCATTAAAAAGTAAATGGAACTAAACAGCATTCCAAGCAATGGAATTCCGGACTCCCATTGGGTGGAATACTAGCCAAGATAAATAGATAGTAGTGAAGCAGTAATATACTTAACTAGAACAGAAGCCAGGAACCGTAGGTCCAGGCCAATCAGAAGTCATAAGCCAGAGGCTCAGACCAAACAGAAGCCATGAACCAGAGGTCCAGGCCAAACAGAAGTCATAAGCCAGAGGCTCAGACCAAACAGAAGCCATGAACCAGAGGTCCAGGCCAAACAGAAGTCATAAGCCAGAGGCTCAGACCAAACAGAAGCCATGAACCGGAGGTCCAGGCCAATCAGAAGTCATACGCCAGAGGCTCAGACCAAACAGAAGCCATGAACCAGAGGTCCAGGCCAAACAGAAGTCATAAGCCAGAGGCTCAGACCAAACAGAAGCCATGAACCAGAGGTCCAGGCCAAACAGAAGTCATAAGCCAGAGGCTCAGACCAAACAGAAGCCATGAACCGGAGGTCCAGGCCAAACAGAAGTCATAAGCCAGAGACTCAGACCAAACAGACGTCATAAGCCAGAGGCTCAGACCAAACAGAAGCCATGAACCAGAGGTCCAGGCCAAACAGAAGTCATAAGCCAGAGGCTCAGACCAAACAGAAGCCATGAACCGGAGGTCCAGGCCAAACAGAAGTCATAAGCCAGAGGCCCAGACCAAGTCAGGTCGCGCCAGCAGCCGGGGCCACGCGCTCAACCAAGCCAGGTCGCGCAGTAGCCGGAGCCATGCGCTCGACCAAGCCAGTAGGTCGCGCAGTTGGCCTGCAGCGATGCGCACGACCATCACGCGCTCATGGCGCTCAACTGCGCTAGGAAGTGGCTCAGCCTGCTGCGACTCGCTCAGCCACGCCTGTAAGGTGCGCTGCAACCCTGGAGCGACACGCTCAACCGCGCCAGCAAGGCGCGCTGGCACCGTGGAGTGCCACTCTCAACTGCGCCAGTAGGGCGCGCTGGCACCGTGCAGTGCCACGCGCAACCGCGCCAGCAGGGCGCGCTGGCACCGTGGAGTGCCACGCGCAACAGCGCCAAAAGGGCGCGCTGGCACCGAATGCCACGCGCAACCGCGCCAGCAGGGCGCGCTGGCACCGTGGAGTGCCACGCGCAACAGCGCCAAAAGGGCGCGCTGGCACCGTGGAGTGCCACGCGCAACCGCGCCAAAAGGGCGCGCTGGCACCGAATGCCACGCGCAACCGCGCCAAAAGGGCGCGCTGGCACCGAATGCCACGCGCAACCGCGCCAGCAGGGCGCGCTGGCACCGTGGAGTGCCACGCGCAACAGCGCCAAAAGGGCGCGCTGGCACCGTGGAGTGCCACGCGCAACAGTACCAAAAGGGCGCGCTGGCACCGTGGAGTGCCACGCGCAACCGCGCCAAAAGGGCGCGCTGGCACCGAATGCCACGCGCAACCGCGCCAGCAGGGCGCGCTGGCACCGTGGAGTGCCACGCGCAACTATGGCAGTAAGGCGCGCAGGCACCTTGGAGTGCCTCGCACAACTATGGCAGTAAGGCGCGCAGGCACCCTGGAGAGTGTGTGCCACGCCAGTAGGGCGCCTGGCAGCCTGCGGCCACGTGCGCGTTCACGGCGTCACTGTAGCGCAGCCCTGGCAACCACTGCTGCGAGACCAGGCAGCAGCGTTGCGTTGCGTAACACACGCCACACGTCAACGTGTAATGATTATTCTGCAAACAAACAAATCTACAAAAGAATTTTGTTACACTCGGTCACTCCTGACCAAACTTTAGTTTTGTTGAGTTTGATTAAATCAAACGTGGTTACACTTGGGAAAAACATCAATCACGCCACGGCTCTTTAATCAGAAAATCAGGTACACAACGAATCACAACGTTGCCCCACACTATGAATTCCTCCTATATCGTGGGTGTGTACATAAACATTTAAACTCACATACACAAATACCAAGACCCGGAAAAACTAGCTGTACGCCATACAAAAATTTGTACCGTGCGGGGATCAAACCCACGACAGTTCCTTGACGATATTCAACCGCAACAAGGACTTTCGGGCATAGCCTGCATACGTGGTAAATTTATTCGAATTCGTACTCATAACGTCATATAGCACAGTGGCCATATCAAGTTAACACGGACAAAATGACCAAAATACGGGTTAAAAAATTTGTCCACGTTCTATTATTGGTCACCCAATCTTTAAGCCACGTCTTAGCACCACCATGAAAACCACCACCAATGCGTCCGAGGCATTGTCGATTGCCCCAGTGACTTCATAAACACACACATAACATCACGCCTGCAATCCCCGAAGGGTTAGGCAGAGGTACTCAGTATACCCACATTTCGCCAGTTATGTTAAGTCCCATGTAATAAGGGCAAGCCTATTGCCACCAACCGGAAACAAAATCAGACAATAAAACTTTGTCCGATCCGAGAATCGAACCCAGAACCTTCATGTTCACGCGGTGTGCACTCGCGATCCGTAAACTGACCACAATATAATTAACACGTGGGTGTTAACCCGAAAACGCATAAGAACACTGACACTTCGATTAATACGTGGTTAGAGGTTACTTTGAAACTAAACGTTTTACTGCAAAATAGATGGCAAACGGTCAAAGACGCGTGTAAGCGAATCCCACTTCTGATCTTATGGATCAGAAGGGTATTTAATTTTTTTAAAGAAACGACAAAGTAACCTCGAACTATTTATTTTTAAGTAGCACACCAACACAGTTATGAAAATATTAAGAAACCGTCATAAATACAACCACAGGTCCCAATAGACGTCTGTCGCAGTCGAGCGCCCGAGCAAAAGTGAGTGCGCTCTGAGCGTGCGCCGGTTGATATGCTCTGTCGCCCGTTCCGTTCACTGCGCCGTCACGAAAATGCGATATTTCTACCCTCCGGCTGAGGAATTATCTAACAATAACTTTTGGCTAAATCACTCATATGCCTCTAAAATCTTATCAATATTACAAACCGTGTTACAACTATGGAGCGGAAGCAGAGCCCAGCTATTGCTGGGTGGTGCTTCCGCTCCGTAAATGGCTCATGTATAATGCACACAATGACACAACCTCCTGGCCCCTTCCGAAAAGGGGAAGGCCAAGAGGCTGCTACATAACCCTATGTTGTACTGCGAATCGCCAAGTGCCTGTCGCCGCTGACCCTCATTCCAGACACTTTCAAGCAAAACATGGTGAACATCCTCGACCACGTTACACTCCGTGCAATTAGGTGAGTCCGTTTTTCCCATTAAATGTGCAAATTTATTTGATGGAGTGTGTCCGGACCGAAGTCTCAGCAGTGTCACAATATAATATTGTCTATGGGCTTCCATCTCCTGGAACCATGGGCAACGAGAAGGTCCTGCCTGTATTGTCCTGTGCCATAATATACCTTTGGTAAGCAACCTCTCATCAAAATATTCCTGCCACAAGTCTTTACAAATCTTTTTGACCGTCTGGACCTGGTCTGTGTGTAGCGGTAGACAACTGTATGTGATCCCTTCCGATGAAGCTAATTTTGCTGCCTGATCCGCTTTTTCAATGTCGCTTAAGTCGGCTGGACAAAACTTCAAAACTGCTTGCATTTAACTAGGTCAATAGGCATCAATAGGGCACTTTATGTGACGGCTAAACACCCTTATTTCAGAATAGGTTACGCGCCACCCTTATTTCAGAATAGGACGCTACAGAATCTTAGATAATCGATCGAAAGCGTGTCCAGCCAGCTTGAAAAACCACTTTTCGCTGGTCTCTCAATCTCGGTAACGGAAGAGATTTTGACGACTTTTTGCATATCAACGGGAGTCACATAAATATGTGACAGGCATAAAGCTAAAAGTTTTGTGATACGTACAGTGGTTTAGTAGAAAAATGCAAAAAACTGTGTCCAGCCAGCTTGAATTTACGTAGAAAACTTTTGGCTGGCACTTCCGAATCCCTTATAACGGGAGCGTTTTCGAATATTGTTCCTTTACTAATACTTGGTGACGCAATGTGTGACAGTAATAACGTTTGATTTATGGCGTCACATGTAAGGGTTTACGAGATATCAATGAAAACTTAATGTAAACATGTGTCCAGCCAGCTTGAACTCAGGCTGGCTGGACACGTGTATCTCCGCTGCCTGATGATCTACGACCTTCAAAATGTTATCAAAATGTTGTGACGGGAACGATAATGATAACCTGAATTTGTCACGGAGAAACTTTGCGTAGTTTCAAAGATATTGATCATTTAAATTTTTCCATACAAACACTGTAGTAGGGTTACCAATATTGGAGGTTTTATGTAGGACAAAGTATATTTTGTTAAAATGAGTGACAGGCGCTAGTGTGAAAATGGAGCTTCTTCGTAAGGTTTCTTGAAAATAATTACACCATGATGTAGGCAGATAATCTCAACGTATATTCATCAAAATATAGAATATTATCTACACTGATTAATTACATAATTAATAGATACAATTCAGTATTATCCGAGAGAACGGCCATAGTCAGGGAACCGATTTTAAGCAAGTGACAATGACAGTTGAAACCGGTGTTGCTCGGTTACAATAAAATATAAAACATACACATGAGACATTTACTATTACCATATTTTCTAACATATTTTAGGGTGTTTTCTTTAATAGACGAAAATCCGCGTATACTAATACGAACAACTGTAGATATTTAAATCAATAGAAGACAAAAGTGTAGAAGTGAGGGAGGGGGTTAATGTTATGGATTATTTACGTGCAGATACCTATCTACTCTTTTTAGTAGATAGAGCGGAGTGACGGGCAGGAACTTCTTCGGCGCGAGCAGTAGCGTAATCAAACGTATTCAATGGAGTTGGTTGGCGCGGCATTATGGCCCGGCACAGAGGCGTTCCCAATCAGCATCTTCAGCTGCCACGCCTAATTATTATTAATTTTAGGGCTAAAAGCGGAATTAGCTTACATGAAGATGCATATGACTTAACTATCAATCAAATTTTATCTAAATCTGCATTGATTAAGATTGGAATGTCGCGCCACGCATGAAAGCGTGGAGCTCCCATTAGGTCCAATGACAGTTTCACACAGTCCACCGGTCAAAGCGGCGCGCCGCAAAGCCACGGAGAAGTACCGTCAGATTCCCTTAAAAGTAAAAAAACAGTTGTCATTACAAAAGCTAATTTGTACCTAATAAGTCACCCCAATTGGGACACCATGTCTTTACTCTTTAGAAGTTTTTAATCAACGTTCGATATAACGTGTTCTGCCGGTATACCCCGTGTAGGTACTTAATACTTAAATAAATAAAACATACATCCAACTGACGACACAAATCGTAAAAACTAACAACTTTCGTAAAAAAAAAACATTGTAATTCACGTTACTTACCAAGGACAGAGTATAAGCTATAAACAACCTCGTTAAATGACAACGCGCTTAGCAAATATTGCACGTATTTCTTACAAATCGACGGAAGGCTCTAAATTATACTATCTCTAATATATAAAATTCTCGTGTCACAGTTTTCGATGCCAAACTCCTCCGAAACGGCTTGACCGATTTTGATGAAATTTTTTCTGCGTATCCGGTATCTATGAGAATCGGCCAACATCTATTTTTCATCTTATTTTTTTTTTTTTTCTGAAATTATTTATATGGCAAAACAACGTTTGCCGGGAACAGCTAGTTTTATATACTTGTCGGCATCGAGTCGTATTCAGTACGCCAGCGCCCTCTGGCGCTCGATGGAGTCATTGGTTTGCGCACGCGCCGGTTGGAATGTCACATACGTAGTATCTCTAAGTAGTCTGTGAATGTCACTTCACGGCAGACGGGCGAGGCGCGCGGGCGCGGCGCATTAGACCGCTGGAACCATCGTGTGTTCTGAATTACGTACCTACCTACAGAGTTTGTGTGTCTATCTAGATCTACGGTGCTTAGGACTATTGATTGAGTGTATCGGTATACGATTCTAGTTTCTACATCCAACACTACCCACCGACGCCCACTGTTAAGAGGAAATGCGAGTGCTGTCTCTTTCTACTATCGCTGTCTCTCTCCGTCCTCCTGCCCTCAAATTCGTGCGATAAGGACAACTGTAGAAAAAAGTTAGAATTCGAGGTTTGGCTCTCGCCTATTTCCTCCTCCAATATTGAACCAATTTTAAAGATATTTTAGACAATGAATAAGGAGGTTATATACTACGCCGCTATGTTTTCCTTTTTTCGTTAATAGTTGTCAAATTTGTACACTAGGACTCTGTTAACAGCGATCTAAACAAGCAATTTTGAGCATTTTTTGAGGGTTCTAGTGCCTATAAAAATAATTTATCACCAAAAAGGAAAACATAGGGGCATAGAAATAGTTAATATTTATTATTCTGTAAAAAACCATGGCTCTAGGGTCATTAACCAAAAAGAAAACAGGCGAGAGCGTTTGTATGGAGAAAAGACCACTCGCGTTTCCTCTTAACCAACGAATATTGCTAAAAATCCTCCCCATTGCCGATATCAGAAATGGGATCCGTGTTGGATTAGAACTAGAAAACATGCGTTTTGCGTGCCATCGTCGAACAACAGAAAAATGACGCAAGATATGGTGCGCGACGGTAGATTTGTGTTTAACCGAAAATCCACCAAGCGGTGGTCGATTTGTTCTGGTGGTCAATGGGGCGCCCTGGAAGCTGAAGTATCAATGTGGCTAAAATGACCCGCGAGGGTATGGGGTATGGGTATATGGTACGACTTTAAGGTACCTTTTACAACACGATTTATTTCGACCAAGACATTAGCGTGTACCCTCATTAAAATAAACAGTGAAAAACCGTTTAATCACTTCGCTGGCTAATCGTTGAAAAGATGTAGGTAAACAAAGAAGAATCGTTTTAGCAACAGTACTCGCTCACCGTTTGTTTGGTGTGCTTCAAATGTGGCAAGCTGGGTTCGTGGCTGTGTGTGTGTGTGTGGTGGCTGCAGCAGGTCGGTCGCGATGCGGTATGGCGTTACCGTACAGGGGTGAGTGGTTGCAGTACAGGGGTAAGTTGTTGCACTTTACTTGCGATTCTGGTGCTGAATACTCGTTGGTGAGGTCGCATCGGGGTTTAATAGTGTACATGTAAGTGATGTTGTTGCTATGACTGGTATGAGTCAAATCAGCCCCTGGAACGACCCACTGACCAAAGCGAGTATTAGTACCGAACAGATTTTATGTTGTCTCGAAATGTTGCGTGTTTTGCTTGATAAATGATAATTACTTGCAAAGTGACGTCCTATTGTTACGGAACGAGATTTTTTAAATCGGGATTCTGCTATAAAAATGACAGCTGACTGTCGTTAACGAAAGTTCTTTGTGTGAAATCAGTGAGGCATAATAGTGATTTTAATTGGATTTAATTGTTATCGCGACAGATGTATTTACGAAGACGACGCATAATTAGTTTTCTGACTTTATTATGACCGGTTTACCAACAACGCGGTGTAATAGCAAGCTACGTAGTGTTACGGGAATTCGATTACAACAAAACCGAGTTCAGCTGGTACGTCATTGCTGTTTTGTGTTTCGTGTTGAGAGTGCAGTAAAAGGAATCTAGTTTATTTTACTAGGGTGTGTCCGTCCTTGGGCCTTGCTGCCCACACGATACGAAGAAAAGTTTGTTTTAACATTAAACAAGGCGTCAAATAATAATAATAATATAATATAAATTTATTTCATAAAAAAGGAGATTGTAGTACAGAGGCATACACAAAGTTAGACATAAGTTTGTACCAAGTCAGACACAATCTAGTGAGTGAAGTTCTGCTATTCCTAGCTAGGTTATAGAATAACCTGTATTAAGGAATAACAGTCCCTGACCCTTACAAAAAGTTACAATAAACTAGTACATTTTTTTTTTTTTTTTTTCAAATATTTCTTTAATAAGTACTACAATAATGTTATTAATAGAATATGTTCGGGTTGTGTGTGTGTGTGTAAGTGGAATGTGTGCGTGTGTGTAAGTGGTATGTGTGCGTGTGTGTAAGTGGTATGTGTGAGTGTAGATGTATGTGAGTGAAGGATTGAAAAAGAGAATGTGTGTTTGGTTTGATCATGGTTTGATTGAAGTCAAGTGAGGTAATATTTGATCACAGTCACTGTAGCTTAATGAGATAGTTTTCTGTTTCATTATAGTTTTTATTTTGAAGAAATGAACGTAGAATCCTTTTACACTTGAAGTATGATAATCCGTAGATCATGCAGGTTTTGTTTAATTTATTGTACAGTGTCGGGCCCAAGCGGTAACCAAATCTACTTGCAAATGTTGTACGAACCTGTGGAGGTGTGCAAACTAGGTCTTTTCTACGCTTTGTTATTTTTTTATAAGGGGTTTTACGGTGCTGAAGGAGAACTATTTGAAGGATGAAATGTTGTCGAACATTCAGAACATTACAACTACTATACAATAGATCAGTAGGGAACAAGAAAGGTCTAGAAGTCGCTACTTTCAATACCGCTCTGTGTGCGATCTCGAGTGGTTTTAGAATAGTTTTCGCAGCACCACCCCAACATGTGATACAATATGTAACAATAGACAAGCACAGGGAAAAATAAACCACACGTATAATATTTGGGTTCGCGATACTTCGGAGGGTTTTAAATATATAAATTAACTTACGGACTCTACAGGTAAGCTGGTTAATTTGAGTTTTAAAATTAAGATTATTGTCAATATAAACTCCTAAGTATTTGATATGATCGACTACATTTAGAGATGGGCAGAGGCAAGAGGCACTACCTTGTAGACACTTGCATTTGTGGGCTTTAATCGATACAGGACATCCTGGCTGAGTGGCGCGACTTATTGAATAGGTAATAAAGTTGGTTTTGGAAGTGTTGAGTGTTAGTGAGTGATAATAGAGCCAATGTAAGGCTTTGTTGAAACCAGACTGGGCAATTTGCTCAAGATCCGACCAGGTATCAGCAACAAAGGTAATAGCGGTGTCATCTGCAAAAGTTGTTATCTTAGCGCTTGGAATGTTCAGGTTGCATAGGTCGTTTATAAATACTAGAAAAAGTGTCGGGCCCAATATACTACCCTGGGGTACTCCATAATAGATGGGAAGTTCTACACTTTTATGGGTATCTATACTTACCACTTGAGTGCGATTCGAGAGATAGTTTCGGAAAAGATCCAACTGCAAGCCCCTGACACCAGTCCTTTCCAGTTTTAGTAAGAGCATAGAAATTGGAACGGTGTCAAAGGCTTTCGCAAGATCTATAAACATAGTTAACACCTTTTTGTTTTTATCTAAATTATGCACTATATTGTTAAGTAAATCTTGCACTGCGTCTGTGGTAGATTTACCTTTGCGAAAGCCAAATTGCTGCGAGGATATAAGATGGTGATGCTCAAGATAGTGAACCAGTCTTTTATTGATGAGGCGTTCGAGAACCTTTGACATGGCACTCAAAACAGCTATTGGGCGATAATTACTGGGCACCTTCCCGTCCCCTCCCTTAAATACTGGGTGAATTATTGCCCTTTTAAGGGATGTAGGAAAGATACCAGCATCAAAGCATAGATTGAAGATATGGCTTAGGATAGGAGCCAGGGTATTTGCGTGTTTTTTAAGAAAGCAGGGGGTGATGCCATCCCAACCAGGTGCAGCATTAGACCGTAACGATCTAATAACAGTAATAATTTCCTCGGGATCTGTGCTGTCTAGAACAAAAGATGAAGCCATTGAAGGATTGTGTATTTCTTGTGACAGATCCACCGCTTGATTGCCCATATCTTTTATAATGTCACTGGCAAGCTTTTCGCCGATATTAACAAAATACGAATTAACGCTATTACATGATTGTGTAGGTGAGAGTGACAATGAAAGTAATTGTGTAGATGTGTTTTTGGTTCTCGTTGTATTTGTTACACGTTTGATGGTGTCCCATAAAGTTTTTGGGTTACTACCCGCCTTAGCTAATTCTTGAGTATCATAAAGTCTTTTTGCTTTCTTTAGAATGCGAACACAGAAATTTCTGTATCTCTTATACGTAAACTTAATTATTTCATTCTCTGGTGATTGTTTTACATTTTTATGAAGGGCATCTCTATTCCGAATGCACCGCAATAGGCCAGGTGTAATCCAGGGCTTTAAAATCCTTTTTCTAGGGGGAACCTTTTTAATAATCGTATTATCCGAAATGGCGGAACTTATAAGTTTTATTAGTTTATCAGTAGCAGTATTAGCGTCTCTTTCGTCGTAAAGAGGCTTAAGATCTAATTGCCTTATAGTTTCATCAAGCCCATCATAGTCTATCTTTGTAATTGTAGAGCATGCTGCTATTTTCAAGTCCTGGTTTTGGATGCATAATAATGAGGAAAAGTGATCGGTAACTGTGGAACTATAGACGAATGTAAGAGTGGGACACTTTGTTCTTAGTATAGTGTGGTCTAGACAGTTATCACCTCTGGTAGGAAGAACATGGGCAGGAAGGTATCCATGAAAGGCAAGACAGTCCAAGTATTCGTGAGAACGCATGTCAGATGAGTTTGATTTTATGTCTAAATTTAAATCACCAGTTATTATAACAGATTTGAATGTGTGAAGCGAAGAGAGAACATCATTGAGGGCAGCTATGAAACTACGTATACAGTCAGTGGATGGTGAGCGATATATACACACTATCGCTACTTCAGAACCAATCTTTATAATAAGACCAGAGGCCGATTGGTTAAGGTCTGGTTCTTCACAGGTGGCTAACAAGTTTGACTTGAGATATACCACAACACCATCACTTTGGTTTTTATGTTTAGAAGTCTTATATATATTGTAGTTTTGCATGAGTGGAATATTATAGTTACTAGCACACGGTAACCAGCATTCGGTCAATACGATCAAATCGCAGTCAAAAGAAATGCGGTGTAAAAGAGTTTGAAGACTTAAAAAGTTACGAGTAATCGATCGAATATTTTGCGACAAAATTTTTATATACTTGTGCGGATGCAATAGTACAGAATGAGTATCCTCAGGTGAACAAGTATGAGTTATGGAAACAGAGAGCTGATCAATATTATCAATTACCTGATTAATGTCAAAAGCCATTGAAATATTTTAAATACGGGTAAAACTGTGGAGATACAACGAAAGAAAGTTTCAGCATTCATGGGTGTCAAGTTTAACTGTGGCTGCATAAAGCTATGGTTCTGTAAATAATTGTAACAAGCCAAGCAAGTGAACAGATACCATGCATGACAATAGAGTAGTAGTTCAAACCAATTATTGAAATGATTGAGTGGTTGTGAGAATGTAAGTATAAGGTAGTGTAAATGAGTTTTGATGATGATATAATGGTGTTTTAGTAAACGTCAAAGGGATGTAAACTATTTAGGTACGACGTGCGACTAGTTTAAAGAATTGTTCAAGGCCAGATTTGTGTGTGTTGTAATTCGGGGTGGCGCCGGGCAAGCGACCCGGAATATTGAGAAAAACGTTTCATAATTGATAAGTCCCGTTTTGTTTAGTGTTGGTGACTTGGTTTTAATAAAAAAAAAAAAAAATAATAATAAAGAGCGTAACCAAACCAAGCTTGACCTGAAGTAAAGAAATCCTTATAAAATCATCGAATTACTGTTAGATACCGAACCCTGAGATGGGAATGGTACCCAGTATTTGTCTGAGACCTTCAAAGTGTGTATACTAGTTGGGTTGAAATAAAACAACTGTATACTGAACTATAGTGTCTATGTATTTCAAAAAATCACAGGACCCCAACCAAATCGAGGTAACGTAACCATAGCGACTTCTAATTCGACGACAACGCCATCTAGTTACGTCGTTGGCAACTTTAATCAAATAAGTATAATTTGTTTGACCTGATGAGCAGTTTCGATTCTGAACATACCGCCCACCAAGGACATTACTGACGGAATGTCCTTCTTGAACTAGGTTGGGTCTGAATTTATAACAATAAAAATTGGTCTTAGGTTTGTTCTAAACAAACGTACAGAAAAATAAATCTTACATGCGATAAACTTAGACTTAATTACACTAAATAATGCTTAAACTAACAATTTGTAAAACTTTAACAACCGGAAAAAAAACCATATATTTTAAAAATCTTGTAAATAAATCTTAACAGTAACAATGTAAATATAAATATTGTAAAAGCTTATATATTAAGCGTTAGTAAAAAGTTGATCTATAATAAAAACATTAACAAAAGTCATTGATCTGAGTACACTGGTAAAATACAGAGTTTCGAAGTTGGTCTTTTAATAGTAGAAGTCTTAGTACGTAATGTGACTACACGAGTGATATTATCATCACCGGGGTGCTTTTCGACTACTCGACCTAACAACCAACGGCTTGGCGGTAAATCGTCTTCTTTAATTAGAACAATGTCCCCAATTTGAGGTTCAGGGATCTTTGAAGACCATTTGTATCGGTTCATAAGGTTGGACAAGTATTCGTTAGACCAGCGTTTCCAAAATGACTGTAGCATTCTTTGAATAAATTGCCACCGGGTTAAATGATTGACATTTGTGCTATCATATTTATGATCGGGTACATTAATTACCGGTTCGCCGATGAGGAAATGTCCAGGAGTCAGAGGTAACAGTTCGCCAGGGTCGTTAACATTCATGACGCTCATTGGACGCGAGTTCAAACAAGCTTCCACTTGATTGAGGAGTGTGCTCATTTCCTCATATGTTAAGGTAGCATCACCGATCACCCGTTTAAGGTGAAACTTTGTGGACTTCACTCCTGCCTCCCACAGCCCGCCGAAATTAGGGCTATGCGGAGGAATGAAGTGCCACTCAGTACCGTTGGCTTCGAGTTGTTCTGCGATTGGTTCCTGAATGGATGCCAAATGTTTCAACTCTCTGGAGGCGCCTACAAACGTAGTACCATTGTCGCTCCATATTTTGGCACAATGACCTCTCCTTGAGACAAACCGTCGGAAGGCAGCTAAAAATGCTTGGGTGCTCATGTCACTTACGACTTCTAAATGAAGAGCGCGGGTGGACATGCACACGAATAGACATATGTAGCCCTTGTACGCGCGGTGTCCACGACCTTTTGTTGTTCTAATATTTATAGGGCCAGCGTAGTCAACACCGCTATGCAGAAACGGTCGCGCTGGCGAGCACCTAACCTTTGGAAGGGAACCCATCATTTGGTTCTTGATGCTAGCGCGGTGTTTGGCGCATATTACACATTTGAGCACATGGTGTTTGACTAGATTTCTGACTCCTATAACCCAATAAGCTGTCCTTAAATAATTGGACATTAGTTGTGGACCTCCATGTAGAGTTTTAAGATGGGCATCTGCCACTATAAGGTTTGTCAGATGACTAGAGTTTGGTAGTACAATTGGGTGTTTCATCTCTTCACTCAATTGAGCTTTCTCAAGTCTCCCGCGTACTCTGATGATGCCCTTTTCGTCAAGATATGGACAAAGTGTTTTTAACTTACTAGATTGCAGTTGTAAATAGCCTTTGTCCTGTAACTGTAAATATTCAATTGAAAATATAGCTTTCTGAGTTTGTCTTATAATACAACATTCTAAAGCCGTTGCTAGTTCTAGCTTTTGTAAATATTTTTGTGTAAATCCATTATTTTTTAAAAATCGTCTGCAATAAGCAATAATTCTAATAAGTTTTTGTAAAGATGAATATCGCTCGAAAATAGAAGGTTCTGGAACCACAGCCATGTGTGCTTTGGTTGATTCCTCCAAGTCAACATCCAACTCATTTGGTCTTTTGTACTCGACAACGTTTGCAGTGAGAAACGGTGGTCCGGAGAACCATAAAATATTATCTAGAAGAGCGCTTGGTAATATTCCTCTTGAGGCGCAGTCTGCTGGATTGTACTTGGTTTTGACATGAAACCATTGAGATGCCTTCAAGTTGGTCAATATTTCCGAGGTACGGTTGGCCACGAACGTCTTCCATCTGCTTGGATGGCTGTTAAGCCAAGCTAACACCACGGTCGAATCTGTCCATGCCCAGATTTTGTCTCGGGTAATATTGAGGACATCTGATGTTTCGGTCAGAAGATTTGATAGCAGAACCGCTCCACACAACTCTAAGCGAGGTATGCTGACCTGTTTGACGGGGGCTACTCTGGTTTTTGCAACCAACAACGAGAGATGGACTTTGCCTACAGCGTCTTTTGTTCGCAAATAAATAACGGCTGAATATGCGGTTTTGGAAGCGTCACTGAAGCCATGTAGCTCAAGATCGTCGTTTGACTTGGTGCCGAGCCAACGAGGTATCCGAACTTTGCTAAGAAGTGACAACTCTTCGCGGTAAGTACCCCACTCGTTTACTAATTCAGTGCTTAGCTCTTCATCCCAGCTAACACCTGCAAGCCATAATTTTTGACTAAAGGTTTTTGCTAAAACCACACTAGGAGCCAACCAACCCAGTGGGTCAAACAACCGAGCTATGTCTGAAATAATTGATCTTTTCGTTACAGGTGCAGTCGTCAGCGGAGGAAGATTCACCGAGTATTGAAAGTTATCTTCGTTGCGGTTCCAGGTAAGACCCAAAATTTTTATAGTACTATCTAATTTGATTTCTAGCCCTTTCTCTTCTTTGTAATTGATTTCCTCTATTTCATTATTTTGTATAATATTGGTTTGTCCTGTTGTTTTGTCCGTTTTTTCAGTTGTACTAGTTTGATCTGATTGTTCTCTAACTTCATTTCTTTCAATCGCATCTATTCTTTTTAATATTTCCTGACTGTTACTATTCCATTTTTGTAATATAAATCCACCCTTTTCTAATAATCCTATCATTTGCTTGTATATCTCTAGGCCTTCTTCTACGCTATTGCATCCTGTCATTAAATCGTCCATGTAGAAACAATTTAAAACCTTGTCTGCAGCTATTGGATAACTTTCGCCTTCATCAACTGCGATCTGCCGTAATGTTTTGACTGCTTGGTACGGAGCAGAAGCTGTTCCAAACGTTACCGTTAGAAGCTCGTAATCTTTGATTTCTTTATCTGGGTCGTCACGCCAGAGTATTCGTTGAAACATTACGTCCTCTTCTGCTACCTTAACTTGGCGGTACATTTTTATTATATCCGCCACAAGTCCAATTGGATGCATTCGCCATCTTAAAACAGTGTGACGCAAATCGGCTTGCAATGTCGGACCTACCATGAGCGTATCATTTAATGACACTCCTTTGCTGTTTTTTTCAGAGGCGTTAAAGACAACACGGACTTTAGTAGTGGTTTTGTCATTCCTAATAACAGCGTGATGTGGTAAATAAACTGCCTCTTCTCTGCTACTATCATCTTCCTTCGCTTGCCTCATATGTCCTAATTTTAAATATTCCTTTATTACTTCTGTATATTTTTCTTTTAATTGTTTGTTCTTTTCTAGTCTCTTTTCTAATGTTTGAAATCTTGCTTTAGCTATAAAACGCGAATTTCCAAACTTGCAAGGAGGATTTTCGTCTCGGAAAGGTAACCTAACTATGTATCTGCCATCACTAGCTCGCTTAGTGGTCTCACTATACAACTCCTCGCATTTCTTTTCCTCTGGTGTAAATATCCTTTTGAAACTAATATGCTCCTCTATTTCCCAGAATTTCCTTAACATATCTTCATCTTTAACCTGGCAATGCATGACCTTTATGTTCATAAGTTTATTATCTGTACTGTTATTGCTTTCAGGACCTACAGCCCCAGACAGGACCCATCCTAATGATGTGCTCTGTGCAATTACTGTCCCAGAAGGAGACTTCAATAAACCTTCCTTAATGATGCGACTATAAACATCAGCGCCCAGCAGAAGATCGATTTTGTTGGGCGTGTTAAAATCTGGATCTGCTAAATACAGATTCTTTGATGTTAGCCAGTCAAAGTTACTTAAATTAAGGTTTCGCTCGGGTAGGTAAGAAGTGATCTTATTTAAAACATAAGCGCTTATTAAAAGCCTGAAGCTGGGGTCGACGTGAGATTTAATTGTTAATTGTACCATGTACTTTGTCCTGGTTGCTCTATTGTCTCCTAATCCAGAAACCAACCCTTGAATGGGAATCTTTTTTAAGCTAAGATATTGAACTGTGGCCTCGGTAATGAAACAGGCCTGCGAACCCTGATCGAGTAAGGCCCGAACCGTTTGGTATTCACCCGTTTTTGACGAGGCTTTTATTAGCGCAGTGGCTAATAAAACCTGTCTGGGCTTGGATACCTTCCCTGTGGACAAGCAAGAAACTATCTGAGTAGCGCTAGTAGGAGGACTAGCACTATCAGAAGCAAGCTTATCTTCAGGGTCGTGTGGTTTGTTGTCCGACTCGCCGGGAATATGGAGCAGCGAATGGTGACGTTTTTGGCACACTCTACAATTGGTGTTCTTTTTACAGTTGTAGACCGTGTGGTTGCTACCTAAGCAGTTGAAACAAATTTTACTTTTTCCTACAAATTCACGCCTAGCTTCAAGTGGCTGTTTAGTAAATTTTTTACAAAAACAAAGCTTGTGATTTTCGGAGCAGAATTCACATTTCATGTGTGTTGATGGGCTTGTAGCCAGCATAGTTTTAGGCGTATGATTACTTGAACTGTTATTGACCTGGTGACCTGAACCCCTTTTTGGTTCTATGCACTCAAACGCGCGGAAACGTTGCTCTAAAAATACTTTGAATTGATTAAAAGTAGGGAAATCATTGCTACTATCGCTACTACTGACACTTAATTCCCATTGCTTGCGCGTTTCAGGATCTAACTTGAACGTCGCTATGTGAATGATAATAACGTCCCATGTACTCACATTTATGCCTAAGTTAGACAACGCATTCAAACAATCACTGGTGGTATCCACTAGTTCTTTTAATGATGTCGCCGATTCGGCTTGCATGCGTTTGATACCAAATAACGTTTTTAGAATGCAGTTAGCGAGGTATCTTTTGTTGCTGTAACGCTTGTCCAACAGATCCCAGCACTGACTGTAGTTAGCATCAGTAATTGGAGTATTGCGTATCAATTGCTCAGCTTCACCAGTAAGATGACTCTTTAAATAGTGCATCTTTTGAACGTTATCTAACGATTTATTATTGTGAACTAATGATACAAAAAGGTCATGGAATGTAGTCCATTCCCCGTATTTGCCAGAAAACACTGGTATGGAGATCTTGGGTAACTTAACTAATGAACTTGCTGACTTAGGTGCACTACTAGAAGAGCCATCACTACAGTTTGCAACTCTAATTTCATTGAGCTTTGTTTTCAGAAGGCTTTTGTAACTTATGTAAGTTTCTTCGGTGGTATCGTAAATATCACCAATTTTTTTCTCAATATCCTCTAATTTACAATTCTGATAAATTTTAGTATTGGTTTCCATAAATAGATCCCAATCTTTTTCTAACAATTCTTGTCTAGTCTCAATGTATTCGATAGTTATTCTTTCTTTAGGACTCTTTCTAAAATTAACTAATCCTTTAGCAATAACATTTTGAAAACCCTTCAATACGTTAATTAATCCTTCCATATTTTTGACAATAAAAAATGAGAACAATGAAAATAGCCTAATCAAATACTTTTAAACGAATTAACGAGTGTATAAACCAATGTTCCAAAAACTAAGTCAAAATAAATACAAGTCCATTATTGACGAAAATATTCTAAGTTCCAATTAGTTGCTCAAAATTTTACAAGTGTTTACAACATAATATCTGGCGGAAATCGGGCACAGATTCCCCGTTCCGTCGTTTTTTTAATAACTATTCTAAGTCCAAACTAATCATGCACACAATTAAATAAGTTTCTAATTACTAACGGTAAGTTTTCTAAGTCTAAAATCTCCTTATAATTCTACAAGTCCGAAATTCTTCAAAAATCTTATAAGTTAAAGTCTATGTATAAATAAAGTTCAAAATTGCTAATCAATAACTGCCTTTGTATAAAGAGAAATATTTCACTCACACAACACACGATGATCTTGATGCGAGTGTCGCGCCTTGATGGTGGCGACACCGTGAACTAGATGAAACTTCAGTCTTCTGAGGTCTCGTTGAACTACGGTGACGTGTCGTCTTTCTTCTGACGACACACAAGGTGACGTCTATCGTATCCGGTTACCTTGTGTTTGAACTCGACGCTGGTGGCGCCGTCTGGTGGCCGCTATCTGAACTGCGCGTGACGTCCTCTGCGACTTCGCGTGATGGCTGGACTGCGAGTGCGACCCCTTGCCGTCTACTAGTTACTAGTTAGTCCGTATACTAGTTGGGTTGAAATAAAACAACTGTATACTGAACTATAGTGTCTATGTATTTCAAAAAATCACAGGACCCCAACCAAATCGAGGTAACGTAACCATAGCGACTTCTAATTCGACGACAACGCCATCTAGTTACGTCGTTGGCAACTTTAATCAAATAAGTATAATTTGTTTGACCTGATGAGCAGTTTCGATTCTGAACAATTACTTGAGGGCGACCGATGTTTTAAAGTCACTAACCGGCAATCGTACACAAGTACGTACACGACGGTGTCCGTAGGATGCCAACCTGTGAAGTTTCAACAGAGTTAGACGTAATAGATGATGTATCCGAGGGTGAAGGAACCTCGAGAGATTATGATTGCGCTTGTTGGTTATTTGGTCAATCCGCAGCCACAAGACGCAGTCGCAACTGCGTACGTTGTCGTTCAGGGCGTGATGAGCGGCTTGTGGTGTGGCTGAGACCTGGGTCTCGTTGGTGCAACTGGGCCACCAAAGTACAAGCAAATCATAATTTCAAAGTTATTGAATTTTAAGTTGATTTAGACTATGTTGAACTTCACATGGTTTCTGATGATTGTGTCAAGTCAAGATAGTTGTGTAGTGTTTACGATTTGTTTTTTTTTATTTAAATCTTAAATGACTAACTAACAACAAAGTACATAAGTCAGGATAGACGAGTTAAGATGACGAAAGATTCCTCCTAGTAATGTGAGTTAAAGTCGAATGCAGAGTCGAATGCAGAGTCGAATGTAGAGTCGAATGTAGAGTCGAATGTAGAGTCGAATGTAGAGTCGAATGTAGAGTCGAACGTAGAGTCGAAGGTAGAGTCGAACGAATGTAGAGTCGAATGTAGAGTCGAATGTAGAGTCTAATGTAGAGTCGAATGTAGAGTCGAATGTAGAGTCGAATGTAGAGTCGAATGTAGAGTCGAATGTAGAGTCGAATGTAGAGTCGAATGTAGAGTCGAATGTAGAGTCGAATGTAGAGTCGAATGTAGAGTCGAATGTAGAGTCGAATGTAGAGTCGAATGTAGAGTCGAATGTAGAGTCGAACGTAGAGTCGAAGGTAGAGTCGAACGAATGTAGAGTCGAATGTAGAGTCTAATGTAGAGTCGAATGTAGAGTCGAATGTAGAGTCGAATGTAGAGTCGAATGTAGAGTCGAATGTAGAGTCGAATGTAGAGTCGAATGTAGAGTCGAATGTAGAGTCGAATGTAGAGTCGAATGTAGAGTCGAATGTAGAGTCGAATGTAGAGTCGAATGTAGAGTCGAATGTAGAGTCGAATGTAGAGTCGAATGTAGAGTCGAATGTAGAGTCGAATGTAGAGTCGAATGTAGAGTCGAATGTAGAGTCGAATGTAGAGTCGAATGTAGAGTCGAATGTAGAGTCGAATGTAGAGTCGAATGTAGAGTCGAATGTAGAGTCGAATGTAGAGTCGAATGTAGAGTCGAATGTAGAGTCGAATGTAGAGTCGAATGTAGAGTCGAATGTAGAGTCGAATGTAGAGTCGAATGTAGAGTCGAATGTAGAGTCGAATGTAGAGTCGAATGTAGAGTCGAATGTAGAGTCGAATGTAGAGTCGAATGTAGAGTCGAATGTAGAGTCGAATGTAGAGTCGAATGTAGAGTCGAATGTAGAGTCGAATGTAGAGTCGAATGTAGAGTCGAATGTAGAGTCGAATGTAGAGTCGAATGTAGAGTCGAATGTAGAGTCGAATGTAGAGTCGAATGTAGAGTCGAATGTAGAGTCGAATGTAGAGTCGAATGTAGAGTCGAATGTAGAGTCGAATGTAGAGTCGAATGTAGAGTCGAATGTAGAGTCGAATGTAGAGTCGAATGTAGAGTCGAATGTAGAGTCGAATGTAGAGTCGAATGTAGAGTCGAATGTAGAGTCGAATGTAGAGTCAAATGTAGAGTCGAATGTAAAATCGAATGGACAGTACTGTTTAATTAAGAACTATAGCTTCACTTGCTGGTTAAGCGTTAGTTGTGTAATCGCTGGTTAAGCGGATTACGTTGAACTTTCGCTGGTTAAGCGTTAGTGATTGAATCGCTGGTTAAGCGTGTTATGATGTGCTTTCGCTGGTAAAGCGTTAGTGGGCTAATATCGCTGGTTAAGCGTTATTGTTATCACTGGTTAAGTGATAGGATTTGTAAGCTGGTTAAGCGCTAGGTACAATATTAGGAACTGGTTAAGTACTTCAGTGAATGACACTACTGGATAAGTGGTGATGCATGGTTCTGGCTGAATCGTGAAAGTTGAATGGGCGGACGCTCCGTGTACGGTGCTGGTGTTCGACTGCGTCGGGGTTTGACTGGGAGACCCGGCATGATTGGGGAATGGCTGGGCAGATGACGATGGTGAGTGTTACAAATTTGAGTTTGATTCTGCGGCTGAATGTTTATTACTAAAGAGAGTAAATATTGCTTGAAAATTAAGAGTGATAGAGATGTGTTTGTTTTTGATCGATAGTTACCATAAACTGAAATCTTTCAATTCTAAGCGTGTTTAAAAATATGCACACGATTAGGGCTTTCAATCCGGAGTTCCGGAGTTTCGTAACTCCGGAGTTTCGGAGCGATTTTAAGCATTTTTCAAATTCGGAGTTGAAATAGAACACCGGAGTTGAAACCGGTTTTTAAAAACCATGAAACATTATTTACAAAACGACGAAAACTTGCAATTTGATTGCAACTTACCAAACAAATGTTTATTTTTTATTGTTGTTGATTGTTTTAATATTTTATAATGCGTATTAGTTGTCTGATACCCTGGTTCTTCAGTGAATTTCCTCATTTCGGATTTTGTTGCACAAAGAAACTCCGAGCATAGCTCTCTCCATGGCTCGTTGCATGAGTAAGTTTCTCTAAGAGGCCAGCAGTTAAGAACCAATGTCTCTGTGCCATAATGTCATCACTGGCAACACACACTGGTTGAACACCCTCGTCTTAAGGCACTGCGGAACTTTGGTCGAAAAGATGTCGTTTAGTTTCCCGAACGCGTTGCTCGATGCTTCTGGTGACCTCTTTGTCGAAGTCATATCTATCGACAACTTCGACAGTATCGCTCCCAACAATTACCGGTAAGGGTGGAATACGGACATTCGACATAACTTTCGTCTTGTCCACGTTCATTTTAAGACCAACCTGTTGAGAAACGTTACAGAGGTCCCTGAGCATTGTGATAATATCCTCTAGCGATTCAGTCATAATTACTATTATATAATATATCATCGGCAAAACGAAGGTGAGTGATATATTCACCATTGCTGTTGATGCCAAATCCGGCCCAGTCCAAGAGCTTGAAAACATGCTCCAATGCGTTCGTGAACAGTTTAAGAGAAATAACGTCTCCCTGTCTCACACCTCTTTGGATTGGTTTCGTGCTATCGTCCTGTAATCGGATCGACATACGGCATCGCTGAAGAGACTGTAACACCGCCCAGGTTTCGATTGAATCGAAGACTTTTTCATAGTCCAAAACATAATGGCCGATTATACTCCTCAGACTTCTGTATGATCTGGCGGAGCATATGGATGTGGTCCATGGTGCTGAAGCCTTTTCGGAAATTGGCTTGTTCGGGTGGCTGGAAGTCATCAAACTTGCGTTCGAGACTTTTCGTAATGACCCTCGAGAACAGCTTGTACACAAGGCTCAGGAGTGAGATGGGTCTATAATTCTTCAGTAGGGTGTTGCCACTTTTTTTGAAGAAGAGCACACACTCCTGTGCCATGCTTCTGACGTAGTACCTTCGAGTATGACGGAAAATCCGACATAGCTCTCAGAATTTGCAAGTTGAAGTGGCAATGGGCAGGCCACACCGCTCGGAGAACCGACAACCGGTGGGAAAGAAAGGTTCTCGAGTGGCGACCAGGAACCGGAAGACGCAGCGTTGGTAAGCCTCCAGGTAGACCGACGACATCGTGAGAGTCGCGGGCAAGCGTTGGATGTAAACGTCAGGCTGCCCTTCTTTATGGCGTTCGATGGGGGTGATGGCCTTTGTCCAGCAGTGGACGCCTTATGGCTGATGGTGATTATTTGTCTATTATAACGTCTATCTGTCAAACATTATTTTTTTTTTTTTAAGTTTCATTTTTATAAAAAAAATATTAAGTATTCTTGTTAAACAAATTAATGTTCATTTTTAATGATTGTTTCAATATTTTATAATGCGTATTAGTTGTCTATTATAACTTCTGTCTGTCAGACAGCAAATTTTTAAACAAAAACACGGATTCCTTAACAAATAAAACGTCTTTAATTAATATAAAGGGCCTTTTTATTAATTTCTAAAAAATTAGTCAACTCCGGAGCCAACTCCGGAGTTCCGGATTTGATTGCTCAACTTCGTAACTAGCTCCGGAGTTGATAACTATCCGAGTTTGAAAGCCCTACACACGATATGCTAAAGAAGATGCCAGCGGGTCACGTACCAGTCGATGTTGATAAGAATTTTAATTATGATGAGCAAGTTTGAGATGGTGAAAAATCGACTAAGGGTTTCTATAGGCCCTATTGTGTTCGACCGTACCAGTAGTTCTAACGTATTCGTAGCCCAGTAGAAATCGGTGTCTCTTGATTGTTGTCCGTGGGTGCGCGGTGAGCGTTCAACTCTGGCGGAGGTCGTGGTCTCGAGAGACTATAGTGTGTATTGTGTTCGACCGTACCAGTAGTTGTAACGTATTCGTAGCCCGGTAGAAATCGGTGTCTCTTGTTTGTCGTCCGTGGGTGCGCGGTGAGCGTTCAACTCTGGTGGGGGTCGTGGTCTGAAGAGACCATAGTGTGTAGTCATGCGTGATGTACACGGGCGATCCATGTGATAGATGCGCAGGCAACGCGATTGTTGATCGGCTTGAGAGTCCGTGAGAACAATGCGATTGCTGGACGGCTGGAGTGCCGTGTGAGGGCAACGCGATTGCTGATCGGCTGGAGAGTCCGTGAGAGCAATGCGTTTGCTGGTCGGCTGGAGTGCCGTGTGAGGGCAACGCGATTGCTGATCGGCTGGAGAGTCCGTGAGAGCAATGCGTTTGCTGGTCGGCTATGGTGCCGTGTGAGAGCAATGTGATTGCTGGTCGGCTGGAAAGCCGTGGCGTTAGTGGTCTTACTCGACAGTTTCTGTAAGCTTGGCAGTTTTTGTCACAGTAGAGTTTAAAAGGTTGAATCGAGCGATGGTACGTGGCCCAGGGTGTTGTATTTTGGATTATTTTTAATTTTACCGTTATGTGATGTTTGATTGAATTGAAGGGTTTTGGTTTAAATTTAACAAAGTTCGAAATTTCTTATTTTCAACAATTTTATGAACTTTGAGTTTGGTCAGGAGTGACCGAGGGGAACAAAGTACTCTTGTGGAAGTGTGTGTGGAAGCTTTTGTTCGCACAGTCATGATCACACGAGGACGTGTGAAAGCAGGATGCCCGTGTCGGCATCGAGTCGTATTCAGTACGCCAGCGCCCTCTGGCGCTCGATGGAGTCATTGGTTTGCGCACGCGCCGGTTGGAATGTCACTTCACGGCAGACGGGCGAGGCGCGCGGGCGCGGCGCATTAGACCGCTGGAACCTCGCCCACCTCGCTCGCTGGACCTACCTACAGAGTTTGTGTGTCTATCTAGATCTACGGTGCTTAGGACTATTGATTGAGTGTATCGGTATACGATTCTAGTTTCTACATCCAAGATCCAACACTACCGACCGACGCCCACTGTTAACCAACGAATATTGCTAAAAATCCTCCCCATTGCCGATATACTTTACTCTTTGCTCTAAACGATTGCTGTCACAGCCTCTGTGTACAAACTCAGTATCAGTGCATCAGTGTTGCCAACAAGACCGATATAGAATCTGCTAAAATGGTGTTAAAATTATGCCAATTGCTTTATAGAAATGCTAAAAAATCTGCTAACATTTTTCAGTGTCAAATGAAACGTAACATAGTTTTAACTTTTTTATTATACAAAATATACATACTGTTTTAATCGACTATGTTCTCAAATACTCTTTCCATTATGTTGGCACCAGGAGCGCCAACAATAAAAAGGGATTTTTTTTCTAAATGAAAATAATTGCGTACGCATTAATGTATTTTATTTTATATGCTAAACGCTGCCCATCCGAGTTGGATTCTTCGGGCGACCTCTTTGTCGAAGTTCGATCTACCCAGTTTAACAGTTTGTCCCAGGTAAACATAACTATCAACAACTTCGAGAGTATCGCTCCCAACAATTACCGGTACGGGTGGAACACGGTCATTAAACATGACTTTCGTCTTGTCCATGTTCATCTTAAGACCCACCTGTTGAGAAACGTTACTGAGGTCTCTGAGCATTGTGTTTATATCCTCCAGCGATTCAGCCATGATGACTATATCATCGGCAAAACGAAGGTGAGTGATATATTCGCCGTTGATGTTGATGCCGAATCCATCCCATTCCAAGAGTTTGAAAACATCCTCCAATGCGTTCGTGAACAGTTTCGGAGAAATAACGTCTCCCTGTCTCACGCCTCTTTGCAATTGGATTGGTTTCGTGCTCTCGTCCTGTAATCGGATCGACATAGTGGCGTTTCTACACATACACTTCAGCACTTCGATATACCTATAGTCGATACGGCACCGCTGAAGAGACTGTAACACCGCCCAGGTTTCGATCGAATCGAAGGCTTTTTCATAGTCCACAAACGCTAGACATAATGGCCGATTATACTCCTCAGTCTTCTGTATAATCTGGCGGAGCGTATGGATGTGGTCCATGGTGCTGAAGCCTTTTCGGAAACCGGCTTGTTCGGGAGGCTGCCTGGAAGTCATCAAACCTGCGTTCGAGACGGTTCGTAATGACCCTCGAGAACAGCTTGTACACATGGCTCAGGAGTGAGATGGGTCTATAATTCTTCAATAGGGTGTTGTCACCTTTTTTGAAGAAGAGCACCACCACACTCCTGTGCCATGCTTCTGGCGTAATACCTTCGAGTATGACGGAGTCAAACAGCTTCTGGAGGATTAAGAGTACTGGTTTTCCACCCGCTCGCAGAAGTTCTGTCGTGACTCCATCATCCCCCGGCGCCTTGTTGTTCTTAAGCTGTTGGAGGGCCATTCTAATCTCATACAGGCTGACGTCTGGGATATCCTCAGTGTAGTGTCGGGTCAGTTTCGCTCTGGTGTCCTGAGCTGAACTGACAACGGGCTGTCGGGTCGAGGTGTATAACTGTCCATAAAACCTCTCTAGCTCTTCCAGGATCTCTGGCTTCGATGAGATGATACTGCCGTCCTCGATCTTCAGTTTTGTCATTTGGCTTTGCCCAATAGACGCATTCTTCGCGAACACTTTGGAGCCCTGATTTCGCTCAATTGTGGTCTTAATACATTGAGTATTATAGGACCGCAAGTCGTGTCGCATGGACTTTGATATGCGCCTATTGAGTTTGCCATATTCCGACATATCTACCGAAGATTGCAGTCTCATCTCAGACCGGTCTTCCATCAACTGGATTGTGTTTGCCGAGAGCTTTTGAGGCTTTTTCCGGCGTGGGATATTGAAGAACTTATACCCCACTGCATGGACAGTTTCCACCAACCCGTTGTTTAGCTCGTCCACTGTTTCGCATTCGGTTAGGCATTGGAAGCGATTATGCAGTTCGAGTTGAAAGCTTTCGGGATTTAGGATCTGGGCAGGATTTGGACGGAGCGTGGATTTCACCAGACGTGACCTCTCAAGCTTAACATCGATATTCAATGTGCCTCTGACAATACGGTGATCGCTACCGGTTTTCACCCTGCCGATCACGGAGACATCATTGAATGTTTGCTTCTTGGTCGTCATGATGAAGTCGATCTCATTTTTGATGGAACCATCAGGGCTTATCCAGGTCCACTTTTTAGTCGGGCGCTTCTGGAAAAAAGAGTTCATCGAATAGAGTCCCTCCTTTTCCATGAAGTCAACCAGCCTCTGGCCCCTCTGGTTCCGCTGTCCATAACCATATTTCCCCACTCTCAACTCATCGCCATTCCGTGTGCCCACCTTTGCATTGAAGTCCCCCATCACAACTGTAAAGTACGACTTGGAGGTATGCATGGCTTTCGATATATCCTCATACATAGCCTCCACTTCATCGTCAGGGTATGTCGAGGTCGGCGCATATACCTGTATGACCTTCAGCGAATACCGATCGGTGATTCTGAGTATAAGGTATGCTACCCTGCTCGACACACTATCGACCTTTACTACGTTGTTAACGAGGGGCTTACGGACGAGAAACCCAACACCACCCTGGGATTTTCGGTCTCCTTCCCGGAAGAAGAACATGTTGCCGGAATCCAGGATTATCGTGTCCTGACCCTCTCGTCTTATTTCACTCAATCCCAGTATGTCCCATCGCAACTTGCTCAATTCCTCCTCCAGCTCGACAATCTTTTCGTTGGTCCGCAATGTGCGGATGTTGTGTGTTGCCAGGGCCAAAGTCCGTTGGGGGTGGTAGCGGGGTATCTGCCGGGGATTCTTAGCACCCCCTGCTCCACCGTTACCTGACCCGCTACCGAGGTCAGGAATAGTGGAGCCGCCGGGGACTGGGGGCCGTGTGTTTAATCTGTCTGACATTTTAAGGGGGGAGTTGCCATAATCCCCACGCTTGGCAGGCGTCTTGGGGATCGCAGTGAAGTTGTTAAGTACACAGAAGCCGCTGCTGCCCGACTTCCGGATTTTTCCCTTAGTCGCCTTCTACGACACCCTCGGGATGAAATGGGTGGGTGCTATTCTTGCCCGGACACCCCACGGGACACCGGCCGATTAGTCGATTAAAAAGAAATCCTTTATTTATGTAAAAATTATGGTCACCTCACAATATAATGGATGTTTGTATGGGAAAATTTGATTGGGAACTCCTTTGTGCCGGGCCATAATGCCGCGCCAAACAACTCCATTGAATCCGTTTGATTACGCTACTGCTCGCGCCGAAGAAGTTGCTGCCCGTCACTCCGCTCTATCTACTAAAAATTAAAAATTTTGAAAAAACCCACGACTGTTAAAAATTTGTTGAAAAAAGGATAAAATAACATAAAACACCCACCTTAAAAAAACCCAAGAATGTCCGTCGGGAGCTGAACATTGCAAAATTAGATAATATAATGTCAGCCCCCGCTTTTATTTTTGCTTTTTATTTTAAACTTTTTTAAAACTTGTTACTTTTATTTTTATTTTTTTATCTAAGAACATGCACCAATCAAACCTTAACCCATAACTGAAAACTGAATCAAAATTGGACTTGTAGTTTTGGAGAAAAATGGCAACTTTGATTTGCACAAAAAATCTTTGCTGCAGCGCCCCCTGGTGAGTTGTCACCATAACACCTATCTAAGAATATGCACCAATCAAACCCGAATCCATAACTGAAAACTGAATCACAATCGGACTTGTAGTTTTGGAGAAAAATGGCAACTTTGATTTGCACAAAAAATGTTTGCTGCAGCGCCCCCTGGTGAGTTGTCACCGTAACACCTATCTAAAAACATGCACCAATCAAACCCGAACCCATAACTGAATACTGCATCAAAATCGGACTTGTAGTTTTGGAGAAAAATGGCAACATGTATTTGCACAAACACACAAACAAACAAACAACCTCTCACCCCAAACGCATAAATACCGTCTCCGTTCCGTCGTGGGTAAAAAGAGTAGATAGGTATCTGCACGTAAATAATCAATAACATTAACCCCTCACTTCTACACTTTTGTCTTCTATTGATTTAAATATCTACAGTTGTTCGTATTAGTATACGCGGATTTTCGTCTATTAAAGAAAACACCTTAAAATATACTTTGTCCTACATAAAACCTCCAATATTGGTAACCCTACTACAGTGTTTGTATGGAAAAATTTAAATGATCAATATCTTTGAAACTACGCAAAGTTTCTCCGTGACAAATTCAGGTTATCATTATCGTTCCCGTCACAACATTTTGATAACATTTTGAAGGTCGTAGATCATCAGGCAGCGGAGATACACGTGTCCAGCCAGCCTGAGTTCAAGCTGGCTGGACACATGTTTACATTAAGTTTTCATTGATATCTCGTAAACCCTTACATGTGACGCCATAAATCAAACGTTATTACTGTCACACATTGCGTCACCAAGTATTAGTAAAGGAACAATATTCGAAAACGCTCCCGTTATATGGGATTCGGAAGTGCCAGCCAAAAGTTTTCTACGTAAATTCAAGCTGGCTGGACACAGTTTTTTGCATTTTTCTACTAAACCACTGTACGTATCACAAAACTTTTAGCTTTATGCCTGTCACATATTTATGTGACTCCCGTTGATATGCAAAAAGTCGTCAAAATCTCTTCCGTTACCGAGATTGAGAGACCAGCGAAAAGTGGTTTTTCAAGCTGGCTGGACACGCTTTCGATCGATTATCTAAGATTCTGTAGCGTCCTATTCTGAAATAAGGGTGGCGCGTAACCTATTCTGAAATAAGGGTGTTTAGCCGTCACATAAAGTGCCCTATTGATGCCTATTGACCTAGTTAAATGCAAGCAGTTTTGAAGTTTTGTCCAGCCGACTTAAGCGACATTGAAAAAGCGGATCAGGCAGCAAAATTAGCTTCATCGGAAGGGATCACATACAGTTGTCTACCGCTACACACAGACCAGGTCCAGACGGTCAAAAAGATTTGTAAAGACTTGTGGCAGGAATATTTTCATGAGAGGTTGCTTACCAAAGGTATATTATGGCACAGGACAATACAGGCAGGACCTTCTCGTTGCCCATGGTTCCAGGAGATGGAAGCCCATAGACAATATTATATTGTGACACTGCTGAGACTTCGGTCCGGACACACTCCATCAAATAAATTTGCACATTTAATGGGAAAAACGGACTCACCTAATTGCACGGAGTGTAACGTGGTCGAGGATGTTCACCATGTTTTGCTTGAAAGTGTCTGGAATGAGGGTCAGCGGCGACAGGCACTTGGCGATTCGCAGTACAACATAGGGTTATGTAGCAGCCTCTTGGCCTTCCCCTTTTCGGAAGGGGCCAGGAGGTTGTGTCATTGTGTGCATTATACATGAGCCATTTACGGAGCGGAAGCACCACCCAGCAATAGCTGGGCTCTGCTTCCGCTCCATAGTTGTAACACGGTTTGTAATATTGATAAGATTTTAGAGGCATATGAGTGATTTAGCCAAAAGTTATTTTATATTTAGAATTACGGGGCGACATCGTCAATGTTGACCGAGTCCCCTTAAATAATAATAATAATAATAATAATAATAATAATAATAATATTATTATTATTATTATTATAATAAGTTTATTATTATAATATTATAATAATAAGCACCAAAGTCGAGTTGTATAACTCGACTTTGGTGCTTACAAAAGGTAGTAATTGTCCCCATAGTTATTTCTTCAACGGGAGTAATCCCCAAACAGCTGCATCAGTCCCTTAGTTCCCTTAACTTACCAGCTAGCACCTATCACCTACTGCAGAAGGCAGTGATTCTAAACACATGTAGACTAGTGAGAATGTTTCTGCAATGTGATTCAGACAATATCGGACAGTCTGCGCAAAATCGCGTGGATTTTAATATAACCATACCCACCCTTAACCCAACTGATGAACACTTGGCTTAGGCCCGTGCCATCAGAAATTCCCGGCTAGCCGGAGGAACAAAAATGTCAAAACAAAATAATAATAATAATATTCCACAACTATCACACAACGCCATCTAGTCCCAAGCTAAGCAGAGCTTGTGTTATGGGTACTAGACAACTGATAAACATACTTATATATTTCTAAATACATACATATTATAGATAAATTACACCCAGACACAGAACAAATGATCGTGCTCATCACACAAACATTTGTCCTGGGTGGGAATCGAACCCACGACCTCCGGCATAGCAGTTAGGGTCACTAACCACTAGACCAACAGGCCAGTCAAAAAAACATTCAAATAAAGAGAAAAAAACATTTTCGGATTTCCAATTATCGGAGTTGAAAATTTAGGTGAACTTTGGCGCACCCACCCTACCTACCAACTACCCTAGCTACCTACTACCCTACCTACCTACTACCCTACCTACCTACTACCCTACCTACCTACTACCCTACCTACCTACTTTCCTACTACCCTACCTACTACCCTACTTACTACCATACCTACTTACTACCCTACCCACCTACTACCCTGCCTACCTCCCAACCACTTTCTCACCGTTTAAACCTTCTCTGGACTTCCACAAATAATTCAAGACCAAAATTTGCCAAATCGATCCGAGGCGTTGTTGAGTTATGCGCTTACCAACACATTTTGCGATTATTATTTTTTTGTATTATAGATTTTCCGAACGCGGCGTAACACTTTTAGCTAGCTACTAATAACTAATCTGTGAACACTTTGTTTGACGTTTGTTATTGTTGTTAAATTTTTTTGAGGTTATAATATCGTAAATTGGAAGTATTTAATTCCCGTTTGGTTTATCTATTTCTATTCTTTGTATTTAATTGTCACTATTTTACACTTTAGTTACAAGATGGAAAAACTGCCAATGTGTAGGATTTGTTTAGTAGAAAATGTTCGTATGTATGTAGTGGTGAACAAGAAATTGCGTGAACTGTATGAGAAGTTGACTGATAATCCAGTAAGTCGATACTTTATAGAACTTTACTCTACTTTTAACTTCTTCTCATCTCATAAACGAGGATTCATAATTATGAATTTTTGACCAGATGTTCGTCTTAAGAAAGAAATCACTGACATTGTAGAAAGAAAATTGTGTGAGGAAACTTGGCCATAAAACTCCAAACTACTTGTGATTGTGAATACACATGCATACGCACCAGTTCTCGCCTTGTTCCCATAGGAGTAGGCAGAAACTACAGAAGGCCACCGGCTATGATACTTTCATACTCCTTTGAATGCACAATATACATACCTACATTATTATATTCTTATGATTGATTATTTTATACATAGACACAAAAAGTATCAAATAAGTTTTGTTGCAGTTTGTAACTAAAGACAGTAGACCAATTATTGCCTGCTCATTTTGCTGCGCTAAACTGAAACAAAGCTTCCGATTGCTGAGAAAATGTTTGGAAGCAGAAATGTGGTTCGCTCAGATGATGAATAAGGACAATGAGGTGAGGTATTCTTCAGCGGACTAGTATGTGGCCTCATTAGGTGATCTGTGAGCGGTTCTGAGTAGCAAATTGATTGATAAGTTGATAACTCAATGTTGAGTGGGTGGCAAACTGTTGCCAACAACACAGGAAGCACTGGCTAGCTGCAGACTCCATTGCTATCATATCAAAGCATACTTTGTGAATTGGTGGCTCACTGAATGAGTCAGCTAACTGAATGCAAACTGTATATTATACTCTTATGAACACTTTTTTTTTTTTTGGTTTGTGGAAAATCATCAAATAACCCCCCGCTCTTGGGCAGAGCGAAGGGAAGTGTCAGACTTCTACTGACTAAAAACCAACCCATGTTCCTTCTTCGCCCTTGTGCCGAGGCCACGTCATCTCTTTCGATAATTCGCAGCCACGCCGGGCTCTTATGAACACTCAATTTAATAGTGGCTTTATCTAATACGGGAATCATTTTTTTACAGTTAAATCCTTCAAAAAACCAAGACAAGTTAAAGTTCTGCAGTGGATTCATTAAAAGTCCAATTGTGCTTGTAAGTGTAGGTGATGAATGTCAAACTGACAGCATTGCTATAAAAGAAGAATTACCAGCTGTTTGTGAGAGACAAGATGATGTAGTTGGGCCAACAGAGGAATATCACAGTGATGGTATGTTATTAAGAATGAAACATAATATGATCATTACACAATACATTTTTCTTCCAAGCCTGTTTTCTGAAGTGTTAGTTTCATTCACATTCACATAAAAAACTAAATTATCGAGAATAAGAACCAAGCAGTCAAATGTCCATTTTGAAAAATTTAAGTATATTCTACTGTTGGGCAAAGGCCTCCCTTCACTCGTTCCACTTCTCGCAAACAGGTGTGTCCTCCTTCCAGTTCTACAGGAACCTATACAGTTTGTCCCGTTGTCTCCACACTCTTAACACTGTCTCATGGCATTGGTGTTGAGCATTTGTTTTTAATTTCGTCCTGGTATTCTGCACTCCATCACTTGTTGACAAACAAACCTTGAGTTTGGACTTCTGGATGTTAGTGATAGTCCAAGTCTGTGCACAATAGGTTAAATGGTGGGAATACACATGTCAGGTGGACCACGGCAAAAATAATTGCCCGTGGTACACCCAGGCGGACTACGCAGGTGGACCACGGGCAATAAACGGTCCAATTATCCCTGAATTTTATTCCGATGTCTTGGTTCCCAGCCTGAAAATTTACTTTGGTGCTAGTAAAAGTGCCTAACTTTTCAAAAATTCAATTTGAATAATAAACTACACTCCTTTGCAAAAAAAACGGGTGGTTTTGATTTTTCAACATTATTGGTTCTAATTTAATTCTAGGTTTTAATAGCCAAACTATGTTACTGGCATTTAATAAAGAGTCTGAAAAAAGTTGATTCCAAATTCAAATCTTTTGTTTTTTTAAATAATAATCCCTTTTTCAGTTTGTGACTTTTTAACTTACTTTTCTTTAAAAACTTGATTCTCTTTGATAACAAGAAATATCTAGTCATCTTAGCTAGTGTTATATAATTTACTAAAAATATTAATATTTTCCATAGAAAAGCCAATAACTGTGAGATGCCCGTTTTTTTTTTGCAAAGGAGTTTAGTAATGCTATTATCACATTAATTGTTTTGCAGATCTAAAACTGGATCTACACAATACCTGCCTAGGTGTAGAGGACATATCCCAACACCTATCTGATTCTGAAGATGGTGAGGCTTTAATGGAGTTTACAAATGAAGTGATAGAAGGGCAAGACATGACCAATAGGAAACGAAGAGCTGTGGAGACCAGTAGTAAGTACTAATTACTTAATCAATATGTAAGCAAACAGGATGACATTAACAATTTAACACAATAAACTGTTAATCTATAATAGAATTTCAATTATTTTTAATTTATATAAAATTCGAGAACAGCTGAACTGGAAGGTTTAAACGGTGAGAAAGTATAGTAGTTTTCAATGTGAACATCCAGATGGAGCTTTGAATCTAGCAGAACACCAAGATCACGGATAAAATAAAACTTACTTTACTAAGACGATAGTCAAACTGTAATTATTTTCTTTTTAGTAAATGTTATAACGTGACACATAAGACTTCCTTCCGTATACATAGTATAAAACAAAGTCGCGTCTGTTTGTTTGTTTGTTTGTTTGTCTGTATGCTTAAATCTTTAAAACTACGCAACGGATTTTGATGCGGTTTTTTTTAATAGATAGAGTGATTCAAGAGGAAGGTTTTAGTATATAATTTGAACGACATCCACGCGGGTGAAGCCGCGGGCATCAGCTAGTAATGAATAAACTCAAAAACTATTTCAAAAATTCTTTCACTATTAGAAAACTACATTCACCCTGCCTGAGTAACATAGGCTACTTTTATCCCTGTATTCCCACAGGAACGTGAACTACGCGGGTGGAACCGCGGGACGACCGCTAGGAATAAATAAATTAAGGAAAAACTAAAATATTTTGAAATTTCAGTCTAGTTTTCAAGATACACTAACTGCATAAATAACTTTGTAATCCCATTTAAATATATAGGATTACAAAGTTAAAGTTACATTATCAGTGAATGAATTTTACCAGTTTTAAACACACTTCCTGGTTACCGATTGATTTGAAATTTTGCTCGTATATGTATATCATCTAACAATGCAATATTATGATGACATAGAATTGATCTGATGATGGAGCTGGAAGTTGGCCATAGGAGCTACATTTTAAAATGTCATAACCCCATCGAGTTTGGACACGTTTGATTCGTTTTGACGAGTACTTTGTCTTTAAATGGTGTCCAGGGTTTTTTTGACGGAGCTGGAAGGGGGCCATAGGTATTCCGTTATAAAACGACTTAACCCCATCGAGTTTGGACTCGTTTGATCTGTCTTGATGAGTACTCTGTCTTTAGATGGTGTTCAGAGTCTGATGATGGAGCTGGAAGTTGGCCATAGGAACTACATTTTAAAATGTCATAACCCCATCGAGTTTGGACACGTTTGATTCGTTTTGACGAGTACTTTGTCTTTAAATGGTGTCCAGGGTCTGTTGACGGAGCTGGAAGGGGCCATAGGAATTCCGTTATAAAACGACTTAACCCCATCGAGATTGGACTCGTTTGATTTGTCTTGATGAGTACTCTGTCTTTAGATGATGTTCAGAGTCTGATGATGGAGCTGGAAGGTGGCCATAGGAATTCCGTTATAAAACGACTTAACCCCATCGAGATTGGACTCGTTTGATTTGTCTTGATGAGTACTCTGTCTTTAGATGATGTTCAGAGTCTGATGATGGAGCTGGAAGGTGGCCATAGGAATTCCGTTATAAAACGACTTGACCCAGTCGAGTTTGGACTCGTTTGATTTAGCTTGTCGAGTACGTAGGTAGGTACTTTAGCAGTTCTTCAAATCGATGAATAAGAGCTCCAAGTTCGAATAAACCTATGTATTGTTGATTCATTAAACAAAATAGATAGAATGAGAGACGCTACAAAAAGAGATGACATCCCACTAAAAACAAAACTTGTAAAAAGAGCCAAGCCGCGCAACTCAGTTCTTCTACCGTAAAAAGTAGTGAGATCCATGTAATACCAAGTCAGTTAATTATGCAGTCAAATAAATAGATTGAGTTGGCCATCGCATCGCATTCGCCAATGTTAAACAGGCCATTATAATGGCTAATCGCCTTCACCATCGCATTGACCAATGTGATGCGGTGGCCAAGTCAATCTATTTATTTGACTTTAGTCGAAAATTATGAAAAAATACAGAAATTAGTTCAACACTTATAGATTACAGGAAAATCTATAAGAAGTCTAGGGCGCTAAAATAACATTGTTCCCACGAGTGAGGTCGAAATTAGTAGTCACTTGAAGGGTGACGCCTATCCCTTCAAGAAGGCTTATATAACAACGTTTGCCAAGTCCGTTGAGGTTGGCGCTAGCTACTTACTACCTGTAAAGCTGGTTTCCCACCACGGTGCGTGATTCTGCGGATCATCACGCACAGCCGACGACCACGGACGGCAACGCACACAGACAGGGCTCTTCCAACGAACGGTGCGTGTCGGTCTGTGTAGATCTTTTGATAGCTTCCTATCGAAATGCAAAGTGAAAGAGCACGTATCGTCGCTCTCTTTCACTTTGCCACAGACGTCCTGTGCTACCACGGACGAGACCCTTCCCACGGTGTGTCGTGCGAGCTGGTCCGCGTCCGTCCGCGATATCACGGACCGTGGGAAGCTAGCTTAACCCATACATCCTGTCGGCGCGGTGTCCATCTTAGGATAAGGGGTGAAGCCAATGCCCCCGGTTCCATAATACAATGGAGTTGTGGAGGTCATTTCCTACACTCAAAAAGAAACTGCTTGTAATTCAATCTGAGTCGGGTTTAGTAGCCGCCGCCTGAGACTCGGCGTTGTTGCTCGTTTAGCACCACCCGGGGGAGACGTGTTGGGTGGGTCTAGGAACAGATGGTAAATCCTACGGACGCGAGCAACTCCCTCCCCCCACATTAACTGTTTTTGTTTATTTACATACAGATCTGGAACTGGAGAATCATACAATATGTAACATTGAAGATATAAGACACCTCTCCGATTCAGATTCTGAAGATGATGCACCTTTAATTGAGTATAAAGTGGAACAAAAAAAAGAAGAATTTAATAAACAAGAAGCATCTATGAAGAAACAAAGAGCCGTGGAGACTAATGGTAAGTCTTGCCTTTTCGCAACTACGTTTGGGTCAGGTTCCCGGATGCAGGTATAAGATGAGACTGGTTGTCAGACTTTCAGGCCACTGACTACCTGTAACGTCTGTCAAAGATCTACAAACGACAGCCGGGAGTTGAACATGCTTTCCGAGGGACAGAAGAAATTCGCTAGGTAATCGTTGGTTACCCATCCACATAACAACCTAGGCAAGCGTGGCTTAATGTAAAGATCGACCCAAGTGTGTGTTATCAACTTATTATTTAGCCTCAAACTCCTCTAGTCATTTTTTCTTTATTTTTCCTTAACAATCACATTTCTTACAAAGCAATTAATTTAACATTACCATACTTTACAGTATAATTTGATTTAACATTTGACATTCCATTAAACGTTACATTTAAAATTCGATAAATAAGTCATTTATATACACATTTTTTTTCTTAAATTTCATCATAAATTGTAACATTCCATTTATCATTTCATTTACTTACTACTTTTTTCTAGATTTGCACGAAGCTTGCGATGGCCGAGCGATGGCGATAGCGAGGCGACGCGATGTGGCAGCGATATCTCACGCGGGCACGAAACAAACCGTAAAATAAAAGACTGTAGTACCCCCCGCAAACGACAAAATCAAACTATTTTGTTCTCGTCGCCGTCGCCCACCGTCGCCCGTGCATCGCTCATTCGCCCCGCTTCGCCGTCGCCCGTTTCGTGCACGTCGCTATTATGTGCAATTAAAAACTTTTGTTTACATCGCCGTCGCGTCGCCATCGCACGGTCGTCGCAAGTTTCGGGTCTGCAGACTTACTCTCGGGCATATAGTTATTAAGAGATTAAGATTTGGTTACTCAAGAGTAATTAGTGATTTTATCCCCAGGATAAGACTTATCCAAGTTTGGTCGAATCCGCCCTTAATCGTACGTACTACTGTTCTTTTGGAATAGAACACACTTTTAAATAAAAACATATCTTGTCTCGTGTTACTTGGGGTCAACACGTTTTTTTCTTCCATTCATTACAGGTGTGATATTATATTATTCATAATGTGAATCTCTGAAACCGCTGTTAGTTCGATTCTTGTGTATGCCAATTTTCTTCCTACATTATATTAACCATGTTTATAATACTCACAGGGACGCCCGTCACGAAGAAACCAAAACTAAACTCAAGAAGATTAAAACCAGAAGATACAATTACAGAGCAGCTAGAGAAAAATGAACAGTCAAACCTGAAAGTTATCCGGACAACAAAAAATCATACGTCCAAACGTTGGACTTATCCCAAAGAGTCTTACAAATGTGATCAGCGAAGTTTTAGGGAAAAATCTTACAAATGTGACGTATGTCAGGTTAGTTTTAATAGAAAAGATAGTTTAACAAAACATATATATCGAATACACACAGGGATAAAACCTTTTGAGTGTGACGTATGTCTTCGTAGTTTTAGTGAAAAGGGTAGTTTAACAAAACATATTCGAATACACACAGGGGAAAAACCTTATAAATGTGACGTATGTCAGGTTAGTTTTAATAGAAAAGATAATTTAACAAAACATATTCGAATACACACAGGAGAAAAACCTTTTGAGTGTGACGTATGTCTTCGTAGTTTTAGTCGAAAGAATAATTTAACAAAACATATTCGAATACACTCAGGGATAAAACCTTTTGAGTGTGACGTATGTCTTCGTAGTTTTAGTGAAAAGGGCAGTTTAACAAAACATATTCGAATACACACAGGGGAAAAACCTTTTGAGTGTGACGTATGCCTTCGTAGTTTTAAAGAAAAGAGTAATTTGACAAAACATATTCGAATACACACAGGGATAAAACCTTTCGAGTGTGACGTATGTCTTCGTAGTTTTAGACAAAAGGGTGGTTTAACAAAACATATTCGAATACACACAGGGGAAAAACCTTTTCAGTGTGAGGTATGTCTTCGTAGTTTTAGTGAAAAGGGCAGTTTAACCAAACATATTCGAATACACACAGGGGATTTTTTTTATAAATGTGACGTATGTCAGGTTAGTTTTAACAGAAAAGATAGTTTAACAAATCATATTCGAATACACACAGGAGAAAAACCTTTTGAGTGTGACGTATGTCTTCGTAGTTTTAGTCGAAAGAATAATTTAACAAAACATATTCGAATACACTCAGGGATAAAACCTTTTGAGTGTGACGTATGTCTTCGTAGTTTTAGTGAAAAGGGCAGTTTAACCAAACATATTCGAATACACACAGGGGAAAAACCTTTTGAGTGTGACGTATGCCTTCGTAGTTTTATAGAAAAGAGTAATTTGACAAAACATATTCGAATACACACAGGGATAAAACTTTTTGAGTGTGACGTATGTCTTCGTACTTTTGGAGAAAAGGGTCATTTAACAAGACATATTCGAATACACACAGGGGAAAAACCTTTTCAGTGTGAGGTATGTTTGCGTAGATTTAGGCAAAAAAGTGATTTAATAAAACATCTTCGAAAACACACAGATGAAAAACTGCGAAGACATACGTCACAAATATAAGGTATATTTGTGACGTATGTCTTCGCAGTTTTACGGAAAAGGGTACTTTAGAAAACACATTCGTCGTAGACACACCGGGGAAAAACGTTTCGAGTGAAATGTTTGTCAGTGAAAAGGGTACTTTAACAAAACATTTCCTAACACACACCGGGGAAAAACCTTTAGAGCGTGAAGTATGGCTTCGTAGTTTTGGAGAAAAGGGTATTTTAACAAAACATCATCGAACAAATACACAATTTTGAGTTGTTCCGGTCTGATCCCCTAAAACTGATACCCTAGGGGATCTGTTTTATTATAAATTATTTTCTATTCCGGTCTGATCCCCCGTAAAAGAATCGGATACCCTGTCACATTTTTAGGACAGTCAGCAACAAAATATTTGTACAGGTTTATATTATACTTACTATTAGATTAAAAAAAAAAAGAATCGGTAGTAAAGTCCCACAAACTACCAGGAGAACAGAAGTAGGAAGGAGGTATTGGAATCTTCAAATCAAATCTATATTATGCTTTTATAGTAAAGTCCCACAAACTACCAGGAGAACAGAAGTGGGAAGGAGGTATTGGAAATTGGAATCTTCAAATCAAATCTATATTATGCCTTTATAGTAAAGTCCCACAAACTACCAGGAGAACAGAAGTAGGGAGGATGTATTGGAAATTGGAATCTTCAAATCAAATCTAGATTAAGCCTTTCTAATACCATGCATTTCATTGTTGGAGATGAAAAACCAGTATATAGTCCAGTGACATTAGAGTTTCACCTCGGAATTTGAGATACTTTGTTGCGGTTGTTTTTTTTACCCGACTGCGGCGAAGCCCAAAAGGAGGGTTATGTGTTTGACGTGGGTCTACCTTTTTTAGCAGAATTTTTTATACCCGAATTTTGTTTTGCATAACAGTGGATGGCTGAAACTTCATTTCGCAGAAAATCATTTGGCATACACTAATTTACCATAAATTCAAAACGCATAATTTTGTAAGTCAGAATCATCTTTGAGCATAAACTTCATCACCAGAAACATTTTCGTCGAAAATTCATAATCAGAATCGTCTTTTGGCACGCATTTCATTTCATACATACGTGTAACATGCAATAATAATAATTATTATTATTATCAGCTAACCCAGCTAAGATTTCTAGCTGAGAACATTAAATGTATGTCAATAATAATAATAATTAATAATAATAATAATGACGTCACTCATACATGGAACGCATGTACTCCATGACGCGCGCTCGCTTCGCTCGCATATTAAATAACACTAATATCTTCTGTCCCCGAAGTGCCGGGCCTCCGCCGCCGGCCTCCTTCGTCGGCCTACGGCCCGGTGCCCATGCCGCCCATAAAGGATACTTTCGCGAGACGGTCGTTATTTCTTATAAAAATCTACCAAATAAAATTCTGCCATCTTAAAAGTATGCCATTGAAAATTCGGCTATTTAAACATTCTGCGAAATGAGTATTCTATTAAATAATTGTTCTGCCATAAACACATTCGTTCAGAGAAGAATATGCCAAGTGTGTTATGCCAAATAAATTTCGAAGCATCAAGTTTCTGCCAGATAGATGGTACCCGTTTGACGTGTATGTATGTAAGTATGTATGTCTGTCTCTTTGTTCCCTCATAACTCCTAAATAGATGAAGGGATTTGAATAAATTACACGTCGTTAGTTTCGTCTTGATGGCGCAAATGTCACTGGCTACATTAAAATTAAAAAACAAAGAAAAATTTAGGAATAGGGGGGTCATACCGAAGAGTTCAAAAACAAAAAAATCCTTACCATCGAGTAGGGTATAAAAATGAAGGGTTTTAAAAGGAGATTACAAAAATATATGACACTTATGTGTGTCTTACATGCAATGGTGACACTTAATAATTCACCATTCTGGCCTCCTGGTAGTTTGTGGGACTTTACTGTCCTGGTTTCTATTTCCAACAAAAAAAAAGTGCATGGTTTTAGAAAGAAATAATATAGATTTGATTTAAAGATTCCAATACTCCTTCCTACTTCTGTTCTCCTTGTAGTTTGTGGGATGATCGTACAATTGTAAGTTATAGAAATAAAAACTGATAATTTTTTCATTAACATCTGTTTTTCGGTTGACTGTACTTCACTTGTACTTGTGTCAAAAAGGGGATCAGACCGGAATGATAAATTACAGGGGATCAGACAGGAATAAACAAAAGAAAAATATTGGCAGTGGATCGGTTTGGGGGATCAGACCGGAACAACTCACAATTTTAGATCCTATTATTTAGAAGAAACTTACTACTAAAAGTTAAGTACATTAATAGACTTTCTGATATTCCTCTCGTCAAGCAGTTAGCACGCGCACATAATAATATGTCAGTGGATGTGAGGATTGAGGGACCAGTAATGACCAGTATTAATCATTGCTATCTTCAAAATGCTTCGATATTTAAGCTCCATTTTTTTTACAATATGTTTGAAGACTTCTACTTTCTAAAACTTTATGTAGAAAAAGAACGGTTTTATTCAGTAAGATTCACTAAAATGTTTATCTTTGTTATGTGGACTGAGGGACCACAGTTCAGTCGTTATATTTTTTTATCTTTAATGCTTTGTGCTCTGTTATTTGGTAAATATCTTTTCAAACTCTTTACTAAATGTCTGTATTCACAAAATCTTCTTCTTTAAGATACTTTCCGAGATCTGGCTAATCGTCTGTGAGAACTGAGGGACCACGCTTTATGGGTCGTAGTTTTCAATATAATTATGTATTTGTTTACAAATTCCCAGATTCCTTCTACAATTGTTTTAAGTGTACTACTAAATCCTAGGATATTCATTTTGCGGATTCCCTTTTGGTCTCTCAGTTCACACGCACATGTTTTTAACCGACTTCAAAAAAAGGAGGAGGTTATCAATTCGACTGTATTTTTTTTTTTTTTTTTTTTTATGTTTGTTACCTCATAACTCCGTCGCTTGCTAACCGATTTGAAAAATTCTTTTTTTGTTGGAAGTGGTCCCATGATCACCAAGTCAGGATCTGATGATGGGATCCTGGAGAAATAGAGGGAACTCTTCAAATTTTATAGGCACACTTGAAGTGATTTGAGTAGTTTTTGGAAGAGTACATTCTCGGAGTGGTTCCATTTCAATTTAGTGAAGATCTGATGAAGAACTTCGGAGATAGGCAACGGAACTCCTCAACAAATGATAGCAAATGGACTGGGATTGCTGAAATGTCATGTCTGTCTATTGTTTAGACCAGATCATAACATAACTTCACGCCAGTACGCTGTGAAGGGGTAAGCACATGTGAACCACTAAAAAGTGAAAAATAAAAACTTTTTTACAAAAAATTAAACCGACTTCAACAAAAAATCAAACACAAAAAAGTGAAAAATAAACTTAAGAAGAAAATCTGCTTCTGAAGTCGGTGGCAAAATAATGAAATAAATCAAACAAAAGTCACCGACTTCAGAAGCTGATTTTCTTCTTAAGTTTATTTTTCACTTTTTTGTGTTTGATTTTTTGTTGAAGTCGGTTTAATTTTTTGTAAAAAAGTTTTTTCAACCAAAAATTTTGTTCGTGAACCGAATATTCGGTCCATGAACTTAACTTAAAACGTTTGTATGTACAGAATAAATTGTAGTCGTTAACGTTACGTTTCTCTAGTAGGTACTAGATGTTAAGAAATATAATTATTGATATTAGACTGATTTATGAATGTGATGTTACGAGTAATATTCCTATTTTCTACCAATTTAATGTAACTGTGATAAGTTATATTAATTACTAGCTGTGCCCCGCGACCTTCGTTTGCGTGATATTATTATAAACCCCTTTTATTATGTTAGATCTTATAACATCAGCTATCGGCCAACATTGGTCCAGCAGTTTCGTAGATTAGCCGGAACAAACAGACAGACAAACAAAAAAATGCGTTAATAAGTAGCGCCGCACGCGCAGCGTAGTAGTGGCGTCGTTATTGCAAAGACTGCGCGGTAGCACCAACAGCATTTTGTAAATGATTGCATCCCGCTACCATAGTATAAAAAGGAGAAGTAGGGTATCTTCATACAAACGCACCGCTCGCGGCTTGTATGTGTGCGCCTACTATCTTTACGGTCGCCGCACGCACACTCAAACTTCAATTAAGCTGCATTAAGCATGCGGCCAGTGCTCCGCATGCTTAAGTGAAGTTTGAGTGTGCGTGCGGCGACCGTAAAGATAGTAGGCGCACACATACAAGCCGCGCGCGGTGCGTTTCTATGAAGATTCCCTACTTCCTCCTTTTTATACTATGCCGCTACGACTGTCCTATACAGGCTCACTGGGTGAGAATAGTGCCGGGAAAGTTGTGATGAACTTGTGTTACCTACTAACATAGATCGTAAGAAAATTGTTACTAACACTTATATGGATTCTGTCGGAAATAAATGGTTAATAATAAAGTAATAAGTAGGTAGGTAGGTAGGGCAGTGGTGGCCCAGTGGTGGCGGCCCCGACTTACGAACAGTTGGTCGTGGGTTCGAACCCAGGCAGGCGCATTACTTTGTGTAATTTATTTCATCACTACTGCTCTCAAAACGGTGAAGGAAAACATCGTGAGGAAACCGGCATGTCTTAGAACCAAAAATTCGAAGATATGTGACATCTACCAATCCGCACTGGGCTCGCGTGGTGGATTATAGCCCATCCCTCTCCTAGAGAGGAGGCCTGAGTCCCTGCAGTGGGAACAATTATAGGCTGATGATGATGAAGTAGGTACCATTATTTACTTTCATATGCATTCAGTCAAAAATGTTATTTTCATTTTGATGTTTTTTTTTTCATTTCGATAAGTATTACAAACAGATAGGTAGGTACCTCATCATCATCATCATTTCAGCCAAAAGACGTCCACTGCTGAACATAGGCCTCCCCCAGGCGTCGCCACATTGACCGGTCCCGTGCGTCTCTCATCCAGCGGTTTCCTGCAACCTTGACCAGGTCATCGGTCCACCTAGTGGGAGGCCTTCCAGCGCAACGTCTTCCGGTTCGCGGTCGCCATTCCAGAACTTTTCGGCCCCATCGGCCATCCGTTCTGCGAGCAATGTGCCCTGCCCATTGCCACTTAAGTCTGGCGATTCTTCGGGCTACGTCGGTAACCTTGGTTCTCAAGCGGATGTCCTCATTTCTGATTCGATCACGCAAGGAAACTCCGAGCATAGCCCTCTCCATTGCCCTTTGGGTGACTTTGAGCTTTCTGATGAGGCCCATTGTGAGCGACCACGTTTCGGTCCCGTATGTAATCACTGGCAACACACACTGGTCATAGACTTTCGTCTTGAGACACTGGGGTAAGTTGGACGAGAAGATACCGCGCAACTTCCCGAACGCTGCCCAGCCGAGTCGGATTCGACGATTGACCTCTTTCTCGAAGTTAGATCTACCCAACTGGACCGTTTGTCCCAGGTAGACATAATCGTCCACAACTTCGAGCGTAGAGTCTCCGATCTTGATAGGAGTGGGTGTTACATGAACATTCAACATAACCTTGGTTTTGTCCATGTTCATTTTAAGACCCACTCTTTCGGAAGCTCTACTGAGGTCATCGAGCATTGTACTGAGGTCTTCCATGGTCTCAGCCATGACCACTATATCGTCGGCAAACCGAAGGTGAGTGATGTACTCGCCGTTGACGTTGATGCCAAGTCCTCTCCAATCCAGAACCTTGAAGATATCCTCCAATGCAGCGGTGAACAGTTTCGGAGATATGACGTCTCCCTGTCTCACACCGCGCTGCAGAAGGATAGGTTCCGAGGTCTGGTCCTGAAGTCGGACTGACATGGTGGCGTTTTTGTACAAACACTTCAACAACTCGATGTACCGGTAGTCGATTTGGCACCGTTGGAGAGACTGCAGCACAGCCCAAGTCTCGATCGAATCGAAGGCTTTCTCGTAGTCCACAAACGCTAAACAGAGAGGCAGGTTATACTCTTCGGTCTTCTGTATAACCTGCCGCAGCGTATGTATGTGGTCTACGGTACTGAAGCCTTTTCGGAATCCTGCTTGTTCGGGAGGCTGGAAATCGTCAAACCTGCGTGCGAGACGATTCGTGATGACTCTTGAAAACAACTTGTAGACATGGCTTAGAAGTGAGATGGGCCTATAGTTCTTCAACCGGGCATTGTCACCCTTTTTGAAGAAGAGCACGTGTGCGTTACCCCAGCAGGAAAGTTGTTCATAGAGTGATATGAGTGGAACGAATAATTAGTTCTCAATCTGCTGTAAATGTGCGCAAAATAAAAAATTTGTGCTCTTTGTCGTTTTGTGAAAAAAACGGAAAAAACGATTCCTGCTGCAGTAACGTTGTTCCAGCAGGAAAATTCTGAACGAATGATCGGAGAGAGAAAAATTGTATGTGGGCAGATAGCTTATGGTCGTGTAAGATTGTGCGCCGAATATATAATTTGTGCCACTTCAGGTTTTCGAGATATTGCATTTGCTGCTGCAGTAACGTTTCGAAGAATCGTGTATCTCGAAACCCATTGGATGTGCGCTTGTAGAATAAACATACACGAGTAGCTCTTAATTTGTGCCAATTAGTGACAGAATTAGATTTAGGAAAATATTTACAGTTTTCAAGTAATCGGGCGTTTATGAAAACCCGAAAAAATATCGTAGCGCCTAAATGAGATTACGTATGAGCTTGCTGAAAACTGTATTCGGTCCTTCTTGACGCTTATAATAACCATACAAATTTTCAAAAGTGCACATGCAAGCGTTATTGAATAATATTGCTAAAAGTCAAAACTAAAGTGTAATAACTTTGATGGCAAAATACAAGAAACCGGCTCAACCCAAGATGTGTAGATGTACACTAACAATATGTGCCGTTACTCAGAAATATATAGCGAAAATTTTCAGCTTGGAATGTTTCGCATTCAGGAAATATAAACAAAAAACAAAACATGTACACAACGACTGGCTATCCGACCAATTCGAATGGATACAAAAAAGCGGCGGATTGGTACAATGGATGACCTTCTTAACTTTACTAACCAACCGGTTGAAACGTGTAGTGCCTGAGTACACTGAAGTAGAAAAGAAGTAATAAAATAAACTGTGTGATTAGATTAAATTCTACTAGCTGTTTCCGTGACTTTGTACATAAATAAGTAGGTATGTACATTGTAAAAAGTACCTAGCCTAAGTGCTATGCCAACATATAAAGTAAGTATCTTTTTAATTCTAAATTTCATTAAAATACATTCAGTATGTTGTTTGAACGGAGGGCATAGGTCTGTACATCTAGACGTTGGCATTTATAATATTCGTAGAAAAAAGTATCAAGGTTTAAAGACCAAACATTGGATTAGCGATTATTTTTAAGCTTTTATTTTTTTATAAATAAAATAGGTATAAAATATGTAGTGAAGTGAGTGACGAATACAGTTTATAAATAAAATGCTTTAATGTTTATTATAATGACATATTATAGTATCTACATGCATAAGTGCACGTTTACGAACGCGCGGGGAGGCGCGCGGCGCATGCGGCGACGCGTCGAGCGGCGCGTCGTGCGATTTTTGTGTTTACGGACAGGCGGTGCGTGCAGCGGCAGATATCATCGCACGCGCAAACACAAACGTATGGCAATGTACGACGTTGTTCATATAGACGCGGGGCGGTGCCCGCGGCGCGGCGGTGCCCGCGGCGGCGCCCGCGGCGACGGCCGCCGCGATTATCGCGGCGACTTTTCAAGCGGGTAGCAAAGCACGCGACGTTCTCAATCAAACCGACTAGTTTTAAGTATTGCTGTTAAAGTGGTGATGCGGTGATGTATTTTGTTGACTATTTAATTTAATCAAAAGGGTATCAGGACACTTGCGCGAAGGACATTTTCGCAAACCCACTTGCTCGAAAAGACAAATTCGCGCATGGACTTTTGCGCGAACGGACTTTTGCGCGCCAGGACATTTTCGCGCCAAGAAACTTGCGCGACTGGACTTTTGCGCGCCTTAACATCACGCTTGTTATTAATTGAAGGAGGAAATTTTTTGCGTTTTCCGTCATGGGTGTCGTTTCCATGGTTTTCGGGGTCGCAAATTCGCGATTATGAAAATGAGGTCAAAATGAAAATCCAAGATGGCGGCCAGGCAAATTTTTGGTTTTTTATTTGAATGGTTTTCGAGGTCGCTGAGCCATTTGTGTCCCACTGCAGGGCAAAGGATACCCTTCGGTTTTCAAATGTTAACTATACAGGGTGTAATCCACCTCATCACGAAGCCGTCAACCAAGCATTCTGTACATCAAACTAAGTAACTTTACGCAAAAATTAATGCTGGGAAACAACTTCTTTTTTGGGGTAGAAAATCATGTTTTGTGGTAGAACTCAACGTAACGCCCTCAAAACATTGTGCTGATGGATGGATTGAATAGTACGGGGGTAAGTGTTTAAAATAAAAATCCTAAATTAAAAACTTCTATTTAAAAAAAAAACTTGTCAAAAATGTTTAACTTTGACCCCAAATATCTCCGTAACTAGAAGGTTCCCAGGTATGGCGTAAAACAAAAAAATGATCGCAATGATGGGGAGAACCTTTCAGCTTCGTTAAGAGGTGTTTTGCACCCATCATATATTTTATTTTAGTAGGTAATACATAAACTGGGTTTGTTAAACATGAAATCGAAATAAATATTAATAAGTTATACTAGACAAAAAATACAATACAAATACAAAATGTTTTATTTCTTATTACATGTTTACATAGATTATACAGTTGGTGGCGTCTCCTTTTAAGCATATACACTCGAGAGCAATGAATCCGGGTCACTTAAAGAATGTTAAAAATCTCGGAATCTCCTTAAATGAAAGTAAAAAAAATAAGAGTCACCATAGTGTCACTGACTCTGGCAGAGCCACCATCAGGGATTTTCATTTTGAAAACACAAAAAAATTGTCGCTAATTAGTCGAAATTTGTCGCCAAATATCAGAATTTGTCGGTCACTGGTTCAAAAAAGATATAAGGGTTTATAGGTGGCCGATCTGGAGAGAGTTTCCCCAGCAGGGCCACATTTATATCTCAAAAACTAGGGCACCTAGCAAATATCTCTTTTCTCCCATAATTTGTCGCCAATTAGTCGGAATCAGTCGCCAAATATCAGAGTTTGTCGGTCACTGGTTCAAAAGATACAAGGGTTTATAGGTGGCCGATCTGGAGAGAGTCTCCCCAGCAGGGCCACATTTATATCTCAAAAACTAGGACACCTAGCGAAGATGTGTTTTCTCCCATATTTTGTCGCCAATTAGTCGCAATTTCTCGCCAAGTCACAGATTTAATCGGATCTTAGTTTAGGAGATATAATGAGTTCAATTAGTAAGGTATAGTCCAAGAGCTAGGTCGAAGAGTTCACGAAAAATACCAAGAAAAAAATATTTCTATTAATATGTGTAATATACTTCTAGTTTTATCGGTCTAAAGTCTTTAGAAATGTCCGAGAGAGATAAATTCTCAATTTAATTCATGTTTTTATGTTTTAAATTACTAGGTTAGAGTGGCTTAAACTTCTTTGAAAACATTAAACCTTGCTCTTGGTCTATTTGGTGAAAGATGTACAGTCGCATGCAACTGTTTTACCACTTTACAATGTTAAGCTCTAATTAACTTTAGAATAATAAATAAATGTCGTACCTTTAGTAAAATGTTTAAAATACTTAAACGTTGAAAAAGTATTGTCAATTGTAATCAAATTTTATTATATAAAAATGAATTTCCATAAAGTTCGTTTGATGTGTGTTGTGTTGGTGTGTATTTTGAGGTGATTGCGAGTGTTGTGTTGTGGGTATGGACGGGTTGAGTTTTTATTTTATCTTAATTGAGGTTAGAATAATAAAACTTCTGTTGTCGAAATATAAAATGATTTATTACCTTAAAATTATTGTACTTTCAGAAAATGTTACAAATAGGTATTTGTAACATTTATAAGTAGGTACTTATTCAATATTATTAACAGATACAGTTTGTGACTTTGGATGTTAGGGGTAATCTCCGGTAAAACTGATCCGATTTTGAATTTTTTTTCACTTTTAGTCTAGGCTAATAACATTATGACCGATAATATTATGACGTTATGACCAATAGGAGCGGAGCCTCAATGAAAAATGTTGCAAAAACGGGGAAAATTATTTCTTTGGCTCTATGGCCCTGCGCAGACGACAGACTATCCGTGACGCACTTTTTAGTCTGTGAAAATAGAACCTATGCAATTATATGCAGTAACGCACACGACGCGCAAAAAGTCCGGCGCACAAAAAATCCGTGTAATTCGGGCAGACCGCAACGTGCCGCGGCGCGCCGCTCCGCACAAAAAGTGTGTGAAAAAAATTGAACGTTTGCTTCAACGCGCGCTAACGCAGACGGCGCACACTTTAGTCGGCAATCTGCATTTGCTAGGGGTGGACGTAACGCACGCGATCTATTATCATGGCGCCAGAGGTCGATGTAACTATGTTAATTCAAGAAATACAAAACAGACCAGCAATTTATGATACTACACGATACTATACGATAAATTTGCCGGATGTTGTTTCAGAATTGAATGTTTAGTATGGAACTGTCCCTTCAGTAATCTTTCCGAAAGTATAGGATGTACCCAAAATTCTCTATTTCTTCTTCTTTTTCTGTACTTCATGTACAAAATAATACTACGCGATCTCTGCACGATTTCCATAGCGTCAACGTCCCTACAGCTCTGCCGACAAAATGATCGAAGATGTGCGTCGTGTGCGTTGAGTCTGTGAAAAATCCGCGACCGACTTTTTGCGCGCCATGCAGACTTTTTGTGCGCCGCAGACTCGATCGCACAAAAAGTGTGCCGTCTGCGCAGGGCCTATATCTCTGTGACGCAGACGAAGTTGCGCGGGTCAGCTAGTTAGGTACCTATATATGGATTATATCTCTCAATAAAAAAGACGTCATAGATACTGTCTAGAAACTACATAAAGTATTTTGTACTCGCTTGTACCACTGTATGGGGAAATTGAATTCTTTAATATCTTTTTAATTACACACCGACTAAATCTGTAACTTTGCGACAAATTGCGACTAATTGGCGACAAAATATGGGAGAAAACACATCTTCGCTAGGTGTCCTAGTTTTTGAGATATAAATGTGGCCCTGCTGGGGAGACTCTCTCCAGATCGGCCACCTATAAACTCTTGTATCTTTTGAACCAGTGACCGACAAACTCTGATATTTGGCGACTGATTCCGACTAATTGGCGACAAATTATGGGAGAAAAGAGATATTTGCTAGGTGCCCTAGTTTTTGAGATATAAATGTGGCCCTGCTGGGGAGACTCTCTCCAGATCGGCCACCTATAAACCCTTATATCTTTTGAACCAGTGACCGACAAATTCTGATATTTGGCGACAAATTTCGACTAATTAGCGACATTTTTTTTGTGTTTTCAAAATGAAAATCCCTGATGGTGGCTCTGCCAGAGTCAGTGACACGTCACCATACATTTTATTAACACAAAATTACTTAAAGAAAAAAAACTGCTGATCTCTCCAAAAATAGGAAACATGAAATTTTTGAACTTTATTACGATTTCCTGAATTTTAATACTTCGTATTGCCTCCTCGTGCTTCCATTACTGCGTTTACGCGGTTTGACATGCTGTACACCAAGTTCCTTATACGATTTTGGGGAATATTCTCCCATTCCTCTGTGAGAGCAATTTTGAGCTCACGAAGCGTGATTGGGGGAGGGTTTCGTTGTTTTACGCATCTGCCTAGCTCGTCCCAAGCATGCTCGATCGGGTTGATATCCGGGCTGCGCGCTGGCCACTCCATACGAGTAATGTTCATCTCTTGAAGGTACTCATTCACAATCCTACCTGTATGAGGTCGGGCATTGTCATGCATAAATATTGCATCCTCACCTAAATTGACCATAAATGGACCAACGTGATCATTGAGGATTTCTTCCACATATCTTTCGCTAGTTAAAGAGCCGTTTTCTATGATCACCAGCTCTGTGCGACTTTCAGAAGAAATTCCGGCTCACACAAGTAAAGACCCACCACCGTAGGCTACTTTTTCTTCGATGCATGCTTGCTTGAATCTTTCCCCTGGTCTTCGATACACTCTGTGTCTTCCATCGTGCTTGTAGAGCATAAATTTTGATTCGTCGGAGAAATAACTTTTGACCAATCTTCAATACTCCAATTTACGTGGCTCTGGGCATATCTTAGTCTTGAAATACGATGCCCACGCTCCAGTTTAGGGCCGTTTGCAGGTCTAAGGGGTTTTAAGTTAGATTCAGCAAGCCGACGTCTTACTGTCCATGCACTTGGGTTACTTCCTCCGAGGCGTCGAAACTGATTTGTGAGTTCAGTTCCTGTGAGAAAGCGATTTCGAAGCATGGTGTTCACCAAGTATCGGTCTTCTCGTGCTGTGGTTCACCTGGTTCTGCCCGTTCCAGGTCTGCGTAGGTTAGAACCAGTTTCTTCGTAACGTCGGAGAACTCTTTGTACTGTTGCCAGCGACACACCGACAGTCCTGGCTGTATCGCGCCGACTCCGGCCGGTTTCCAGCATTGTAAGTATTCTGGTGCATTCTTCAGGCGTAAACGACATAATTTCAGCTTGAATAATGAATATAGAGCATTATCAACATGGTTTATGTACCCACATAAATGACAGATTACAAACAAAAGCAAAACTATAATAATAATATTCCACAACTATCACACAACGCCATCTAGTCCCAAACTAAGCAGAGCTTGTGTTATGGGTACTAGACAACTGATAAACATACTTATATATTTCTAAATACATACATATTATAGATAAATTACACCCAGACACAGAACAAATGATCGTGCTCATCACACAAACATTTGTCCTGGGTGGGAATCGAACCCACGACCTCCGGCATAGCAGTTAGGGTCACTAACCACTAGACCAACAGGCCAGTCATGAAAAACTAAACTATGAACTATGGCCAAAACTATGAATTTATTATTTCTATTTAGTCTGTTGGTGTGTGTGTGTAAATGTGTGTGTTGTTGGAAATAACTTAATGTGCCTAATACACATCTACACATCATGGAGTTTGTTATGTGTCCCAGTATAAACTCTGGTGATATAGAATAAGTTATCTAGACAGATGACATTATGTAAAAACGTGCTTGTTCTTCTGATCGTTTGCCTGTGCGGATTCACAATATATTTTGGAGTTTAAAATGGTATTTTATTGAGTAGTCCACGGAATTTCCAACATGGTAGCAGTGACCCATGACGGAAAAACCAAAAATTTACCTGGCCGCAGTTAAATAGGGGACGAAAGTTTGTATGGAAAATCGTCATTTTCACGCAGGCGAAGCCGCTGGCAAAAGCTAGTCGCATATAAAATCGCTTCTCCGTTAACGCACTCATACACCGCCATATGTTTGAATTTAGTGCGGGCCGCGCAGCCTACTTATATATATTGTAGTCTTTGCGCGCAGCCGCACGCGCCGCGCGCCTCCCGTAACATGCACTAAGCCTTCAAGTTTTTGATTCCCTTTTTACGGTCACCCCAGCGCTACTTACCTCTGCTGGCGGCGCTCCATTCGCTGACATCGCGTGATCGCGTCGCTAGGAGTCGTTTTGTCTAGCTTGCAGGACAGAGACAGCTATCACGCGTGCGGTATTATATTAGTGGGACAGAGACAGATACATAAACGTTTCTCTATCTTCAATAATGCGAAGTATTTTTTTTTACTAGGATGTTCGTTTGGGTTTTCACCATTGACTTATATATTACTGCGTAAGGACTGGGCAGACCGCATGATAAAATGACGCCTCGAATTTGGTCCCAATTTCCCAAATAGGTCTTGACTAAACCGAAGTTTAAAAGAAAATGAAAATGAAAATTTAACATTTTTTTTATTAACATTTTAATGGAGCTTTATTTAATTTCTTTATACCTCGATAATACCACGCCACGCCGCTCATACAAGGTTACGTTTACGAGCAGCCTGATTAGTTCTTATAGATGACGTTAGTGTTTCTCTGTATGGGGAACGCATCGAGCAAAATGTTCGGACGACCGTATCTTTAGTTTTTATATCAATGGTTTTCACCTAATTAGTTGCAGTTTGGTTGCAGTTATGACGCCAAGGTCACTGTCGTTTTAAGCCACGCAAAAAAAAAGGTGGTGGTGGTGAGGATAGGTGTGATTATGCGAAGTTACTGTTGGTATTTTAATAAGTAGGTACCTACTTAAATGGAAAACTGATCTGTAATTTTAAATAATAATGTATAATTTTGTTCTAATATTTATAGAAAGGTAATTTATCTGTCATTTAATGCCATAATTACTTTAAGAATTAATATTTACAGAATAATAATAATTTCCACATCAACAAGCTCTTTCATTTATTTATAGCTCCCAAACTACCGGTCTGAAGATTACCTCAACCTCTGTAAGATGTATCATATATTACCCTTAATTAATCGACGAGCAATTTGCGATTGTATTTCATTATTAAAATATTCAATAATTCTTTTAATAACTCCGAAATCCTATCCAAATTTTACTTTAACGTTCCCGGAAGGTCAAAGCGATGGAACGTGCCGTTGCGTGTTCCATTTATCTCTACGAATTATAGGCAAAATTCATTTATAGTGCGTGCAAGTAGAAACTTTTTTTTTTTTTTTTGACACTTTCACAACGAGTGTGTCCTCGGCCAGAAAGTGCATGAGCCGTAGCTTTTTTAATTAAAATTTTGTTTGTTCAGGTTTTTATTATTGTAGGTACTGAATGTGACTTATAAAATCTGTATTTAGTTTAAGCTTGAATGTTTTTCTGTATTTTTTTCTGTGGCTGTATTGTGTTGTTCACACTCTTTCATAATAGTCTGTATTTAGAAGTGAGGACTTTTAATTGGCTGTCAGTCTCACATACTATTTATTAATCTATTAGTCTTAGCTGTAAGTCTTCCATAGTAAATAAATAAGTAAAAATAAGGTAATTTAAAACATTTGAACGCGACTGTACGGAAAACGTTTAGATATAATACGTCAAATAAAGAAGGTCATCCATTGTACCAATCCGCCGCTTTTTTGTATCCATTTGAATTGGTCGGATAGCCAGTCGTTGTGTACATGTTTTGTTTTTTGTTTATATTTCCTGAATGCGAAACATTCCAAGCTGAAAATTTTCGCTATATATTTCTGAGTAACGGCACATATTGTTAGTGTACATCTACACATCTTGGGTTGAGCCGGTTTCTTGTATTTTGCCATCAAAATTATTACACTTTAGTTTTGACTTTTAGCAATATTATTCAATAACGCTTGCATGTGCACTTTTGAAAATTTGTATGGTTATTATAAGCGTCAAGAAGGACCGAATACAGTTTTCAGCAAGCTCATACGTAATCTCATTTAGGCGCTACGATATTTTTTCGGGTTTTCATAAACGCCCGATTACTTGAAAACTGTAAATATTTTCCTAAATCTAATTCTGTCACTAATTGGCACAAATTAAGAGCTACTCGTGTATGTTTATTCTACAAGCGCACATCCAATAGGTTTCGAGATACACGATTCTTCGAAACGTTACTGCAGCAGCAAATACAATATCTCGAAAACCTGAAGTGGCACAAATTATATATTCGGCGCACATTCTTACACGACCATAAGCTATCTGCCCACATACAATTTTTCTCTCTCCGATCATTCGTTCAGAATTTTCCTGCTGGAACAACGTTACTGCAGCAGAATTCGTTTTTTCCGATTTTTCACAAAACGACAAAGAGCACAAATTTTTTATTTTGCGCACATTTACAGCAGATTGAGAACTAATTATTCGTTCCACTCACATCAGTCTATGAACAACTTTCCTGCTGGGGTAACGCACACGAAGAGCACCACCACACCCCTGCACCAAGCCTGTGGCGTTTTCCCCTCGAGTATGACGGAATCAAACAGCTTCTGTAGGGCCTTAAGGACCGGTTTGCCACCCGCCTTCAGAAGTTCGGCCGTAATTCCGTCATCACCCGGCGCCTTGTTGTTTTTTAAGCTGTTTCAGAGCCATCCTAATCTCGTACAGGCTGACATCCGGGATGTCTTCGGTATAGTGTCGGGTCAATCTAGCTCTGGGGTCTTTCGCTAGATTTTCGACGGGTTGACTAGTAGACGTGTACAGCTGCCCATAAATAGGTAGGTACCTACTTCAATTTTATTTATTTTACGAGTGTAGACCGTGTGCAGTGATTTACCTATTTAATTTAATTTGTTGTGTCGAACTGCAATTTGTAAATGTTTTTTTATTTTTTATCAATCACTGCTTTTAATATTTCTGTTGTATATTGTAATGTGTTCTAATTTACTGATAAACTTAGTTTTATACTCGTAGTTTTGACTAAACATTAACATAATCCATTATAGTTTCAATAATACAAACGTCCGCAATCGCGCTTGCAACCACTAAACCAAAAAAATAAGGTTCACAAGTAAAACTCATCAAATAAAAAGAAAAGTATTTATTTTTAAAACATGGTTTTTCATGGTTCTTAAATAATACAACAATATACACCATGATGTACTATGACTAAAGCTATGATTGAATTTGTGTTGGATTGAAAAAATATTTGACAAAAATAACATAACATCACGCGTGTAATCTCAGAAGGTTTTGGCAGAGGTGTACCTATTGTTAAGCCATGTAATAGGGGGCGAGCCTATTGCCATCAAACGGGAACATGTCCAGGCTCTAGGCCAGGAGAAAAAAGGGAATACGAAACGTATATCTCATCAAATTTTTGTGATATATAATCACGTTCAATCAAGAAAAGGCAAGACTTACCTACACAACATAATAGCTTCAGGCTTGTAATACCCAAAAGGCTAAACAGGGGCGTAGAGCATATCCTTAATACACCGATTATTATGCTAGAGTTATTTTAATCTTCTTCTTCTTATCGTGTGGGCAGTAAGGTCTAACGACCCCACACACCCTAGTGTCAGTTTCTAAACCGCCTCAAAGGCTTTTGACATGGACTGACGACCGCCGTTTGGCGGCCGGGACCACCGGCTTATACGTGCCTTCCGAAGCACGGAATCATCCTTTTATCAGACAATCAGTTGATTCAAGCCTGTCCTATTGTGTTATTTTAATAAAAATATTTTTTTAACCCAACACATCAAAATGAATGGTCAAACAAATATACATGACAGTTATATAGATATCTGATTTATTGTGCTAAATTTTCTTATATTTCATGACAAAAAAAAACTCTATAATAGGTAGGTAGGCACTCAACTATATTATGTTTTATATTTGACTGTTAGCTTTTTTAGGGTTCCAAAACTCAAAAGAAATAAACCAAAACCCGTGAATTTGATGTATATCGGTCAGGAGATATAACATCACGCCTGTAATCCCTAAGCAGTTAGGCAGAGGTTTACCTAATAGTACAGCCACATTTCGCCAATAATGTTTAAGTGCATGTTTTTAATAGGGGATCGGACAAAAAAAAAACTAATTAGTCCGTCAGATAGATTTCCAAAAATTATTGGACCCGTATTTTTTCTTTTTTCACGTAAACTTAAAATGAAGACGATACAGTGCTTCGAAAACTCGTGTGACGTCATATGATAGTACATTTTGACGACACAAGTGACGTTTCAATCCCCACTCCAAGATCTTTGACGCGTTTTATCTTCGTCATTTTTTATTGATTTGATAAAACAAAAAACACGTATTCAATATTTTTCGATAATCTAACTGACGGACTAAATAGAATCATATTATTTTGACCCAGTCCGATCCCCTATTCAAACACATGGCAATGTATGAAAAAGTTAACGATTTCAATCGTCAATTTTACGAGAAGCTATTTTCACATGTTAGTTTAAAATGCAGCGTTTGTTGCGGTGGAATCGTCTCTCAGTAAATTAATAAAAAAGCACGAGACGAGCCTTCTGCACGCGCCGCGCAACGCCCCGCGTCTCCGTAAACGAGAGCCCTAAGTCGCATGTAGTCCATCGACCTGGCCCTAAACCAGACTCCGTGGCTGCTCCCGGGCTCCAATAACACTTTGCTTAACCGAGGAATCAAAGCCAGGACCTTATGCTCAGCATTCGCTCTTTGAAACACTAACCAACAAAACAAAACAAAACCTATTTTGGCTAGTTTAGGTTCGGATAACGCGACTCATCGCAGATAAATTTTCAGTAATTTCTCGGTTATTTCAAAACCACAGTCAAAACTGGCAGTCAAATATTAAACTCTATAAAACTGTTGAACCAAAACAAACAAAGCACATGAATGCATAAAATTTAAACAAAATCTTTTTGATAGCAATCGGCATTTGATTTTGATTTATACACATATTATAAATAGGAATTATATTGCAAACTAGGTACCTAATTATATTTAAACTATTTATAAAGGTCCTATTAAAATAGATGGACAAATTTTAATACAGCGTTCAGTAAGTTTAACCAAAAAAATATCACTGATTGTAGTGATTTTATTTTGACCTAAAATTTTGGGTAATCAACATTTTTTAATGCGTTTTTCTTATATTTTTTACCATTGTCCTTATTTTGGTGGTCTGAACGATTTCTTAAAGTTTGTCCATCTATTTTAATGGGACCTCTAATATTGTGTCACAGTCGTTCGCCCAGAGACCAGTGCTAATTTGATTGAATACGGCAAATCTATTTAATTAAAATTTGACATAAATATCATTCATTACTTTCCAAAAAGGGCTGGAAGAATTTTATATGAAGCCTGGCAGGCCTAACTTACGCCATTTTACATGACATAACTTCACGACTGCAGTCCCCGGAGGGTTAGGCACAGGTGTACTAGTACACCGACATTTCACATGCTATGTTAAAGTCCCATTTAACAGGGGCAAGCCTATTGCCATCGGCACAGGTCCAGAATTCGTGGCTGCTATTGAGAAATTATTAATAGAAAAAAAAACAAAAACCACTTTGCCCGAAATGGAAATCGTACCCAGAACCGCATAATCAGCAATCGCACTTGCGGCCGCTTGGCCAACGAGACAATCAAATTACACCATTCTATTATTATTGTATTTTAAATAGCGACCACTCATTAAATCCATCTTTAGTACGTAGCTAATCAAATCAAAGTTGTGCTGAAAATGCCATTAGTGAATGTACTTTGTTATCTCGTTATATTTGTCTCATTATAATCCATGTAACTGCTTTTTTGGGACAAATAAATATTTTTCATTTTTCATTTTTCATCTCATAATATCTCGAAAATGTGACACTTTAGAAGATTTTGTCTCATACAAAACTTGTTTGTATTTATACCAGCCATCGCTTAACAGGGCATCAGTACAACTTTCATTTTATTAGTCAGTCATAAAACTTGTATGTATCAATCTTCTACAGTGTCACGTTTCCATGAGAGACATCAAGTTCGGCAAGGCAGGCCACGCTTCATACAAAAAAATCCAAACCTATTTTTAATCAGTAAAAAATGATAAGTGAATTCATGATTGCAAAAATAGATTTTTTCATTCATAACTTCCATACTATTACAATATTTCTTTGACTACATAACATATTTTAAAGAACACATACTTTTTTTTTAAATCTAATTATTGCATTATCGATGGATGTTTGTGCGAGTGAAGAGATAAAAGATAATTTATAACCAGTATGTTTTAAACTTCCGTATTTTGATTGAATACTGACTTGTCTTTTTTACAGTTATTCTACCTTTGACAGCCACACAAGAATCAACGTTAACATAAGAAAGGGCTTTGAATTATTTGGTCTCCCTAACTTCCGGTATTATTTTATCTTCATAATAGCGGCCACCCATTAGTCAATAGCCGACATCAAACAGTTTTGTCTGAAACTAAATCTTCTCAAATGTCACGATTCCGAGATAACTAGCCATAGGTACAAACTTCGTCATTAGTACAACATTGATGTTATTAGCTATTCATTATTCATATATTAATGAACAGCTAGCATCAATACAAAACAAGTATTGTGTGAGAAAAACCTTCTAAAGTGTCACGTTTGCCAGATATAAGCATAACCTCGAAAACGTGACACTTCGGAAGATTTTACCTCATACAAAACTTTTTTGTATTGATTAATACAGGTTTATTATGTGGCCGCTATTTTTTAAACAAAATAAAATGGCGGATGTTGGGCGGGTCACAATTTAAGCAAAAAATAGAACCCCTCTAAAGATCTTTTTGATTTTGACAGTTATTAGAGGCAAAATAATTGCGAATGGACTGTAATCACCATTTTGTATGTGAAGTGTGGTGGGTAATAATTAAAGCATATCGTCGGTCGGAAACAGTAATGGAACATTTCAAAATAGCCTGTTCTGAGTAATTAAGGTTTAAAGTTTTTGAAAATATTCAAATGCTATTTTATTTTATCTAGAGACCATTTTGTAATTTTTTTTTATTGAATAATATGCAGATTATAGCCAAGTTTATTGTGTATTACTAAGATTCAGGATATCATTTGTAATTAACAAGTAATTAATGAGTCATCAGTATTTTTGTGAAATGTTCCAATAATGAATTAAAAAAATACTGAAAATCTAAGAACTAATTGGAATATTTCTAAATAAGCCAGTAATGAAATCAAACAACCAATCAATTTAGAAAACTTAAGTGAAGAATTTCAGAGCCATACTGGAACATTTCAAAATATTCGATTAATGAATCATGGCTGCACTTTAAAATTTAGGCTGCCAGCGGGACATTTCTAAATAAACTGATACTGAAAACGAAGAGATCACTAAAATCTATTATTTCTCTAACGGAATAAATAGTTTTCTGTCAAAGAGAAATGTCATTTGAGTAGTACCGTTAGTGATTTGGATAAAATATTCAATTCCCTACCATTCTACATACTCATCTCAAAACACGTGATTTTGGAAATGTTCCGGTAATGAATCCGACCGACGATATTTTAGTTTAGCTTTTGAGTGTAACATTAGGGCAAGAAAATACTGTGTTATAATACCCAGCCCAGACAGTGATGGTCAAAGAAAATCACTATTTTGTGATCTGAAAAAAGTGGATAGAAAATTTGCCCAGTGATTAAAATTTGAGTTTATATCTAGTCCGTAAAGTTAAAATTACAGTTAAAATTAACTGTAATTCTAAACCAGTCATTTTGACGTGAGAATAAACTTTCGAGATCGCGTAAAAACTATAATAACTAAATTAAAATGTGTTTTAATGCCAAAAATCATGTTTAATTAATAATATATTTTTATACATTGGAAAGACTTAAAAAAACCAACTCGCCTTTAGTATTATCAAGCTTTTTGATTTGAGGGTAGGTAGGATTTTAAGTTATAGTAAAATATTTGGTAAGCAAGCATGGTGATCAATGCTTGTGCCTACATGAAGAAGCCTTTCTCAGAATATTAGCTTTTAACTATCTTCTTTTACCTTAATAAAATGTCATTTGTAGATTTTTGACAATCATTACGAGTAGTCAAAACACCAAAATGTCTGTCAAACCAGTCTTACCAAAGAGTATTACTCGGTAACTGGATTTTGGTCAGATAGACAGATGATCATTGTAAAACACTTGTATTCAGCTGTATTCAGCCAGACTGGAGGCCAATAGGCTAGGCAAATAATGTAAAAATAGTAGAAGAACTTCATATTGGTGACAAAGCGACTTATCGCTAGAGATTTATTTTTTAATGAGAAAATTTCATTACAAAATTTAATTTTACTAGTAAATCACCAAAAGAAAATTCTACTAAGTTTTAGTTTAAAATCCAACCTACCTTAAAAAAAAAACCCTGATCCAAAATCAAATGCCGATTAGAATAAAAATCTTAAGTGACAAAATCATATCCTAGATATTTCTTATTTTTTCTTCTAACCCGCGAAGCAACCTTTTTAGGATCATCATAATCTTCATCTTGCTCATAGACAATATTGTTTTCGATAACCCAGTCCGGTTCTTCTTTAATCGGTGTGCTGGCAGACAACCGTTTCTTCTTCTTCCTGCCGGAGTCATCTTTCGACCGTTTCTTTGGTCGTTCATCGAGTACCAAATGCTGGTATTCTTCAACGATATAGTTTTCAGGTTCATAACTTGTGGTGATTTCGACTCCTACCGAAGGATCAACATCGGGTAGGATATAGTAGTTTTCAAAGTCACCTTGTAGAGTGATTTCGTTCATATCAGCGGTGAAATGCCTCTTTTTCTTTCCCGAAGAGCAGTGTTTAATATAAGCATATTTAGGCTTGGTGTCATCAGGTAGAATATTGACGGTCCATTCAGGGTTTTCTGTGGTAGAACTAGTGGTAGTTGCAGGAATCTCCTTGACCTCTTCCATGGTGATTTCTTGTTCTTCAGCGATTTCGTAGATAAAATTGTCGGAGATAGTGTTGTCGTCCATCATTTGTAGTACTTCCGTGCTTTGAGACTCGGCTGCTGATGTTGAAGTCTGAGGTATTATCTGTTAAGTGAGAAATGATAAATGATGTATATTTTTTCAAATAGGTTTTAACAAACACTTTTACATGTCGAAATCAAAATATTTTATTTCACACTAGCTTTTGCCAGCGGCTTCGCCCGCGTGAAAATGACGATTTTCCATACAAACTTTCATCCCCTATTTAAATCCCTTAGGGGTTGAATTTCGAAAAATTCTTCTTTATTCCTTGTCTACATTATAAAGGGAACTTCTGTGCAAAATTTCAGCTTTCTAGGTCCAAGGGTTTGGGCTGGGCGTTGATGAGTCAGTCAGTCAATCAGTCAGTCAGGACTTCTCTTTTTATTTATATAGATAGCTCTACATGCGTACTTAAAATACGTCGACAAAGGGTGCGACAAGACATGACGACTCTAATCCTCGAAAGTAAGGCAGAGAATTACCTACCCTAACTAAGTACACCCATATTTCACGAGTTATGTTTAACCTTTTGACCGCCACAGTCAAGTAAGACTTCAAGCCAAAAAGTACTCTAGACTTAAGGTTGATGTTCCAGGGTAGCCCGCGAAATTCAAATTTTCTTAAGTTTTTTGCAATTTGCAGGCAAGTGATAGGTTGTATGTTGATGAACATTTGATTCGCGGCTGTAAGACGTATGTAGTTACAGAATTATAATCATCATTATTATTTTATTAATCATTTATAGCTCATAAAGGTTCCGGAATGACTTTGACCTTGTAAAAAGTCATTCCGGAACCTGTATGAGCTCGGAGGGTTGTATTAATGATTTTGATGATTATAATTCTGTAACTACATAATGTCTTACAGCCGCGAATCAAATGTTCATCAACATACAACCTATCACTGGCCTGCAAATTGCAAAAAACTAAAGAAAATTTGAATTTCGCTGGCTGGTTGGAGGATTCACCTTTAGGCATTTTTTTGCTTTTTCGGCTTGTCGTCTATACGTGACTGTGGCGCTCAAAGGTTAAGCCCCATGTAACTGAGGGCGAGACTATTTGCCATCAATCGGCTAAAAATCAACAAATCTAGACTCCGTGGGAGCTACAGAGAAATCCCCGATAGAAAAACCCCGGGAATCGAACCCACAGCAGTCGCGCTTGCGTCCACTCGACCAACAGGGCAGTCAAAAATCTGCAGGGGCTCCGTTTGTTCGAAAGAGATACCGGATACACAAAGGGCTAAGAAAGAACATGATTAAGTTTTAGTCAGTAGAAGTCACTCCCTTCTGCTCCACCCAGTGCGAGTGGAGTCATTTGATATTATATATAAGGTCCCATTAAAATAGGTGGACAAAATTTCAGAAATCATTCAGACCACCAAAATAAGGACGATGGTAAAAAAAATAATAAGAAAAACGCATTTATGTACCTACTCATAAAGGATGAGTTTGTTCTAGAGTGCCGGCAATTTATTATTTTAAGTAAAAAAAAAAACAGTTAATTTAATGTTTGTTTTTGTTTAGATATGTTTGGTTAGACCTACTGAATGCTGTGTTAAAATTTGTCCACCAATTTTAATGGGACCTTATCTATATAAATAAAAAGAGAAGTCCTGACTGACTGACTCATCAACGCCCAGCCCAAACCCTTGGACCTAGAAAGCTGAAATTTTGCACAGAGGTTCCCTTTATAATGTAGACAAGGAATAAGGAAGGATTTTTCGAAATTCAACCCCTAAGGGAGTTAAATAGGGGATGAAAGTTTGTATGGAAAATCGTCATTTTCACGCGGGCGAAGCCGCTGGCAAAAGCTAGTATATTATATGTCAAACAAAAAGGCAGTCAGTAATGTAGTGTTACCTCAATAATCTGTCTGGGATCAGGCATCTTGGTGATGACCTGCTCAGACTGTGTGATGGAGGCTTCAGCTTTGTCCGTCTCGACCTTGACCACCCACAGCTGCTTGCGTTGGAGATTCTTCATGGATCTGTGATAATAAACATTACCTAAAATAACGGCTGTAAACTCCAAAGCTAAAGCAGAGGTGTACAGTCACCTGCAAAATTGCATGGATACTTTTAGTCTTTATTACTTGTAAATAGAGTTCAGAACTGTCCATGCATTTTTGCAGGTAACTGTACGGTACCTAACAAGTACACCAACATTTCGACAGTTATGTTTAAATTCTATGTAATAGGGAGGCGACTTCAGCGAGAATATTATCATCATCATCATCAGCCTATAATGTTCCCACGTGCGGGACTCAGGCCTCCTCTCTAGGAGAGGGATGGGCAATAATCTACCACGCGGGCCCAGTGCGGATTGGCAGATATCACATGTCTCCGAATTTTTTGGTTCTAAGACATGCCGGTTTCCTCACGATGTTTTCCTTCACCGTTTTGAGAGCAGCGGTGATGAAATAAATTACACAAAGTAATGCGCCTGCCTGGGTTCGAACCTACGACCGTTCGTAAGTCGGAGCCGACACCACTGGGCCACCGCTGCTCATCTATTATATTATCATCAACCGGGTACAAATCTAGGTTTCGTCGAGAAGAAAGACCTCAATAACACTTTGCTCGACCAGGGAATTGAACCGAGGACCTATGTACAGTCGAAAGCACGTCAAGCTAAACGCTATACATAACTATAACTACGACGCGGCATGGCATGTTAGAAAGAAAGTATCCTTAGCGTGATTGGTGGATTTTTCAACGTTTCTGAAATTGCCCAATGGTTGCGCATACTAACAATTAGGAGCCAATAATCATGTCTCACTAATAATAGGCCACACCTCCTTGCCCCTGCGCAACCGTCCCTACTCCCGAGTATTTTTAGTCTTTAATAGATTTTCAACTTTATGTTCTAGAGTTTAAAGTTGAAAATCTATTAAAAACAAACTGTAGTTTCGTCGACGAGCTCGTCAATGACAACTTTTTTTTACTTTTTAAGCGGAACAATGCCGTTATAATGATTGTTGTGTAACTTTAGCCGTTTACGCAGCGCACGCAACTAAAGCTCTCAAAAGGAATAAATTCCCTCGCTTTTAGAACACCAGAAGGAGCTTCTTTCTTTCTGGTCATAGCGTGATGTTAAGTTGGATCCACACTTGAAACCTAACATGTTATAAAACATTGTTACTTAACAATATTCAATAGAAAAATTAGCAATGTTATTATACTTAACACAAGTTTTGTAAAATGTTACTTAAATCTGGACACACCTTTTAACCTGTAGCCAAGTAAAGATTTTTTCAATTGGAACCGGTTCCTGTGATTAGCGCATTCAACCACAAAAAAAAACCCTTCAGCTTTATAATAATACTAGCGACCAGTGTAGGGCGTAGTTAACTACAATTTTGTAATCTGGTTACTAACTACGATTAAAAGTAGTTAACTACATGTAGTTAAGTTACATGTAATCATAACTACATGTAGTTAACTACTTTTAATCAAACTACATTAAGTAGTTGTTAGTTTGATTGCTGCAATCGAGTAGTTATAACTACTGATTATTTAAGTTTTACGAATTTATATTTTGCAATGAAATTAACATGTAATGAGAAGTAGGTAATTTAAATATGTTTTGGAATAAAGCTGCATAAAAAAAAACAGTTTATTGCACATACCTATGTTTATTTTTATGAATAATCAAATGCAAGGATTAAAGTCGTAGATATTATATGAATTTTTCACTGCAACACTCGAAAAATACTGAAAAAAACAAATTGAAACTTTCGGCATTTTCAACGCTACATCATTTTAAATGTAGTTATAAAAAGTAATCAAGTAATCGTGATTGCAACTACAATTTGTAGTTAGTAGTTAAAATTTCTAACTACATTTTTCGATTACTTTATGTAGTTAGTAGTTATGATTGCCAACTACTTTTTGTAGTCGTAGTTAGTAATCAGTAGTTAGATTACATTTTGCCCAACACTGCTAGCGACCCGCCCCGGCTTCGCACGGGTGCATATTATATACATAATTATAAACCTTCCTCTTGAATCACTCTATCTATTAAAAAACCGCATCAAAATCCATTGCGTAGTTTTAAAGATTTAAGCATACTTACATAGGGATATAGGGACAGAGAAAGCGATTTTCTTTTATACTACCTATGTAGTGATAACTGTGATAAGTATAGATTATTATTATAACTAAAGTAAAAATAAACTCATATTTTTCTTTATTTTACTCCATATTTCGTCAGAGGTTTATTCATGTATGTATATATTTCTCTCTTCGATAGTTGAATTACCACGTTTGTTTTCGCTAATGCGATCATTCATGCTCCTTATCTGTAAGTCTACGGAACAATTTCAAATGCAAGTATTTTTATTTATTAAAGGCGATTGTGCTCCTTATTTATAGCACGGCACGGGTCAATTTCCTATGCAACTATGTTTTCTTCCAACTGGGCTTGGAATAGAAGTAGGAACTTAAAGTTTAATCGTCTGTAAGTAGATATTTATTTGTAAACGCGATTGTGGTCCTTATTTATACAAAGTCACGGGTCAATTTCCTGTAAAAGAATTTTTGCTGCGACGCATGCAGTGGCGACGCGGCGCTACACCAACAGTCGGTCTAACCCGCCGCTATAATTACAGTAGGTGGCCAAATTAATAGGGACAGTGCTTGATTTTATGGAGTTTATTGTTTATTAAGTATATTTGAAAAACTATGTTGAATTTAAAGGGTTATTTTATCTGATATAGCTACTGCTACTATTACTGTTTTTGCCAAGTGGCAACACAGTGAATCCGTGCATCATTTGTCAATTTTGGGACGTTTCTTCTAATTCGGCCATTGTCTGTTCAAAAGCGCGGTTCGCAGTATATATTTTTGAATTTTCAAGAAACTGTTTTTCATTTGATTTAACCGACTTTTTTTGTCTAAAATAATCAAAAGGTAAGTAATGCCCAGTAGTAAAATAGTTTTGCTATGTTTTGTCTATGAATTTACATTTTATTAATAGTTAAACGCAATATCCTCAAATTTCCTTTTTTTAGGATAGACAAGGCTTTGGACACCTCTCCAAGAAAATGTAGAGAGATACTAACATTGTTACTGAACTCCACTCATTCCCAGAGAGCCATAGCTGCTATGACTGAGGTTTCAAAATCTGTCGTAAATCGAATAAAAATTAAAATTGACAATAAAAAGCCTCTTGAGGCAATTCGGGTTGCAAATGTGGCAGAAAAAGGACCACCACACTTCGTACCGATCGAAGAGTTAGGAGCATCTGCCTCGAAACTCATAAAGAGAGTGTTGCTCATTTGACCACGATGATGAACGACGAGGGTGTAAGGATTTCGGAAAGAACAATGCGTAGGTGGTTGGTCGAATAGAACTTGATGGGACGGCGGCCTTCAAAAAAACCACGCCTAGTGACAGTATGAAAAAGAAACGACTCCAATGGGCCAGACAACATCGAAATATGACTGTCGCAGGTTGGAGTCGAGGAAAAATAACTTGTTTTAATAATGCTATTAGTCAATAACTTTTTTACTATTTTCTACTATTCATTCTGTTAATTTACAGGTATGCCTTTCTGACGAATCAACTTTTCAAATTTTGGTCGACAAAAGTTCTTTTGTATGACGACGCCCTGGTCAACGGTTCCACACCGATTGCATCATAGAGACGGTTAAACATCCGGTTTGTGATACGGTTGGTCTGTCATCTCAGCCAAAGGCATGGGGCGCCTATACAGCGTAAGAGGAACGATGAAACAAGACCAATACAAGCGAGTATTAGAAACCCAAGTATTGCCGCAGGTCAATGAATGGTTCCCCGAAGATGTCGAATACATTTTTATGCATGACTCAGTACGCAGCCACAAAGTCAGAAGCGTTACTGCATTTTTGGCCGAAAGAATGACACTGTTTTGCCTTGGCCAGAGAAGACAACTGACATGAATCCCATTGAAAAAATGAAAACTCACCAAAAGGGGCCATTGCCAAAGAAGTATGTACCACCGAAAGGCAACTTATAGAAACCCTCTCCAGAGAATGGCATCATAATGCCCAACTAAAGGAAAATGCAAAACATTCTATTAAGAGCATGCCCCGACACATAGAAGCTCTTATTTCAGCAAAGGGTGATACCACCCTTTGCTGAAATAAGAGCTTTACCAATTTTTTTTTTTTTACCTGATTAATAATAAACAGTTTTGTATACATTTTGGATTTTTTGTGATCCCAATAGAACATAAATACTAATAAAAAATACATAAGAGACCTACAACCAATTATATAATACACAAATCAACTTAAACTCGAAAATTCAAAAATCTTATTACTGTCCCTATTAATTTGGCCACCGATGGTATGTAAAATTAAATGTTTCACATCAAAAATACGTATTCAATATTTTTCGATAATCTAACTGACGGACCAAATAGAATCGTATTTATTTTGCTCAGGAATCCTCCCTTTTCTAATATTACTACTAATGTTTCACATCTGCCTGGCCACCTGTGACGGCCAACCTATTTTTATTACCATGCCATTCTTTCAATTCATTTCAAGTATTCAACCTACTAAACTAGTTTTTGCGGATAGTAATTCAACACAAAGACGCGAATACGCATACATCCTCACGGACGCACCGCAGCACCAAACATTACAAGCAAGAACACACAAAAAGATATCTATCTCTTTCGCTCGATTCTCGCTGTTGCTGCTCATAACGCGTTCAAGGTCAATGTGGGGTAGCTTGATGCGCTGGCGACTGTACACACGGCTAATTGTATTTTGGTGTATGCTTTGTTGGTTGTCCTTAAATAAATAAATAAATCAGGGTAAACTGGAAATATATAGCTTGATGTGTAGCCGTGTGTACAGCGACTGTTCAACACACACCCAATCACCCAACCCCTACACCCGACCCTATTACTAAGAACTCTTCATCTGGCTAGCTAGCCTGTTCCCAACTATATTGAGGTTAGCTTCCATTCAAACCTGATGTAGCTGGATTACCAGTATTTTACATCTGTAATGTACATAAAGCGACTGCCTATCTGACCTAAACCGGCATGTCTTAGAACCAAAAAATTCGAAGACATTTGTCATCTGCCAATCTGCACTGGGCCCGCGTGGTGGATTATCGCCCATCCCTCTCCTAGAGAGGAGGCCTGAGTCCCTGCTGTGGGAACATTATAGGCCCAGTATAACCCAGTTAGTACCTACTGTACGATTCGGCAACAATGCAGGTTAGACTACATGAGCTCACTGCACCAATAAATATCAAGAGGGGAGTGCGGCAAGGAGATACCATTTCACCTAAACTTTTTACGGCTGCCTTGGAAGACGTGATGAAAACATTAAAATGGGACCATTGTGGTATAAACATCAATGGTGTCTACTTGTCGCACCTTCGATTTGCGGATGACCTTATTTTGTTCGCCGAATCCCTCGAAGACCTTCAACGCAGGCTGAAAGAGCTATATGATGCTTCCTTACGGGTGGGCCTGAGAATGAACATGTCCAAGACGAAGGTGATGTCGCGGACTCCGGATGATTCTGTTTCAGCTGTTATGGTTGGAAGAGAGCGTCTGGAGATGGTTGACAACTACGTTTATCTTGGACATGTTCTATCTTTTGACAAGGAGCATTCAAACAAAGAACTCTCCAGGAGGATACAACTGGGGTGGGCGGCGTTTGGGAAGCTCGAGCATGTTCTCCGGTCTAAGAGGATACCCCAGTGCCTAAAAACCCGCCTTTTCAATCAATGTGTCCTGCCAACGATGACCTACGGTGCCGAGACATGGACGCTCACTAAGGAGACTGTGCACCGAATACGAGTTGCACAAAGGGCCATGGAGCGAGCTATGCTCGGCATAACCCTACTAGACCGAGTGCGCAACACCGAGATCCGGAGTCGGACGAAAGTGTTCGACGTCGGGGACAGGGCGATACGCCTAAAGTGGAGTTGGGCAGGACACTTGGCTAGACGCGGAGATGGCCGATGGAGTAAGATTCTGACCGAATGGTGGCCAAGGTTGGGCGTGAGAAACCAGGGTCGCCCTAAAGCGCGTTGGGTAGACGATATCATCAGGAGCTCGGGGAATGGATGGATGAGAGACGCACAAAGCAGGGAAGACTGGCAGAAGAAAGGGGAGGCCTATACCCAACAGTGGGTGATTACGGGCTAAAATGATGATGATGATGACCTACTGGATAATACGATACCTTTTGGCAAGTGGTTTTTAGACTGACTACCAATGATTTAACGTGCTTTCCGAGAGGAAAACCACGGAGGAAACTCGTTATGTAATGGACACAACCGCTCGGGCGGACATACTCCGGATGATGGGGCAGTCCTTCAATAAGAAAATCTTTGAAGAGCTCATCGAGGAAAATGGAAATCAATACTGACAAGCCTGCCACACTATTCCCAAACCACTGTAACTCCTGTTAGCCAGAATCAACAGTGGCGACCACAAGAAAATCGCCGAGACAATGAAGCTCGACGAAGTCCCAAAGAAGCGATTTAACTGTCTTGGATCCCGCAACGAAAATAATCAGAAAAGAATAGCGGAGGAGTAGGAAAAAACATAATTTCCACTTCCCTCCATATCAGCAGGAGACAGAACAGAGCAAGGCCAATAGGCACACAGGGACGTATACAACTGGGATAATTTAATCAATACCTTGCATGTCTGATTAATCAGTTTATGTAAACGCATGTTTGACAAATAAATGATTCTTATTCTTATAAGCTCAGTTGCCTAGCACCACGGATATTATTGTCATTAATATTACTGGGTCCTAAGTTGTGAGCTGTTATATTTGATTCCAATAATAGGTATGACAAAAATGCTTGAACGCACGGTTTGTCGATACTGACAGTAAGTTTTTATCTTATGCACTCATCCACAGACCAATTTAGGCAAGCGCGGCTTAACGTAACGATCGACCCGAGTGGCTGGTATTATCTAGCAAGGAGCTAATAACTAAATAATGCTATAAATAGTTAACTTACAAATATCCCAGAGTATCCACAAGCTGTCTCACGTTGAGTCTGGAGACGCTCTCCTGGGTCTCCTTAATAGGCTCCACACTGTAGTTGTGCTCCATGCGAATTATTTCAGCCACTGCGGACAAAAAGATAGGTATTGTTATATAAAAGATAGATTGAGCTCATTTGGATGGGTAAATCATTAGATTAATAGCATATATGGTACCTATTCATTGTATTTCTGTTTTAAAAACGTTGCTTCACACTAGAAATTTCTACTGTATTGTGGGTGCGTTCACAAACATTTAAACTCATACACAAATACCCAGACCCGGAACAACTATCTGTAGGCCATACAAATATTAACTATTTACGATTGCAAATATTAACTATTATAGGTATTTATTATTGTCGTTTAAGTTTAATTTATTTACAGCTACACAAGAAGTCGTTTTAAGACTCGAACGAGAACTTTATCGCAATCAACACTGGAACAAGCTGATAGCATGTTGAGCTTTAGATATATTATAAGCAACATGAAAAGGGTCCGCAAGGGTCGACGCCTGATGGGCTGCGGGACTGTCTGCAAGACAGCCCTTTGTGTCCGAGGCCTCGGTATCTCTTTCGATGACCCGCAAGCCCCGGCATCGGCCCATGCGGGCCCCTGCAATGTCGCTGAGATCTCTTTGAGGCTCGCGTGGTACACGAACGAGCCGACGACTCGGCCTGTCGTTGTCATAAGACGGACGGACGGTGAGCTAGCCTATTACTCAGCGTCCACAAGCCATCATATGATCAATGATTTCCCATCCTCAAAAAAAAAGTTAGGTTCTAACCACACGATAACGAAACTCCTGTCTATTGTCATTCAGACTCACCATCTAATGGGAGCTTTCGCGCATAGCGACCGCTTTTTTTTGTCACGTAAGTACTAGGTTTTGCCAGCGGCTTCGCTCTCGTTCATTTAGAATTTGACAATCACTTCGGTTTGTACTGTACCTAACTCTTAACACACTAATAAAGTTTCTTTTAAAATACAATTCACTCATAATTCGAAAGACACGTGGACACGTATCATAAGAACGATATTGTTGTTTTCCTCGGGAACAGTACTCTAAGTAAACGTACGTTTTTGTAAACGACATGAAAGGTAATAACCCTATATCCGTTTATGTACACACCTGACAACGTATAAGCAAAAATTCAAGATGATCGGTTCTGTGGTTTAGGTGTAAAACGGTAACAAACAAACTCAATTTTTGCTTCTCTCTCTATTCCGAGTACCAGCTGGCCAAAATTCAAAACTTTCAAACTACATCACTTTTTTTTCTGCATGGCATTATTGGCATCTCGCTGGTCAACCAATAAGGCTGGCTTCTGCTGGGAATATCCTGTGGATGCCTTGAGGGCTTCCAGATAGGGCGTAGACTATAACATCATCAACATCTGCCAAATACGTCAGGACCGGCTTCCAGTCTCACGAGATGCAGCTGAATACCAGTATTTTAGATAGACCGACTACCTATCTGACCTACACAACCCAGTAACTACTGGTTGTTAAACTATCGGATTTTAACTAATGGGAACGAACGGCAGTCAACGATCTTCAAAAGACACCCGGGACCAAAAGCTTAACGGTAATCTTTCATAAGTAATAAATCGATATTTTAGAGCAAGAGCGTTACGCCGCGCGCCGTACGAAATTTCAAGTCCTTATTTTTCGAAATGACTAAACCTTTTTTGAAACTTCGCACAACTAAGTAGGATTAAATAGGTCTAAAAAGTTAGTAGAAAACATTGTCGAAATGTATATATACCGTGACTTTTTAGTCGTCTTACAACGGCAGCCCACTTCATCTAGGTATCCAAGAAGCAGAAAACGTTAAAAAATATATTATTATTTACATATTAGTACTTAGAATTTTAGAAACATCCTGTTGCTTGCTTACGAGCGAGTGTGAAGTTTTATAGGAATCTGTTCAGTCATAAAAAAAATAAGGATATAAAAATTTGTATGAAATGCCGTTAACGCTTTTAAACTAAATAATAATCGATATATTTGTCTGTGAACAAAGAGCAGTACCTTTGGGGACTCCTCCTATGAACTTTTCGAATAGACTCTGATAGGATGGTCCCCTGACTGCGCCTGCAATAAGGCAGAAATGTCACAAACTAACTAACAGAGAGGCAGCGATACTCAACGTTATGGCATAGGCCGCATGGCCTATTATTCATACATTTCTTCAGCCATTAACTATTTAAAACGAAATGTGATGTCAGAAAAAAAATTCAGGTATGTGTCGTATGATTTAACGGGAGGCGAGAGAAAGAGATAGCCTGTGTCACGCCGCTCGTTCTGTCCAATACGGCGATAATTCACTGTGTACACTTGATTCACTGTTCCCACAACGACCCTATTAAGGTGGTACCCTGAGCAAATAACCTTGAGCATTTGCTCCCTCTTTGCCGCACCCCACCTCTACAATACTTCGTAAACTATTACTTGCGCCACCTGGCGAACTTCATACGAATACAAGTAAAATTCACAGATCTAAGAAGTAATAGTTATGGCATTCAAAGTAATATTTTTTTATGAAATGTTATTATGAATTCAGTTACTATACTCACCTCGATAAATAGGTAGGTACTTTCAACTTTTACAGTGATACAAATATTACGATTACGAAAATGAGGTCAAAATGAAAATCCAAGATGGCGCTGACGAAGATCTTTGGTTTTTCCGTCATGGGTGTCGTTTTCATGGTTTTAGGGGTCGCTGATTACGAAAATGAGGTCAAAATGAAAATCCAAGATGGCGGCCATGAAAATTTTTGGTTTTTCCGTCATGGGTGTCGTTTTCTTGGTTTTAGGGGTCGCTGAATACGAAAATGAGGTCAAAATGAAAATCCAAGATGGTGGCCAGGAAAATTTTTGGTTTTTCCGTCATGGGTGTCGTTATCATGGTTTTTGGGGTCGCTGATTACGAAAATGAGATCAAAATGAAAATCCAAGATGGCGCCGACGAAAATTTTTGGTTTTTCCGTCATGGGTGTCGTTTTCATGGTTTTTGGGGTCACTGATTACGAAAATGAGGTCAAAAGGAAAATCCAAGATGGCGCCGACGGTTTTTGGATGTTCCGTCATGGGTGTCGTTTTCATGGTTTTTGGGGTCGGTGATTACGAAAATGAGGTCAAAATGAAAATCCAAGATGGTGGCCAGGAAAATTTTTGGGTTTTCCGTCATGGGTGTCGTTATCATGGTTTTTGGGGTCGCTGATTACGAAAATGAGATCAAAATGAAAATCCAAGATGGCGCCGACGAAAATTTTAGGTTTTCCGTCATGGGTGTCGTTTTCATGGTTTTTGGGGTCACTGATTACGAAAATGAGGTCAAAAGGAAAATCCAAGATGGCGCCGACGAAATTTTGACCTCATTTTCGTAATTAGCGTCCCCAAAAACCATGAAAACGACACCCATGACGGAAAAACCAAAAATCTTCGTCGGCGCCATCTTGGATTTTCATTTTGACCTCATTTTCGTAATCAGCGACCCTAAAAACCATGAAAACGACACCCATGACGGAAAAAAGAAAAATCTTCGTCAGCGCCATCTTGGATTTTCATTTTGACCTCATTTTCGTAATCAGCGACCCTAAAAACCATGAAAACGACACCCATGACGGAAAAACCTAAAAAATATTTACCGCCATCTTGGATTTTCATTTTGATCTCATTTTCGTAATCAGCGACCCCAAAAACCATGAAAACGACACCCATGACGGAAAAACCTAAAATTTTCCTAGCCGCCATCTTGGATTTTCATTTTGACCTCATTTTCGTAATCAGCGACCCCAAAAACCAAGAAAACGACACCCATGACGGAAAAACCAAAAATTTTCATGGCCGCCATCTTGGATTTTCATTTTGACCTCATTTTCGTAATCAGCGACCCCAAAAACCATGAAAACGACACCCATGACGGACAATCCAAAAATTTTCGTCGGCGCCATCTTGGATTTTCATTTTGATCTCATTTTCGTAATCAGCGACCCCAAAAACCATGAAAACGACACCCATGACGGAAAAACCTAAAAAATCTTTACCGCCATCTTGGATTTTCATTTTGATCTCATTTTCGTAATCAGCGACCCCAAAAACCATGAAAACGACACCCATGACGGAAAAACCTAAAATTTTCCTAGCCGCCATCTTGGATTTTCATTTTGACCTCATTTTCGTAATCAGCGTCCCCAAAAACCATGAAAACGACACCCATGACGGAAAAACCTAAAATTTTCCTAGCCGCCATCTTGGATTTTAATTTTGTGCTCATTTTCGTAATTGTGCCAATAATATTTTGTATCACAGTAAAAGTTGAAAGTACCTACCTATTTATCGACGTGAGTATAATAACTGAATTCATAATGACCAAAAGTATTTGGACGCACCAATAAATATTTCATAAAAAAATATTTCATTGAATGCCATATCTATTACTTGAAATTACTTCTTAGATCTGTTGATAATGTGACGTAAGCGAGCGAGCGCATGAGCCGACGCGGCGAGGTGACGAGCGACACGGGTTCCCCCTTCGAGGCCTGGCGGCATACTGAATGTCAATAGATACGGTTGCGAATACGCTCAGAATTTTGCATAAAAATCTTTATAAAATCAAATTTTGGGTTTTTGAAAAAAAAAATCGTACCATAATGTTCATTATGAAATTGCTTATCCATTAGTGTAAAAACAAAATAAAAACAATTGTTAGTTTCGGAGAAGTAGCATGTTTTCAATAATTATTTCTCATTTCTGTGGTTTCGTTGTGAGGGGATTAAATATTTTACTTAAAAAAGAAAAAAACAAAACGTACCATTTTGAAGGTAAGAGTATGTAGAAATTTAATGTATTTTTTGTTGGTTGATATATCTTTTTTTTTAAGAGTTATAGGCTCCAGAAAACTGCATAAAAAACGGCTAGAGCTACGTTTTGCTGGGGGACGCGCCTTAAAGTATAACTGTGGCAGTTTTAGTTCGATTTACCCATCCCCTTTTTTTTTGGTAGGTAAAAAATCATCAAATGACCCCCCCCCCCCCCCCCCCGCTCTTGGGCAGAGCGAAGGGGAGTGTCAGACTTCTACTGACTAAAAACCGAACCCATGTTCCTTCTTTGCCCTTGCGCCGAGGTCACGTCATCTAGTACAAAAATCCGCGGCCCCGACGGGCATTTACCCATCCCCTTAAAACGCAAGCTAATGGACACGTGTATTCTATACATTGACATATGGTGCACAGACTTGGTCTTTGACTAAAGTCCAGGAATTCAGAATCAAGTTTTGTCAACGAGCGACGGAGCACAGCATCATCATCATCAGTCTATAATGTTCCCACTGCTGGAACACAGGCCTGAGTGCAGCATACTGAATGAAAAAATAACTGACCGCATAAAAAACATCACCCTGCGCTCCAGAACGCAAATTGGCAACGTAGCTTATAAAGCTGCGAGAGTAAAATAGGACTGGGCAGGCCATGTCTGCCGGATTTTGGCAGCCGGCGCAGCTGTGGTCTTGAATATCGCAAGACTGGAGCCCTGATACAGCTAGACGGGGTCGCGGTAGACCGAGGAGAATTTCTCGCCAAACCGGCAAGAAGATGCACACAATCGTGAGAAGTGTAAGGAATGGGGGAGGCCTTTGCTCAGGAGTGGAAAAGATTAATGTGCGTGTGAACTGAGGGACCAAAAATAAATCCGCAAAATGAATATCCTAGGATTTAGTAGTACTCTTAAAACAATTGTAGAAGGAATCTGGGAATTTGTAAACAAATATATCGAAAACTACGACCCATAAAGTGTGGTCCCTCAGTTCTCACAGACGATTAGCCAGATCTCGGAAAGTATCTTATAGAACAAGATTTTGTGAATACAGACATTTAGTAGAGAATTTGAAAAGATATTTACAAAATAACAGACCACAAAGCATTAAAGATAAAAAAAAATATAACGACTGAACTGTGGTCCCTCAGTCCACATAACAAAGATAAACATTTTAGCGAATCTTACTGAATAAAACCGTTCTTTTTCTACATAAAGTTTTAGTAGAAATCTTAAAACATATTGTAAAAAAAAATGGAGCTTAAATATCGAAGCATTTTGAAGATAGCAATGATTAATACTGGTCCCTCAATCCTCACATCCACTGACATATGTGCGTGTCCTAGCTGCTTGACGAGAGGAATATCAGAAAGTCTAGTGTACTTAACTTTTAGTAGTAAGTTTCTTCTAAATAATAGGTATCTAAAATTGTGTATTTCTTACTTCTTAACTGAGATAATACTATTTTTTTAATCCTATGAAAATGTATAGAGAAGTGTGACCACACAATTAAACAAAATGAAGACAGTACTATTATACTTTATTTAACACTAGCTTGCCAGCGGCTTCGCCCGCGTGAAAATGACGATTTTCCATACAAACTTTCATCCCCTATTTAACTCCCTTAAGAGTTGAATTTCGAAAAATCCTTCCTTATTCCTTGTCTACATTACAGGGAATCTCTGTAAAATTTCAGCTTTCTAGGTCCAAGGGTTTGGGTTGGGCGTTGCTGAATCAGTCAGTCAGGACTTGTCTTTTTATTATTTATATAGATAGAAGATAGATAGATATCATTTTTTAGATGAAACGAAAACAAGGTTGTATGGTTCCCGTCGGGGCTACGGGTTGTTCGAAAGAGATACCGCAGTCTCGGCACAAAGCGCTAAGAATGAACATGGGTGGTTTTTAGTCAGTAGAAGTCTGACACGGCCTATACCGCTCGATGATGATTGATGCTTATGCTTATTGTTTTTAACGTACTCAGAGTGTTTTTGATGATAAATAAGACAGGAAACTGAAAATAGGTGTGTTACGCGCATCACTACTAAGTAAAGCGCTGACACAACGGCACGAGGCACACCGCGTGCGCACCATTGACCCAGTTGCTACGAGGGGAAAATGCTGACACAGGACATGCGGTCCGAAGACACTGGCTACGTGACCGAGCCCGCTCACTTCGTATCCACCCATCGATCGAGTCATTTGCATTTTCCAATAATTGTAATTTCTTATATTAAATAAATTAGTTTGTAATAAATTCGGTTTTTTTTTGAGTCCTCCGGCAGTAGCCTACGTAATTGGTGGGATTACACTTTAAAACAACAATAAAAAACAAACATTACAGTTTGTGATATTAGTGTCATAAATCAGTTGTTAATGTTAGTCATTTCCCTGTTGAAAATAACGTGAGATAAATAATACATATTAATTATATAATAATATCTTGTTCAGCACAGGTACTTATATCATTTTCGTTAATTATAATAGGTTGATTTTCACGGAGATTAAAAAGTAGTAAGGTGATTTTCGCCTCAGAATTTGCGTGTGATATCATAGCCTCATAAATAGCTTTAAATTAATAATCATCGTAAATCTTGAGAACAGAAAGATTCTTATTTCTTTTAAGGGTTCCGTACCTCAAAAGGAAGAAATGGTGCTCTTATAGGATCACTCGTGTGTCGGTCTGTCTGACCGTCTGTCACAGCCAATTTGCTCCGAGTCTAATGAACCGATTAAGTTGAAAGGGGTTTGAACTTTTTTGTATGGGAGCTGGCATAGGGACCCACCGCCATTTTGATTTTTTTTCAAATCAAAATGACGGTGGTCGAGTGATCCTATAGGCACCATTTTTTCCTTTTGAGGTACGGAACCCTTAAAAGAAATAAGAACCTTTCTGTTCTCAAGATTTACGATGATTATTAATTTAAGGGTAATTATGAGGCTGTGATATCACGTGCTTTTCCAGAAAGGTATTCGAGAGTAACTTTCAAGTAGGACTTGTATAAATCCTTACCTACTCTAAAATCCATACGTGTTAATACTGTTTATTATTATTATTATTAATTTTTATTACTATTATTATTTTATTAACCGTTTTGCATGTGTTTCATTTGTGAAACACATTTGTATTTAGCTGTATCGTCTTCTTTACCCTCTCCTTCCAATTCTCAACTAAAGAAGGTTTGTCTGAAAATATAGAGTCCTCAGTAAGTATTTTAACTTGATACTTGACCTTTACCTTTTCCTTGTTTTTTTTTCCCGACTGCAAATGGTACGGTACCCTTCATGTGCAAGTCCGACTTGTACTTGGCCAGTTTATTGTGATTTGTTTTATCTGAATATGTTTCCATAGTCTTCTTTTAAAACTTGTTTTCTTCACAACTTTATTAGTAACTTTATTCTACAAATTGTGCAAAAATCTGAATGAATTCATCAATTCTGTATTTTTGTGTTTTTGTTTTGAAGGTCAATTAATACTTCACTGTTTTAAAAAAGCTTTCCACACCCGCAGACGATGGCGTCATGTTGTCGGATTTGAAATACGAGAATAATACATTTGACCACAGAGGAAGTTTTTAAAATAATATCCTACGCAGTGTTGCCACAATCGTCGACAAATAGAATGGATTATGATATCTTGACCGTAGACGAGCGAGTGTCTTGACCAAAGATGTGCTTGCGCATTAAAAATGAATTATTATTTTTCACTATCTGTTTCATAAAACTCGCCTAGGTATTTGTTTTTTGTTGGGTGGGATATCATCAAATAACCCCTCCCGCTCTTGGGCAGAGCGAAAGGGAGTGTCAGACTTCTACCAGACTAAAAACCACCTATGTTCCTTCTTAGCCCTTTATGTCGAGGCCACGGTATCTCTTGCGAACAAACCGAGCCCCGACAGGATGTATCTATTAAGATTTGTAGTTTTATCGTAATTCTTATTAGTAACTAATAAAACACTATTTGTTCCATAATGTTTTTCACAAAATCTCTTTTTGTGAACAAATTGTGCATTTTTGTTGTTGTTTTTGTTTGGTTTTTATTTTGTAATAGACTTATGCATTAAATTAACCGTACAACCTGTTTTTTTCTTTTTGGGGCATGGGAAAGCATCAATCATCATCGAGCGGTATAGGCCGTGTCAGACTTCTACTGACTAAAAACCACCCATGTTCATTCTTAGAGATTTGTGCCGAGACTGCGGTATCTCTTTCGATCAATTTCATCTTTGCTTACCGACACCCTTTCATAACTTTATAACTTGCTTTTCTTTTTGTTTTTTTTTTCTTCTCTTTTAATTCACATATTAATATGTGACCGTCCGTCCTTTCCTCTTTTAGATATTTTTTATTTGGAATCCGTGGACAATAGTGTGGGTTATACGTTTATTGAATTAATCTAATTAGCTCCGATATACAAATTGTAACGTGTAACTGTTTTTTGTCCCTAAATAAATAAAATAAAAATAAAAATCAACCCGCAGCCCCGACCATACAACCTTGTTTTCGTTTCATCTAAAAAATGATATCTATCTATCTTCTATCTATATAAATAAAAAGACAAGTCCTGACTGACTGATTCATCAACGCCCAACCCAAACCCTTGGACCTAGAAAGCTGAAATTTTACAGAGATTCCCTGTAATGTAGACAAGGAATAAGGAAGGATTTTTCGAAATTCAACTCCTAAGGGAGTTAAATAGGGGATGAAAGTTTGTATGGAAAATCGTCATTTTCACGCGGGCGAAGCCGCTGGCAAGCTAGTGTTAAATAAAGTATAATAGTACTGTCTTCATTTTGTTTAATTGTGTGGTCACACTTCTCTATACATTTTCATAGGATTAAAAAAATAGTATTATCTCAGTTAAGAAGTAAGAAATACACAATTTTAGATACCTATTATTTAGAAGAAACTTACTACTAAAAGTTAAGTACACTAGACTTTCTGATATTCCTCTCGTCAAGCAGCTAGGACACGCACATATGTCAGTGGATGTGAGGATTGAGGGACCAGTATTAATCACTGCTATCTTCAAAATGCTTCGATATTTAAGCTCCATTTTTTTTTACAATATGTTTTAAGACTTCTACTAAAACTATATGTAGAAAAAGAACGGTTTTATTCAGTAAGATTCGCTAAAATGTTTATCTTTGTTATGTGGACTGAGGGACCACAGTTCAGTCGTTATATTTTTTTTATCTTTAATGCTTTGTGGTCTGTTATTTTGTAAATATCTTTTCAAATTCTCTACTAAATGTCTGTATTCACAAAATCTTGTTCTTTAAGATATTTTCCGAGATCTGGCTAATCGTCTGTGAGAACTGAGGGACCACACTTTATGGGTCGTAGTTTTCGATATATTTGTTTACAAATTCCCAGATTCCTTCTACAATTGTTTTAAGAGTACTACTAAATCCTAGGATATTCATTTTGCGGATTTATTTTTGGTCCCTCAGTTCACACGCACATAAAGATTAGGCTAACAAAAAAATATATAAATCAACCGTGATTGATAACTTGATCTCTTTACCTTTTTTTGGGCCCCATGCGGCCCGTTGAATGTTTAGTATCGCTGCCTTTTCGTGAACAACATTTTAAACTACATACATCGATAGGTTTTGCATGCAGTTTCAATGCTCTCTTTCCATTAAAAATATTATCATCTATCTTTTCAATTGTGCCGATTTGCTTAATCGATCAATTCCTATCTTTCTAATTATCATAGGTTCATTTAGGGTAATTCATATTCTTAAAGATTTAACAACAAAGCATTCCGAATATTTCAAACTGGCTGTACAATTTTTCCTGAATTAAGGCTGTCTCCTGCAACGTTTTCCTCAAGATACCATTCATCAGGGGCCATCCATCCACCTATAAATAAATTACGTCACACGATAAGGGGGGAGAAGGGGTGTCGACGAAATGTAGGAGGGGTTAACTTAAAAATAGGAAAACTTAAAAATAAAATACATTTCAAACTGCAAGCCCAAGAGCAAGATCTTGGACCAATTATGACATTAATCGCTAGTTTCGATAAAAGAATTAATATTCCTTGTTCGTAACTAGTAAAATTTCATATTTGTGCAAAAATTCCTTGTACTTAACAGTGGTTTCGTACAAAGAAAATAATTCTTCCTTCGAAACTAGTTACGTACAAGGACAAACCATTCCTTCATCGAAACCAGTTACGAAACTTCGGTTTCGTAGACGGCCAAAGTCACCATTTTACCTAAAATCTGAACTTTTGAGAAAATATACGTTTTAAAAAAGCGTAAATTACTTGTCATGTAAAAAGAACGCTGACAGCTAAGGGAGTGTCCCTTAGCTGTCAGCGTTCTTTTTACATGACTCGACCTATAACTGGTAGATCAAAAGTGGGATAGTAGAAGTACTTACTTTTCTTGTCGTTTGCCGACTGTAGAACGGGCGCCGGTTTCTCCTGATGAGTGAGGAGTTCCGGCAGCATGGGGGAGTCGATCCACAACCCTTGGTTGTCCAACTCGAAGTGGTAGCTGGTGGAAAATAATTTACATTTATTTTTACGGATTTTTGAATATTATTTCTTTATCCTTATTTTTTATGTAGCCACAAGGATTCATTTTTGGGTAGTTATTTAATTTGATGAACAGAATGCTCGAATGACGATTTTGGACGGGTACTCCGTTTGCACCTTGTATATAAGCCGTGCCCCCAAGATTTCTGGAATCTCTTTTTTTTTTAAACAATTTTACCCCATACTATTAATTTCTCAAGTATCGTAGGTGAGTTCACAAACATTAAAACTCACAAGCACACAGCCCCGGAACAACTATCTGTAGGCCATACAAATTTTTGCTACGTGCGGGAATCGAACCCGCGACACTGCGCTGCGTGCAGTCAAAGTATTCTCGGTTAGGTTGAAGAGTTACTGAAGAGAGTCTATGCACACACCTTGTGTACTTTCGCGTACATAGCCTCTGAGGGTGAAAATCATCAAATGACTCCTCGCGGTAGAGTTAGATTTCTACTGACTAAAAACCACCCATGTTTCTTCTTAGCCCTTTGTGTCGAGGCCGCGGTATCTCTTTCGCCCCGACGGGCTAGATGAGCCTCCACTGAGAACTAGCCTTGGCCGAAAACAATAGTATAGTATAGTCCTCCTGCTATAAGGTTAGAGAACCACTTACCCGCATAACTGAAGACTGACATGTCGCCAGAGACACTCGCTCTCCTCATGCATAGCACCCTCAATCCAGTCTTGGCGTTTGGTGTCATTAGTATAGTATAGTCCTCCTGCTATAAGGTTGGAGAACCACTTACCCGCATAACTGAAGACTGACATGTCGCCAGAGACACTTGCTCTCCTCATGCATAGCACCCTTGACCCAGTCCTGGCGTTTGGTGTCATTAGTATAGTATAGTCCTCCTGCTATAAGGTTCGAGAACCACTTACCCGCATAACTGAAGACTGACATGTCGCCAGAGACATTCGCTCTCCTCATGCATAGCACCCTCAATCCAGTCTTGGCGTTTGGTGTCATTGTCGCTTGATATATTGGCACTGCGGAGAAGAAATACACATTTTATTACCACAATTCATTTTCTGTTAGCCTTTGTGGGCCTAAATAACCATGTTGTGAAACCCTGACACAGGCAGAAGGCGACGCGGTAGGCCTAGCAGGAGATGGTATGGATGGAACTGGACTATGAGAGTAACGGCACAGAGTACCTACACCTGTGCAGTGTACCTCTACTAAAGTGTTCAAGTGTGTACTTGTGCTAGATTGAAACAGTCAGGTCAAATAATATGTAGACCTGGATAACTTATATAAAACAGATAATGTCACACTAATTAATTTTATATATTCTGCCGACTGCTCAAACGCTAGCAACATTTTAAATATAACTAAGTTACCAATTTAATCATTATAAACAGCTATAAAGTAATGTCAATCATTAACAAACTCCAGCTAACAATAGACATGCTTTAATTAAATACAGTAATCATTAACATAGTGTGCTGCTAGTAATTTATAACAATTTATGTAATAATGATAGCTTATCAGTTATCACATACCACCTATGCAGCTAGGTTGGGTAAAACCGTTGTTCAATTGTTTCTAAGCCCTTGTTGATGTAAGTACCTTTGATGCACAACTTTCACATAATTTATGAATTTTAGTGTACAATAAAGTTTCAATATTGTATCTATCATATTTTGCCCGTTATGTTAAAGTTCTATGTAAGAGGGGGCACTGGACTGATATAGACCCAGACTACATGGCTGCTATTGAGGAATTTCTGATGAAATACCCAATAACATTTTGTGTTAACTGGGAATTAGCCCATGACCTCTTGCCTACTTAATAGATCAACGTGCTGGTGTCATGGGGAACTGGGCGAAATAATCCACAACGAAAGGACTGATCGCCCGTCTGGTGTCTGCCGGCGTCCCCGAAGATAAATAGAATAGAATGTGCTGGTGTCTGTACCACACAAAACTATTGCACCTAGCACCTCAAATGCTTGACATAACTACCTCAGGTAGATTCCGATACTCTGTACCAGTGCCAATGCTATGATATTAATTCAGGAATGGCTGCCAAACTTAGCTGAATAATATGTAAGAAAGATGACTTAGCAGATTTGAAAAGACTACAAAATCTATACCAATATTATAAAGAGGTAAAGAAAGTTCATGAGGTTGTAGGGGGCAATCACTGGATCAACTGAACCAATTTTGAAAATTCTTTTACTTATAGATGCTGTGTTTTTTGTGAGTGTCTTGCTAAATACTAACACGACAAAATAAAGGAGTAATACTTGTGGGCTGTTTACGAAATGATATATATGATGTCTTCTCAAAGGATTGGCCTATAATTACACTAGACCGCGAAAAGTGGAAGGAGGGAAGAGAGGCTTTTGCCCTGCATTAGGACAATACAGACTAATAATATTTAAAAAAAATAAGATGTCTGGTCTTTAAAAGAAACAAGAGTCAAGCTACACGATAACTGACAAATGCTTGTACTGACTTGCACTACAATAAGTGTGCTTCTTTCTTCAACCATCTCAGACACTAATCTGCATACACTCATATGACTTGACCAATGTCTGGACTAAAAAGAGACTACAGACTCTTAGTTTATTTTGGCTGTTTCTTCTTAGAGTAGTCAGGTACAAAACACTGGCCTTATCTAGTTTTAAAACATGACAATCTCTAAAAGTGTTTTGTAAAACCAATCAACTGAAATAAGTATGATTTATGATGACAAGTTTTCTCTCATCTCTGTTTGAAAATTACCCAACAAATAACCCTCCTTTTGGGCTTTGCCTCAGTCGGGTAAAAAAGTAAGGCTCAATTCAATACATTTATATATTTTTTCCACACAGCTTTGTGCAAGGAAGTTCGATTTTAATTATATCCTTTCCTATTGGAGAGAATATAATTATCTCAAAGTTTGTACCATTCAAAATAAAGAATAGATTCCTCAATATTTTTAGGTGATAAATGGTTTCTTTTTTCCTTTGACCCTGAGTGGCATCCAAGAACTGAGAAGAGAAATTTGGGTTAACTGGCGACATAGTACTTGCCATCGGTGAAAAAGTCTGGATGAGGCTGGCACAGTACACGGAGATTGGCACAAAAAAAGAGAGGTCTAACCAGCAGTGGGTGAACTCAGGTTGTAGATGACAAATATGGTGATGAGTTCAATAAACTATAAGATACAGGCCTAGCCTAGTTTAGGGGACAGGGTTGAACTTATTGTACTTATTTACCTAAATTAATGCTAAACTAAGAAAAACTTTAATCTGTATATAGTGCAATGTACTTGAATCTTGTGGCAATAAATATTATTATTATTACTATTGTAGTCGAAAAGAAGAATGTGCTTCTAAGCTAGGTTATTTTTACAATAGAACTCAACAAAAACTTAAAAATTGCTTTTAGCCATTTTTTGAGCAATTTTGATCAGGGATTATAAAATATAACCTCTCTGTTGCAGCAATTTTGGTTCATGCAGATATTAAAACATTAAAAGTTGTAATCATAACGTTCTACTGATAAGAAAAACGAAATTAAGCTGATAGGCATATTGCCAACTGCCAGACATACTTTTAGTTGATTGAATGGGGGGAAAACACCTACACTCATCTGGCTAACCTTTTCCCAACTATGTTGGGGTCTATTTCCAGTCTAACCTGATGTATCTGAATAGTTAGTTCCAGTGTTTTCAATGGAGTGGCTGCCTACCTAACCTCCACTACTCAATTCAAGGGTAATGTTATATTGCTTTGTAAAACTAGTTAGAGACATGCAATTCTTGATATGTGATTTTTAAGGTTAAAATTGGATATCAATTGAAGTGTTGTTGAATGTATATTAAGGATAGTGTTAACAAAGAAGTCTTTAGATCAATGTTTTAGTACATTATGGTAATATTACATGATTTTTTGGTGATTTATCCCCAATAAAGGAAAATCACTATGCTAAATTTTTGACTATTTAAGATGTAAATGTATCAATATTAATGTTGCTAATGAATACTATTAGGGTCTTGACTTCTCAATATGTTAAATATGTGTTCTGTGAACTTTTTAAAGGCAAAATAAGAATTTTAATGGAAAAATACTGTACCAAAACTACTTAGAGCTAATAATGTTTACAATCATTTTAGCACCAGATTTTTTTCGAGGTCACTCGAGTAGACCATAGACATTATGTTGGTGGCACAAGAGATAAAAATAAATGTTATATTCGAGAAATAATAGCAACAAAACAAACTCACTTGTAGAAGGAGAAGCTGCAGACAACATCGTACTCTAAATCGCAGCCTTCAACAACACACTTTAGAGCACTCATTTTGGTATGGAAGCGCGCAACCAAAAATGGACACCTCACGTTCACATCATATTAACAAAGTTGAAACAGCGAAATAATAACATTTAGCGCCCAAACCAACTTTCAAACAAACTAATTTGATGGATCTTTAGAAAATTATCAATCAAATGTCGAAATTGACGTGCTGTCACGAAAAGTCGAAAATTTTAACAAATGCGTCAAACGCGTGCCATGAAATGGTGATGTAATTGCGCGGCAAAATGAATGGCAACACTGGTTTTAGCATCGATACATCGATTCAAAAGTGAATTATGAAATTGTTATTTCACGATATTTTATCGGATTTTAATTAATCATTTTCAACAGTTATTTGTTAAATATTTTGACGGTTTCATAACCAAAATAGATAACAAACAGCAACTGTGATAGTTTCGTGAGTTATACTTTAAAAATAAGGGTGGAGAAGCCAACTTTGAGAACTGAAATATCTCCAAAACCGAGTTTGTAAGGCTTAAATAAACACGGACGAGTTACCTTAAGCCCAGAAATATTTAAATTAATATAATATCACACGGAATACGCTACATTTGCTAAAAATCTTTTAAAAATCAGAAGTATCCGATTCTGGTAAAGAATTAATTGAATATTAGATTTATGTTTTATGAATATTTTTAAGCATTTTGATAGGTTTATTATGCGTTTTTTGTACTTAAAGAATTATTATTGAATTGCTAATCGATTCCAATATTTTTGAATCGAGTTTCAAATTTTAATGTTACCTGTTACAAATATTCACCATAAACAACATGATTTACTCTTCGTTCCGATTTGGGCTATGGGAGCATGAAGTTATAGATAAATATGGAGACCACACTTCGAATACCTACTTGAAGCAAAACTTATGCATCGCTATCTCGCTCTCTGTGGGCTGACCCTCTCTTTCTAAGTAGGGTAACCTTTATTTTATTTTACCTAGGACATTACGTAGTTCCTTTTCATAACTTGTGTTTGATTAAATTAATATATCCACATCTCTGTTCACTTCTAGATTGATGAAAGGTGCCAATGATAAATTACGAAAGAAGCTGTTTGCTTACAGTGTGAAAGTTCCTGATTTTTTTTGGCAGTTTGTCATTTTCAATCACGCAAAAAAGTCTTACGTAATTTCGCACAGAAATAGAATATAGACCATGGCCAGTATAAAACTTAAGTTCCTGTAGCAATACGAAATTAATGATCTTCTATCTATCTATATAAATAAAAAGAGAAGTCCTGACAGACTGACTCATCAACGCCCAGCCCAAACCCTTGGACCTAGAAAGCTGAAATTTTGCACAGACGTTCCCTTTATAATCTAGACAAGGAATAAGGAAGGATTTTTTGAAATTCAACCCCTAAGGGAGTTAAATAGGGGATGAAAGTTTGTATGGAAAATCGCCATTTTCACGTGGGCGAAGCCGCTGGCAAAAGCTAGTAAATCATAATGACAGAAGAGGTGGTGACACGACCACGGTGGTTGCCTACCGCAAGGGCTGGTGGGGTGGCTCAAGATAATGAATCTGGAAGGATTTGGGAGAGATTTTTGCCCAGTACAACTCTAAATCATGAAAATCATGAAATCACAAAAAGAAATTAGATGTTTCTTTTATTTTGTAGACTAATGAAAATGATACATCTAAGATGATTTTTTTTAAAGATTTCTGGGTAAGTCAGTGTTAAGGTTTTTTACCACTGTGGAATTTTTAATATTAAACACCTGACCGTTATTTGAAGCTTAAATATAATGAGATAGGCCTATCTGTTTTCCGCTCGTCTTACCTCTCTGTCTACCCTAGTAGCTCCCTCTCGCTCGCACACTTCCATTCACTCATTCACTCCTTCACCAGCGCGGCCGCTCGGCTCGCTCTCGTCATTGGCGTCCTGTTTTCCACTGCGCACGGTCGTGCTCAGGACTCAGTAAATTAATTTTGCATATCTTTGCAAATTTAAATACATAATATATTCCTGTTCCACGTAAGTGTTTAAAAAGCTTTTCTTACCTTTCTAAATCATTTAAAAATCAAACGGTGTTACCGTTCGGTACGTTTTTTCTTTTGGTACTCAGTCTTACCCACATACATATTTTACTTTAATTAGGTTTTGTGTGGTTTTCTTTCCTAGATTTACAGCTCGTGTTAACATGGAAAGTGACAAAAGTGTTTCAAATACGGGCTCGAAAACCCCATGTGCTAGTGCTAGTGCTCCCGCTAATAGTGACAATAAAAAACGATCGCGTATTCGTCGTCAGTCGCGAGCTAGGTCTTATTCAGTTATTCGTCGAATAGTAACTCAACCTCTAGCAGCTCGAGTTCGTCGTCTTCGGACTCAGATCCACACCGCGTCACCGCAATAAAAAAAGGGGGGGGCAAACGCCGGCATCGACGACACGATTCCGGAAATTCCGTAAATTAACACGTCAGGTAGATGACTTTCGAAATAAATTAATTTTTTGCAACAATAATTCTGTGCCCTGTGCCGCGGTACACTTTAATGAAAATCTAGTTGTTGGAAACGTAAGTGGCGAACTTTACGAAGATCCGATTGAAAATCGTCCCAGTACACAAGTCGGATAAAAGAGAGACTATCTCAAACTATCGGCCCATTGCAATTCTTTCCACTTTCGCCAAAGTATTTGAGTCAATGATCTGTCCCCATATCCAACACCACTTTAAGTCTTATCTTTCCGATCACCAACATGGCTTCGTGGCTTCAAGGTCTACCGCCACGAACTTATTATCGTTCACAGAGTTCTTGATAGAAACTATTGACTCGAATAAGCAGTTGGATGTGATATACACCGATTTTAGTAAGGCGTTCGATAAAATCCCCCACTCCATATTAATGAAAAAACTGGCAACGTATGGTGTCACGGGACCCTTGCTGAAGTGGTTGGAATCATACCTCGCTAACCGTGAATTTTATGTTGTGGTAAATGGTTTTCGCTCTTCCAGCACCTATCGCATGACTTCCGGTGCCCCTCAGGGTTCCCACTTGGCCCCCATATTATTCATTATTTTCATAAATGATCTTCCCCACTGCCTGCACTTTTCAGAGTGTTTTCTGTACGCAGATGACTTAAAGTTTGCCAGGAAGGTCGAGTCATCAAATGATATGGAGCTTCTGCAGGACGATCTGAATAGGTTAATTGAATGGTGTAAAAATAACAAAATGGAATTAAACATCAATAAATGTTACCACATGTCATTTTCTAGGAAAGTTCACCCCATCCATTCGAACTACTTCATAGACCAACAGAAAGTTCATGAGGTGGAAACAATGAGGGATCTGGGAGTACTGTTTGACAAGAAAGTTACTTTTATCCCCCACATTGAAAACACTGTTAAAAAAGCTTCCAGAATGTTAGGATTTGTGATACGAAATACCAAGGGTTTTAAGCAGGTCAGTACTAAAATATTGTTATACAATAGCTTTGTCCAGAGCATACTGGAGTATTGTAGTGTCGTATGGAGACCTCATTATGCCACTCACAAACTTCTCTTAGAAAGGGTCCAAAAACGATTCTTATGGCACCTTGCGTTTTCCAAAGGCAAAAGCAAGCAGCTGCCTTCCTATGTGTCTCGTCTACAAACATTTAAGATGCACTCGCTATCGACCCGAAGAGAAGTTATGGATGCACTGTTTCTGTACAAACTCCTCAGAGGGCAACTTGACAGTCCACAGATACTGGGCCTCCTCAAGTTTCGTGCTCCAGCACGCTATCCTCGAAATCCCATCACTCCGCTTTACCCGCCCTTGCGTAGAACTGTTCTAGGTGCTAACTCTCCAATATCGCGAATGTGTAAAATCGTAAACAGCTGCAGTGACGTGATCGACGTTCACCACGATAAAATAGGAAAATTTCGAAAATTAATTATTGAATACTATTCACACAATTACAGGACATAATATGAATTGCCAATTTGTTAATTTATGTACGTACCTGATTAACCTTAATTAAGTTTTAATTTTATTAGTATTATCCAATGTTAACCAAATATATAATCTTAGTTTCATTAATTTATTATTCTGTTATTGTATTAATTGCCAATCATTTTAATCCATTGAATTTATTACTATTATGTTGATTTGTTTGTTAAATTGATTTTATAATTTATAATTCACGAATTATTGCTATACATAATTAAAGTGTAATAATATTGTGCATGTGGTGTTAGCCTGTAAGTAATTGTTGCGCTCATAAACGTATATTATGTAATTTTAAACGAAATGCAACGTGTAAACAATTGTAGGCTAACCTAAATAAATAAATAAATAAATAAATAAATAAATAAATTCTGTTGAGGTGCCGGCACCTGAGGCGCAGTCAGATTTTACCTTTGAAATAGAGACGAAATTGAAAGAACCTAGTATTCCAAAGACTCCTCGGGAGTTTCTTGAAACTTTAAAGGATTTGCAACATTTAGATAGTAGTGATTGGTGCGAGGTTCGTTATGCAGAAACCCAAAAACTTTATAATTCTACCCCCGGTTTTATCGACTTGGAGATGAATGAAGAAATTAGGACGTATGATTCGTTACGCCATCTTGCTCACGCCGGCAAGACCTTCGCTGCCTTATCGTTCTGCATCCTTAAAGAGCGCGAAGCTTTACAAACTTCTATCAGAAGTTTTTTACAGTGGGCGCGTGGTTCCGATTTGTCTTACGAGGGTATTAACGAAAAAGTTAACTAGCTATTTTTGAAGGGCGATTTTTTCAAAGTTTCTTCCGATCTTTTGCAATTAACCTGCGGTCACCGTGCGGAGGTTATTCAGATGAGAAGGGATGGAATTACAAACCACGTGCGCGATCCCCTTGTCAAGGCCGCGTTACGTAAGTTCCCTCCGTCGTGCCAGCACGTGTTTAATGCGGAGTCACTAGCCACAGCACTAGAGAAGGCAGGTGGTGTTCGAAAAGCCTTCTTGCCTTTACAAAAGCCGGGCAGTTCTGCTTCCGTTTCGCAAACGGGTCAAAGCAAGCCCGCACGCCACCCCTCGCAGGGGCAGGCTTTACGTAACGTACCCTCGCAGGGTACGCCTTTACAGAAGCCGGGCAGTTCTGCTTCCGTTTCGCAAACGGGTCAAAGCAAGCCCGCACGCCACCCCTCGCAGGGGCAGGCTTTACGTAACGTACCCTCGCAGGGTACGCCTTTACAAAAGCCGGGCAGTTCTGCTTCCGTTTCGCAAACGGGTCAAAGCAAGCCCGCACGCCACCCCTCGCAGGGGCAGGCTTTACGTAACGTACCCTCGCAGGGTACCGCTCATGGATGTTGTGCGCCTACGCATATTACCCATGCTTACAATCAACCCTCGCAGGGTTACTGTAATGCCCGACCCTCGCAGGGTCATGCATGGCTCTATTATCGACTATAATCGCCCGTCATTCTCGGGCGGTTCAAGAGGTTCCTTTCGAGCCAGTGGAGGTCGGCAAGAATAGACGCAAGCGAGCCGCATCGCTCTCTGACAATTACAACCGGAACAAAAAAACGTAAGTATTGACTATCGATCCCGAACATTCAGAGCGGGTCGTCTGGTTCATTACCACCATCGGTGGAAGGAACTGGGTGCCCCAAGTTATCTGTTAAAGATAATAGAAGTTTACCGCATACCCTTTTTACATCGACCGCCACTTGTAGTACCACCGTTGAACGAAAGTCAGTTCAGCACGGTTCATTCGAATGCAATGACGTCAATAATCACCCAAATGCAACACCAGGGTGTATTAGATGTTGTCAAGGCTTCGCCAAGTTTTGTGTCCACAATGTTTCTTGTGCCAAAGGACGACGAGTCCCACCGACCCATCTTCAACCTAGCTGCCTTGAACAATTACGTAATCACCGACAGGTTCAGATTAATAAATGTTTATCGAGTCCCAGACTTCCTTCAACCAACAGATTGGTTGTGCAAAATAGACCTGTCACCCTGTCACAGGCCTATTTTCACCTTTCCGTAGCTCCATCTCACAGACGGTTCCTGCGTCTAATCTACAGAGGAAAATTAATGGAAATGACGTGCCTCCCGTTCGGTCTGAGCACGGCTCCCAAGATATTTGCCTCCCTATCCAATTGGGTAGCTCAGTCACTCGGGAGTCGGGATCAAGGGATTCGAATAATCGTCTACTTAGACGACATTCTGGTTGTACATCAAAACCCACAGATTTTACAGACCCATATCCAAATCACGGTAGAGAGGTTGCAGTACCTCGGTTGGTTGATGAATTTCGACAAGTCCACACTCACACCTTGTCAATGTCTAGTCTACCTGGGTGTTCAGTGGAACACTCTGGTAAACTTTCTCTTCCAGAGAAAAAGTACCTGGATCTAAAGTCCAAGATATCGACAGCCCTAGAAGAGAGAGCTCTCGATTTGAAGGCTTTGCAGAGCCTAGTAGGTCTATTAAACTTTGCAAGTTTTGTTGTACCAAGGGTCAGGCTTCACTTTCGAGCACTCCTCTCTTTTCTGAATACAGTCGTCAAAATGCCAGTTGCCAAACGGTTCATAATTCCGGTACATGCCCTGAAATAGTTAACTTGGTGGTTGCAGAACCACACTTGTCCTTCTCCGATCCACTTCGCGCCTCCAACGCATTTCCTAGCGACCGATGCCTCGGACCTAGCTTGGGGAGCACAACTAGACGACTGTTCGTTCACGGGGCCATGGAACGAACAAGAACAATCGATACACTGCATCCAGAAGGAACTTCTAGCATTACTGAAGATATTACAGGACCAGGGTCAGTATCTGTGTCGTTCCACGGTTCTATGGCAGTCCGACAACAGAACAGCCGTTGCTTTCATTCGCAAAGAAGGCGGCACGAAATCAATAGCTCTCATGGGCTTGACAATCGATATTTTCAAGGTTCTAGATCGGTTACCAAATTCACCTAGCCGCTCATCACATTCCCGGCAGATTCAACTCTCACGCAGATCATCTGTCTCGCTACCGATCTCCGCCCGAATGGCACCTTTTGCCGGCTTGTACAGACCTGACCTGATTTTCAACAGATTCGGGGTCCGGTAATAGATTTGTTTGCGTCGAAAAATGCGCATGTGGGGCCAATTATACGTCTCTGGACCAGAAAGACGAATGAGCCCTATTGCACGACGCTTTTTCCCAGACTTGGAATTACCACCTGGCGTGGATATTTCCTCCTCCATATTTGATCCCCAAGGTACTCACTCATCTCAACCGGGCCAAGGGCCTCTTTCTGTTAGTGGTGCCTCGGTGGGAACGAGTCTTTTGGAGAGCCGATCTCGAATCCCGAGCGATAGCTTCTCCTTTCACAATCGGGCATCTGAACCGCCATCTAGTAGACATCTCGACGGGCTTTCCGCCTCCCAAAGTACAGGAAATTACACTAGAAGTATGTGGGGGTGGTCTCATAGCCTAAATGATTGGAACGGTTCCCAACTGGACCTACTTTCATCGTCCTGGCGTCCCTCTACACGTAATACATACAAAGCCGCATGGCATAGATGGTTAGGATGGTGTAAAAAAAAGAGAAATCGGATCCATACCGCCCAACCGGTTCAATTCTAGCAATTTTTTTTTGCCGATTTATATTTGAATGAAAACCTATCATACAATACTATACTTTTACACAAATCTGTGGCGTCTAAGCTCTGTAATACCGAAATATCGGGAGTCTTAAGTGCTCATGTACTGGTTAAGCATGTTATGAAATCTATTGCATTAAGAAAGCCTGTGCCCCATAAGATAACTATTTGGGATATCAATGTTCTCATTTCCTTTTTGTCTTCATATGAATTTAGCGAGAATAACTGTTTTGCTACCGCAAGACACATAGCTATGTTGCTGCTTTTGGTTTCTGGTAGACGTATCCATGACCTGACCCTTCTGGCAGTCAATCAAGAGCATTACATTGACAATACTGATCACATCATTCTATGGCCCAGATTTGGCTCTAAAACTGACCGTTCTGATTTCGGGCAATCGGGCTGGAAATTACTAAGAAATGAAAATACTAAAAACCTCGATCCGTTGTTTTGGGTGAAGCAGTGTATCAAATTGTTTAATCAAAACCGTAATTCCCTAAATAACGATTCTTTATTTGTGAATTTGAGAGGTGATCATAAGGCAGCATCGCGTACTGTAATTGCGGGCTGGGTAAAATCTCTCCTATCAGAGGCTGGTATTATTGCAGCTCCCGGTAGCGTCCGCTCAGTGGTCGCTTCCAGAAGTTGGGCCGATAACGTCTCGGTTGACGAAATTTTGTCACAAGATACCTGGAGGTCGGGTGACATAATATTCCGTCGCTTCTATAGGCGTGGAGTCGTTCAGGCCCCTGTTAGCTCTGGGATCTCAAATTGTTTTCGCCCAATTTAATCGAATCTATGAAGAAGTTTACTACATTTTATTTATTTTGTTCATAAATATGACAATTTCTAAGTTCATAATATTTTGATGGTGATTGAATAAATTTACTTAGTCTCGCACACTTACTGTAACATTCATTGTTACCTTTTGCGCCTTCAGCGTGTGGACGTGCATACCTTCACATTGGCGTCCTCCTCCACCAGGCGATAACAAACAGGTCTCATTATATTTAAGCTTCAAATAACGGTCAGGTGTTTAATGACAGCGTTTTACCCTGAAATAAAACGCTTATTAAATACCTACCTTATTTGAAGCTTAACTTTTATCCTCTGCCTGGTATAATTCGACACAATGACGAGAGCGAGCCGAGCGGCCGCGCTGGTGAAGGAGTGAATGAGTGAATGGAAGTGTGCGAGCGAGAGGGAGCTACTAGGGTAGACAGAGAGGTAAGACGAGCGGAAAACAGATAGGCCTATCTCATTATATTTAAGCTTCAAATAAGGTAGGTATTTAATAAGCGTTTTATTTCAGGGTAAAACGCTGTCATTATGTATTTTCATCTAAATACGGGGCTATGTATAAAACCTCAAAAAGAAACAAAAACACTTTCTAAATTAAAATCATTTTATTATATTACGAAGACATGTCCTGATTTTTTTAGTCTGTCGTAAAACTCTTTGCTTAAGAATCTTAGATTTCTTCTGCAGTATTTTTTCTTCAGTTGATTTTATTTACACCTGTACGCCCCTATCAATCTTCGTAGAGACCTGGGCTTCGCTGTTGACCTAAAACCAGAAGAGTGTGAAATCAGAACATAATTTTTTACATTTACTGTATTATTTAAATAGTAATTGGCTATTTGACTACTGTTAAAAATTCACGAAAATGTTATGTTATTCCAAAGAACTAACAGAAATAACACGGTGTGTGAAAAAAGTAATAAAATGTAATAAAGCGAGTATGATAATGACTATATAATTAATGAAGGTCCCACGGAAAGTCCCAGATATATCCCCAATATGGTCACACTACTTCAGTATGACTTCTTAAAAACAAAAACAAATAAAATTGCAGAAAGTCCATGAAATTCAATGTAAAACTGTTTGGTCTTTACATAGTTATCTAAGTTATCATTGACTAAATCATAGGTCAAGCTTTTATGAAGTAATTAATTGAAAATACAAAGAAATATGCAGAAATATGTTTACAATTATTCAGTGTCAAAAATCCCGATTTAAACACTTACGCGTGAAATCTTATATCACCTCCTGGACACCACGTACTACCACAACCACGCACTACACAAGTTTGCACCATTTTCTCAATTATAACTTTGATTACAGGCAAATATCTCAAACGAAACTGTGAACCGCAAAGTAAACAACCGCCATATTGGTACGATTTATGTTGACATGTGGGGCCAATGTTGCCACATTACCACATCCTTAGGAAATGGGAAAATAATTCACTGATTCGCCAACCTTGTCTAGCATTCGTGACATACTATTTTGGAATTTTAATTTCAGTAATCTTAGTTTAGCTTTTTATTTATAAGCACATTATTTGACAGTATTTAACTTCTGATTACATTTGTGTGGTGACTCTTTTTAAAAATGAATAAGGAGATTTTAATAACGAGATAGCAATACTATCGTCCACCTTAGAAAGAGAGGTAAGCCCACAGAGAGTGAGATAGAGAATCGTAGGTATTTGACTCAAACTTTTGTTCTAAGTGTGGCCTCCATATTTATCTATTTCTTCATGTATGGGAGGCTATGTTGAAAGAGGAAAAAATAGCAAAATATTGAAATCCGCATTTTTTATTTTAATAAATTTAGTGATGGGGCACACAAAAGTAATATTAGAGAATATTCCAAGTGATTAAATAATAATTTAGACCTTTAAATCGAAAATGAGGTCACCATCGACAATTTTTACCAGCTACCGGATGTTACGTAACTCCTAGTTCAATAATCGTCTGCGTATCGATTGTTTCTCTTTCAGGGTTTTCAGTAATTGGTATTCGTAACAATAATGTAGGCAATCAAAATTTTAACTTGTTATTTTGTCAAAATGACACTGATTACCTGTGTCACATGTCAATGCCGTCATCAATGACATAATTTTGTCATTTTATTTGACTTTTTGTGTCATTGCATTGATCATAAGAAGACATTTCGAAGTCAAAACAATGCCAAGTTTGCTTTGATGTGCGCATGTCTTGCACAAGTTGCGCAATAAATTCTTATAAATATAAACTTATTTGAATAGCAGCGGCGAGGCTTATTTTTGTAGGAATTTTAACTATTTCTTACTCTGAGACAAAAAAAATAAAAAATGAATAGGATAAAAATGAAAATGAATAGGATATTTACCTACAGAAAACCCTAAAATAATTTAACTTTATTGGCGAATAGTTGCCACCTTGTATATTGAGTAACCTTCAATAACTCATTAAATTAGTTGTACTTAGCAGTAATTATGTAATGTAAGCATTAGGTATGACTTTTTGAGTAAATAACTACCTAATGAGGTAGTTATGAAGGACAAGTTAAGTGTTGGGTAACATGACAACCTGAAGAAAAATCACTTTATCTAGGTCATTGAATCATCATCTTTCTGCCATTGACTTATGGACTATGGTTATTTCAGGTCGGCGCAACACGTTTTTCTTCCATTTTGTTTTATTTTTTTTAAACGTTGCCCCACACTTGGAATTTCTACTGTATCGTGGGTGCGTTTACAGCCACTTAAACTCACATACACAAACACCCAGGCCCGATACAACTATCTGTAGGCCAAAAAAATATTTGTTCAATGCGGGGATCGAACCCGCGACACGCAGCGCAGTCTATAAATCGCTCAGCCACTGCGCCAATCGTGTCGTCATTCTCCCCTGTCGTTCGTCACGCTATTAGGTACTCCTTTTCCCTTCATCATCATCATCATCATCAGCCGTCAGCAGCTGGCCAAAGGCCTCCCCTAGAGAACGCCATAATGAACGGCAACCTGCCGCTTTCATCCACCGGTTCCCCGCGACTCTCACGATGTCCTCGGTGCACCTGGAGGGAGGCCTACCAATGCTGCGTTATCCGGCTCGTGGTCGCAACTCGAGAACCTTTCTTCCCCATCGGTTGTCGGTTCTTCGAGCGATGTGGCCTGCCCATTGCCACTTCAACTTGCATAGGTATTCTGAGAGCTATCGGTGACCCTGGTTCTTCCGGATTTTATCGCGCAAAGAAACTCCGAGCACAGCTCTCTCCATGGCTAGCTGCGTCAGTTGCGTGACTCTAAGCTTCTATAAGAGGCCAGCAGTTAAGGACCATGTCTCTGTGCCATAAGTTACCTATCACTGGCAACACACACTGCTTATAAAAGACACTGCGGAATTTAGGACGAAATGATAATAATAATAATATTTATTTGGCACAAACATAATTTACATTTATACAGATATACAGTACAATTTTTAATTATCTTAATTTTATGTTGAAGGCATCTGTGTCTGAACTAGATAAAAATATCTGTATTTATTTATTTAAACTTCTCGCACACAAAAAAAGGTACAAAGGCGGACTTAATGCCTTAGGCATTCTCTACCAGTCAACCAAGGGTGGTGTAGAGATTAGATGGCAGGTGCTCTTTTTGATAGGAACAATGGTAAAAAAAAAATAATAATATTCAAATATATCATACCTAATGATTTATAAATATAATATACAAATAGTTACATAAATAGATTATAAACATATAATACACATGCATAAATATATGCCTATCCTATAAATATAAATATATATATACAAAATCAAAATAGAGAGATGTTGAAATAACTCTACTCACTATTTATTTAGAAAATAACTCTGCAATTTCCGCTTAAATGCATACCGACTTGTAGCCGTCCTGATATCAAGAGGAAGCGCATTCCAAAGAAGAATAGACTGAATATGAAAGGACGAATGAACAAAGTCAGAAGTATGAGAAGGACAGAGTAGGAGTAGATTGTTAGAAGAACGCAGATTCTTCGCGTGTGTAGAACATAGATATTGAAAGTGAGACTCAAGATAAGAAGGAGGATTGGGAGAGGTGAGAAGGGAGAAAAGCGTGGTCAAAGCGCGCAAACTTCTCCTTTGGCGAATGGACATCCATTTAAGCTCAGATCTATAGCTCGACACATGATCGTATTTCCTGAGGTTGAATATGAACCGGATACAATTGTTGAGCAGTCTGTCAAGCTTATCGAGCAAAACCGCATTCAAGTCAAAGTAGCACACGTCACCATAGTCGATTATAGGGAATATCAAAGTCTGCACAAGCATAGTTTTCGTCTTAGCAGGCAAAAAGTTTCTCAGACGATACAGGGATCGCAGAGTACCGTTGACTCTTTGACTAACACCAGAGACCTGACGTTGCCAGCTAAGAGTCGAGTCAAGATGCAAACCGAGATCTTTCACAGTAGGGGTAATAGGTATGACGGTACCATTGAAAATAAGGGAGGGAAGAGAGCTAAGCGTCACCCTACCCATGATGCGCGAGCTCCCAATTACAATAGCCTGACACTTTGAGGGGTTTACTGACACCCCAAAACTGTCAGACCACTTCCTGATAGCTTCTAAGTCTCGGTTTACATCTGCTATGGCGTCCGGCAAATCTTCAACCCGCGCAGCTGTGTACAACTGAAGATCATCAGCATAGAGATGATACAAACACTGAAGACAGTGAGTTATAAAATTAATGAAGATAGAAAATAACAATGGAGAAAGAATGCCACCCTGTGGAACACCAGCATCCAGCTCGCGCCAACTCGACGAGTTCTCATCAACACGAACCGACTGCTGACGTCCCCGAAGATAAGAAGAGAACCATTCCAGAGCCTCGGACGAAACCATAAGATGAGAGAGGATAGAAAGGAGAATCTCATGGCTGACGGCGTTAAAGGCATTGGAGAAATCAATTAATACCAAAACAGTAACCTTGGTATCCTCCATCGCTTCTCTAACGTCACCAGTCACTTTAAGGAGAGCGGAGGCTGTACTGTGCCCAGGCCTGAATCCAGACTGAAAAGAGCTAACAAGGTTGTTCCGGTGAACAAACCCCGTAAACTGCTTATGTACGCAGGCCTCAAGTACTTTAGACAGGAATGGGAGAATGGAAATGGGTCGAAAGTGACAGGGTAGGGAGGGATTTGAAATTTTAGGGAGTGGGCGGACATAGGCCATACGCCACAGGGATGGGAATTATCCAGAATCAAGAGAAAAGTTGATGATGTGGGTAATCGGAGGAAGAAGGATATCGAGGATCCAAACGACCATACTACGACTGATGCCGTCATAGCCCACAGCCTTGGATTTTATGGACAGGATGATCTTTTTAATATCATCCGAGGTGACTGGAGAGAAGTGAAATGCTTCAATGATGGGACTAGCTAGGCCAGTAATGAAATCAACCGTCTGTGACAACATTTGGGAATCCAAATGACAGGTGGTTGTGAAATGACGGTTGATATCATCTAGGCCAATGGTATTAGGAAAATCCACATGCCGTGGTCTGCCGACACCAAGAGTACCAAGGAACTTCCAAATGTCAGCAGGTGAAGAGGAAGATATGTTCTCGAGAATATGGCGGCGTTTAGCGTTGCGTATCATCTGATTACACCGATTTCTAGCAGCTTTGAAAAAGTTTCGATTTTCTTCACTGCGATCCTTTTTAAATTTGCGAAAGGCCCGATCCCTGCGCCTCATCGCCATTCGAACCCCTGTCGTCATCCAAGGAGCAGGAGGACGCCGAAGTTTGATCTTCTTAACAGGAGCGTGTTTATCGTAGAGAGCAAGAACCATCCGATCAAAAATGCGCAGTTTGTCGTCTACATCTGTCGCCGCTGCAAGATGCTCCCAACTGAGGTCTGAAGCGTCCTGACGAAGCTTCTCAACGTCCATGCGCGCAAAACACCGCATGTGCAGAACTTTTGGGACAGGTTTAGGTGGTTTAAGGACATAGGAGAGGAAAATGAGATCATGATGAGAAAATCCAGGAGCGGGACACTGACCGTGAGAGGAAACAAGGGAGGGAGTGGATGTCAGGATTAAGTCAAGCCAAGTGTCATCGCCTGAGATGTTAAAATGGGTAGGTTGAAGTGAAAGTATATGGAGACTAACGGACTCAATGATGTGAAGGAGTTTACGAGATCGAGGGGTATGGTGAGCAAGGTCAGTGTTGAAATCACCCATGATGACGCAATGTGCGTACTCTGACCCTACGGATTCCAGCGCCAATTCGAGTTTGGAAAAATAGTCAACGGCGGGTGGACAATAAACAACACCAAGAAGGGTCTATCACTGGCATGCTGGCTGTATCTCAGACATCAGCGCTCTTCCTTAAAGTGACCATTACATTACTGGCTTAATTATACTTAAAAATATCAGGAGTATATCTCTACACAGAAATAAAACTTAACATTAAAACAAACCAGAACGGTGTGAGGAGTGTTAACCTCTCGGTGAGTAAAGTGCGAAAGTGTGTGAAAGAGTGTGAGAGGGTGAGATCATAACTTATAAGAGTTAGTTATTTCAATATTTTTAATAAATTTTCTGTCTCGTCATATGTATGATTACTAATATATTTAAAGAGTTTATCTTTACATATTTTTTTATTTAGCGGGTATATATCTAGAGCATCGTTTATTTTATTATATAGGTACGGCCCTAGGAAGCAAAAATAATTGTTTACATAAGTATGTTTGAACGAAGGTCGATCAATATTAGTAATGACAGTTCGTCTTCTAGATAGATCACCTTTCGAGAACTGTATAAGAGTGTTGCTTCAAAACTGCAGAAACAATAAACAACTGTCGCACTGTCAGGACCCCACATGATTGATAAAGGAGATGGGTTGGGTACAAGTAAGGACGAAAAGTACTAACTTTTAAAACAGCCCTCTGAGCAAATTCTAAGGGTTTTAGTATAGTCTTATGTGCACCTCCCCAAACAGTGATACAATATTGGAGAATGGACTGTACAAGGGATAAATATACTTGTTTCACTAATTTTGGTGGCGCAACATGTCTAAGATTTTTGAACACATAGATCAGTTTTCTTGTCCTTGAAGTAAGCAGGTGAATATGTTCTCTGAAGGATAGATTACAGTCTAAAATGACTCCAAGGTATTTAATTGACGCTGTCTTTGTTAGTGTTGGGCAAGAACACACCAAACTATTACAACAATTATGTGCTGTAATTGAAGTGGCATATGGTAGCTGATTATTTTTTCGCATCGAAAATCGCATGTACTGTGTTTTATCCGGGTTAAGGGTCAGGGAGTTATTTTGTAGCCAGTGGGTCACAATATTGAAACCGTCCTGCGCATCCTTGTATACTTGGTCCCAGGTATTGGCAGAAAACAATAGAACTGTATCATCTGCATAAGATATGATTTTACCCCCTGTGAGGTCTAGTTTACAGAGGTCATTCAAGTATACAAGGAAAAGCTGAGGGCCCAATATGCTCCCCTGGGGAACTCCGTAAGCAATTGGCAGATCGCTGCTGACATTGTCGTTTATCTTAACGCACTGGCAGCGATTTGAGAGGTAGTCCTTCAAAAGTTCAAGTTGAATTCCCCTTATGGGTCATACTCAGAAAAAGTGTACATTTTGAATTTGTAACTAAACTGATAGGTAACGATACTGAGAATCTCCGTCACGAAACTGATGTCATAAGGTATGGTGCACATGGATTGGGCGAATAAAACACCTGATTATATTTGGCATACCAGTCTTATTTAGATTAATAAAAATACAAATACCATAAACATTGGTAATTATTTAATTAAATTCCATTAAAAAACCTGTCGGCAACTATACCTGTGTATTAATACACAGATATATAGATATGCACTTTTAGTTTTTGTGAACTAAGCTTAACAACTTCTCAGTTTCGTAACGTAACGCAATTTTACGCAATATAACGAAAATGATAATAAAATCTGAGAAATCATAACCTCTAAAAATGTTTTTACGTAAACCACGGTTTTACCACGCAAGCACTGAGTGTATTATTTTAGATAATACAAAAGATATGAAGAAAACATGGTAAGTAAACAAAAAACATTAAACTTACCAAAATAATAGTCGTTTATCACCCTGAGGTATTTTTTGTAAATTTTCACTTGCTAAACGTCTTGACTTCACGACTGCGGCGAAAACTAGATGGCTGCCGTGACAGTGATTTTGACGTAAGTAATAACGTTGCCAGATTAGAAAAAATCAATTTATACCACCTTAAGTCATTGCGTTTCAAATTTTATCACGCGTTACTAACCCTGAGTAACGAAACTTCATAATTTTGGGACAACATTTGTTTAATTAAAATAAATCCTTCTGTATATGATTTACGGATAAAATTGGTCTTATTTAGTTACTTGATTCATCAAGAATAATATAACCACAGTCAATGTTAAAAAAAGCGATGAAAATTCGTAACAATTCATCTCTGAAAATGTGTAATCGTCATTGGGACACCAAAAAAATGTATGGCGATATTTTTATCAATGTTTTGACAATCAAAAAATGTAATCTTATACTGAAAATTTAATTGAAAATACCAGAGAAATCATCGTAGAATTAGACTAATATAACAAAAAGGGGGGATAAAAGAAAATATATCATAATACTAAATATTTACGTAAATATGAAGTTGCGGGACAAGAAAAGACACCAAATGTACACTTTTTCTGAGTATGACCCTTATACCGAGGCGTTCTAATTTTTGAATCAGCAATGGCGTAGAGACCGTGTCAAATGCCTTGGCTAGGTCCAGAAAGATTCCTATTGTTTTTTTGCCTGTATCGATATTCCTTACGACATACTCTTGGAGCTCGTGAACTGCATCACTAGTAGACTTGCCTGCTCTAAAACCAAACTGGTTGTTGGATAAAAGGTTATTTGTTTCCAGGTAATCAATGAGTCTACTATTTATTATTCGTTCTAGAAGCTTTGAGATCGAAGGCAATATGGAGATGGGTCTATAATTAGTGACACGGTCTCTATCACCCGATTTATAAATTGGATGTACTACTGATTTCTTTAGGACAGTAGGAAATTGACCCTTGGTTAAGCAGAGATTAAAAATAAAAGTTAATGGACGGATCAAAATGTGCTTGTAATCCTTGAGGAAATTGTTAGGAACAGAATCCCAGCCAACAGAACATACATCTTTCAAATTCAAAATTAGACGTTCCACTTCAGATTCATCGGTTTCCAGCATTACAAATGATTTGGAGACCGGTTGTGAGGGCGATTGATTATATATGCTATGGCAGGGGTTCGAGCAGGAATTAATGTTATCAGCTAGTTTTTTGCCAATCGATGCGAAAAAATCATTCACCTTTTCTACAGACTGTTTGATGTTTGATGGATTTAGTAATTCCGTAGCGCTATGTTTCAATTTAGTAGTATTTGTTATTGTTTTGATAGCTTCCCAAATTTTGTTATTGTTATTTCCCGCTTTTGTTAACAAGTCCCTGTCATGTATTCGTTTTAGTTTTTTTAACAAGTTGTTGCAATGGTTTCTATACCTGGAATAAATAATTTTAGTGATCTCATTATTTGGTGACTGTCTCATCTTCTTATGGAGCATATCCCTATGTTTAATACACCTTAACAGCCCAGGTGTAATCCATGGCTTTATAATTTTATGACGTCGTGGATATTTTATTACAATTGTGTTTTGTAATATAGCCCTTTGAATTGACTTGTAGAAGTATTCCATTGCGAAATTCGCGTCGGTTGACGTATAGACAGGAGAAAAATCGGTCATTGTGAGATCTGAAAGCAGCCCTTCACTGTCAATTCGGTTCATGGATACATGAGCAAAGGTTCTCTTTTGTTTAAGTTGCAGGGAGAGTAGGACTGCTTGGTGGTCCGTGATTGTACTGTTTAAGACCAGTGTGAGAGCTGAATTTCGGGTTTTTAGCATTACATGGTCAAGGCATGATTTATTTTGTCTGGTCGGGAGAGTGTGTGCAGGTAAGAGCCCATGGAATGAACACATGTTCAGATAATCCAGAGACCTTGACTCCTGTGATTCAGGGCAGATATTAATATTGATGTCCCCAATAATGGAGATGTTTTTGAAACTGCCTAGGTTATCTAAAATGTTATTCAAAGATTGGAGAAAGGTGTCAATATTTCTATTTGAAGGCGATCGGTAAATGGCTAAAATAACAGTTTCAGTGCCAATCTTTATACAAGTAATAACAAGATTCGATTTGCAAAAGACTGTAACTCCGTCGTTTTGGTTACCGCAGCATTTAGTAATGTGATGACTATAACCTTCCAATATCGGCACCACGGGGTTGCACGATAACCAACACTCAGTTAAGATAATAATATCACAATGAATCCCCAATCTATTCAACAATGTTACAAAGTCATCAAAATTTCGTGAAATACTACGAATATTTTGTGACAATACTGTCAAACAATTAGCAGGGCTTATTGCTACAATCCTCGACGTCACAGTATTGAGATTCGGATACAGATATACTATCAATTTCGGAAACTAAATCAACCATTTTTAATATCAAAAATCAATGATGTCGCGTAACGACCTCTTTGTTAGATCTACCGAGTTGAACAGTTTGCCCAAGGTAGACATGGCTAACGACAGTATTGTATCGCTACGGATAGAACACGGACATTACATAACTAACATACTGCCGCACTCGATCAGAGAGTTTTAATGATTACTAAGTGACGGCTTAAGTAGCTACCTAATCATTTAATAGTACCGCAGCAGGTATAATTCGTCTTGTGTTGTTCATTTTAAGACCCACCTGTTGAGAAACGTTACTGTTTCCCTTGAGTTGACCCTTCATATCATTCCTCACACAATCTTTTCTTTGGTCTTCCTGCCCCTTTTGATGCACCAACATTTATGTTCATTACCTAATATTTGAGTCACATAAGATTTGTTCATCTTCATCACCATATCCATACGCCCATACCAAGACAGTCGATTCCCTTTCAACTCTTCTGCTGCCGACGCAAACTTCAAACTTCCGCTGATACACTCGTTCCTTAGTTTATGCATTCCTGTCACACTTTACCTAGGAATTGCAATCAAGCCATCCACAGGATAACCCGGTTCCTGTCAATCCGGTTCCTGACACTCCCTACCGCTTCGCCCAGAGCGGAAGGAGTCATTTGATGATTTCCCACCCACCAAAAAAAAAGGATAATCCGGTTAACCTCCCGTCTGCTAATAAATCTCCAGGAGATTTATAACAATGGCTTTTTAATTATGTCTATAATAAGGCGTATGAGCTATCCCCATATTTTGATATCGATACATTTGATCATGTCTTCGTCGTACCGCTGGCTAATTCCATGATTAACCTTGTAAACGAAAAAGGGGTCGTGGCTAAATAGTAACAGCCACAATGGGTCAATCAGAACTGGCCAAGGTCGGTAAATGCTGTGGATGGGTGACCGCATCCATTACAAACCAAGTTTCCTGCGTGCTAAAAAGAACGACAGATTGCCTGCAGTATAAAGGTACAAGTTGGTAGCCGACTGCATGCAGCAGCAGCAGACGACATGTCGTGTCACTAAAGGGCATATCTCCTGTTGTTTCTGTTATCTATGGGCACTACACTGATCTGCGGTCGGACGACACTACCGTCTGCCGCTCGACGACGCGTCGCTAGCTTCATGTCGCTAACTACGGAGGGAATTTCATAGAAATACATAGAAACCAGTAGTGTTGCTGCGACATGTCGTCTGCTGCTGCTGCGTGCAGTCGGCTACCAACTTGTACCTTTATTTGTTTTTTTAGGGTTCCGTACCTCAAAAGGAAAAAACGGAACCCTTATAGGATCACTTTGTTGTCCGTCTGTCCGTCCGTCCGTCCGTCTGTCAAGACCCTTTTTCTCAGGAACGCGTGGAGGTATGAAGCTGAAATTTATATCAATTACTCAGGTCTACTGTCCCTTGAAGCTGTGAAAAAATCAAACTTCTAAGCCAACGCAATCAAAAGATACAGCCGTTTATGCCGCAAATTTTCGACACTTGCAAGGGAATCAAAACCTACAGGGTGCTTCCCGTGAACTCAGAATCTTGAAATTTGGTACGAAGCAACGTCTTATAGCATAGATAAAGGAAAAATTACGAAAACCATAAATTTTTAGTTACATCACAAAATATATTTTTTTTACGGAACCCTCGGTGCGCGAGTCCGACTCGCACTTGGCCGGTTTTTTTTTTGGATATACTAAGTAAGTAAATAGCGCAAACTGGGTGCGGCAAACGCCCTTGCGTATTGAATCAATATTTCGTGTGGTGCTATAAACGCGTATGTGCGGCTGGACGCATTAATAGTGCGGCGTTCATATTTTTGCCCAAATACGGTACGGCGCGGCGTTTAAAAGTGCGTTTGAAAAATGACAATTATATTTATTATACTACATAATTATAAAGCTGACTTTTGACTTTGACTTTTGACTTTGACTTCCCATAATATCCAGTTATTTCGATCCAAGGTCAATGTGGACCACTGGTCCTTAGTTTTGTCTAGATCGTCCCACAATCTTCTTTTGCAATGACGCCTTCTGGTTGTGTCAGAGCTTCAGAAAGTGACTATTTTGGCCCATAGCTCAATGGGCATGCGGCAGTCATGGCCATTCCAGTCAAAGCGTTGCCTATTATTTTCTTTGTTTTGACTTTGAACAAAAAATGTTGTGCCGACCACAAGTAATATGGGACAAAGGAAAGATGAAACTTTTGAGCTTGTCTAACAAAAGTATACCGTATGTAACCATTGAAAAAGTGGATTGATGCAAGCGAGTTATTGACTGTAAAGTTGGGCCCTCAGTTCTCACCAGGGACAATTACCCAAAAATTACGGTACCTTTAAATTTCGGTATGACGTCATACCGTTAAATAAGGGTTATCGAAATATTTCGGTACCGTTATTTTTTCCGGTAGTGGAATTTTGACGCTGGAAATGCATACCGGTATATTTCGGTAGAAGTACCATAACCGTTATAAATGTATCGGTAGCGGTACCTAAACCTTAATAAATAGGGGTATGCTTTGACGCACCGCCTCGCCAATCTGTCTGTCGTTCACTTGCCGATTGTTGCACATTATTACATACGCAAGTTCTAACGTCTTCCACCGCACACACGCGCGCCGCAGCGTGCAATTCGGTACCGAAATCGTATAAGGGTTAAATAACGGTTTAGTCCAACCTTTATTTATAAAGGTACCGGTATAGCTCAACCTTTATTTTAAACCGGTACCGGTATATTTTTGAGGTATCTTAACCTTTAACCGTAACCGCTTTCAGTCCCTGGTTCTCACATAGAGGATTGAGGGCCCAACCCATTAGTATGTACCTACAGCCACATTCCGTTAGTTATGTTTCAAGTCCCATGTAACGAGCCTGTTGTCATCTACCGGGCACGGGTGTTGTTATCAGACTCCGTGGTTGCTACTGAGGAATTCCCAATAACATTTTGCCCGACCCGGGACTCGAACCCAGGACCTCAAGGTCAGCAGTCACGCTTGCGACCACTAGAGACCAAAGAGGCAGTCACTCTTCGTTCATAGTCACTATTATGGCGAAGCGAACACTGGTTTTTAGGTTATTATTTAAATTATTGATGCCGTTTAAAAACTGACACTAGTGTGTGTGGGGTCGTTAGACCTTACCGTGTGGGTACAAGATAAAAATAAAGAGAGCCAATACTGTCCCACTTCAGGGTAAAGACCTCCGTTCTCTGCTTCCACTTTTCGCGATCTAGTGTGATAGAAGAATTCAGTTCATCCCGTTCCCGTTCTGCTTTTGGGTTGTAACTTGTAGGGTAAGCAAATAAAAATGGTTTGTAGTGTATTTATTATTAACTAGCTTTTGCCAGCGGCTTCGCCCGCGTGAAAGACGATTTTCCATACAAACTTTCATCCCCTATTTAACTCCTTTAGGGGTTGAATTTCGAAAATTCCTTCCTTATTCCTTGTCTACATTATAAAGGGAACCTCTGTGCAAGTTTTCAGCTTTCTAGGTCCAAGGGGCTGACTCCACGAGCGATAGAATCGCGGCGATAATATCGTCGTACTACGTATTTCTACATACACTCTATAAGGGGATGTCTCCACGAGCGAGAGAATCGCGCCGAGCCAGATGTATAGAAATACGTGCTACGACGATATTATCGCCGCGATTCTATCGCTCGTGGAGTCAGCCCCTAAGGGTTTGGGCTGGGCGTTGATGAGTCAGTCAGTCAGTCACTCAGTCAGGACTTCTCTTTTTATTTATATTGATTGATAGATTTATTTACATTATGGTTACTCTGCAGCTGCACTATGGTAGATAGACAGATAATAGACTATCACTTTTGCTTGTCATATATATGTCGCAGGTTTTTCATAAAATTAGGTTTTTGATCAAAAACCTAGGTTTTTCATCAAAAACCGGAAGATGACACATTTTAAACTCAATTTCATCATAAACCTGTAACAATCCAGACTAGTTCAGATTTTTGATCAAAAACCTGAACTAGTTTGGGTTTATGATAAAGTTCTTGTCAAAACATATACACGGGGTTGTGGGGTAAGAAAATAAAAATCCCAGATTGTGGTTTTATTATTAATTTATTTACTTCAAATATAATATGTATATTTAACTTACAGCCTTACTTACCGCGTCTCGTAACCAGACAGTGTTTAGCTAAAATGCAATTTCTTTGAAAAATCGTGACAATCAATACATGACACCTGTCAAAGTCACTCGACGAAGCAAATCTTAAAAAAAACAATTTTTACTTAATTTCTGAACTAACCCTACCTACATTGACTAATTTTTTTTTTTGAAACATCTACGCATTTATTTATTTTTTTAATATTATTTTACAACAACCAAGTTCCGAAAAATAAAATTGATAACAAAAAAATTGAATGCACTGAGGAGGATACCGAAGCTACATTATGGTTACTCTGCACTATGGTACATAGACAATAGAGTTTTTAATGTGTTTTAAGTATCAAAAATGTGTTGTTTATGTACTTCAGTGCAGTTTTCAATAATTATTACCAAGCCTAAGTTTATTAGCAAGATATTTTTTTTATATTTTTCATTTATACAGTAAACCTAAGTGTTTTCCACACTTGTCTTCAACACCTTTGGCGCGCTTACATTTAGAAAAAAAATTGCAACGAATGAACTTAAAAAACAACTTAACGATTATCCCGCCATAAGAATTTCATGAACTTATATTTATACGCGGTGAACTTTATGAAAGAAAAACTTGGGAATAATTCCGAAAAACATTTACAAGAGCTGACTACCTCTCATCTACCTCTGATACCATCTTAACTAGGCCATTACTACTTTCTATCACAAAACATCACTCCTATAGCTCATAGTTCATCAATTAGGTCCCATGTATTAAGAGTCTATAGGGCCATCTTGACTATTCAGACTAAAAAGTCTACGTATGTTTTACCGCCCTTTTTACAAGCTTTACTAACTGTCTAGTTATTAAGATAAAAGCCAATTTTGACAGTTGACAGCGCCATTTTATAACAATATTGACCGGCGATTGATGGAACTAATTCAAATGTCAAAATCATTTTTCGTTACGATGTTTTTTTTTTTTGGAAACCAATATCGAATACAGATTAATATTGGTAGAAAATGGCGCTAGTGTGCAGAAAACCTACCAAATAATGTTTTCGGAATTATTCTCAGGAATTATACATGGTGATTCGATTCGAACATAAAAAAGATATTAGTAATTAACGTATTAAATTCCATTTAATCTTCAATCATTATGAGAATTTCACAAATAACATGATTAATTTAAATGAATTTTATTGTTTTGTAATTGAAATGATCTTGTACTGAATAATTTCATATCAAAATCTAGTTTTTAGACCCAAGACGACTTAATTCTTTCACAGCGTATAAATATAAAGTCCCAGCTCTCGATCGCTTCTTATTCTAATTTGTCTCGATACAATGAAATATAAATTTATTAACTGTTAACCTTACCATGTTTTCTATTTTATTTATAAGGACGGGAGAAAAGAAATGGATTCATATTGACACGAAAACCGTGAAAAAACGTTAACTTCATATCCAGAATTTTTTAATCAAATATAATACAGGTGAAAAATATATACACGGCTGAAAATAATACCCTTCTTTTATGGGCAGTCGGGCAAAAAGCCGTTATTCGTTGCCCAATGAAAATATGTGTCCTAGAGAACACTTTCAATTTGAGCTGTAACCCTCGTTTCAGACAACTAAAAGTTACAATATACAAATTATCGAAAAAAAAAACATCGTATTTTTTGCTGCCGTTCTTTGCTTTAAATAATCAAACTCATGCCTTTTTCCTATAGGGGTAGGCAGAAACTTAAGACCTAAATGTAATGTAATTTTAGAAAATTTAATAATATAATCAAGGTTTTCGTGTCAATTTAATTATTTTTTAGTAAAACCTTAAAAAAACATTAATTAATAAATCGATATAGGAACTATTTCGTCGGGTTTTCGAAGCGATCTAAGCGAACTACATGTATTTTTTTTTATTATTTTATTATCAATAATCCTAATGTAGTTTTTTTTTTTATATATATTATTAAACAGAACTTGCATTGGGTGCACGGTATGCCTTATAAAAATATTTATAATAATATAAAACAAGCATAGTTTCAGTCGAAATGTTTATAAAAGCTGTTTTTTTGGGTATTTTTGAAGAAAAACGGGTCAAAGCTGAAGGACTATCGACTTGATCGATGAGAAGCAGCCATTTTTTTTTCTACTTTTTTAATAGTTTTTTTGAAGACATACCGCGGACACAGTGCACAACAAAAAATAAAAATAAAAGCACACTTAAACACTAGAAAAAAATTAAAAAAAGAGCCATAGTTTCGCACACCAGCATTCTTATACATGAATCCTATACAGTTATTTAGATATATATACTTTTATAGATATTGGGTAGGTATTATATCCGAATTGAATGCACATATACAGCAATTTTCTATACACAAGGAAAATTATCATGGGTTTATAGAGCCATGTGAAAAAAGTGGTTAAAAAAAATCAGTAGGAATCATTGTTAGAATGTAAATTAATAAAGCCTATTTGCAAAACCGATTAGAAAATCAACAATTTAAGCTTAATTGTTTCGTAACGTAATCATACTTTACCATAATTTACATTTTTGAAACATCATATTTTGTTTGTCTTATTTTTATTAGTGAAAGATCTTGTAAAAGAACCTCACAAAGAAATATAATCTGGCAAGAATTTCAAGCAAGTAACATAATAGGCGACATTTTTGAGGCAATTTTTGTCTGTTTAGTTCGGTTTTCTACCGCTAGGGGCGCTGTCTGTCGACAATATTAGTTCGTATAACCCCCGTTAGGGGCGCTGTCTGTCGACAATATTAGTTCGTATAACCCCGTTAGGGGCGCTGTCTGTTGGTACAATAAGTTCTAAATATCACCGCTAGGGGCGCTATCTGCGGATTCAATTCGGATTAACAACTTCGAAACATACCACATATACACACTCATACATAACGAAAAAACTTGAGCAAGTTAGTGATTCATTTATCGATTTGGTTTTTAAGGGAACGATTTTCAATCGATTCTGTATTGAATTATAATTAATATTTTAAGCGTATTTTGACCATAACCATTGGTCCCGACCGCTAATTTATTAGATTTTTGATAGTCTTCACGGAAAGTCAGAACTCTGAGAGTCTGCCAATCTTGCCAAGGGGTATTGTATTAACACACCACTGAGTGGGTTGTGGAGGTCAGATAGGCAGTCGATCCCTGTAAAATACTGGAATTCAGCTGCATACAGTTAGAATGGAAGATAACCTGTTTTTGAAATAACACAAATCAATTGAAAACCGTCTTTAAATCACTGGAATGAGTACAAAACGGTTGTCCTTTTTATTTTTTACTAAAATAGCATCAAAATGATGTTAGAAAAAGATTCCTTGACATTATTGCTTATCATTGACATAACCACGTAACATCACGCTTGTAATCCCTGAGGAGTTAGGCAGAGGTGTAGCCTATAATACAACCACATTTCACCTGTGCCGTCATTGGATTTCTATAATGACAGGAGTTTGAAATGTTGAGTGGTTTGTTAGATTTTAAACCTTCGACGCTAAACAAGAAAGTTGCATTTCTAACAGCAAGGACAATGTATATTACATTTTAATTTCCCATCATTCAAATGTAAGCTTATTCTATAATTAGTAAGGCCTTGCACTTGAGTATGATATATTAATGTATTTATATGATGACATATATGAAATACTGAAAATTCAGCCATTTCTCCTCATTTATACTTCTCATTCTTTCTTAATGATTTTTATGATACTGTAAATACTAATTTTAAACTTTAGAATGATCAATATGACAGTCGGCCAGACACTTGACACTTTTGGTTACAAGAACCCAACATATGAGTCGAACACTTATTAGATTGTGTCCCCCAACCCGCCTTTGAGTCGTCGCTATTTACGTAGCTATAGATAGACTTGTGCTTACGCAGCATTTAGATTAAAATGGATAATTTGAATGTGGTAGATAAAGTATTCATGAAAAATACTGTCTTCCGGTTGGACTGGGAGCAGACCCCAACACTGGATAGACTAGGCCTAATGACGGATGTATTAAAATCATCGCTAAGACCTTTTCAGGTCCGAAACTCTTGACTTCAATATTGTCCTGAGGGCAGAGATGACCTACTCGACACTTTTAGGGATTTAGATTAAGACCGCCTATTGTGTCACCCTATACAAAATGTCTTATTATAAATGTTATTTGGATGGTGAATATAAAAAAAAAACTAATCTATGATGAATGATCACATGCTTCCGTGCCATAAAATAGATGGAAAATAGTGAATTCTTTTAAAGAAAACATTCGATAGGTGTCTAATGAGGTGACGAGTTTTAGAAAAAAATGGAAGAAGTATTCATACTGCGCCGACCACAAATAAATTGAGATGAGGGCAAGCAAAGCTAAGTTAAGCACACTAACTTTATCTGAGGGCTACTGTAAAGCTGTGTCATTATCATCATGATTTTTCTTTTTTGGGACAAGCCCGCCACACTATTCCCAAACCACTGTAACTCCTGTTAGCCAGAATCAACAGTGGCGACCACAAGAAAAGCGCCGAGACAATGAAGCTCGACGAAGTCCCAGAGAAGCGACTTAACTGTCTTGGATCCCGCAACGAAATTAATCAGAAAATAATAGCGAAGGAGTAGGAAAAAACATAATTTCCACTTCCCTCCATTTCAGCAGGAGACAGAACAGAACAAGGCCAATAGGCACACAGGGACGTATACAACTAAGATAAGCCCAGTTGCCTAGCACCACGGATATTATTGTCATTAATATTACTGGGTCCTAAGTTGTGAGCTGTTATATTTGATTCCAATCACCATGATTATAACATAACGCCAGTAATGCTTGAAGGGCCAGGCTGTGATGTGCGAGTCTATTGCCATAAAACGAGGCATAAATCCTAACTCCCGACTGCTATGCATAAAATATATCACGTCAACACTAAACAAGTAGGACCTATAAACACCAACATTTCGCACTTACCTTCTATTCTATTTTTGTTTAATGGCAATTAAAGCCGATGTCGACTATTCTGCCAATGTCCAGTGCATTGAGAAAAAAAAAATTGAAAGTCATCAGCCTATAATGTTCCCACTGCAGGGACTCAGGCCTCCTCTCTAAGAGAGGGATGGACTATAATCCACCACGCGGACCCAGTGCGGGTTGGTAGATGTCACATGTCTTCGAATTTTTTGGTTCTCAGACAATAAAAAGTAATGATGATTAAAACTACAACTAAGGTCGCAAGTTAAATTCTTCGATATGCCTTTTTATGTTTAAGCAAGCCTACCTTTGACCTGTCATATTGATCATTATTTAAAGAACATAGTATACAAAACAACCGTTTTATCCCCATCCCTATGTACCGATTAGTTTATGTACTAAATGAACTGTGTGCTCAGTTTTAAATATTATATAAATACAAGTGGCAGTATCTTTGCTTACCGTTTGTGGAAGTTTTTTTTTTAAAAAACAGCGATTTTTTATTTTAAAGATTGTCTTTTTTAATACATATTTTTGGTAGATTTAGTTTCGAAACTATGCTTTTTGCTGTCAAATCTCATAATATCTTAATAATCGAGACGCCATTTTTAAGATGGTGGTTTTTATGTAATAAAAAAAAGATTTAAATCTTGCCTGTGTCATACAGAAAATCGTATTATTAGTTAGAAATTCTATCCAGCAAAAACATGTTTTAAAAAAAATACAAAAATTCATCGCCAAAATTACAACGGTCCGCTCAATAAAGAAACTAAAAAAAACAGAGTATACTGAAAAAACAAAAATCATTAAGTATCAACATCGAGTTAGCATCACCCATCTTAATTCCACATTTTGTTATTTCTCGCAAATTCAGAATTAAATTCCAGTCTTCTGTCAATTATTTTTTTTAAAAACTACGTTTATACATGACACTACTTTCGGCTGTACATATTACATTACATACAAAAACGTTTTTTTTTATGATTGTAGCACATCCTAGTACATATTTTTATATTTCTAGAGATCCAAAAAAACAATTGAATTTTCGGGGAAACTCGAGTCATGAGTATAGTTTCACTTTCGACTCGAAGTTACAATTTTTCTCGAGTTTAAGTGAAAAGGTTTACTCTTTTGTATAGAAAACTTGAATGAGTATGCTTTAAAATGAGCTTTTAACTTATTACATTAAATTCAACCCGACTTAAACATACAAAATTCTATCAACATCCGATGGGGGGTGAACTGTCAAAGCTTATTGCAGATGGCGCTACCATAGCTGCGATCCGACCAATCAGAACAAAGTATTTTGACATATAAAATGACATTAGCGGATTTTCCACCAATGACAACGCTCGGAACCAGCTATACTAACGCCATTAGTTCCACAGTCACCTACCCCATTCAACTCATTAAAATACCCATCCAAGTTTTAGTTTTAAAAAGAAATTATTGCTAAAAATCCTTCGAGACACATCACTCGAGTACTCCCAAGATGGCGGATAAAAAAAAATGCGAGGATTGTCGATGTCGCAGCACCATAGTCGCCACAGATATAAAATACTTAACCTACCAAAGACTACGACAAAGTATAGTCTTGTAACAGTTATTTTGACAATCTTAGTGATATTTTTTTACCTGTAAGGTTCTTGTCTGTGACAAACCTGTTTAAATTAGCATAAAATCACGCCTGTAACCCCGAAGGTATAGGCAGAGGTGTATTTAATAGTACAACCCACATATTGGCAGTTATGTTCAAATCTTTGATAATAAGGATGTGTCAAAAGGTAAAAATAACTGTTGCAAGACTATAGTTTACATTTTTTTTTATGTCATTTTGAATTTTCTCAAGATGAGTGTCGTGTTAATTTTTATACAATGTCAAAAATATATAAATATATATCGTTTATATTATGGTAGTACATACTTACGCTAGCTATATAGATGTCAAACTTGATAACGCGTGAACATTAGAGCGTAGCGTTGCTTATTGTCGATGCATATAAGCTGGGGACAAAAGAAAATAGGAATTAGATAGTTGTTCTTAACTTATCATTGTTCTTCGCGAGTATACATAGGAATTAGATAATTGTTCTTAACTTATCATTGTTCTTCGCGAGTATACACACGCTCGAAAGTATGACAAATAGTCCTGACAACGGGTATTGTGTTGCCCATGTTAAATACTGACAATCAGCTGCAACTAGTTAGACAGGAAACGGACCACATAGTTTTTGAGTACAGGCTAGGTAAATGAGAATGGCGTATCTCATTGCCAGGTAAAGACGTATATGTTCGAATTACCGATTAAATATATAAAAACCTAGTAGTATTTGCATAGTGCCAGGTCGTCCGTCTGAAAATCGAATCCAGGATCGAGCTCGGGAGTCTAATACCGTGTTTACAATCATTAAGAGATTTTATTCTAAAGGATGACCTTCGGAATAAGCAGTGATAGCCTAGGGCTGTCGGACTGCCCGAGATCGAACCCAAGGCAAGCTCCTGATTTTTCGGATTTGTATGCGTCGGGTATCGTAAGAAAAGCAGCATCACTAAGAGATATTTCTCGATAGTCAAATCAAAGGCCCATTGGCGGCGACTTATACTCAGACATAAAGTTAGGCAGTAACCACACGATAAATCCATACTTCCATCCATACTAATATTATAAATGCGAAAGTAACTCTGTCTGTCTGTTACTCAATCACGCCTAAACTACTGAACCAATTTGCATGAAATTTGGTATGGAGATATTTTGATACCCGAGAAAGGACATAGGGTACTTTTTAATAAAAAAAAAACTTTATTCAAGGGGTTGAAAGGGGGGTACGAAAATATTACTTTTGGTCGCGATAACCGGCATCGGTAGCGATAACCGACATCCGCGCGGTTGAAACCGCGGGCATCAGCTAGTTAATAAAAAACTACGGTAAAAACAATGCAGAGGAAAACTCACCTAGGCTCCATAAACAACCACAAATAACGCCAAACGCGAACCACGTCAGTGTCACAGCACTCACTTACATTATATCATTAATAAGAGTGTTTTTACTTTATATAGAAAAAGAAAATGCATCAGAATAAACAATGTAACACTACACTTGGTGGTTAAGCACAACGCACTATGTTAACGTATAGTCTTGTATGTTTGTTATGTTATATGTACATCACTGCTTCGCTGACAGCTGCTTGGATTCTGCTTCGGGCTTCGTTTTTGGCGTTGCTGCGGACAAAATTTAGTTTTAGTACTTTAATTAGAAAATATTTGTGGAACAGGAAATAAAGATAATACATATTTTTTACTTTAAAAACGCGGGCTACCGCGAAATTCGAATATTCTACGTTTTCAGCAATTTGCCGGTCATTGTCAGGTTGTATCTATACTAATATTTTAAAGAGGTAAAGTTTGTGTGTTTGTATATTTGTTAAATTGTAAGGGGTAATCTCGGGATCTACTGAATCGATTTTAAAAATTCTTTCACCAATAGAAAGCCACATTATTGCTGAGTGTCATAGGCTACTTTTTATCCCTGTATTCCCGCGGGAACGGGATCTACGCGGGTGAAACCGCGGGACGTCCGCTAGTGCTAAATAAAATAGGATTTGTGACCATAAAAAATATGACTATACTAAATAATAATGATTAAAATAATACAACGCTTTAAGTTCATATAACTTCCTTGACTGCCGTTTTCATCAAATAGTCATTCAATGGAATTAACTAAACTTATTCTTTTAAACCTTGTCGCGTCAACAATGCACCCGTTCTGTCTAAGCCGACATCACGGAACGCCTAGCCGACTCTGTTCATGTAGCACTTACATTCGCAGTAACTGAATACAATATTATCATTGTATACAGTGGACATTCAGTGCAAAATAAAGTACAATAGAATTCCGATTATCCGGATTTTCAATTATACGGAATACCCCTGGTTTTAATAGGGATGTGTCCTGGGTAAAAAAAATATGAGTCCGTTTAGTCCGTCAGTTAGATTATCGAAAAATATTGGATACCTGTTTTTTGTTTTATCAAATCAATAAAAATTGACGAAGCTATAGCGCGTCAAAGATCATGGAGTGGGGCTTGAAACGTCACATGAAGGTACAAAATGTACTATCATATGACGTCACACGAGTTTTTGAAGCACTGTATCGTCTTCATTTTTTGTTTACGTGAAAAAAGAAAAAATACGTGTTCAATATTTTTTGGAAATCTATCTGACGGACTAATTAGTTTTTTTTTGTCCGATCCCCTATTTGACATGAAACCTTGCTACAATCTGTAATTTAGTCGATTCTTCCGTCGACAAAACCCGTTTGTTCGATGGTCATGCTAAGCCGGCAGGTTACATAATAAAGAGCGTGACTTACGTCTAGGCCTAGCGTTGGCGACGACACTCTGCGCGCCGCACGAGCCGGCACGACCGCGGTTGTTGTTGTTGTTGCTGCTGGTGGTCTGTGCGCGGGGGCCGGGGACGAACTTACTGCTGGACAGATAGCTGGGTATTTACTTGTGGTTACATATCAAATGATTATGTGGAATATAACATGACGACAATGAGCATTTTGAGACATTTGGAGGGCTGATGGTCTTGTTAATATTTTATAATAATTATGTCATGTAACTGCCTCCGTGGTCGAATGGTTTAGGCGTTTGCCTTGTGACCCGGTGGTCGTGGGTTCGATTCCCGCGGGAAGCATACTTTGTGAAGTTGTTTCCAGTTTGGTTAGGACATTGCAGGCTTGAATCACCTGATTGTCTGATAAAAAGATGGTTCCGTGCTTCGGAAGGCACGTATAAGCGGGTGGTCCCGGCCGCCAAATGGCGGTCGTCAAACCATGTCAGAGGCCCTTGCGGTGGTTTAGAAAGTCTGACACTAGGGTGGGTGGAGTCGTAAGACCTTACTGGCTACACGATCATCATCATCTGCCTAGCCTTTTCCCAACTATATTGGGGGCGGCTTCCAGTCTAACCGGATGCAGCTGAATACCAGTATTTTACATGGAGCGACTGCCTATCTGACCTCCACAACCCAGTTAATACTAGGTAATACGATACCCGTTCGTAAGACTGGATGTCAGAATTTCAGGTCACTGACTACCTGTAACGACTGCCAAAGATCTATATATATGGCAGCCGGGACCAACAGCTTAACGTGCGCACCGAGGCACGGAGGAGACTCGGTATGTCGGGCGGTCACCCATCCACAGACCGACCTAGGCAAGCACAGCTTTACCTAAAGATCGACCCGAGTGGCAGTTCTTATTTAGCCACGAGCTCCTCACTGGCTACACGATAAGAAGTATGAAGTTACCTGTTGTTCCTACTGGCGGCGACGGCCCTGTCGCTCTCGGACACGGAACGCGTGCGGTCGTACGGACGTGCGTGCGGACCGCGACCTGGGGCTTTAGCGCCTTGTGCTGCTAGCAACTCGTTTAGTTGCGGCTGGAAACATACAACATATTATTAGTCAAATAGAATATCATCGGAACAGTGAAAGAAACTATTGATAGACTGACAAGACAAAAGTTGTCTAATGTGATGACGATTAACAGAAAAGTATGGAAAGAGTGAATTTTTCAAGTGGCCCTGGATAGCCAACACTGAAACGAGGAATAGCGAATAGAAAAAATAATCAAAAGTGTCTCGGCCGTATTAGAACTTTGCGAAGTGTTTATGTATTACTAGCTTTTGCCAGCGGCTTCGCCCGCTTGAAAATTACGATTTTCCATACAAACTTTCATCCCCTATTTAACTCCCTTATGGGTTGAATTTCGAAAAATTCTTCCTTATTCCTTGTCTACACTATTTTTTTTTTGGTTAACCATCAATTGTTTGCACAATACAATTTATAAAACATTAGTTAGAGCTACATTTATAAGTGAAACAATTAATATATCATTACTTCCCAGATTTTGATCCATAAAGTGACACTAGAAAATGATGCTAAGTGTATACGGTGTCGTGGTGTGTATGTGTTTGTTTTTTACACAATAAACGTGTTCATATCCTAGCTAGGAATGGTGATATAAGCTAATTTAGTTTACTTGTTGTACAGTGTTAAGTCAGTGTGTGTATTTAAATTATTGTCGCGTCAACAATGCACCCGTTCTGCCTAAGCCGACAACACGGAACGCCTAGCCGACTCTGTTCATGTAGCACTTACATTCGCAGTAACTGACTACAATATTTACATTGTATACAGTGGACATTCAGTGCAATTTTCCTAAATATTATGAATTTACGCAATTATCACGCCTGTAATCACCGAAGGGTAAGCCAGAGATGTACAGCCCTCGCCAAACTTTGTGACCGCCCTGAATATAGTCGCGAGTCCGAACTTGCGCATGGTACAGTCGAGTGGGAATACGTAATCAACTAAACAATTTTCGTTTTCTAACATTTTTAATACTTATTATATTATGGCCCTGCCCCCAAGCTCTTGTGCGTCCCGCTAATACCTGATTTTGTGTTCTGCGCAATGCAAGAGCCTAGTTTCGGGACGGTCACAAAGTTTGGCGCGAGCTGTATCTAACAGTACACTCACATTTCGCCAGATAAGTTTAACGCCCGAATACTCGAACGTCACTCAATTTTAAGTTGCACTTAAATCTCGTGCTGTCTTTGTTACTTTAACGCAGAGTGACAGAGATAGCACGAGTTTTGAGGGCTACTTATAATTGAGTGACGTTCGAGTATTCGGGCGTAAGTCCCATGTTATAGGGGGCGAGCCTATTGCCATCAACTGGGCACAAATCCAGACGTCGTGGCTGCTAACGAGAAATTCCTGATGGAAAACAGGACCTCATACTAAACGCAACGCTCATACCAATCACGTTTGTTGTATGGGATCCCCACTTAAATATTTATTTTATTCTCTTTTTAGTATTTCTTGTTATAACGGCAACAGAAATACTTAATCTATGAAAATTTCAACTGTCTAGCTATCACAGTGGACAGTGAAGTCTTAGTAATAGGGTACCTTTTGGGTAGGAAACCCTAAAACTGACATAATTGAACTTACCTCAAGAACTCTGAAGTCCTCGATGCTCTGGAAGCTTTCTAAGTAGGCCTTCAGCTTGGGTTCCACGTGTATGGAGTCTGCGTACTTGTAGTACTTTTGGAACGCCCAGAACTTCTCCAGACCGTATAGTTGACCTGCGGAACAGTTATATGTTAGTAAATCATGATTTAACACTGGTGAGGTGAGTGAGTGTTTATTTCTGTTCATTTTCACAAACATATAAACTCACAAAATCAAAATCCAAATCAAAAATACCCAGACCCGGAACAACTATCTGTAGGCCATACAAATATTTGATCCGTGTTGGGATCGAACTCGCGACACGCAGCGCAGCAGTTCAATCGCTCAGCCACTGCACCAACCGTGCCGTCAAGTATACATAATGTATATTATTTACTATCTGTGACACTTTTGTTGCGTTAAATTATTAATTCCCCATTTGGATCAGGCATTGTTTCCAATTTTAAGTATTTTATTTTTTTACACTGAAACCTAATTATTTTTCTAAAATAAAAGTAGTTTATGTTAGACTGTATGACCTCAGCAATCTGCCAGTCAAAGTACCAAAATTGGTCTAGCCGTTTCGGAGATTAGCCGAATCAAATAGAGAAAGACAGACAGAGAAAAAATGTGGTTTTGTTGTAAGTGACCATATGTTTTACGAATTGTAACGTAATTCATAATATTATCCTATTAAAATGCTGATAAAGCGGTCATTTTTGACCCATGAAAGGCTTAGGTAAGTCCTATTTCCAGCGGTAGACGATTTCTAGCTAAATAATGTTATACTCCCAAATGTTACCTTTTTCATAGTCAGCCATGGTCTCGGTCTGGAAGTCCTGGTAGAGCTCGGGACGGAACTTCCGCTCCAGGCCGTACGAGTAGAAGCGGAACAGACACTCCAGCCCGTAGCGGAACCCGGCCGACGCGTCCTCGTTGGCTAGCGTTCTGTAAGGGACCCGAGTGGTTATAGCGTGAAGGTATCATACTCAAATTTTATAGATCAGTGACACTGGATATTTGCGATGTTTACTTGAGTTTCTGATATTTGGCACAGTTGCAAACACCATGATCTTTTTTGGGACAAGCCCGCCACACTATTCTCTGCCCACTGCAACACCTGTTAGCCAGAATCTACAGTGGCGACCACAAGAAAAACGCCGAGACAATGAAGATCGAAGAAGTCCCAGAGAAGCGATTTAACTGTCTTGGATCCCGCAACGAAATTAATCAGAAAAGAATAGCGGAGGAGTAGGAAAAAACATAATTTCCACTTCCCTCCATATCAGCAGGAGACAGAACAGAACAAGGCCAATAGGCACACAGGGACGTATACAACTAAGATAAGCCCAGTTGCCTAGCACCACGGATATTATTGTCATTAATATTACTGGGTCCTAAGTTGTGAGCTGATATATTTGATTCCAATAATATACATTTTATGGGAGTGTGGTCTTTTGCAGAATGAACGTAATATTATGTTAAATAGTGTACAGGTTACATCCGGAGTTATTAACGATACGGACCTTGTAGAAACTAGAACAAATTTCCGTGTGTTCAAGCATTTTTGTCAAACACCATGATCACGGATAAACAATGTTTTCAGAGTTAATGATAGTAGTAGTGACCATGTCAGTTGAAAAACTTATAAAAATACTAGCGACCCGCCCCCGCTTCGCACAGTTTTCATGTGCTACTTATAAACCTTCCTCTTGAATCACTCTATCTATTAAAAAAACCCGCATCAAAATCCGTTGCGTAGTTTTAAAGATCTAAGCATACATAGGGACAGACAGCGGGAAGCGACTTTGTTTTATACTATGTAGTGAAGATAAACCAAATGAGTTATATTATTGCAGTTAAATGCATCTCTCTCTATTATGTTACTGCTAGCCTGTGTCATCCCACAGCTGGGCAAAGGGTTCCCCCATGACTTTCAAATTCTTCGATTTTTTTTATTATAAATAGTCTTGATCTTGACTTCAATCTTGCCCTAAGGGCAGAGATGATGTCGACGATGGAACGAGCTTACCCAGTAGAAGCCTGTTTACTCGCGACTTAAACAGATTAGGGTTATATGAACTCGGAAAAACCGACGCAGGCAGGGAATTCCACTCCTTGGCTGTGCGCATAATAAAGGACCCAGCAAAGCGCTTCGTTCGAATGTGTGGAATGTCGACTAGGTAGATCTAGAGCCAATGTGGATCACTGGTGCTAATTTTATCGTTGTTAATTATTGTTGGTACCTATAATCTTAAAAATCGTGATGTAATAAGTGATAGCATACCTGAACTCCTCATACATATTGCGGTTAAAATGATCGCGTAGGAAGAATGACCAGAATCTGAAGAGCGTGTTCATCTCTTGCGACTGACCGATACCAAGCTTCTTGCGCTCTGAAATATAATAACAACCGATTAAACTCAAAAGATTTATTTTAATTTGACCATCACAGGCACTGAATGTTAGAGAAACAGCGAAATTACAGTCTTAAAGTATATTAACTTGTCAAAGTACTGTATTAAAATTTGCCCATTTCAAAGCGTAGAAGAAACTCCATGGACACAATTGAGTATACGATTACTTATGTTCGTATTTATTTAATCATTTGGTTTCTGGTGCAGGAATGTAACAGTAACAGCAACCGAGCGATATTAAAAATGTAAATAATATCAATTAGGTAAATTTTTTACTAAAAATACCAATACGGAAGGCGCGGCTGGGTGGAAGAATATAATGCTTGTGTCCAAAAATACGAGGTGGCAGTCTAGAATATGTCTGCCGACTCGGTCCAGTGGCGTATAAGATAAAAAAGCCACAGCTTGGTTGTCTTGGTTCATATTTTTTTTTTTCATTTTGTATGTCACATCGTCACGTATCTGCTAATTATTTTTTCTTCAAAGGTTTTTCGCACCTCACACTGTCGCCATATAAACTGAAGTATTCGTTACCTTTAAGACAGCGCGAGTGATACTTGTGGTAGGCGAGCTGCGTGAAGTGGTTCTCTCGCAGCAGTCCGTGCGACGGGTGGTGGAACGTGGGCAGAGACCCGGGCACGGAGCCGCAGGACGAGCCTAGCAACGGGGACGTGCCCACGGATGAACTGCGGGGGGGATACACGAGGTAAGGCATCATTATATAATCATCATCATCATCATTTCAGCCGAAAGACGTCCACTGCTGGACATAGGCCTCCCCTAAGTGTCGCCACATTGACCGGTCCCGTGCGTCTCTCATCCAGCGGATCCCCGCAACCTTCACCAGGTCATCAGTCCACGCAACGTCTTCCGGTATGATAAATACCAATATCAAAATTAGTCTATTAAAGTTAGTGAAAGAAATCTTCGTGAAGAAACCAGTAAATCTATTTTTTATGGTTGGTGGGAAATCATCAAATGACTCCTATCGCTCCGGGCGAAGCGGATGGGAGTGTCGGACTTCTACGGACAAAAAACCATCCATGTTCCTTCTTAGCCTTTGTGTCTGGGAGAAAGGCGTCGGCCCTCGCGTGTAACACGAATTCTTCTTATCGTGTGGGCAGTAAGGTCTAACGACCCCACACACTCTAGTGTCAGAGTTTCTAAACCGCCGCAAAGGCCTCTGATACAGTTTGATGGCCGCGACCACCGGCTTATACGTGCCTTCCGAAGCACGGAACCATCTTTTTATCAGACAATCAGGTGGTTCAAGCCTGCAATGTCCTAACCAAACTGGAAACAACTTCACAAAATATGGTTTCCGTGGGAATCGAACCCACGACCACCGGGTCACAAGGCAAACGCCTAAACTACTTGACCACGGAGGCAGTTAATGTGTAACACAATGTGTAATACAATGTGTAATGTAACACGAATGCGCAGTCGACACGACCTGTTCATGGGACAGTCGGCACACGTCCACAGACCCGATGCCATAAAAGAAGCCCTTAGGTTACGGAAAGTGTCGATTATCTATACTAATATTATAAAGAGGTAAAGTTTGTGTGTTTGTATATTTGTTAAATTGTAAGGGGTAATCTCGGGATCTACTGAACCGATTTTAAAAATTCTTTCACCAATAGAAAGCCACATTATTGCCAAGTGTCATAGGCTATATAAAAAACCGAAAAATAAAAAGAATTTTACGTGGTAGTCCGTTTTGCAAAGTGAATCGGAGAAAAAAGCAACGCAGCGGCGGGCACGGGATGGTTTCGGGTTTAATTCGGTTCGCGTTCGTGCCCACTTCGGGAGAAAGGGGCGTGGCCTTTTACATCTGATCTGAGAGGTAGGTACCCGCGCGGCTCAGTCGCGTGGTCGGCTCCTTACGCAGCGGACGTCCCCGAAATTGAATTTTTCGAAACGTAATTAGCACACTTTTGACTAATTACGCCCAACGAAGTGGGCACGGGTCAGCTAGTCAGTTATAAAATGGTATGACGTACCCAGTACTATGCGTCCTGGCTCTGTGCTCACGTATGTCCATGATCCATCCCACGTGGTGCTCCACGGGTGGGTTGAGACTGTGTCTGGTCTTGTGCTTCCTGCTGCTACTGCAAATTTACACATTCAAACAGGTTAATTAATCATTTATTTAAGAAAAAACATACACAATATAAGGTCCCATTAAAATAGGTGGACAAAATTTCAGAAATCATTCAGACCACCAAACTAAGGACGATGGTAAAAAAATATATAAGAAAAACGCATTTAAGTACCTACTCATATAGGATGAGTTTGTTCTAGAGTGCCGGCAATTTATTATTTTAAGTAAAAAAAAGTCAGTTTATTTAATGTTTTTTTTGTTTAGGTATTGTATGATCCCTTGGTGAACCATACATTGCTTTTAGATGATGGTGCGGAAATGAAAGATGTAAAGTACTGAAACACTACTGTATTGTCCGAAAGGTATTAAAAGTAAAATGAGCTTAATGAACTGATGGTGTGTGTGAAGTGAAGTGAGTGACGCAGCCCTTGTTGGCTGTAACGAGAACGGCTGGCTGTCTTGAAAGCGCAACGCGAACTGAACCGCGTACAATGATTTGAAATGAGCGTGGCGTAAACTGCTGAATTGCAGATTGTGCGGTTGCACCGTACATGCTCCCGAGCGGGAAGATGAATATGAGATGAACATGAAAAGATGAGTAACAAGGTGATGCCAATTAGTCCTTATACTAGATGATTGACAAGGTGATTCCAATTGGTCCTTATTCTATGCTTAGAGTCTCTACTTGAAGTCTGTTTTACGGGACATAGGCACTGTACACTTGTCTAACTTATGCACTTTTGGAATTTCACTGAAATCTGATACACACGGAAACTCACACTGATTGCGCGCACTAACACTGTATTGAACTGTGGACGATGATGTAGAGGCCCCAGCCTCTGCCCGTGCCGGGGTGTTGCGTGTTGCGAGGTCTGTAGACTCGCCAAAGCGACCCTTGCCACCTCGAGAGATGCGGTTCGCCTGTTACGCAGTCGTCGTAACATGAAGACTGCTCCAACCACCAATATAACTCCGATCACCACATAAAATGCTGTGTAGTGGTGGATATCATGATTTGAAAGTTGATTTGGTAAATTTTCACTTGCTTTTAGAATGTGGAGTTGCTTCTTGATATCGTCAAGCTCCTTGTTGCTTGAGAGAAGTGTATAGTTTTGTATCAGTGGAGTTGGAATGCTTACGTCTATGATGTGGTTGATTGGTTCTATCTGTGGTAGCTTGAAAGATGGTTTTATGTCTAAAGTGCTAAAACCTTCATTGCGTGCGTAAACCGTATAACTTTCGGTTTTAATTAGACAGTCGTGTTCGACTCCCAATATGAATAAGATACCCTATTCCGTTGATAAGGCCTCGCTTGCGTCGGCGCAGGTTACGTTTGTCTCGTACGTGACGCGTGCTGGAATGCTGACTCAGCAACAGGTGGTATAGTACACGAGTTCTGAGAATTCTTGCTGCAATTGAACTTGTATGACGTCGCAATGTGACGTTTCTTTAAACTTGTTGCATAACTGATCTAAGTAGCTAAGGTACTTACTGCATGCCTTTGTACCTTGCCAAAATGAATTCATGTCATAGTATGTGACTATCTTCCATTCATCCCTGATTAATTGCATGTTTGCAATTTTGTCGAAATAAAGACCTTGATTGTCTTTTAATTGTGTTATGTTGTATGAAATTGAACAGTGAGCTGTGGTCAAAATGCTCATGAAAAATAAAAGTAACATTACCAGCGATGAGAAGCTGTAGTTTACTTTTTTGTTTTGATATGTCTGGCCATCTTTCACTTCCTTGGAACGCGACTCTTGTTTGTCGATTCTATCATTCACAGGGAGAATAGACAGCTTGAAAATAGGCCTCTTGATAAGCCCATTCTTTGTTTTCAACGTGACCACCCTGATGTGGCCATCGGCACCGGGATGCAGCTGGACCACGCGACCAACTGCCCACTTCCCAGGAGGTAAGTTTGCATCGTTAATTGTAACAATATCATTTAGTTGAATGTCTGGTTGAGAATGTCTCCACTTGCTTCTTGCTGACAGCTGTGTGAGATATTCTGTATGCCAACGTTTCCAAATATCTTGTACTATTTTTTGGGTTAAATGCCATCTCGTCCGCATATCTGTTTCTGTTTCTAATATAGTCATGTCTTGATTTAGATTGATAAAGCTTAATACCCATGCCAAAACTCTTGTTAGTTTTGCGAGTGAACTATAACTTGCTAATAATTCACCCAAAATGTTATCGCTTTCTTGCTGCGATGTGTGATTAATAAGCTGTTTGCTTTTTCTTGCTTCTTCGTCTGTGGTAAACACTGCTTGTCCAGTTTCATGGTCAGGGTCGTAGTTCCGCAGCCACGATGGTCCTTCCCACCACAGCGAATGGTTTTTCAATAATTGATCGATACCCAATCCGCGGCTTGCACAATCCGCTGAATTTTCTGCTGACTTGACGTAGCGCCAGCTGTTTGCAGGTATCATGTTTGATATTTGTCGCACCCTGTTGGCGACAAAAGGCTTCCATCGTCCTGGCTCTCCTTGTAATCTGGCTAGGACTATCATTGAATCAGTCCAAGTATATATCTTGATATTATGGCTGATGAGGCATTGTTGAATTTTTGACAACAATTTTGCCAGTAGTAGAGCACCGCTAAGCTCTAGTCTTGGTAATGAAATTGATTTGTTTACTGGAGCTAATCTCGCTTTTCCTGCTACTAACGAGATCTTTGTTACGCCGCTGTTTTCAGTCTTGCAATTGTCGCATAAGATCCATCCCAGTTGCGTCTGTTGCGCAACTGGTAATGATAGATCGGCCCTGATAATGCCTTCTAAAATGATATTATTATGGGAATATACATCGGCTCCCAATAAGATGTCGATAGGACGGCTGACATTGTATTCTGGGTCGGCTAGTAGTAGCCGGCCAGGTGTGCCCATGTTGGCTTGGTAAATGTATATCTTGGTAATTGATTAATCAGCGTGTCCATAATAACCACATCTGTTTGAAATGTAAAGTCATTAAAATGCGAACAACATGTTATGTTCGTAACACCCTCGCTACTGCTCTCCTTCTCTCCTATCCCGCAGATGACGGCCCTGCAGTACTTTCTTGTTAAAGCTAGCTGTTGAGTCGCTCTGGCTGAGATGAGGGAGGCCTGAGAGCCTTGATCTATTAGCGCACGCATTTTGTGATATGATCCGTCGCTTGCTCGAACTTTAATCATTGCAGTCGCTAATAATGTTTCAATCACGTTGTTGCCTTGTTGCGTAACGTGATTCTCCTGTGATTCTTGATTTTGTGCTTCAGTTGCTAGAACTGCAGGTGTGTTATTCTCTGTAATTGTGTTACATGATGACTTATTGTTAAATGCTTCATGTAAAAGTGTATTATGTTTGCCACGACATTCCCGGCAGCGTCTTTCTGACGTACATTCTTTATCCCCATGCGAATAAAGACAATTTTTGCATAAATGTAATCGTGTTATAGCTTGTCGCTTTGCACTTGGTGTCATGTTTAAAAACTGATTGCAATAGTATATTCCGTGGGACTCTTTGCACAACGGACATTTGAATTCGATATTATTCACCGAAGTCTTACTTGCTAAATATTTATTCTTGAAAGTTGACGATGAAGACTTATTTTGCTTGCTTGTTGATGGTTTGGGATTTTCGTTTTGATTTGCATGTATAGCCTCCATGACTAGGATTTAATTGAAGTAAGAAATATATGGAAAGATCTTACTTGAATGTTCTTGATAACTGCTTATGGGTCCTTGGCGACCCCCTGAGACACCTGCTAGCCTCAGATCTCGATGATGTAACTCCTGATAGTTGACGGGTCCTTGTTGACCCTGAGACACTTGTTAGTCTCAAAGTTTGATTTCACCACACTTAGCACCTGATAGTTGACGGGTCCTTGTTGACCCTGAGACACTTGTTAGTCTCAAAGTTTGATTTCACCACACTTAGCACCTGATAGTTGACGGGTCCTTGTTGACCCTGAGACACTTGTTAGTCTCAAAGTTTGATTTCACCACACTTAGCACCTGATAGTTTACGGGTCCTTGTTGACCCTGAGACACTTGTTTGTCTCTAAGTCTGAATTCAGCACACTTTACACCTGATAGTTTACGGGTCCTTGTTGACCCTGAGACACTTGTTAGTCTCAAGTCTGAATTGAGCTCACTTAACACCTGATAGTTGACGGGTCCTTGTTGACCCTGAGACACTTGTTAGTCTCAAGTCTGAATTCAGCACACTTAACACCTGATTGTATACGGGTCCTTGTTGACCCTGAGACACTTGTTAGTCTCGAGTCTGAAATCAGCACACTTAACACCTGATAGTTTACGGGTCCTTGTTGACCCTGAGACACTTGTTAGTCTCAAGTCTGAATTGAGCTCACTTAACACCTGATAGTTGACGGGTCCTTGTTGACCCTGAGACACTTGTTAGTCTCAAGTCTGAATTCAGCACACTTAACACCTGATAGTTGACGGGTCCTTGTTGACCCTGAGACACTTGTTAGTCTCAAGTCTGAAATCAGCACACTTAACACCTGATTGTATACGGGTCCTTGTTGACCCTGAGACACTTGTTAGTCTCAAGTCTGAAATCAGCACACTTAACACCTGATAGTTTACGGGTCCTTGTTGACCCTGAGACACTTGTTAGTCTCAAAGTTTGAATTCAGCACACAACACCTGATAGTTTTCGGGTCCTTGTTGACCCTGAGACACTTGTTAGTCTCAAAGTTTGATAGTCACTCAACACAACACACACTTGAGTCACTGGCTGCCCGCTATACTGTCCACGCGCGCGATATGGACTATAGTATAGCTTGCAATGTTCACAGTTGAAGGCCGAAGGACCAAAAAGAATGTTTGATCCCTTGGTGAACCATACATTGCTTTTAGATGATGGTGCGGAAATGAAAGATGTAAAGTACTGAAACACTACTGTATTGTCCGAAAGGTATTAAAAGTAAAATGAGCTTAATGAACTGATGGTGTGTGTGAAGTGAAGTGAGTGACGCAGCCCTTGTTGGCTGTAACGAGAACGGCTGGCTGTCTTGAAAGCGCAACGCGAACTGAACCGCGTACAATGATTTGAAATGAGCGTGGCGTAAACTGCTGAATTGCAGATTGTGCGGTTGCACCGTACAGGTATCTTTGGTTAGACCTACTGAAAGCTGTGTTAAAATTTGTCCACCTATTTTAATGGGACCTTATATAACAGAAATAAAACAGTTTGAGAACAATTGTATAGATAGACGCAAAATCATATCTGTGAGAGGACACACGAAAGATCGTTTGTCCTCTCACAGAAACTCAAACATACATTTACCTATCTCGAGTATTCTAGACGCAAATAAATACTGCTACTATTATATACCAAAAAACGCAATTTCACTTTGTCCGACCTGCATAGCTATTCACCAATAATCGAATCGAATAAGTCAATATGTCTATCTCGCTCGTTCTCGTAATGCCAAAAAAGATAGACATACAACATATTCGATTCGTTTTCGATTCGATTGTTTGTGAACAGCTATGCTGGGAGTTGAACCCTAAACCTGATGCTCAGAAGTCAATATTTGTGTAGCCTACAGCTGATAGTTGTTCCGGGGCTGTGTATTTGTGTATGTAAGTTTAAATGTTTGTGAACGCACCCACGATACAGGAGAAATTCCTAAAGTGGAACAACGTTTTTAAACAGAAAAAAGTAGTTAAAAAACTAAAAAACCCGACTGAAAAACCTTAAAAGCAAAAAACAAGCACATTTTAAATCAAACAAAACTTGGAAGCAGGCGGGGTCCATTCTATTTTCATTTCATAATTTAATATTCAAATGAACCCGCCTGCTTCCAAGTTTTGTGTGATTTAAAATGTGCTTGTTTTTTGCTTTTAAGGTTTTTCAGTCGGGTTTTTTAGTTTTTTAACTACTTTTTTTATTTTCCACTTTTTAGTTCTTTTGTGTTTGTTCTTTCGTTGGTCGCGTAAAATTCTTCGCAGATGATTTATCTGTTGTGCTTGTTTATAGGATTTGTCACTTTGAATTTCTTTTAAACATATAAGTGTTATATATTTTTGTAATCTCCTTTTAAAATCCTTTATTTTGATACCCTACTCGATGGTATAGGATTTTTTTTTTTACACCGCGATTTTGCCCCCAAAACCAGCAATTTTTCTTTGTTTTTTAATTTTTGTGTAACTTATAACACTCGCGCCATCAAGACGAATCTAACGACGTATGTTTCACTTTAATCCCTTCATCCGTTTAGGAGTTATGAGGGAACAAAGAAACAGACATACATACATACGTACATACACGTCAAACATAATATGAACCCTCCTTTTGGGCTTCGCTGCAGTCAGGTAAAAAGAAAAGAAAGAAAGATCTCATAGGGCCGTCTGTTGACTACCAATAACCTCCTCCTTTTAGAAGTCGGTTAAAAAAATAGAATCAATGTTTTAACTCACATAACATCAGTAGCGTGTGGGTCCTTATTGGCTGCGTAGAATCGTGCCGTGCGTCGCGGTCGCTTGTATTTGTTCTGCGACTCCGATTGATGATCAACCTGTAGAGGGTATTATAGAATATTGTTATTGAAGCTCCTTTTATTTTTATTTGTAACATATTTATAGTTGAACAGGCCATATACTACAACAGTACAAATAGGGATGTTTACTGACTTAAAAAAATATGATTCTAATTAGTCCGTCTGTTAGATTATCGAAAAATATTCGATACGTATTTTTTGTTTTATCAAATCAATAAAAATTGACGAAGATAAAACGCGTCAACGATTTGAGTGAGAGGTGGTGACGTCACTGCTCGCTAAGAAATGTCATACTAATGTCTTAGAATATGACGTCACACGAGTTTTCAAAGCACTGTATCGTCTTTATTGTTTGTTTACGTGAAAAAAGAGAAAATATTTGTCCAATATTTTTTGGAAATCTATCTGACGGACTAATTAGATTTTTTTTGTTAACATCCATAGTATGCAGGTTCATAACTCATTTTTAAGGTACCTAAACGGTATACATCACTAAACGGGACCATATAAGTTTGGTCTAAAGACGTTCAAACAGCGGAAGATCCTGCTGGGAAATAATTTATCATTTCGTCGTAACCATTGAGGTACAAATTTTTATTATGCGATTCGGAAGGTGCTAAATACTACGCACGTTACATTTCAGATTTCAATCCGATTGTATATTTCTGAAATAATAATTTCCTATAAATCTGCAGAGGGTTGTCTCTTACACCTTGTATATTTTTTTTATAATAAACTAGCTGACCCACGCAACTTCGTCTGCGTCACATAAATACAGCTATAACCTTTCTCGATATATCGACTATCCGACATTAATTAAGCTAAATCGTAACAAACAAAAAATCTTATCTTTCCTCTTTATTACAATAGTTTAGATGGTTTAGATTAGCTTAGATTATATTAAAGTGTGAATTACTATTTAATAAAATCTATCTCTTACTGTTTAATATACTATAACACTCTGTACTTGTAAGCATTATGATGCAGTAAATATTTTGAATTTGAATTTCCCGGAGGCCAGCCAGAATCGGGGGTACCTACATTGAGACGCAACCCGCGTAAATTTTTCCGCGCGGGTATTTTTACATTGCGATATCTTCTAAGATATTTGTTTAAACTGTATAGAGTAAAGAGCACAAATATTCTATATTAAATTTCCGTTCTAACGAACACATTTATTTAGATATAGATTAATACCATATGGGTTAAATAAGCTTCGCAAAAAATAATTCTTTTAACCTAACATTTTAATAGTAAAAAATGGTTACAGTGAGTCAATCTTAAAAGATAGACAGATGCTGTCGCGGAGTTTTTTTTAGAACTTTTAAAGACGAATAATTACTTCATACATGATATTCTCGTAACTTAAACCGTTTTCGCAGCGCACGCAACGGAAGCTCTCAGAAAGGAATTTTCTTTTCCCGTTTTTGCAACATTTCTCATTTATGCTCCGCTCCTATTGGTAGTAGCGTGATGTTATATAGCCTATAACCTTCCTCGATAAATGAACTATCCAACACAAAAAGAATTTTTCAAATCCAACCAGTAGTTCCAGAGTTTATCGCGTTCAAACAAACAAACAAACAAACAAACAAACAAACAAACAAACTCTTCAGCTTTATAATATTAGTATAGATGAATCTTGTCGCGTCAACAATGCACCCGTTCTGCCTAAGCCGACATCACGGAACGCCTAGCCGACTCTGTTCATGTAGCACTTACATTCGCAGTAACTGAATACAATATTTGCATTGTATACAGTGGACATTTAGTGCATAATAGTTTTTTAGATTCCAACTTTTAGACCTGGTAAACGGGCAGTCTGATTCCAAAATCGGACGGCAAAATATGCATTCCACTAATGACTGTTTGTAGTACGACCCTCTGGCCTTGGTTAAGCCACACCGGAACGGACTTTTTCCAGTTTTTCCGTCATTATTGTAACACAGCCAGAAGACGATGCGGTAGACATCGTAGAAGATGGCGAACGGCCAGTGGTCAGGTCAACATTGGTCTTTGATCTAAACCACTGGAAGACACGGGGTTCGGGTTTGGCCAGCAGTGGGACGATGTAGGCAGATGTAGGCAGATGTAGGCAGATGTAGGCAGGGTACTCACATGGCTGGGCCGTGGCGGCGGCGGCGGCGGCTCTGCTGGGTTGTTGTGCTTCTCGCTGGGCACGGCCGCTTCGAACTGTTCGCGACTGATCAGCGATACTGTGCGGTAGTTTGTGGACCCGCTGCCGTACGACTGGGGAAATTAATATTTAGATATAAGATAAAATAAGGTTACTTCACTCACTTACTCATCTTTTTTGGAAATCTATCTGACGGACTAATAGGGATGTTAACAAAAAAAAATCTAATTAGTCCGTTAGATAGATTTCCAAAAAATATTGGACGCGTTTTATCTTCGTAAATTTTTATTGATTTGATAAAACAAAAAATACGTATCCAATACTTTTCGATAATCTAACAGACGGACTAATTAGAATCATATTTTTTTTAGTCAGTAAACATCCAGGTTCACTGTCCAGTCTTCAGAGTGGGAATGGTCCATAAGTCCCGTTATGTTTTTAATAAACGTCAATAATTTAAATTAAAAAACGAGTATTTCCCTGTGTCCTAGCACTTTTTATAATCCTTATGATGTGTCCTGCCAAGTCCGCATTAAATAAGAAACTTTCTTCTTACGTCCACAGTATCCGATGGCTTAGACATTGTATGAACGAACATACCACATACGGTCTGCGGACTGGTATGGAGGACTCTCTACAGACCGTATGTGGTCTGTGGACAGTGAACCTGCTATTAGATTTTTTTGTCAACTACCCTATTGACACAAATGAAAGTAACTCACCGACGGATAATCCGTATCACACCACAAGTCTTCTTCATATCGTCTGAGGCCATCTGTGATAACCTGAAAACAACAAACAATATACATTTATTAGTAGGAATCATGGAAACTATGTTTTTTCCTACTCCTCCGCTATTCTTTTCTGATTAATTTCGTTGCGGGATCCAAGACAGTTAAATCATTTCTCTGGGACTTCGTCGAGCTTCATTGTCTCGGCGCTTTTCTTGTGGTCGCCACTGTTGATTGTGGCTAACAGGAGTTACAGTGGGCAGGGAATAGTGTGGCGGGCTTGTCCCATTAAAAAAAAAAAAACCCCAATTCTTGCCATATCATTCATCATTACACAGTCCATCCATATTTCTTTATCTTTGGTCTTCCCCTACTCTTATTTGTATTTGTCGAATTCCCAACAAACCTGTTCCAAATCCTGTGTGATCTTAGTGCGCGTGTTCCAGTCTCCCTGCCGGTCGTGTCCGTCGTGTTTGGGCTGGCGAGCTGGCGTCTGCGTCACGATCAGCAGGCGCCCGACGTCCTTGTCCGTGAACTCCGCGTCGGACTCGTCGTCAGACCTGGTGGAGAACAATTGGAGAACATTACAAACATTAATAGAATAAAAATAATTAATTTGCATTAAATATAGAAGAACATGAGTTGTGAAAGTAATAGTTATCTGTTACTTAACGTAACGTAACTTTTTAACAAATTTTTGTGTGACGATTGTATTATTGTATTTGTACGCCACTATAGGCAAAACATGTTGAAACATTCTTTTTTTATGTAATCACTCCAACTGATTGTAAACCTACACGTGTTTTGGACAAATAAATTGAATTGAATTGTTCCTGGTACATTCTACCATTTGACATACAAAAATTTGTACTTATAAACGACTAGCTGATGCCCGCGGTTTCAACCGCGCGGATGTCGGTTATCGCTACCGATGCCGGTTATCGCGACCATAATTAATATTTTCGTACCCCCCTTTCAACCCCTTGAATAAAGCTTTTTTTTGTTTTTTTTTTTATTAAAAAGTAGCCATGTCTTTTCTCGGGTATCAAAATATCTCCATACCAAATTTCATGCAAATTGGTTCAGTAGTTTAGGCGTGATTGAGTAACAGACAGACAGAGTTACTTTCGCATTTATAATATTAGTATGGATTATACGCACGAATCAATTTTGAAAGTTTGGCTACTTAAAACGAAATCAGTTCGCGGATAAGTCCATTGCAATGCGTGTCTCGGAAAAGCATATTTAGCAATCGGTCCCGGTTGTCTTTTTTTTTTATTACTGTTACTCAAAAACTCGAAATATTTGCAACTAGTTCAATCCTACTGTACTGTATTTACATGTAAAAGTGGATAATGGAGGTCAAAATGGCAGTTGCTCCAAGTAAAATACGGGAAGCTAACATCGACGATGATAAAATGGTATCTAATTCTCATCATCAAGACAGATATTTGCAGAGTTAAGTAATAAGACTAGCTTATTTTATTAAACTTTAGATAAGATAAGTCTTTATTTGCCTTAAACATGGTATAAAGTTGTTACAGTCAGATATTAATCTAAAGTCCACATGTTTAGCTATACAGGATATGTATCAATTGCATGCAAAATAATAATATTATTAGTCAATTTTAAAGTTCAATGTCACAGATGCAAAGTCAATACAATAATATAAATATAGTCTGTATATTATTATTGTCGCGTCAACAATGCACCCGTTCTGCCTAAGCCGACATCACGGAACGCCTAGCCGACTCTGTTCATGTAGCACTTACATTCGCAGTAACTGACTACAATATTTACATTGTATACAGTGGACATTCAGTGCAAAATAATAGTTTTTCCTAACCAATAGGAAAAAAAAAGCAAAACCCTGTTACTAAGCATACAGAGTGGAAGGTACACCGATGATAAAACGGTTACCAAATATTCTGAACCTGGATTTATATGTTTGCCCACATAGAAATTAAACACATTTTGACCGTGTTGAATTGCAGTTTTTTAGGAAACAGCAGCACATTTTTATATAATAAAACAGGGTGTATAGTCATCCCCCATTAGAAAGGGAGAATCCTCCGATTAAACCGGTATTATGTCTGGTGGGCCTACAAGCCCACAAATATAGTAGGGTTCTTCTTTAAACTCTTAACTTCTTCATCTATATAAATAAAGAGAGAAGTCCTGACTGACTGACTCATCAACGCCCAGCCCAAACCCTTGGACCTAGAAAGCTGAAATTTTGCACAGAGGTGACCTTTATAATGTAGACAAGGAATAAGAAAGGATTTTTCGAAATTCAACCGCTAAGGGAGTTAAATAGGGGATGAAGTATGGAAAATCGTCATTTTCACGCGGGCGAAGCCGCTGGCAAAAGCTAGTCTGTCATAGATGGCGCTGTGGTTTTGCTTAGAATTTTAAACTAGCCTCATAGTTTTTTGACCCAGTTACAGTAAAACTTATATAAAATTATTATTTATTTATTAAACTTCATCAGATTAGACTGGCAGGCGACCCCAACATTGCTGCAAACAGAGAAGTCAGGATCCATGGGTGGCATAACAACTCAGACTCCCGATTGAAAAGGCTAGGCTATAATAACAGTTAGGTAACTCACAAAACGTCAGTGAAGGTGTTATGCCGGGGCGGCGGCAGGTCCAGCTCCTCATCGAGCTGGAAGTGCAACTCCTCGCGTTGTTCCTCGTCTGTGACTGCGGGAGTTCCTCTCTCGCGGGAACCTGCCTTTGTGCGCCGTTTTACCTGAGAAATGAACAGTGTATTTTGTTAGATTAAAGATTTATATACCAATATCCAGACCCGAAACAACTATCTGTAAGTCATACAAATATTTCTTCCGCGGGGATCGAACCTAGCGCACACGCAGCGCAGCAGTCCAATCGCTCAGCCACTGCACCAACGTAACGTAACGTTTTGGTTGTGAAAATAAGTTTAACATATTTTATACTACAACGTCAATGTAATTTCGCTGCTTCCTCTCTAAGGCGGTTAAAGTAAAACATTTTATCTTGTCGCGTCAACAATGCACCCGTTCTGCCTAAGCCGACATCACGGAACGCCTAGCCGACTCTGTTCATGTAGCACTTACATTCGCAGTAACTGAATACAATAATAACATTGTATACAGTGGACATTCAGTGCAATTTTGGTACTGATTTTTCTATTAATAACGCAGGCTACGTTACCCATTGTGTAATATAATAATAATAATAATATCCCACAACTATCACACAACGCCATCTAGTCCCAAGCTAAGCAGAGCTTGTGTTATGGGTACTAGACAACTGATAAACATACTTATATATTTCTAAATACATACATATTATAGATAAATTACACCCAGACACAGAACAAATGATCGTGCTCATCACACAAACATTTGTCCTGGGTGGGAATCGAACCCACGACCTCCGGCATAGCAGTTAGGGTCACTAACCACTAGACCAACAGGCCAGTCAAAGTAAGTAAACATTACGTCTCTTCCATTGGATTTTGAATTACAATTCAAAGAATCAGGCCTGTTTTCCACCAAAGATGAGAGGAGAGAAGTCATTAAAGATTTGTCTTATCACAGAAGCGATTGGAAGACGCGGCGGCGGCGTCGTAGTATGGACATGTGATGCGGAGGAATGGGGAAAATGTTGGAACTGTTGTGTTGTAGAGGACGACCAAAAAAACGACGAATAGACTGCGTGAATGATGATTTGGCTTATAAATTGGGTTATGGGCAGGAAAATGTTGATTAGAAGATGCGCTGTAGGTTTGCATGTAAAACCGGGTTCTACCTATCGACACAAGAAAAAGTAACTCAAGGAGCTCAGTGAACTGTGCTTTACATAATTATGAAAACTATTTAAGTTATTTCAAGTAAATAATAATGTCCTTACCTCAGTCCAAACTTGTTCGGAGCTAGGACTAGCGTTGCCTGAGCGTGGTCTGTCGTCTTGACTGTCCGATTTGTCGTTCAATTCTTCTGTAACATACAACAAAATAATATTAGAACACTCGTTCAATTATAATAGAGGTTCATGGTTTAGTCAACTAATAATATCAACCACGAGTTTTCATACATTTTGAGGTTAGATTGTGTGCAGTAGTACAATTTATTTTTGCTAACATTTTTCATAAATAACATTACAATAGTCTGTCATTCTAGAACGGTTAGACAATGGTGTATATGTATAGTGCAATCAAATTATCTTGGCAGGTCCGAACTTCGTGCTGGTTATTTTGTTACAACTAATGTCTAAAAGTGTTATGATATTTATTTTATTTGTATTTCTCACTGTTTACATTAGATATTTTCTGATCGTATAGGTATTGGTTTATCTGGCAATAACAGTTTTCTTCACAAGTTTACATGCGTAAAAGTTCGCAGAGCCTATGTTCAGACCTGTCAAGATAATTTGATCGTACTGTACCTAATAGTACACCCACATTTCGTCAGTTATATTCAAATCTCATGAAATAGGGGCAAGCTTATTGCCATAAACATAACACGAATTCAGACTACGTGGCTGTTACTGAGAAATTCCTCGTGGATCAAACCCAGGACCTCATGACCACAAGACCAACGAAGCCTCGAGTTTTAAGTTTTTTTTTTAAATTCAGCCTATATTGTCCCACTTCTGAACTCTCTTCTTCTGTTCGTGCGTCGTCGCTTCCCGCTATTTGTCCCTAGTATGCTAAGATCTTTAAAACTACGCATCGGATTTTGATGCGGGTTATTTTAATAGAGTGATTCAAGAGGAAGGTTTATATGTAGCACATGCCACCCGTGCGAAGCCGGGGCGGGTAACTAGTTAAGAATGAAATGGTAATGTGTATCTTACCGTGTCGGTTAGCGAGCGGTACGAACTCGGGTACGTCAGGGTTGAGCGGGTCGTGAGGCAATGTGCCGCCCGCCAGTGTGCCGCGACCTGTGCGGAACATTCTGGAACACAAACAGAGAGTTTACAACACTGCTTCACTAAACACTTTCAAAATATTTAACAAAATCATATGTGGCGACAGCGACATCTATTGCAACACATGCGAACTAACTGACAATTCCTACATCACGCTATCAACTTTATCCGCGACATTAGCCTATATAGGAGATCCCGACTTAGCCCACCAGGCACAACATCCGTCTGGTCGGAGGATCCTCCCTTTTATATGGGGCATGAGGAACTTTACACCTTCCAAACATACATCTACCGACTCTAATCCATCGTCAACGATCAGCGAAAAGTAAGAAGTCGCTCGAGAAAACAACTAGCTAGCGACTATAAAGAGTTCTCGCCAGCGGTGTAGTTTGCAATCAACTTGAATATTACTGTTTTCTAAATTTAGTTACTTTAAAAGTATGTTTTTCTTTTATAGGCTCAAAAAAATAGTAGCAAGACGCTTCTTCTTCTTATCGTGTGGGCAGTAAAGTAAGGTTAGACCTTACTTTACTGCCCACACGACCCCACATAAGTTCATAAGTTATTTATTTCGGAACAATAATATACATTGTGTTGAAATACACAACACACACACACTCTAGTGTCATAGTTTCTAAACCGCCGCAAGGGCCTCTGATACAGTTTGACGACCGCCGTTTGACGGCCGGGATCTCCGGCTTATACGTGCCTTCCGAAGCACGGAACCATCTTTTATCAGACAATCAGGTGATTCAAGCCTGCAATGTCCTAACCAAACTGGAAACAACTTCACAAAGTATGCTTCCCGTGGGAATCGAACCCACGACCACCGGATCACAAGGCAAACGCCTAAACCACTTGACCACGGAGGCAGCCAGACACTTTTTCGTGTGAAGTAGCCTTTCAGCAAGAAAACATAATTATAACTTCGTGGACTAGGTTCCATATGAATGTGACAATAATGTTATTAGCTTCTAGTGATATTACACTCATATTATGATATTTTGGTCTATCACAATGGTTAGCCGTGTAATGACCGAGCGCGTAGCCTCGCGAATTCGCGAGGCAATTCATGCGGTCGGTCAGGACGTGCCTCGCTTGGGGCTGGCGCTAAGTCAGTACGCGGTTTTTGAGAATGATATCAAGTCGTTAAGAATCAGTAAATCATACCTGGGTAACGGCGGCGGAGGCACGGCCCTCAACAGGGAAGACACTGGAGCAACCAGGGGACCACCCATCGTGGGCAGCGGGAATATACCCACCATCTGCTTCTTGCGGCTGGAACAATTTGACGAAACTGTTAGTATAACGCTATGATTGATCTAGGATCCTGGAGTTCGACTGCCAAATGAAAACTAACCTGATAGGAAGAATTGGCGATACTGTGGCAACTGGACGACCATATTACCAGTGCATGTGTTTTTACTCTCGACGCTCTTTATTTTAATTGGCATGACTTTCTACTAATGTTTGTTATATCTCAATATGAAAGATATAACAAAGTTTTATTTTTATTTTTTTTTATTTAGATTTATGATTTAGATTTATTAGATTTTTTTTTTATTTTTTTTTTAGACTGGCCTGTTGGTCTAGTGGTTAGTGACCCTAACTGCTATGCCGGAGGTCGTGGGTTCGATTCCCACCCAGGACAAATGTTTGTGTGATGAGCACGATCATTTGTTCTGTGTCTGGGTGTAATTTATCTATAACTAGTGACCCGCCCCGGCTTCGCACGGGTACAAAAAAGGTATTAAAACCTTCCTCTTGAATCACTCTATCTATTAAAAAAAACCGCATCAAAATCCGTTGCGTAGTTTTAAAGATTTAAGCATACAGACAAACAAACAAATAAACAAACAAACAGACGCGACTTTGTTTTATACTATGTAAGGATATGTATGTATTTAGAAATATATAAGTATGTTTATCAGTTGTCTAGTACCCATAACACAAGCTCTGCTTAGCTTGGGACTAGATGGTGTTGTGTGATAGTTGTGGAATATTATTATTATTTTGTAACAATATTCTGATTGAAAAGAGTGTTCATGGAGTTTATTGGCAATTCTTCTCCAGAGAGTTTGCCATGGGCAACTACAGTATTTCCACAAGTTATTATCCCTTGTTCTGCAGCTATGCTTTCTTTATTTTTCTGACATTCAAAAGTGGCTGTTAAATACTTACAATTGAGTTGAGGTGAAGGGAAAAAATTACAAGCAAACCACGAAAACGCACGGGACCAGTCAATGTGCCGACACTTAGGGGTGACCAATGTCCAGCTGTGGACGTCTTTCCGCTGAAATGATGATGATCATGATGTGGCCGAAATTACCAGTGACGGTGATCAAAACTCTACCTCTGGCAACCCGAATATCCTTCGAGCTGAAATTAAATGACTATAATCCCTTACCGTTTCTCTCCAGGCTTATCATCAGTCTCAGACTGTAGCGGCGGATCATCAGCGGGATCCACAACCTTTTCAGCGTCAGCTGCCTCTTCCGTCTCATCTGTGACTTCTGTTATTTCCACTCCTCTGTGTTCCTCTTGAGGCAAGGGTACGGGCTGTGGGAGTACACGAGAGATGAGAGGGGGTTCTCGAGAATTTTGGGGTATAACATTGAGAGTGAGTTTGCTAAAAGCGGTGTTTGTTAGTACGGAAAGCGTTAGTGTTTTGTTAGTTTGGTTTTTTATGGTTAGTAGGGCTTATACTAATATTAAGATGTTATTTTATTTTTCTTTTTTATTTGTACACTGTGCTCACATAATTATAGAAGCAACAATATCGTACCCAGGCCTTATAGACCCAGAATACATTATTACATAGTCCTGGGAGGGTTCAATATTGTTGCTGGCATCAAATTATTTACAAATTAAGTCAGATATTAATCTAACTTGCTCACAAATCATATACAGCCTGACACTGGCTAGCATATTGCGAAAACACGTAAGATACCAAAACATTTTTTTATGAAATTTAGTATAAACATAGATTGAAAATAACTAATTAGTATACGAAATGGTTCAGAGATTTATAACGATTAACTGATTACCACAGATAGTGGTATGGTCCTTTTTCATGTGCGGTGGGAAATCATCAAATGACTCCTCCCGCTCAGGGCAGAGCGATAGGGAGTGTCAGACTTCTACTGACTAAAAACCACCCATGTTCCTTCTTAGCCTTTTGTGTCGATCCCGCAGCCCTGACGGGAGTGGTATGGTCCTCATATGACTTTGCCAATGTCTGGGTTTAGAAAGAAACAGTAACCTCTCAGTTTCGACTGTTTTTTTAGAAGAAGACAGGTACGAAATAAAGGCCCTATCTAGTTTTAAAACATAACATATACGTGTAAAAGTGTTTTGTAAAATCAATAAATATGACTTATAATTTAGTGTGACAACCACAAAAATGGTGTTGCCAGTTCGAAAAAACTCACGCTTTCTGTACTAAGAGCAAAAGCAAGTAATGAAACATGCTCTAAACTAAACAAAAGTGTATTCTATTTTATCGAAACGTCTATCTACTAAGTTATAGCCGTCCGCGACATTAAGAAGGTTTATTGTGCCCTGCCGTAGTGACCCTGCTCAGTATTATATACTGAGCTGGTAAGAAAACAGGGCTCCAAGCGTTTGGGCTATGTTCACATGATATTTTAGGGGCGGAAAGGATGACGACGGACCAACGGCTTCCGGACCAACGGCTTCCAAGTATTCATTATTATCATTCTTTTATAGAAATTTTTCATCAATAATTGAAAAAGAATTAGCTGTTCCATACATTTTACGGTCTTCTTCTTACCGTGTGGGCAGTAAGGTCTAACGACCCCACACACCCTAGTGTCAGAGTTTCTAAACCACCTCAAGGGCCTCTAACATGGTTTGACTACCGCCACATGGCGGCCGGGACCACCGGCTTATACGTGCCTTCTGAAGCACGGAATCATCTTGTAGTTATTACACTTGAGTAAACAGACGTTTTTTTGTCTAAATTATCAATGAAACATTTCTATGTGGGGGAGAAACATTTTATGAGAATTAGCATAGAAGTACACTAAATATTCTGAATACTTGGTAACCGTCTGAGCGTCGGTAACCCTTCTACCCTGTATATGTTACAGTCAAAACTGTTATTCGGCCGATTGGTGGTTCAAATCTCTTGATTAAGTTAAAATACATGCCATTTTCTCTATTAATAATAACGTTGTTTCAGAACACTTCGGGTAGAAATATCAAATGTTTTTCAAAGGATAACAAAAGAAAACCTGATATCCTAAGTTTCTAAACAAAGTGTTATTTATTGCTAAAAAAGTATTAAACGTTCAAAAGCAGCTTTGACTGAATAGCAATTTTGACTGTGGTATATACAAGATGTAAACATAATAAACACAAGACCTCCAATGTGGTCTCAGTCTCACAGACCAAGACACACAGTGCCGGATTAACCATATAGCAAAAGTAGCAATTGCTACGGGCCCCGCGCAAACTGGGGCCCCGCGTATCCAACCACCACCTGGTTGTAATTTTATTTGAGTGAAACTTACATGACCTTATGTGGTATATTGAATTAACTTGATACCACAAAACTGAAACATTACTCCTTTTCCGACAAAGACACTCCACGTCAGACAATTAGTACAATTTTCGAGCTCGCTTCGCTCGCTAATACTTCCTTTTTATTTGTTATTTATTAAAAACATAAGCACAACAAAATCGTACAAAGGTGGACTTAATGCCTTGGGTAACTTTTTCATATTTGTCTCCTTGGAAGATGGGTAGGTCTTCAGTGTGGGAAGGTTGTTGTCCCTTTGCAACATGGGGGGAAATGAATCAAGGGCCCCTCGATAGAATTAGCTACGGGCCCCGCGCTTGCTTAATCCGGCACTGAGACACAGTACAACTTTTGTTCCACGAGCTCGTCAAAATTCGCAAAAAAAGTGGACTTAGTATAGGAATTGAGACAATCTACTGACCAACATGTATGGCAAATACGTTGTTACATTGACAGTCACAACACTGAAAACGGTATACTTACCAGATAGGGAAAGGACAGCTAAAAATAAAATATGTAATGTATCATCAAAAGTCATAGAACAAATATTGTTCAGTTTCATGGCCTGAGACACCATATGTTAGATCTGACGATTATTATATTACACCTTGTATGAGCCATAAGCAAAATGTGCGCAACTGAAGAAAAATAACCTCCTCTTTTTGGAAATCGGTTAAAAAATAAACAAAGAGGGCATATTTTTGCCCATTCCTCTGATGAGCCCCTTTTTTGCTAACGGCTGCAGAGATTTGTGCGATGGCGCTTATAAAGGGTCAATAGTAAATTTTCAGTTTTGTTAAAACCCTAAAATGGTCGGTTACAAATTTTGTGGTTAAAAATATATTATGCCAATTTTTCCCTAAAGAGTTTCATTACATTTGTTTCTTATATAACGATGAATATTTGTTTTACATAAATGAACATAGCCTATGGGTTGGTTTTTTAAAATCAGTTATATTTTATTTAAAAGTTGACAGTTTTTAAATTAAGTTAATTTGAAAAATCAACCCTGAACAAGACAGTGACTAAATAATTAAAAAAAAAACGAATAACCATCTAGCTTAAAAAAATAAAGAACATTTTTACAGAAGCATCTTACAAAAAACGAATCGATATAAATAAAAAATAAATTAAAGCAACTGCCAAGAAGGAAAATCTGTTTAATAGAAAAGGCAGTTCATGTTAGGTAATATCCAGGCCTAGTTCCCACTATGTCGTGATGATAGAAGATCGGCCAAATTATACATCCTAATTATCGTGTGGTGAGTCTTTAAGCCACCCATAGGCCTCTAACTTGGCTTTACATGCCGTCGAGATATATCTCTGAGGCATGCTGGTTGCTTCACGATGTTTTCCTTCACCGAAGCAATAATTACACAGACAAGTGCATATTGCACTTGAATCCGTAAAATCAGAGGTGCGTGTGCGTGGTATCTCTTTCGAACCACCCGCAGTCCCGATGGGAATAGTCTAACCCTATTTTTTTTTTTGGGCGGGTGAAAAATCATCAAATAACCCGCCCGCTCTTGGGCAGAGCGAAAGGGAGGGTCAGACTTCTACTGACTAAAAACCTTGTGTTAATGTTCCGAGACCGCGGTATATTTATGACCAACCCGCAGCCCGACGGTAATAGTCTAAGCCTGAGAACGACTCTCACAGTAATCACTACATAGTATAAAACAAAGTCGCTTTCTCTATCCCTATGTCCCTTTGTATGCTTAAATCTTTAAAACTCCGCAACGGATTTTGGTGCGGTTTTTTTTAATAGATAGAGTGATTCAAGAGGAAGGTTTATATGTATAATATAAATCAGCATTGCACCCGTGCGAAGCCGGGGCGGGTCGCTAGTTATTTTATATAACACTAGCTGATGCCCGCGGCTTCACCCGCGTGGATGTCGTTCAAATTATATACTAAAACCTTCCTCTTAAATCACTCTATCTATTAAAAAAAACCGCATCAAAATCCGTTGCGTAGTTTTAAAGATTTAAGCATACAGACAAACAAACAGACATAAATAGCGACTTTGTTTTATACTATGTAAGGATAAGAGGGTGCATTTCAAAAGTTGGCAACGTTATAAACAGTTATCAATTTCTTAATTACTAAATGAAATTGGAATATCGCTCTATGTCACACAAAAATGTTGATTATAAATTACAATAACTAATATAGTGTCACTGAATATTTACTTTTAGGTGCACAAAAAGCTTTTCAGCTTTTTACACTTATCCAGTATTATTATTGCAATACTTAGTGTATGCATAACATCACGCCTGTAATCCCCGAAGGGTTAGGCAGAGGTGATTGTGTCTGTAGTAAATCTTAAACGTAACTGACACCTTGCTATTGTATCGAGTCTGGTTCTTCTAACCAACCTAACAGACAGATGTGTGCTGGGGAGTTTGTTCCGCCACTTCTTCTTTCCAGCTAAACACTAGGAAGTGTCGATGGGTGGGCGTTTTGGGGGACTGTCTTATAAAAATGTAAATACAGTGAAACCTGGTTAAATGTGTCTCAGATATTCAAATCTGTCTCATGAGACCCCAGTATGAGTTCCAGTTATAGAGGTTTCTCACTTATCCAAGTCCCAGTTAACCAAGTTTCACTGTATTAAAGTAAAGTAAATTTTGACCTTCGAAAAGTGCTGATTATCAGCCTAGTTTGAATAAATGAATTTTGATTTTGATTTTAAGGTGTACCTAATAGTACACCCACATTTCGCAGTTATGTTTAGGTGTACCATGTATTAGGTGACGAGTCTATTACCACAAAGCCAGACCAGAGTCTGGACCAGGGTCTGGTCAGATGTCTACTGAGACATTCGTGATGGCAAAACTCAATAGCCCAGGACCTCATAAGCAGTCACGTTTATGACCACTCGACCCACGTAGCAGTAATGATTAAAAAATCAAAACAGCGAAATCTTTGACTATTTCCGCCGTTGCCAACATTAGGGACACACCAATGTCATCACAACCTAGTAGGAACGGCCAGTAAACGTCAGTCGTTCCCCAACGACTATAAAATCTGTCCGTTTGTCTGTCAGCATGCGAAACTAACAGAACATGCGACATAATATATCTAGATCACACATATAGATGAATTTGATTGAGGTTGGGTCAGAGCAAACGAACATAGAACTGGTAAATGAAGAGCATATTAGTGGGTAAAGTGGAAGGTATACCGACGGTAAAACGGTTATCACGTATTTGGGAAGTAATTTTTAAGATATTATTTCGTAACCTATCGAAATGTTGCAGGTGTTGGTCGAGGCTCTTGGCAATTAAGCCATTGGCTGAAACGAGTATCGGCACAATGATCCCTCGCGAGTCAAGTCAAGATACTTGATTTGCTTATCTTTGTCAGCTTTCACGAGGTTCCCGTCATGCGGGACGGGAAATATAATTTATTAATAATTTCAAGTAAATGCAGTTACTTGAAATTATGAACTAGGATTTTTTGTTTTAGTAGTTTAAACGGGCTGAAAACTCGTCTTATTCGAAAAATCAGGAAAAGTATGAAGTTCATTAAGACTACTAGTCGTTCGTTCATTTGTTTGTTTGCCGGGGCCGAATCTCACCGAATCTCACAAGGGAGAGAGGGGGTCTCGGTAAATATCATGTAATTTTTCACATGGTTCGATCATTAGGTAATGTATCTGTGAAATTTCGTTAGGTTATTTAAATTGTGTCTGAATGGAAAAGTCAGAATGCTCTCTTTGTATACACAAAACATATTTGTCATGCCGAAAATAGGTAGTTTATAGAACCAGTCATTCGTTCGTTTGTTTTCCCCCAACCTCTAAAAAAATGACAAGCAAACATACAGCATCCCAATAGTTGACATATAACTGGATACAATCCGCAGTATGTTGCCACATGATGCGTGATGATGGAGTGTCGCACGAATATTGCACCGTGCGCCTTTGTCTTTGGAGCAGGCAGTGGGCTACGCCGCACACGTTGCCGCGGTGACTAGCCGGGTTTACATTGCGATTGCCGTATTGCTACGCCGGACGATGGTGGAAAAATAAGAAATGGGGCGTCCATTAATTACTTGAGGCGTTTAGGGATCGAGCCGAATCTCACGAGGGGAAAACGTAGTCGAGCCGAATCTCACGAGGGGGATAGGGGGGAGTGTCGCGGTAAACATCTTTCTCGCCAGAAACAGTGTAAAATTGCATGAAAACTGGTTTCATTAAATTGGCTTGTCCATTAAAAACTGGCTGATGAAAATAATTGTGAGGAAAGTCAATCAATGACGTATTTACACTTAACTACGCATTTTGATAAATCGCACGTGAGATGAGGGGTAGGGGGTCAAGTCAAATCTCACGACATCTCACCCAGAGGGGAGGGGGTTGAAAAATCACCATAAATGCCTCACGTAATCAATGGACGACCCCAAATAACCTGTAACCTGTTGTACCTTAATACCTTCGACCACATCGCTTTACCTTACAATTTCCATATTTCATGAGGGTAACAACTTACAACGTGACTCTATATCGGTGACATGAGAAGGCAAGGCAGTAACTACGGAAAGCCCCAAGCTACTTATCCTTACTTATTTCTTCGTCCATGTTTACACTGGTGATATGACCAAACCATAAGCAGATTCCTATATAGAGGGTGTAAAAGAACCTTTCACAAAGCCGTCAATTAAACATTTTGTACATCAAACTTAAGTAACACTGCTGGGCAAATGCTGGTTAATGTATATTTTCAGTGAAAAATCACGGTTTTTCAGTGGTTTTCGATGTCAAATGCATTCAAAATTATTTGTAGATGGTTGCATTGAAAGTGCCAATTCAAACTTTGATGAAAATTGGGAAGTTTGACCTTCAATATCTCCGTAACTAAAAGATTTCCAGGTATGGTCAAGGCTTCGATACAGGTTATTTTTACACCCTTTTTTTACAAACATATTATGAGACACGGCTGTGTGGCTGTAACCCCCAAAGGGCTATAAGTGAACCTTTCTGCAGCTAAATCGAAGGCGTTAATTACAGAAAGCCTCCAAGCTGCATTCCTTACTTATACCATCACCCATGTTTAAACATCACCTTCCTGTATCTTACAGTTATAAAAATAAAAAATATAGTTAACACAATGGATTCTGGGGTCGTATAATGCCCGCTTGCACGATGGATCACACAATAACGTTTGTAGAGGAACATTGACACACACATTGTGGAGTTGAGAGCGCAGCAAGCTTAAGTTGCGAGCGCAGCGAGCGTCAGATGCCTTGCAATGTTTAACAGTTATCGTCGTCGTGTGTTTGTCAGTAGTTTGGAAGATAGCAGAGACGGAATTATATTTTCTTTGCGTTTGGACGTTCCTCCCCTGATGTGAAGGGATGATAATGCCTAGGGTGGAACCTGCCCAGCAGAAACTAATTCACTCGAGGTGTTCAAGAGATTCAGATTATATTGTTTGGAGTATTTAGTTACTTTTCGTGCAAGCGAGTCTTACGAGTTAGTTCTCCACGTACCTCAATCTTCTCCACAACAGAAGCAGTAATAGCACCACCTCCTAACACAACTGCTTCCTTCTTCTCCATCACAACACTTGTTGCTTCAACTTGCAACGGTTGAGCAGCTTGTGGTTCATCATTCTTCTCCGTTCGCGCTGTTTCTATACTCGGCGCCTCTTCTTTCACGACCGTCGTTTCTTTTTCTTTGATTTCCCCTTCGGGAGACTTCGGTTGATCTTCGGGTGCCTTCGGCTGGTCTTCGGCGGACTTCGGTTTGTCCTCGGGGGCGGTCGGTTTGTCGGATTTCTCTTCTTCGGTGTTGGTGCCTGATGTTATGTCTAGGATGGGCCATTTTGTTGGTTCGAAGGCTGTTCGGACCTGTTTGAGAGTTTTGCGTGATTAGAGAAAATATTGCGTAGGTACTGTTCAAGTAGTATAAAGAGGCAAATATGTAGGTTTATGAAGATAGGATTTTGAAGTAGCTCAAAATGTCCATCACCCATAGAAAAGGGACGATCCAACGAACAGACGAGTGGAATGTTGTCTGGTGAACGCTATTGCCCGACAGTTGCTGTTGGGTTTTTATATATCCTGTTGAATCGTGAAGAACTTTAATATCGTCATTTAGGAATTTGATATTAGTTTTTCATGTGTGTCATAGATGGCGCTACAGTACTTTTTGTATTATGTTGCTGTAGTGACACTCCAAAACAGGCTTGTCCCTAAATAGGCACGGAGAGATCTCGGTATGTAACGGAAATAAAATTCATGAATTCGCTTCGTACCTATGCTATATTTCATAGAACTTTGAGAGATAAAAGACCAAAAGCTAGAAAAAAAACTTCCACTGAACTGTCAGTACAAGTGAAGAGTAAAAAAGTGGAGTTCCACTAACATAGTCTCAAGTCTTATATATATTTGTTTATAAGGTCCCATTAAAATAGGTGGACAAATTTTAACACAGCGTTCAGTACGCCTAAACAAAGATATCTAAACAAAAAAAACACTCAATAAAGTGATTTTATATTGACTTAAAATAATAAATTGCCGGCACTCTAGAACAAACTCGTCCTTTATGAGTAGGTACTTAAATGCGTTTTTTCTTATTATTTTTTTACCATTGTTATTTTGGTGGTCTGAATTATTTCTAAAATTTTGTCCACCTGTTTTAATGGGACCTTATATATATTTGTTTTTATTATAGCCTGAAATAAATAAAGACGTTATATATATAAACAAATGAATTAAGGGGGACTAGAGATTGATGATAATTTACCTTGAACCCTCCAATAAGCTGCAACTTATCCGAGTCCCGTATAGCGTCGAGCACGAGCTGCACGTCTGCCGTGAGCGCCCGCACGCGGTGGAATGACGCGATCAACGTGACGGGGATGGTGCCGTCTGCTGCCATCTTGCGGCGGAGGAAGAAGTCGCGGGCTAGGTTGTCGGGGCTGAAGTAGTATTCGCTGCGGAGTGGAGGGGGGATTGAGCTAGTGTGGTCATATGGTTTCTTGGTAAAAAATAAAAACTGCATGAGGTTAAATTCATCATCATCATTAACAGCCTATTAATGTTCCCACGTACGGGACTCAGGCCTCCTCTCTAGGAGAGGGATGGTCTATAATCCACCACGCGGGCCCAGTGAGGATTGGTAGATGTCACATGTCTTCGAATTTTTTGGTTCTAAGACATGCCGGTTTCCTCACGATGTTTTCCTTCACCGTTTTGAGAGCAGCGGTGATGAAATAAATTACACAAAGTAATGTGCCTGCCTGGGTTCGAACCCACGACCTACTGTTCGTAAGTCGGAGCCGCCACCACTGGGCCACCGCTGCTCTCGGTTAAATTAATATCTCCTTTTTACACGACTGCCCCAAAAACAAGTGTTATTTACTGCAAAATATTCATAATTAATTTTATAAAACGTTGGTCCGTCAGTGAAGTCCAGCAATACTCCTCGATATGGCCCGCATTATGAAATTTGTTTCTGGAGTCCTAACCACCTAGGGTCCTAGGATCACGGTGCCGATATTTAAAGAAAAAATACCTAATTCACCAAAAATTCTAATTAGTCCGTCTTTTAGATTATCGAAAAATATTGGATACGTGTTTTTTGTTTTCTCAAATTAATCAAAATTGACGAAAATAAAACGGAAAGATCATGAGTGGGGGCTTTTCACGTCACTTTGTGGGTAAAAAGTACTAACCTTGTGACGTCACACGACTTGACACGACTTTTCGAAGCACTGTATCTTCTATCTTTTATTACGTGAAAAAAGAAAAAATACGTGTCCATTATTTTTCTTTTTTGGAAATCTATCTGACGAACTAATTAGATTTTTTTGGTGAAATAGCCAATTAATGAATAAAGCAATAATACTCACATCTGTTTCTTAATCAAATCCTTCAGAGTGGCATGGTCCAAGCCCATGCCATAGGGCGTAGCATTAGCAGCCGCAGCCCCGTAGTAGAAGGCCTGCGCTAGCGGGGGCGCCAGCGGAGCCCCGAGTGCGGCCAGGCCTCCGAACGGCACCACCACCTGCGCCATGCCGCCCGGGGTCACACGGAGCTGCGTGGGAGGAGGGGGGACGGGTTGCCAGGGGGTCAATTATGTATGAAGTTTTGGTTGGGTGAAACTTTTATTATTATTTATATTTTTAGATCAGTATCTTTTGATATCATGACCACATAAAATTGTATTTCTGTAGTATTGTACAGTGCTAATTAATATGACAGATGCCTGTTTTTCTTTATCAACAATCTTTATTACTCAGGTAAGTAAAACTGTTTTCTTTATTGTTTGCCTGAACTTTCTCACTTTTGGGCAAAGGCAAATATGTTTTAAATAAATAATAATTACTATGAAACGTTATGTTATTTTAGAGAATTTCTGGAACCCATATTTATTTGTATTTTAGGTTCTGTATCTCAAAAGGAGAAAACAAAACCCGAATAAAATACTTCAGTGGCCTTTGCACCTTATTTTTTTTTAACAGGCTTTTAATATATATTTTTTAATACAGTACCTATTAGAGATACATTTATTTTTTGAATCTGTAATCTCTGTATCTTACGATTATTTTAAAGATTTTGTTTCACAACCAAACTCACATGAAATGAAATAAAAATGAAATCAATGAAAATGAACACCAATGGCAAACACACCACGATTAGTAATAATAATAATATGCATTCATTAATATTAAAATAATATAAAACATTCACATAATAACATCTATAAACTATTAAACAACTATACTTGTAAACATCGACACAATGACATGCTTTATTAATTAAATGGCTAATATTTCAATAGTCAAATAGAAAAATAATGTAGCTTATTGAAAGTATGCCCTATAATATAACACACTTTCAATCCCCAAAGGATAAGCAGAGGTATGTTTATTACCCGTCGAGGCCGCGGATTTTAGTATGAGATGACGTGGCCTCGGCACAAGGGCAAAGAAGGAACATGGGTTCGGTTTTTAGTCAGTAGAAGTCTGACACTCCCCTTCGCTCTGCCCAAAAGCGGGGGGGAGGGGGAAAAAAAAAAAAATATTATTAATTAACTGAGAAATCTTTCTGGGGAAAACTCAATTCCACTTTGCCTGATCTGGGAATCGATTCCAGGATAGCAGTTGCACTTGCGACCACTAAAATAGATCAACGTCATTATGGTTATATTTTATGTTCTAGACAAAAAGTCTCTACGACTATTGAAAAATCAGCTTTCTAGTATTGAAAAGAAATTATTTTCAGACACCAAGTAAGAAAACCTACAAGATGTGTAAGTACTCTTGGTACACCTAGTAACACAACAAATACAGGCCCCCTACTATGACGTCTTAAAACAGTCCTAACTTAATGTTATTCCAGTGTGGAAACGTGACAGAACTATACAGGGTGTCTAGCGCCATCCCTCCTCCACACTGGATTAAGAATAATTTAGGACTGTTTTAAGACGTCATTGTAGGGCCCCAGGTGTATAATGTAAATAAAACTTTTTATGTACAAATAAGGCTTTATAAATACGTCTTTGTACATAGTGACAAAACAGAACATCAAGCCTATTATCACAAAAGGGATAGGCACAGGTGTACTCATTTAAAGTACACTCACTTTTCACTAGTTATGTTTAAGTCCCGTGTACAGCCGAACAAGCTAATAAGTATACAGCCAGCTAACTTGTATTTACTTTTAAGATTATACAGATACATTTAGAGACTGATGTCAAACGATACAGCGTTTGACATCAGTCGCTTAATGCGAAACACTTGATAAAACAAAATTACAATAAATATTTTCAGTGTTGTAGAATTATAAAGATCTCTACCCTGTATACTTATTAGCTTGTTCGACTGTACATTAAAAAAGTAAATAAATATATAACATTCATATAAAACAGTTAGTTATATTAGTAAATACATAAATATATTGTCCCATGAAAATCGAACACCGAAACATATGACATGAAATGTTATTTTGAGTACCATGTGACTTTTTTATAGGTTATGTTTTTTCCAGCATGGCGATAAAAATCATTAATAATAGGGTTATATGATTATATTCTATTATGTATTGCTTATGCTTTATACAAGCGACTTTTAAGTTTCTGAAGCAAGCTGCAAAGCCTGCCATACGATGTATTTGCCAGATTAAAAAAATAAAGAGGTTATGTTTTTGGCACGATAAATTTTTTCTTTGAGAAATCTTGTATCCAGGCTCCAGGGAGTTATTAGCTAATTGTGCAGGTGGTGAAGTTAGTGTTTTAAATAATATCACGCTTGTATATTCCGGAGGAGTGGGCAGAGAAGTATAGTGCAGTCATATTTTGCAAAAATAATTCTACATTTGCCTACAACCTTACAATATTATTAGGTAAGAAATGTCTAAACGGATTTAATAGCTTCAATTTTAAAGCATAAATATTGTTTCTCTATTATTATTTATTAATTTTACGCTGCATTCTAGCAAGATTTTCTTACAAGTAAGTAAATACTATTATTAGAAAATTGCCTTGTCATTTTATAAGCAAACTAAAGAAATATTCCCAATCAACTATTCAACTCAGTAGTTCTTTTAAAATCATGTATTTAAAGACTAGTAAAAGATACACATAGCTGATTGCTTGATTTCGGTAATTACTTTTTAGCTAAGATTAATTAAAGTGATAATAAGCAATTACTATATTAAATGATAAACAGAAGCAAAATAACGAATACATTTAACTACCGACTTAATACTACTCATAACAGATAGCGGCGAATACCTTTTTAACGTAGATCTGAATCTAAACTATGTTGATAAATTTCAAGGTGGCAGAATTAACTTTTTCTTAAGTTTTTTGCAAATTGCTGGTCATCAAGCTGTATGTTGATTAAAATATGATTAGCGTTACGTTACGACCCTCTGAGTTCATTTAATCCCAGATATCTTTAAATTTTTGGTTCCATACACTGATTTCGAGAATCTAATTAGATTAAGATTGTTTGTGTAGCATTATGCAGAATGGAACAGACACCCTGTTTAATTATTTGGTTAATTCATTGTTCAGTTTTCCAGAAGTGTTAAATCTAATAAAGATGATATACTATACCAGTATTTATGACATGACAGTCACGGTCATAAAACGTGCGAGTAGGATGTGCTTTCTAACAACTCTTTACTGAGTCTCATACTATCTCACTCTAGCATTCTATAACCGCGGCTGCCAGAAACGTTAGCGTATACTATTACGACTTAAAATATACCGAATAAGCAGTGAAGCAGCCACTATTAAAATGAAAATGGTACTCAAAATGAAAATCAAATGAAATAATTTGGGTTTTTGGGATAGGGACTTCATTCTGGTATACATATCTATATATTTCATAGCATCATCTGTCTAGAATTTTCCCAACCATATGGGGGACTGCTTAAGGCGGGGTTGCAGTAATTTTAAGATTTTTGAACCTATAAAAATCGAACTAAATACGAGTTTTTTAATAAATAAAAATCATTACATAAAATTTGAACATACTCTCTAGTAAATCGTAAAGATAGAAACGCGATTTAGAATGATCGGCTCGATACTTTTTTTTATCAAACATGACTCTAAATCACAATTTCAAACGTGTACTGCTAAGACATTTCATCATGAATTTATATGAAAGTTATGTCAGTAGATAGAACTTTTTATTCTGAAGTAAATGGTGAAAACAGATTGTATAATTTCTTTATAGTTTTTCTCCAAGAAGCAAAAAACAGTCAAAATTTAGGCATTATATCGCTCGCGCGGCAGGGCGGGGGGCGAGGTCGTGCATACATAAAAACAAAGTACTGCAACCTGGCCTTAATTAGTGACTGATACTTATGTTCGCCTATGGGCCGCTTAACTTTTACCTAAGAAATAAATGTGATGTTTTGACAGATTTTCTATACACAAAAACTGTCAAAATGACGAACTTATTCGTCAGATAAAAGTTAACTGGCTATTGAAAAAAAACCGGCCCTAACTGGATATATACAAAATGTATTGAACAACAGAAGTTCCTTTTTGCGATTTCAGGTTTGGTCCTATAGTAAAAGTTGTTTGTTATCATTAGTACAACCACGTGTTTCAGTATCGGTATCGGTCACAAATTAGTAGTCACCCTATAAACTATGTATATTGGGGTCGGCTTCCAGTCTGACTGGATACATTAAAATATATGATATGTATACCAAGGACAAAACGTGAGCAGCTTTACACGTCTTGCCCGAACACGGAGAAAAATACATATTTTGGCAAATAGTTATACACACTAGATTAGAATAGGTTTTACTTTGTGAGTTTTACACAAATAGATTATTCACACACTATTCAACTAGGTATCCGTGGATTTATCAAATATAGATAAAGTACGGGAATCGAACCCGTGTCATTTAGCGAAGCTGTTGTGGTGATTACATCTTCTTTCTTGAACTCTTTTTACGAGTATTACAAATAATAGTATTACAAATTATAGTTTTTACGGTTCACTGTATTTTTATAACCTTAAGTGGTGTGCAAATGTCAAGGAGTTCATAACAGAATCAGACATTCTAAAATTGTGTTCGTATTATAAGTTTAGCTAAACTGCTGCAACAAGTAATCAAATATTATTCTACATATAGATATGTAGATTAATATTTAGTATTTTTATATTAGAATATCTGAGTTTCAAACCCTCTTAAGTCGAATAGACCTCATACATTTTTGTATTCTTTGTCAAAACACAACACGAGGAACTTTTCAACAAAGATTTTTTTTAAAGATCCTAGATGTTTGTGTTTCGGGGCTGCGGTATATGTTTCGAACAGCCTTCATGATCCTGTACATACCTGTGCCAAATCCGGATGATGCGGGAAGTCATGCGCGTGATGGTACAGCGTGTGGTGGTGCGGCGCGGGCAGGGATGGGAGCGCTGAGGCAGGCCGCGGGGCAGGCCGGCGCAAGCCTCGGGCAGAGCCACGCCCGCCGCGGGAGCGTAGGCCTCCGCGGGAGCGGGAGTCCTCGCCGTTTAAGGATACTGTGTCTGGAGGGAGATGAAACACAACTCGAATATTATCCCACGGGAAGATAAAATCGGGATAAAAACTATCTTATGTGTTAATCCAGGTTATAAACTATCTGTGTACTAAAGTTTATTCAAATCCGTTCTGTAGTTTTTGCGTGAAAGAGTTACAAACATCCATACATACATACAAACTTTCGCGTTTATAATATTAGTAGGATCATAATAGTTTCAGCCGAAAGTCATCCACTGCTGGACATAGGCCGCTCCTAATAGTCGCCATAGGGACCGGTAATATACAGTTAGCAAAATTCAAAAGCTCGATTATCTCGTGAAATATCTCTACTTTGAGTTAAGACCAACGTTAAAATATAAAAAACTTTTTACAAAAAAAACAACCGACTTCAAAAACACCAAAAAGTTAAAAATAAACTTCAGAAGAAAAATCAGCTTCTGAAGTCGGTGACATTGTTTGTTTGATTTTATTTTTTTGCCACCGACTTCAGAAGCTGATTTTTCTTCTGAAGTTTATTTTTAACTTTTTGGTGTTTTTGAAGTCGGTTGTTTTTTTTGTAAAAAGTTTTTTTATTTTTTCATTTTTAGTTGTAATATCATAGAAATATTTACTATACATATAACATTCGACTAAGAAACCTACCCCTAATCCTTCAAGATACCCTTATTATTGCTTTCAACTCCTAACCTTTGAGGAGTAGTACCTTCCATCATCAGCTTATCAACAGAAGTGTTGACTGCTAGATGCGAATACTTGTATGGCGTCAGAAAAACACGACACGTAATATGTGCCTATGAAATTTAAGGGTTGCCTTCGATTTCTCTGGGATTTCATCACCAGGTCCTGGTTTCCATATCATGGTACCACCCTTGAAATATCTCCTTCACAATAAAAAAAGAATGATCAAAATTGGTTCATAAACGACGAAGTTATTCGCAAACACACATAAACGAAAAATTTTCAGAAATTAAGAAAAATCTTCATAAAATGAAAAGTACTGGGTCAAACTATACTAAATTTTTATGGGACCAAATGGCAACCATTCCGCATCAAACTAAAAAAGAATCACGTAAATCGGATCATAAATCGCAGCGAAATCGGTGTACATACATAAAAAATAAAAAAATACCGATCGAATTGAGAACCTCCTCCTTTTTGGGAAGTCGGTTAAAAAGGGAGAAGGTCATTTTTAAAAGTTACTGAGCGTATATATATTGCTGCTCTTGACTCTACATAATAAAATACACTGCTAATTGTAGAAGTACAAACAACGTGTAGATGTCGATACAATTTAGTTTGTTTTTCTCAATAAGTAATCAAGAACATCGCAGTAACGTTCTCAATAAAAACCTACTTACTGTTAAATATTTAATATACCCGTATTGCGTAACCCAGCATCTCTATTGTGAAGAGAATATGAGGCCTAAATTACGGGATAACTCACTATTGTATACTCTTTCCCAGTGCTGGGACACAGGTGTAATCTGTATGAGAGGGAATGGCCCATAATCTACTACGCCGGCCCAGTGCGGGTTGGTAGATGTACGTCATGTCTTCGAATTTTTGGTTCTAGGACATGCTGGTTTCCTCACGGTGTTTTCTAAATGATGGTGATGAATTATGCAAAATAATGCGCCTGTCTAGGATCGAAGCCACGACTTCTCACTTTTTCTTTATTTAAAAAAAAAAAATAGTTGACAAAAAAAAACTAATTATTCCGACAGATAGATTTCCGCAAAATATTGGACACGTATTTTTAATTTTTGCACGTAAACAATAAATGAAGACAGTACAGTGCTTCGAAAAGTCGCGCGACGTCAAAGTTTGGTACATTTTTTACCAGAAAGTGACGTCACCAGCCACTCACGATCTTCGACACGTGTTATTTTCGTCAGTTTTGATTAATTTGATAAATCAAAAAACACGTATCCAATATTTTTCCATAGTCTAATAGACGGACTAAACACAATTATATTTTTTGAGTCAGTCACCTACCCTATTCCGTCACAGTATTCTCTGCGCACTGTATCTCCTTTGCCCCAGAATCAACAGTAAGATCATTTGATGTACATAAAGCTTGGTGACAGCTTTGTGAAGGGTACCTTTAAGACCCTGTATTTTTTTTTATTTAGGACAAGCCCGCCACACTACTCCCAAACCACTGTAACTCCTGTTAGCCAGAATCAACAGTGGCGACCACAAGAAAAGCGCCGAGACAATGAAGCTCGACGAAGTCCCAGAGAAAAGATTTTAACTGTCTTGGATCCCGCAAACAATTTAATCAGAAAAGAATAGCGGAGGAGTAGAAAAACCTAATTTTCAGTTCCCTCCATATCAGTAGGAGACAGAACAGAACAAGGCCAGGCCATAACCTGTATGAACATACCGTTTTCTGGTCTCGTTGAATGCTGAGGCCCATGCTTGCCGGGTCTTGCAGCTTTGACGTCAATATCCAGAGGCACCCATTTGTGCTTGCCCGACTTGCTGCCGCCTTTGCCGGCGCCTGAAAAGAACACATAGAGAAATATTAAAACGAGGCAACAAAAATAAACGACATAACTGACAGAAGAGGAGTATACGGGCTATATGTAAGACAAGCTGTTGCTCGCGAAATTCGTCGGCCTGAAATCATTGTATAAATATGGATCACCCGCGTGGATGTCGGTTTAACTACAAAAATGTCGATTTTCCATACAAACATCCCCATAAGGGTTGAATTTCGAAAAATCCTTCCTTATTCCTTGTCTACATTATAAAGGGAACCTTTGTGCAAAATTTCAGCTTTCTAGGTCCAAGGGTTTGGGCTGGGCGTTGATGAGTCAGTCAGTCAGTCAGTTTTTATTTATACAGACAGAAGAAGATAGATTCCCCTAGTTCTACTTAAAAATCCTACGGTAGATCTTCGGGATTTTTTACCCATTAGTCCTACGATTCAAGATACATTGAATCGTACAAAATCGTAGAATATGTAGGAACAAAAAGTTTCATTAGTTCTAGCTACAAAACTACTAGCAAATGCTAGTAGTATATATTGGCACGGATAGCCTCAGATTACTGCAAGCTTGCACTCGAAAGGAAATGAAAAACAATTATAGTAAAGTCTCACAAACTAACAGGAGGCCTGAAACATGAAGGTTATAAAATCTATACACATTTCGATAACCATGCAGCATGAAATGGAGATACTTCTTTACGATTCTGTCCAGGACGAAAGCGGTCGGGCGGACTATAAAAAACTGTGACTGAATCTTTTATCAAATTCCTTGGTCCCACAGATCAAGTCCATCCCATATTTATTTATTTAGTACTTGTAGGACTTACAGCTAATAAAAACAAACAGAAAAGAAACCATAGTCACCAGAAAGCCACTTACAAATCCTCACGTATAGATATATGTAATACAACTATTTATAGTGTGAGCACAAAACAAAAACGCCTTATTGAAATTAATAAATACAATGTAAAAACTAAGTTTGCAATTTAAAATATGAAAAAAGAAATAAATAAAATAACCTTCCGCTACTTAAAAATTTTGAGGCTTAAGCACTTTCTGGTCGAATTCACACTAGTTGTGAATGGATCTAAATCGTACTCCTTGCATACATATATCATTAAAATATCTGCTTGCACGCACAATATAACTATTCTGCCTATAATTCGAAGATGAATGAGGTACACGTATTCCCAGTAACTTGTATAAATTAATTCTGTTGGTACCAACCTGAACTCTTAGCCTTATCAAAGTGTTTATCATGATGCCTGTCGTTGTGCTGGTAGTGGTTGTGCGTGGGCTCCACCCTCTCCGGCTTTGAAGGCTGGTGGTGGTGGGGTTCCTCTGGGGGCTTGCGGTCTTGCTCCTGTAATGTGATGAGGAGATGGTCAGTTATGGAAGGTAGAATACATGATGAGTTATACTGGGAACTTTTTAAAGTTTACTGTCACGTTTTTTGGTTATCATCATTCCACTGTCCTTAGCCGGTCCGAGAAATTAGTGCCTTGTATTTTAACACTCTTACGCCCAAATACTCGTCAATAAACGTCACTCAATTTTAAGTTGCACTTAAATCTCGTGCTGTCTTTGTTACTTTAACGCAGAGTGACAGAGATAGTAGGAGTTTTGAGGGTTACTTATAATTGAGTGACGTTTGAGTATTTGGGCATTACGTACATAACATCAAACTATAATTTCCGAAGGATTGGGCAGAGGTTTATCTAATAGAACACCCACATTTCACCCCTTTGATTAAGTCCCATGCAATAAGGGGCGAGCCTACTCTCATCATTGGGCATAAAATCAGATTCCCTGGCTGCTACTGAAGAATTCCTGATAGATAAAATCCAATAACAATTTGCCCGACCCGGGATTCGAACCCAGGACCTCGTGCTCAGCAGTCGCGACAAGTGAGTGAGATTTAACACTCCTTGAGGGCTCGTTTACGGAGACGCGGGGCGTCGCGCGGCGCGTGCATAAGGCTCGTCTTCTACTTTTTTATTAATTTACTGAGAGACGGGTCCCCCGCAACAAACGCTGCATTTTAAACTAACGAGCGAATATCACTTGTCGCAAAATCGACGTTTGAAATCGTTAACTTTTTCATACATCACCATGTGTTTGAATTAAAAACGCAGCACGCGCCGCGCGCCGCCCCGCCTGTACGTAAACATGCACTTAGGGTGCAAAAAGGAAATTTTCTGATTTTACGTAGGTATGTTTTTCTCAATAAGTAATCAAGAACATCGTAGTAACGTTCTCAATAAAACCTACTTATTGATAAATATTTACTATACCCGTATTGCGTAACCCAGCATCCCTATTGTGAAGAGATTAGAGGCCTAAATTACGGGATAACTTAAAATAATACAGTAGTTTTAAATCCAAAATCTAACCCTCACCACCATTCATCTGGTCATACATGACACTTGACTTTCGTAACTAACCTTACTTCTACTATTTTTAGATAAAGAAATGCACCCACCCACAGTGACATCAAACCTACACATCCACATACCCAAGAAAACTCACCATAATGTAAAGAAAAAACTGCATCAAAAAATTAAAATAACACACACTCGGCGTACACAGGCGCGCAATCTGTTAACCTAGTCAAGGTCATCGCTATGCGAGTTAAGATCGTCGTAATGTAAACAATGAAACAATGTCGTTATCTCGCTTTCTGATTACTATTGGCATGTATTGGCTGTGGCATGCTTAATTGCTAATGGAATTCCTGGCTTTTAATATTTTGTGATGATGATGATGCCATGTAGCCGATTTCGGCCGCAGCGACTGCATTCGCTGACTTTTTATAAATTGTCAAGAGCTTTGTTGCTGCTCTTTCGTGTGCTCTAAAGTGGCTAGAATATCCAACTTTGGCCGAAAAAGTACGAGCACAAAGCGGACATGTCAGACCACCATTAATGACATTATAGTCATGTATAATGTCATTAATACATGACATTACATGAGGTGGTCTAGCTTTAAGGTCATCGCGATATATTAGATACTAGCTTTTGCCAGCGGCTTCGCCCGCGTGAAAATGACGATTTTCCATACAAACTTTCATCCCCTATTTAACTCCTTTAGGGGTTGAATTTCGAAAAATCCTTCCTTATTCCTTGTCTACATTATAAAGGGAACCTCTGGGCAAAATTTCAGCTTTCTAGGTCCAAAGGTTTGGGCTGGGCATTGATGAGTCAGTTAGTCAATCAGTCAGTCAGGACTTCTCTCTTTATTTTTTATATAGATTTTGTAGTGTTTAATCATCATCATTATGGTAAAGGTTGCAGGGATCAGTTGGATGCGAGACGCACGGGACCGGTCAATGTGGCGACACTTGGGGGAGGCCTATGTCCAGAGGAGAAGTCGGCTAAAATGATGATGATGAAAGCATCATCCATCATTATTGACACAGAAAACGGGATATAAATATCCCGTGTTTACTGTTTGTTATATGAGTGTGTGTTTGTATGTGTGTGTTTGATATTTCGCTGCTGGTGCCAGCAGTGATCACGGATAAAGATGGCCGTGCATACTTGCACAGTAAACATGGTTATTGAATGTTAGTGACCATGTCAATTTAAAACTTATATAATCACCATTACCGTCCAGTCCTTATCCTAATTTATTTGCTGTTGGCGCAGTATGTCTGCTCCAACAGCAAACCAGCAAGCAACAGCAACAAGCAGCAAGTAGCAAGCAGCTCTACTTCTCTATTACCGGTTATCTTATCAGACACCTCCTTTATTGCTCTATCATTGATCACACATTCAAATCTATCCATCGATCGTTTCTTTGGTCTTCCTCTACTTTTAAAGCCACACTCAATTTATTCCTCCAAGTGTCACCTTGCGTACTACCGCTACACTTTTTCCAACTAATCAACAGTGGCGACCGCCAGAAAAGCGCCGAGACAATGAAGCTCGACGAAGTCCCAGAAAAACAATAGAGAATCTTAGATCCCGCTACGAGATTAATCAGAAAATAATAGCGGAGGACTAGCAACAACATAATTCATACTTCCCTCCATATCAACAGGAGACAGAACAGAACAAGGCACTAGGCACAAAGAGACGTATACAAACTGGGATAAGCCCAGTTGCCAAGCACGACGGATTAAAGACGGCATAACGTATGAAACAAGTAAAAATCTTACCGCAGTCCCATTATGGTGCGCCGGATCAGCGTCATGTGGAGGTGGCGTGGAATGACACCTGGCTCCACCGGAGACGGCAGCGCCGAGGGTCGGCCAGTCACCTATGTCGGTGAAGTCTGATGCCTGGAGACAAAGGCAAAATAGATGGTTAGTCAAGGTGGTTAATGCAATTATAATTCTTACACAATAGACCAGGATTTCGGTCATGGCGTTAGCAACCATCTCAATGTAGACCAGTTAATCATCATCATCAGTAATGTAGACATCAAAGCGGGAGATATTGTAAACATAGATTGCAAATGTGTGCGCAAACACTTGCCTCATTGACTACTCTAGAACGATGGAACGGCATATTGATAGCAACGGTAACCAGGAAGATCGAAGGGAGATCTGTTTAAAGAACGTAGCATAGATGGCTTTACCAGGCAGTTCTTTACCGATATCTTACATTGTTTTTTAAAACAAATAGCTAAGACTGACGAAGCAAATCCTTCTGCATTATTCTAAGTATATCGGTAGGTTTACAACAGGATCTGGCAAATCATCAAGTTCAAATGGGTCAAATATTCTCTCGGAAATATTTAGCTGTTACATGAGCAGTCAAAACCTAAAAGAATATACTTAAAGCACTGAAAATTGATGTCTGGTATCTCTAGACTAACTCTGGATTTCTTTTGTCTCTACTCTAGGCCCTAGATGTCCTAGGTCATGATTAGGTCTACTTTAAGCATCTCTAGGCGGCACATTATCTGTCTAGCTCTTTCCAAGTATGTTGAGGTCGGCTTCCAGTCTAACCGAATGCAGCTGAATACCAGTATTTAACATGGAGCGACTGCGTCTTTAGGCTGCACGATTGTTACAAAATTAACCTAAAAAACACACAAACTAAAAACGAACACCCATTCACCATAATATTTTCCTTATTCCCTCGTCAATACCTGGCCATCCTGCTCCACCTTCGCCCAGCTTCTCCTAGGCCTGGACTTGCGCCTCGCTGCCACACCGGCCGTCATATCGTTCGACACTCTGCCTCTTACTGTATCATCTTGGATGATCAACAGTTTCGTAGTTTTTGGTGTCTGGTCGTTCGAAAGCCTTTTAAGAATTGGCGTTGGCACTTCGTGCTTTTTCAAGTTGTATTTGGTCTATTTTTCTTTTTGATTTAGAGTAAGGTCGTTTGCACTTGGTTCTTTCTTTTTCACTTGGTGTTGTTCACTTTTCACTTATACTAGTGCTTTTAAGTTTTTGTCACTTTTAGATTTGTTGCTTTTGGGTATTTTACTTGGAATGTTTATGATATTAAGTTTAGTTTCTTAATTTACACTTAAATCTGTTTCGTTAAAAGATATTTAGTAAAGGTTGTATTGAGGTTTGATTTTTGGTTAATGTTCTGGTGATACATAGGTTTTATTTAGATATACTGTAAGGCACAGTGACTACAAAAAGCTTGTAACCTTGGTGCAGCGAAGTCCTCAGTTTTTATGACTCCCAATTTAATTGGGGGTTGGCGCAGTAAGTTGTCTTCTTCTATACATCTCTTATTATCTCAGTAGTCATTCACCGCCTCATTACAAAACGTAGTTAAACCTGGTTTAACTTAGACTTGGTTTATCTCGCATGACGTCTCACTTCAATAATATTCAAAAGAAAGTGACAGCATGCGAGATAAACCAAGTCTAAGTTAAACCAGGTTTAACTACCTTTTGTAATAAGGCGGCCACTGTCTAGCAAAATTTACTTTCACACAGTCCATGTATGCTCCTGATTTTTTGTATTTTTTACCATCTTTTATACCATGTTTTTAAACAAATAAATATTATTCTATTCTATTCTATTCTATCTATCGTCTCTACATTAATAATTGGAACTTTCGTCACCACATTCTTTTCTTGTAGTTAAACCTTCTAGACATTCTAATATTAGTGCGAAACTTAAAATATATTTTCGATATGATTGAGCTTAATTTTAGATCTTTGGGCTTGTTATCATCATCTGCTTAGCCAATTTCCCAACGATTTTGGGGTCGGCTTCCAATCAAACCGGACGCAGATGTCTCCACCTGACCTTTGTTTTTATTTTTTTCTAGTCTACCACGTCGTAATAATAAAAATATTCTGTCATAATCAAAAACCCATATAAATAGATCAAATCACTAGAACGTTTAATACGTAGTGTGATCTGACATTTCTCAATCAAGGAAACGCATTAAAAGGAAACCAGTTCTGTCACATTATAATATTACGAGTTAAATATAAATTTGAGGTCAGTTGGCCCTAGCGATTATGATAAATATCCATATTTTGGATGTGTTTTTTATCTATAATTTAGTGAGATTGTTGTCTATTATAGTGCTTGATTGATTCGGCAATATAAGAAATAGCGAAGTTTAATTACATGTTACTACGAGTATCTGTATCGAGAAACAGTTACCGAGTAGGGGTCTGAATTGGGAAACGAAGGAACGTTTATGTTCGGCCGATTTCTTACCTCGGCAATTAGGATTAGGGGAATGCTTTTTGTACGTATACTTTCCTACGGATTCCCTTATACTATTCCCATAATTTATTACAAAATTTAATATTGCGAATCAATTTGCTGTAGAAACCTCCTCTCGAAGTTAATTATTTTTTCATTCAACTAATCACAGACTCAATTAATCAAGAAAATTACTATGTTCAATTATTATCAAATCCATATCTGAACCGATCTAAGTGATTTCTTCACAACTTATCTTGCAAGCTAGTCAAGTGGCGCAACTAGTTATTTTAAGCTTATTTTAATGACTTACTAGTCTGTCAAAGTAGCAATGCAATATTTGAATACCAATATAGTAATTATATGTGGCTCAAGAGTTGTAACACTCCTGTTTTCTATTGCATTAACACCTGTTTTAGTAACGCCTGGTCTTTCTAAATGCAATGTACTTGTATAAAAGCGCACTTATGGATTTTCAATTCTTGGCGCTAAGCCCAGAGTTGAATATGCAGTAGTTAGTTTTTAGTCAGGCATTTGACGTAGTTTTCGCCTAGTATTTGTGAAGTCAGATATAACTTACAAACCCCATTTAGAAGAACTGCGAAAGAATAGATATTGGTTATTCAAATACGCCTTCTAACTATTAAGTAGACAGAAAGTTTAAATGAACTTCCTGTTTTATTTAAGAGTACCATAGGGAAGCGTTTTGGGACAACTTCCGTTCAGATTTATCGATTTATTTTATTTGAACATAACAACACCATGTCAATTTTTCTAAAAGGATTAGATAGAGGTATCTAGTACAATAACAATTTTGATGATCTGCCAAATACAGCTAAATTAACGTTTTCACTTCTCATGCTCTGAAAGTGCTTATTTGTGCAGGATATAGGCTGCACAAAATCGAATTTTGTGCACAAGGGCATTAACGTATCTACTCATAAATGTATTTTTATTAAGGCAAAGAAAATGAGCCATACAGCCAAACACAATAAGAAGTTCTCAAATAGAATTTGTTATTTTATGATATTTACTTTAATTTATTTGCCATAATAATATGTGTTTTTTAAGACTTAAAAGATATTAAAATTTAAATTCAAGTGCGGTAAGTTATTTAATTAATTAATGAAAATTATTGTTACAAAATTAATTTAATAGTAGGCTGTATAGGTCTGCAAGCCTAATATCAATTTCGTAAGATTAAAAAAAAACAATTTTCTTCAGTATTCAAAACTGTACAACTTTGAATTTTAATTAGAGAAATATGAAACTACTGTTTTATTTCCTCGCATTCGAAGTGAAAAGCAGAGTTTATAACTCGTCCACAAAACCATTTTTATCCTCGACATTACTATCAGCCCTCGCCTTCGGCTCGAGCTGCTAAAAGTCTCGGATAAAAATGGTTCGTTTTGTGCACTTGTTGTAAAATCTACTATTTTCTTTTATGTTTCTGCACAGTGTTGGTTAAGTAGCAACAACTGGCAGTCAACAGATCCATATTGACAAGTAGAAAACTTGGTAGATTAGGGTCTTTCGATACAACTTTCCGTCAGTCCTGAAATGTCATTTTACTAGACGATTTTTGTTTTTAATTCTTCTACGTTATTTCTAACAACCGAAACGCAGTGCTAAATAGGTTAATAGAAAGACATGGCATCTAATAAAAACAGCTGTTGGCCTGGCTTCAGACTGTTTGGTCAATAGCGAGAACCTCTTCCGTATTTTCTATACAGCACATAGAGATCTGTGCCTGTTTCCATTGACACTACTAAAATGAATGTTGTCAAACGTCTATAAAAAATGAGTCACAAAAGCGTCTCAACGGTTAGATGATTGTCAACTTTCTTTAACTAATACATAGTGATTCAAATTTTACAGTTTCGGGAAGTTTGATGTGCGCCCTGTATCTGCATGATTGCGTGTATGACCAGTATTAACGTAATAGAGGCGAAAGGACAACATTAGGATCGTAGTAGACCCCGTCGGGGCTGCGGGTTATTCAAAAGAGATACTGCGGCCTCGGCACAAAGGGCTAAGAAGGAACATGGGTGGTTTTTAGTCAGTAGAAGTCTGACACTCCATACCGCTGTGCCCAGAGCGGGACGAGTCATTTGATGATTTCCCACCCCCCCAAAAAATTAGAAAAACAAAAAAGGATCGCAGTAGATAGCGTTCTGTGGTTTCTGCCTATCCCCACGTGAAAAACCGTGAGGTTATGTATGTACTGTACATTATTCAATAAAATACATTTGTCACTGCCCACTGGCATAATTGATAGTTTCAAGTTACACACAATGTCAGCAATGATTGAATAAGTATTGTTTAACGTAATAGTGCTAATTCAAATACAATATATTTTATTTCACATACATGGGCATTTATAAAACGTCTAGATTTCTAGAAGCAAGGTATAGTAATTTTCTACGAAGGAGTATTGGCAAAAACTCATCCTTATTTAGAGTGCAGTCAAATAACAATAACATGAAGCCTTTAATCCCCGAAGGGTCGAACAGAGATATCATATTACAATTCATTTCCTAATTCCTATTTCTTATTGATTCTATATTTTTGTTAAGCCTCTAGCGACGCGCATTGGGTTTCGTTCGAGAAGTATTTACAATAGGGAATGAGTACAATGTAGTTTTTGTTATTTTGGCACCCCTGCTATACAGCTGTGCTGTGCTATGATTCAAAGAATATAAAAATTTGCGCAATGAAAAAGCTCTAACTTACTTTCTAGTGATTGTGTTCATTATTACTAAATAACATTTAGTTAAAAACCTGAATATTACTGTTAGAATTGAAGTATAATTTTAAGTGCTGCGTCCTTCGCTGCGTCTACGGTTGACAAACAAACTAAGTAAGTACTATTATTTACACAGCCACCGATGTATTAGTATTACTGGTTATTAGCTTAAATAATACACTCAACGTAATAAGGCATAAGACGACACGTAATAAAACCAAAACAGGAAAAAACATAGTCACAGTCAACAATGACCAAGCAATATAAAACAATAACGTAGCACCTACTTAGTCCACACAATGACTCTACTATTTAAAAGAAGAAAGAAAATCTAAAAACAATTATTAGAACATCGTGCTTACCCCTCTCCGGGCACCTGTCACCCAAACATCCATCCATACACACTTTTAGACAACCACTTAGAACATCACATACACTCAAAGGTCCAGCTATCACTAAGGAGACCAACAAAATACTCCCGCGCTAAAGAAAACTATCAGAAACACTAAAAACAGCCAAAAAAGAAATACCAAACAACGTGCTACGACCGCTATAACTCGTCAAATGGCGTTCTCCCACCATAAACAACAAAAAAAAAACATAGAATCACGTGTCAAAAATGAGGTTATAAATAAAAATGTCCTCCAATAACGTCAGTACCATAGAGAAATTTCATAGAGTTTGAAAAAAAAAGATGCAATGCAACACTCCAGTTTTAAAAATAGAACTGTAATAAAGCACATGACATAACCTAGAAATAAGCGAAGTATAACCTAACTTGGCCGCGTGGCGAACACGCTGTTGGCACCGGTATCGCTGTCTCTCTCTTACTTAGTAGGACAAGTTGTTGACTCGCTCACTCGCTGCAGGGGTCCACGCGTTGATTATGCCAAGGTTAACGAAACGGCACATTGTGAGCTCTACGTAATTCTGGTTTATTTAATACATTACATTATCTGTACCAAGTTGCTTTTCGTATCTGTCTGTGTGATTCGTATCTTTAGAACTCTTCAATGAATTTTGATCATGATTTTAAAGAGAATTTATTCTGAAAACTTTGTGTAAGTAGATAAACCGTTAGCCATTGTTATCATTGTGAGAGTTTCTTTACTAAGGCTGGCACAAGAGCGTAGAGCTTGGCGCAAGCAAAGAGAGGCCTATAAACAAAGCAGTCGGTGACGTCGGACTAAGGATGAAGATGATTATGAAGCAGTTAAGTCTTTACTGCTGCAGATTAGACACAGGCTTCGTCTCTATAAAAGAGAGTGTGCCATAATCGACCTTGTTGGTATAGTGGGATGCATTGATATTGATAACTTAGATATTGCATGATGGAAAGAATGTGCTAAGAATGATATGACAAGAAAGAATATGTCTCATGAGATGACGAGATGGGTAAAAAGACATGCTGCGTTGACTCCAAATGAATTGGGATAAGGGCAAGAAAATGATGAACTTAGATATTGCACGGCACGCCATTTACACTCATAAGAAGCAGAGGCTGATTACTAGTGTTGTTAAAAAATACTACGCAATAGGCGGAGGCGAATTTATTTTTGTTTTTCTTGAGAAGCGTCATTATTCACGCTTCATTTGGAGCGTTAGGTAAATAAACAACGTTATTTTAGTAGGCAGAGAGTTATGGGTAAACAATGATGATCATTATCACTATTTCATAGATAGTAGTTATTCTTCTAACATCTCTCATCTCTCTCTCTCAGAATCGCATGCATGTGACTAAAACGGTGATGGATATAATTGTTGAAGGATGGAGAGGGAGAGGAAGGCCAAAGAAAAGACAGATGGATTGTGTGAGGAATGATATGAAAGAGGAAGGAGTAAATGCCACCGTGACGTCTAACAGGGAAGAATGGAAGAAGAAAACGTGTTGCGCCGACCACAAATAGAATGCGATATGGGCAATATGGGCGATATCCGCACTGGACCGCGTGGTGGATTATAGCCCATCCCTCTCCTAGAGAGGAGGCCGGAGTCCCTGCAGTGGGAACATTATAGGCTGATGATGATGGGCAGGAAGATGATGATGAGTCATTATTCTAACCTAACAGACATAAAACAAGGTGTAAACGAATCCTTCACGAAGCTGTTAATCAAGCATTCACTACCCTACGCAAAAAATACGACTTTTTAGGGTGTAAAATCACGTTTTACGGTACATAATACTCAATGATAAGAACTCAAAACATTGTGTTGATGGGTGAATTGAATAGTAAACGGGCAATCGTGATTTGTTTTTGGAAATTTGGATAGAGCTGACCTGAAAGTTGTTTGTACAGAATTTGTGACAACTATTAGAAACTTCTCGTCCCCTATTGTAAGGGACTTAATTTAACATAACATAACCAAAATTCTTAGAACTAGCGTAGGTATTTTTTTCACTTTCCTCCTATTCTTTGTTCATCAATATCATTTTGCACTATTCTGGTTTTAAGAGTGTCAAGGCTTATCACTTTGCAGACTTAAAATAACTTGTTTGTTACTTTTCGGGGGTTTTTAACAGAGCTACTTTATTAGATTAATATTATATCAGTCAAAGTGATAATATTGGGGATTTTTTTGTAGTAACAAAGACATTTTCACTAATTGTTTACTCATTATAATCTAATAAGAAATATTAAGTCCTAATCATGTTTTTTTGCATTTGTCGACTCTACTTTCTTTGTTCAAATGTATGAAAGGATCAATTTTAAACACCACCAACGGCTTAACGTGCTTTCAGAGTCACGAAGGAAACTTGGTTTGTTAATTTTGGTGACCACATCCACAGACCAACCTAGGCAAGCGTGCCTTAACCTAAAGGTCAACCTGAGCGGCTGTTATTATTTAGCCACGGGCTCCATTGAAAAAAAGAGTCGTAATTCTGAATAACGCAGAGGATATTTACAACATGACCTATGATCGACCCCTGACGAACGCCAACGTCATATTATAAAACTATTACAGAAACGGTTACAAGAATTACTCAATAAAAAGGTCGGACAGCGCCCGAGGCGCTGAACTCAGACATATCAGTTACACATAGTTTTTTATAATTAAGAAATGATAATGCCTTAGGCTAGCACGTTGTAAATGCCATTGCACTATTGCAGTTGCTTGATGTTAATATTGATAACGGTGAATAAAGGCTATAAAAATACGTAACTGTAGTTTTAATATCAGACTGAATACCGGCGCAGGACAAAGGAATCTACGAATGTAGAGAAGGCGGTAACTGCAGTACTATAACAAGTTATTATGCCTTTTTTTCTGACGTTCAAAATAATTGTAATAGTCTAACTGAAATTTATGCTTTATGTTTGGAACGAAGAGTCGTGCATGTTTCAGCAACGAGAGGTCGTAAGTAATGACAATCTTTTTCTAAGCGTGTCAATGGCAATCTAAATTGTATCAGCCCAGAACTAAGTTACTAGTTTGGCGCTTTCGGTTCCTGTAATGAACAAAAAACAGGAGACGCAGGACACGACATTAAATGTTCCATCAATGATAATGCCAGATGTCCAGGCCTGATGTGATAGCACCAAGTAAGTAATGGTATTCCCTTTTCTTTACCGGAGCAAGTTATAATTATACAAATACGCAACCCCTGAAATGGTAACCGACCAACCAGCACGTTTGCCTAGAAGTGAACTCTAGATTCCAGACCATTCTCCGAAACCAAGTTAATAATTTTGAACAGACCAAGATTACAGGAATTAGAACTACAATTGTAGAATTTTACACAGACTTAGCAAAGTAAGCTTAAAATGTCAGCGTGGTCTTAATAATAGTTGTTTTAGTCCTACAGAATGCGGTATTAAGACGTAAATACTGCGGGTTTCAGGGTTCCGTGGAAGAAATAGCAAACTAGTTTAAAAATGTAAACTGCGTAAGAAAACCTGATATGTATGGTCTATTTCATCTAGTAAACTAGACTAATGTATGCTCGATTCGAAGAAGTTAGCACTGAACGGCTATGCGTGTTAGGTTAGGTTAGTTAGTTAGATGAACAATACTTGTTTTATCTACACGAGAAAGCACATTAACTCGTAATGAGAGAATCTGCACGCAGTAATATAATAAACATGTTTTGCCGGACTTAGGGAACCCCCTAAACAAACAATAGAGAAAAACGTCGAAACCAGTCAACCGTAAGTAGTTTCCGCAACTGGCGTGCGTGTATGACCAGTACTATGAACAAGAGCGAAGTAAAAGATGTATGTAGGGATGGACTATGGATCTAAAGTCCCTGAACATGCCTAGCAACTATGTGAGTTGACGTATGTATGGAACTGGTAAAATCAAAGCAATTTACCGTTAACAGTTGACGTCAGCATGGAAAAGTAAATAAATCACAGTATAAACAATTTATTGTTTTGATGATAACACAAATTGTGCGATAGCCAATCAAAGAAATAGGCAAGAAAGTTGGACGTAGCAACTGTAGCAACGCCAGGGCACCCTCGAAGGACATACACCGACCTTAGAGGCGATTATCTTCAGAAAGGTCAGATCAGGTACATACTCCTAAACGGGTGTGCGTCTATGACCTGGGGCCCTACTATGACGTCTTAAAACAGTCCTAACTTATTCTTAATCCAGTGTGGAGGAGAGATGGCGCTAGACACCCTGTATAGTTCTGTCACGTTTCCACACTGGAATAACATTAAGTTAGGACTGTTTTAAGACGTCATAGTAGGGGGCCAGAAGTATGAACGTGGACAAAGCGAAAGGGGTTGTAAGGATCGTAGCAAAGTGGCTTTCTGTAGTTGTTGCTTACCCCCAGGCCCCATGGGATTAATGTACGTTAAAATTAGACGTAGCTATGGTTATTGATAGTTACAGGTGAAGTTAAAAGTAAGAGGAATCTAGTAAGGCTAATTAAGTCTCAGATATGCCTTTACGTCTTAAGACGACAGTACATTCAGCAGTGGATGGAACCAAGGATCCCAATGACGACGATACAAAAAAAAAACGCGTCAAGCAAGTGCAATTCAGAATTTAAAGACAAATAACCAAAAAGGTCCACAAAGACCCGTTTAATAACGAAACAGGTTTAACAAGACCCCGACCGAGAGACCCGGCTCACGCTTGACATTATTTTTTTGCCCGACAGCGCAGCGACTGGCAGAACGCCAGACGGCAAGAGCAGGTCGATGCAACTCAATAAAATGCCAAATTGAATTGTTGTACTTGACAAGTTTAAATTCTTAGATGGCTATGGCGTTTGGTGTTGAACAAATCAGAAGTTCATTTTATTAGCTCTATCGTCCTTACATAGTATAAAACAAAGTCGCTATTTTTGTCTGTTTGTTTGTCTGTATGCTTAAATCTTTAAAACTACGCAACGGATTTTGATGCGGTTTTTTTTAATAGATAGAGTGATTCAAGAGGAAGGTTTTAGTATATAATTTGAACGACATCCACGCGGGTGAAGCCGCGGGCATCAGCTAGTCTACGATAAACTAGTCAATAATGTGTTAAGTCGTATCGCGTTCGAACCGTAATTGAAATATAATTGCTGTGATATAATAATAATAATAATAATATTTTATTAACAGAAAAGTGGGTACAATTGATCTATCCTATTTAAAAACAGTATACAAAATTATGTTATTCTTTTTAAAAGATAGAGTAAACGGCGATGTCTGTGCTAGTATTAACTGTGTGACAGACATCGGCGCATTCCTCTTACAGATTTAAACATCTAAAATTTAACACAATTATCCACAATATAGTGATACTTATAGTGTAACAAACAGATATGTTTTTGGTGCAAAACATTTTTAATTAAAATTAGCGGAATTTAAATTTAAAAAAATTAAATTAGATTAAAATTAAATTTTATTTGAATTTATCATTACTAAAATTGGTATTACAATATTATTGAATTGATTTATTTATTGAATTGATAAAAAATATTTTAAGATTAAAGAGGCATGCATGGAAATACTTATGTGGAAGTGAAATTATGTGTAGGTAGGTAGGTGTATGAGTTGTGAAATGTGAAATTTAATTTAATTTATTTATTTATCCTTACATAGTATAAAACAAAGTCGCGTCTGTTTGTTTGTTTATTTGTTTGTTTGTCTGTATGCTTAAATCTTTAAAACTAAGCAACGGATTTTGATGCGGTTTTTTTTAATAGATAGAGTGATTCAAGAGGAAGGTTTTAGTATATAATTTGAACGACATCCACGCGGGTGAAGCCGCGGGCATCAGCTAGTTTATTTATAATAAGCACACCATTTAATGGCGCTTAGTAATTATATTTATATATTTCTAGCGAAAAGTCTTTCAGTCTCGTCGTATGTAAGACCCTGAAGATATTCACTTACAAATTTCTTGCATTTGTATTTTGGAAAAGAATATATTTTGCAGATTTTATTGAGAGCATTATAAAGACGACTACTCAAGTTCGGAAAGTGACGACTTGCTAGAGCAGTGTTTGCTCTAATAGAAGGGCAAACCATATCCTTACGTCGTTTATGCGTAAAAAGCTCAGGATCATAAGTTAATGAGGAATGTGCATATGGAGTGCACAAAGTTGCCTGACGGTAAGCACAGATATGTCTCTGTATAGTTGGATAGTGGGGTAACGATAGGGTTTGTAAAGCATTACCTTCAAAACCGCCCTCTGCGCCCTCTCAAGTCGAAGCATTAAAGTTTTATGTGTTCATATTCTGGGTACTCCATAGCAATTTGAGTTTGTAACATTTTACATTTGAGAAGCGTTGAGGACGACAATATATTTTGCTAATAAGCTACTAATTGGTAATAGACTAGTTATCCGATACGGGCCACTGCTTGCTTACCGGTAACGATTGTCAAAGATCGAAAATGAACGACAGCCGAGCCCGAGACCAACGACTTGACGTGCTTTACGAGATACGGAGGAATAGGAATCTATATGTAATGGATGGCCACCTACCTACTGAACGTCCTAGGCAAGAGTAGCTTAACCTTAAAGATCGACCGACGCGGTTGTTTTAATTTAGACACGATTTCACACGATGTATGTCTTAGAACTAAAAAATCGCAGACATGTGACATCTACCAACCCGCACTGGGCCTGCGTGGTGGATATACCCCATCCCTCTAAGAGAGGAGGCCTGAGTCCCTGCAGTAGGAACATTATAGGCCATGGGCATACGCATATGACGACCATGACGCGACACGAGCTCTACCTACTATAAATACATTTTAAACATGTTTACAAAGAGACTAACCGAACAACAGTTAATCCGTCCCAGGACCAGGCGTAGAAAATTACAATACAAATAACATTGTTTTGTCGACAACTAAAACCATAAAACTCAAAAAAATTAGTATAAGAATGTGATTTTCTTTGTATTTATAGAAAAATGGAACGGCTGTCTCGCTGTTTACACCTCGAAGTAGAGTTGACACAACGAATTGGTTTGGACTGAATTCTTAAATTTTTGGAATATATTTTACGGCAAATGTTTTCTGGTTCCATCACCAGCTAGTTCTGTCGACTCCTAGATAGGAAACTTTCAGGTCTAGGTGATTTATTGGAGTCGGCTTCCAGTATTTAGCGGATGCAGCTAGAGACAGTGCCTTCATATAAGCCTGCAAAATTGGCTTACCCATAATAACTTGCATGATTTTCGGGTTTCTGAACAGCTTGCTGAACTTATGGGCTTACCGTATTATTGGGTCCTAGGCACGCCACTGGATGCAGCCCAATACCAGTATTTGACAATTTCTGCCCGAGTTGTTGGTTTCTGTCTGCATGTTAACATCTACAAATAACAGCCAAGGGCTTGACTTCCTGCTTACCATATCATCTAATTATTACCAAGGCAGCAGCTATAGTATTAAAGTCCAAAATCGGGCAAAATTGCCAATGCGAGTTCATTTTCACCAAGGCCCCAGCTATTCTGTCTAATATCGCGCAAAATTGCCAGTTCGAGACTATTTTGCCGAAAAATCAACTAATTCTCCTCAAAAATTCTCTCTAGCAACAGACCAGCCAAACAACTAACCAAATGACCGTAAAAACCGGTTCCCGCTTATCAAGTGACATATTAACATATAATACATACAATTATATAACTCCGGTAAATAGGTGGACGGCGATAGATAAACCTTGACCTGTGGGCGCGTTAGAGATTTTAGCTATCTATTTGAATTTTATGTCATTGTGGATTTTATAATGGAAGTGGAAGGAATAGCATTTGCTATTCCAGGGTAGGAAAGTTTTTCTCCGGTCGATCTACAAGAATCAAAGTTTCTTCAAGATGTCGCCAATAAAACAATGTTTCTTCATGACTCTACCTTGTTTATCATATAGATACGCGACAGCATTGTTAATAGAACAATGTTAAATATTTTAATAACTTTGTCTTATTAGTACACACAGTTTCCGATTGATTTTGATATTTTACAAGTGGTTGTACCGTGAGATTTCCCATCGGGGAAAAATTACGAGCTTCCGTGAAAACTTAAACAATTTTCAAAGTCCATTTTGAAACGGAAATCGGTGAAGACGAATCGACGTCTCTGAACACGATTTCTTTCTAAACTTTTATCTTGTTTTTTTTTTTTTTTTTTAAACTAAGTAAAATATCAAAAAATAATTGAATTTAAAAACCCTCACAGTTTAGTTGGCACTGACACTGGCGTTGACATGCGAACCGAATTTATACGTCCTGATAAGTTGTTTATCCGTGATCATGGTGCTTGTAACAGCGCCAAAATATAGGGAACTTCAAAAAACAGTACACATGATCTCACTAGTTCCATGGGACAACTACGGTGGAACTAGTGAGACGAGTTCGAATAAGTTTTGTTTCATTTGTTCCATTATCAAAGTGCATGGAACTACTGAGAAAGAAAAGTCTCACTAGTTCCATGGAACTAATTGCTGGTGGAACTAATGAGAATGATCCTAAATATCATGGTACGTCAGTTTAAAAACTTTATAACAGTTATTTGTATACACGTTTGGTAACTGAATCACAAACATAGTATACTTTACATAGAAATGCGTACAATTGTGGTAGTAGGGCTCGATCCCGTTACGTATTTACATAATACGTTTGTTGTTCGAGTTTACTGTACTTAAGGTCTAGAGAAACAATAGGGTTCTGGGGTCATAGATAGTGGCTCTTCCTAATCAAGGTTGGATGAAGTAACTATATGACTTCATCTTCTTTAAGGTACAAGTTGGTAGCCGACTGCACGCAGCAGCAGCAGACGACATGTCGTCGCTTTATGTCGTCGCGTCATGTCGCTGCCGTCATGATTTCGAACCCGACTGCAGACGACAACTGCAGATGTCATCCAATTGGTTCCGAGTGCGTGTATCAATAGTTTTTACTGCTCTGCGTGTGTAAATTGAAGACACAGGTTCCGATACATTTTCGGCTAAAGGACATATTATCTCCTGTTGTTTCTGTTATCTATGGGCACTACTGATCTGCGGTCGGACGACACGTGCGTCTGCCGCTCGACGACGCGTCGCTAGCTTCATGTCGCTAACGACGGAGGGAATTTCATAGAAATACGTAGAAACCAGTCGTGTCGTCGCGACACGTCGTCTGCTGCTGCTGCGTGCAGTCGGCTACCAACTTGTACCTTTACCATGTGTGGTTAGCGCCTAAACAGGTGTCACAGTTTTTGTGCCGCTCATACCCTTGTCTTTAAATGCCGTAGAGAAATATCTCTTAGGCTGAGGCTACATTAGGCCGCGACGCGACCTGCGACACGAGCGATTAAATCAAGTAAATGAATGCTCACTTAAATGGCTACACCGTACATCGCTCTTTTTTCTCTATTTTCTCTTCGCTCTTCCAGTCGCATCGCAAATCGCTGCCTACTGTAGCCTCAGCCTAAGGCGTGCTGGTTTCCTCACGATGTTTTCCTTCAAAGAAGCAAGTAATAGTTATACAATTAATGTAACCAATAATGACCGATAACCTGGCGAAGATAACGAGGATCAGCTGGATGTGAGACGCACGGGACCGGTCAGTGTGGCGACACTTGGGGGAAGCCTATGTCCAGCAGTGGACGTCTTAGGCTGAATTGATGATAATGATAGCCATTAACTTTTCATATTATTGCGCCAATTATGTTAAGTAACATAAGCACAAAGTAGATAATCATTTAACTAGAAATACCATCAATTTGAAACAAAATTTGAACAGACCAACTAATGTAGGTAAAACAAAAACTTTCGAACGGCATATAGATGACGGCGCCTTCACTTCCTATTCCAGCATGTATTCCAGCAATCCAGTCTGTCAGTCCGTAAGTACTCGAAGGTAATCAATACTCGTATCAGCTTGGCTTTTGACCTCATGACCTGACTGCTTTTATGCACGATAGGATTTATTTTAAGGTGCAAGATTCATTTTGCAACACAATGTTGATGGTTATCATGCCTATTCAAATTAGCCATGTTATTTACGAGTATATACTTTTTTTTTGGGACAAGCCCGCTACACTATATATCCAAACCACTGTAAGTCCTGTAAGCCAGTATCAACAGTGGCGACTACAAGAAAAGCGCCGAGACAGTGAAGCTCGACGAAGTCCCAGAGAAACAATTTCATTGTCTTGGATTCCGCAACGAAATCAATCAGAAAAGAATAGCGGAGGAGTAGGAAAAACATAATTTCAACTTGTATGTATTATCATTTGTAGATCTAAGACAATTAGCTTCACTATTTTGACTAAACAGACATGTCCAATTTTAGTCATAATCAATAAAACATACATGGAATCACTATGTAAGATCAAAATTTATGAAAAAAAAAACACTTAGCGCGAAATCACGCGACAAAATATTTCACGTCTGGCGAGTTTTTTTTTTAATTCTTCTGACAGACAAATGTCACCGGATTCGAGTGGCGAAGGCCGATTGACATAACTGGATGGAATTTATTAAAAAAGGTGTTTTTATTGCAACATATTTTATAGTGAAAGGGTAGGTAGAAATGTGTATGGGTTTTTACGTCTTCCTATAACTGTAGCTTGGTGAATGTGGTCATATATACTGTCGAATACAGAAACTTCAAGGGGACAATCACTAATACACATTGTGCTCGTGTGGTGGTGCATTTTTCATGTGGTAAGTGTCTAACTAACCTGGTGTCAATTTCTGATTTGGCTTTACATGCTGTCTAGAAACATCTCGTAGTCATGTTTGGTTTCCTGTTTAGCAGAGAAGTGATAATTACGCACATGTATCCGAAAAATCAGAGGTGCATGTCTTGGGTTGGACACATGGACCTCATGACCTATGAAGAGTCCGACGGTCACGACGATCCTTACATACTCCTTGTGCCTCGTCGACATTCATACATATTTAAAACTATATTTGTGTAATAACACAAAGCTAATGATATTTGAGCTTTATTAGATTGAAGGAAACCATTGAGTTTCCTTACAGACGGGTCGTTATAACTGTCTCGAGTTCCGTAGTCGATGTTTGGGGTCATTAGAGTACATTAGAAATCTCATCAATTTGTGTGCGGTTAGGTATGTCTATCCCACCCACGTATAGATGTTTCGGACTACTTAGGTAGTTCTAAATGTGGGAGGGAACACAGATAGTTCACCACTTTGGCTGTAGGAATAATAAACGTGGAAGAATCGTCGTCACACAGACGGTGCCTAAAGAACAACGTCGGACCTGTCGGGGCTGCGAGTTGTTCGAAAGAGATACCGCGGCCTCGGATACAAAGGGCTAAGAAGGAACATGTGTGATTTTTAGTCAGTAGAAGTCAAACACTCCCTACCGCGCCGGCCAGAGCGGGAGGAGTGATTTGATGATTTCCCACCCTCCAAAATGACGATTTGGAGTCGTTCCTAACTGATTGGCCAGAGAAGCCCGAACACCGGGAGACTTGGAAAGGAATGGGAGAGGCCTTAGGCCAGCAGTGGGACATAATAGGGTATTAAAAAAATATCCAGACAACAGTTGGATTCTACTTACAACACCTAGTCATGTTAATGAAACCAAAAAAACGTTTCAAACAAGGTCAAAATGACCACCGGCCGAACTATTTGCATTATACTCACAAATTCCTTGAAACTCTGTAGTAATGTTCACCGTATGTAAAACTCTAAAGATCACGGTAGTTCAGTAACCCAACGACCTTTGAAAACTGATCTCAATATTAAAATTTTATAATTTCATGTTAATTAAAGGTATGCTGTCACTGAGGTGATGCGCGATTTGGCAACGTAGATATCCAAACACATATTTAAAAGTAGCTGATGCCCGCGAACTTCGTTTACAAAAAAATGATATAAAAAAAACTCCCTATTTGAATCTTATTTCGGAAGTCCGGGATTTTTTTAACAATTTCTTGAGTATTTTTTTTTTCACCGAAATACTTTTTTCTAAAATCAAAGTACTGAACAGAAAACAACTTGACTGTCAAAAGTAGCTTGAGTTACTCTTTATAATATCAGCTACTTATATGCCATATGCCTGTAAAAGTCCTGTCAAAAACGGTCGACACATTTCGGAGAATAGCCAAAACAAAGAACCCCAAGAGGCAGACTTTTTTTTTAATACATAGTAGGAACCACCCCAAACCAGTTTCTTCAGCAAAGAATTTATTTATGAGGCACTAAATTTTAACCCTAGCCACTAACTTTAGTAAGAAATACTTAAATGTATACGCATCTATTATATAACAAAAATATGACAATTACACGCAAAACGCAAAAGTTTACGTTTATCATCCACAAAACGTAATTTAATACAAACAATTACCATACAAACGACTGCATAACCTATTACGATAACAATAAAGTCTATTAGAAGGACGAACGATATAAAGGGTTATCAACCTTTAACTAGTACTGTATCAAGGATTCAATTGATAAATTGCAGTTGTGGTGATTGTATCGCTTTCTTTGAGGAAAAACGTGGATCGACGGTTCTTTTTTGTATTGTGAAGTGATTTGCTACTGATATTATTTGATTAATGAGCGTTTGTTTGATCGTTGATAGCGTTTGATGTGTTAACTGTTTGATCTTGTAGATAAATAACTTTATTTGAAAAGTTTAAGTAAAAACCCAAGGCACTCGGACCTTCTGATTTTACGGATTCATGCGCGTATTGCCCCGGTGAAGGAAAAACATCGTGGGGAAACGAGCACGCCTGACGATATTTTTCGATGACATGTAAAGCATGGTCGGAGGGAGGCCCATGGCCGGCGTAACAACTCACCAGGATTGGCGCTAACCCGGTGTGGTAAGTCCGCGAAAGTCTAATTATCGCAAACTTGACACTTTTCACTAAGATTGTCGACTAACAGGAATGGATAGGAATAATTGGATTGAAGGCTTTTGCCGTGCAGTGTGACAAAAGCGCGAATAAAAAAAAAGCTCGCCTCTATTCAAACAATCGCGCGTCCGTTACGCTACAGTTCGCGGCAAACCTTACATCTCTCTCATAGCCACTTATAGCCAAGCCAATCTCCATAATATATAAACCCCACTATTGCAACAAACTTAGTTATAAAACAAAATCAAGTCGATACAAAACTTGTCTTACACAATACGTGGAGTTGCGAAAACTTGATGAACTTGGATATATTGAACTTTAAAGTTATGAAAGTAGAATAAGAATTTGTTGGTTTCATTTATAATTTTTGGAGATAGAAGGACGGTTACTATGGAGCTGGTATGTGAAAGTAGATTATGTGCCAATTTCTTAATTAACTCCAATAAGTTCATTTAGGTATCATTTCGAAGGTAAAGCCGACGAATCGTTGGGTTCGACAATCGACAAAATTGCAAGAAACACCTGGATAAGGCCTGAATTCCACCAAAGCGGAGACGAACAGAGCGGAGAGATGTGCCAAATTCGACAAATCACAGGAAGGGCGAAACATCAGATGTAAATCACTAATTGTGATTAGTAGTGCTCTTATCCGCTTTTGTTGAAACCGGGCCTAAGGGACGCACAGAACCGGCAAATGTAGCAGAAGAAAGGGGAGGCGTATACCCAGCAGACTGATTCGGGGTTGATAACTATGATGATGATGAAGATAAAACCGTGGAAAGTTTCGTGCACCAAAATATTTTTGTTTGTCTGTTTTCAAACAAACAAAAATATTTTGTTTGTTTGTTTGAAAAAATCGTTCATCATCGGTCATCGTCAAAATCGGTCCAGCCATTTTAATAGACTTTGACCGCGTTTATTTATAAGAGATAGTTATAAATAAACGCGGTCAAAGGTCGCGGGCAACAGCTACTTAAATATAGGCAAAACTTCAGACACAAACTAAAACTAAATTGTAACGAAAATAATTTAGTGTTTATTGACAAAAAAAGAACTAGCCCAGTCAAAAATAAAGCCACTTTGTACCACAAACGTTTGATACAACATTAGCTAGTAATATAAATAGTAAATACATTATCTGTATGTATACAAACGCACATATATTTACAGTCCTCTATAAGTGACAATAACAATTATAGTTAGCTTGGTAGTTTGCCAGTTCTATATCGGTTTGTCGTCTAGACAACAGTTGTCATGGACATATACATCTTTTTCTGAAGCTGAGGTAGATAGGAGGGATTCATCATTCTCTCGCCCTTATCCCAATTCATTAGGGTGCTTCTTCCATATGTCTCTGTTACTCATCTCACCAGACTTTATTCCTCCGCATCACATGCCGATATACCACGAAACCGATTAGCAGAAAAACTACCCCCTGGTCATGATCTACAAGCTCACTACACTATTCCGAGCCCACTGTAACTCCTGTGCGCCAGAATCAACAGAAACGAATACAAGAAAAGCATCGAGACAATGAAGCCCAAAGAAACAATTTAACTGTCTTGGATCCTGCAACGAAATTGATCAGAAAACAATAGCGGAGGAGTAGGAAGAACATAATTTCCACTCACTTCACGAATTGCAGTCGCCGATATAGAATCTTTCTACTGCGTGCTCAAGTTAGCCGCTGCCGATTCAGTTTGGCTAGATGGGGTAGATCAACCCATCTCGGAAACAATGCGAGTGTGGAGACCCAACACAGGATATGCCACTCCTCACTTGCCCGTTGTGCACAACCGCATGTTCCGGGACTTGAATAAAGCAAATGATAGAGCTGTCCAGGTTGCTACGTGCTGGTCGGACTAAATCTGAGTAATTGATTCGAGAAGAACATCTTTAATATAATTATTACAATCTTCTTATATTAGGCCTCATAATGTACCGACATAACGTGTCAATCAATCAATTTGTCACGGAACTAATTTATATGTATGGCAGGTTCTTATATGCCTCACTACATTCATCATCATCTACCGACCATCTTCCAGTCTTACACGGTGCAGCTGCTGAATACCAGTATTTTATATGGAGCGACTGTCTATCTTATCTTCACAACCTAGTCAATACTGGGTAATATGATACTTGGTAAGGCTGATTGGCAGATGTCCGGGCCTGTAACGATGATGATGATGATGATCACTGATCACCCATCCACAGACCAACCTAGACGCGGCTTAACATGAAGATCGCGGTTATTATTCAGTCTCGAGCTCGCTTCGCTCGTTCGCTCAGCCACTTCAATACGCCTCACCTCATTCATGACTAAGTAAATAATAAATGCGAGGAATCGATCTATCTTGAAATAACTTCGCACTCGTTACGGTAGACTTTTCAGTGTTTGCTTGATTATAGTCAAAAAATAGCTCATCTATCATCGTATAGGCCTATCCAGGAATGATAGGCCACTTCTTCTTCTTAATCGTGTGGTTGGTCAGTTTTTATGATGACTATAGGCCTCTGACTTTGCCTTACAAACCGTCAAGAAATATCTCTTAGGCTTAGAAAAACATCGTGGGGAAACCAGCACTGTTTCCCCACGATGTTTTCCTTTACACTAGCAAGTGATAAGTATGCAATAAGCAAATGAATCCGAAAAGACAGAGGTACGCTACTTTGCAGTCTGACGGTCAAATTACTTTCTAAATATATTTTTTTATTGAAAGAAAATAATAAGTTTACTTTTGATGCAGTAGTTACCCGATTGACAATATAACGTAAGAATATTATTTGGGAAACTAATTGAAAAGCTCTTTTTCGTACATTACTGATCGGTCTATCCTAGGATTTTCTGCGCCCAATAATAAAATCCCAGGATTAGAAAAATATTTGCCGGGATCTTCAGTCATAAGCCACCACGCGAGCTAATAACAACCATGCAAAATTTATGTAAACGTTTTAAATTCTATCCTGTTATTATTCAATACTAAGACAATATAATCGCCCATCACATACGTACACATGACGTCTACACGTCAAGGCCGTTGCCTACATTAGTCTGACAGCACATATCTATAGAAGATAATGTAATCTGTATCTTTAGCGCATAATCACCTTATTATGAAGATAATACGGTTTAAGGCAGGGACTGAATTACCCAAAAATTACGGTACCTTTAAATTTCGGTATGACGTCATACCGTTAAATAAGGGTTACCGAAATATTGCGATACCGTTATTTTTTCCGGTAGTGAAATTCTGAGTATGGAAATGCATACCGGTATATTTCGGTTGAAGTACCGTAACCGTTATAAATATATCGGTAGCGGTACCTAAACCTTAATAAATAGGGGTTTGCTTTGACGCACCGCCTCGCCACTCTGTCTGTCGTTCACTTGCCGATTGTTGCACATTATTAGATTATAAACTACATACGCAAGTTCTAACGTCTTCCACCGCACACACGCGCGCCGCGCATGCATTTCGGTACCGAAATCGTGTAAGGGTTAAATAACGGTTTAGCCCAACCTTTATTTATAAAGGTACCGGTATAGCTCAACCTTTATTTTAAACCGGTACCGGTATATTTTTGAGGTATCTTAACCTTTAACCGTAACCGCTTTCAGTCCCTGGTTTAAGGCGCCTAGTTAGAGAAATAAGCTGCAGTTTTGGGAAAACCAAAAGGTAAAAGCAGTCATCATTCTCTGATCCTAGTTGTGAAATGTGAGGTAATCGGTTGTCATGGTATGGGCATGTGATGCGGAGGAATGAGTAAAATATTGTGGGGAAAGTTTTAGATAGGAATGTGGATGGGTGAGTAGGGGAAGACCAAGAGACGATGGAGGAACTGTGTGAAGGGTAATATGGCAAGAACTGCTCCACATCAGCGATTCTGGTTTATCAGCATATTGTGGTGTTGTGAATTTTCTCGATACGAACGCTTCATCACTCTCTGGGCTTATCCTAATTTATTTGAGGTGACTAAGCCTGTCTTCTTATACTTCTCTGTTAATCGTCATCCATTTCTAACCATATCATCCTTCACACAGTCCATCCATCGTATCTTTGGTCTTCCTCAACTCTTACAGTCTACATTCATATTTAACATTTTCTTTAATCCCCAGCCACACATGATGTTTACTACTCTTATAGCTATCCAAATTTAAACAACATTTTCCATTCAACGAACAGTTTATCATCGCGATTCGATACTCCGCCAAGGACGTATGTACTTTTAATAGTGAATATTAAAAACACGCAAGCGATGTCGGTGCTACAGTAAGATAATTGGTCGTATGTACCAAATCAAATGTAAAAACATGTGAGAATAGTTTCAACAAAAAATGTTGACGTTTTCATCAAATTCTATTTATCTTCGGGGACGCCGGCAGACACCAGACGGGCGATCAGTCCTTTCGATGTGGATTATTTCGCCCAGTTCCCCATTTTGGTGGATCCCCTTCATGGGTTACTGGTGGTCGGCATCGCGAATCTTCCTGTCGCCTTGCAGAAGCTCACCAGTTGTTCGGTAGAGATTTCTGCGAGCTTCTCTTCATTAATCTCATCTGTTCCTAGGATTTCCCATCTGAGTGGCCCATACATTGTGCATTCCGCCACAAGGTGGAAACTTGTTTCTTCTGCTTCTCCACATGCTGGGCATATGGGATCTTCCTTTACTTTCATAATCGTCAGGTGTCTATTGAGTCCACAGTGTCCTGTTGCGATCCCTACTACTAGTCTTATGTTTCCCCTGCTCATTCTGAGTAGTTTGTGGGATTTCTTTTCATCATATGACTTTAGGAAGATTTTCGATTGTCGACAACCTTCTGTTGCATTCCATCTTTTATTTGACTCTCTTGTAGTTATTCTATGGATGATTCCTTTTGTTATATTATGTGGGATCGGTAGCCTGGGCTCTGGTCCCACAAAGGTTTCATCTGCTCCTTTTCTGGCTAACTCATCCGCTATCTCATTCCCTCCGTGTCCTTGATGACCAGGGACCCATGCGACTGTTACTTCTGCTCTTTCCGCTAGCTGGTTGAGTGCCTCCTTACACTCTTTAACCAGTGCAGATGTGACTTCCACTTTGTTCAGTGCTTTGAGTGCTGCTTGACTATCACTGTATATAACTATTTTGGAAAGATCACCTGTAAGGGCGTTTCCAATTATTCTGGTACATTCCATAATGGCATGTATTTCTGTCTGGAACACACTTGCGCCTGTTCCTAGTGAGAATGATCTATTTATTTCCAGTCTTGGTATGTGTATTCCAGAGCCGGATAGCTTAGTTGATTCTTTCCTTGATCCATCTGTATAGCAGACCGCCATAGATGGATCACTCTCGATTGTCCATTCTTCTCTTGTGCCTATATGTATTCTATACTTTTTGTCGAAGATCTTCTCTTTCTTGATTAGGTCATTGTTGGCCATAATCATTGATAGATTGTCTTCGTACGGTTTTGCTATCTCCGAGTGACCTTTGTCCATAAAATTGCCTTTCCAGAGGTTCAAGCTTTTCAGTTTGAACCACTGCTCCAAGGCTCTTTTCTTAACTTGTAGACTAAGCGGTATCATTCCTAGTATGACATCCAGGGCCGCTGAGGGAGTCGTCCTCATTGCCCCAGAGATCATTAACCCGGCCATTCTTTGAACTTTTGCTAGCTCTGTGCTGTTAGTCTTGATTTGTGTTCTGTGCCACCATACTATTGCTCCGTGTATAACTCTGGGTATGATGATGGCATTATATATCCAGGCTACTATGGCCGGTTTCATTCCCCAGGTTCTACCTATAGCTCTTCTGCATTGTAGTAATGCAATTTTTGCTTTCTCACATGTTTCTTTTATATGCGTCTTGTATGACATGGTTTTGTCTAAGATCACTCCTAAGTATTTTATTTCCTTAGTTACTTCTATCCGTTCACCGTCTATGTATATTGGTGATAACTCCTCGTATTTCTTTCTTTTTGTAAAAAGGACTAGCTTCGTTTTAGTGGGGTTGAGGTTCAGTCCCCTTTCCCTACACCATTCGAGGGTAGCCCTAATTCCTTTCTTCATTACGTCACTTATGGTGCTAAGTACTTTTCCAGTGATTAATAGCACTCCATCGTCCGAGTATGCTTGTATATATATGTGCATCTTGTTTAGCTTCTCAAGCAAATCGTCAAGCAGCAAACACCATAGGAGCATTTTCATCAAATGCTATTAGGAAAGTTTTATGTTGTACATAAATTAACCAGAAAGTAAATATACAGAGAGCTATTACGGTGACCAATGCTTATTCTTACCAATACTAACAATATGAAAAATATGTAAGTATTTGTAAGTTTGGAATTTTGGACGTAGAAGGGTACCACCAAAACTGCTCTCAAAAAATTACTTGTTGGAAAGATACATTTATTACTGAGTTACATAAGACACGTATGTCCAGTGCAGACGTGGACAAGGCAAAAGGAAAAGGTAAGGATTGTAACTGCAGGTACAGTCACCTGCAAAATTGCATGGATACTTTTAGTCTTTATTACTTGTGAATAGAGTTCAGAACTGTCCATGCATTTTTGAAGGTGACTGTACAGTGCGATCAAATTATCTTGGCAGCTCCGAACTTCGTGCAGGTCATTTTGTTACAACGAATGTATAAAAGTGTTATGATATTTATTTTATTTGTATTTCTCACTGTTTAAATTAGATATTTTCTGATCGTTTAAGTATTGGTTTATCTGGCAATAACAGTTTTATTCCCAAGTTTACATGCGTAAAATTTCGCAAAGCCTATGTTCAGAGCTGCCAAGATAATTTGATCGCACTGTAGCGCTCCGTGTTTTTTCTGACCCCAACGAGGAAAAAGCCTGAGTTTATGTCAGTGAATTCCAACATAACTTCACGCCTGTAATCGAAGAAGAGTTAAGCAGAGGAGTACCTAATAGTACACCAACATTTTCTGTCTTAGAACCAAAAAATTCTAAGACATGTGACATCTACCAAACCGCACTGGGCCCGCGTGGTAGATTTTAGCCTACCTCTCAAAGAGAGGAGGCCTGAGTCCCAGCAATGGGAACATTAATAGGCTGTTGATGATGATGATGATATTTCTATGTCATCAGCAGATCTCCAAACACGTGAGTTTTAACGAAAACTATTTTTATCTTTACCTCCAACACGACGTTTCTTAATCATTTACGTAATTACGTAATACATTTTGTAATGTATACGCATAGCATATCATTATCTTAGAAGATTGCACGTTTTATATCTAGTGGCAGACTGACTTACTTTAAGGCGAGAAGTTTTATTATCTTGGTATCTTTTTTTGCATTGTAAACGTGGTTTTTAGGGTTCCGTAGTCAACTAGGAACCCTTATAGTTTCGCCATGTCTGTCTGTCTGTCCGTCTGTCCGTCCTCGCTTAATCTCTGTGACCGTTAGCACTAGAAAGCTGAAATTTGGTACCAATATGTGTATCAATCACGCCGACAAAGTGCTAAAATAAAAATTGGAAAAAAATGTTTTATTAGGGTAGCCCCCCTATATGTAAAGTGGGAAGTGATTTTTTTTTTTATTTTAACCCTAACGTGTGATATATTGTTGGAAAGGTATTTAAAAATGAATAGGGGTTTACTAAAATCATTTTTTGATAATGTCAATAATTTCGGAAATAATCGCTCCAAAAGTAAAAAACAAAGCGCCCCCCCCCCCCTCTAACTTTTGAACCATAAGTTTAGAAAATACGAAAAAAATCTGAAAAGTAGAACTTTATAAGGACTTTCTAGGAAAATTATTTTGAACTTGGATGGAAACAACAGATGGAAACTGCAGTTAACCAATATAATTTGGTCCCTGAATCGTATGAGCGCCTATACAATCCAGAGGTCAAGTTTCATTGGCCCGTGTTTCAAACAAAAAAAGAATTATTACTACGGAACCCTACACTGAGCGTGGCCCGACACGCTCTTGGCCGGTTTTTAAAATATACATCAATGATTAGTTTAGAGGCCCTAGTAAGAACGCGGAAACGAAAATTCAAACGATTTTCTAATGGTACCTATGTATCACTTTCTTATAGCATTTTACATGCCAATGACAGTATTGAAAGTGGAGCAACTGCCTATCTGCTGTCCACAACCCAGTAACTGCAAATCAAGTTTATAAAAATAAGGTAATAATAATAATAATATTCCACAACTATCACACAACGCTATCTAGTCCCAAGCTAAGCAGAGCTTGTGTTATGGGTAGTATGGGTACTAGACAACTGATAAACATACTTATATATTTCTAAATACATACATATTATAGATAAATTACACCCAAACACAGAACAAATGATCGTGCTCATCACACAAACATTTGTCCTGGGTGGGAATCGAACCCACGACCTCCGGCATAGCAGTTAGGGTCACTAACCACTAGACCAACAGGCCAGTCAAGGTGCATTTAAATGACCTCGATTGCAGTCATCAATCTTCTGCTCTATCCCAATTTATTTGGGATCTATTATTGGCCATGTCAGCTCGACTGCACGAGTGATAATGATTAACATAAGTCCTGCAAACCCAGTTACGATACTAACTGACTAGCTAATATATTTATCACGGTATGAATGAACTATCCTCACATAAATCATGCTAATACAAAACAAGATTTTATGAAACTTCACCAAACAGAAGAAAATTACAATCCAAACTATTGATCCAGCTGACCTAAATCGTGAACAGACGGGAGACCTAATAAAATTCCGCAGACAGATATAAAGTATTAGATCCTACCGCCCTAGCCACGCCTGCACGGTCGTGCGATACGCTTCAGGTTATGGCAAGCGTAGAAAACGTAATGAAGAAGTGGAAAATTATGTTTTTCCTATTCCTCCGCTATTCTTCTCTGATTAATTTCGTTGCGGGATCCAAGACAGTTAAATTGTTTCTTGGGGAAATAGTCGAGCTTCACTGTTTTGGTACTTTTCATGTGGTCGCCACTGTTGATTCTGGCGCACAGGAGTTACAGTGGTTTAGGAATATTGTGGCAGGCTTGTACTTTGTGCTTGTAAAGTGGTTTGAGCTGCGTCTCCAGAAATACGGTAATTTCATAAAATATAGCAAGCAGACTGTTCAGAAACTCTATCATACCAACCCAACCCAGCTCTAGCAAGCCAAGCTTTTAGGCTTGTATGAAATTACCGCCTCTAATGCATAGCCCGAAATTGTAAACAGGGTCTCAAGGGAGATATGTAAAGCCTTGTTAAGGTATCCCACAAAATTCAAATTTGCAAGTCATTATCTGGTTTCGTTATCGTCTTGAGACTGACACTATGACCTAGAAATGAAAGCGTCTTTATTGAGAGGAAATTCGATTATAGCTGGAAAATATCTCGTATTTTCCAGCTATAATCGAATTTCCTTGGATGGAAATTGAATTTATACCTGGTAAATGGCATTAGAATTAGTTTTATTTTTATTATATGGACCTTTTACTTGACCTCAATCTGTCTGATACCCCAAAAAATCCTATTAACTTAAATAGATTAGGCTCCTATGAACTTAAGAACACCAATACAGGTAGGGAATTCCAGTCCTTGGCTATGCACATAATAAAAAAGGTAGATATTAGGGCGCTTCGTGCGAATCTGTGGAACATCGACAAAGTCTGGTTGATAGCCAGCAGTAAGCAAGCAAGCGTGGCTTAACCTAAAGATCGACTCCACCGTCTGTTATTATTATTAAGCCACGATACATTATTCGTGGGCGCTATAAGCGATCACTACATATTATAAAACAAAGTCCTGCACCGCGTCTGTCTGTCTGTTCACGTTTAACTCAAAAATTATTGCAGCTATTTTCATGCTGATTTCACCAATGGATAGAGTGGTTTTCGAGGAAGGTTTTAATATATAATTTGACCGACATCCACGCAAGCGAAACCGCGGGCATCAGCTAGTAAATTATATTTATTTGAAGCATATTATTATTAGCGGAGCTATCACTGTTCGTAGTGCTAGTAATAAATAAACGACTTTTTATCTAAATAGCTGGCGCCACTTTTTTGTATCCAATTGGTAAAAACAAAAAGAAGTTCAACCACTATGAGTCCCGACTATTAGAGTCAAAACCTGTTTTTTAACTGCAAAAAGTACTCGTTTTAATTACAGTGTATAATAATATGTTATGGACCAAGTGATAAATTGGGCAGTATACATAATGCCCGGTCATTATGAAAAATGCCCAATATGAAAGTGCAATTTGATAATAATTATTCAAATAATCAAATTGACTGGGCATTATACATATTGCGCATCACCTTTTGGGCAGAGTAATACAAACACATTTAATTACTATTTTTTTATTGTTATTGTCATTTAACTTAAAATAAACTAAATATTAAACAACTTAAATAATCGGTTTGTAGGGTACCGAACACGTAACTAGGAAAACTTGGATGCAAGAGTGAGTGAAGCGAGCTCGGGACTTGGGGCACCCCGACACGGACAGGTTAGGTTAGAAGGGGATGGCGGGGTCGATTGAGCGAGCGAAGCGAGCGAATAGACCCCGCCATCCCCTTCGTGGTTATTTTTTTTAAAAACCACAAAAACAATAGCGCTTGAAGTCCGCCGCACGAGCCGCACGCTGAATGGCGGTCTCTGATTGGTCAAAGCGTGTCATGCCACGCGTACTTCCCTCCCCGCCCTCGCACCGCGTCAAATATAGCTTTATTATCAAATTGCCCAATTGTCATGTAGCAATATAATAATGACCGTGCAATGTGATAAATAATGACGTTAAGATAGTAATTAATCACTTAGCCCGATAAAGCTAGACATTATTCATAATGCTCGTGCATTATTAATAATGCCCGCATTAATCACCTGGTCCATAACATATATAAATCATGTTTCTCTAGGTACGATAGAATAGGGGATCGGACTGGGTCAAAATAATATGATTCTGTTTAGTCCGTAAGTTAGATTATCGAAAAATATTGAATACGTGTTTTTTGTTTTATCAAATCAATAAAAAATGACGAAGATAAAACGCGTCAAAGATCTTGGAGTGGGGCTTGAAACGTCACTTGTGTCGTCAAAATGTACTATCATATGACGTCACACGAGTTTTCGAAGCACTGTATCGTCTTCATTTTAAGTTTACGTGAAAAAATAAAAAATACGTGTCCAATATTTTTTGGAAATCTATCTGACGGACTAATTAGTTTTTTTTTGTCCGATCCCCTATTGGCTTAAATCCCTCACGCGGGTCCAGTGTGGTTTGGTGGATGTCACATGTCTTCGAATTTGTTGGTTCTAAGATATGCCGGTTTCCTCACAATGTTTTCCTTCACCATTTGAGCAGTGGTGATGAAATAAATTACCTAGGTTCGAACCACGACTTACTGTTCGTAAGTCGGGGCCGCCACCACTGGGTCACCAAACAACAAACTTACTAAGCATTTATAAAATGAGTTAGGATTTAACTCCATTTCTAAGTCTCTCATGCTGCTAAGAGCATTTCTGTAATGTAGGTATTACCTAATTGTTTAGATAATTTTATTCTCATAAGGAAAATGAGTACAAAGATTACTGACATATTCTTAGTAACGATACATTCCAAGTAATAATATCAGGAAGCTTATCAATCAATACAATAATAATTGTAGAGTTGGTACACTTGGTACAGTCCACAGATAATAATGTACATATTGGACGCTTTCAAAACTGGTGTTTTCCCACAGCATTAATTGCAATTTCCCGTTGTTAGGAACAAAGTATTTTTAATTTTCAACTGAGTTCAAAAAACTTTTTAGGTTAAAATAATAATAACGGCAATTTTAGAAAAAAAAACTATTTTGATTTGACTTAACTTGAAAAGTTTGTTACTCCTGATTGAAATATCGAGTTCACAGACGGTCTGCCCCTATGCTTTAAGATGGTTGAAAAGTGGTAAATAGAGAATTTTGCTGAATTTACATTCTAACACCCTTATGCTCTAAGATATAAGGTTGAAAACTGATCGTCCGTCAATGAACACTCATAAGGAAAATAGAAGAAATAATTGCTTAACATATTGCTTAGGTTTTTTACATATTAAGAGCCCGCATTTTCAAACCTCACTACCTGCCTTTAAAACGGTTTTTACCTGGTTTGAAATCGAACGGATCATTTATTGATGTTTTTTCCTTAACAAGAATAAAGTTTTTAAATAAACGGCAAAGCTAATAAAAAAGAAACTAGCAAGTCTCCTTGAAGAATTGATTAAATAATAGATAATAGGGCAGTTGATAAAAAAAAAACTAATTAGTCCGTCAGATAGATTTCCAAAAAACATTGAACACGTATTTTTTCTTTTTTCACGTAAACAAAAAATGAAGACACTGGTCTGTATCGCTTCGAAAAGTCGTGAAACGTCACACGTTGTACCATTTTTACCAGACGATGACGTCAGAAGCCCTCTCTCCATGGTCTTTGGCAAGCTTTAATTTCGTAAATTTTTATTAATTTGATAAAACAAAAAACACGTAAGTATCCAATATTTTTCGATAATCTAACTGACGGACTAAACAGAATCATATTTTAAAGCTATTGCATAGCTTCTATCGCGGGCCTTGAGCGTGGAGAGCGAATCCAGAAATTCCGTAACGAAAATATTTCAACCAGGTTGCTATGGTTACGGAAAATAACAAGGTTGTCAACTGAGGTTGTTAAATTAAATAATTGATAAAAAATGCTATGCAATAGCTTTACCGCGGCAGTCTCCGAGTGCCACACGTTTTTTTTTAGTCAGTCAACTACCCTATTTTGTTACTTTATCAAAAAAAAAAACAGCATTTTTAAGCATAAGGTTAATTACGTTAGCTGCAATCGGGGGATTGAAATGAAACCAAAGATGACTACTTAATCTATAGTAAAGTAAAATTATACATTAATTATAATCTAACTAGCCTAATGATTCCTATTCGATGTTGGAATACAGAATGAAGTACTACTTTTATTCTGGTTATTAGGTGATCTTCGATACGTGCATCGGAGTGCTGACTCAGTTCGTTTCTTCCGTGTTGAAGCCTTGAAAGTATTAGACGCTGAGTCGATGATTTCCGATGGTTGCGCGGTACGAAATGCTGCGTCGGCGTGCTGGCCGTTCCCATTATGCAGCGGCGCCTGAGTCGCGAATCAGGGTCGAGGTCGTAGGTAGCGCTGTACATAACATCTCCACCCGCAGATCAGGAACTATTTTGGAACTTTGAGAGAAAATGTTTCTGGAACTGGTCCTCTGGGCATGTGGTCCTCTTTCTCTCTCTCAGGCTCCTCGTTGGTGTGTCCGCTGGTGTCGGGTGCCTCGAAGCGTGTGCAGAACCATTCGTTGATAGCTCAGTGCTCAGTACTGTGCTATACTGGCAGGAGCGCTTAAGGGCTTGGTTCACGATGAGTTCTTGGATGGTGGATTGGTGGGTTTTTCCTTCTTACAGAGGTAGAAATTGCTGAACTTCGGCATTCTGCCTCTATGTACACGGAAAAGTACCCGTTGGTTGCTATGAAGGGATATAGGGATAAGGGCTTGTTGGTTTTTGGTGGGGACTATAATATAGATGGCTTATACAATTCATAGGCGGTTTTTGAAATTATGGGAAATCTGAATACTATTACTATCTGTTTTTCGATAAAGTATGTTCCAGGCCTGATGATGTCACAGTATTCCCTGAGCTCTAGGCTTAGTTTCTCATCCTTACTGTATATTTTTCCTAACCTATTTACCATGGACCTAAGTGTCTAGGTCTATCATGGAATGCACCGTGCTTGGTGCTTATATGAAAGCTGAGATATTGTCTATTCTGACTAATTCTAACATTAAATCTTCTACTATATAGTCGCATTATATCTTAATAAATATAGACAAAACGTTTGGGCTCCCATCGGACTCCGGGACCATGCGAAGGGCCTTGTAAATCGTGTCGGAGTCGTGGGTTATTTTTAACTACACTACTACTTATGCTATTCTCACTATAACTATCTAAATCTCTACCGTAATCCATAGCACCCCAGCGAGCCATACAAGATGCGGACTCCTGGGAACTGGAATTTTTCGGGGGTGAAGTTGAGTGGTTCTAGGACTAAGAGGGAAGCAACACAGGAACGATTCAAGTGTACTTACAAATTATTCATCTCTGGCTTTCTCGTGAATCGAAGTTTGGATTCTCCTCCCGAAACTGCAGCTGGACCGTAGATTCGGATATTCGATGAGGTACTTGGAAATACCGACAGCGACTATCGGAGTCAGCAGATTAACGATTTTTGGAAATCTATACCGCGCCGCGCACTGCCTCGAATATCCTACCGACTGCGCCAATTACGTTAGCTGCAATCGGGGGATTGAAATGAAACCAAAGATGACTACTTAATCTATAGTAAAGTAAAATTATACATTAATTATAATCTAACTAGCCTAATGATTCCTATTCGATGTTGGAATACAGAATGAAGTACTACTTTTATTCTGGTTATTAGGTGATCTTCGATACGTGCATCGGAGTGCTGACTCAGTTCGTTTCTTCCGTGTTGAAGCCTTGAAAGTATTAGACGCTGAGTCGATGATTTCCGATGGTTGCGCGGTACGAAATGCTGCGTCGGCGTGCTGGCCGTTCCCATTATGCAGCGGCGCCTGAGTCGCGAATCAGGGTCGAGGTCGTAGGTAGCGCTGTACATAACAGGTTCGATTCCCAGTGTTATTGAATTTTTCCATCAAGAGTTGCTCAGTAGCACCCACGGAGTCTGAATTTGGGCCCAGCTGATGAGCTGATGGCAATCGAATCGCCCCCTTTTTCATAGGCATAGGAATTTAACATAACCGGCAAAATGTGGTTGTACACACGGCTACACATCAAGCTATACCAAACCAGTATAATCTGATCGTTCAATGTGCGAAAAGATCTAGTAAAGTGAGGCTAAGATTAACTGGTTTTGTATAGCTTGATGTGTAGCCGTGTGTACATAATTTATGAAGAAACTTCTCCTCTTTCTCGTTTTCAGAGCCTAACCTGGTTTCATCAGGTGGGCCGATGACCTGGTGAAGGTTGCGGGGATCCGCTGGATGCGAGACGAACGGGACCGGTCAATGTGGCGACACTTAGGGGAGGCCTATGTCCAGCAGTGGACGTCTTTCGGCTGAAACGATGATGATGATGACCTGGTTTCATAGTTTTTATGCCACCCATGGACCTCTGACTTGGCTTGTGGCTTTACATGTCGTCAAGAAATATCTCTCAGGCATGCTGGTTTCCTCACGATGTTTCCTTCTTTTTACCCGACTACGGCGAAGCCAAAAGGAAGGGTAATGATTTTGGCAGTCTATGTATCGTATGTTCCACCGTTCCACCGTAGCGCCTAAACTACCAAACGGATTTTTATAAATGTTAAGTCAATAGATTCGTGAGAATAGTCCGGGAAACATAGGCTATACCTATAAATTTTTGTTATGGAGGAATTTAAATGTCAGATTCTAGTCTCGAAAAAAATGTAATTTAGAAAATCATAACATGTTTGGTATCAAATGAAAGGTCTTGGCGAGCACATTACAAATATGTATACTTATATTATATTATAGTTTTAGTCCTCCGTATGTAGTCGGGTTTTAGTTTTTTGACTTGTTTTGAATTCGAAAAGTCAGAGGTGCTATTCTTAGGAGACTTCAATAAGTACATTGTTTAATAAATAACAAGTTCAGAAGTCAAACCGGTAAACTAAACAGCTAAAACTCATAACAATTGAAGTTTAATTATTAAATTCCTATACCTCAAAATTAGTTTGTCAAACGCCTTGCAAAACCTTTGCTTAACTTGCAACTAAAGTTATTAAACTCGTATTTTCTATTCTCGCTTACTGAACGCCTAACCCAGTAATGTGACCTTGGCCTTAACCAGTCTTCTTGGTATCATCGTTATTTCTATTTTCAGGTATCAAATTTAACCACTATTCCAGCAGTACTATTCTAAGATTACTTAGTACCTCAGGCATCTAATTAAAACCCATATTTGAAGCAGCACTATTCTTTAAAGTTCATTTGTAGTCTCACTCAAGTGACCACAAACAAATCGAAAACGAAGCCATTACTTATAGCTTTTTTTAAAGGGACACCGTTCAAATTTAAATTCGAACTATTATATTCCACATAAAACCTATATGAGCCCTTGAAATAAATAGGTGCACCGTTCGTGTTATATTATAATAGTCGTTTCATAGAGAAGAACCGGCAAGAATCTCCATGATTCGAACAACGTGGAATGTCGTAGCACAAGTCTGCTCACACCACAATCGCGCATGCGTGAACATACGCCGTAAAACCACGTTAATCCAATGCGCAATACGAAATTATAATGTTAAACACGAGTCTTATCGAAGTTTCAATTAAACACACCGACACCGGCCGGAAAACGAAGCATTGTACAAATATTCGCGAAAAACTAAACTAATAACAATTAAAAACACCGATATGTGTCACCAGAACGAATTTAAGCAATAAAAACCTCGTCTAATGTTTATTTATCCAAGTTTTCTTCACACTTTCAACACTAAACTTAAACTTTTAATCCACACAGAAAAGAAAAAAACACTCGTTATCAAATCGAAAGAGTTCGTTAATAATTATAGAATGTCTATGGAAAATTATAAAAATAGAATGTTGTTTATAATTGGAATATTTTTGAAATAATACGCGCCGAGAGCGCGACCGCTCGAGCCGACGATAGCCGAACAACTAGTAGTGAGGCGACTTGTTGTTATGGGAGACGAATCGGATCATATCGATTCTTCTCGGTTCGGTGCCCGGCATATATTTACGCTGTGTTGAAGCGATTTTGTGGTGATATTTAGTAATGCTTTCTTTATTAGTAAATGTTGCTTTTAAGAGGAAATGCGAGTGCTGTCTCTTTCTACTATCGCTGTCTCTCTCCGTCCTCCTGCCCTCAAATTCGTGCGATAAGGACAACTATAGAAAAAAGTTAGAATTCGAGGTTTGGCTCTCGCCTATTTCCTCCTCCAATATTGAACCAATTTAAAAGATATTTTAGACAATGAATAAGGAGGATATATACTACGCCGCTATGTTTTTCTTTTTTCGTTAATAGTTGTCAAATTTGTACACTAGGACTCTGTTAACAGCGATCTAAACAAGCCATTTTGAGCATTTTTTGAGGGTTCTAGTGCTTATAAAAATAATTTATCACCAAAAAGGAAAACATAGGGGCATAGAAATAGTTAATATTTATTATTCTGTAAAAAACCATTGCTCTAGGGTCATTAACCAAAAAGAAAACAGGCGAGAGCGTTTGTATGGAGAAAAGACCACTCGCGTTTCCTCTTAATACTCGAAGGGTTATGCAGAGTATGGCCAAGAGCGCCAACATATTTGCACAAAAAGCAACTTTAAATTGATTTTCCGCTACTGTGTTGATTAACATTTTACGTTTTCACGTAAAAAGCCCGAAATAAGTTTATCTCAAAGTAGAAACCGTTATTTCAGAAGAAAGTAGTTTTTGAATTTTGCTAAGTGTTTGCATAATTTTACTAGTGACTCTACCAATAGTACAACTACATTTCGTCAGTTATGTTTTCAGGGCCTGCAGTCTCTACGATAAATATCGTTAAAAATCTGTCGCAAAGTAGTATCGATGTCAAATATATTTAATAGATTTTCAACCTTATGCCGTTGATATAAAGCTGAAAATCTATTAACAAAATTTGACATCGATACGACTTAGCGACAGATTTTTAACGATATTTAGTGTAGAGACTGCAGGCCCAGTCCTTCGTAATAAGGGGTGAGTCTATTGCCATAACCGGGGTACGAATCTAGAAATTCTTGATAGAATAACCCAATAACACTGCCCGCCCCGGGAATTAAACCCCGAACCTCTTGCTTAGGAGAAGTGCTTGCAACCGCTAGACTAATGTAACAATAATTTAAAAATTTCTTCATTAGATTCGATTTTACCAAAAAACTGATTTAAAATCGATAACATCTAAAGACATCCATCAAATAAAGATGAATATTCAATTTCAATGACAGACGTCTTGCAGTCATCTTCAAGGCAGACATTTTGCATATGATTACAATGTTGCTAATTATAGCCTGGCCTTATGAACTAGATCTTGAGCGTATCTGATTTAATATATTCGTTACATAAGCTTGTATGTTAAGGGTATTTGTTTGCGAGAGAACACTTTCACTGTATTTATTAGGGTTGGACATTTTCTCGTATTTTTTTTTTGTGGTTTAAAAAAATAATCATTATCATCTACCTAGCCTTTTCCCAAGTATATTGGGATCGGCTTCCACTCTAACCGGATGCAGCTGAATAGCAGTATTTTACATGGAGCGACTGCCTACCTGATCTCCACAACTCAGCTAGTACTGGGTAATACTATCGCCCTTTAGTAAGACTGGTTGCTAACAGGACACTGTGGACTCAACAGACACCTGACGATTATGAAAGTAAAGGAAGATCCCATATGCCCAGCATGTGGAGAAGCAGAAGGAACAAGTTTCCACCTTGTGGCGGAATGCACAATGTATGAGCCACTCAGATGGGAAATCCTAGGAACAGATGAGATTAATGAAGAGAAGCTCGCAGAAATCTCTACCGAACAACTGGTGAGCTTCTGCAAGGCAACAGGAGACCCATGAAGGGGATCCACCAAAATGGGGAACTGGGCGAAATAATCCACAACGAAAGGACTGATCGCCCGTCTGGTGTCTGCCGGCGTCCCCGAAGATAAATAGAAATAGAAGACTGGTTGCTAAGAAGCACCTTAAAACGTCACACGAATTACCAATCCCTATCAAGACCCTCGTTATCGAGAAGCTGCTGAGTGACCTGACCATCATCATCTGCCCACCCTTACTCAATACTTTATTGCATTCCACACGTAGTATAAGGGCCTTATCATACTAGTGGATTGCGAACGTCCTCAAAGCGGAGCGGGCGCGCAACGAATTCGTTACGGACACACAACGAACACGCCGCGCATGCGCAGCGAATTCTTAAAACTTATAATGGATCTTCCCAAATTCGTCGATGTTTTCGTTTTCGTCTCCGGTCTTCGAAGTAATAAAGCCAACAGGAGTGTTTCCTCGTCGGAATCCATTTTGTTACTGAGTGTATTGTACGGCGATAATTTGCTACAAACACGCGACGAAAGCGTAACGTATTTGCCATGCGTCCGCGACGTCCTCGTTGCGCAGCCGCGGCGTGTTCGTGACGCATTCGCTGCGCGTACGCTCCGCCCCGCAGCCGCTTCCAAACCGCTAGTATGATAAGGCCCTTAGGTGGAAAACTTATAGTTAGATCACATGGGATCCTATCGGGCCTTTTATCAACTATTCTACTGGAAACCTTAAATTACATCTTATGGACCCTGTCGGGCGTAATCTTTCTTAACTATGTTGGAGTCGGCTTCCAGTCTCACCGGATGCAGCTAAATACCAGTATTTTACATGGAGCGACTACCTATCGGAACAAAATCAAAAGTCATTTATTCAAACTAGGCTGATATCAGCACTTTCCGAACGTCAAAATTTATTTATTTACAAGAGACAGTCACCCAAAACGCCCACCTCCTCCTCGACACTTCCTCTTCGGGATAACTGAATTGTGACTTAGTTCTGAATAAATGATATTCCTTGCTAAGACTCATGGTTGTCAGAATTTCGAGGCACTGATCGACCTCCACCAAGACCCTCGTTATCGACAAGTGGAGCAGACCAACCAACAAAAACTCAATTAACTTTTTTTTTGGCGTGTGTTAAATTAAATCATCAAATAACCCCTCCCGCTCTTGGGCAAAGGGAGTATCAGACTTCTACTGACTAAAAACCACCCATGTTCCTTCTTAGCCCTTTATGTCGAGGCCGCGGTATCTCTTGCGAACAACCCGCAGACCCGACGGGGAAACTCGATTACCTCAACTATCGACACGCTCACACAATCGATACATCACATCACTACGTAACAACAATATAAACGACACGTAACTAAATTGAAACCTGTTTTTGCGCAGCAAACCGCGCTATGGCCTTGATTCTTAGTAATTGAGAGACAGTCTTTAGCGTTTTATCCTGAAGAATTTTATAACACATAACATCACGACTTTTAACCCCGATGGAATAAGCAGAGGTGTACATTATTTGGTACAGTCACATTCCACCGAGACGCCAGAATATATTTAACTAAACGGAATGAAACCCAGTGTCCCCAGTTTGATGGCAATAGACTCGCCCCCTATTGCATCGGACTTAACCATAACTGGTGAATGTGGGTGTACTAATTAAGGGGTACACCTTTCCCATCGGGGCTGCGGGTTGTTCAAAAGAGATACCTCGGCACAAAGGGCAAAGAAGTAACATGAGTGGTTTTTAGTCAGTAGAAGTCTGACACTACCGCTCTGCCCAGAGCGGGAGGAGTCATTTGATGATTTCCTACCCTTAAAAAAAAAGAGAACACCTATGAAAAAAAAACGGTTGTCTGTAAAGTCGGTTTACTGGCGATACTTGAACGTGACAACGTCATAAGAAAATACAGCACTTACATTGCTATAACCAAACAATTAACACGCCGTTGCTATGGAACGACAATTAACAGGCCGTTGCTATGGAACGCCTCAGAGCGAGGTAACGACTCATGACGTCATCTTTTTTCGTGCGTGCAGCCGGCCATCGAATTATAAGACGTTATCACGTCAAAATGAAAATAAGAGAGAATGCTAGCAACACATGAACACACAAATTAGTACGATTACAGTCATGGTAAGAGCATTATTAGAAGCGTAGCATTTTATGTTTTTTTACAAAATGGAACCGTGTTTAAATTACTTATTATTTATTTAAAATTATAATGCAAAGGAAAACATAGCTATAATCCGAAACTGTTGCTAACTAGTGTTTTTTTATTGGACATGTAGAATTGTAGATTTGCATGAAAAAAAACCCGGCCAAGAGCGTGTCGGGCCACGCTCAGTGTAGGGTTCCGTAGTTTTCCGTCCGTCACAATAATTGTTCCCACTATGAGTTTATAGGTGGGTATTCATTATTTTATTTTTTTTATATACCTGACTATATTTTTAATTCTTCACTAATTTTTCACTTTCAAAATGATTTTCCTAGAAAGTCCTTATAAAGTTCAACTTTTCAGATTTTTATCATATTTTCTAAACTTATGGTTCAAAAGTTAGAGGGGAGGGGGGACATTGTTTTTTAGTATTGGAGCGATTATTTCCGAAATTATTGACATTATCAAAAAATTATTTTAGTAAACCCTTTTTCATTTTTAAAAACCTTTCCAACAATACACACGTTAGGGTTGAAATTAAAAAAAAAATCACTTCCCACTTTACTTAGAGGGGGCCCAGGCCCACCCTAATAATTTTTTTTTTCCAATTTTTATTTTACCACTTTATCGGCGTGATTGATGTGTCATATTGGTACCAAACTTCAGCTTTCTAGTGCTAACAGTCATAGAGATTAAGCGAGGACGGACAGACGGACGGACGGACAGACAGACATGGCGAAACTATAAGGGTTCCTAGTTGACTACGGAACCCTAAAAAAGGTAAACAAATAAAATAGGTATGGAATATTACCAATTACAGTTGCAAAAAAATAATTTTATATGAATAATGTAAATAGTGTATGAAATCAATTCTACACACACTTAAATAATGATGGAAAAAAACACAATTTTTTCATAGAAACTTCATTTTTTCGGTATATATTTTTAATACCTTCGAATATTGTCCAAACATCGAAAAGTAATACTTAAGCCATGTAAAAAATACTTGTAACCTTGTCCTATAACTTCAAAATAGAGATATACTTAAAACAAACTCTCCTTTCAACCAATGAAAACAAAAAAAAACATACACCCCATTTCGCCGGTTATGATTTAGTCCCTACATACACGTCAAACGCATAACCCTCCCTTTGGGCTTCGCCGCAGTCGGGTAAAAAGATGGTGAGCCTATTGCCATCAACCGGGCACAAATCCAGACTCCATGGCTACTACTGAGAAATTCCTGATGGAATAACACTTTACCCGACGCGGGAATCAAACCTCAGCAGTCGCAAAGAATTTGTCACCGTAAAATTCCGTGTAAAAAAAAAAATAGTTTCCGACCTTTCTGTTACTCGTAATTAAATACAATGTAATTTATAACGGCATTTCTTCCGTCCGGCCTCGAGATTAAAAAGTAACGCAAGGTTTTCAACAAAAATAGGCACCTATAGGGTTTTTTTTAATTGGTTGCAATCAAGTAATCTCCCTCTTTTACTTATCTGATATAATAATTATACTTTAAATCATCTTTTAAAACACCGAAATACGGAAAAGGACGAGACTAACGGACATAGCAAAAAGCAGGGGTATGACCGTATCACCGTACACGGTGGAGCACACTGTGGAGGTGTGCCCTGCTTGGGCAGAACCACGCCGTGTTCTCGTAGCGGCGATAAGCGGCGGCGACCTCTCACGCCCAGCCCTGGTGCAAGCCATGGTCCGGGGCGAAGAGGAATGGGACGCCGCACACTGGGCCCTCTCATACAAAGTAATGCCCAAAACTCCAATAATAAATAAAATGCTATAAAATGTTTATTTTCAAAATTATTTTTGTATGTATTCGAAAGAGTATGCTTCCGAGGTGGTCCCATTGTCACCAAGTCAGGACCTGATGATGGGATCCCAGGGAAATCGAGGGCAACCCTCAAATTATATAGGCACTTGTTACGTGTTTCGTACTTTTTCTAAAACTATTCAAGTATTTGCATCTAGCAGCCAACACTTCATGTTGATGAGCTGATGATGGAAGGTACAACTCCTTAACGGTTAGGAGTTGGAGGATAATTCTTTAATAAAATATTATGGGGACGTATATATCGCTGTATTCTTTCAAGTTATCTAGGTGAGCTGATTAATTATGGAAGGTAGTACTCCTCAACAGTTAGGAGTTGAAAGCAATAATAAGGAAATCTTGAAAGTTAGGGTTAGGTTTCTTGGTTGAATGTTAAAAGCATAGTAAATATTTTTATAAAACATAACAATTGAAAATGGAAAAATAAAAAAATAGTTTTTTGCAAAAAAAAACCTTTAAAAAAAAGTAAAAAAAAAATATTAAAAATAAACATCAGAAGAAAAAGAAAAATCAGATTAGTTGGTGGTTTTTTTGTTCGATTTGGCTGTTTTTGCCACCGACTTCAGAAGCAGATTTTTCTTCTGAAGTTTATTTTTATTCAAAGTCAAAGTCAAAGTCAAAAATATTTATTTCAAGTAGGCCAGTAACAGGCACTTTTGAATAGTCGAATTAAACTAACTGCGGCACTCAGAGATATCCAACGATTGCTCAAGCCGCCACCCAGCAAAGGCCTGACATAGTTTTGTATGACAAAACTGCCAAAAACCCTTACCAAGCGACGGCCCAAGCAACCACTGAAGCTCTCCGAGTGCGGCAGTAAACTACTGAACTACTGAAGCTAAATAAACTAAGCTACAGTCCCAGTCACAAGGCATAATAACTCGTGAGTGTACTGTAGTTGCCAATTCCAAAGCGTTGGTCTCATGAGAAGAATGGCAAGAAACTTCATGGACACTCTTTTAAAATCGTTTGGGTTTACAATATGTTCAAGGTACAAACATAATCTTGGTATAATACACACATGAAGACTATGCAGATTAGTGTTTGAGATGGTCTTTTGAAGAAAGCACCACACAGATTTGAGTGGACCCGTCCAGTCAGTGCAAGCATTTGTCAGTTATCGTGGAGCTCGACTTATAACTCAAGGAGCTCAACGTCACGACGAACAATACCAAAGAAAGGACATTTGGGTGGGTCGCTTAAAATACTCAAACTGCCAAACAATCGTTAAAATTAAATAAAAACCCACACGGTCCTCACATTCACAATATGAAAATAATAATAAAATACATGAAGATCATGCAGATTAGTGTCTGAGATGGTCTTTTGAATAAAGCACCACACAGATTTGAGTGGACCCGTCCAGTCAGTGCAAGCATTTGTCAGTTATCGTGGAGCTCGACTTATAACTCAAGGAGCTCAACGTCACGACGAACAATACCAAAGAAAGGACATTTGGGTGGGTCGCTTATAGTACTCAAACTGCCAGACAATAGTTAAAATTAGAGAAAGACCCACATGGTCCTCACATTCACAATATAAAAATAATAAAATATTTGTCATATTAAATAATCATGTCAAGTTATTAAATGTCAATATACACAAAACTAAATGAAAAATAAAATATTTAACAAGTAAATATTGATCAAAAAAGCAAAAAATAATATCATACTTAAAAAAGTAAATAATGTCATTGTGTATAAAGAAAAATCATAAAATATTGTTATTGTGTTGTTATATTGTTTTTGTGTTGTTGATTTTTTTCACTTTTTTGTGTTTTTCACAAATTTAAAGCTACTTTGGAATATATTCTCACATAGGTTTGCATTTTTCAAGGCGAAGTATGATGGTGAACTTTCTTCTGAAATGTCCTACTAATAATATTATAAATGTGAAAGTTTGTGAGGATGTTTGTTACTCTTTCAAGCAAAAACTACTGAACGGATTTAGATAAAATTTGGTACACAGATAGTCTATAACTTAGATTAACACATAGTATAGTTTTTACCCCGATTTTATCTTTCTTCTAGGGATAATTTTCGAGTTGTAGCGGGTGAAGCCGCTGGTAACAACTAGTAATGAAATAAAGTTGTCTACAACAAAAAAATATCAGAATTAGGTGCGACAGACAAGATTTATAACTGTTTTCTTCAAAATATAACTTATTTATTAAAATTAATTGCTAGGGACTAAATACTTTGGTTTTATAGTAACATCATAACGCCTAACGTAAATTTGTGCGCAAAAAAACATTAATTATCTCGAAAATGCGCAAAGTGCTATTGCTAATCTCTTCAGTTTCTTAATAATCAACCCCTAGTAGATATTAAAAAAAATATTTCAAAAATAGCACTTTGCGCGAAAACGAAAAAATATAAAATTTATTTAAGAAGCCATACTATCACATATAATTAGTCATAAATCCAAAAGTACCAATTGTTATGGTTCATAAAAACAATATTAGAATAACCATACCTTGCCTAGTTGCAGCCATAATGCACTTCAATAAAATATAATGATTACTTGCAGAAATAAATGTTTAAAGATTCACTACAAACTCACGGACAATTGATGAAGTGGGTATAACGTAAACTTTGAGCTAATGTACTGGACAGCACATAGCAGTTACTGATTCCGTATTTTACAGAAATGATGTGATACATTCTTAAGTCTACCCTGACATAGTTTATTTTTTGAAATACCCTCATTTTGAAAATCGAGTTTTGGGCATTACGTTGTATGAACGGGTCCCAGTGTGCGCCGTCGCCTCCTTCTGCGAAGCAGTGATGCTAGCGAAGGGGGTGGCGGAACGTGAGAGGGAGAGAGACGCCTGTCGGGGCTGCGGATTATCGAAAGGGATAACGCGGCCTCGGCACAAGGGCGAAAAAGGAACATGGGTTGTTTTTTTTTTAGTCAGTAGAAGGGCCCCTTATTTGATGATTTTCCAAATTTCCACCCACCAAAAACAAAAAAAAAGGGGCGTGACCGTCGGGCTGCCAAGTCATAGTAGGTCTCGAGCTCGATTTCTAGACAAGGACCTCTAGATATTTTAGATTTCCAGATTTCTTAGGGTCTATTTCGGTCACATCACGTTTGTCCAGGTGGAATGTTTTCTGGTGGATCTGAAGTTGTCAAGGGATTTAAAATAAATGTATCTTCTTTCTTGTCTTTCTTCAATTCAAAACACATCAACGCTTGTGGGAATAATATCAGTGGTGGAAGAACTTTTCCAAAACAGCTTCTTCGCAGAGACTCGTACTCCACTAACACAAAGTACAAAACTGTTCAACGTTCGACACATCACCATCGCAGGTCCAGTTGAAAACCAGCGTCTGGCACAAGCTGCTGGCCAGTTTACTGAATATAGGCAAATTATTTGGTGATGTCTTGAGACACACATGACAATATTATCTGTATTTTTTTCTGTGTGCATTAAAGTTTAATTTTTTTTGTTGTATGCACTTATCCGGAAGAGACAGCATTGGTAGGCCTCCCACCAGGTGGACCGACAACATCGTTAGAATCGCGGGCAACCGGTGAATGCAAGCGGCAGGTTGCTTTTCGTTATGGCGTTCTATGGTGGTCACTTTTATCCAGCAATGGACGTCTTCTGGCTGATGATGATGCACTTGTGGCATATGCCAAATATGTTTTATTTCTTTCGTACTAGGTCTACAAATGGAGTCTTATAATAACACTTACCTTCTGATTTATTTTCACATTCTTCGGGGCCTTCACTATAGCTGGCTTCGGTGGTGGAGGTGCTGCCACAACCAGAGGTTCTGTGAAGAAAAACAAAGGTTTAGTGGTTTGAAGGGATCAGCATTGATGAAGGTTGGCAGTGGCTGTCGTAAGAGGTGACCAGATAGGATGAGGCAGTTGAGGTCAGCTTAGTCAGAGATCGTGAAGGCCCACCGGTTCCCATGACCCCGATGAAAGTGTAAATAGAGAACATCGGAGTCTGACGAACCCCGCCGCTCGCCCCGAGGCGGAGGACATTTATGAGGAATTTCCACCGTCGGTTGCCATTTTTAAAGGGTGCAGCTGAATATCAGTTTTTTACATGAAGCGACTGCTTATCCAACCTCCAGAACCTTTGAACCCAGTTAGTATTGGACAATACGATACCCTTTGAGAACTGGTTCTCAGGTTCTCTCCACAAATTACAGCCGGGACCATCAGCTTTCCGAGGGCACAGAAGGAACTCGTTATATAATGGATGGCCACCCATCCACAGGCTACTTTAGCCAAGCGCAGCTTAACCTTGATCAACGTAGGTACCTCTAAAACCACAATAGAAATTGTAGAGCCAACACTGCACCAGTTTCATCCAGAATTTGGAGTATTATAGACAAATCCGTCCGTCTGGCCGACTTCTTTGATACAGTACTTACATTCGCAACAACTGAGCACAATATTGTTATTGTATACAGCGCAATTTTCCTCTACGATGCATAACTGCGCAAGGTTTAATTAGCCATATTTAGTAGTTGTGTTTTCCATTTATCAGCGGAACGGGCCTATCTTTATTTTTTTTATGTTTGTTACCTCATAACTCCGTCGCTTGCTAACCGATTTGAAAAATTCTTTTTTTGTTGGAAAGGATAGACTTCCCAAGTGGTCCCATGATCACCAAGTCAGGATCTGATGATGGGATCCTGGAGAAATAGAGGGAACTCTTCAAATTTTATAGGCACACTTGAAGTGATTTGAGTAGTTTTTGGAAGAGTACTTTCTCGGAGTGGTTCCATTTCAATTTAGTGAAGATCTGATGAAGAACTTCGGAGATAGGCAACGGAACTCCTCAACGAATGATAGCAAATGGACTGGGATTGCTGAAATGTCATGTCTGTCTATTGTTTAGACCAGATAATAACATAACTTCACGCCAGTACGCTGTGAAGGGGTAAGCACATGTGAACCACTAAAAAGTGAAAAATAAAAACTTTTTTACAAAAAATTAAACCGACTTCAACAAAAAATCAAACACAAAAAAGTGAAAAATAAACTTAAGAAGAAAATCTGCTTCGGAAGTCGGTGGCAAAATCATGAAATAAATCAAACAAAAGTCACCGACTTCAGAAGCAGATTTTCTTCTTAAGTTTATTTTTCACTTTTTTGTGTTTGATTTTTTGTTGAAGTCGGTTTAATTTTTTGTAAAAAAGTTTTTATTTACATGGAGCGAGGGGAGCAGTGGTGGCTCAGTAGTGGTAGCGGCCCCGACTTACGAACAGTGAGTCGTGGGTTCGAACCCAGTCAGGCGCATTACTTTGTGTAATTTATTTCATCACCACTGCTCTCAAAACGGTGAAGGAAAACATCGTGAGGAAACCGGCATGTCTTAGAACCAAAACTTCGAAGACATGTGAATCTACTAATCCTCACTGGGCCCGCGTGATAGATCATAGCCCATCCCTCTCCTAGAGAGGAGGCCTGAGTCCCTGCAGTAGGAACATTATAGACTGATGATGATGACATGGAGCGATTGCCTATCTGACCTCCACAACCCAGTTAGTAGTGGGTAATGCAGTACCCCTTTGTAAGTCTGGTTGTCAGACTTTCGAGCCACTGACTATCTGTAACGGCTGTCGAAGATCTACAAATGAAAGACGGGTTTAACGTGCTTTCCGAAGTACGGAAGAAATTTGGTATTTTATTTATTTATTTCGACAAAGAGGTCGCCCGAAGAATCCAACTCGGATGGGCAGCGTTCGGGAAATTACGCGACATCTTTTCGTCCAAAATTCCGCAGTGTCTCAAGACGAGGGTGTATAACCAGTGTGTGTTGCCAGTGATGACTTATGGCACAGAGACATGGTCCTTAACTGCTGGCCTCTTAGAGAAGCTCAGAGTCACGCAACGAGCCATGGAGAGGGCTATGCTCGGAGTTTCTTTGTGCGACAGAATCCGGAATGAGGAAATTCGCCGAAGAACCAGAGTCACCGACATAGCTCGGAGAATATGCAAGTTGAAGTGGCAATGGGCAGGCCACATCGCTCGAAGAACGGACAACCGATGGGGAAGAAAGGTTCTCGAGTGGCGACCACGAACCGGAAGACGCAGCGTTGGCAGGCCTCCCATCAGTTGGACCGACGACATCGTGAGAGTCGCGGGCAACCGGTGGATGCAAACGGCAGGCTGCCGATCTTTATGGCGTTCTATGGGGGAGGCCTTTGTCCAGCAGTGGACGTCTAATGGCTGATGATGATGATTTATTTATTTAAACTTCATGCACAATAGTGGTACACACGGCTACACATCAAGCTATACAAAACCAGTATAATCTGATCGTTCATTGTGCGAAAAGATCTAGTAAAGTGAGGCCAAGATTAACTGGTTATGTATAGCTTGATGTGTAGCCGTGTGTACATAGGCGGACTTAATGCCACAAAGCATTTTTTTAACTTATTTTATGGCTGGTACCTCTAAATGGCCTAATTGTTTTATATTAACTTTCATTTCCTGCCCATCTTGCAAAACGACCTGCATCTCCTCTGTATGTCCTGAACCTATTTTACTTATGCCCAGAGCTGTTATCTGGTAAAGCATATAACTTCCTTTTTGAATGGACCGTCATATTAGAATAGCTTGGCGTGCGCTACGTGCTTACTTTCTCCCCATCTTTCGGGATATAAACAAAGCCAATGATAGAGCTATTCAGTTACATACATACTGGTCAAATATGGTTTAATCGACAAATTAAAATGAAAAAGGATATCCTTACCTGGCTGCACCCTACCCTGCTGCTGAGGCTGTAGTGGAGACCTCTTCTCCTGCTCAATCATAGCTGGAGCCGGCGGGGGCGGAGCGCCTGTGCTACCACCTCGGACCTGGTGACAAGAGATACAGTTGATTAGTTTTATTTCATCATAGAACAGTTTTGATAGATGGCCTTTGGTCCTTTATTCTTTTTTTCGAGTGTGGGAATTCCTTAATTGACTCCTCCCGCTCTGGAAAGAGCGGTAGGGAGTGTCAGACATCTACTGTCTAAAAACCACCCATGTTTCTTCTTAGCCCTTTGTGCCGAGGCCGCGGTATCTCTTTTGAACAACCCGCAGCCCCGACAGGTGGCCTTTGGTCCTCAAGATCGCAGTTAGAAGACACTGCATATTAAAAACAATTTTACGTGATGATGTTCATCAAGACATATTGCTTTAGTTAACTATGGACGGCAAATGTTGGGTAGAACGACCGATCTCCTATGAGTATATGACGAATGTGATGGTGTTGCCAAGACGAAACTTATAACGTATAAACTTATATTTTATGAAGATGGAAGCGCCAGGTTAGCTTCCGAAATTCTATATTTTCTTTCGTGTTTCGCAATTTGCTAGCGTCTCAGGATGTATGTCGAATTGAATATGATTCGCGACTGTTCTACAGAATTAAAATCATTTTTACAACCCTCTAAATTCATTGAATTCCATTGATTTACTATTTCATGAAAAAATATAGCTCCCTTCCCCCAAGGAGTATGTCAAGAATGTAGCAGGTCCTGTGGCAATGGCGTTCTGAAGTTTCTGCCTACCCCTATTGGGGAAAAGGCGTGAGTTTATGTTTTACCTAGATGTCGATTAATTATATACTCAGAAGCCTTTACTGCACGTGGACCGTGCAAACAGAGGTATCGGTAAATCCCAAGACGCAAACAAACTGAGTAAAGTTGTTAATATTTTTCCTTAAAGTTCGAAGCATAACCGTCATTAAGACTTAATAATATATTCTCTTAGTTTACTTATTATGTACTTGGGGGATAACTCGGTATTACTCAGAAGACCAGTGTGTGTTTTGTTATAACACGGTTTATTATCTTCATCACTACATATTATAAAACAAAGTCCTCCGCCGCGTCTGTCTGTCGGTCTGTCTGTTCGCAATAAACTCAAAAACTACTGCACTGATTTCCATGCTGTTTTCACCAATGGATAGAGTGGTTCTCAAGGAAGGTTTTAGTATATAATTAGACGCGGGCGACGTCGCGGGCATCAGCTAGTCTGCTATAAGAGTAGAAGAAGATCAAAGAAACTGCGTGAAGGATGATATGGCTAGAAAGGAGGTGACTGCTGAGATGACGAGAAATAGAGAAGAACGGAAGAAAACATGTTGCGGCGACCCCAAATGAATTGGGATTAGGGCGGGAGAATGATGATGATCTGTAACTATGTAATCAAATCATAGAAGTTAATTTTGACCCACTTCCCAGTTTCCGATTGAGCTGAAATTTTGCATATATGTTTAGTTTGGATGACAATGCATGGTTAGTTTAGTGAAGCCATTCTAAATACAACATGGCAGACTACTTAAGTTGGCAGAATAATTATTTTTGATGCATTCCCATGATATAGTATGAAATGACGAGTTTTGTTGAGAAGAATACGATTAATAATACGACGTCACTGTAAAGCGTGATTTTTACATTATTAAAACTATAATTTATTTTAATAATAGGTTGGCAATCACGATTACTTTACTGTACAAGTCTTGATGAGATATACATCACTACATAGTATAAAACAAAGTCGCTATCTCTGTCCCTATGTCCCTTTGTATGCTTAAATCTATAAAACTACGCAACGGATTTTGATGCGGTTTTTTTAATAGATAGAGTGATTAAGAGGAAGTTTTTAGTATATTGTATGTACCCGTGCGAAGCCGGGGCGGGTTACTAGATAAGTATATAACGCAACCAAAGTCTCTCTATTCCGGGGCTGCGAGTTGTTCGAAAGACATACCGCGGCCTCGGGCACAAAGGGCTAAGAAGGAACATGGTTGGTTTTTAGTCAGTAGATGTCTGACACACCCTTTAGCTCCGCCCAGAGCGGAAGGAGTCATTTGATGATTGCTCAATGCTCAAAATTAATTTATCTTTGTATCTGTGAAAAATATGTCAGAAGATTGCATATAAATAGCTGTTAAACTCAAAGAAATAATAATTAAAAGCATGACATATTAAAGCTTTGATAAAACAGAGAGACAAATACAACATAATAAAATATATTCTCTTACTATAATACCAGTCGGGGGAACAATTATTTTTTTAAATACCGCTACCAATTCGAGTTCTGATATCAGAACTAGTTTACTGTATCGAGAAACGTGTTTGTGTGGCAAGTGACAGGCTTTTGCGATTGGAAATTGGTATACAGTAGAGCTTTTTAATATACAAAGGCCAGGAGGAAAAACTTAAGTTCTGGACCGACTTTGATGAATTTTTTATGGGGCCAATCGAAAAGCATATTCAAAAAAGCAAAGCAAGCAAGTAAGCATGTTCATAATTTTCAAATAATTTGGAATTATGAGGTAACATACATTCATAAAAACACACAGTTGAATTGAGAACCTCCTTATTTTTGAAATCGGTTCAAAATCACACCTGTAATGTCCAAAGGGTTAGTTTGAGATGTCTGTGTCCATTAATACACAAATGTCTAGTCCAGCAGAGGAAGGTAGCTATGGTAGTAGTCCAGTCGAGCTTTTTTGAGCTCATTACTATAAGACCCTCAGTTTTCAGCAGTAGGAACGTCGAAATCTCCGGCAAAATAAAACATTTATGATTGTTTGGCAGTTAAGGCGCGGCCCCACCGCGGTGCACGGAGAGGCTACGTACGTGTAGTATGCTTCGCTTTGTAAGAAAATGTATGTGGTTGTGTCCACTGCAACCCACGGAGAGGCTACGCATGAATTGACGTCATTGATACATGCGTGGCTTGCTTGAATAGGTGGTTACATAGCTCAACGCTGTCGACGTGGGTCTACGTTTCCACTGAAGTACACGAATATGACCCACGACTATGCACAGCTCGCTTATCGATGTACAATCGCTTATTGTGTTATATCGTAGCCTCTCCGTGCGCTGTGCCACGCTATACATAGTCGTTGGTCATATACGTGTATTCCAGTGGAAACGTTGACCCACGTTGCCAAACAAATTAATACACGCAGCTAAAATGCGCCGCGTGCCCGTGCACAGCATGCGCCGCGGTGGGCCCGCGCCTTTAAAAGTGCTCCGTGAAAACTGCCTCCGTGGTCGATTGGTTTAGGCGTTTGCCTTGTGACCCGGTGGTCGTGGGTTCGATTCCCACGGGAAGCATACTTTGTAAAGTTGTTTCCAGTTTGGTGCTTCGGAAGGCACGTATAAGCTGGTGGTCCCAGCTGCCTAATGGCGGTCGTCAAACCATGTCAGAGGCCCTTGCGGCGGTTTAGAAACTCTGACACTAAGGTGTGTAGAGTCGTCAGACCTTACTGCCCACACGTTATGAAGAAGTTAAAAGTACCTAGTGTACCTACCAAATTGATTAAAACGTGCTAAAAGTTTCGTTGGATAACAAAAATGCTTCTGAAGCATATTTCTTAACTAGGTTTAAATCATATAGCGGTATGAAGAACTGAGAACAGGGTGTAAAGTTGTTTGTCCCCGCAAGAAAAGGGGAAAAATAAACCAAAATTCGAAATCGCTCCTCTCTTCCATTGCTACCACACCCAATCAACCAATATGTCAACACTTAACCGCAGGCACAGTATAAATCCGCAGGCGTCCACCCAAACGGTCTCTACACCACAAGCGATAGAGTTCAAAATCGCATAGCGAGTGCCAAATGAAAATTTAATAAACCGGTTTTTAGCATAAACCTGGAAATGTCAACGGGAGTAATATTAAGAAATGTCTTGTTTTATTGCCTTTTCATCGATCATATTTATTTATTGCTGCATGCTTATTTAAAATGGTATACTTGGAAGGTCTTCAGAAGGCTTATCAAAGGGTATCGCGATCCCGTCGGGGCTGCGGGTTGTTCGAAAGAGATACCGCGGCCTCGGCACAAAGGGCTAAGAAGGAACATGGGTGGTTTTTAGTCAGTAGAAGTCTAGCACTCCCCTTTCGTTCTGCCCAAGAGCGGGAGGGGTTATTAATTTGATGAATTTCCACCTGCCAAAAAAAAAACGTGTGGCACTCGGAGACTGCCGCGGTAAAGCTATTGCATAGCATTTTTTATCTAAAATTAATGTACTATATAGAGTACTCACTCATTTTCTTTCACTATTTTTTCGTGACTTTCTTCATTAATAAATGCACTTTGTTTATTCATATTTAAAACACTTTGTACACAAATTAAAATAAGAATAAAAAATATTAAAAATAAATAAAAAATTTATTATATAAATAATATAATAAATTTTGAATTAAGAATATTTTAGAAGGAGAAAGCAGAGAGACAAAACAGAAAACTTTACACCTTTACACGTTATAAATTATTTAATTTGACAACCTTGTTATTTTCCGTAACCTAGCAACCTAGGCTTAGGTTATTTTCGTTACGGAATTTCTGGATTCAGTCTCCACGCTCAAGACCCGCGATAGTAGCTATGCAATAGCTTAAAAGGGGTATCGCGATATCCCGTCACTGGATGGGGAGGACAGAAAGACAGTTCATCATCTGCCTAGCCTTTTCCCAACCATGTCGGGGTCGGCTTCCAGTCTAACTGGAAGCACCATTCTACATGCGACTGCTATCAAAATCAAAATTCATTTATTCAAACTAGGCTGATAATCAGCATTTTTCGAAGGTCAAAATTTACTTTACGACAGTGAAACTTTGTTAACTGGGACCTGGATAAGTGAGAAACCTCTATAACTGGAACTCATACTGGGGTCCCATGAGCCAATTTTCAGGTCCCTTGAGGTCTCACTTAACCAGGTTTCACTGTATTTACATTTTTATAAGACAGTCCCCCAAAAACGCCCACCCATCGACACTTCCTAGTGTATCTATCCTCCACAACCCAATTAGTACTGTGACACTCATTGGTAAGACTGGTTGTCAGAATTTCGGGCCACTGACTACCTGTAATGACTGTCAAAGATCTTTGATGACTGCCGGGACCAAACGGTGTCACGTGCTTTCCAAGACACAGAGGGAACTCGGTATTTTATAGGTGGTCAACCGTTCACGGACCTACGAAGGCAAGTGCGGCGAAATGTGGGAGCAACTGGCGAAATGTAGGTGTACTATTATGTATCATCATCATCAGCCTATAATATTCCCACTGCAGGGACTCAGGCCTCCTCTCTAGGAGAGGGATGGGCTATAATCTACCACGCGGGCCCAGTACGGATTGGTAGATGTCACATGTCTTCGAATATTTTGGTTCAAAGACATGCCGGTTTCCTCACGATGTTTTCCTTCACCGTTTTGAGAGCAGCGGTGATGAAATAAATTACACAAAGTAACAGCCTGCCTGTGTTCGAACCCACGACCTACTGTTCGTAAGTCGGGGCCGCCACCACTGGGCCACCGCTGCTCTATTAGGTATACCTCTGCCTAACTCTTCGGGGATTACAGACGAGATTTTTAAATTAAGATAAATGGAAATTTTCTCAATTACATCACCCTACTCAGTAGAAACCATGACCCTCAAACTGAACCGTCAGTTTAACAAAAAAAAAATCGGTTGTCTGTAAAGTCGGTTTACTGGCGATACTTGAACGTGACAACGTCATAAGAAAATACAGCACTTACATTGCTATAAACAAACAATTAACACGCCGGGCGTTGCTATGGAACGACAATTAACACGCCGTTGCTATGGAACGCCTCAGAGCGAGGTAACGCCTCAGAGCGAGGTAACGACTCATGACGTCATCTTTTTTCGTTCGTGCAGCCGGCCATCGAATTATAAGACGTTATCACGTCAAAAACAAATCTGACACACTCTAAGATACCTCATGACGTCTACGAAACGAAACTGTTTACTAAATCGCACAACTGCTTGTAAACAAAACGGTTATTACTGTGCAAAAATCTAAGCTATGTTGCCAGCGAACCGTTGGATTCTTGTTAGTCAACGCCTCAATGATTGAGAGTAGTTCTGAATATCTGGACTAATCAAGGTAGATTTGAGCAAAAGAATTTTAGATTTCTATAAAACGAGTCATGATGAGTCTAGCCTTTTCACAGCTATATTGGGGGTCGACTTCCAGTATTTTACATGGAGTGACTGCTTGTCTGACCTCCACAACCCACGAAACGGTTATTACTGGGCAAAAATCTAAGTTATTTTGCTAGCGAACCGTTGGATTCTTGTTAGTCAACGCCTCAATGATTGAGAGTAGCTCTGTAGATTTGGACTAATCAAGTGTCAAGTATACTATGCCTTTGGGGGGGGGGGGGGGGAAATGCCAGACTTCTACTGATTAAAAACCACCCATGCTCCTTCTTCCTTATGCCTGCCTGTCGATTTGAGCAGCAGAAGTTTAGATAAGTGGCCATGGAGACTGGGCAATACTGCTGCTCTAACGAGCTTGAATTGAGTACAAAGTCGGTATTTGTTTTTCGGTTCTATCGTAACTACTAGCTTTTGCCAACGGCTTCGCCCGCGTGAAAATGTCGATTTTCCATACAAACTTTCATCCCCTATTTACTCTCTTAGGGGTTGAGTTTCGAAAAATCCTTCCTTATTTCCTTGTCTACATTATAAAGGGAACCTTGATGCAAAATTTCAGCTTTCTAGGTCCAAGGGTTTGGGCTGAGCGTTGATGAGTCAGTCAATCAGTCAGGACTTCTCTTTTTTTTATATAGGTTACTAAATAGTGAAATAGCTACAAACAACCCTGATGAGCCCGAGTTATTGGACCAAATAAATATGTGTAATTTTTTACTGATAAGTATGTAAGGATCGTAGCAGGTGGCATTCTGTAGTTTCTGCCTACCCCCATGGGCTAAATAAAGGCATGAGTTTACACATGTATTGAAGTACTGATTTAGTCGTAGAACATCTGTCTTTGTCCAGCAGTGAGCTAACAAATGTTTTCCAATCATGTATGCAACTAAAAACAACCGTACAATCAATTCACATCCGAAATACAGCATTTCCATAACCAATTACATGCAAAACGGTGCCCAATCGCGTGTAGAAACTGAAATAATCAACTTCACGGATCATGGAATCGCTGAATAATCGTACAAGGCTGAGATGGCAATAATAATAACGTAAGAAACGAGCGAGTTAGCAGTAAAGATGAATAAAAGAAAAAAAATCAGGGTACCGTAGTGAAATTTCAACTAGTGGAGGTACATTCCACGACGGTGATGACGTAGTAGTTGCTTAATTGTTCCTAAAATACTTTTAAATGTTCTCATTAATATCTAAATAATATTATTTGTATTGATTTTCTCGCTTAAGACGATGACAATAGCTATTGACTTCTGATGTTTCAGTATTTTTGGACACGCCCACAATTTTTCCGATACCCTAGCGCCATACTACCAAGTAAGAAACAAATAGTCCAGGATCCGCGGTCCATTTTTGCACTTGATTACTATCAAGCTAATTTTGATGAGATGAGACGGCGAGACGCCCAACAATTTCCTGCACGAAACTCTCGAATTCTCGATTGTGGTAAGTAATAGGGGTAGCAGGGATAAAATATGTTGGTTTGATGATTCTCAAAAGTGTTAAGTACAAACACTTTTGAGAATCATCAGCTGGGTTTTTTTTTGTTAAATCTGATGATAATTATCTAAATTATTTGAAAAAATATTTGTCCTACAAAATGTATGGTTTGATCAAAGAGTCCCCTTCCTTCCAATATGTATCGATAACGAAGTCATTAAAAATGATTACTTACTAACTGGGTTTTGGGGATTGGATATTTTCTATTAAACCCACTCTTTACAAGTTGCCTACAAGATTCTAAAAATTATATTAAGTGTTTGGCACTTACTCCACGCACCATCAATACTCCTGTACATCATAAACAACAGGCTAATACACTTTCTGGAGCCACAAATTCCAGAAGAGCAAGCAGGTTTTGTTAAAGGCAAAGACACGCGGGAACAAATCCTGAACGTTCGCCAAATTATAGAGAAAAGCCGGGAATTTAACAGCCCTGTATTGATATGTTTCATAGATTATACCAAAGCATTTGATTGCGTGGAGTGGGGCAAGCTGTGGGGGGTTCTTAAAGACATGGGAACGCCTCAACATCTTATTGACATAGTCCGATGCCTCTACCTACACATCAACAACCGCTCTTTCGTCAAAATAGACACCGACTGTTCAAATGCGTTAGGCAGGGATGCATCCTCTCACCTCTGCTCTTCAATATGTATGAAGAGTAATATCATTCAAGACTCTTTAGGGCTGGGACAAGGGGTTTACTGTTGGTGGAAAGTGGATTTCCAATCTGAGGTACACTGATGACACCGTTCTCCTTGCTACAACATTTGGCAACATGAAAGAGATACGGCACAGATTGGAAGTGGAAAGTGGCAAAGTAGGGTTTGCAATAAATAGGCAGAAAACCAAGCTTATGGTGGTAGATCGTGCGGGAAAGCTATCGGACGCCTATAACATCTAAGGCATCTATACTGTGGGTGGACAGTTTCGATTAACTGGGCTCCAATATAAGTAATGAAGGTAGCTGCGTCACAGAAATAAAACGGCGGATAGCCATGGCTAAAGATGCTATATTACGCCCCCGGAACATCTGGGAAAAACGTGGTATAAGTTTTAAAACGAAGGCCCGTTTGGTCAGAGCACTAGTTTTCCTGATTTTCCTCCACAGAGTTAATAATAATAATAATAATATTTATTTATTTTCAGGCTACTTTGGCCCATAGATAAATACCTTACAGACTAACATACATACGATATAATTGACAGCTTGTGTTAGTAAACAAAACCTTAAAACTATAATATTAGTATCACTACACTTGCACTACGTCACTGTGCGATCATGTGGCACTTGCCCGCGGAAGCGTCGAAACACCACCCCCTGCGGCCAAAAGTCCTCTTCCAAGACGAGGTGCAGGTAGCATGTCGGTACTCGCACCACAAACGCCTTAAAGTTGACGTTGCGGCGCGACTCGAGCAGCTGCACTCTCGCCACGTACTTGACCTTCTGGCGCACGTACTCCACGATGTCCTCCGTCGTAGTGATGTAATGTAGACGGGAGAGGTGCAAAGGAGTGTTCGGCTTTGCGGCACGAATATGCACATTGGGCTCCGATGGAGCCGTGCCGCAGCGGTTCTTGATGGTTCGCTGACGGCGCTTCCTCCTCAACACCGTCACGAAACCATCATCAGCCTGGATCGGTTCCTTTTCAGGCACAGGCTTCTCGGAAGGAGCATTTTCCCCACAAGTTAAGACATGGACAATCCAAATAAGAGTAAGACAGAGGATAGACGCATTCGAAATGTGGTGTTTTAGGCGGATTCTCCGAATTCCATGGACGGCCAAACGCACAAATGTGTCTATCCTTTACCAACTCGATATCAAGACTCGATTGTCAACAGTTTGCCTACAGCGTATTTTGTCTTATTTCGGCCACATAATGCAAAGAGGAGATAGCAGCCTTGAAAAGCTGGTCATTGTTGGCAATACCGAAGGCAAGCGACCGCGAGGCCGGTCGCCATTTTACAAATTTGGAAGTGTCTGTCTTCCAAACGACTGGCTTTGAGAAAAAATTGTTTGTGGAACCTCAATGTCATTTTTATTATAAAGACCTGTCTAATGTCTATAGACACCCCACACGTAGGTATAGGTTTGATGAAAAAAATAATATAGTTTCAGTTCCATGTATGGGGCGACCCCCTAAATCCTTTTTTTTATTTTTGTATAAAAATCGTAAAGCGGTTCACAGAATACTTGTAGAGTTTCAACTGTGTAGTCTCAATAGTTTCCGAATGAAGTGGCTGTGACATACGGGTGGACAGACGGACAAACAGACATGACGAATCTATAAGGGTTCCGTTTTTTGCCATTCGGCTACGGACCCCTAAAAAACAGCTGGTTTGTAGTAATTTTTGATGAGCTCGTTATCAATACATGTTGGATTTAGATAATGATCATCAGATAAAAATAAAATAAGTAGTTAGTAATAGATTTTTGAAAATCATCAAATAAATAATTATAATAATATATAATCAATATATATTTTATCCCTGCTGCCCCTATTACCTACCACAATCGAGAGTTTTCGTATAGGGTAATGTTGGCGTCTCATCAAAATGCAGCTGCTCACGGAAAATTAGCTTGATAGTAATCAAGTGAAAAAATGTACCGTGGATCTTGGACTAACATTGTGACGCGGTCAATAATAATTTATAGATGAACGGATAGCTGTCAGTGGGGCGCAAAGTGACATACGTCCGTCTAGCACCGCGCCTAAGCGCTCACTGTCGGATTGCTTAGGTAAGAAAGAGAGCGCGATGACGCAACGCTCGAACTTCTTACAAACCATATAATGATTAATTACATCAAAATAATTTATTAAATAATCAAAAATTAAAAACAACCAAATTTTGTATTTAAATATGGTACGTTATTGTTATAAATTTTACCAACGTACGTTGATCAGTAATACAGATATTTTTGTTGGAAGATCATTTTAAGAGGTTAGTTTACCATTTTTTTGTATCGAGAAAACTTTTCAAAAACGTGTTTTGAAAACAACGAAATTATCAGAAATATGTTCAAGATTAACATATATTTTTTCCGCCGTGTCAAACTGTATAGATTTGGCTAAAAAATTGTTCAATACAAGCCTATTTGGCTCTTGTCAGCGCCTTAAGTCATTATATTTGTTGAGTAATGCGGAACCATTAGGTTTCCAACGGGGTATCAAAAACATCTTAATTTTAAATTGATGATCTTCTTTTCCCTTCTGCTCCATTTAGTTAACTATAAGATCGGTAGGACAAACGCGTCAAAATGTTTCGGATCGTAGCGCATACTGCCCATATAAGGCCCGTATTCATGAACAATACTATGAGGTCTCACAGTGCGCGCGGACGCACAGGGCCCCAAAAACCTATTCATAAACAACACTTGAGGGACGAACGACACTATGCGCTCATTATATTGAACGCACAGCTAAAGATGCTCGCTAGCTACTTTAAGCTACGCATAGTGACAACTCAACACAAATTCCAAACTGTTATCAGGGCCCCGAGTCTGCTATTCAATAGTGTCAGAATGGTCGATCAGTGATCTCGTAATTGTTGATTGACGACAAGCCAAAAAGAACCTTATGCCTGTCGACTTAAGGTACTTTTTGGATTGTCGTAAATCAACCATTATGAGATCAATGATCGACCATTCTGACACTATTGAATAGCAGACTCGGGGCCCAGGTATTAGGTTATGTTTGTGTGATTTGTGTAATCCATCGCAATTTGAATAATTGCGATGGATTACAGCAGCGAAGATGATTTTGATAATTATATCCTTGAAAGAATAAACATGCAAAGAACAATCAGCACAAGAAAAGTGATACGTGACTTTCAAAATCCTTTCGATTATTACAGTGCCGATGAATTTAAAATTTTACAACAACTACCTACTCGACAAAACATCAGAAATACACAATCATTCAACAGAGAAGAACTGCTATTTAGGAGATCATTTATAACATGCCATTTTAATGTTTAGTCATAATTATAAAATAAAACAAAATGTATATTAATTTTGAAGTTGTTTTTTTAATAATTATATTTCCATCTTCATTTTTTTTAATTGTTAAATTATGTGAAAACTTTAAAACAGTCAACAAAACTTTTAAAACAATCTTTGTTTCTAAATAATATCTTGGTTAGTTGGTTGAGGTTGACGTTTTATATGTTGTCACAGCTGCATCACAGCTGTCAGTCAGTCAACCCGAGTGAAGTCGCATCACAACGTTAACCAATCACAGCGCCCCATTCAATGCTTTGCGTTCGCACAGCAAAGAGTCCACCAAGTATTGTCTATGAAATGAATGGCCTGCCATGACGAACGCAGTGAGAAATACCTTACTTAGCATAGTGTTGCTGCCATACTTATCTAAGTAGCGTTCTTGAATACGGGTGTAAGTCTGCTGAAATCGCCAAAAAAGAAACCTCGTAATCCTATTGTATTCAAAGGCTTTTATTTAACTTGCAATGTTTATTTTGGTCAATTCTTGTAACAGAAATTTGACGGACTAGTGTGTATGCACAATTTGTTATAACTATCAATTAAAAGGGTTTTCTGAGAGTATTAAAAAAAAATAAAGCAAACCAATATTCAAAAGTTTTTTTTTTAAATGTTTTTGTATTCTATAAGCATTTCCTTTTCCATAGAAAATTATAAAATCCTTCAATTCTAGTTAATTTACAATTATTATGTATACTCTATTTACGGAACCCGCAGTGTCCGACTCTGACATAGCCCGTTCGCACTCAGCCAAGTTTTTTCACAGGACAACGTTCGGCGCTAGCATAAAAAGCCGATGAGCACTTCGGTTTTTGTCGGGTTTCGTCGGGGCCATGAGGTGGGAGTCAACACCTGCGCCCGCGTCGGTTAGCGGTTCAATTAAGAAAACTGTATTAATTTATAATACTGTTTAAAGATATTAAAGGTTAACGGTTTATTGTAGGTCTTGTGGTTGTATTAATTGCAGTTTGTGAGGTTATGAACATAATGATCGAGGATTATGATTCTCAATTGTTAGTTTATAGGGGAAGATTATATAACACTATGGTATTGTATGGATCAGAGTGTTGGGTCGCAAAATGGATGAATGATATGCCGAGCAAAGCACAGGTTAACCCAAAATTAGGCTACGCTTCCCGAAGTTGACCCGTGGATAGGTGACCATCTACAACGTTGTTATAGCAACGAACATGTTTAAAAATAACAAAACATCAAGTCTGTAATCGTCGAAGAGTTCGGCAGAGGTATACCTAAAGTACACCCAGGTTTTGTCAATTATGTCGAGCGGTCGAGCCTATTTAGTGCATGTTTACGTACAGGCGGGGCGTCGCGCGGCGCGTGCTGCGTTTTTAATTCAAACTCATGGCGATATATGAAAATGTTCAATATTTCATTCTATCGTAGGACTGTGCAGTAGAACTAGTGGGAATGATCCGTTAGTTTAAAATGCAGCGTGTGTTGCGGGGGACCCGTCACTCAGTAAATTAATAAAAAAACCGGCCAAGTGCGAGTCGGACTCGCGCACCGAGGGTTCCGTAAAAAAAATATATTATGTGATGTAACTAAAAATTTATGGTTTTCGTAATTATTCCTTTATCTATGCTATAAGACGTTGCTTCGTACCAAATTTCAAGATTCTGAGTTCACGGGAAGTACCCTGTAGGTTTTGATTCCCTTGCGAGTGTCGAAAATTTGCGGCATAAACGGGAGTATCTTGATGTAACTAAAAATTTATGGTTTTCGTAATTATTCCTTTATCTATGCTATAAGACGTTGCTTCGTACCAAATTTCAAGATTCTGAGTTCACGGGAAGTACCCTGTAGGTTTTGATTCCCTTGCGAGTGTCGAAAATTTGCGGCATAAACGGGAGTATCGGGAGTATCGGGTAACGGGAGTATATAGTAAGTAAAGAAGAAAAAACGGGTTAATATTAAGAAGTGTCAAAAGTCGTCCTGGGTTACAAAAGGTATTAGAGTATCTAGTAAAATGAAGCGATCTTTAGTACAAATCATAAACAATGTCACCTGTGCGGAGAGCATAAGGGCATATACTAAATCATATATTAGAATTTACAGACTAGTCTTGAAAAAAGCTAGACGCATTGCAGTCAGTAAAGAACTAACTAACGCAAATGTATCTTCTAAAGCTATATGGCAGGTTGTGAATAGACATAGGAACACAAAGTCAAAACGCGAAGGTCATAAAAACATACTACTTAAAGTAAATAATACGATTATATCCAATCCCCAGCAAATAGTAGACATCTTCTCGGACACCTTCCAGGGCGCAGAGACAGTTGGTGACGTTCATTCATCTGATCAAGCTATAAAAACTCTACAAGACAGCGTAAAAAGAGTTGATCAAGAGATGACTTGCGATCTCGTCACTGCCTCCGAAATAAATAAACTAGTCAATTCCATGGCTACAAAGAAATCTTCTGGTCATGATGAAATATCTATACAGACTATTAAAGATCACATTGACATACTGGCAGAACCTCTGGCACATTTTATAAATACATGTATAAAAATGAACGTATTCCCTGAACAATTGAAAATAGCAAGAGTCTTACCACTTTACAAAAAAGGTTGCAAATTAGATCCAAATAATTATAGACCGATTTCTTTGTTACCAATAATTTCAAAAAAATTTGAGAAAATACTCAAGAAAAGGCTTCTGAGACATCTCAATCGTAATAAAATTCTTAATCACAGACAATTCGGCTATCAGAAAAATGTTGGAACAAGTGACGCAATTAATATGTTAATGGAGCAAGTAATTGACAGAATTAATGATAAGTTGAAAGTCGTAGGGTTATTCCTCGATCTTAGTTCCGCTTTTGACACGGTTAACCACACGTTGCTGTTAGCAAAAATGGAACATTATGGGGTAAGAGGACCGGTCTTATGCCTATTTAGGTCTTACTTAGAAAATCGGAAGCAATATGTGGAAATTAGAGTGAATGAAGATAATACTCAAAAAGTGTTCAAATCGGGGCTTAAATTAATAAAACAGGGAGTTCCGCAAGGTTCGATATTAGGACCAATCTTTTTCATTTTATTTATTAATGATTTAATTAGCTATATGCTGGCACTAAGTGATACGGAACTTGTACTTTTTGCCGATGATACGAACGCCATTATAGCCGCTGATGATATTGATACTCTCAGTGATAAAGTAAACAAAGCTCTTGCTCTCTTCCATCATTGGTTTAGTATCAATTATCTTAAATTGAATGTCAGTAAAACGAATGCCATGTTATTTAGGACGACGTCGAGAAACAAAGATAAAATTGACATATTATTGAATGAAAATAAAATAACATTGGTAGACAAAGTAAAATTCTTGGGTATTCACATTGACGAAAGCCTAAACTGGAAAATAGAATTGACTGCTATAGAAAGCTCAATTAGCTCAGCCTGCTATGCCCTAAGAAGTCTTCGAGACGTGATCGCTATTGAACAATTAAAAGTAGTATATTACTCGCTTGTCGAGTCAAAACTTAGGTACAGCATCACTCTTTGGGGAGGTAGTTACGCGTACAATATTAATACAGCTTTCATTATACAAAAGAGGGCCATAAGAACCATGGTGAGAATCCCTCAGTGGGTTTCGTGTAATAGTAGATTATACAACAAGTGAATAAAAAGGGAATTTAATTCGAGGTACGAAGTTGGATCCCGAGAGCAGCGAAGGATTCTAGAGTAGAATCACGAGCGTAGCGAGGGATTCTATACTCTAGAATCCTGAACGGAGCGAGGGATACAAGTACCTACCGAGATAAAATTTTTATTCACGTGTTGTGTACTCTACTTTTTACCATTGACTGTGAGAAAATAATTAGGATGGTATTTATTTTCGGAGCTAAGCACTCTAGATTTCTTTGGCTTATTACCCACGGATAGACGTACTTTAAGTATGTCACTAACTTTGAGTATTTTGAAATATCAATGTTGTGTTTGATTCTCACTGTGGCTTTTATCATAGAATATTTATGCTCCAAAGTGTCGACGGCGGTCTTGGTAAATTCATTGAAATAGTTAAGAAATATGCACTCAGAGAAGGAAATTGGCGCCATTCATGGTTTTCCAGTCGCAGAATAAATTGTATGTTTAGGTACAACTCCCGAGATTTTGGCGGCAACAAATCATCTACTATAACTGCTGCTTTAGAACGAAATTATTCCGGAGTCAGTCTCTCATTTTCGTCATCGGAAGAACTCATCCTTACATAGTATAAAACAAAGTCGTGTCTGTTTGTTTGTTTGTTTGTTTGTCTTCTTATCTTTAAAACTACGCAACGGATTTTGATGCGGTTTTTTTTAATAGATAGAGTGATTCAAGAGGAAGGTTTTAATACATTTTTTGTACCCGTGCGAAGCCGGGGCGGGTCACTAGTTTTATTATAATTACTTACTTATGTAAATAGATTTTCCAATAACACAAAACAACCACAATTAAAGACAGAAAAGAACGTAACTAAATTGGCGGGATATTATTTTAAAATTTGGAATGGAATAGCTCCATTCAGCCACCCAGTACGTACTATTTCAGCAGCAGCGATTTTTTTGTATAGTGCGCGCGGAACTAGTTGGCCGCGCCTTAGGCATGTTTTTGTTTTTTTATTTAAGTATTCTTTTCAATAATGAACAATTAATATCTCGAGATTGGTCATCACTGTCTAATTATAGTCTCCTGTGCATTGCGAGCTGTATAAGGCAACCCGCCCCCTCATCCCTGTCGCCACCTAAGGCGCGGCCAACTAGTTCCGCGCGCACTAAGTATACGTAATTCGTGTTTGTTCCTAATTCAAAATGTCTTTATTCACTCAGTGAATAAAAGAGCGTTTTATTCACTGTTATCGATGAAAAAAATGCCCTTTTTCGAGTGGCAATGGTAAAAAGAGTATTTTATAGAACTTCAGATACTTACGGTCCCTTGTCTCTACATTTTAGTTCTTCTCACTGATCTCATGAAAAAGCTGCAGAATTTCGAAACTTTAGAGGAAAGAAGTAAGCGGGAAGCTACTAGGCGTAGGGACTTACAAAATAAGTTGCAACCACATTTAAAAGTAGTGAGTCATGCTGCAGGTTACCAATCAGTTAAACTGTTTAATAAACTACCTCTACACTTAAAATCAATATACAACATGAATCAGTTTAAGCAGCAGTTAAAATCATTTTTGATAAAAAAGTGCTACTACACCCTTGATGAGTTTCTCTGTGACACATTTAACTAGATTTTAATTATAATTATACTGTACTATTTTTATTGATTTTATATTTGATGATTTGACATTTTTTATATTTCTTTATTGATTTTTGACATTTGTATGGGTATTAGCCGTAATTGTATATTGACATTATTATTTTTGATTATAATTTTGAATATCGGTTTTAACATTATTAAATTGACATAAATATCATTGTATAACATTAGTATTTTAATTGACATTATATCTACATTTGACATTTGTTATGATAGTCTTAATCTTTTTGCTTTTAGGTATATTTTGGCGAATTTAAATATTTTGCTCATAAATTATTTAATTTGGTTATTACTTAATGATTTCTATTTGAGTTTTATATATTTTTTTGTGTTACTTTGACATTCGTGCGAGTTTGGAATTTTTATTTTTAATGTATATTATTTTTTACGTTTTTTTAATTCACTATTTGCAGTTGTTAGCGTTAGGTACAATTATTATTTTTGTTGGTAATGTTATAATAATTTTTTATATTGTAATTCTAGGATTTTGTATTTTATTTAGTGAAATTTCGACACAATGTAAAAATTGTTACTGAAATAAATGAAATGAAATGTATCTTTTGATCGCGTTGACTTAGAAGTTTGATTTTTTCACAGCTCCAAGAGACCATAGACTTGAGTATTTGATATGAATTTCAGCTTGATACCTCCACGCGTTCCTGAGAAAAAAGGTCTTGACAGACAGACAGACAGACAGACAGACAGACGGACAACAAAGTGATCCTATAAGGGTTCCGTTTTTTCCTTTTGAGGTACGGAACCCTAAAAAGCACGAGACGAGCCTTCGACACGCGCCGCGCGACGCCCCGCGTCTCCGTAAACGAGCCCTAAGGCGGGGACCTCTTCCTGTGATACATGAACATAATATGAAATGACACAGGGATCGAACCCAGGACCTTATGTCGAGCTTACGACCACTAAACCAACGAGGCAGTTAAAACAGAAATGCCAATTAAATAAAAGGGGGTAATTAACCTGCAAAGACACGCAGTCTGATAAAACTATAAATGACTTTGATGCCCTTACACGCTTGGATGGGTGCCCAAAACTGTAGAGCTGTGAATAAAACAATCAACATATTGTTTTGTCGATTGGTAGACGACCCCGAACGACTGAAAATGTATCGATGAATTTCTTCCAAGTGTGTTTGGCTGGGAGTAGAATAAAATAATACTTGTTAAGGATGATTTCGTAATTTTTTCAGACAAAATCTTCTGGATTTTTAATGTCACTTGTTTACGGGATGTCTTCCGAGATTATCCGTTATAATAATTAAAATATGAGCTCCTCGTCAGGGCCCAATCAGTGTTTGAAATTCAGTTACAAGATTTTACTAGTACATACTACTTACGTATTTAGGTTTTAAATGCCAATTCAATTTTCTTTATTTTCTGTTAAGAGTCAAGACATAAAAGCTTATAATAACTCTCCTTTTGGGCTTCCTTCACCCCAGTCTGGTAAAAAATCAGCATGCATCACCATAATATTCATCTAAACCCGAAATAATTTAAAATCTAGACGTAACAACTGCCAAAAAACGGACCCTAAATTTCTGCAACACGAGCCCGCCGTATGTATTTAATAATAATCCCCCTTTAACAAAGGGGGAGGGGTAGCGACCCTAGCATAGCTACAGGGGCCAAAGAGACCTACCCCATGCAATTAGATTATTACTGCGAATTTTTGAAAGGAAGCGAGATTCTTTAACGGTTTTAAATTTTGGGCTAACTTGATTTCATTTGTGTAAAAAATGTTCGTTGTTGATTAGTGAGGCAGTGTGCTTTATACACAACTAGCTTTTGCCCGCGACTTCGTTCGCGTGGAATAGTGACTTCCGGCAGATTTTTGGTTTATCTCGCGAAAAAAAAAAAAAAAAACTATCCTATGTCCTTTCTCAAGTTCCAAACTATGTCTGTACCAAATTTCATCAAAATCCGTTCAGCCGTTTAGGCGTGAAAGAGTAACAGACAGACAGACAGAGTTACTTTCGCATTTATAATATTAGTATGGATAGTATGGATATATAGTATATATAGTATTATATAGTATATATATATATATATAGTATAGTATATATAGTATATAGTATGGATATGGAAGTATGGATTCGGTCTAAATTTTGTTCTGCGTTGATTACTATTTAATTCTTAATTTTTTGGCAGTGAACGTCGTCTCACGAGAGAATTCGTCAACGGTTATAGATATTTTTGTTCTATGTAACAATCAAGTTAGGATTTAAGGCGCATTCATCGCATTGGGGCTACCCTGTAATTATACATGAGGTAATAAATGAATAAAATTTTCATACAAACTTTTGAGTTTTTTCTTTTATGTTGTCACTTACCCAGTTACCCACTACAGATTTTGTAATAATCAGATACATCTAGCTTCAAAAGAAACTAAAACCCGTCAAACGCTACAACTCAATAACCCTTTATTCCTCTACTCAAAAATTCATGAATATTTTTCACACGCAACCGACTAGCCAGCCCAGGCACCTGATTTCTGAAGGATATCCTCAATTCGGACATTGACCCCATTCGTGTTTTATGTCCTTCAGTAATGTCAAGTGCAAAGTAGCTACCTATATATAGGCAGGAATGGAAAAAGACTGGTTAGAGCCGGTTGCGAATTATTAGCCTGTACTGTCCCACTGCAGGGCAAAGGCCTCCCTTCCCTCCTTCCACTTTTCACGATCTAGTGCGATGATAGGCCAATCCTTTGAGAAGGAATCCAGCTCATCCCGCCATCTCCTTCTGGGCCTGCCGCGTTGTCGTTTCCTGCTGGTTGGTGTCCACTGAGTGGTAATTTTTGCCCATTGCTCCTCCGACATGCGGCAGATGTGACCAGCCCAGTTCCATTTCAACCCAGCAGCTGTATTGCCAGCATCGGCTATTTGGGTTTTCGAGCGAAGTATAGTGTTTCTGATGCGGTCCGTGAGTTTGACACCCAGTATACTTCGCTCCATAGCTCGTTGACAGACCCCAAGTGCGGACTTCTGACGTTTTGTAAGCGACCATGTTTGCGCTCCATAGGTGAGGGTGGGGAGAATGCACATGTCCATGAGCTTTCTTTTAAGAGAAAGAGGAAGTGGTCCCTTCATTAAATGCTTCATCGACCAGTAGCTCTTCCAGGCATTTTGGGTGCGTCGAGCAACTTCTTTATCTTGTCTTGCCTGGAAAGAGACTATCTGGCCGAGGTATATATATTCATGGACATATTCAATCACCACACCCCCAAATTCTATGTTACGCTCTGTGCTGTTCGTCATCAATTTTGTCTTCGTCATATTCATTGAAAGCCCGACTTGGAGACTGGCATGGCTCAGTTGTTCGAGCATTAGGCCTAGCTCAGCTGCTGATGAAGAAAAAAGGACAATGTCGTCGGCGAAACGAAGATTAGTTAATCTCTTTCCGCCGACGACAACACCCTTATCCTGCCGGTTGCGAATGGGAATCGAATTTATTTCGTAAGTATTTTAGGTAATACGATCTTCTTGGCACAGTTTTGGAGATAGTTTAGTGATGCACCGCCTTATTTTAACCCAATTGATTTGGGGTCGGTGGAGCGTGTCTATTTTTAACCGACTTCTAAAAAAAGAAGGAGGTTCTCAATTCGGATGTTTTTTTTTTTTATGTTTGTTCGGGCATAACTCCGTCACTTGCTAACCGATTTGAAAAATTCTTTTTTTGTTGGAAAGGGTATACTTCCCAAATGGTCCCATAATTTTTCTTATCGAAATCGGACCAGCGGTTTTTGAAAAATCAACAAAACTCAAAAAAAATACTACATTGTCCACATTAGGTGAACCACTAAAAAGTGAAAAATAAAAACTTTTTAACAAAAAATAAAACCGACTTCAAAAATAAATCAGTTTCTGAAGTCGGTGACAAAAAAATGAAATCAAACAAACAAAAGTCACCGACTTCAGAAACTGATTTATTTTTGAAGTCGGTTTTATTTTTTGTTAAAAAGTTTTTTTTACATACATCATCACACCTGCATTCCCAGAAGGTTAAGTAAGGTGCATAATACATAATATTATGTAGGTTTACCTAATAGTAAAGCTACTTTATCATCTCAAAAGTCCCTTAATTTTTCTTATGAAGATGTGTGATATTACTGATATTGGTCAGAATTAAAGTAAAACAGTGGAAATCCTAGAGGACCTAGAAGAATGCTAGCATGACGGTCAGCAGAGAAAATGTATTGCTCAGACTTATACCCCAAGTAATATGAGAAACGGGTAGAAAGATGCTTTTTCTTTGTCATGTGGTTAGTGGCGGTGGTGGCATAGTTTTTGTCGCCCAAGGGTTCCTGAGTTCCTGACTTGGCTTGACCTGCCGCCGAGAAATACCTCTCAGGCACGCTGGTTTCTTCACGATGTTTTCCTGTACCGAAGCAAGTGACAATAGGGGGACAAAAAAAAACTAATTAGTCCGTCAGATAGATTTCCAAAAAATATTGACCACATATTTTTTTCTTTTTTCACGTAAACAAAAAATGAAGACGTTATAGTGCTTCGAAAACTCGTGTGACGTCATATGATAGTACATTTTGTACCTTCAAGTGACGTTTCAAGCCCCACTCCATGATCTTTGACGCGCTTTATCTTCGTCAAGTTTTATTTATGTGATAAAACAAAAAACACGTATCCAATATTTTTCGATAATCTAACTGACGGACTAAACAGAATCATATTTTTTTGAGTCAGTCCGATCCCCTATTGTACAATGCACACATCAATCCAAAAAATCAGAGGTGCGTGTCTCGGGTTTGAACTTGAGACCTTTGACTTGGCAGTCTGACGGTCACACCACTAGGCTTATCACTGCTTTATTGGAAGATGCCGAAGAAATGTTTAACCTTTTGACAGCCACAGACGACAAGCCAAAAAGTGCCTTAAGTCTGTCTGCTTAAGGTACTTTTTTGCTTGTTCGGCTTGTCGTCTATACGTGACTGTGGCGCTCAAAAGGTTAATAGGAACTGGATGAGACTCGCACTATTCCACAAAAGAGCGGAGGTCTATAACCAGTGGGTGGAACTAACCTACCAAATGGTGACTCAGACATCAATAAAAACCAAAGTAGCTCATTTCTTATCGCATATTCTGAGGCCCAACAAGATAATCTAAAATGGTCTTGTCAAATAAAAATGGCGGACACTTTTTGCCGCCGAATATCGCAATAGGTTATTGACTTACGTTCGTAATATTCAGTAATAATTGTAATGATATAAGTTTTTTACGTAACATGATAATATAACATCACACCTGTAATGGCTGTAATCCCCGGAGGATTAGGCAGAGGTGTAGCCATTTCGCCAGTTATGTTTAAGAGCTTATACTACCTCAAACGCGAGTTTTATAATCCATATAAAAGTATATGATTCACTGCAGTAATCAAAATCAGAAAAATATACGATATTCTTCAGGATATATATGCTAGTGACATAGTGTTGTGAAAACATAATACAACTAACTTCGCTCGATAGAAAAAAATCGCGAAGATACCTCTAAAAATTTCTTTTAACGAGTAAAAACCATACTAGAATACATGTCATCGTTCTATTTTTTTGCCAAATAATTCTATACAAGCAACATACTAAAATCACAGGGTTTCACTTTTTTAGTCCAATCAATAGTTTTTTTGTAAATCGCAAAATACCACTAATTTCGCACTATTCGGCCGCAGCGAAAAACGTAACAACCGCTTTGTAGTGCAAGCTGATTAGAACTTTATTCTAAGAGTATTTCAAGCGAAGTTTGAACCACCACAAATAGGGTTGCTAATCTGAGGTAGCATACGCTCTTAAGTCCCATGTATTAGGACGCGAGCCTATTACCATCCGGTCACAATTCCGAACTTCGTGGCTGATACTGAGAAATTCCTGATAGAAAAACCCAATAACACTTTAGCCGACATGGAAATCTAACCCAGGAACTCGTGCACAGAAGTCGCGCTTGCAACCACTAGACCAACGAAGCAGTCAATAGGTTTTTTTATATTAAACTAGCTTTTGCCAGCGGCTTCGACCGCGTGAAAATGACGATTTTCCATGCAAACTTTCATCCCCTATTTAACTCCCTTAGGGGTTGAATTTCGAAAAATCCTTCCATATTCCTTGTCTACATTATAAAAGGAACCTCTGTGCAAAATTTCAGCTTTCTAGGTCCAAGGGTTTGGGCTGGGCGTTGATGAGTCAGTCAGTCAGTCAGGAGTGTCAGGACTTCTCTTTTTATTTATATAGAAGATAGATGTATTGTATTTGTAATATCCTGGTGACATTGGAATTTGATACAAGAGGGGTTAAAACTGGTTTTGTGTTATTACGTCACCTCATCACCTGCTTAGGGGTAAAATTCAACGGAACTATTCATCCTTGAAGTCCTTTTAATTGTGGTTTGTATACATAGAAAATTTACATCAGCTATTACAAAAAAACCACCTGTTTCATACATTTTGACCGTATCCATACATTTTGAAAACAGCTGTTTTTTTTTTACGAAATATTTCTATGTCAGCGGCTCAGAATGATACGTGGTAACCGTTTTCGCGTCGTTGTCACTTCCACACTAAATTATAAAAGCCGTAAGTCTGACAAGTCTTGGGGGTATCGCGTTACCCAGTAACTGAATTGCGTTGGTCAGATTGGCAGTCACTCTTTGTAAAATATTGGTATTTAGCAGCATATGGTTAGATAGGAAGCCATTGAGAAAAGGCTAGGCAAATCATCACTACATATTAAAAAAATAGTCCTCCGCCGCGTCTATCTGTCTGTTCGCGATAAACTCAAAAACGACTGCATCGATTTTCATGCTGTTTCAACCAATGGATAGAGTGGTTCTCGGTCGGAAGGTTTTAGCATATAATATCCATGCGGGTGAAGCCGCGGTCATTTGGTAGTAATAAATAAATGCTCGCAGCTTAACTCGCGAGGAGAAGAGACAGACGCTGCGGAGCCGGAGGACTTTGTTTTTTAGTGATGAAGCTTGTCATGGGGTGACAACTTATCTGATACCCAAACCCGAGTAACTGGGTAACCCGATATCCTTTTGTAAATCTTCCGAAGACAGTATCGCTATCACTACATAGTATAAAACAAAGTCTCTTTTGCTGTCTGTCCCTATGTAGGTATGCTTAGATCTTCAAAACTACGCAACAGATTTTGATGCGGGTTTTTAGTAGATAAGAGTGATTCAAGAGGAAGGTTTTAGTATCTTTTTTGTACCCGTGCGAAGCCGAGGCGGGTCACTAGTGAAATCATAAGATAATGAAGTAAAACGTCACCATAATAAATCAAAAGCGACCGAAGATAATAGTTACTAACACAGAATAGTGACTTCAACCTGTCATCTCACAGATAACTCGATAGGAAGTGTGCTGACATACTTTTATCTAAGTAAAACATTGAATACCAACAACAATACGAAAAAAAAAATGGGTTACCAAGGGTTTAATAGAACAAAAAACTAAAAGTTTTCGTGCCGTCATTTACACAAATAAATAAAATTAAAGTGTCTGTTTGTAATTTCAATGTAACATCTTTTTTTACTGAATCTTCTTAGCGTGTCGATGGCAAATTTCAGTTAAATCGTTTTGGCCCAAAATTCAGCTATGCGAACTCCACTCGCTGATGCAGTCATAAGGTCGTCAAGTATACAGGTGTCAGGCAGGACATGCAGCGCAAGATGGAAGGTGGGACATTATCTGCGGAGATACGCCGCATACACACTTGAGGTCTGAGCCGTCAATGAACCCCCATCTGAAGAGATTGTCTTTGCTACGGCCGACCTGGGTTCGAAGTCTATTTAGAATGCATACCATACTCATCACACTGATGAAGTCATCATCTGCCTAGCCTTTTCCCAGCTATGTTGGGGGCGGCTTCCAGTCTAACCGGATGCAGCTGAATACCGGTATTCAAGGTGTTTAAAACAAAAAACGTTTGTTCTGGCTAATCTCCAATTCTGAAACGGCTGCCGCTGGATCGATTCCGACGGGACTCACTGGCTGAGCTGATGGGCGTGGTTAGTACCTAACCCCGTTCCAGAGATTTTATGCCGCCCATAGTCCTCTAACTTGGCTTGATATGCCGTCGAGAAGTATTTCTCAGGCAAGCTGTTTCCCTCAAGATGTTTTCCTTCACGTAAAGTGACAATAATGCAATACGCACATAACCCGAAAAATCTGAGGACCGTGTCTTGTGTTCGAAATTGAGATCATCATCATCATCATCATCATCAGCCTATAATGTTCCCACTGCAGGGACTCAGGCCTCCTCTCTAGGAGAGGGATGGGCTATAATCCACCACGCGGGCCCAGTGCGGATTGGTAGATGTCACATGTCTTCGAATTTTTTGGTTCTAAGACATGCCGGTTTCCTCACGATGTTTTCCTTCACCGTTTTGAGAGCAGCGGTGATGAAATAAATTACACAAAGTAATGCGCCTGCCTGGGTTGGAACCCACGACCTACTGTTCGTAAGTCGGGGAGGACACCACTGGGCCACCGCTGCTCCTGAAATTGAGATCACCACTCTGATATCTACGTTTAGTGGGAACATGCTGAGGAAATCTTACAGCTGAACAAAGACCTAGATGAGACTCGAAAAGCACAAAAGAGAGTAATACCAGTGGGTCGAACCAGACAGCCAAAAAAAGTCAAAAATAAACTTTAGAAGAAAAAAACAACACAAAAAAGTGAAAAATAAACTTAAGAAGAAAAATCAGCTTCTGAAGTCGGTGACATTTGTTTGTTTGATTTGGCTTTTTTTGCCACCGACTTCCGAAGCTGATTTTTCTTCTTAAGTTTATTTTTCACTTTTTTGTGTTGTTTTTTTCTTCTAAAGTTTATTTTTGACTTTTTAGTGTTTTTTTTTTTAAGTCGGTTTTATTTTTTGTTAAAAAGTTTTTATTTTTCACTTTTTAGTGGTTCACATGTGCTTACCCCTTCACAACGTACCGGCGTGATGTTATGTTATGAACTGGTGTAAGCAATAGACAGACATGAGATTTCAGCAATCCCAGTCCATTTGCTATCGTTTGTTGAGGAGTTCCGTTGCCTATCTCCGAAGTTCTTCATCAGATCTTCACTAAATTGAAATGGAACCACTCCGAGAAAGTACTCTTCCAAAAACTACTCAAATCACTGCAAGTGTGCCTATAAAATTTGAAGAGTTCTCTCTATTTCTCCAGGATCCCATCATCAGATCCTGACTTGGTGATCATGGGACCACTTGGGAAGTATATCCTTTCCAACAAAAAAAGAAATTTTCAAATCGGTTAGCAAGCGACGGAGTTATGAGGTAACAAACATAAAAAAAAAAAAAAAAAAAAAACAAAAAAAAAAAAATACAGTCGAATTGATAACCTCCTCCTTTTTTTGAAGTCGGTTAAAAAAATAAAACCGACTTCGACAAAAATAAAACACAAAAAAGTGAAAAATAAAAAATCAGCTTCTGAAGTCGGTGACTTTTGTTTGTTTGATTTCATGTTTTTGCCACCGACTTCTGAAGCTGATTTTTTATTTTTCACTTTTTTGTGTTTTATTTTTGTCGAAGTCGGTTTTATTTTTTGTAAAAAAGTTTTTATTTTTCACTTTTTAGTGGTTCACATGTGCTTACCCCTTCACAACGTACCGGCGTGATGTTATGTTATGAACTGGTGTAAACAATAGACAGTCATGAGATTTCAGCAATCCCAGTCCATTTGCTATCATTAATTGAGGAGTTCCGTTGCCTATCTCCGAAGTTCTTCATCACCTTTGTAGTGAGTACAGGCGTGATATTATGTTGTGTGATGGCGTAAACAATGCTTAGGTATGCTATAGCAACAATCGCGGTTAATCTGCTGTTATTTTTTGAAGAGTTCCCCCGATTTCTACAAGATCCCATCATCAGATATTGAAATGGTGACAATGGGACCCCACGGGAAGCACCAGCTTTCAAATGAAAAAAGAATCATGAAAATCAGTTTACCCAGTCGCAAGTTATGAGCTAACAAACATAAAAAAAAAAAAAAAAATACAGTCGAATTGATAACCTCCTCCTTTTTTTGAAGTCGGTTAAATTATGACTCAGATATAAAAAAAAAACCTAAGGTAGCTCATTTCGTCGATGTTTTTCATAATTATGCAATACGTACATGAATCTGAAAAACTTTTTAACAAAAAATAAAACCGATTTCAAAAAAAAAAAAAAAACACAAAAAAGTGAAAAATAAACTTTAGAAGAAAAATCAGTTTCTGAAGTCGGTGACTTTTGTTAGTGTGATTTCATTTTTTTGCCACCGACTAGGACTTCAGAAACTGTTTTTTGCTGATGTGGACAACGTAGTTTTTTTTTTGAGTTTTGTTGATTTTTCAAAAACCGCTAGTCCGATTTCGATAAAAATAAATATGGGACCATTTGGGAAGTATACCTTTTCCAATAAAAAAAGAATTTTTCAAATCGGTTAGCAAGTGACGGAGTTATGCCCGAACAAACATAAAAAATATATAAACATCCGAATTGAGAACCTCCTTCTTTTTTTAGAAGTCGGTTAAAAATCAGAAATGCGTGTCTTGGGTTCGAAATCGAGACCTAATGACTTGGCAGTCCGACGGTCACACCCACAGATAAAGATAGACCTAGATAACGCGTATAGTACTTCGCGAGCCTCTTTTCGTGCCTAGCTTACGTACAAAAATCGTAAGTGGCCACTTTCGCGCTCAGTTTGCATCGGTATATAGCGCTAGGTGGACGTCGGCGGTGGTGCAAATGGCAGGGGTTGGGGCGAAGGTGGCGCCGTACGCCGCGGCGACTTTGAATCGATTTGATTTTCCGATTTATAGTGCTGGTGACGTCATAATAGGTAGTCAAAAAATGGCACGCTTGGTTGTCATACAGATCGTGATACTACGTTATCTAGGTCTATCTATATCTGTGGTCATACCAGACTACTAGGTAAAGCTTGTTTACACGCGCATAAATAAATACTGTGTCGGTGTAAACTCGGTTTAAAGTAAACCCACAATCTAAAGTTTAATAACGTCTGTGATCGATGACTCGCACTTATCACTATTTCATATCAGCCAAGGACTTTCTAATCAGTAGAGTTATGTACTAGCATTTGATTGCTTTAGAAGAAATACTTATAAATTATTTTTTAATAGCAGTCGATGTTTCGTTATTAGTACGTTTGTAGGTTTTATTGGCTATTCAATGCTATAATAATAGGCGCTAGGTCTCATGACGATCTTCAAGGGTAAGCTACGCGAGCTGAGTCCTGTCCGCAGATGGGTGACAGTCTATTAAAAACCAAACCCGTGCTTTTTAAACAACGGTTAGAGAAAACAAGTGCTGCGATTATCCACACAAATATATTCCCCGTTTTTAATGCAATGTCTCCAGAGCCTTCTTTTCACTACTATTTTAAAATTAAATTACTAAATCAAAATCTGCTGTAGACACGTCCCTAGCCTTTTTTCAGTAAGTTATATATATGACGCCCCATGTTTACCAAATTTCAAGCAACTTTAATGTCCCGTAACTTTTTAATTTATCTAATATTTTAATGATCTTTCTTTCTTCTCATTTCACTTTAATTGATTACAAAAAAAAAAACCTTTAGGAAGCTTCTCCATACAAAAGTGCCAGAAAATTGTTTCATGCAAATTTTGAGATAGGAAACATCGATCCAGTGGAATTCATCGCGTGAGTACCCACCTTCCATCTCAAATGAACTCAGTTCATTAAATAAATAATAATTAAAAAACTAACGTTAATTTTAATAACTTGAGTGCAACCAAGCGAGGCATGCTACATTAGTTAGCAAGCATGCTAATATGCAAAGTGCATTATTGAGATATTTTTTTAATTATATACTATCTCCGGCAGTTAGGAGGTTGTGCATACGAGAATTGAGGCTCTCGACTACATGTTTGAGGCAAACTCAACCTGCTTAGAAAATTATTTGGATTTCAATTGGGGCTGTGGATTATTGAAAGGATAACGCGGCTCCGACACAAGGGCGAAGAAGGAACATGGGTTTGGTTTTTAGTCAGTAGAAGTCTGACATTCCCCATTGCTCTGCCCAAGAGCGGGGGGGGGGGTTTATTCGATGATTTTCCACCCACCAAAAAAAAAAAAAAAAACTATATTTACTTCTTTGCAGCAAAATGAGTTTGCTGTTGACCTCGATCACACCTGATAGGAAACGATGGATGATGATAGAACGAACGTGCCCAAAAGATGCCTGTTTATTCGAATAGTCATTGATCGGAACGTCTTTTTACTAAGTCTTAGCAATCCCTGGTTTTTGAGTCTTGTTCTTCGAGTGGTCACAAGGGTTACCGCTGGGTATGGGAACTGGGTCCTGACAGGCAGGGTACTATTGGAGGTTTCTATCAGGAATTTACTCAGTATAACAGGCACGGAAACTGAATTTCTGCCCGATTGCTGGCTCGCCCCCTATTACATAGCGAAATCTCTTTGAATCGGCGTGATCCTTTAGTCTTAGAAATCCCTGGTTTTTGAGTCTTGTTGTTCGAGTGGTCACAAGGGTTACCGCTGGGTATGGGAACTGGGTCCTGACAGGCAGGGTACTATTGGAGGTTTCCATCTGAAATTTACTCAGTATAACAGGCACGGAAACTGGACTTCTGCCCGATTGATGGCCCCTATTACATGGCGAAACCTGTTTAAATCGGCGTGATCCTTTTTTTTCCTTTCAAACTTCCCTGCCCACTTCTTAGGCCTAAAACACACACAAGCGACGTAAGGCGCAGACACGGGGCAGACGCAGCGCAGGCGTGGCGCAGGCATGCGCCGCTTCAAAACGATTTCATACAAAATGTATGCAGGCGACGTTTTTGAATTATACTGAAGCGACGCGGCGCAGACACGCCGTTTCGTTGTCTGCGCCGCGTCGCTCGCTACGAAACGGTGTGAGGTTTGCACCGGAGCGAGATTTCAACAACCGATTGAATTCACGTTTCTTGCCTGTTCCACGCCTCTTCTGATATAATTCAAATCGCGTCTGCGCCGTATCTGTCCCACGTCTGCGCTGCGCCTGCCCCGTGCCTTCGCCTTACGTCGCTTGTGTGTGTAAATCTACTAAAAATATTCTGATTCACGCGTCCAACAAGAAATGTAGTACTACTAACTACAGCAATATGCCGGAAGTGTAAGCCCTTATCAGCTGTTATCATAACGAGCGATTGTTAATCGGCAGTAAGGAAGTTGTGCGTACGCGCAGGGGTTAGGTTGCTAACACTCCCGTCGGGGCTGTGGGTTGTTCACAAGAGATACCGCGGCCTCGACATAAAGGGCTAAGTAGAAACATGGGTGGTTTTTAGTCAGTAGAAGTCTGACACTCCCTTTAGCTCTGCCCAAGAGCGGGAGGGGTATATTTGATGATTTTCAAATCGTCAAAAAAAAATGCTGTTAACACCGCTCTGGAACGTTTCCATGGTAATGTCAGATGCGTTTAGTATTTTTACTGAGCTAATCCCCCTAGAGCAGCGGTGGCCCAGTGGTGGCGGCCCCGACTTACGAACAGTAGGTCGTGGGTTCGAACCAAGGCAGGCACTTTACTTTGTGTAATTTATTTCATCACCGCTGCTCTCAAAACGGTGAAGGAAAACTCGTGAGGAAACCGGCATGTCTTAGAACCAAAAATTCGAAGACATGTGACGTCTACCAATCCGCACTGGGCCCGCGTGGTAGATTATAGCCCATTCCCTCTCAAAGAGAGGAGGCCTGAGTCCCAGCAGTGGGAACATTAATAGGCTGTTGATCATGAATCCCCCTAGAAATTCAAAGGATTTCAGAAACGTTATCATCATCATCTTCCTGCCCTTATCCCATGTCATTTGGGGTCGGCGCAACACGTATTTTTCTTCCATCCTGCCCTGTCATTCGTCACGTTATAATTTACTAGCGACCCGCCCCGGCTTCGCACGGGTGCAAATGGATGTTATTATACATATAAACCTTCCTCTTGAATCACTCTATCTATTTAAAAAAACCGCATCAAAATCCGTTGCGTAGTTTTAAAGATTTAAGCATACAGACAAACAAACAAATAAACAAACAAACAAACAGACGCGACTTTGTTTTATACTATGTAAGGATTCCTTTTTCGTTCATATCACTCCTCACACACTCCATTCATCTTTTCTTTCAAGGGCCTCTGACATAGTTTGACGACCGCCATTTGGCGACGGGACCACCGGCTTATGCGTGCCATCCGAAGCACGGAATCATCTTTTTTATCTGACAATCAGGTGATTCAAGCCTGCAATGTCCTAGCCAAACTGGAAACAACTTTTACAAAGTATGCTTCCCTTGGAACGAACTCACGACCACCGGGTCACAAGCCACGACCAGACATAAAAAAGAGAACTAATAGACCAACGACCGAAGCCACAGAACAGCGTTAATGATGTATACATCAACAGTCTACACATGTATCGTGCGAATTTACGTAAAGCTAATTATTTAACAGCAGAATTCAAGGCCTCTGTCACATGCCTTCGATATTTTAGTTTAGCATGTTAAAATAATCGTTTTTTTGGCATTTTATTTGAGTATTGGTGTGTGTTGAACGAGATGTTTCAATTTTTTAGTTTAGTATGTTATTTTTTTACAGGATAACCCAATCTTAGGCAATTCTCCTTTTGGGTTTCGCCGCAGTCGAGTAAAAACTAGTCATGAATTGCTAATAATCCAGTCTTAAGTAACGGGTCTGGGTAGAACCACAAGTTACACAGTGGACAACATACTAAGTGTCACCCTCTGGAATTCCGCCAAAGAGCAAGCTTTTGGAAGAAATTTCATATTTGTTTTATAAGAATGGCGTTGCTGAAGAATGTGGAAATACTGGATGCCGCTGTCACGCATCCAGAAAGCAGAGAACCAGGCGAGGTTGATATGATAATGATGATGGTAGCACGGACTAACCAAACAGAAAGGTTCAGTGGGCTTAATAATTCTTAATGCAGAACAAAGTGAAAAGTTTTAGCAAAGTAGGGCTAAGAAGAAATGGCCTAACAACAAATCTAGTCCAAACACAAAATAGATACAAACGCCGCAATTCAGTAAAATTATCAAACAAATACAAAAAATGAAAGTTTTAGAGGCGCGTTCGTTTCAGATATTTCTTTGCCACAACTGGCTTTCAGCCAAGAGGGCTACGCTGTAGACTGAGAAACGTAAGTGATGTAATATTAACGATTTTGACGTAAAATATACATCCTGCTAGTTTTTTTTTTCTTTTCAATTTCATATGCGTACTTCGATTTTTGTTTTGAATTTTGATGTCATGTCTTCATCGAGATTTTCTGTATGGTGTTGGCATGGGAATCTTTGGATAATTAACACAGTATTGGAATCTTTTATAGATTGTTATGAATTATGATGCAATGATTATATCATAATCTATCTATCTTCTATCTATATAAATAAAAAGAGAAGTCCTGACTGACTGACTGACTCATCAACGCCCAGCCCAAACCCTTGAACCTAGAAAGCTGAAATATTGCACAGAGCTTCCCTTTATAATGTAGACAAGGAATAAGGAAGGATTTTTCGCACTAATTCAACCCCTAAGGGAGTTAAATAGGGGATGAAAGTTTGTATGGAAAATCGTCATTTTTGTAGATAAACCGACATCCACGCGAGCGAAGCCGTGGGCTAAAGTTAGTTATTATAATAAATCATGACAGGAGCCATGTGGTCAAGCGCGAAGGTAAGCTACGTTTACGGCATTTTCTTAGATTGGAGACTAATGTAACTATTGTCAGATGCTACGGATATTTAGGAATCTAAAAGTTTGGTCACCGATCTTATCATCTTATTGCTGCCCTTATCCCATGTCACTTGGGTTTTATTTATTCTTACGTACATTGGAAAACCTAGATGAGGCTGGCATACGACCCTAAAGGTTGGCAGAAGAAAACAGAGGCCTATACCCAGGCCGCGGATTTTAGTACTAGATGACGTGGCCTCGGCACAAGGGCAAAGAAGGAACACGGGTTCGGTTTTTAGTCAGTAGAAGTCTGACACTCCCCTTCGCTCTGCCCAAGAGCGGGGGGGGTCATTTGATGATTTTCCACCCACCAAAAAAAAAAAAGGCCTATACCCAGCAGTGGGTGTTTTCAGGCTGTGGATAGATGATGATGATGATGAAGGATGATGAATTAGCATAAATTGCCAAGTCATAGGTTTTGAGTTCGAACACAAGACACACACCTTTGATTAAAGAGCTTATTGTATATTGCCTCACGATAATAATAATAATAGAGATTATTATTATTATCGTGAGGAAACCAGCATGCCTGGTATCCTCACGATGTTTTGAGGTACATATTTTTGTAAAGCCGAGACAGGGGCACTACATGACAATAGGCCATTACATGGGACTTATAACTGGAGAAATGTGGGTTTACTATTAGGTACACTAACTGCCTAACATCGGGGACGTCGTTGCGGGATCCAAGACAGTTAAATTGTTTCTCTGGGACTTCGGCGTCACTGTTGATTCTGGCTTACTGGAGTTACAGTGGTTTGGGAATAGTGTGGCGGGCTTGTCTTCGGGGATGTCAGGCGTGATTTTATTATACTTTATGTGTGACTAGCTTTTGCCAGCGGCTTCGCCCGCGTGAAAATGACGATTTTCCATACAAACTTTCATCCCCTATTTAACTCCCTTAGGGGTTGAATTTCGAAAAATCCTTCCTTATTCCTTGTCTACATTATAAAGGGAATCTCTGTGCAAAATTTCAGCTTTCTAGGTCCAAGGGTTTGGGCTGGGCGTTGATGAGTCAGTCAGTCAGTCAGGACTTCTCTTTTTATATATTAGAAGAAGAAGATAAAAGCGTTCTCATCGTACGCCTTGACAATGTTATGTCATGTTATACACTCGTACTATTATTTAATAGTGTTTGTGGGACATTCTTTACATATTTTAGCACGTTATTTCCGTGGCAGATACGTTAATATTAAGTACGATTAGCTTGTAAGTGCAAATTAATGTGCGGAAGTTATTCAAGAGTTTCAATACCAATATTAACACAGTTGGTAAGAATTGGTCTGCATCAAAAAAGGACAAAATTTACGAAAAAAAATACTACGACTGTGTGTAAGTGGGGAACTGGGCGAAATAATCCACAACGAAAGGACTGATCGCCCGCCTGGTGTCTGCCGGCGTCCCCGAAGATAAATAGAAATAGAAGTGTGTACAGTGCGATCAAATTATCTTGGCAGCTCTGAACATAGGCTTTGCGAAATTTTACGCATGTAAACTTGGGAATAAAACTGTTATTGCCAGATAAACCAATACTTAAACGATCAGAAAATATCTAATTTAAACAGTGAGAAATACAAATAAAATAAATATCATAACACTTTTACACATTCGTTGTAACAAAATGACCTGCACGAAGTTCGGAGCTGCCAAGATAATTTGATCGAGAGAAAGAGAAAAAAAGAGAAAAAAAAAAAAGGGTGTCAATCATTTGCCTAGCGTTTTCCCAACTATGTTGGGGTCGGCTTCCAGTCTTATCGGATGCAGCTGAATACCAGTATTTTTTATTGGGGCAACTGCCTATCTGACCTGTAAATCCCAGTTAGCCCTGTGTTATATGATACTTCTTGGTAAGACTGGTTTGCTTTTTGGGCCACTGCCTGTGACTACTGACAAAGATCTTCAATTGACAGCCGAGACCATCAACTGAACGACCTTGACAAACACGGCTTAACGTAGATCAACCCGTTCGTGTATTATTATTCAGCAACAAGCTACTACTAACACGCCTGGCGGTCTTTAGGCCAAAATAACCACGTTGCGGCTGACACAGCCAGAAGGCGACGAGGTGGACTTCGCTGGTGAACTGGACAGAACCACTAGTGGCCCACAGTGGCCCTGGATCGAAATATTTGGAGGTCATGGTGGAGGATACAGGCTAACAGTAAACAAGCATGCAAGTTACATCATCATCATCATCATCATTTCAGCCGAAAGACGTCCACTGCTGGACATAGGCCTCCCCTAAGTGTCGCCACATTGACCGGTCCCGTGCGTCTCGCATCCAGCGGATCCCCGCAACCTTCACCAGGTCATCGGTCCACCTAGTGGGAGGCCTTCCAACGCAACGTCTTCCGGTTCGCGGTCGCCACTCCAGAACCTTCCGGCCCCATCGGCCATCCGTCCTGCGAGCAATGTGCCCTGCCCACTGCCACTTAAGCCTGGCAATTCTTCGGGCTATGTCGGCAACCTTGGTCCTCATGCGGATGTCCTCATTTCTGATTCGATCACGCAAGGAAACTCCGAGCATAGCCCTCTCCATTGCTCTTTGGGTGACCTTAAGCCTTCTGATGAGGCCCATTGTGAGCGACCACGTTTCAGTCCCATATGTAATCACTGGCAACACACACTGGTCATAGACTTTCGTCTTGAGACACTGGGGTAAGTTGGACGAGAAGATACTTCTCAACTTCCCAAACGCTGCCCAGCCGAGTCGGATTCGACGATTGACCTCTTTTTCAAAGTTGGACCTACCTAACTGGACTGTTTGTCCCAGGTAGACATACTCGTCTACAACTTCGAGTGTAGAGTCTCCGATCTTTATAGGAGTGGGTGTAACATGGGCATTCAACATGACCTTGGTTTTGTCCATGTTCATTTTAAGACCCACTCTTTCGGAAGCTCTACTGAGGTCATCGAGCATTGTACTGAGGTCCTCCATGGTCTCAGCCATGACCACTATATCGTCGGCAAATCGAAGGTGAGTGATGTACTCGCCATTGATGTTGATGCCTAGTCCTCTCCAGTCCAGAACCTTGAAAACATCCTCCAGTACAGCGGTAAACAGCTTCGGAGATATGACGTCTCCCTGTCTCACACCTCGCTGCAGAAGGATAGGTTTCGTGGTCTGGTCCTGAAGCCGGACTGACATGGTGGCGCTTTTGTATAAACACTTCAATACCTCGATGTACCGGTAGTCAATTTGGCACCTTTGGAGAGACTGCAGCACAGCCCAAGTTTCGATCGAATCGAAGGCTTTCTCGTAGTCCACAAACGCTAAACAGAGAGGCAGATTATACTCTTCGGTCTTCTGTATAACCTGCCGCAGCGTATGTATGTGGTCTACGGTGCTAAAGCCTTTTCGGAATCCGGCTTGTTCGGGAGGCTGAAAGTCGTCGAACCTGCGCGCGAGACGATTCGTAATGACTCTGGAAAACAACTTATAGACATGACTCAGAAGTGAGATGGGCCTATAATTCTTCAGTCGGGCATTGTCGCCCTTCTTGAAGAAGAGTACCACCACACTTCTGCACCATGCCTGCGGCGTTTTTCCCTCGAGTATGACGGAATCGAACAGCTTCTGAAGTGCCTTAAGGACCGGTTTACCTCCCGCCTTCAGGAGTTCGGCCGTAATTCCGTCATCACCCGGTGCCTTGTTGTTCTTAAGCTGTTTCAGAGCCATACTAATCTCGTACAGGCTGACATCCGGGATGCAAGTTACATAAAAGTTTGCAATAGTAATCACAGCAGCGACGGCCCAGTGGAGGCGACACCGGCTAACGTACAGTAAATCGTGGGTTCGTCGAACCAGGAGCATTACTTTGTGTAATTTATTTCATCACCACTGCTCTCAAAACGGTGAAGAAAGACATCGTGAGGAAACCGGCATATCTTAGAACCAAAAATTCGAAGATATGCGACATCTACCAACCCCCGTACTGGGCCCGCGTGGTGGATTATAGCCCATCCCTCTCCTAGAGATGAGGCCTGAGTCCCTGCAGTGGGAACATTACATAGCAAAAATCACATAGCGGAGCACCAAAACATCATTATTTAGTCAATTTATCCACATTGCCTATACATATTTGGTTACTATTACGTACTTGGCTTATTCTAAATTGTCTGTATGACTCAAATTTATGTACAGACGCGTCTATTTAAAGCTTGGATAGTATTGTTACATAATAGACTATTACGCTAATGTCAAGGATGCTTTCGCTCGCACAGTTTGTAGTATCAGCAAAGAGATTTTACTGGGATAAAGAGAATTTGGCAATGCCTCCAAACTAGATGGGTTTTTGTATAATTCTGTGGTCGGACCTGAATTGGGACTGGTCTGCTGCATGCCCAATGAGTTTTGGGACAAAATAGTCACATTCTAAAGCCCAGGGCCCCGAGTCTCCCGTCGGGGCTGTGGATTATCGAAAGAATAACGCGGCTCCGGCACAAGGGCGAAGAAGGAACATGGGTTTGGTTTTTAGTCAGTAGAAGTCTGACACTTCCCTGTTTTGGATTATTCAAATTTGATGTGATTTTAGAGTAAAAGAAATAAGATGTGGTTGGTGCTAATTTCGGTGCTGTTAGCGCCTCTTTCAACATAATGAGATCAATGTTAGACCATTCTGACACTATTGAATAGCAGACTCGGGGCCCTGGACACAGCCAGCGGCAGATTTCGTAGAAGATAGCGGGACGATCTGGACAAGACTAGCGACCGACCAGTGTTCCACATTGGCCTTTTTTTTTTGGTGGGTGGAAAATCATCAAATAAACCCCCCCCCCCCCCCCCCCCTCTTGGGCAGAGCGAAGGGGAGTTTCAGGCTTCTACTGACTAAAAACCAAGCCATGTTCCTTCTTCGCCCTTGTGCCGAGGCCACGTCATCTCTTTCGATAATCCGCAGCCCCGACGGGGTCCACATTAGCCTCGGATCGAAACAACTGAAAGTCATGGGGAGACACTTTTGCCCAGCAGTGGATGATGTGTAATGTCAATATCCTGTGGACGGTGTGTAATGGGCTAGCTCACGTCTTATGACGATGACAGGAAGTGTCGACGACGTGTTCGTGTCCCTTGCGCGCCTCAAAGAGATGTCAGCAATATTGCAAGGGCCGACGTCTACCAGGGTTGCGGGTTGTTCGAAAGGGATACCGCGGCCCCGGACTCAAAGGGCTAAGAAGGAACATGGTTGGTTTTTAGTCCGTAGATGTCTAACACTCCGGAGTAGTCATTTGATGATTTATCACCCTACAAAAAAAACAGCCACTATACTGGCAAATAACGTCCACGTTGGACCAGATTCAGGATATTCCCACTATGGCAACAATATCGTCTGCCCGTCCTTTTTCCGGCTCCAGCTTAGTACAAACATAGAGAGGTCTAAAACCAATAGTGGGTAAAGTTGGGCTGAGGATAAAATGCGCCTGCCTATGTGGATTCGAACCAGAACTGGTTCAGAATTCTAGTACCTATATTTACCATCAATGCTAAATAAAAGAGTAGCTTTTGCCAGCGGCTTCGCTCGCATGAATGACGATTTTCCATACAAACTCTCATTCCCTATTTAACTCCTTTAGGGGTTGAATTTCGAAAAATCCTTATTCCTTGTCTACATTATAAAGGGAACCTCTGTGTAAAATTTCAGCTTTCTAGGTCCAAGGGTTTGGGCTTGGCGTTGATGAGTCAGTCAGTCAGGACTTCTCTTTTTATTTATAAAAAAAGATCTCATGAAAGACCTTACTCTTGGCCCGGCAGCGGACCAGAACGCCGTAAACTGTCATGGTCACATAATATTATTACTGTCATATATTTAGCTGGGCGGTCTATTTTCATATGCCGGCCGTATTCTGGCATCATATTAAAAGAGATGTTGGCAAATTATATTTTGTGTTAGAGAAGGAAATCGTGTTCTTGTAAGCCACTCAAAAACAGAAGATACATGTATATGCTAAAGGTACAATTTCACATATTGCAGCAGCATGCAACTGGGTATTTCACCAAAAAAATCGAATTAGTCCGTCTGTTAGATTTTCGAAAAATATTGGATACGTGTTTATTGTTTTATCAAATTAATAAGAAAATACGAAAATAAAACGTGTCAAAGATCATGAGTGGGGGCTTGTGACGTCACTTTCTGGGTAAACAAGTACTTATTTTAAGACGCACAGTATCGTCTTCATCTTTTGTTTACGTGAAAAAAGAAAAAATATTTGTCCATTATTTTTTGGAAATCTGTCTGACGGACTAATAAGATTTTTTTGGTGAAATACGAGTATCCTATTTCGATTCTTGATCTACTGATATTGACAGGCTATTATATGAGCTATATTAACAACGACATGCGTTATTCCCGATTGGTACGTTACTTTTATTATTATTTAATAGATTATCCTGGTCAAAAATCTATTTCAATTATTAAAAATTAAGAAAATCACCAAAAATGAGGGTAGAAATAAAACATACCTGCGATGGAGCCTCTGAGGTCTGAAACAAATGAATTAATTGGTTTAGATTCAAGCTAATTGATATTTTGTTATAATATAGGAAATGTTTGCATTTGTTCATCTATTTGGTCTGATGGTAAGCAATGATATGGTCGACGATGGTGCATGCTTGGTTAGTTCGAAATAACCTATCGCCTTAATATTAATTACTAGTGACCCGCCCCGGCTTCGCACGTGTGCAAAAAAGGTATTAAAACCTTCCTCTTGAATCACTCTATCTATTTAAAAAAACCCGCATCAAAATCCGTTACGTAGTTTTAAAGATTTAAGCATACAAAGGTACATAGGGACAGAGAAAGCGACTTTGTTTTATACTATGTAGTGATTCATATAGATTCAGAAGATTTGAGACAAGCAATATTTAACAATGGAGATGCATGTTATTAATGGTCGAATACATGGTTATTTATGTATAAACTACTGATATTTATCTCTATCTATAATATATATATTAGACCACAAGATAGAAGTAATTGGAACAAAGCTACGATAAAAAGACAGTCGTAGGACGATAGAAAATCGCATTGACATCGTGACGACATAGTTGAAATGATTCAGAATATAACCTCTAAACACACGCCTTCAGTTTATAACCAAGGCTAAAACTAGAATGTTGGCGTTTGTTTGTCTAATAACCTATTAAATGTCCCCGTAATTATTTGGGCGGCTAACTAAGAACTAGACATAGAAATAACACTGTTGTTACGTTGTTATAGAGGCAGGAGCTATGGTTTAAATCGTTAGATGTGCCGTCATCGTCACGTCACTTCAAGAAAATACCTACACAGATAAAAGTTAGCTGGCACATGGGAACTCCAAAGCTTACTTAGCCTTTTCCCAACTATTGGGGTCGGCGCGTTCAGTCTAAACATGGAACTTAGGTTACGATTGCTGGTTTGGTTGGCTTATGTGAGCGAGATCTGTCATTGTTGACAAAACTAAAACGTGATAATTTTTTGACGTAGTAGAGCAAATCTAAAGATTTAAATTTTGAGGCGGTCCGCCTAATTACCTGTGAGCTAAAATAACCTGTAAAGCTCTGAAACAGCTAGACAATAGAATATAATACACGTTCATTGGATCTCCAATAATACGGTTACTTTTAATAGATTTGTACGTTAAACTATAATAACTGAAGCAAAAGGTTTGTAGATAGTCCACGAAGAATATGGCAGACAAATGAAATCAACAAACAATAGTCACTATCCGAGGACTCAAAGAACTGAAAATCACAAAAAGACTGTTTGACAGGCTGAAAATGACAGTACCTATGGGTCGATCATACAGAATCCAGGAGTACTTGAAAATGGAGCGAATCAAAACCAATAGTTGTTTAAATAACATCGAGAATTGAGAGAAAGAGACGAAAAATGGAGAGAAAAGGGCATAAAGGGACGTTCAAGTGAGATAAGCTCAGTTGCCTAGCACTACGGATAAATATCATTATAGATTTTAATGGATCCTTAGTTGTATAGCAAAACCGCTGATCCGCACGTCAGTTTCATTTGGCAATTTCCAATACTGCTAAAATCTGAGACAAACTCTACTCAAACTCGAACAATATCTCAAGTATATAGAAACCTTCGAGGTTATTTTCGAGACACCGGATATCATTATCGACAAAATATCGGAAGCCACTACAATATTCAACCCTTCTTCAGTTCAAAGGCGTGACCGTCGTCTAGCTACTACATAAAGTCACCGGCATATTAACTTTGATGTAGGTAGCACCTTGGGTGACCCTTATTTCTTTCATTGGAACCCTACTTTATCCTAAAGGATTGTGAAGTCTAGATAAACGATCGATGCCTTGGTCTGAGACTTTTAAAATGTAAATTCTTTGGTGTGGATTCCACAATCCAAATTGCAGAACTTTGTAAGCCAAAAGGCCCAGACATAATCTTGGTATACTCACATGAGGACTATGCAGATTAACATTGATCTGAAATGGTCTGTGTAAGATAGAACCACACAGATTTGAGTGGACCTATCTAGTCAGTGCAAGCATTTGTCAGTTATCGTGTAGCTCGACTTGTAACTCAAGGAGCTCAACGTCACGACGAACAAAACCAAAGCACGGATATTTGGGTAGGTCCCATAATATAGTACTCAAACTGCCAGAATTTATCTTATCGTGTCTTGTGAAGCAAGGAGGCTTTTGCACTGCAGAGGGAAGGTTGATCTACACTACAATTAGCGTCTTTCTACGTTAACCCGTAAAGCAAGCACTATGACAGAATACGACGCAGTGCCGGGTTGGCAGTTTGGACCGTGTCCAATATGATTAAGAATCGCCGAATGCTTTTTAAACTACGAGCAAAGCTTTGGAAGGCGGGAATCAGTAGTACGTTAATAGTTCTTTTCATGGGCAATAGAAAATATATGGAGAATATTAAAATAACTGCAACGACTGGTGAGAACCTGGTCCGTTTTCATTCTTAATCATCTCAGAGAAGATAGAAAACGTAACCAAGTGCCTAGCACATAAATAAAGCATAAAAGAAGCGGCTTATTGTTCGGGGAACAGATCGCCATAAACTAGAACTTTCACAAGTGTTCTCCATAATAAAAATGAGCAGTTGAGCACTGATAAAGTGAATTTTGTAATTTTTGCAAGTGTTCTAAGAAAATCTCTGGTCGCTCACAATGGGCTTCATCAGAAAGCTCAAAGTTACCCAAAGGGCAATGGAGAGGGCTAAGTCGCCAGCTATGTATGTCAGTTTCCTTGCGTGATCTAATCAGAAATGACGACATCCGAAATAAAACCAAGGTTTCCGATTAGGCCGGAAGAATTGTGGCAGTGGCAGTGGGCAGGGCAAATTGCTCGCAAAGCAGATGGCAGATTGGGGTCGAAAAGTTCTGGAATGGCGCTCGCGAACCGGAAGATGTTGCATTGCAAGGCCTCCCACTAGGTGGACCAATGACCTGGTAATGGTTGCAGGGATCCGCTGGATGCGAGACTCATCGGGACTGGTATATGTGGCTTCACTTGGGGAAGGCCTATGTCCAGCAGTGGACGTCATTCGGCTGATGAAATTGAAATAATGATGATGATGAAAACCTCATATTTTATTCACTATTCTCGATAGGATTACGACCACAAACTTTATCTGCCGTAAGGTAAAAAGAACGCGAAGGTGACATTCTATTTCTGGCAAAGGGACGCTTGCTGTGGTCACAGAAACTGACCAAAAATACTTCCAATGGCAATCAGGGTTTCCACGTCAGAGAGGCGTTGACACCAGATGACGTATATCTGGATGTTTGCCAAACTACAGGTAGATATTATCAAACTGAAATAATTTAGCCGTAAAGTTTTTATGACGGTATTACTGTTTTATTTGATGATTTACATTTGTGGTTTGTGTGTGAATGAATTTCTGGGATTTTTGATTGGACTGCGGTTTGTTTACGATGATTCTTCTTCATTTCGCTGATACTAAAGTAATTATATTTTGATAGTCTCAAACTTGCGTCACTACCACAGCTTTTTTGCTTGTGATTGGTGCATAGCCTAGAATTTTTATGCCGCCCATGAGCTGACTTGGCTTTACATGCCGTCGAAAAATATCTCTGGTTTGGTTTTCGCACGATATTTGAACGAAGTTAAAATTATACAATTATCATTCTCCTGTCCTTACCCCAATTTATTTGAGGTCAAGGCAGGGCAGCATAATAATTATACAATACATACATGAATTCGCAAAATCAGAGGTGCGTGCTTCGGGTTGGAAATTGATACTTCCCAGCCCTCCTTGTCTTAGCAGTTCGGCGGCCACACCACCAGGGTATCACTGTTGCAGACAACGATATAACGAAAGTCTCTCAATTCATCATCATCAGCCTATAATGTTCCCACTGCAGGGACTCAGGCCTCCTCTCTAGGAGAGGGATAGGCTATAATCCACCACGCGGGCCCAGTGCGGATTGGCAGATGTCACATGTCTTCGAATTTTTTGGTTCTAAGACATGCCGGTTTCCCCACGATGTTTTCCTTCACCGTTTTGAGAGCAGCGGTGATGAAATAAATTACACAAAGTAATGCGCCTGTCTGGGTTCGAACCCACCACCTACTGTTCGTAAGTCGGGGCCGACACCACTAGGCCACCGCTGCTCATCTCGATTCTCAATTACTGGACCATTAATGGATTATTTCCTAGATCTGCACATTTAGGAGTAATACTACGTAATACGTATGGATATGACTAACAACAATGCCATACAAATAAATATTTTCAGAGTAAACCAAAGGTCGAAACGTAGGTTGAGGTGGACGAAATGACGTCTTAGAAAAGTGGGTAGTAGTGACTGGACACAAATTCCTACTGACATTATTGGACTAGATAGTTCTGCTTAGTAATGTTACGCGTATTTCCTGGCACAGTTTCTCTAGCTGAAAACTGTAGAAGTGAGAAAAGCAAAACTATGTATTGCATGAAAAGATGATTGCGTTCGGCCAGGAAAGGCACGATATAGCGTAAAGCATGACCTGGATAAGTCAGCTGAAAGTTTTCTATAAATTAATAAAATAATTGTATTCTGGCAGTATTTTTGTGAGATAGTTTTCGAACGAGACGCGGGCAAAAGCTTGCCATAAAATAAACGAAGGTTGCTGTCTATTGTGTAACAATTGATTTTTTGATAGGCTCGCCCAACAACCGGCAATGTGCCCGCGTGGTGACTGGTGGTGGCCTGCAGTTATGGAGAGGAGGTCTGTGTTCTAGCAGTGAAAACTAACACCCCAACTTGATAAGCAATGATGCGGTCAACGGAACACCCTTGCCTGGACGTAATCCTGAGCTGGTCCTATGCTATAATCATCACTTCAGCCGAGAGACATCCACTGCTGGCGATGGCTACCCCTACATTGTGGCAACATTGACCAGTCCAGTGCATCTCGCATCCAGCGGGTCCCCTGATGCTATGCAAGTATAAAATCTATCTAGGCTTGAGACGAACTTATTTACTAGTTTCACTTTCAATACACTGAAGCTATAATGTATAACTCTGCAGATACATCATACTAAGTATTGACACTGAATGCCGCAGTGGCCTTCTGTATAAGGTCATCTTCGCGGTCTCCGCCTCTAAAAGTTTCATAAATCTTGCGAATATTAGTTCCAAGACGAACTAGGTCTGCAACGCGGATTTTTCCTGAATTCATTAAAACTTTCAGCGAATCTCGTAGTGGCATGTATTTTTCTAAAAAAACCCTTGATTTTTAGCATCATTCCATCTGCTTAGATTAATCCGAACTACATGAGGATCGGCTTCTATTCTAAATGAATGTAGCTGAAGACGTATTTCAATTAGAGAGACTGCCTTTTTTAAATATTTTACGGGCCTACTCTTGACCTCAATCTTGCCTTAACAGCAGAGATGAGGTCGATGATGGAACGAGCTAACCCAAAAGAAACCTATTCCCTACCATTGCAACTCCTGAAACAGAAGCGATTTCTTATCTGACCTACACAACCCAGTTATTGGATAACACAATACTCTTCGGTAAGACTGGCTGCCCATGATTTCGGGTATAAGTATTGCGAAAAAAATCGCATCAGAGAACAAAAGTGACCTAACACGAAATTACCGTATTGTGTGAATCAAAATTGTGTTCCCGTTCGCGGAAGTGAAAGAGACGAAATTTTTTTGTCCTTTGCTAGCACGATATTGTCACTTTTTGCTTCATTAGACGATAGCCAATGTTTTTACGAGTAGTTTGAGGTAATTTTAAGCTCGTTCACTGTAGTTCTAACTGCGCGAAATGTGCAAACCAAAATTCGCTCGCCGTTTGACCTCATTCCCTCTCGGACACTAATTTATTAATTTATAATCTACTTATTACACCAAACATTGTTTAGCGTTAGGAAAATTACTAATTACCATATTTAACGTCAGAAATTTTATAGGAAGTGACGGTTTCCTAGAGGTTTGGGTAGGCGTCATACAATGACGTAAACCTGGATTTAGGTATTGTGAAACCGACCAAGATGTTACATCAGAATTTGGATTATGACGACAATGGTGACATTTTAATTAGCGACGCTTAAGTTTTAGCATTTCGCTAGGATGGGCAATTCATCCACGGCTTAGCCTTCCTCCTGTGTAGGGATCGGCTTCAATTCTAACAGGATGCAGCTGAATATCAGTATGTTACATCCTCGAAGCGACGAGATATTCCCATCTGAGCACCGATTTTTAGAGCACCAAAGCTATTCCCATCTGAGCACCAATCAATATTTTGACGTGGTGCTCTAATGGGAACAATAAAATAGTATATTTCATTATAAGTGCGGAAAGCCTGTCATTGCAACGAGTTCCGACAAATGTCTAGCCGAGCCGAGGCACAGCCGACGGCGAGGGTAGACAGTCTGAACAAGTTGCAATGACGGTTCCGCACGTGTACTGAACAACTATTTTTAATACAGTTGCGAAAAAATGAAGCAATTTAATAAAATAATAAAACCGTAATTAAACTCGCAAAGAACATTTTTGAAAATGGCGCATAACGTAAAAGAATCGCAGAGATTTTTTTTTTCTTTACCTATTCTGGGTAGGCAAAGGGAACTATGCCCATACAGCCAAGTCTTCAGTAGATTTTTTTTATTGATATGAAATAAAAATGAAATTTAATGAGATGAAATGGAATGAAACCTTTAACTCATTGAATCAAATAATTAAATCTGATATTGAAACAAATTAGTAGCTTCTTTAGAAATATTTGCATGAATCATAAAAACTTCTATGATTTTATTTAGTAAATACTTCGTGGTTGTTTTTTTTATAATGGACATTATTTTGACAGTTGGGAAAGAGAACGCACGAGTTCGGGAAAGGTAAAGAAAAAGCACGAGTACGTAATAGCCCACATCCCGAACGCTATACGTCCCTGCAATACGCCACTTTTTGAGCAACTGTATTAAAAAATATTTAATTTTGTTCCCTTTTGAGCACTTACGATTTGGTAGCTGCCAGTGATGGGGTGCCACAAACTACCAGGAGAACAGAAACATTAGGAGCTATTGGAAATTGGAATCTTCCGAGGCTTGAAGGAAATTCATCCAGGACCAACCTAGGTAAGGAGACAAACCCCTGAAGCATTTATGTATGTAAAACAAAAAAGTGGTTATTGTAAAACGTCTAACTTAACTATTAGATGAGGAACAAATGGTGTGAAAGTAGAACTACAACATATCGAGCAAAGAATTTGACAGAATCGGAGCACAGTTGCATAAGAGACAATCACATATATCGATTGTTTCATTTTCTGAACTGGTTCGAGCGTTTCCGGTACATACATATTTCGCTGTGCTAACAGACTTCTTAATTCAATCCTGCTTTCACTTTAAATATTTGATCACCCGAATGATCAAAATAGCTGGAACGAATGGAATATTTTATTTTACTAGCGAGTTCACTGACGGTCGTCCACTTTACCCCCTTTTTTTTTCGAAGCTGGGAAATTATCAAATGACTCCTCCCGCTCTGGGCAAAGCGGTAAGGAATGTCAGACTTCTACTGACTAAAAACCACCCATGTTCCTTCTTAGCCCTTAGTGTCGAGGCCGCGATATCTTCTTCGAACACCCGCATCCCCGACGAGGTCCACTTTTCACCCTTATGCCCTGATTAATAAGGATGAAGTCGGTGGCTACCTCTTTGGTCCAGCTAGTGGTTGCAAACGCAACTGCTGAGCATGATGTCCAGGGATGATTCTCGGGTCGGACAAATTTTTATTGGGTCGAGGAAATTTTCAGTAGCCTAGCAGCCACAGTATCTTGCCCTACTCTCAATTTATTTCGGGTCGGCGCAGAATATCTTCTTCTTGCATACTTCTCTGTTATACGTCATCTCATCAGATACCTCCATTCTTGCCACATCATCCTTTGCACAGTCCATCAATCGTTTCCTTGGTCTTCCTTTAGGCCTCAGCCTCGAATTTTGCGGGCAGCGGGGCGGCGGCGGCGGCTTCGCGGGAGCGGCAGGATCTTATGCGTACAATCAAATGGACCGGTTCTCGAAAACAGCGGCGCGGGAGCGGGCAACGAGCGGTGCACTCCATACAAGCCGCGCCGCCGCCGCCGCCGCCCCGCTGCCCGCAAAATTCGAGGCTGAGGCGGTGAGGCCTTACTCTTATACCATCCACATTCCTCCGCGTCATATCCCACACCACGATAACCGATTACCACACGACGTTTCAGTCACCGGCGCCATTTTCAGTAATTTAAAGCTACTACCATAAAATATTCGTTAGCCAGTCAGGATTGACTATCGAGTACTCACAATATGGATAATTTATGAAACTTTGATAAAAACAAATACGTATGCCATGATAATTTTATCATCAAGGATTTCGATTAAGTAGGATTTTCCGATCGAACAATCTATCGCTTTAAATGATTATCTTATCAAAACAGTATTTCACTTACAACACAGGAAGCCAATTGATAATTAATTATTTAAATTCTATATCTTTTATTATCAATATTACTTTTACAATGCGAAAGTTTGTCTTAGTCGTTCATTTTCTTCTATATTCATTTATTATTAATCAAAAGTACCAACTGTCGATTAAGGATTAATGCATTTTATAAAGCCATAGCTAGACCTGCTATCTCGTATGGATCAGAATGTTGGGCCACAAAAGGGAATGTGGAAAGCCGGGGACCGTCGAAGGCGCACTAGTTCCCATGATTCCCGAAGCAAGTGTGGGAAGGGAACACGGGGGGGGGGGGGGGGTTTTAGTCAGTCAGATTCTGGTCTGTTTTCTTGTGGTCGCCACTGTTGATTCTGGCTTACAGTGGTTTGGGAATTTGTCAATTAAATTTTGACAGATCCCTTCGCTCGCCCAAGGCAGAGGACATCTATGAAGATTTCCCACCACAGTAAAAAAAGTATTACGACATAGACAACCATAACTTAACCCTCATCTTTTCGTACGGCTGTTCTTCAGCCACGAGCCCCACGTGGTTGTTACCGTGAAAAATACAGTGAAACCTGGTTAAGTGAGACCTCAAGGGACCTGAAAATTTGTCTCACTTATAGAGGTATTCCACTTACCCAGTGTCTCAGATATCCAAATCTGTCTCATGGGACCTCAGCATGAGTCCCAGTTATAGAGGTTTCTCACTTTTCCAGGTCCCTGTTAACCAAGTTTAACTGTAAATGTCATAATCGACGTGTAAGTTTGCGATTTAAACCAATACTTGTCCAATCACATGTAAGATACGATATCTTCTAGTAGCCAGTCGATAAACTGTATTGAAAGATTGCAATAATGAATCAAACAGCTGGGTTGTTCAACCATCTTTACTAGCTGATGCCCGCGGCTTCGTCCGCGTGAATGTCGGTTTATCGCGACCAAAAGTAATATTTTCATCCCACCGTTCATCACCTTACAACCCTTTTTTCGCATTATATGCCTATGTCCTTTCTCAGGCTTTAGACTATCTGTGTATAAAACATTGAAATCGGCTCAGTAGTTATGGCGTGAAAGCGCGACAGACAGACAGAATTACTTTCGCATTTATAAAATCAAGCCCTAGACTACTTGTCTGTAACGTAGCGACTTGCAAAGCTCTACAAATGAATGACAGCCGGTACCAAGGGCTGAACGTGTTTTACGATGAGTGGTCCCCAGGCGTAGTCGAAAGTATCTTAAACAGTCTAAAAACACGTGTATCCTTCCTACTTCTGGTTTCCTGGTAGTTTGTGGGACTTTGATACTTACGTTTTATTTCGCACCTTTTTTCAATTTAATGAAATTTAATCCAAACGGGTCGATTTATATTTAACTACGATAATTTTTTCCCATGGTATTCTGGCCCACGCATTCGGCCGAGTTTTCCACTACTGTTCCCACTCCGTGTAATCTGGGCCGCGGACCAGAGGCCAGTTTCCCCCTAACCCTATTTGTCGAATCGAGTTAATAAAACTAGTGCAGATTGTGTACTAATAGGATATAGTTAAGTAAGTATGCAAATAATGAATGATAATATTAATCCTTCAATGGAACACCTAACGCCATCTACCTAGAGTAACGTGAACTAAAATGCTTTAGACACGTTTGTTGAATTCAAGCAAGACAATACCTTTTAATTTAATGTTGCTGAGGAGGTTTTAATTGGAAAATACTGATTTTTAAAGATACGGCTTTGCCAATCTTGCAACTTTAAAAAAAGAAGAATTTAACTTACGAGAGAACGCTGAAAATTGGCTTGAATGGATTTATTAGTTTCAGACACTGTCGATATTCCGTTGTCAAAGATTAAGTAAATCAATTTCGTATACTATCGTCCAAAATGTTAGTTTTAAATTAGCAAGAACGACATAATAGCTTATGGAAATTACATTGTTTTAACATTACAATCGTACAAGGAAAATCGAACATTATTTACTGAACACAAATCCAACTGATCCAAAACAAACCTCGGACACTTTGCCGTTTTGCCAAGGCTCTGTAGGCGGTATAACGAAGTATCGAAGCGTAATGAAGTGGATATTACATGTAAAATCGCAAGGTTTAAAAAAGACTTATATGTCACCGTACCCAAGTCGTAATATTTTATGATTCCTGTATGATTATTATTATTTTTTTCTTTTATTGTTCATTTCCGTTGTTATTGTTTGTTCATCTTTTTTTGTAATTCACCTTGTTTCTTTTGTACAATTTTTGTGTAACGTATTTTGATTTTAGATTTATTACCTTGTTAAGCTTACTGTACCTACCTAGATTATAAGTGAATGATGTGGTCTCCTATAATTGGAAGCGCACACTGTATTTGTCCCTCTTATATGTATACTTGCATGTGATTGTGTAGTTTCTGTTGGAGATCCAATAAATAAATAAATAAATAAATAAATAAATAAACACTACACAAAAAAATTGCAACATAGCAACTTTAAAAAATCGCGCCATCTTGAAAACTCAAACGTCAAAATTCCCGCGCGAATTCTAAAAATAAAAAAGTGCTACCGTAGTCTATGTACTAAATCGCGATTACGGAATACGAAACGTTTCTGATAAGGACACATAACCTCAAAATAGTCACATGTTATATCATGCTGTTATGACGCAAATCTATAGGTATACTTAAAACAGTAGTTTTATATACGTGAGTGAGTTCGTTGCGTCGATATTTAATTTACATATCCATTATAATTTGGCAATGAAAGAATTTTGATCAGCTGGTTAAATTTTATGACTGTGCCAGTTGGTTTTTAACCGAATTCTGTATTTTAGAGCACTATGCCAGAATATTATGTACTATTTTAGTATTTTTCAGATCATTTTCTGATAAAAGAATAATATGCAATGCCGAGGGTTTAGTTGTTTCGCATCCCTACAACCGTTTTCAAAGGGATTGACATATAGCTTTTGAATAAATATCGTTTATTAGTCCCATTGCATTCTTTACTTTTTCATGCCTCTAGGTTTTTTTTTAGGTTTTATTTAAACACTTTAGGCCGGGGCCTTAGCTAAAAATTAGGATAAGTATACGTAGGATGCCTTTTAAGTTTTGTCGTTTGAAGAAAAAAACACAACTAGAACCCTATAGTACTTTTTATTGTTTTTCATAGTATTCACCACGTAGCTTAATACACTTTTCCATTCGCTCAAACCAGTTATTATAACATTTATTCCAGTCTAAAGTAGGGGTGTTCAAAATGGCTGACTTGAAAGCGTCGACTGATTCGTCACCTGACTGGAACCTTTGACCACGAAGACATTTCTTAATTTTAGGAAATGTAAAAAAATCGTTAGGGCTTAGGTCAGGACTGTATGGAGGATGATCAAGAATTTCTACTTTTTCCTGCTTCAAATAGTCAATCGTTTGCCGAGCGCTGTGTGAGCTTGCGTTGTCGTGGTGCAGGATGATGCGTCGCTTTGAGTTAGATTTTCGAAGTTCGGCGATGACTTGTGGTAAACAAACTGTGGTATACCACTCTGCGTTAACCGTTCTACGATCTTCAAGTGTAATAGTCGCAACATGGCCGGTTTTTCCAACGAACGTAGCCACCGTCTTCTTTGAAGTGCTTCGAGAACGAACAACTTTAACCGGCTTTGGCTCGTCTTGAAAGACCCAGATTGTAGATTGTTGTTTGGATTCAGGATCATAGGCATAGATCCAAGATTCGTCACCACTGATGATGTCGTAGACGTGATTTGACTCTCCTCGGTTGAACCTTTGCAGAGTTTTCTTACACCATCTGACGCGAGCCGCCTTGTGATCGTCGGAAAGCAGATGCGGTATCCAACGGCAAACTAGCTTTCTCACACCAAGCACTTCATGCAAAATTTTCTGAATGGTTGTCCCTGAGATGCCTATTAGAGCCTCTATCTCTCGATATGTCACATGACGATCTTCGAGAATTAGTTGTCTCACAGCAATGATGTTATCTTCAGTGAAGGCGGATTTTGGGCGTCCTTCGCGAGATTTGTCACTAACACTAGTATGTCCACGCTGGAATTCTAAAAACCAGCGTTCGACAGTCCGCAGACATGGGGCTTCATCATTGAACACAGATGTTAGCTCTTCAAAACACTGAAGCCGTGTCAGGCCTCTTTTAAAGTTGTAGAAAATTATTGCACGAACATTTTCCTTAGTAAGATTCATTATCGTACGTAACCTGACAGATTCCAATCGACGCTGTGACTAAACAATAGCATTAATCCTAATACTTTCAACTGTTTTGAGATTCAAAATTCAAACACATTCGAATATAGAACAGTTCCAAATTCAAAATTGCCGGGGAATATGGAAACGACAGAACTTAAAAGGCATGCCTAGTACATATTGGCAAAATCTTGCAGCTGAATTTCAAACCAGTTTCCGCCCAACTGATTGAGCTCGAATTTTGCTGACGCATTTGCATTCTTTTTTGGATCTTGGGAAGTCATCAAATGACTCCCCACTCTGGGCGGAGTGGAAGGGAGTGTCAGACTTTTACTGATACAGCTGATAATGACAACGAAAACCATCAATATAAATAAAGAGAGAAGTCCTGACTGACTGACTGACTCATCAACGCCCAGCCCAAACCCTTTTTTTTTTTTTTTGGTGGGTGGAAAATCATCGAATAACCCCCCGCTCTTGGGCAGAGCGAAGGGGAGTGTCAGACTTCTACTGACTAAAAACCAAACCCATGTTCCTTCTTCGCCCTTGTGTCGGAGCCGCGTTATCCTTTCGACAAGCCACAGCCCCGACGGGCGTCGGCCCTTGCGGGCCCCTCCTTGCCAGCCCAAAACCCTTGGACCTAGATAGCTGAAATTTTGCACAGAGGTTCCCTTTATAATGTAGACAAGGAATAAGGAAGGATTATCGAAATTCAACCCCTAGGGTAGTTAAATAGGGGATGAAAATTTGTATGGAAAATCGTCATTTTCACGCGGGCGAAGCCGCTGGCAAAAGCTAGTTAGATAATATAGTTATCAGGTATTATACTCACTTATGACGTAAGAACCATGTTTATACGTCATTCGTTCGTATAATACCTTCCCGTAATTAGCATATTTAACTCAACACGTTTTGGCACAAATATATTACGCATTTTACGCGTCTTATTTTTTTTTTATATAAGACTGGGAGGACCGAGAGGAGCTCGTGGCTAGATAAAAATCTTTCGAAATCTTTTGGTAAAGCTGAGCTGGTCTAGGTTGATATGTGGATGGGTGATTATCCATTACATACAGGGTTTCTTCAGAGTCTCGGAAAACACGCTAAGCCGGTGATCTCGACTATCATTATTTTGTAGATCTTTGACAGTCGAGTGTCGACAGACAGGGAGTCGTCATTGGCCCGCAATTCTGACAACCATTCTTACCAAGGAAGGGGCATCATATTGACTGGCCTGTTGGTCTAGTGGTTAGTGACCCTAACTGCTATGCCGGAGGTCGTGGGTTCGATTCCCACCCAGGACAAATGTTTGTGTGATGAGCACGATCATTTGTTCTGTGTCTGGGTGTAATTTATCTATAATATGTATGTATTTAGAAATATATAAGTATGTTTATCAGTTGTCTAGTACCCATAACACAAGCTCTGCTTAGCTTGGGACTAGATGGCGTTGTGTGATAGTAAAAAAAAAAAAAAAAAAAAAAAAAAATATTACCCAGTACTCTCTGGGTTGTGGATGTCAACTAACGGGGCCCATTACTAAGTTTACGATGTCCGTCTGTATATCTGTCAACGGGCTGAATCTCATGATCCGCAAAAGGCAGACAGATGAAATTTTAGATCACTCCCACTAGTTCTACTGCACAGTCCTACGATAGAACTAGTGGGAACATTTTTTTATATATTTTTTTCCACTAGTTCTACGATTCAAAGTTCACAGAATGTGTTTGCGCGAGTCCGCACCGCGGTTGGCCGGTGTTTTATTACCCGACTACGGCGAAGCCAAAAGGAAGATTAATTATTTTGTTAGTTACAATAACTTGCGCTACGAATGTTACCAACAAAAATTCGCAAAGCGAATGCTCTCAATAAGTAGCGTTCATTGAATATCGGAATATTAACTGAATGAGGAAAGAATATAACAATTCAACATGAATTAAAAATTTACTCATACTATCGTGAATGTGTCAATTGATTAATTTTAGTTTTATTATTAATGTTTAATTATTAATTGCCTGTTGTAATTCCTATATTCTGTACTTTAATTCCTGCTAGTAACAGGAAAAGTACGGTGGGTTTTTTCAAGTCCTAAAGGGCATTGCACTTAGCACTTGCAGCTGCATTTTGTCAGCCATGTATACGGGCCAAAGATAATTTCACGCCTTTTTCCGATTGGGGTAGGCAGAAACTTTATAACGCAACCTCCTGCGATCCTAACAAATTCCTTTCGCCTCGCCTACGTTCATCCTTACATAGTATAAAACAAAGTCGCTTTTTTGTCTGTTTGTTTGTTTGTATGCTTAAATCTTTAAAACTACGCAACGGATTTTGATGCGGTTTTTTTTAATAGATAGAGTGATTCAAGAGGAAGGTTTTAGTATATAATTTAAACGACATCCACGCGGGTGAAGCCGCGGGCATCAGCTAGTAGAACTATCTATACATCTGGTCATACACGCACGCTACAAGCCCGCCACACTATTCCCAAACCACTGTAACTACTGTAAGCCAGAATCAACAGTGGCGACCACAAGAAAAGCACCGAGACCATGAAGCCCGACGAAGTCCCAGAGAAACGATTTAACTGTCTTGGATCCTGCAACGAAATTAATCAGAAAAGAATAGCGGAGGAGTGAGAAAAACATTATTTCCAATTCCCTCCATATCAGCAGGAGACAGAACACAAGCACGCTAGTTGCGAGTACTACGTACCTGACCTTTCCTAAGAACCTTTCATAAGGTCAGTGTATGTCCTTCTCGATTCTAGGGCGTCCCCTCCCGGCGGGCGTTGCATCGTTGCATCTGCCTTGTCCAATACACGCTATTTTTTGCTTTTCAACTGCGCTGGTCCCTACTAGACTATAACTACTTTTTGAGGTCATTTGGCTGTTTCCAAGGCTCTTTTTACGTAATATAACATCACGCCTCTTATTCCCGAAGTGTTAAGTAGAGGTGTAGCCAGCCTTTTTTTTGTTTAGGAGGGTTCCCATCCTCCTCATCATCAAATGACTCCATCTGCTCTGGGCAGAGCGGTAGGGAGTGTCAGACTTCTACTGACTAAAAACCACCCATGTCCCTTCTTAGGCCTTTGTTTGGAGGCCGCGGTATCTCTTTCGAACAACACGCAGCCCCGACGGGCTCATAGTACAGCCTCGTTGGTCGAGTGAAAAAGTGCTGAGAACCCTCCTAATATGCAGGACATTAGAGGGCTCTTCACCCTTTTTTGAACGTCAAAATTTACACGAGAAAGTCCCCGAAACGCTCGCGCTGCGCCACATCCTAGTGTTTGGAAGGAATGGTGGCGGACCTCCCAACAACGGAAGATGAAGAAGAAACCAAGGTAGAGTGAAGAATTTAGAAGGAAAGCTGGTAGAACCAGTTTTTAAGAGACAACATAGATTAATAAAACTAAAACCTGACGGTTCTCAAAGAAGGATTTAGTATTTTTTTTTCTAAATTGTACCCCTAAGGGAGTTAAATAGTGGATGAAAGTTTGTTGGGATATTATTCGAAATCCACGCGTGCGAAGCCGCGGACAAAAGCTAGTATTTTTATAAAGTATTCCATTTCAACAGTTTAATGTTTAAAAATGCAATAATACCTCATCAAAACCAACTTAGGAATGTCAATAAGCCGAACAAAATACATAACAAAGGTATTTAATAACTATTATAACAATAGTTGGAAATTATTTCATTACTTTTCATAAATTACTTTTGCAAGACAGGTCAGAAAGGCTTGCTTCTCGTGGTACTTCTGGAGACAGCAAATGTGACGCTGCACTTGCACCCTAGCTAGAAGTAACGAAAAGGACCACCACACCGTCAGTAGGAGACTGACAGACTGCAGTCTCAGACCTACATTCATGACTATTTAATCTTAAAATTGGAAAACGAAAATACAGATGAGACCATAATCTGCCTAGACTTTCCCCAATTATGTTGGAGTCTGCTTCCCGTATAATCGGATGCAGTGGATTACCAGTATTGCACATGGAGCAACTGCTTATCCAAACTACACGACGCAGTTACGGCGGCACACAATACCTATTTTAGGCGCATTGGAAACAGTACAGTGTAATCAAACCATCTTGGAAACAATTCGATAGTGGACCCTCAATAAACCTTCTCTTCTGTCCATTGTGCACAAGTGATTACAGCCTCTAAGACTTGAATGAGGCAAACAACAGAGCTGTACCGGGTGCTACACACTCAGTTGGTCAGTGGGACAAAATCTAAGTCACCAATTTGAGAAGAAGTATCATCATCATCAGCCTATAATGTTCCCACTACAGGGACTCAGGCCTCCTCTCTAGGAAAAATGGGCTATAATCTGTGCTGGTTGGTAGATATCACATGCCAGTTTCCTCACTATTTTTCTTCGCCATTTTGAGAGCAGAAGACGTATCAGAAATGGAATATTAGCAAGACTTTTTTGAATGAATCTTCAGTTATGCCAGCAACAGCAAAATATTACAACATTATTGTTATTTATGAAGAGCAGACACCATAAATATCATTATGAAAGAGATATATTTATTATCTAAATTATATATCAAAAATTTGGGACTACTTGTCCCATATACAATTTCAACCTTGAAAAATATTATTATGATATCTATGTATTATGAATTTGTTTATGCTTCAAGGGTTGGATTATTCAGAAACTAGGCCTTCTGAAAATCTCTTCGGGTAAGCTTTAATAGGTGCTACAGATATTTACTAAAGGGTTGAAATTAAACATTCTAATTAGGTGTTATATTAAATTTAATTGGGCAATTAGTCTCTTGGGTACATTACCAGCTGACAGCGTAGAGGAGATTTTTGATGCCCTTTTATATTTGGGTGTTACTTTTAGTTTATAATTATATACTTATACTTTCAAAACTAGGAAAATATTATTTACTTTACAACATTAAGGATTACCTACCATAATTTGGAATTTAAAAAGTAAGTCGAATTTTGTTAGTAAACCACATATTTAAGTAATAGGATAAATTACTATTTGTACTGAATTAAACTTATATAATTTCTTATCTACCAATTAAATAAATTCAGAAAAATAACTTGGTATACATAAGGAAGTATGTCTCAAAAACTTGAAATTATAATTATATGATAAAAATGTTTGCACATTTTATATGCCACATGTTTTACAAGTTGACAGTTTCGGGGAAACTTGATGTAATATTACATCAAGTTTCCCCGAAACTGTCAACTGTCTTCAGCAATCAAGTTAAAAATGTGTTAAAGAAGATAAATCATGCAGTCCCTTGATGTGCTAGTCTGTGCCTACACATACAATAGAATTCCTATTGTCTGGATCAATTGAAACCAGGGCTGTTCTGTAATAATATAAAAAAACCGGATAAAAAATTTCGAAGTGTAATCAAACCATTTTTATTTTATTATTAGCCATTTGTGTCCCACTGCAGGGCAAAGGCCTCCCTTCCCTCTTTCTAACAATATTACAAAAAAAATATTTTAATAGTGTTGTGTTTCACATAATTATGTCATTGAGACAATAGAAAAAAAAAGAATCCGGATAATCGGGATTCTACTGTATATGCAAATCACAATATAATAGACTGTATATACGTTTTCCCAAATAAAAAAAATGTGACAGTTAACTTTCTACTTTATAATAAATTGAAACCTAAGACAGTGATTAAATAAGGTTTACTTTATAATTACCCTTTATAACTTTACTAGCTGAACCCGCGCATGCGTTGCAATGCGTTTTTCCTACCTACCTACTACCCTACCTAATAAATTTGAACATATAAAAAAAAAAAAAAAAAAGTATCTATAAACCTCACGGAGCCCGAGACCTTTCCAACGAATGCAAAACTGTGGAAATCGGTTCGTGCGTTCTGTATAGCGTCAGGAAGGAAAACCCAACTTATTTTTATATAGTAGAAGATTAATTGGTTGGGAAAGAAAAAAATATTGTATTCAGAAACTGTAAGAAAAAATCTGTATGGTAAGAAAGGAGGTATCTCATGAGATGATGAGTAACAGAGAAGTATAGAAGAAGAAGACATGTTGCGCCGACCACAAATGAATTGGGATAAGGGCAGGAGAATGATGAAACCGTAAAAACTAAAAAGTTAAAGATCTGTTTTTCCATGTAATTATAAGTAAGAAAATCAATATGTTGTCATTAGCCTTTAAGTCAAGTCCACAGTAATTGTGGTGCAATAGGGGTGTAATAGGTTTTCAGGGGGTGAAATAGGGTGATATCTATTGCACGATAACACCCTAAAATGGTGTCCATTAAAATAAACTGCCATGCTAAATGTAAAAGTGGTATCTTGTGGAAAGCCAGTTTTAGTCAAAGCATCTTCTTTTTTTTAAATACCTCTTTTGTGCTTTGCATGGCATAGCTCTATATCCTAGTGCTGGATAGAGTCTAAAAGCTGATACCAATAAGAAAGTGAATGGGAGGAGCTCGTGGTTTAATAATAACTGCCACTCGGGTTAATCTTTAGGTTAAGCCGTGCTTGCCTAGGTTGGTCTATGGATGGGTGCCCACCCATTTCATACCGAGTTTCCTCCGTGCCACGGAAAGCACATTAAGCTGTTGGTCCCGGCTGCCATATATAGATCTTTGGCAGTCGTTACAGGTAGTCAGTGACCTAAAAGTCTGACAACCAGTCCTACCAAAGGGTATCGTATTACCCAGTATGAACTGGGTTGTGGAGGTCAGATAGGCAGTTGCTCCATGTAAAGTACTGGTATTCAGCTGCATCCGGTTAGACTGGAAGCCGACCCCAACATAGTTGGGAAAAGGCTAGGCAGATGATGACCAATAAGAAAGTGAAATCAATTTGGTTCAATAGAAAAATAAATAATGGAATATCAACGGTGAAAACACTGGTTAATGTTATAAAGAGGAAATAATATATGCCCCAGCCGAGGGAACAATCTAGGCTAGATACAGACTGATTGTTAACTTCTAATTGTAGATTTGGTTTGCATTGTTAGTAAAATTGAGATGCTGTTACAAAATTAAATGTTTCAGTGAATATGTTAAACCCTAAGTTAATTATTCAAAGTGTATCTAACACATCTTACTCGCAAATGCTAATAAGAATATTGAAAAACAATAACAACATCACTAAGCATAACATGCGAATGCCGCAGTTAACTCAATGTAACCTGAAAAAAAGTAAAATGAACCATAGACCAACGCACACAAGGCAAACTTGGAAAAAGTGTGTACAATACATACATAAACAGTTTCTTTCTCTCCTAATTAATGTTTTAGAACCAAATTGCATCATTTAATATTATGACATTGTGTTGTTTACATAATACCACTCACCTGCCAAGGGTTCACTTTAGGTATTGGCGCTTCTACAAACTTCTTCGGTTGGCTCTCAGCTGACTGCGCTTGCTGCTCTGCTGTTGGCTGGGGCTCCGTGTGCGGTGTGGGGGCCTTGTGAGGGCGAGGAGGAGCCCTACGCTCAGGGTGCCTTCGCCCCTTCCCAGGGCGGCGTGTGTGCGATATGACAGGCACGAACCCTTCCTCCTCCTCTCCCACGAGTCCCACGTCATCCTGCTTTATCGGAGGCGCGTCAGGCACTTCGCCCGGCGCGGCCTCAATGTTCTCCTTGTTGCTGTCACCCCCTCTAAAGTTCAACACAGACGCGTAAGAGGGCCCTGCGCCCTCGGCGGACACGCGGGCGGCCATGCCGCCGCTGCCCTCGTTATGTAAGCCCGGGCGCGCGCTCCGCGCCGACAGACGATCACGAGCGCGCCTCCATGCCCCTCAACACGACGGCATGATGGGGTTAACCCACTAATCGCGAACGAACTTTCCCGATGAAAACGGCCCGATCGAACAGTACGAAGGTCGAATTATTCACGAGTAACTCACACGTCCCAGTGGCGCGCACACACGGCCTGTGTCGCTGGGAAATATGCGCGAACCTCTCGTACCACACCGGACTGACCCTGGTTGGACCGTATTTACATCCAAAAAAATGCACTTCCGTCGTCTTGTTCCAACTTTTCTGGCACACTGAACGATCCGTACGCACTTTATCTATCGAAGTCGAGTACCGATCACTATGAAATACGCTTCTATTAACATAAAATCATAATAGAACCATATTTTGTTCACTATTCACACATGTGGTCGGACGCCCAAAAAGGGATTTTTCCGCAACACACACGGAACTTACGGAAGGCTGTGACTTCTAATTTTACACAGGACATTTTGGCGCTAGAGGGCGCTGAAACATCACTGACAGTGAAAACGTTCAAAATTAACAATATTTAATTGCAATTTATAAACAAAAGCTTAATGTTTCAGCTTTATAAACAACTCTATTTACATTAACTTATCAATCTTCGTCTTTCCCAGCACACATAGATGTGTTTTTAATTCAGTTGGTGAATAGTTTTCAATGCTTGACAACTAATAAATGTGAACGCATCTTTAATTAAATCACATTTAGGATCTTTGCAAAATGTTTGCAATCACTATTATTCTTTAAAACACCAGAAAAAATACATAATAAATTGTAACTAAAATAATAAAATACGGTGTCCAATAAAACATCGTATGTTATTTTATTTTTATAGTAAAATCTGCAAAATAAAAACAGATATTCATTCGAAACTATTTATTGTCTATGGATCATCATTTGATTTCGTTTTGAAATCGATTGTGAAACAAATATAAATAAATCTTGTAAGAAAACTAAAAACATCAGTTACACTTACTAAAAAAAATCGTAATACATTTTATGAATGTTAAAATATAATTAATAATAATGAAACCTATTTAAGTTAAACGTTCAGATAAGCTAACCACTAGCTTAACGTGATGGGGGGCCGGGGGCCAAATTAGGGTGGGCCCCAGAGGTAAAATCCCACGCTACGCCACTGGATAACCAGCCTCGGGGTTAGTTGGACAATACATACCCAATAATGCCCTACAATTACTACAATAATGATAGACGTCCTTACATGAACTTAAAATATACGGCAATGGGGCACATAACCAACAGCAGAGTAAACACAAAGTGATTGCACATAGATGAGTGCAGATGGTGATCCGACTTTTTACTATTGTCATGCCCGTAAATCCACATTCTGTGCAAACTACGGGCATTGACGTAAACCCAAAACTGTACACTCTCACAGGGGGTGGAGGAAGGGCTGGTTCTATGTAGACATCAAAAGCGCCTGTATAAGCTGGGGGAGGAGCGTGTTGAACGAAAGAAGGCGATGGAAAGAACGTTCCCATGAACCTCGGTCTTCTTCTAACCGCCATTTGCCTCAAAACGAACGAATAAGTTGGTGGGGCACTGGACAAGGAATCAGGAGGTGTTATATCCCCAGATCTATTGCAGATTTTACTGAAATTAGGGGAAGATTGTAATCCAAAAGGTAGAATTGCTAGAGCTAGAGAACTCTCGTTTAGTTTTGATAAAGCTTGTAAGAATAAACTTGGAGGTTGGCCCGGTGTTCTCACTGATGGGAGGGTCACAGTCGTGGCCGGAAATTGTGACTTGGGCTTATTTGTTTTAGGACTTTGGGTAGACGAAGTGATTTTTAAAGGCACGTACGTACTTATAAAATGATCCTTATTTATATCATAAGAGAGGGCTGCTGTAGCTGCAGAATGTTTTGTTATAATTAACGTTTTCTGTTCTTTTGATATAGATGATTCGCCTTTTCTTTTACTAATTTGAATGCTAGCTTCAGCTTTTTCAAGAGAATTGATAGCTGCTACGAATTCTCTTGATCCATCTTTGCTTAAATTGATATATATTTTCCTTAACTTTGCAGGCAAGGCTGATTTATCTACCGTTTGGGTTTTGGAAAAAGTCGGTTGGTCTTTAGAATTATCCGGTTGGTCTTTTGAATGAGTCTGCTGATCTTCCGAAAAAGCCGTTTGATCTCCCGAAAATCCTGGTTGGTCTTTCGAAAAATTTGTTTGCTCAATCAAATAAATGTGTTGGTCTTCAGTTAAAGCAGTTTGAATTTTCGGTGAAGATTCGACTTCTGAAGAAACGGGAACTTCTTTATTTAATACAGTTTGTGTTTTTGTAGCTGAAGTTGACTCTTCTGGCAGAATCTGTAGGTCTTTTTGATTTTCTGATCGATCCTTCTTCGTTGGCTGCGGTTGTATTGGGTCTATATCTAACGTATTTGGTAAAGATGGTTTAGTTTCATCAAGAGAATTCATAGCTGCTATCAATTCTCTTGATGAAGCTGATCCATCTTTGCTTAAATTAATATATATTTTCCTTAACTTTGCAGTAAAGGCTGGTTTATCTACCGTTTGGGTTTTGGAAAAAGTCGGTTGGTCTTTAGAATTATCCGGTTGGTCTTTTGAATGAGACGGCTGATCTTCCGAAAAAGCAGTTTGATCTCCCGAAAATCCTGGTTGATCTTTCGAAAAATTCGTTTGCTCAATCAAATAAATGTGTTGGTCTTCAGTTAAAGCAGTTTGAATTTCCGGTGAAGTTTCAACTTCTGAAGAAACGGGAACTTCTTTTATTAACACAGTTTGTGTTTTTGTAACTGGAGTTTGCTCTTCTGGCAGAATCTGTAGGTCTTTTTGATTTTCTGATTGATTCTTCTTCTTTGACTGCGGTTGTATTGGGTCTATATCTAAAGTACGACTGCATTGTGGCTTTTCATCCATTTAATCTGTGCAAATACGATTATTTTTATTATAAACATTTTGTTTATGCATGAAAGAAAGTAAGTTTAAAGAATGTAACAATATGTTCGTTCACTAATTAGTATAATAAACCTCAGCAAATATGTAGCAAAGCAATAGTTTTAAGCAAGCATAATAAAGTGGTGGTAAGCGTAACTTCGTGGTTTAAAAAAATCATCATCATCATTTTCATCATCATTTCAGCCGAAAGACGTCCACTGCTGGACATAGGCCTCCCCTAAGTGTCGCCACATTGACCGGTCCCGTGCGTCTCGCATCCAGCGGATCCCCGCAACCTTCACCAGGTCATCGGTCCACCTAGTGGGAGGCCTTCCAACGCAACGTCTTCCGGTTCGCGGTCGCCACTCCAGAACCTTCCGGCCCCATCGGCCATCCGTCCTGCGAGCAATGTGCCCTGCCCACTGCCACTTAAGCTTGGCAATTCTTCGGGCTATGTCGGCAACCTTGGTTCTCATGCGGATGTCCTCATTTCTGATTCGATCACGCAAGGAAACTCCGAGCATAGCCCTCTCCATTGCTCTTTGGGTGACCTTAAGCCTTCTGATGAGGCCCATTGTGAGCGACCACGTTTCAGTCCCATATGTAATCACTGGCAACACACACTGGTCATAGACTTTCGTCTTGAGACACTGGGGTAAGTTGGACGAGAAGATACTTCTCAACTTCCCAAACGCTGCCCAGCCGAGTCGGATTCGACGATTGACCTCTTTTTCAAAGTTGGACCTACCTAACTGGACTGTTTGTCCCAGGTAGACATACTCGTCTACAACTTCGAGTGTAGAGTCTCCGATCTTTATAGGAGTGGGTGTAACATGGGCATTCAACATGACCTTGGTTTTGTCCATGTTCATTTTAAGACCCACTCTTTCGGAAGCTCTACTGAGGTCATCGAGCATTGTACTGAGGTCCTCCATGGTCTCAGCCATGACCACTATATCGTCGGCAAATCGAAGGTGAGTGATGTACTCGCCATTGATGTTGATGCCTAGTCCTCTCCAGTGCAGAACCTTGAAAACATCCTCCAGTACAGCGGTAAACAGCTTCGGAGATATGACGTCTCCCTGTCTCACACCTCGCTGCAGAAGGATAGGTTTCGTGGTCTGGTCCTGAAGCCGGACTGACATGGTGGCGCTTTTGTATAAACACTTCAATACCTCGATGTACCGGTAGTCAATTTGGCACCTTTGGAGAGACTGCAGCACAGCCCAAGTTTCGATCGAATCGAAGGCTTTCTCGTAGTCCACAAACGCTAAACAGAGAGGCAGATTATACTCTTCGGTCTTCTGTATAACCTGCCGCAGCGTATGTATGTGGTCTACGGTGCTAAAGCCTTTTCGGATTCCGGCTTGTTCGGGAGGCTGAAAGTCGTCGAACCTGCGCGCGAGACGATTCGTAATGACTCTGGAAAACAACTTATAGACATGACTCAGAAGTGAGATGGGCCTATAATTCTTCAGTCGGGCATTGTCGCCCTTCTTGAAGAAGAGTACCACCACACTTCTGCACCATGCCTGCGGCGTTTTTCCCTCGAGTATGACGGAATCGAACAGCTTCTGAAGTGCCTTAAGGACCGGTTTACCTCCCGCCTTCAGGAGTTCGGCCGTAATTCCGTCATCACCCGGTGCCTTGTTGTTCTTAAGCTGTTTCAGAGCCATACTAATCTCGTACAGGCTAACATCCGGGATGTCTTCGGTATAGTGTCGGGTCAGTCTAGCTCTGGGGTCTTTCGCTAGATCTTCAACGGGTTTACTGGTTGACGTGTACAGCTGCCCATAGAAACTCTCGATCTCCCTCAGAAGCTCCGGTTTGGCGGATACGATCCTGCCGTCGTCGGTCTTCAGTTTCGTGAGCTGGCTTTGCCCTATAGACAGATCTCTTGCAAATACCTTAGAGCCCTTATTCCGCTCAATTGCCTGTTTAATACACTCGGTATTAAAACGGCGGAGGTCGCTCTTTAAGGATTTAGAGATCCGCCTATTGAGCTGCCGGTATTTACACGCCTCGTCCGGCGACTGCAGGATCATTTCACGCCGCTCCTTCATGAGACTAAGAGTTTGATCAGAGAGCTTCTTGTTCCTATTCACACAACGTGCCTTGAAGAACTTAGACCCCGTTGTGTGGACAGTTTCCACGAACCCATCGTTGTATTCGTCCACTAAGCTTCCTAGGCACTCGAAACGATTCTGGAGTTCAAGCTGAAAGCTCTCGGGGTTTTGGATCTGGATCTGTGCTGGACGGAGCGTAGACTTCATCAGTCGAGACCTTTCAAGCTTAATATTGATGTTCAATGTGCCTCTTACCATGCGGTGATCGCTCCCGGTTTTTACCGCATTGATCACAGAGACATCATTGAACATTTGCTTCCTGGTAGACATGATGAAGTCAATCTCATTTTTTGTCGCACCATCGGGGCTCTGCCAGGTCCACTTCCTGTGCTCACGTTTTTTGAAGAAGGAGTTCATCATATAGAGGCCCTCCTTCTCCATAAAACTAGCCAGTTGGTGACCCCGGCGATTCCGATGTCCAAACCCAAACTGCCCTACTAGCAGCTCATCCCCGTCTCGTTTACCCAGTTTCGCGTTGAAGTCCCCCATGACAACGGTGAATTGAGTTTTGAATCCATGCATGGCTTTAGAGATATCCTCATACATGGTCTCCACTTCGTCGTCGGAGTGTGTAGAGGTCGGGGCGTAGACCTGTATGACCTTCAGCGAATATCTTGACGATATTCTGAGTATAAGGTACGCCACCCTGGTCGACACACTCTCGATTTTCACAACGTTGTTCACAAGGGACTTGTTAAAAAAATACCGCTGCAGAAAAGAATATTTGCAAGTTGCTGCGTGCCAAAGAAATTAGACAAGTCAGTGCCACAGCACAGAACTTGTATACCTGGGTATGCCCAGGGCGTTACAATCTTATAAATTTGTAGGTAATGATGGCCTCTCAAACTTTAGTAATTTGCAGCTGCGCACCAAATCATTTGAATTATGTGTAGACAAGGGGCCAGGGGCCACAAATGATAGAATGTAGAAAAGGAACCACGGACAGTCATGGATTAAAAAACTCACTTGTTAAAGTGGTGGTAAGTATTCAAAGTTATTAAATAAGCAAGTGATACAGCTACCTGTTCAGCGGAGCTTCGCAGGCTTAATATTTATTACAAAAGTTGCAATCGCACGTTTTGAAAATTGTGTGTGCACTTTACGGGTTTCAATACAAATTTTCTCTTGTTGTATTTTATAATAAATTCACTTTTAAAACACTTTTTCAAAATAATTGTAAATAATACAAATAATTCGTACATTCTGAATATTTCTGAAATGTCATTTAGTATCTGTCAGTATTCGACTAAAAGTAGTTTAGTCTTCAAACAAAATAGTAGGCAAATGACTTTATACTTTTTGTTCATTGTTTTGTTGTTATGCATTAAATAAATCAAACATTTATTTTATTATAGTTTTCGGATAACGTGATTTTAATAATTGACTAAGCTTATAATTTCAGTACGCAGTCAAATCCAGTCTTTTAAGATAAAATGCAATTTTTTGGGCTGGTCACTGCCTTTTTGTACTGTCAAAAAACTATTTTGATTTCCGGTCGGTCTTTTTACTCCTCCGTGGCATGGCGGATGGTATCTGCCGCCGCATTTAGTGTTATTTGGAGGAATTACTTCGCTTAAATAGCGAAATGGTAAGTTCAATCGAAATTGATGTGACTTTCTAACGTTTAATATTGTTAAGTGAATCAATCCGATGAAGTGAAAGTGTGTAGTTTAAAGTATTTTGTTGCCGTGGTACAAACACGTGTTTGCTTTTACATTTCGCAAAATAATAAGATAATCATGGTGTTTCGTAAGTTCTTTGTGTAATTTATCATATAAATGGGATATGCTATCGTTATGCAGCTGAATTACGACATTTTATGTTGGTAAAAGATGAATTTTTGATCGATTCAAACCACACGCCGCGGAATCATCCCTTGTTTATTTTTCATAAATCTTCCAGAACATTGTTATAAACCAATGCTGAACTCTATTTACCGAACTTTTACCATAAAATATCACAAGAAAATGGTATTTTACAATCATTTTATTATGAAAATGCTTGAGGATTTTGAGGTTATGATTGGTCTTACGCCAAATGATTACCGGAATCCATTACTTTTACATGGAAAACAACCTCTTTACTTGTCAGTGTGGCTTTATAACCTTACAATATCGCTTCATACCGTTATCTAACATGTATTAGGCGAAAAATGAGGTGACTTCCGTATTTTTTTACACTTTTATGTTTTACGTTCCGTAACCCCGATACTCTTCCTAGCCGAACTGCTATAGTCTCCTAGGTACAAATTATTACGGGGTAAATTAAATAGTTCCCGTAGGAAACATGGCCAGTATGTATTGGTTGTGTGTCGACTTGTGGAACACAAACATTTTCATCTATCTAAGTTCAGAATTAGTAATTTGAGATTGAAAACTTGTCAGACAGTACTTCAGCAAGGTGATTTTTTACATTGAAGAAATCACCTGCCTACCCACTGTTATCATTGTTGTTTGACAATATTACTTACTTTTCTAGTCAAGGTTGTGTGTCTTCCCTATTATCTAGGATTTATTGAAATGGTTGCTTATGTAGGCGCTTGTAGGTAGGCCGAAGAAAAGATAAATGGCTTGTGTGAGAACTGCTATGAAAGAGACAGGTGTAAATGATGCAGTGATGATGAAAATGTGCTGTGCCGACCCCAAGTAGAATAGAATAACAGCAGGAAGATAACGAGATGGCTATTGTTACGAACAGTGAGTCATGGGTTCGAACCCCGTCAGGCACATTACTTTGTGTAATTTATTTCATCACCACTGTTCTCAAAACGGTGAAGGAAAACATCGTGAGGAAACCGGCATGTCTTAGAACCAAAAAATTCGAAGATATGTGACATCTACCAATCCGCACTGGGCCCGCGTGGTAGATTATAGCCCTCTCCTAGAGAGGAGGCCTGCGTCCCTGCAGTGGGAATATTATAGGCTGTTGGTGATGATTGTAACAGATGAGTCATAATTTCACCATGATTTATACTCTCCACTCCAAAATGGGGACATTGGGCTTGGAAATTCAAAAATCGGTTTCCGTACTAAAGATTGTGGGTTCAATACCCACTTCAAGCATTATTTGACTACTACTAAATGTTGTGTTGATAAATAAATACTAACACTTCAAATGCAGTTGGTCAAAGTTAATTATTTGCTAAATTACAGGTGTAAAAAATGTAAATATTAGTATGGTCTCAAAGTAGTTTGAAAGGGGTTGTTGTGCTTGAAACTTATGACCTTGACATTTTATGTGAATTCAAGGTCAACCATCATAACAATTTTTTAGTTAGAGTTGAATTTTTGGCTGGTACCGACTACTACTAGAAAGACATGCTGCTAAATTCGGGTTAAGGAGCCGTTCAAGAATGACATTTAAAGCAAATTTTTTCAATCATGTGTAACTTTCCATCCCTCTTGAGCGCTTACATTTTATTGTAAACTTTTATCCCTAAACTGTCGAAGAAAATACCTAGAAGCTATGACGCTATACAAAATTGTTAGAAATAAATTCAACTGCATAAATCTGAATAATATGATCTGCTACGCAATACCTAGAACCTTCCACAAGCGTCAGGTGCGCGCAGGTACGCTATTCGCAATTCCTTCCTGCCGAACTAACTCCGGCCTGCGCTCACCCATCCGCCACATGGTTGACTTGTACAACAAGACGTTTCTAAATATTGACATCTTCAACAACTCGCTAGGAAAATTCAAAGGTCTGATTCTCAGAACTCTTATAAATTAATATGTATTACCATTAATCAAATAAACTCTTCTCATTATTGTCTCATATTGATATTATCTAGCCTGATTGTGTACTTTTTACTGTCTTTATTTTTTTTTTTTTTTTCCTGTCGCCCCTGGCGATTATTGTTTGTAATAAACTAATAAGATAACCCGTGGACAGCGTTGTGGGTTGCATTATTAGCAAAATGAAAGTATTGTTAAACTAGATATAAGTTCTTATAATGTAACTGTTTGTTGTTCCTCTTAATAAAAATAAAATAAAATAAAATTGTATGCAGAGGAAATACTGTAACTGAGTCGGTATTCATGAGATAGAAGTTCCAATAAGGCATTACTCGCCTAGGTATGGGACGAGGAAATAAGAACATGTCTCTAGCCTAGTATACCAAACTATCTGTACCTAGCAATCAATACTAACTATTCCCTCTATTTCAGAGTCTATCAATTGCCCGACCTCTTGTGTCGGTGTACACGGAGAAGAGCGAGGTAGTCGCTGGCGCCTCCCTCCCTCTCCCGTTCGTCTTCAAGGCCCCCATCCGGCCTGACCTCGTCAACGATGTGCACGTGTCCATGTCGAAGAATGGCAGACAGCCATACTCTGTGAACAAGGAGGCTGGTGAGTCATGTCAAATTTTTAGGCAGAACCGTCAACTCTGGAACATTTTTTGTTCAAATAATGTGTCCTCTTTAAATCCACACAAGAAAACTTCATTTTCATAATAATTATAAGACTACTTTAATGGTAAACAGTGAGACAGTCCTTGTTTTATAGAAGGAAATTTTATCAAAAAATTATTGGTTCCAAGTGTTTGTGTTTTCCAAGTAGACATGGTTCCTTGATTTAAACTGACTGGGAAACCTTTCAGATCATAAAACTCACTATAACAAATGATTTTATTTCTTATGGGTTAGTAATAAAATCTAGATTACTACAGAACATATCTTTTGGCACTAAATGTCCACACTCTCGGATAATATTGCGGTGGAGCGTTACTGCGGATTAGTGCAACATCAACGTAGAAACATGGCGTTCTGGACCCACTCTGTAGTGGGGACGGGTGCAGAGTTTTTACTACAAACAAATCTAACAATTATAAGAAATATCTTTCAATCAATCAGGGCCCCGAGTCTGCTATTCAATAGTGTCAGAATGGTCGATCATTGATCTCATAATGGTTGATTGACGACAAGCCAAAAAGTACCTTAAGTCGACAGACATAAGGTACTTTTTGGCTTGTCATCAATCAACCATGAGGAGACCAATGATCGACCATTCTGACACTATTGAATAGCAGACTCTTGGCCCAGGATGTGTAATATTCTTTGGATAGATTAATTTAATCTTTGTCAAACAAACTAATTTAACAGCATAGTAAACTTATTACTAGTACAAGGATGGCCTGTCAAGATCACAATTAAAAAATACTTGTAAATTCTTTATATTACCGTTTTCATTCCTAATCATACTATTTTCCATTATTGACGGTAATTTCTCTTTGGCAAACTCCAAGGTCAAGGTCACAAATAATTTTTGAATACATTTTTTTATGATTTGATTCATTTTCTATCTGTTTTATTACCTCAGCAATAGTTGGTGATATTTCTCTTTAATTCTACCCAAGGTCATAAATTAAACTTCCTCTCTTTGTCTCCAAGGTCACCAGACCAGTGCCGAGTCATGGGGTACCGGTCGTGCTGTAGCGCGTATCCCCCGTGTCCGTGGTGGTGGTACCCACAGGTAAGAAAGCGTCCATTTTGTTTTATAAATTTATTTTTATTCAGGTTTCTTTTGATGAGAGAGCGAAGCAAGCGTTAGATCGACTACACGGCAGTACAAAGAATCTTTGTACAAAGCAGATGTGGAACATCTCGCCTGTGATCTCCGAAGGGTTCAGCAGAGGTGTACCCATTGATACACCCACATTTTGCCAATTATTTAATTAACAAGTCCCATGTAATAGGTAACGAGCCTCTCGCCATCAACGGGGCTCAAGTCTAAACCCCGTGGCTGCTACTGAGATATTCCTGGGGGTAGGCAGACACCGCAGAGCGATCCTTACATACTCCTAGTACATAGAAATTATCCCCGTTTAAACACTGTTACAGTACAAATTACTGTGATGAGTGACAATGGCGGGGAACATTAAAGTTCTTCTAATAGCGCGGACGTCTACTCTCTGTGGGTAGACGCATTCGATATGTTAGAATACATCTATTTCATTATTATTATACAGACTTACAAGGCGGTGGCTAAATAATAACAGGGTCAATCTTCAGGTTAAGCCGCGCTTGCCTAGGTTTCTTTGTGGATGGGTGACCGCTCATTACATACCAAGTTTCCTCTGTGCTTTGGAAAGCATGTTGGAGCCTGTCTAGTGTCTAGCCTTTTCCCATGTTGGCGTCGAATAATACCAGTGTCGTACATGGGGCGATGACTGCCTCATCATTTCAGCTAAAAGAGGTCCACTGCTGGACATAGGCCTAGACGACTGCCTATCTGACCTAAACAACCCAGTTAGTACTGGGTAATACGATACCCTTTGGTATTTCAGACTTTCTGGCCACTGACTACCTGACCAGCCGAGACCAGCTTCGTTACGTGCCTTCCGAGGCATTAAGGAAACTCGGAAAGTACTGGGTGGCCATCCATCCTCAGATCAACCTAGGAAAACAGGTCCTCACATCCACACTCATATTTCGAAACAAGTGCTGTCATTGACATGACGAAACATGGGTGGAATATAATAGTCCCTTCCACTATCTATAGGATCATGACGATAAATATTGTAATCTATTTCGAGTCTGAAAACAGATCACTTAACCTCCTCTCCATCTCAGGTCCGGCCAGGGTGCTTTCGGCAACATGTGCCGCGGTGGTCGCATGTTCGCGCCCACGAAGCCGTGGCGCCGTTGGCACCGTCGTGTGAATCTACGTCAGAGGCGCGCCGCCGTCGCCGCTGCCGTAGCCGCTAGCGGAGTACCCGCACTGGTCCAGGCTAGAGGTATGTACGAGTTTATCTTGTAGCTAAGTTACAGGTTCCTCAGATATGCAAGTTGAAGCACACATCGCTCGAAGAACCGACAATCGATGGGGAAGAAAGGTTCTCGAGTGGCGACCACGAACTGGAAGACGCAGCGTTGGTAGGCCTCCCACCAGGTGGACCGACGAGGCGACGACATCGTGAGAGTCGCTGGCAACCGGTGGATGCAAACGGCAGGCTGCCGTTCGTTATGGCGTTCTATGGGGGAGGCCTTTGTCCAGCAGTGGACGTCTTATGTTAAAAAGAACTATCAAATCGCTAATAGATGAATAGATTAAGACCTAAGGTAAAAGTTCTCCTTAAAAGCTAATTACAGATCTATATATCTGTCATTGTGTCTATGGAGAGAGAGTAAACTTCCAAGCCAACCATCCGGCTGAATATCATTGTTCAACGCGGACGTAAACTGTGGAAAACATTCACTTTTCTGTCTATATAATAGGTGTAAATGGAGCCTTCACCAAGCCGTCAACCTAGCATTCTGTTCATCTAACTTAGTAACTCGAAGCAAAAATTGCTGGGGCTGCAGTCTCTACACTAATAACGACGCCACGAATGTCGCTAAGTCGAAAAATCGTAAACTTTCTCAGCTTTTTCAGCTTTATTTCAACACCATAAGGTTGAAAATCTATTATAGAAAGTTCGATTTCAGCGACATTCGTAGCGTCGCCGCGTCGTTATTAGTGTAGACTGTAGAGACTGCAGGCCCTGGGAAACGTATTTTTTTTTGGGCTATTTAAAAATACGCTAGGACTTTATGTCGCGCACTCAAAACTGATGAATGCATTGAATAGTATAAGTGTCGAGGTTTTTAATGTAAAATTATTACATAAAAAACCTGTGATTAAAAAAACACGTCTTGTGAAAAAGATGGAAGTTTGAACCTCAATATCTCGGTAACTAACAGTTTCCCAGGCATGGTTGTAAATAACTGTCTTTCGGGTTCGTTGAGGGTATTTTTGCACCTATTTTAGGTATGGTTTACCTATCTTACATTGCCAATATCTTCATTCTTTGTCAGCCTCTTCAATCTTACCTATGACAGTAACAATATCGCCAGTCCATATCACTGGAAGTTGGTCGTCCAGCGAGTAGAGATCAAGAAAACTAAATACTTCTGTATTCATACAGGTCACATCATCGAGAAAGTACCTGAGCTGCCCCTGGTGGTCTCCGACAAGGTCCAGGAGATTAACAAGACCAAACAGGCTGTCATCTTCCTGAGACGCATCAAGGCTTGGTCTGATGTCCTCAAGGTTTGTTGTAGAACTAGTAGATGTCCTAGATAATGTATGCGCTTTGGAAATCTTCGGAATTACGAATACGCGATTTTGTTATATAAGATTGTTTGAAAGTTACAAATTAGTTATTGATGCAATTCTTAAAACTTTTGAGGTATGACTGGAGTAGGTAAACCAAAAGAAATAAAACTCCATTAAAACTCATGGGTAAAATAGTCCGCAGCACCAATATGTATACACTTGGCAACATTTAGAAGCAATTTTCAGCTACTGTATTGATTTCATTTTCAAGTTACGTAACAAAACCAGTATTTTAGAAACCATATTTATTAGTATAAAGTAGGTCATATCTCAAAGATAAGTAAGAAGCGACTGTAAGGAGAGGCGTTACAAAACTGCCTTTAAGGAGGTAACACTGTCGCGACGGTTATACTAATTCGGAAACAGATTTCTGAAGTGCGTACTATTCCTGGTTGAATTTTACATAATACCTTTATTTATTACTTGCCCATATTTCTCCTAAAAAGCTAATTACTGATCTATATATCTGTCGTTATGTCCATGGAGAAACATTAAACTTCCAAGCCAACCATCCGGCTGAATATCATTGTTCAATGCGGACGTAAACTATGGAAAACATTTGCATTATGTCATAAATAACTTAGATTTTTCGGGATTAATAGCGTAAGCAAGTTTGCATGCAGAACCTTGGGTTCAATACTTACACTCTATTTTAGAATGGCATTTACTAAAGCCAAAAGCTTTGGTTACATTGTTAAAGTAATAAATAAATAATAATAATATTCCACAACTATCACACAACGCCATCTAGTCCCAAGCTAAGCAGAGCTTGTGTTATGGGTACTAGACAACTGATAAACATACTTATATATTTCTAAATACATACATAATAAAGATAAATTACACCCAGACACAGAACAAATGATCGTGCTCATCACACAAACATTTGTCCTGGGTGGGAATCGAACCCACGACCTCCGGCATAGCAGTTAGGGCCACTAACCACTAGACCAACAGGCCAGTCAAAATTACATCTCAACACATTGTGTCGTTCATAAACTGAGACCCAGTTGTTACAATAGTACTTGTGATGGGGCTGTCTCAGCTTCCCGTAAGTGGTATTTTGTAATGATTAGCTAAACAAAACATGTCTAACATAGAAACTTTGACTAAACCCCCATTCCCCTTTGTCCAGGTGTACAAATCCCAGCGTCTGCGCGCCGGTAAAGGTAAGATGCGCAACCGTCGCCGCGTGCAGCGCAAGGGACCCCTCATCATCTACCACAAGGATCAGGTGAGGACTTACACCATCATATCTCTTTAATAGACTATTTCTTATGAAATAAGCAGTAGAGAGAGAGAAGCCTTTGTCCTCTATTTTTTATGTGTTATCCTTTATTGTATTTTGAGTTTACATAAATAGTAGACCTTTGGTTGTGATCTGTGATCAATCGAAATTGGCTGCTATCTCGAAATCGTGAAGATTTCGAGATAGCAGCCAATTTCGATTGAATGGCTGGTGTAAAAATTACTGGTGTTAAAGCAGTCTTAATTAAACTGAGAGACACCACTGACTGGTTGTACCCCTATACATATTGGGGGTGCATAGGTATTGGTATATAAAACATGGTGCGGTGTTCTAATCGGACGAGTTATTGTCAAAATACTAAAATAGGCTGTTCTAAGCAGTTGGTAATAAACAGAAGACGCATTAAAAATATATGTTTTCATAGTACAACTGTATAAAACCTAACTAGTGTTTGTATGTTTGTACGAAGTCGTAAAAGGCGGATTCTACTCTAATATGAATATGTATTGACTCCAGGTTGTCAAGGCTTTTAGTACACAAGGACGCTACTAACACTATATTTTTTTCAAAACTAACTTTCTGCTTGCCTTAATCTTTGGGAACTAACCTGAAATTTAAAAGAGAATGGGCGAAAATGTATGAAAGCTGGTACACCCCTCCAATAGCAATGAGATATACGTCGTTGGATAGCTCTTTTTAACTGAAACAATATTTACTATTACAGTTTTGTTGAGATGTTTGTCCGTTTTGAGTTATAGCTCAAAAACAAAAGTAAAAATGGATACATAATAACGTTATAATATCTTAGTGTGTAAGCTAAAATTACATCAATGTCGTTGTATATAACGTAATTCGTAATTATCACAACAAAACATAACATCACGCCTGTAATTCCCGAAGGGTTAGGCAGAGGTGTAGGTGCCTAATAGTAGGTACACCCACTTTTCGTCAGTTATGTTTAAGTTCCATGTAATAGGGGGCGAGCCTATTGCCATCAACCTGGCACAAATCCAGACACCATGGCTGCTACCAAGAAATTCTTGAGGGAAACTCCAATAACACTTTGACCGACCAGGGAGAATGTATGGAAGCTGGTACACCCCTCCAATAGCAATGTCATATACTTCGTTGGATAGGTATTTTTAAATGGAACAATATTTACTATGACAGCTTTGCCGAAATAGTTTGTCCATCCTGAGTTATATCTCAAAAACCAAAGTTAAAAAAAGTTTTTAACTTTGGTTTTTAATTTTCCGACACAAAGTACTCATCTGTTTACGTACATTTTAATTGGTAATTTTTGAATGTCTCGTTGATCTAGTGGTTGCAAGCGCGACTGCTGAACATGAGGCCCTTTTTTTTTTTTTTTTTTTTTTTTTTTTTTTTTTTTTTTTTTTTTTTTGGTGGGTGGAAAATCATCGAATAACCCCCCCCGCTCTTGGGCAGAGCGAAGGGGAGTGTCAGACTTCTACTGACTAAAAACCAACCCATGTTCCCTCTTCCTCGCCCTTGTGTCGGAGCCGCGGTAACTTTTCGATATCCGCAGCCCCGACGGGCGTCGGCCCTTGCGGGCCCCTCCTTGCTGACATCTCTTTGAGGCGCGCGTGGAACACGTACGCGCCGCCGACACGGTCTGTTGCCGTCATGACGACGGCCGGACGGCGAGCTAGCCCATTACTCACCGTCCACAGGCCCGCGTCTACGGTGGCCGGAGGTCATCGCGTGCCCCCCGACGCCCGGAGCGCCTTCCGCGGCGGCTGGGACGTTGAGAGGTTCTCTCCCTCTCTCGTTCCGCCACCTCCTTCGCCTAGCATCACTGCTTCGCAGAAGGAGGCGACGGCGTCCCATTCCTCCTCGCCCCGGACCATGGCTTGCACCAGGGCCGGACGCGAGAGGTCACCGCCGCCGATCGCCGCTACGAGAACACGGCGGGGCTCCGCCCAAGCAGGGCACACCTCCACAGTGTGCTCCACCGTGTCCTCCGGTCGATCCTCGCAGTGGAAGCATCCGGGCGTTTCCTCCCGCCTGATTCGGTGCAGGTACCTCCCGAAACACCCGTGTCCGGTGAGGACCTGCGTCAGACGGTAGGTGAGGGCGCCGTGGCGCCTCTCCAGCCACTCCTCAAAGAGGGGACTTACCGCCACTATCGTGGCGTGCCCTGCGCTGGGTTGCGACAGTCGCTGTCTCCATGCCGCCATGAGATCGCACCGGAGGTCTGTCCGCCGCACAGCAATGTGCCGCGGCAGCAGAGTGACCCCCCGGTGTAGCGCCTCCGCGCGCCACTCATGTAGGCGCGCGAGAACTATCGCCTCCAGATCCCACGGCGGCAATCCGGCAAGGAGATTCGCCGCCTCGCGGGAGATCGTGCGGTACCCGCGGACAAGCCTTACGGCCATGACCTTTTGGGGCGCGTTCAGGTAGTGGACGGCCCGCTTCCTCACGGCACGTGCCCACACCGGGGCCCCGTAAAGGGCCATGGACCGCACGATCCCCGCATACAGCCTACGGCAGGAGGCGTTTGGCCCCCCCAGATTGGGCAAGAGCCACCTAAAGGCAGCCGCAGCCCGCTCCAGTCTGGGAGCCAAACGTCGGAAATGCTCCACGAAGTTCCACCGGCTGTCGAGGACGAGTCCTAGGTACTTCAAAGTACACTCGACGCCGATGGGAACTCCTCCCACCATTAGCTGGGATCCCGACGGTAGCACATTCCCACGTCCATGGAAGCCCATGGCCTCCGACTTGTGAAGTGCCAAACATGAGGCCCTGCGTTCGATTCCCGGGTCGGGTAAATTGTTACCTATTGGATTTGTTCTCAAGAATTTGTCAGTATAAGTCAAGGAATGTATTTATGCCTAGTTCATGGCAATAGGTTCACCCTCTATTACATGGGAAACATAACTGCCGAAAACATCGGTGTATTATTATAAGTTACACCTCAGTCTAACCCTTTAGGCATTACAGGCGTGATGGTATGTTATGTTATTTGTGAATTACATTATTATACTATAATAATATATATTATTATACAACGACGTTAGTGTTATTTTCCTTTATACACCAAGATATCACAATATTAATATCATCAATTTTTACTTTTGTTTTTAACCTATAACTCAGAATGGACAAACATTTCGACAAAACCGTCAAAGTAAATATTGTTCCATTTAAAAAGACCTATCCAACGACGTATATGACATTGCTATTGGAGGGGTGTACCAGCTTCCATACATTCTCCCTGGTCGGACAAAGTGTTATTGGAGTTTCCCTCAAGAATTTCTTGGTAGCAGCCATGGTGTCTGGATTTGTGCCAGGTTGATGGCAATAGGCTCGCCCCCTATTACATGGAACTTAAACATAACTGACGAAAAGTGGGTGTACCTACTATTAGGCACCTACACCTCTGCCTAACCCTTCGGGAATTACAGGCGTGATGTTATGTTTTGTTGTGATAATTACGAATTACGTTATATACAACGACATTGATATAATTTTAGCTTACACACTAAGATATTATAACGTTAATAGGTATCCATTTTTACTTTTGTTTTTGAGCTATAACTCAAAACGGACAAACATTTCAACAAAACTAAAGTAAATATTGTTTCAGTTAAAAAGAGCTATCCAACGACGTATATCTCATTGCTATTTGAGGAGTGTACCAATAAGCCCATTCACCTTTGAAAGACTGACAATTCTTGCTTACCTTCGACCTTCGGGTCTTCTAACCCCGGCACCGATCGGCTGAAGCGTTTCAAAGCTTCAGCCTCGTCTAGGGGTAATATCAACGCGGCACAACCGAACTGCGCGCGTTTGTACGCATAGTGGATCATAAGTGTCGCTACAGTTTAATTTTCGATTTTTGAAAGGCATATCCTGTGGAAATGCTGTCGGATCAGTAATTCAGGTTTTCGGTGTGGTGTGCAAGCTCAGACTTTGAATAGGCCCAGTGCGGGTTGATTGATTTCACACGTTTTTCGATTGAGACTAACCCACCACCAGAAAAGCGTAGAGACAATGAAGCTCGACGAAGTGATTTCACATGTCAAAGAAGAGATTTCACGTCTGTGAAGTTTTGTTTATATCATGAGCCAGTTTTGCCTGCGAAGTCGCGGAGGGCGACCGATTTAAGGGGCTGGGCTGTTACGAAATGTCAATTCTCTCTAGTTTTGATAAATGCCATTGTTTTTTCGTTCTAAACGCCATGTTTGTCTCCCCAGGGTCTGACCCGCGCCTTCCGCAACATTCCCGGCGTTGAGATGCTGAACGTGGACAAGCTCAACCTTCTGAAGCTGGCGCCCGGTGGTCATCTCGGACGCTTCTGCATCTGGACCCAGTCCGCTTTCGACAGGCTTGGTGAGTACTGCAACTTGTATGAAGTCGGCTGATGGAAGGTTAAGCAAGGTATGCCGAGGTTAGATAGAGGATGTGTGACCATTGATTATATTATAGCATGTCTTGTGCAGTGACATCTTACTCGCACTTTTGTCCCAACTTATTATTTAGCCATCAGCTTCTCTGGCAGAAGCAAAACTAACAATCAACAATGCTACCCAGCCTTTTACCAGTTATGTCAGGGTTGACTTCCAGTCTTGAACTGCATGCAAATGGATACGAGTACTTTAATTAAATAGCCTATTTGAACTCCACAACACAGTAATGGAGGAAAACCTTGGCGAGAGTGTTTGATAGTTTTTCCGAGTTCTCGGCGTACGTACTTTTGTTAGTCTCTGATAGGATCTTGATACAGTAGCTTGCCTGGAAGTTTAAAATACTAGCTGACCCGTGCCCACTTCGTTGGGCTTAATTAGTCGAAAGTGTGCTAATTACGTTTCGAAAAATTCAATTTTGGGGACGTCCGCTGCGTAAGGAGCCGACCACGCGACTGAGCCGCGCGGGTACCTACCTCTCAGATCAGATGTAAAAGGCCACGCCCCTTTCTCCCGAAGCGAGCACGAACGCGACCGAATTAAACCCGAAACCATCCCGCGCCCTCCGATGCTTTGGATTTTTCTCCGATTCACTTTGCAAAACGGACTACCACGTAAAAGCCTTTTTATTTTTCGGTTTTTTATATAGCCTATGACACTCAGCAATAATGTGGCTTTCTATTGGTGAAAGAATTTTTAAAATCGGTTCAGTAGATCCCGAGATTACCCCTTACAATTTAACAAATATACAAACAAACTTTACCTCTTTATAATATTAGTATAGATGACAAGCCCATATGGCAAGCAGACTGTTCAGAAACCCCAACATCACAATAAGTAATACATTTTAACAGCAAGCCAAGCTTTTATTCTTGTATGAAAGTACCACCAATATCTTGATGTTTATAATGATGATCCATCCACATACAGACCTCGACAAACGTAGCTTAACCTTCAAACAAACCGTGCAGCTCTTAATAAACATGGAGTAGAATTATTGTATCCCCTATAAGCCTTACTCGTTTTGTTCCATACAAAATGAAGTTACGAATACGAGGGGTATAATATCAGAGTTCCCTTAGGAAACATTGACTCGGACGACTAGTCCGTCAGTGTGTCGACTTGTGGAATACATTTTATTTATTGAAATACTTTATTAGGCCTCACTTGACGGCCTCGGTGGACCGATGATCTGGTGTAGATTGCGGGGATCCGCTGGATGCGAGATGCACGGGATCGGTCAATGTGGCGACATTTACGGGTGGCCTCTGTCCAGTAGTAGACGTTATTTGGCTGAAATGATAATGACTGTTTGGCTTAGTGGTCGCAAGCATAAGACTGGGTCCGATTCCCAGGTTCAATGTTTTTGGGTTCTTCCAATAGGAAATTCTGAGAAGCTGAAAGACCATTTTAATGAACCCACAGTAACCCTTATTTTCCCCCCTCCACAGACCCCCTGTTCGGCTCATGGAAGACTCCCTCAAAGGAGAAGAAGAACTTCAACCTGCCCCAGCCTAAGATGGCCAACACTGACCTCAGCCGTCTGCTGAAATCTGATGAGATCAGGAAGGTTCTCCGCGCTCCCAAGTACGTATACTTATCAGCCTATAATATTCCCATTGCAGGGACTCTGCGTTTGCATTGCGTTGCGCGGCCTCCCAGTAGGTGGACCGATGACCTGGATGCGAGACGCACGGGACCGGTCAATGTGGCAACAATTCAGAGAGGCCTTTGTCCAGCAGTGAACGTCTTTCAGATTAAAAGATAACAAAACATTGATTGCAATGACATGGAGAACACGCAACGGCTTCGTTATTGTTGCGCCTTTTATGTAAACCCTATGAAATCGCTTTTGTATAGTTATGGCAATATTGTCGCCGTTTACTTCCAAACGTCCGTACGGCGGTTCCGTGTCTAAAATCGAATCTTAAAATCCACACACCAAGTTATTTCTTCCAAATGATGATACTACTCTATCAGAGCATTGGGTTATGACAACCATGATTACTTACACGTTGACACTTTCTGACTTAAAACCCTGCTATAACCACCGACACAACTTTACCACCATCATCTAACCGTCCCATCTTGTTCACAGCAAGCGTGTGGTCCGTGCGACCAGGAAGTTGAACCCCCTGACCAACACCAAGGCTATGCTGAGGCTGAACCCGTTCTCGGCTGTGCTCAGAAGGAAGGCAGTGCTCGATCAGGACAGGAGGAACAATGTCAAGGCTTTGTCTTTGGCTGCTAAGCGTGGAGTGAGTATAGATTTTAATTTTAAGAGTCGGGTGGCCCACGGGTAGCATAAAAACTCTTCGATGGCAAGTTAAGCAGTAACCACACAATAAAGATAAAAATAGTGTTTCTAGGGTATTTGTAAATTATTTTCCTTGTCGATGTTCCACACATTAGTACGAAGCGTTTTGCTAAGTCCTTCATTATTCGTACAGCCAAGGAGTGGAACACCCTGCCTGCGTCGGTCTTCCCGAGTTCATATAACCCCAATCTATTTAAGTCGCGAGTAAATAGGCTTCTTCTGGGTAAGCTTGTTCCATCGTCGACGCCCATATAAAAAATATAAAAAAAAACATTTTCATTATGAACTGCTTCGTTGGTTTAGTGGTCGCAAGCGCGACTGCTGAGCATAGGGTTCGATTCCCGAGTCAGGCAAACTGTTAATGGGTGTTTGATTAGGAATTTCTCAGTAGCAGCCATGGAGTTTGGATTTGTGCCTGATTGATGGCAATAGGCTCTCCTTCATGTCATGGGACTTCAACATGACTGGTGATATTATGTGGGTTCACTATTAGGTGTGATATTCAGCAAAAGCCTCTAAAATGATGAAACATCTCTATCAGAGCATTGGGTTATGACAACCATGATTACTTACACGTTGACACTTTCTGAACTAACCAACTTTTTCCCCTCCAAACCAATTTCAACCTACCCTCCACTAATATAACACCATTTTTCGCAGATCAAGCTCTCAGAGACTGACCCCGCCGTGAAAGCCGACAAGCTACGTCAACGTAGAGTGAAAGCCGCTAAAGCCGCTGCCCTGAAGAAGCCTAAGAAGCCAGCCAAGAAAACCACCCCCCCTCCACCCAAGAAAGCGCAAGGTATCAGGAAACCTCCTGGCTCCAAGAAGACCAAGAAGCCTAAACCTGTGAAACCTGAAGCTGAAGTTAAGAAGTGAAGGCGTTAATAAATTTATATATTGACACAAATGTGGGTTTTATTTTGTTGACTAGTGACACGCCCCGGCTTCGCACGGGTGCAAACCAAAAATGCAATAACCTTCCTCTTGAATCACTATCTATTAAAAATACTCGCATCAAAATCCGTTGCGTAGTTTTAAAGATCTAAGCATACATAGGGACAGACAGCGGGAAGCGACTTTGTTCTAAACTATGTAGTGATAGTGAAGTAGAATAATTATCGAATATCCTATCTTCTTCGTATATACATACACTCACGCCCCCTTTTCCCCCAAGGCAGAAACCACAACTCCACTTGCTACGATCCTTTTCAAATAACCCCTCCCGCTCTTGGGCAGAGCAAGAGCGAAAGGGACTGTCAGACTTCTACTGACTAAGTGCTCCCACAAATAAACACGATACGACGTCGCGTTGTACAACGATGCGGCGTCGTTTCACGATACGACGTCGCGTCGTGGAAATCTCCGATGAGCATCGTAAAAAAACACGACATCGTAACGTAATGTGACACGCACGATACACGGCACGAGATGCCGTCGATACAGTGGGGTGGTGTTTTAGTTCATTCCGAAAAATGAACAGCTCTAGACGCATTGTGCTTCTGCTGTTATTAAGAAGACGAAGAAAGAAAAGTCAGATAGGTACTCAGAAGATATTGGATCCACCCATTTCTTTCAAACATGAATAACGGGAACGGGAGTCACTTTGTAGAGAAGTCGGTACAATAGGCACAACTAGTTTTTTGATTACTTTAGAATGAGTGCATCAAGTTTCGAAGAGTTACTTCATCGGATAACGCCACATATAGCAGGAAAATATGGCGGAGGCAGACGCTATAAAATAAGACAGTGATATAGTATTGCAATGATGCCATTGTCGGCAGGGCTGTTACAAAAATTGGTTTGAAAAACCAAGATGGCCGCTAAAATACGGTTCGAACCGAAGATACGAACTAGGTAGCTTAATGCTAGGAAATTATCTTTTCTGAACGAAACCTATATATTTCTATTGAGTATTGGTTCTTTCTGTTCTGTGATTGGCCCTAGTTCACTTTTAAACGCGCAACATCCAAATATTTGTTTTCAGTTTGTTCCTCATCATTATCTTCATACATCTGGTCATACACACGCCGTAACGAGTCCCGAGACCGACACATGTGCCACCTCTGGGAACAGACCCAGCCTTCACGCCCCCTCTGCAGGGGGGTTAAGCAGAGATTTGCCACGCGGGCCTCATTGTATAGAGTCATTCTGGCGCTGCAGTTGTACGGCACGGGGCTTATGAGCGTTTCATGGCAGTCATATAGCAATTATTTATTTATTACACTACTTAGGGTGCTTTTCCACCAGAGGTGCTATGCTGCGAAGATGTAGGTAATAGCTAAGCTGTGAAACTATGTGACCGTTTCCACTGATGCTATGCTTTGTTTCGATAGTAGGGAAGATAGCACGCATCTTCCTTACATAGTATATAACAAAGTCGCTTTTTTGTCTGTTTGTTTGTTTGTATGCTTAAATCTTTAAAACTACGCAACGGATTTTGATGCGGTTTTTTTTAATAGATAGAGTGATTCAAGAGGAAGGTTTAGTATATAATTTGAACGACATCCACGCGGGTGAAGCCGCGGGCATCAGCTAGTTCCATATAAAAAACATAGCTTAGCTGAGTCCGTTTCCATCAGTGCTAAGCTATGTGCACCAATGAATATGATTGGTGGATAAAAAACGCATCCATAGCAATGTAGCATAGCACATCTCTCTGGTGGAAAAGCACCCTAAGCAAAGTTGTAGGCTGTTATTTTTTATCTCTTTAATGTAAGTAGTCAAATAAAACGAATAAAATATAATTGCAGTAAACACATTTATTACAAAAAATACATAAATTACATTTGGTACACATACTGGGGTGGAAGGGAAAGAATAAAAACTATATTTTAACTATAAATAAAACTATCTAGGTACCTACATATAGACGAAATCTACCTACTCACCACCTGTATAGACGAAATGCCTATCATACATTTAAGACTTACCTAATGCTTACCTATTTATATTTTTAAAGGTATACTTAAATGTACGTACATTTAATATTAAAGGTAGGCATTTCGTCGTGACTGGTGTGGCCCGTAGCAGGAGAGACAGAGTCCGACATCACAATCTCTGCAAATTATTTTTGTGTCTCTCCTTTTTTGCTTTACCCCGGCAACTGACGCATTTCCGCCTTTTTAAAACACACCCATTCACATTTCTTTCTAATTCTTTGGGCAGGTGTCATAACCTTTGAGGCGCAACTGTGTCAGCTACAGGGGGAAGAAGTACAAGCAGTATTACTTTTTCCCTATATGTCTAAGGAAAAAGTACTGCTTATTGTGACTTTTTTAAACAAAAAAAAAAGAAATTGAGTAATAAACTACTACTACGTCTCGGCTCTGCTTTGGCGGAGCGGAGCCCCGTCGTGATCTTGTAGCGGCAATTAGCGGCGGTGACCTCTCGCGTCCGGCCCTGGTGCAAGCCTTGGTCCGAGGCGAGAGAGAATGGGACGCCGTCACCTCTTTTTGCGAAGCAGTAATGCAAGCGAAAGAGTTGGCGGAACGTGAGTGGGAAAGAACCTCTCGGCCCAGTCGACGCGGGAGACGCTCCGGGCGTCGGGGGCCACGTGATGGCTTCCGGCCACTGTAGGCGCGGGCCTGTGGACGGTGAGTAACGGGCTAACTCATCGTCCATCCGTCCTATGAGGATGACAGGCCGTGTCGACGGTGCGTGCGTGTTCTATGCGCGCCTCAAAGACATGTCAGCAACATTGAAGGTGCCCGCAAAGGCTGACGCCTGTCGGGGTTGTTGTTGTTCGAATGAGATACTGCGGCCTCGACACAAAGAGCTAACACCACACCACATCGATATGATGGCGTAGTGGCTGGACGATTGACTTGACAGTAGCACTGCGTGTCGCAGGTTCGATTCCCGCACGAAACAAAAAATATTTATGTCGTGGAGTTATCTAATTTTAATGTGGTTTATAAAAAAAATAGTTTTTTTACTGTGTGATTGGTCAATTTTTATTTGTTGACTATTTACGGAACGTGCGGATACGTTCCGTAAATAGTCAACAAATATTATATAAAAGGATAAAATATTATATATAAGGTTCAGAAAATGCTATTAAATGAACAACGTCATCTATCGAAGACGAAGATAAACTAAGTACTAAAATTTAATGCACGGAAAGCGATCAAACCCAATAAAGGGTTAGGTAGATTTTGAAAGCAGCATCATTTAGACTAATACCTACAAAGTACCTTTTGCTATCATAACTTTTTTAAAGTTATATTGTGAAGGTATTTATTAATAAGTACCATATTCGTTTAATAGATGTTGTTGCATGTCTCATTCTTGATCATAATGTTTAAGTTCTTCATGAAAACTATAAATTCATATATATTTTATACCTTATGTTACGCACAATATTTATGTATAAAAGTTACGTGATGCTTAGTCATCGAAACAAACAAAAATTACAAAAATGCTGGAAATATGTTCTGTAGATTATACTTTAACAAACCGACAATTTTTTTTTTAATATTTTCAATGTACAAAAACGATTTCTCTACAGATTTATTATTATATTTATAGATTTGTGTCTTTTGTTTTTAATATATTGACGAAACATGATACGCGTTTTGAAACCCACCATAGATTCGTCTATAGGTAGGTACTCAATTCCCTTTCAGAATAAGTTAAATTTTTCAGAATATCATTAAAATATTGAATAAGGGAATCGATTTTAGAGAATCACTAAAAATTTTAAGATGCCTGTATTTCAACACCACAGACGAAACCGCTAACTAAATAACTATAAAAAAACTATAGGTACTACGAAATACTATAAAATTAATAAAAACCTATCCCTAGACATAATTATATCGGTTGATATTAAATTTAACATAAGTATTCTTACGCCAATAGTCAGCTATTATACTGAGCCTAGCGGTACCGATGAATAACAAGATGCCCAAAAAAGTCCATAGCTCTGTGACATTCATATTTTTCCACTTAGTGAGTCTACTGGGTTTGGGTGGTTTGGGCATGCATGTTGGTCATTGCCGCAAGGCTCGTCATAAATGGCTCCTGGAATACCGCAAAAAAAGAAATAAGTAAATCTTAACTTTAAATAAAAAATGATTCTTAAATTAAAGCCCCCTAAATAAATTAAAACAAATAATATTCTTAAAATTAATTAAAAAATTCGAAGGGCCCTTTACTTGCTGCTTCCGCGATTTTTACTTCTGGGGTTCCAGTAAATGGAAAAATATTTGTTACTCCTGTCTCTTCGCTCCACTCTCCCTGTTGACACTGTTGAGCTATAAAGGAGAAAAATAAATACTTAAAAAAACCGTTCCGAGCTTGAAAAAAACACTACAACAAGATTTCGATCATAATAATTACACTAGCTTTTGCCAGCGGCCTCACCCGCGTGAAAATGACGATTTTCCATACAAACTTTCATCCCCTATTTAACTCCCTTAGGGGTTGAATTTCGAAAAATCCTTCCTTATTCCTTGTCTACATTATAAAGGGAACCTCTGTGCAAAATTTCAGCTTTCTAGGTCCAAGGGTTTGGGCTGGCTGGGCGTTGATGAGTCAGTCAGTCAGGACTTCTCTCTTTATTTATATAGATATATTTAATTCTTGGGTTCATAATGTACCTGTCTGACGCATTGGAGGTGACGCTTTCGCTATCAGAAGCATCGGACTCGTCGGTAGCATCCTCTCCGAAGATCTCCCTCATGTCACGTGCCTCTTCATAGTTAGGTGCATCTAAAAGCAATGTTTTATCGTAAATTTTGTGCAGCATAAACAAAACGATAAGTAAAATAAGAGCTGGAAAGTTGGCTGATCCATAAAAAATATGGGCTGATCAAGAAGATGCTTTTGTGGAAATCTCATGCTTATGTAAGTCTGCCGGTCGCGCTTTCGCGAAAAACTACTGAACCGATTTAAATGAAATTTGATTCACAGATAGTCTACAGTCTGAGAAAGGAATAAAAGATTACTTTTGGTCGCGATAACCGACATCCACACGGCTGAAGCCGCGGGCATCAGCTAGTAAATAAATAAAAATATTTCACAGTGTATTTAATGCGTTGTTTTTGCTACCTATCAGAATATTGTTACGAGCTGGTTACACATCATTCAGGTATTCGGAGCCAGCCGGCCCTCAGCGAGCTTCGGTGAGTCCTTTACCTACCTTTTAGATACAGTCCGCTTTCCCATCAAACAGAATCGTTCTTTAACATTTTTATGGGGATAAATAAAAACACTACAAATTAAACACACGAAGTAACTTTATATAAACTAAATATACTAATATTATAAAGCTGAAGAGTTTTTTTGTTTCTTTGAACGCAGTAAACTCAGGAACTTCTGGTTTTAATTGATTTTTTTTTTTGTGTTGGATGGTCCATTTATCGAAGAAGGCTTTAGTTAGGCTATATAACATCACGCTACTACCAATAGGAGCGGAGCATAAATTAATTTATGTTGGATAGTTGATTTATCGAGACAGGTTATAAGCTATATTTATGTGACACAGACGAAGTTGCGTAGTTCAGCTAGTTTATCATAAAACAGATGATACAATTGCAACACACTACTGGACACTTTATCGCACTAGATATAGATCTCTTTGAACCTTTTGTTGTCCCATTTAAAAGCAAGTGTTACCCCAACTTGCTTCGGACAGCTTGAGCCAAGATGATCCCTTTCATTACCGGTGTAGCAGCTGGGACTGTACCCTTGCCCACTGTCGCGTGTAGGTGATACACAACTTCTCTGATATAGTGTGTTCAATAGTCTTGTCTCACTGCTTCTACTTCTAGAGCATGTGCTAAGGCGTTCTTCAGCGTCTCATGATGTCCAAGTCTTACAGCGGCTCTCACTTCCAAGTCGCATATTCCGTCAACAAACGCCTGTACCAACATCGATGAGTGCAGGGACAGACCAGTATGCTTTCCGAACCAGCTTTTCAACTTCTAGGGCCCACTGTTGTAAGTTCTCGGCACTACGTCGAATGTGATCCCTTAATTTAGCACAAAAAACATGCTCCAGGTGCGCGTCGCCGTATCTGGACTCTAATGCCTCCAGCAGCTGTTCGTAGGTCACATCCTTGCCTAGTGCCTCAAAAATGGTAAAGGCTTGGTCTTGGAGACCCAAAGTGAGCGCTGTCATGGCTTGCGCTTTGAGCCACCCATCCGCTTTCACAACAGCCTCAAATTGGATTTTATAGTCCGACCATGAAGATGTTCCGTCGAATGGAACTTTAAACCCACGCACTGAAGGTGCAGCAAACACTGAAGTCACAGCCCATCTCCAACCTTAATTTCAATCAAGGGTTTCTTCACATCGACGATCTGAATTTCGGCCTTTGGGATACGGTTGTCGTGCTGATATACCTGCTCCTTCATCACGCTCAGTTCTTTGCCAACTGATGCGTGAAGATCGTTTACCAGGAGTATCAGTTCCTCTTGACGGTGAGCTTGCTCTTCCTGACAGCGAGCCTGCTCCTCCTTATCCCGTTGCAACTGCTCCTGCAACTGGCGAGCCTATTATTAGTTATTATCAGGCAGTCAGCTGATCTACAAGTTAAAAAAGCTTAAAACTGATTAATTACCTGGACTTGGTCAGTGGCCATCCTATCAGGCTGTATATCAGTACTACGAACTACTCTCTTCTGAAATCTGTCCCTTTTCTTCAAAAATATTAAGCACTCTAAATTCTTTTTCCACCTAATCCTTTTTGAGCAGTGTCGGCGGTGGTCGAGTTTAAGCGCCATAATTTTACATTGTAAGCTGTTAGGCTTGTAGTTTCTAATAAATAAACTCATTTTAATTACGTTACGTATTTTAATTAATTCAATATTTTTGTCGATTTTTGTGGAAATTAAAATTCCGTTTTGAGAGGTTATGTGTCACAGTGTCACACAGCAGATGACACAGATCACCAGTCACCACAGAACACATATTACCATAGATAAGACACTATATAATACGAGACTTATTATTACTTTATTCTATGTGAAAATTGACGTTTCATCATTGCACGCCCAGTCGCCCACCCACGCCCACGGGCGAGTCTATGCTCGATGTCTACATCATTGACTTCGGCTGATGCTGATGCTGAGGCTATTGGCGTATTGGCTGACGCTGATGCATTGCAAGCATTGATATAAAAACTAGTACCTACGCAGTAATATATAAGTCAATGATTGCAAGACATTTTTCTTCTTAATGTGGTGTCATGATTCAATTATCATAATCAAATACGTTTTGACCAATATTCTGCCACCTCAAAGTGCAGGTTGAACGACACATAGAACAGGCCTGGGTGGGCCACAGTATTTGTTGAGGTACATACACAAGTCACCCTACTTCATCGGCATTTGGCATACCAAAGAGTAAAGTATATAAATTGGTACGGCATACCCTCACAGGAGTTCACTCACCGCACCAATATGTAACTGCCGCAGATGACTGGGCTTCGTTACTAGTTTAACATCTTCATGGCAGAAGTTGTCCCGTTGGGAACTTATCTGGAACAACAGGACATTAATTAATATAGTAACGCAGTGACATTTTCATAAGCGACACAACGTTTAATTTTAGGTGTTCTTAGTAGAATAATATGAAGGCCTTTTTTTTTTTTTTTTTTTTTTTTTGGTACATTAGACTTGATGCTTTTTTTACGAAAATAAAACACCAACGCGCGCCGCTCTTTGCTTGATAATAGTTGTAAAATGTGCAGATCATTTTGTATTTTCCAATTCTCTCTCAGACCTCCTAACATTTCAAGTTAAAAGCTCCATGCATTAATTTACAATTTATTCAATACATTCCTTGTTATTTTATTGTACTTTTGTAATGAAATAGGAGTAACGAAACGTTCTCTAAAAAGAGAGTTTGTCACTGACTACCCGACTTGCTTCCCTACCGTAATCTGTCAAACAATGAAAAACGGCTAAAAGTTCAACAAATGGCACTAGTATCAACGCGTTTTCTTATGTGTTAGAAAGAGAGGTCCGATTTGTTCGTGAAAACTCGTACTAGCATCTTTACTTGGTCCGTTTACTTTATGTTTAGGAAGCTGAACGCGTTTTTATCTTTGTCGCGTAGTCTCCCATGAATTCCAACAGCCCTCAATAATTTTATGGTGTTTAATTGCAAGTCGATTGTTTATAGTGTAGAAATGGCGGATACATCCAGAAAAAGGTCGAGAAAATCAAAATTAGTGCCTCGTGAGTGTGCTGTTGACGAAGATGATCTTGAATTGCAGGTAGGAAATACCACCATTTTGATAAAAGTTAGCACTAGGTACACGTTAACTTTTATGACCAGTTTTGCCGCTTTTGTTATAAGTTTTTACTAAAAAAGTCAGTAAATAAATCGGAATTTATGTTATGTCAGTTTGTAGTGATTTTTTTAAATGTTTTACCACTATAATTTGTAATATTATTGTGGGGGTAGGTGAAAGACATGCGCGTAATCTACGGTAAAATTTCGATTTCACTGACGTAATGTAGGCCAATATTATTAATGAGACTGCAAAACAACATTCCAAGAGACTAATTGAATAAATTTTAAAAAGAATTAAAATGTCTTTGACTGTCTGAAAGGTCAATTCTTAACCAAAACAATGTTTTCTATTTTAGTGAATGCAAAAGGTCAATTATGTTCTAAAAATAGAACTGCATAATGTACCTACTTGAAAAATTATTGATTGATTTACTAAAACTTGAGGAATATTTCTAGTAAAGTACTGAATTCTCAGTCAAAAGAAACAATAAAATTGAATATTTTGCACTTTAAATATTGTATGAGATTGGAAGTACATTAATAAAGACAGAACAGAGTTTAAAAGTATTATGTTTTAATTGTCATAGGTACTTATTTTACCAAAGAAATTTAAACAACATACTTATTTCTCAAGTTTCATTGACAAATCTGTATTTATTTAAGTTACAGTCAAAACTACTTTTGACTAGTGCCAGTCAAAACCCTTAATAAGTTAAAACACATTTTCTATATTAAAATAAATGTTCGTTCTAGCATGAGGTTATCCAAAGGGTCACAAAGTTTCCTAATGACCTTTAGTTTATTTCAATTTATCGTTGTAATAACAGAAACCACCTATTAAGGATGTAACCAAATGTTTAATAGTTTTGACCGGTCAAAAGTAGTTTTAACTGATTAACAGTTTTGACTGAGTAACTGTGACATATCGATGGGGAAGTGACAACAACTCCTAACTTACAAAAACCAAATTTTACAGGAGGCGAAAAAAAACCGTCCTATATTACCTTTTAGACCTTAACATAGGAGATGTTTCTTCGGTGCCTAGCTACGTCAATTTTGCGAATTTCAACTCAATTCATATACTTAAGAGTAGACGCAATTTCATCAGAATCAGAATCAGAATCAGAATGCTTTATTTGTAAACATAGGTCAAATTACAATAATGATGTTACAGATAGGTAGATCCTCTATGTTTTGCCTATAGGCGTACAAATATATTTGATTAACATTGTCTTTCTTACTATAACAACAATAATTTAACTTTTGTGATATCTTCGAGTGGTAGAATTATATAAAATTATGTAAATTTTCACATTAATAAAAAAAAAATCAATAAGTATTCAGTAATAGTTAGGTACATGACATTGTGCATTCTCTATCAAACTGCATTCATAAGTCATTTTCGTAAAATATGTAAGTTAGGAGTTGTTGTCACTTCCCCGTCAATATACATATATACTTACTACTGTTTGTTTTCCAAAATGTGACCAATAATAAAACAGTCTAAACTATCCAAATACACACATAATAATATCTAAAAATCAAGCCTAAGTATAGTCCTTGAAAGGTTAAGTTGAGGTGTACCCAGAAATACAACCCCATTTTCCCAGATATGTTTTGTCCCATATAATAGGGAGCGATCCCATTGCCATCAACCAGTCATAAATCTAGATTTAGACTCTGAGGCTGCTACTGAGAAACTCTTCATGGACACTTAACACAGGCTAAATGTTAGCCTATCTAGGAGAACAGTACTTCACCTGTCTTCATTGTATAATTGAATCTATGAATGTATAAAATAATGCAACTACAGAAGTTGCATTAGTTAACTTATGCAATTCCATTTTGAAATAAACTTATTATTATTATTTTATACACATATAAAATGGATGGAGACGGAGCGGCAGACCAAAGAAAACATGGATGGAGTGTGTGAGGAGGAGTGATATGAAGGAAAAAGGAATAAATGATAAAGTGACGTTTGACAGGGCAGAATGGAAGAAAAAAAAATGTGATGCGCCGACCCCAAATGACATGGGATAAGGGCAGGAAGGTGATGATGATGAGTTTTATCATATAATTTGCCTATAAAGAGTGTCCATGGAGTTTCTTGCCCAAAATATTTTGTGACTGTAGAGCTATGCTTTCTTTGTTTTTGTGACATTCAAAGTGCACCTAACATGTAATTAAAATAAATGCTTAATCTGCCCCACACAGAGAGCTTTAATGATTACTTAGGTAAAGGTTTTGCCAGTTTTGTCATACAAAAGTAGGTATATCAAATCTTTACTAATTAACAGCATAAGTAATCATTAAATACCGCAGTTAGGGTGCCTTCAAATTAGGGCGTTAGCAGCGCGGCAGTCGCGCGGCTGCAGCACATTCCTTTAAGAGGAAACGCGAGTGGTCTTTTCTCCATACAAACGCTCTCGCCTGTTTTCTTTTTGGTTAATGACCCTAGAGCAATGGTTTTTTACAGAATAATAAATATTAACTATTTCTATGCCCCTATGTTTTCCTTTTTGGTGATAAATTATTTTTATAAGCACTAGAACCCTCAAAAAATGCTCAAAATTGCTTGTTTAGATCGCTGTTAACAGAGTCCTAGTGTACAAATTTGACAACTATTAACGAAAAAAGAAAAACATAGCGGCGTAGTATATAACCTCCTTATTCATTGTCTAAAATATCTTTTAAATTGGTTCAATATTGGAGGAGGAAATAGGCGAGAGCCAAACCTCGAATTCTAACTTTTTTCTACAGTTGTCCTTATCGCACGAATTTGAGGGCAGGAGGACGGAGAGAGACAGTGATAGTAGAAAGAGACAGCACTCGCATTTCCTCTTAATTTTATAAGAACAGCCGTAAATAATTGTTTATAGTCGCGCGACTGCCGCGCTGCTAACGCCCTAATTTGAAGGCGCCCTTAGAGTTGGTGTAGTGCTTGCGACCACTGAATGTCTACGCACGTTTTTTTTCATTTAAAGCTTTTATGTACTTAGATTTCAAAGTTTCTTGTTCTTAATAAACTACATCTAATTGGTCTTGTGGTTGTAAGCATTACTGCTGACCTAAGTTCAACAATGTTTATTTTGCAAATAGGTTTTTACAAACACTTTCACAAGTCAGTTTATTTTTAAAACTAGTTGGGGCCGGTTTTTCATACCTGACTACTCTGAGAAGAAATATCTGAAACAAACTCAGAGGACATAGTCTCTTTTTACCCGACTACGGCGAAGCCAAAAGGAAGGGTAATGATTTTGGCAGTCTATGTATGTATGTATATAGGTATACAATGTATGTATGTTCCACCGTAGCGCCTAAAATACAAATTGCTTTGCAGTTTGGCAGATTTGTATTTATGTTATAGTGTAAATTCTTATTAAATAAAAAAAAAAAAATACTGAACGGTTTTTAATAAATGAGGTGTCAACAGATTCGTAAGAATAGCCCGGGTGACATAGGCTTTATACATTTTATAAATTCTTTATATGACGGAATTTAAATGTCAAAAACTTACCTCAAAAATATTAAATTGAGATAATCATAACATGAACAAGACCTATCATTTGATACCTACCATCAAATGATAGGTCTTGGAGAGCAAAAACCAATATTTTATTCGTAGTCGGGTTTTAGATTTTTAAACTTGTTTGATTCTATATTTATTTGTTGCACCAACAGCAACACTTATAGATACCTACTAATAGTATGTATGCCTATATTATACTAGCTTTTGCCAGCGGCTTCGCCCGCGTGGATGTCGGCAAATATCAAAAATGACGATTTTTCATACAAACTCGGGTTGAATTTCGAAAATCCTTCCTTTATTTCTTGTCTACATAATAAAGGGAACCTCTGTGCAAAATTTCAGTTTTCTAGGTCCAAGGGTTTGGGCTGGGCGTTGATGAGGCAGTCAGTGAAGACATCTCTTTTTTAGGGTTCCGTAGTCAACTAGGAACCCTTATAGTTTCGCCATGTCTGTCTGTCCGTCTGTCCGTCCTCGCTTAATTTCTGTGACCGTTAGCACTAGAAAACTGAAATTTGGTACCAATATGTGTATCAATCACGCCGACAAAGTGGTAAAATAAAAATTGGAAAAAAATGTTTTATTAGGGTAGCCCCCCTATATGTAAAGTGGGAAGTGTTTTTTTTTTAATTTCAACCCTAACGGTGATATATTGTTGGAAAGGTATTTAAAAATAAATAGGTGTTTACTAAAATCATTTTTTGATAATGTCAATAATTTCGGAAATAATCGCTTCAAAAGTAAAAAACAATGTGTGTGTCCCCTCTAACTTTTGAACCATAAGTTTAGAAAATATGAAAAAAAATCTGAAAAGTAGAACTTTATAAGGACTTTCTAGGAAAATCATTTTGAACTTGGATGGAACCAGTTTTTGTACAAAAATACAAAAAGTTGTACAAAATAATTTCTGGACTAAGTTTGTAGTATAATCGTATATGCAAGCATTTTTTTTAACCTCGTTTACATATTTTATTTATTTATTTTACTATTTATGTACACACAATGACTAGACAACACAGGAAAACAACATAATAGGTATGTAGTACAAAGGTACTGCTTATTTCACAAGATATTTCTGCCAAATGCTGATTTTTTTATTATCCTGAACGTATCTTTTTTCAAACAAAAAAAGAATTATTATCACTACGGAACCCCACACTGAGCGTGGCCCGACACGCTCTTGGCCGGTTTTATTTGTATAGTATAGATAGATTGGTATCCCCAGCATTCCATAGAGGACACCTACATAATGGTCACAAAACTTAATACTCCAGGGTTTGATTCGGGGTAAGATACACCTCAGCCAAACCATTCTTATCATTACAGGCGTGATGTTATGTATGATTTTGAAAGAATTAAATTGATTTTTTTTAACTCAAATTTCAGCTCCCACGGGCGAAAATACAAAAAAAGAAAACAATAAAAAAGGTATCTAAACAACCAGAAACTCCCATTATGAAACAAGAAGAAAAAACAATTTCTTCGCCAGAAGTAGACACAAGTGTCCTAAAAAAAATTAATGCATCATCAGCTAAGAAAGAGATTGAACCAAAAATAAAATCATCACCAAGGAAATTTGAAATTAATATCGAAGTGGAATGCTGTGATGATGATGATGATGATGATCAATTCGATAGCATTAGAGTCGAAAATGAGTTGGCACCAAATAACGCAATCCTGAGTACAACAACACATGCAAAACCTATATCGCTATCACGAGAATACATACTTCAAGAAGCGGATAATATAATAAAAACGTCACCAGATATCGCTGATCAAATTCTAAATGTCTACCTAAGGAACACTATAAGCTGGAACCTAAATGAAAAGCACAATCACACCTGGTATGACATTAAAATCCAGCACGTCTTGGACGAATGGAAGATTTGGCAGACCCGTAGTTGTCACCGAGAAGCTCCTCTGTTCTACAAATGTTATATCTGTACTAGATCTTGGTGGTTCCTGTCTGATTTCCGTGACCATCTCTCTACAGCTCATCCGGAAGCTGAGGGAGTGAAGATTCAACTGGAGAAATATGAACAGCACGAGGTTAACATAATAGCTTACCGTGACAGGCTCGTTGTATCATCATTCTCCTGCCCTTATCCCAATTCAGTTCGTGACAGGGTCGTTGTAATAAAAGGCATATACACCGAAGGACTTTGTCACCGCTGTGGCAAAGACTACGCTGCTCATGAAATAGGATACCGTGACCAAGGGAAGTTTTATAAGAATAAAGATTGTACAAAACAGTTTTTTACCTGCATGGGTCTACGAGACCATATGCAGAGTTGTCCGATCTGTAAAGTAGAGAAGCCGCTTGAGTGTAAAATTTGTAAGGTAAAATTGGACACCGAAGAAGAGATGAATAATCATTTAGCGTTGTGCCACTTGGTACGGTCTGATGTTCCGGTCCTGACCTATTATCTTAAATGTAGGAAGTGTTGGGAAAGATATTGTTGTAAATTTCTACACCAATGTGGCAAGAAAACAACGCTCTGTGAATGTCATCATTGCTTCCGGACTTTTACTAACAGGGTTTCTTTAAGTTTTCATACGCAACATTCAAATTGTGTGTATGAGTGTGAAATTTGTGATGAAATGCTGCAGAATAACTGCAAGAAGTATGAGCATATGCTGTCTCATACGGATAAGTTCATGTTAGTAAGGAAATGTCATTGGTGTACGGATCTGAATGTTTTCTTGAACTATGATGATGCTGCGGAACATGCGGAGAGGATACATGTGTCTGAGGGTGTGGAACCGCTATTCTATTTTCCTAAAGTGAGTATTATATTTTTTTTAAACAATTTCTTTGTGATTCAGTTCTCTAGGCTAGTTACATCTGTGGACGGCTTGCGGTCTTAGTTTAGTTTAACTGGGCTTTTATCCGCACTTAGCCTCTTGATTAGGCCATTGTGCGTGATGTTTAAATAGTACCTACTCCAACCAACATAGGTTGTCCCAGAATTGTAGCAGAATGCTGCAGGCTTCCAGGAGAGTTAATGGGGATCGTAGAGTTTGTGCCCGGTGATCTGCCACGCTCCTGCACTCTAGGAGTACGTGCCGTCGCGTTCCGCCTCCATGCATCCTCTGCACAGTGGGCTATCTGATACTCTCAGTGGGCTCGCCTTATGATGATAGGCCGTGTCGACGGCGCCTCATAGAGATATCGGTAGGTGCGAATGAGTCCGCAAGGGCGGACGCTTACCTGGACTGCGGTACTGTTCGAAAGAGATACCGCGGCCCTGGAACACAAATGGAAAAGGGCCTGCTAAAGTCGTGAGACGTCACATTCTAGTACAATTTTTATTGAAAAATGACGTCACAAGCCCCCACAGATCTTTGACACGTTTTAGTGTCGTCAATTTATAATCACTACATAGTATAAAACAAAGTCGCTTTCTCTGTCCCTATGTCCCTTTGTATGCTTAAATCTTTAAAACTACGCAACGGATTTTGATGCGGGCTTTTTTAATAGATAGAGTGATTCAAGAGGAAGGTTTTTAATACCTTTTTTGCACCCGTGCGAAGCCGGGCGGGTCACTAGTAATTTGATAAAACAATAAACGTTTCCAATATTTTTCGATAATCTAGAACAGATGGACTAAACAGAATCATATTTTTTTAGCCAGGAAACATCTCTATTGGCGAAATGTAGGTGTTTAACCCCCTATATTAATTTTTCAGCTTGTCGTACCATCATCCTGCGTATATCAGGCGTTGGCAGAACAAGAAGCATTATTAGGTGAACAAGAAACAAAAGAAAATGGAAAAGAATTGGTATCAGCAGAAGAACAGAAAATGAATGACTTCCCAATGGGCTTTTTTGTCAAAGGTATATTTTATTTTATATATAATTTTATCTAAAACTGGCTTTTGCTCGCGGCTTCGCCCGCGTGAATGTCGGAACTTGACAAATTATATACTAAAACCTTCCTCAAAAACCACTCTATTCATTGGTGAAAACAGCATGAAAATCGGTTCAGTAGTTTTTCAGTTCATCGCGAACGAAGGCTGAATGGTTTAGCGGTACCGCCGGTCAGGGTTGTCTATTAATTACAAAAAGCGTTAAGGGGGAGGGTTGTCGAGCCGAATTTCACCCAATCTCTCTAGCGAGAGATGGGGTACCTCGGCAAATATCACGTAAATATTTTCCCGCAAGAATCTTTATACGTGTAATAATTGGATAGGTAAAAGTAAAAAAATAATTAGCGCTATGAAGATGTGACGTCATAACGCATACCACCATGGTTACAAGGACAGAAAATGCCCCACTAAAAACTTTTAAAGCGTAATGCGGCCGCCACACACTCGACGAGTGGCATGGGAAGTAGCGAGGAAAGGAGGCAGAGACATAGTGTGGCAACGTTACTCGTCATGCCGCACGTCATGCTCCTCGTCCTGCCCACCGCTCCGCGATGATCGCGCGATGAATACATGTGATCCACCATCTCCGTTGGCGAGGACGATGACGACGATGTATATTTCTTTTTGTGGCATTGATATAATTAACTATACTAAAAATGCATAGCGCGCACGCTGCCACAGTTTCATCGTCCACCAAAGGCAAATAACAAGTGAGGAGCGTCGCGATTAATTGCGCGAGTAGAACATCGCAGCAAATAGCGGCAGCGCGAGGAGCATGGCGATGAGCAGCGCGAGGAGCATAGTGTGGCGCCCGCATTACACGCTTTTGGATAAGATGTTACATTTTTGGATCGATTTTATTACTTCTTTAAAAATCGTATTATTTCTGTTAGTTCTTTGAAATAACATAGCTTTTTCGTGAATTAACAGTAGTCAAGTACCTACCTAACTGTCTTCTACGATGTTCTTCTCATCGCTCTGGTTTTCTCAAGTCTTTTTTTCTTGTTCAGACCGCTTTCCTTTGGATAGCGCTCCTTCAAAGCAACAGGACGGACCCCAATCGGTTCACATTCAAGGTAAAAACTTCGCGAATACTTCAATAAGAAGCCGACGTACTTTTCCAGTTACTGTCAGAGGCCCTTGAGGCGGTTTAGAAACTCTGACACTAGAGTGTGTGGGGTCGTTTAGACCTTACTGCTCACACTATAAGAAAAATCGGAACATATGCATAGTTTTTGACGTGACAACGTCTGATAAATCGATGAACGCCGGCTGCATGCACGAAAAAGGATGACTCATTGTCCCGTTACACTCATTGTACGCTGGCGCCGTACAGTAAAAATGATTCAATTTTATTCATAAAAGTATGCAATCATTTCATCAATGTTATGTCATGACGTTGTCACGTTAAACTATCGTCCGTAAACCGATTTTACAGACAACCATTTTTTTTCCATTGTTGCATGTTTAAGCCAGAAAAATGTAAAACTAGATTTTAAACTTACTATAACACATATTTTTATAATTTACAGAAGAACCGGTGGAGTACCAAGACTACATAGAAGAACAAGAGAGTCCAAGACTTGTTATAAAAGAAGAACCATTAGAAGTAACAGAAACTCAAATACAAGACCCAGAAACAGACAACTTCGAACCCCAAATAACAGTAAAACAAGAATTATATGCAGACGAAGAATTAGATGAAGAATACGACGGAGACATAATCAAACTCAACTTTAATATAGAAGACTTGTTGGTGAAACAAGAATCTATAGAAAACGATGGACAAAAATCTCAATCACAAACAGAAGAATCACAAGATTCCCAAGACTTTCCTAAACCGATTAAAGAAGATGAAAATTTACAAGACTGGTCAATGGAAGAAAAAGAAGATGAATCTGCGTTAATACTAGACGAAGACGAAGGGTCCATAGAAGCAGATGAAGACTCTATTCTAGAACCAGAAGTAATAATAGGTAGAGGAAATGCGAGAAAAAAGAAACTTAAATACCGTTGCTCTAAGTGTGGTTTCACAGCGAATCACAAAGAGTACCGGGTTCATATAGACTATGACTGTGTAAAACATCCGTTTAGAAACAGGGATTACTACTGTTCCAAGTGTAAAGGGATTTTTAAGTCTATGAAGAAGTATTTGTCACACTTTGAAGTGCATGGGTATAAGACCAAGTCTTGCCCGGATTGCCTGGTTGAATTTGAGAATTATTCGGGCTTGGCTACCCATGTGCATTCGCATGTAAAACATAATTTTGTGAGGGTGAAATTGATTACGATTGCAGGTATTGTTCATTTTTATTTTATTTATTAACTATTAGCTGTTGCCCGCGGCTTCGCCCGTGTGAAAATGACGATTTTCCATGTACACTTTCATCCCCTATTTAACTGCCTTAAGGGTTGAATTTCGAAAAATTCTTCCTTTTCCTTGTCTACATTATAAAGGGAACCTCTGTGCAAAAAATCTAAATTCTAGGTCCAAGGGTTTGGGCTGGGCGTTGATGAGTCAGTCAGAAATTTTCTTTTTATTTATATAGATCTGCGACTCTCTCGTTTGGGCTTGTAAGTGCTACTACTGAGCTTTATAGGATAGTTGACAAAAAAAAAAAAAACGAATTAGTCTGTCAGATAGATTTTTTTTAAAATATTGGAGTTGTATTTTTCTTTTTCCACGTAAACAATAAATGAAGACGATACAGTGCTTCGAAAAGTCGCGCTACGTCACAGTTTGGTAATATTTTACCAGAAAGTGACGTCACCAGCCCCCACTCACGATCTTTGACACGTTTTATTTTCGTCAATTTTTATTAATTTGTTAAAACAAAAAACACGTATCCAATATCTTTTTGTTGTAAATTCTTATCGCATTAATGATTGCTTTGTGCATAACATTGGAATGTAAGCATTATCCAAGGGGTGGAGACCTGGGCCCCGAGTCTGCTATTCAATAGTGTCAGAATGGTCGATCATTGATCTCATAATGGTTGATTTACGACAAGCCAAAAAGTACCTTAAGTCGACAGGCATAAGGTACTTTTCGGGGCCCTGGTGTCCTGAAATACTGACCTCACGGTCTAGCTTAGGCACCAGTCTCCCACAGTATAATTACTTCTGTTACGTATTTTGTATTGATACCTGACTAATGTACCTATATTGTGGTGAGAAAAATAAATCATTATTATTATAATATTTTTTGATAATCTAACAGACAGACTAAACAGAATCATATTTTTTTTGGTCAGTCAACTACCCTATTGTAGATAGGTAATCATCTACAGACCACTTCCGCTCAGAAGGGATTCTCAGACTTCATCATCATTTCAGCCAAAAGACGTCCACTGCTGGACATAGGCCTCCCCCAGGCGTCGCCACATTGACCGGTCCCGTGCGTCTCTCATCCAGCGGGTTCCTGCAACCTTGCGGTTGAATCTAATCAATGCCTAATCATTCCAAAATACGATTAAAAAAACTGTTTCTGGAAAATTATTTTTCCTACTCCTCCGCTATTCTTTTCTGATTAATTTCTTTGCGGGATCCAAGACAGTTAAATCGCTTCTCTGGGACTTCGTCGAGCTTTATTGTCTCGGCGCTTTTCTTGTGGTCGCCACTGTTGATTCTGGCGATCAGGAGTTACAGTGGTTTGGGAATAATGTGGCGGGCTTGTCCCATAACCCTATGAAGATAAGACAGGCGTGATGTTATGTTGTTAAGACAACACGGCTAAAGACGCACAAGAGGTACCCTCCCCTACCCGATTGGACCCTCCCCCATCCCTTATATACAAAAATCGGTATCTCGGAAACTACATGAGATAAAAAACTTTGGACTGCGGATTGGTACTCAGTAGAAGTCTGACACTCCCCTTCGCTCTGCCCAAGAGCGGGGGGGGGGGGGTCATTCGATGATTTTCCACCCACCAATAAAAAAAAGGGTCTCGTACCTTAAAAGGAAAAAACGGAACCTAGGATCACTTGTGTGTCTGTCTGTCTGTTTGTCCGACCGTTCCCCCCCCTTATCTCCGAAACTACGAATCCGAAAATTTTGAAAAAAATACAGAAATTAGTTCAACACTTATAGATTACAGGAAAACCTATAAGAAGTCTATACTGCTAAAATAACATGGAAAATCTTTCAATATCTGACTCCAGTTTTTCTGTGTGTAAATTTTCTTTCTATTTTTTCAGGTAGAGCAATGACCAAACCTGACTATCGATGCAAGAAATGCTCTATAACGGTACCTTTGTGCGATTTCTTTGAGCATTGGGAGTTACATATAAACGCACAGCCTACGCATCCTATAAAGGTTACATCTAGGCCTCCTAGGCAGGAACAGGGCGAACTACATGACACTATCATAAAGGAGTGCATCGGTAAGTGTTTTTCGATTTTGGGGTCTTTATGCTGGGTTCGAACCCAGCCAGGCGCATTATTTTGTGTAATTTATTTCATCACCACTGCTCTCAAAACGGTGAAGGAAAACATCGTGAGGAAACGGCATATATTAGAACCAAAAATTCGAAGATATGTGACATCTACCAATCCGAACTGGGCCTGCATGGTGAATTATAGCCTAAGCAGTGTCTGAGATGACCTTTAAATGCATTTATTTCAATGCATTGTTTTGATAATTCAAAAGTTCCTGTAACCGGCCTGGTTACAGGAACTTTTGAATTATCAAAACAAATAGGGTAGTTGACAAAAAATATATAATTAGTCCATCAGCTGGATTTCCAAAAAATATTGGATACAAAATTGTTATTTTTTCGCGTAAACAAAAAATGAAGACGATTCACTAAGCAGTGCTTCGAAAAGTCGTGTGACGTCACAGCGTGGTACATTTTTCGAAGTGACGTCACACGCCCCCACTTACACGTCAATTTTTATTAGCACTGTCAATTTAGATAAAACAAAAACACACTTATCCATTACTTTTTCGATAATCTAACAGACGGACTAAATAGAATCATATCTTTTTAGTCAGGAAACATCCATCACAAGTACAAGTAGTCACAACACAACGCATAAAACCAGCGAAAGTACTGTTGTTGGCATCATCATCCACATTCCACAGCCTGAACTCACCCACTGCTGAATATAGGCCTCTCTTTTCTTGTGCCAATCTCCACGGTCCTGTGATAGCCTCATCCAGGTTTTGCCCCAGTTGGCACCTACTAATTTTTATTTTTTATCTATCTTCCTCAGCCCGTATCCACAAGACGCCGAAAGAATGCAACCATTGTCACCGTCGGTTCAACCGAGTCAACGAGTGCAAGAGACACATTATAGAACATCTCCTAGTGGACGCTTACAACCAGAAACACATATACAAGGAGCTGAAGTGCCAAGTCTGTGACACTGGCTTCGCTACCCCAGAAAAATATAAGTTTCACATGCGAGACCATGCATCGTTGCCAGTGTACAAGTGTGAATTGTGTGATAGGACTTTCAGTGATTCAAGTAACTTTACTAAGCATAAAAAAGTGCATAACTTAAAAGTGATTCTATGTGATTTGTGCGGGAAAAAGTTCCAGTCTAAAGTGTCTTTGGAGAAACATATGAAGGTATGTGTATACTTTTGATATTGATACGGTAAGGTATGGAATGTACTACTCGGTCACATTATCTTGAAGCATCTCTGGAATGCGAGGCCCCATACGCTTTCCCCCCGCATTTTGTTACGTGCGTCGATAATTTGGCTAGTTTTCTGTTGTTGTTATATTGTTTTTGGACATTATTGTTACAACGCCAAGCGTCTAGTTAAGGTGACCGAATAGTATGTTGGCTTTCTCGTTAACTGGCAAGAAGAAGCACATTATCGTAAGAAGTGGAAGGAATGGGGGTAGGGCGGTAGGCCTTTGCCCAGGAGTGAGACAATACGGGCTAAGGTATGTAAAAATCAGCTTTCTTTCTTGCCCGGACTGACTTTGAAAGAGATACGGGGGCTTTATTATAACCAAATTTTGAAGATTTTTTCCACATCCTTGCTGGAAAAAATCAAGACATTTTCTGACGAGTGATACCAGCAATAGGGTAGTTGACTGACTAAAAAAAATATGATTCTGTTTAGTCCGTCTGTTAATTATCGAAAAATATTGAATACGTGTTTTATGTTTTATCAAATTAATAAAAATTTACGAAAATAAAACGTGTCAAAGATCGTGAGTGGGGGCTGGTGACGTCACTTTCTGGTAAAAATGTACCAAACTGTGACGTCGCGCGACTTTACAAAGGACTGTATCGTCTTCATTTATTGTTTACGTGAAAAAAGAAAAAATACGTGTTCAATAGTTTTTGGAAATCTATCAGACTATCAGACGGACTACTAATTATGTTTTTAGTCAAAAATAAGTCAAAATTAATGGTGGGTATTGCCACCTCGGGCTCTAATGACTTCATGCTACCCTATAGGCATCTCTATAAGACGTTAGTGGTGAAAAGATATTAAAATAATCTTTGCACAAGTTGGCTATTATGACCTAAGGCTTGCTATCCACCCATCCCACACATTCCACACTCACTGGCATGCTAACTTTACCCTGCATTTTATTGGTTTCCTTCCAGATTGCCCGTAAGTTTTTAAAATGGTCTGCTAAAATATTAAATTCAAGCTGGTTTTGACAGAGAAGCATACAGCTTCACGTTGTGCTGCTGTGTGTGTGTGTGTGAAAGAAAGAAAAAGTATTTATTGGTTTTAAACAGGACAAAAAAAAATTGACAATAAAAAATTAAAGATTAAAAAGTAAATAAATGAGAAACACTAAAAATTAGGACATACATGGGTACATTACATTGAAATTAGTCCCGTACGAAGCCAAAAGGCCACTATCTCAGCATGGTGCTGTAACAATAATTATGAAAAATATCACAGCGCTGGTATTCTTTATTTCTTTGGCGAGTGTGTGTATGTGTGGAGTGTGTATGCAGTGTGTATATAAATTGCAAAGTAACGTAAGAAATTTTGAAATTCGCGGTTTATTTAATTTGTTAAAACTTTATGCACAACAAAATCGTACAAAGGCGGACTTAATGCCTTGGGCAGCTATCAGTCTACCGCTTAGCTTTAAACCATTAACAGTAACATTTGATCTGGGCCCCGAGTCTGCTATTCAATAGTGTCAGAATGGTCGATCATTGATCTCATAATGGTTGATTGACGACAAGCCAAAAAGTACCTTAAGTCGACAGGCATAAGGTACCTACTTTTTGGCTTGTCATCAATCAACCATTATGAGATCAATGATCGACCATTCTGACACTATTGAATAGCAGACTCGGGGCCCTGGTGAAGGTTGCCGGAATGCGAGACGCACGGGACCGGTCAATGTGGCGACATTTGGGGGAGGTCAATGTTCAGGTCAGTGGACGTCTTTCGGCTGAAATAGGGGATCGGACTGGGTCAAAATATTAAGATTCTGTTTAGTCCGTAAGTTAGATTATCGAAAAATATTGAATACGTGTTTTTTGTTTTATCAAATCAATAAAAAATGACGAAGATAACACGCGTCAAAGATCTTGGAGTGGGGCTTGAAACGTCACTTGTGTCGTCAAAATGTACTATCATATGACGTAACACGAGTTTTCGAAGCACTGTATCGTCTTCATTTTAAGTTTACGTGAAAAAAGAAAAAGTACGTGTCCAATAATTTTTGGAAATCTATCTGACGGACTAATTAGTTTTTTTTTGTCCGATCCCCTATTATATGAACATAGGGTAGTTGACTGACTAAAAAAAAATATGATTCTGTTTAGTCTGTCGGTTAGATTATCGAAAATTATTGAATAGGTACCTACTTTGTTTTTTGTTTTATCAAATCAATTAAAATTAACGAAAATAAAACGTGTCAAAGATCATGAAGTGGGTGGTTTTGACGTCACTTTCTGGTAAAAAATGTACCAAACTGTGACGTCGCACGACTTTTCGAAGCACTGTACCTATCGTCTTCATTTTTTGTTTACGTGAAAAAAGAAAAAAAGGTGTCCAATAGTTTTTGGAAATCTATCAGACGGACTACTTAATTACATTTTTTTTTGCCAACTACCCTATTGTCAGCGATACATTTGATAGCTTTTGTAATGTTGTCAACTTTCACAGCAATACTTTGTTCTTAATTAGGTGTTAGCTACTGCTAGACAGCCGGGTTTTCGATCATCCACTATTAATTAAGCATTTATTAACTAAAATTGAGTACCAAAAACATAAGCTTTACTAAGGGTAAAATAATTTTTGTCGGCAACAATTCGCATTTAAATTGCACGCGTAGCATGACCACCGTAGAAACGGGTTTTGTCGACAGAATCGCCAAAAAAGATTTTACGTCGAATTGTATAGAAAGAGCTTTGTCTATTCTTGGTAGAATAGAGATAGAATCGCCATGCTATGAGGGTGGTGGTGGTCACAGTTGGATGAACTAACATTTGGCAGCATACATTCGCACGCATGCTTTTGCTATAACCTACTTTAAGTCGCTAAATATGCGAGATTTGCATAAATAACATCGTCATTCTGGATGGACCTAACACAGTTTGTAACTAAACTTACATTGTCGCATGCGTCGGATTTCCCGAGTTCATAATATAACCCCAATCTATTTAAGTCGCGAGTAAATAGGTTTCTTCTGGGTAAGCTCGCTCCATCGTCGACCTCATCTCAAGCGTAATTCCACGTTAATGAATAAATAAAAGGGACATCTTCCGTGACTGCGGGTTGTTCGAAAGAGATACCGCGGCCTCGACACAAAAGGCTAAGATGGAACAGGGGTGGTTCTTAATCAGTAGAAGTCTCAGTCTGACACTCCCTACCGCTCTGCCCAGCGGGAACGGGAGGTGCTTCGCAACTGGGCTTATCCCAGTTGTATACGTCCCTTTATGCCTTGTTCTATTCCGTCATCTACTAATATAGAGGAATGTGGAGATTATGTTTTTCCTACTGCTCCGCTATTTTGATTAATTTCGCTTTTCTGATTAATTTCGTTGCGGGATCCAAGACAGTTAAATGTTTTCTCTGGGACTTTGTCGAGCTTCATTGTCTCGGCGTTTTTCTGGTGGTCGCCACAGCCCACTCTTACTCTTGATTCAGGCTTTCAAGAATTACAGTGGTTTGGGAATAGTGCGGCGGGCTTGTCCAAAAATGTCCCAAAAAAGAATAGTCTTTTAGTTTCGATCTACTCTAATATTATAAAGAGGAAAGATTTGTGTGTATGTTTCTAATGAATAAACTTAAAAACTACTGCGCCGATTTCAAAAATTCTTTATTTAAACTTCTCGCACACAAAAAAAGGTACAAAGGCGGACTTAATGCCTTAGGCATTCTCTACCAGTTAACCAAGGGTGGTGTAGAGATTAGATGGCAGGTGCTCTTTTTGATAGGAACAATGGTAAAAAAAAAAAAAAAAACAAATAACTATATCATACCTAATGATCGCTATCACCGCTACATTCACCCTGAGTAACATAGGCTACTTTTTATCCCTGTATTCCCACGGGAACCGCGGGACGTCCGCTAGTATAATATAAAAAAATGCAAATCAATGCTGCCAACTGTGATTTCATCCTAAAAACACCAATTTTTTTTTCACAGAAACACGAAGCTACCGAGCCGGTTACTTGTGAGCAATGTAACAAAATCTTCTATTTCGATTCTTGTTACCGTCGTCACGTGCGGCACTTCCATGAAAAACAAAATAATGGCTACCGATGCCCAAACTGCGGCCTGCGATTGGAAACCTTAAAGGCCAAATGGGACCATATGTGGAATGTACATAAGGAACGAAAGCAAAAAGCAGACTGTCCGATATGCCATGAATCCTTTAGGAAGTTCTCCGACGTTCGTGCCCATGCTAGAAACTGCCATTCAATGCAAGTTTCTGTACTAAGTGTCAATAAAGCTAGTAATTCGGTTGCTTTAGAGAAGATTATGAAGAAATCGCCGACCATTAAACCTGGTCGTCCAAGTCAAGTGGAGACTTTAGTTGTCTATGATTCTGAATAGGTTGTTAACGGTACATTCTACAGAACCGGGTTTTTTATCGGTACCTTCTATAGAATCGGGTTTTCTCGGTATCTTCTACAGAACCGGGTTTTTAACGGTACCTTCTATAGAACCCGGTTATCACAGTATCTTCTACAGAACCGGGTTTTACCGGTCCCTTCTACAGAACCGGGTTTTTACCGGTCCCTTCTACAGAACCGGGATTTTTATTCCGATACCGACCCAAACCGGGAATTTCGGTATTTTCAGTACTGTCAAGTGAATTCAATTATTTAAAATAAGAGTGAAAACATTTCGTCAAGTAGACAACGTTCCCTCGTTACTTTAGTGGTCGTAAGCGGTACTGGGATCTATTCTCAGTATTTCTCAGATCAGGCAAAGCGTTATTGAGTTTTCCTATCAGAAATTTCTCAATAGCAGCTACGAAGTCTATTGTTCATGTTGTTGGTTGATGGCAATAGGCCCTTCTAAACATGTGACTTTTTAAACATGACTTCACATAATTATGTTAGTGTTCGAGCACATCTTTGCCTAATCCTTCGGGGATTATCGGCGTGATGTTATAATAATTATGATCGGTGTTGTATACATAATGCATGTATTATTGTTTACTTTAGTTTTTAGTTTATTTTATATTGTAACATTTTTTTGTTTAACAATTTTTATGAGACTTAAACTTATCTAGCGAAATGTGGGTTTACTAATGGGTAGTGTCTCTGCCTAACCTTTTGAAGATTGCAGACGCTTATGTTATTTTTAGCTTTAATACCTATTTTCACGTAATCTTTAATAATAATATTGTAAAGAGGAATGATTTGTATTTTTGTATGTAACGAACAAACTTAAAAACTAGTGGACCGATTTGAAAAATTCTTTCATTGTTGGAAACCTACACTATCCCCGGGTGACATACAGTGAAACCGCGTGACGTCTGCTAGTGCTTAAATAAAAGCGATTATGTAGGTACCTAGTTGTATTTTAAACTCTTAGTTTACAAATAAAAGTTGAGAAAACTCAAAAATCTAATGTTAAAGACATTCAGTTAAGTCTCCTAGTTTTACCTATAAGTTGACTTTTAATATTAAGTTACATTTTAATATGTGTTTGATTATGTTGTTTTTATTATTTTGTATACATGCTTGAAAATGAAATTAAAGAATGAAATTGTGCCCAGTTGCTGGCAATTGACTCGACCCCTTTTACATGGGTCTTTTTAAACATGATTTGACAAATAAATGTTATTGTTTTAGAACACCTCTGCCTAACTCTTCGGCGATTAGAGGCGTGATGCTAGGTTATGAAATAGAAATAGTTAAATTCCATCAATCTCAATCAGTTACCTAAAAAAGGGCCTTTATATTAGATTTAAATATCAACTTACACCTCAAGAATTATTGTTACTCATAATTAAGAAAAACATTAATATAGGACTAACTCTGAATTCATCTCCATAAATTTATTTTCTTATCACTCTACAAAAAGTATGGATGCGTTTTTTTTTGTGGCAATTCCAGGATTGCTTCCAATTTTTGAAATACTAAGACATTTCAACATCAACCTGTCAGAATGGATGACGAGTTATCCCGAAGACAAAAATATAAAAAAAATAGTTTTATACTTGAACGAATTTAAGATAGTATTTTATACACCTATACTGCCTGCTACCTGGCAAAGTAACCAGAACCCCGTCGTAGGCTCTTGCTCTATATAAACGATGGCACGGTTGGCGCAGTGGCTCAAGCAATGGACTGCTGCACTGCGTGTCGCGGGTTCGATCCCCGCACGGAACAAATATTTGTATTTTTTTTATTTAAAAAACGTTGCCCCACACTAGGAATTTCTCCTGTATCGTGGGTGCGTTCACAAACATTTAAACTCACATACACAAATACCCAGACCCGAAACAACTATCCGTAGGCCGTACAAATATTTGTTCCGTGCGGGGATCGAACCCGCGACACGCAGCGCAGCAGTCCATTGCTTGAGCCACTACGCCAACCGTGCCGTCGTATGACCTAGAGATAGTTGTTCCGGGTCTGGGTATTTGTGTATGTGAGTTTAAATGTTTGTGAACGCTCCCACGATACAGGAGAAATTCCTAGTGTGGGGCAACGTTTAAAAAAAAAGTAAAAACAAAACCTTGAAAATGTTTGATTAAAAGAAACGAGATTCAGAATAGTTAGAGACATTCACATAATTATTAGTGTCGTTTATGAGTTACCAGGGAAGCGGCGGGAAGCCGCATGCGCAGAAGAAGTGTCACTGACTCTGGCAGAGCCACCATCAGGGATTTTCATTTTGAAAACACAAAAAAATTGTCGCTAATTAGTCGAAATTTGTCGCCAAATATCAGAATTTGTCGGTCACTGGTTCAAAAGATATAAGGGTTTATAGGTGGCCGATCTGGAGAGAGTCTCCCCAGCAGGGCCACATTTATATCTCAAAAACTAGGGCACCTAGCAAATATCTCTTTTCTCCCATAATTTGTCGCCAATTAGTCGGAATCAGTCGCCAAATATCAGAGTTTGTCGGTCACTGGTTCAAAAGATACAAGAGTTTATAGGTGGCCGATCTGGAGAGAGTCTCCCCAGCAGGGCCACATTTATATCTCAAAAACTAGGACACCTAGCGAAGATGTGTTTTCTCCCATATTTTGTCGCCAATTAGTCGCAATTTGTCGCAAAGTTACAGATTTAGTCGGTGTGTAATTAAAAAGATATTAAAGAATTCAATTTCCCCATACAGTGGTACAAGCGAGTACAAAATACTTTATGTAGTTTCTAGACAGTATCTATGACGTCTTATGGAGGAATGTTTGTTTCGAATTAAATAAATGTAAACTTATTCTATAATTTCAACCCACCATAGGAAAGCTGTATTCATTACCTATAAACAAATCTACAATACATATAATTATGTAATTATTTATCTAACACAATGTGCACTTACCACTTAGTCGCTGGCAGATAGATCGCTGCGCTCCGTTTCATTTACGGTAAGTAAGAAAGAGATAGATGCGCGTGTACAGATGAGCTGCTTCGAACGAGTTGCCCTTCACGTAAGTTGAAGTCAGCCAGTTTAATTAAAGTGGAACTTATTATGAATAGTTACGAACTCGAGTGTTGTTATCTCTAGGTATTCCGAAAATACAAAAACGGAGAAACGAGCGAGATATAACGAGGGTGTCACCTGCTGTACGTCACGGGTAAAAGTGTTCATGGTTGTAAAGTGGTAAAACAGTTGCATGCGACTGTACATCTTTCACCAAATAGACCAAGAGCAAGGTTTAATGTTTTCAAAGAAGTTTAAGCCACTCTAACCTAGTAATTTAAAACATAAAAACATGAATTAAATTGAGAATTTATCTCTCTCGGACATTTCTAAAGACTTTAGACCGATAAAACTAGAAGTATATTACACATATTAATAGAAATATTTTTTTCTTCGTATTTTTCGTGAACTCTTCGACCTAGCTCTTGGACTATACCTTACTAATTGAACTCATTATATCTCCTAAACTAAGATCCGATTAAATCTGTGACTTGGCGACAAATTGCGACTAATTGGCGACAAAATATGGGAGAAAACACATCTTCGCTAGGTGTCCTAGTTTTTGAGATATAAATGTGGCCCTGCTGGGGAGACTCTCTCCAGATCGGCCACCTATAAACCCTTGTATCTTTTGAACCAGTGACCGACAAACTCTGATATTTGGCGACTGATTCCGACTAATTGGCGACAAATTATGGGAGAAAAGAGATATTTGCTAGGTGCCCTAGTTTTTGAGATATAAATGTGGCCCTGCTGGGGAGACTCTCTCCAGATCGGCCACCTATAAACCCTTATATCTTTTGAACCAGTGACCGACAAATTCTGATATTTGGCGACAAATTTCGACTAATTAGCGACAATTTTTTTGTGTTTTCAAAATGAAAATCCCTGATGGTGGCTCTGCCAGAGTCAGTGACACGCAGAAGAAGCTAAAGCCAAACTTCTCTATCTCAAACGTAGTGCTTGATTTTGTAATATGTTTATAAGAAAACATTGGCTAGTGTTCTTTATTCTGAATCTGGGTATTACAATTTTTTATAACATCTGATTACATACGTACCTAAACTTACGTTTCTCACGCTTTTTCCCTTGGGAGTAGGAGGTGGTAGAAACCTGAGAAAAGCCACCTGCCTGCTGCGATCCTAAAATACTCATTTTGCCTCGTCCACGTTCATACATCTAGACATAAAAACACGCGCCATTTGTAAGTAACTCCTTTTCAATAACCTCACCAATATAAAATGAGACCATGTCCTTCTTGGGCGTTCTCAGTTTACTAGCTGGAGTATTTATTTAAATATGTATTTCATATTATTTTTACATTGTGGCATCGAATCAACACTTATACGCAATGAGTACCAATAAAACTATGCATAATTAATACAATTTCCAAGTTAGTGTAATGTTGTGTTGGCTTGCTGCACGCGTTGGTGCAAACTGGAAGTGCAGCAAGTATCTGTTTAAAATATCTTTTCCGTCAGCTCGTCCCATCTTCGAACTCATCTTTGCATTCAGGTCAAGAGAAGAGCCATAAAAAACTGTCTTAGAACCAAAAAAATCGAAGACATGTGACGTCTGCCAATCCGCACTGGGCCCGCGTGGTGGATTATAGCCCATCACTCTCCTAGAGAGAAACCCTGAGCCCCTGCAGTGGGCACTTTATAGGCTGATGATGATGATGATGAATGCTGCCAAAGATTTCAGTCTAAATCAATTATTCTCTTTCGCAGAAACACGAGACCACAGAGCCGATCTCGTGTCATCTTTGCAGCAAAGTCTTCTTTTTCGAAAATTCATACCGCCGACATATACGGACCTTCCATGAAAGGATTTCCCAAGGATTTCCCTGCGCGTACTGTGGAGAACGGTTCAAAAGTTTAAAGGAGAAATGGGACCACTTGTGGAGTAGCCACAAGGAGAGAAAGCATAAGGCTGACTGTCCGATATGCCACGAGTCCTTCAGAAAATTTGCCGATGTTCGCGCCCACGCCAGGAAAAAGCATTTAATGGAAGTGTCCGTATTAAGTGCTAAAAAAGCACATAATCCGGTCGCTCTAGAGAAGATTTTGAAGAAATGTGCGACCGTTAAACCTGGTAGATCGGAGACTTTGGTTATCTTTAATTCTGATTAGCTATGCGATTTAGATGACCGTTTTTTCGGGCATGCAGTAACGATTTACTGCTGTACAAAAAAACCCGGTTCTGTAGAATGTATTCTACAGGACCGGGTTTTTTTGCGGTTCCCATTCCCACCTGCCCATACCGGAATTTTTGTGACCGCACAATAACGTATATTTTTTTCTGTTCAATGTGTGGTAGCTGACTCCAAATTATTTATGATACATAGATAATATATCGTAAGGCATCACATCTGCAATGATTTTCTAGCTTATTTTACTTAATCTTGCATAATATAGAGTGATTTTGTCGTAGCAAGCGAGATTGCCAGATCAGGAAAGCGTTAATTTAATATAGAGTGTTTCTATCCAAAACTCAGTGGCAGCTACGCGGGATACCCGAGGTGCCCGGTTGTTAGCAAAAGACTCGCCCCCTATTACGTAGGACAAAAAAAAATACTGGCGAAATGTGGGCGTGTAGGTACTATTTATTAGGTTTACCCACAGATGACAGAAACAACAGGGTTTACCTCTCCTTTACCCTTCGCGGTTTTCAGGCGTAGTGTTTTGATGATTATGATATATATAAACACATGTAGATACTATTGTTTGTTTTAAGCATTCGTTTTTCTCACTATTTTAAGGTTAAATAACTTTTTATTTATAATTTTGTACCTTCTTTATGCATAATTTGTGTATTAGGTACGATATAATGTTTTATTTTAATAATTATTGTAAGTATTTAAATGCATGAAAATCAAATTGAATAATGAAATTATGGCCAAATGATGGCAATAGGCTCGTCTCCTTTTACATGGAACTAAACCTTATCTTGAGAAGTGTGTGGACACCTCTGAATGAATTACGGGCTTAAAAACTATTATGTAGGATAGTTTAGTATACTATGTGTATTGTGTAAGTTATACTTTCAAATATATGTAAAAATTTCATCGCCTGGCACTTTTTATCTCTACTGTAACGATTTTCTATGAAACTATATATTTATGAATTAAATGAAAATAAAATGTAAGCCTATCGCTTTTTTAAATATAAATGTGAACCCTGACAATGGGTTATTGTACCGTCGATTTCCCTAACTTCACCTAGTCGCCTAATCTTCGCCTGAATTTATAAAATTCTCAATATCACCGAAATCTTGAAGTAAGTTACAAAATAAACACCCACATTCAAATTTCTATTTAGTCATGGCAATATTTTGCTGATGGCAACCCAGCTAATGCGTTTAGTTTGGCGGTCATTACATCAGAAAGTGTCAGTGGTGTGAGGTGTTTGTTTTTTTTTTTTTTTTGCCAAACTTCGCCTACTCGATAGTAATTTAGAAAATTGATCTTTAAGCACTTATAAAAAGATTCTGTTTCGTTTCTACTACATCGCTCTATAGCCAAAAAAAAATACTAGCCATAGACGTCTTAAAAAAAAGCGAGGAAACATAGGTAGGCGAAGTTAGGCCAACGGCCCGATCTTCGCCTACTGGCTTTGGCAAGGTATTTTTATCTCTAAATCGATGATTTTAAGAGTTACTTTAGCTTGTGATTATTAAGAAACCTTAATTATTCCATAAAATGTTAATAATTTGCCTGCAGTGGTAATATTTAAAAAAGTACGTTAAAAAAAGTGTCAAAACCCAGGCGAAGTTAGGGAAATCGACGGTACCTAATTATATGTAGGTATTTAAGAAAAACTACTATAGGATTAACTGATAAAGCTAAATTAATATTCTCCTAACTCGACAAAAATAATGGAAAAGCATTTTTATGAAATTTCAGAATTGTTGGGATGTTGATGAAATAAAAATATATTTACGATAGAATACAAAATGTAGTTTTATTTAAGTTACCTACCTCTCAAGTAATAGCAATATCAAGCTGGTTTCGTTTTGAAACTTGCAATAGGGTGACAAAAATTGTCAAAAAAACTAACTACCTAGTCCGTCAGATAGATTTCTAAAAATATTGGACACATATTTTTTCTTATCTCACGTGACCAAGAAATGAACGACGATACAGTGCTTCGAAAAGTCGTTCTTGGGCCGAGCGAAAGGGAGAGTGTCAGACTTCTACTTTGGGCCTTAGCAGAATACCAGCGCTGTGACATTTGTCATAAATGTTACAGCACCATGCTGAGATAACTGCCCTTTGGCTTCGCACGGGATTAAATTAAATTGGCTACAATTTAAACTTAAATTTAATGAATGTATGTCCTAATTTTAAGTGTTACATACATATATGTTTACTTGGTTTACCTGTAATTTTTTGTCAATTTGTTTTTGTCCTGTGGGAAACCAATAAATCATTTTTCTTTCTTTCTTCTTTACTGATTAAAAACCACCCATGTTCCTTCTTAGTCTTTTATGTCGAGGCTGCGGTATCCTGTGAACATCGCGCAGCCCCGACGGGCAGGAGACATTCATAATCCACTTTGTGCAGTTCAAGTATTTTTAGTTCTGTTTTGCCCCGCTTGTAGGGTATATGGTTCCGCAGTTATTTACAAACTGCAAATAACATCAACGACGGCGCCGTAGGTGCCATTTTGCGTTTTTATAGAATCAAACGCGCGTAAAAGACGATACAAACGGGCGTGCGAAGCGCGTTCGAAACTCGTTTGAAGCGCGTACAAAAGGGTCGGTTTGGGATCGCTGTATCTGCGCGTATACGACTTTATACGAGCCGACGTAGTGCTTTTCACGATCGACCCGTGGTGTGCTTAGGTTACAAGGTTGGTTTCAAATCTCGTTGAAGCGCTTATAAGCGAGTCATCAGCGCATCGTCGCGTCGCGGGTACCGTAGAAAATACACCGTGTGCATGGGCTTAATTTTACCGAGAATTAGGATCAATGCGATTTTGACTGAGTCTTTAGTACCAGCAGTTTAAGAGCAATCTTATTGCGAAGAAAAAAAGAGGTCACGTGTTTTGACAGTGAGTAGAATTAGTAAATAAAATTACTGTAAGACTTAGTACGCACACTACGCACTGACCGGCAATGGCACTGGTTCTGAGTTTTCTGACTACCCCCACGGGAAACAGGCGTGAGTAACGTGAGTTTAAGTATGTAACCAGATGTTAGGTCACCTGCTACGATCCCCCTTTGCCTCGTCGACGTTCATACAACTAGTCATACCGTGTACGCTCTTGAGCTTTTTGAAGAACCTCACTAATAAGATGAGGAGTGTATGTCCTTCTTGGACTACCTTTGCTTATTCATCATCATCATTTCAACCGAAAGACGTCCACTGCTGGACATAGGCCTCCCCTAAGTGTCGCCACATTGACCGGTCCCGTGCGTCTCGCATCCAGCGGATCCCCGCAACCTTCACCAGGTCATCGGTCCACCTAGTGGGAGGCCTTCCAACGCAACGTCTTCCGGTTCGCGGTCGCCACTCCAGAACTTTCCGGCCCCATCGGGCATCCGTTCTTCGAGCAATGTGCCCTGCCCACTGCCACTTAAGTTTGGCAATTCTTCGGGCTATGTCGGTAACCTTGGTTCTCATGCGGATGTCCTCATTTCTGATTCGATCGCGCAAGGAAACTCCGAGCATAGCCCTCTCCATTGCCCTTTGGGTGACTTGCTTATTATTTATTCGATATTATTTTTAACTGAGGCATCCAGTACTAAACTTATACGCATTTTAAATAAATAAATGCATAAGGAATTAAGGATCCATGGAAACGCGAATTGATGCGTACGGATCCTAATACAAAATAGTCCATTTTCAACCATACACTCTATTGTTTTTCGCTCCTTTCCTTTCCTTCTAGGCCTGTTTGGATCAGAATGTTGGGTCCATAAAAGTGTTGAATGAAAGACGTGGTATGTGGCTGAGATGAGAATGCTAAGGTGGATGTGTGGTGTTATGCGAATGGATAAGATAAGAAATTAGTACATAATTGGAACTTTGAAAGTGGCGCCGGAGACTGAAAAGTTGTGTGGTAATAGGAATGAATTAATTCGGATAAGGATAATGATAGGTCCAATTTCAATAGATGAAATTCGAATGTTACCAAATCTGATTTCATCCTAAAACATCGTTTTTATTTCACAGGGCCATGAATCCTCAGCGCCAAAACGCCGAGCGCTCAGAGCTCTACGCGATTCGCGGACCCCTTCGCCGAATTTCGACGATGTTTCATTGTGGAGTGACCCTAAGGATCGGAAACATAGAGTCGATTGTCCCATCTGCTTTGAATCGTTTAGAAAATTTTCCGATGTCCGTGCACATGCAAGAAATAATCATTCAATAGAGGTTTCCGTACAGAGTATCACAAAAGCTAGGAATTCGGCGGTTCGAAAGAAGATTGTGGAGAAAGCTACGTCTTTTGAACCTAGTAATGTAGATACTTCGATTGTCTTGGATTCTGATTAGGGCATGCATGCAGTACTGATAGGTACAGTAACAAAAGTTGCTTAACATTTCAGAATTTTAATTATAACTAGCGGACTTGGCAGACGTCGTCCTGCCCGGACAGCAGCGCCACCTACCGGGTCCAATTGTAAATCTAAACCATTCTGGAATCCACCGGAACACACACAAAAAAATTCACACAAATCGGTCCAGCCGTTTAGGAGGAGTTCAGTGACAAACACGTAGGTACAGTAGAATTATATATATAGGTAAAGATATGTCCAGGAGCTATTATTTTAATGTTTCAGAAGATTTTCTTTAAAATATTCTTTACCCTTCAATAACTCGTCAGCTACGAGTTTAAACCTGCTTTGAAACTTTCAAGTAGGTAGTGTTAATCTACTTCTAATGCCGACTGTACCTTCTCCAGAACCGGGTTTTTCCGGTTCCTTCTACAGAACCGGCTCAAACTGGGAATATCGGTACTGATAAGCGAACTGAGAATTATTTGAAATTAGGTTGTAAACATTTTGCGTAGTAGCAGTAGGTAGGTATCTCTGCCTTTTCCTTTAGGGATTGCGTGATGTTATGCTAGTCAATCTCAAACTGTATATTTTAGTTGCGGGATCCAAGACAATTAAATTGTTTCGAAATCTGGGACTTCGTCGAGCTCCATTGTCTCGGTGCTTTTCTGGTGGTCGCCACCTCGCCACACTGTTGATTCTGACGCGCAAAAGTTGCAGCTTGCAGTGGTTGGGGCATGTCACAGCAATATTTTTTGCGTAGGTATACTTAGTTTGATGTAGGTACATTTTATTGAATCCTTGGTTGACGGCATCGTTCAGGGCTCGTTTACACCCTATATTTTCTGGTCGTTATTACTATCCCACCTTGATCCCACCTTAATGATTTTCTATAAAAGTATACCTACATTTGTGGAAAAAAAAAAACTGTAAGTAAATAAAAATGTGTAAGTACCTAAACGTTTTCTTTTATTTTTTTTTATTAAACCTGAAAAAGAGTTACTTATTGTAAACTTTAACTTACTTTGGTAGGTACTTCTGAAGTCCTGATTATGGCCATACGAAAAAGTATGGAAAAACATTTTTTTTTTGTATTTCGGTATTGGTCCCAGTTATTGAAATAGTTATATACTATGAGACTTCAAATTTTCAAATTTTGACTGGCCTGTTGGTCTAGTGGTTAGTGACCCTAACTGCTATGCCGGAGGTCGTGGGTTCGATTCCCACCCAGGACAAATGTTTGTGTGATGAGCACGATCATTTGTTCTGTGTCTGGGTGTAATTTATCTATAATATGTATGTATTTAGAAATATATAAGTATGTTTATCAGTTGTCTAGTACCCATAACACAAGCTCTGCTTAGCTTGGGACTAGATGGCGTTGTGTGATAGTTGTGGAATATTATTATATTATAAATATATTTACGACTGAAAAAATGTACCTAGTTTTTTTTTCGTTACCTCTAAATTAATCTAGTAATAGCAAAATGTAACTGGTTTTCTTTTGGTCGAAGTGTAAAACAGGTGTTAAACCAACACGGCCCACACCTCTGGGTCGTGTGGGTTCTGCAATGGCTAATGGCTGCCGGTTCATTTACTTAGCAATCCTAATATTTAGTGCTAGATACTGTCTAGCACTAAATATTAGGATTGCTAAGTAAATATGATTAAGGAAACACTGTCACTGTCAGCCACACACAAGTAATCGGGGAGCTGTCACTAATGACAGCTGTCAGTCACTACAAATGGCGGGAAGTTGGACGGTGGTGGTGTTGGTGATCCTGTAATATACCTAATTAGTAAATTGTGATAACAGCCTATTAGCTCTGCTACTAGTGGATACCTACTTCAGATAAAACACATATTTTTAGTTATTAATCATAATTTATTGTATAACCATTTCTTCCTCTTCTTGCTCCATGCCTGCCGCCTCCGTATTCCTAGCAATATTCAGTTGGAAGCAGTCGACACCGTAAACACTGTTTATCTTCAGGATGTCAGAATCTGAGAGAAGTTCCTCATTCTCGCCTAAAGAGTGCATTATCGAGCCGTCGGGGTCCTGACAACAAAAAATTGATGATTTATTTTATACTAGCTTTTGCCCGCGACTTCGTTCGCGTGGAATAGTGACTTCCGGCAGATTTTTGGTTTATCTCGCGAAAAAAAAAAAAAAAAAAATTATCCTATGTCCTTTCTCAAGTTCCAAACTATGTCTGTACCAAATTTCATCAAAATCCGTTCAGCAGTTTAGGCGTAAAAGAGTAACAGACAGACAGACAGAGTTACTTTCGCATTTATAATATTAGTATGGATAAGATAACTTCACAGCTGACAGTCATCATCATCGTTGCAGCCGAAAAATGTCCACTGGTGGACATAGGCCTCCCCGAAGTATCGCCACATTGACCGGTTAAGTGCGTGCGTTTGTCATCCAGCGGATCACCACAACGCGGCAACGGCCAGGTCATCGGTTCACCTAGTGGGACGCTTTCCAATTATAAAATAAATATCAAACAATACACCAATAGCCGTGTACTGACTGAGTGCGCAGCCTTTTTTTTGGTGGGTAGAAAATCATCAAATATAAACCCCTCCCGCTCTTGGGCAGAGCGAAAGGGAGTGTCAGACTTCGTCTAACTAAAAATCACCCATGTTCTTTCTTAGCCCTTTATGTCGAGGCCGCGGTAGGTATATCTTTTGTGAACAACCTGCAGCCAGAGGATAAACTGAAATCATTGCGGGTGAATGTTTATGAGCAGACAAATCCGTCTACCCTCTCTTGTTCGTTGTTTGGTCCACTATCCATTGACATGGGTCAATGGTAGTGGCCGATGGTGGTGTCACAGTGACCATGACAGTTTAAAAAGTTATAGTATGGTTGGTCTTGATGGCAATGGTGTCGGCCGTTTTTATTTATTGCAGCCACATATTGCATTGCAGTAAAATATTGCCCGTTTAGAAGTACTAGAGAGCAGCGGTGGCCCTTTGGTGGCCGGACTTACGAACAGTGCTAAGACATTACAAAGACGCGTGCTAAGACGTTACAAAGTTGTGGGTTCGAACTCAGGCAGGCGCATTACTTTGTGTAATTTATTTCATCACCGCTGCTCTCAAAACGGCGAAGGAAAACATCGTGAGGTAACAGGCATGTCTTAGCACCAAAAAAATCTAAGACATGTGACATCTACCGACCCGCACTGGTGCAGGGCCCGCGTAGTGGATTATAGCCCATCCTTCTCCTAGAGAGGAGGCCCGAGTCCCTGCTGTGGGAACATTTATAGGCTGATGATGATGAGAAGCACTATTAATGTACTGGTTACTACTTTCCTGGACGAGAGGGTGATAGTGTCGTAGGTCGCTAAAAAACGATTCTCACCAGAGTCCTATAAGTGGCGACGGTCGCTAAGTGTGCCTTGCCGAGTTTTATCCAGAACCTGTAAGATGGATGCGTTGCACTCTTGTAGTCGTAAGTTATATTTAATGTAGCCTCCTCGGCAAGCTTTTCGAAGTGGTGTAACTTATCTGGGAAGAAAGAAAATACAATATTAAACTTGCGATAGTAGGTACTGTATTTAAAAGCGTAGATATATATTATACTAGCTTTTGCCCGCGACTTCGTTCGCGTGGAATAGTGACTTCCGGCAGATTTTTGGTTTTACCCACATAGTTCCCTATCTCGCGAAAAAAAAAAAAAAACTATCCTATGTCCTTTCTCAAGTTCCAAACTATGTCTGTACCAAATTTCACACAAATCGGTTCAGTAGTTTAGGCGTGAAGAAGAATGGGCAAGAAACTCCATGGACTCTCAGTGTGGTACCTCTAAGAGTTTCTAACATTTTTTTTGATGTTTGGGCATCATCTAATGACAAAATAAATGTCTCCTCCCGCTCTGGGGGAGCGGACGAGAGTGTCAGATTTCTACTGACAAAAAGCCAGGTTAGAAAGGCCATGTGGGCGGGGCACGCGCGCCGCTTATATGATCAGACGATCATATGTCGACAAAATTTGATTTACTGACCAACAATCGCGCTCATATTGTGACAGCGAACGGAGCTCCGCGAAAAAAAAAGAATTATGCCGTGTTGCGCGATTATTACGTGTCGGAAAAGAAGCCAGGTGTGCAGTGTGGCTCGAGAAGGGATTTCTCTTCATCGGTAAGTCTAAAAACCTTAAAATACAAGTGATATTTGTAATTATTACAATAGTATTATGTAGTTCGCAGACAAAAATGATACAATCGCAAGCAGAAACGAAATTATGTACATTGCTTGCAATACGTGGGTACCATCTTGTACTACGTGGGCGATTGCGCAATGCATTTCGTTCACTGCGAACGTCGCGTGCGACGAGCCAAAGCTTAAATTCTGCCTACTCTTTGCGTTTCGATAGTGTTGTACCAAGTTGTCAATAATGTCGATATTTAGTATGTGTGAATGTGAATGCATTCAAATGATTATTATGTTATGATTAAAATAACTTTTGTTTATCCCATACTATCAATACCTTATTATTGTTTATTGATTGTTTTTCATCTAAAATTTGTTTTGAGGTTAGCCATTTATAAATCGAAACATACATTTTAAATTTTATTTTTAGGTTTCCAACAGATCCAGATATGTTACAGACCTCTAAAGCTATTATAGAAAAATATTAGTGTGAGATTGCATTTTATTCTGAAAAATTCAAATTTGAAAGATAGCAAGCGCATGCTATTGCTACTTAATAAATACGTTTTATTTCAAGACAATAATAAAATCTGAATTGAAATTGAATTTCAAGTACTTAATGATCAATATTTGAAAAAAATCTTTTCTGTTTACTTTTTATCTTTAATTTTTTATGTGTGAGAGACCAATAAATATTTTTGCTTTCTTATTTTCTTTCTTTCTGTCCCGTCCCGAAATTAAAGCAAAAACTGCAAAACTTAAAGTAACAAAACTCAAGTAATTTTATCGATATAGGTACATTATCGACCTTTTGGTCACCGTAACATGTATGAGAAATATACGCAAGTGTGAGTGTACGTCAAACGCAATGTTTGCGCTAGTGTGACAACCAGTAGCAAGCTCGCGATCTAAGTGAGTGCGGTTTATTTGTGTGCATAATTCGCGTACTTATTAGCGTCTTGCATGTAGTGGATATAGAGAGTGGGAGACAAGCGGCGACACGCGTTCTCAAATCAGGAACTATTTCCTTTCTAACCTCTTTTATCTCTTCTGTGAGCCACCCATTTCTTAACCCTTTACACTGGAATGTAAAGCCGCAGGCCGCGGTATCTCTTTCAAACAAATTTCACAACACTGGCAGTTCTTACCTGGTCTAATATGTCGGTTATGCACCCGGATATGCTTGTCCCTGTCATGGCGGGCGACCTCGAAGTAGAAACCCAGCATTGCCATGACCATCATAGCGGTGTGCTGCTTGTGTTGACCTCCTTCGAAGAGTTCTATGCAACCGAAGTTCTGGAGAAAGAAACACAATAATCTTATAATTAAGACTAACTTTTGCTTGAGACTATAATTAATTATATAGATTTACATCTATAAAAAATAAATAAAATTGAAGAGCCTGTTTTTTATTTAAAATAACAGCTTTTTACTGAATGCAAAATGAAAGTATATAATATAAGGTCCCATTAAAATAGGTGGACAAAATTTCAGAAATCATTCAGACCACCAAAATAAGGACGATGGTAAAAAAAATAATAAGAAAAACACATTTATGTACCTCTACCTACCTACTCATAAAGGATGAGTTTGTTCTAGAGTGCCGGCAATTTATTATTTTAAGTAATAAAAAAATCATTTTATTTAATGTTTTTTTTTTTGTTTAGATATCTTTGGTTAGACCTACTGAACGCTGTGTTAAAATTTGTCCACCTATTTTAATGGGACCTTATATACTTACCATACATACCATTATACGTTAGGTACCATACCTACTTAGAAAAAAAACTTTTTGTTTTGTCGGTAAGTCTGTTTGTTCCGGTAGGTATAGGTATGGCCAGCCGCCAGACTGAACTTGACACCCTGTTCTTCATTCCGAAACAGACAGAAACCTAATGTGACAAAAATAATGCAAAGACCACTGTGAACATGACAGACTTATCAGCAGCAGCAACTACTTACAAGGGCTAGACTCCATTGCATCGGAGACGAGAGATGTGTTGCGAACCACCAATAGAAATTAGTTATTTTCGGCAGGACTTCAAGATACGCAGACGAAAGGAGAGATGTGTTGTAAGCCACCATGATAAGTTTTTCATTACTCATACTCTGAAAGTAGGTCATGACATGCCTGCGGAGCGGGCTGAAAGTACTACTTTTCAGCCCTAGGGAGAATCGCTTTCTACTGACAGCTGTCAAATTATTTGATGTAATTGGGAGCAAGCCTATTGCCGCCAACTGATGAGATTAGGTGCAAGCCTATTGCCATCAATAAATGTAATTAGGAGCAAGCCTATTGGCATCAACCAATCTAATTAGGAGCAAGCCTATTGCTATCCACCGATTTAGGTAATTGGGAGCAAACCTATTGCCATCAACCAATTTAATTAGGAGCAAGCCTATTGCTATCAACCGAAGTAATTGGGGGCAAGCCTATTGCCATCAACGAATTTAATTAGGATCAAGCCTATTGCCATCAACCAATCTAATTAGGAGCAAGCCTATTGCCATCAACCGATGTAATTAGGAGCGCGCCTATTGCCATCAACTAATCTAGTTAGAAGCAAGCCTATTGCCATCAACCGATTTAATTAGAAGCAAGCCTATTGCCATCCACCGATTTGGGTTGTTGGGAGCAAGCCTATTGCCACCAACCAATGTAATTAGGAGCAAGCCTATTGCCATCAATTGATGTAATTGGGGGCAAGCCTATTGCCATCAACCAATGTAATTAGGAGCAAGCCTATTGCCATCAATTGATGTAATTGGCCGATGTAATTAGGAGCAAGACTATTGCCATCAACCAATCTAATTAGGAGCAATCCTATTGCCATCAACCGATGTAATTAGGAGCAAGCCTATTGCCAATTGCCATCCACCGATTAGATTTAACCGATTTGAAGTGTTTCTCTTATGTTTAATTTTTATTTATTTTTTGTCCATTTGTTTTTTCTTTCTCCTTTCTTTCGATTTAGGGGGCGCAAGCCTATTCCCATCAACTTTCCTTGTATTCGTAATGAAAAGCACAGTGTTTACCTCGGGTTAAAGACTTATTTAGTCCCTCGAACTATTAGCGCCCTCGCTGCGCTCAGGCACCAAACCCCGTCTCGGGGACTGAATAAGTTACTTTCACCCCTAAGGTAACAATGTACTATTTCATTACTCATACTCGGAAAGTAGGTCTGAAGTTGCCTGAGGAGCGGGTTGAAAGTAATACTTTTCAGCCTTAGGGATAATCACTTTCAACTGACAGCCGTCAAATTGTTTAAAAACACTAGTGTAACTGGGAGTAAGTCATTGCCATTAAAACCGACGTAATTAGGAGCAAGCCTAGCCACTTTCTTCAGCTAATTCATGATCTTATTTTTACTTTCCTTGTATTCGTAACTAGCTGACCCGTGCCCACTTCGTTGGGCATAATTAGTCGAAAGTAAGCTAATTACGTTTCGAAAAATTCAATTTCGGGGACGTCCGCTGCGTAAGGAGCCGACAACGCGACTGAGCCGCGCGGGTACCTACCTCTCAGATCAGATGTAAAAGGCCACGCCCCTCTTTCCCGAAGCGGGCACGAACGCGAACCGAATTAAACCCGAAACCATCCCGCGCCCGCCGCTGCGTTGCTTTTTTCTCCGATTCACTTTGCAAAACGGACTACCACGTAAAAGCCTTTTTATTTTTCGGTTTTTTATGAGAGCCTATGACACTCAGCAATAATGTGGCTTTCTATTGGTGAAAGAATTTTTAAAATCGGTTCAGTAGATCCCGAGATTACCCCTTACAATTTAACAAATATACAAACAAGCTTTACCTCTTTATAATATTAGTATAGAAGTATAGATAGTATAGATGAAAAGCAAGGTGTTTACCTCGGGTTAAAGACAGTCCGTCTCGGGACATAAGTTGCTTTCACCCCTAAGATAACAATGTACTATTTTACTTCTTGTCTCCGCTTATTGGTATCGTCAAAGTATTGAGCAGAGAGATGTAATTGGTTAGGCCAGCCTCCAGCCTCCGCATTAGGCGGCCACGGGCCAAGAGCACAGTTGTTATCGTTTTATCCCTTCGAAATGACTGTAAACCCACCGGTAAAATAGCCTAAAAACAAGGGGAAAGAAGGAATACAAGATGGGTACTCACGTGGCCGTGGAGCTGTTGTTCTTATTCACTTCACCCCGTTTTAGTGTTTATTTCGCAGTGCACTACGTTAATGATAGTCTGGGACGTCCCTTGATTGATAATTATCACTTTCTTGAATGTTTTTGGAGGTTTTCACGGAGCCGGCTCGAGCCGTCGTTTTGATTCGAAGTTTTTTGCGGAAGAATGACGAACTGACGATATGCGTGTTGGGCGCTAGTGAGCCTCCGCAGGATCCGGAAATAGAGACGGGAAGGGAAATAGGGATGTGGTAACTTGTGCAAAAAGACTAAGTTACCGGTTTTTGTGATGATGTGTTTTTAATACTTTAACATTATTCCCCCCCGCTGGCGAAATTTATTGAGACTGAAGAAAAAATACCAAGACTAGGTCCACCTAATGTTAAAGTTGATGTGTAAGAGTGTGATGGAATAGATAAATATTATGTTTTACATTTAAGTTACAAAAATATAAAGACGAAATGATAATGAACATTTACCTAAATGAAAAATTTTGAAATTAGTTACCACCATCCGGGATGGGGCACAATTTAACAAGAGGTCTATTAATTACGCCTTGTCCAGTTTCGACAGTCGCAGAACGTGGTATACCATCACGACCGTGATAAAGATTCATAATTTTTCCGAAACGCCAACGCAACGGAGGTTGTTGTTCGTCCTTTATTATGACAACTTGACCAAGGCGAGCTTGATCAGTTGACCTAGTCCACTTCAGTCTTTGTGAAAGACTAGTTAAATATTCTGTATGCCATCTGGCCCAGAAGTCCTGATGCATACGTTGAACGAGTTGCCAACGCTTAAGTCTGTTAAGTTTAATGTTTGAATAATCTGGCGTTGGCAACGCTGTTAAGGGTGCTTGCGTTAAAAAATGTCCTGGTGTCAGAACTGATACATCATTAGGATCAGTGCTCAGTGAGCATAACGGCCTTGAATTGAGTACTGCTTCAACCTGTGTAAGTAAGGTGTTTAATTCCTCATATGTGAGAATTTGAGTACCTATGACTCTATACAAATGTGTCTTTACGGACTTTACACCGGCCTCCCAAAGTCCACCGAAATGTGGTGCCCCTGGAGGGTTGAATTTAAATTTAATGTATTCAGACTCACAGGCTGATTTCATCACATTGGCCAATTGTGACTCCGCACCCTTAAAGTTCGTACCACAATCAGAATGAATTACGTTGCACCTGCCACGGCGGGCGATAAATCTGCGTAATGCCGCTAAAAATGCGTCGGTGGACATATCGGAAGCTAACTCTAAATGTAGCGCTTTTGTAGCAAAGCATACAAAGAGACACAAATATGCTTTTGTAGTACGTGTGCCACGATATCTTTGCAAGGTTATATTAAATGGACCTGCGTAATCGCAACCGACGGCTTGGAATGCTTTTAATTGAGTAATACGTGCTTTTGGTAAATCTGCCATTTTAGGCTCAAATGCAATTGGCCTTGTGCGAAAACATTTATAGCAATCCGATAGGACTTGATGAATTGCTCGACGAGGAGACAATATCCAAAAATTTTGCAATAATAAAAACTGTAATGCTTGTAAACCAGGGTGAAGATTATCATTATGTACTGATTGTATAATTAATTTAGTTAAACGATGTTTACGTGGAAGTAGAGCTGGGTGTTTTGTTTCATAATCGAGTTCAGATCGAGAGAGCCTTCCCCCCACCCGCAAAACACCGGAATGGTCTAAAAATGGATTGAGTTTTCTAAATGATTTAGGTAAAGTTTTCCCTGCTGATAAAATTTTAATTTCATTTTGGAATTCGGAATGTTGAACATGTTTAACAAGCTTCATAAGAGCACAATGAAGTTCAGCTTGAGTTAAGTTATTTGAATATTTGGTTTTGCGTAAGGCACTGATAAATCTGTTACAATATGCTAAAATACGTTGAATTTTACGAAGTGATGAATATTTTTGAAGAAGATTATCGATGGGATCAAGATCGATTATGTTACTTAAAACTGTTGTACGCTTTTCGCATCATTGCTTGTGACGCAAGATGATTGAATTGTATCGTTAGGCCAATGATTTTCAGATAATGATAACCACTCCGGTCCTGACCACCAGAGGGCATGACTGATGAGCTCGTCAGGTAGCAAGCCACGACTCGCACAATCAGCTGGATTTTGCTTGCCTGGTACATGTTTCCAGACAGCAGTCAGTAGGTAATTTTCGCTGTATGTTAGCAATGCGATTGCCTACGTATACTTTAAAATTTTTAGAATTAGATTTGATCCATGCCAACACGATCATGGAATCAGACCATGCATATATGCCGTCTATGTTTAGTATGTTAGAAAATAAGTTAATAATATAATGCATAAGGTCTGCTAACAAAGAAGCGCCACACAATTCCAGTCTTGGCAGCGTTCTACGCTTTATTGGTGCCACCCGCGATCGTGCACTTACAAGACAGACTTGATGATGATTTTGATTTACATTGGAACGAAGATATACTACTGCCGCATAGCCAGCCTCACTGGCATCACAGAAACCATGAATTTGATAGCTTGATGCGTGAGCGTGAGTAATACGTCTCGGAATGTGAAGGTTTTGTAAATTGGATAACTGGCTAGTGTACTTCGTCCAAGTTAGGTGAATATCATCGGGTACTGGTTCATCCCATGACGTTCCTAGTAACCACAAACGTTGAATAAGAAATTTTGCTAAAAAGGTTAACGGTGTGAGAAGACCAATGGGGTCATAGATGCGAGCAAGCTCTGATAGCATTGTTCGTTTGGTACAATCGCGTGGAATTTGATTAACTTGATAATTAAAAACGTCTTTATGAGCGTTCCAGGCAAGCCCGAGAACCTTGACAAAGAGAGTGTCACTGTCGAACGTCAAATCTGGAACCAATTTATGTTCTTCTGGTATATTTTGCAGTACAGCCACATGATTACTGGACCACTTTCTGAGCTCAAAACCACCAGCAGCCATAATTTCGGTCAATTCTTGCTGTAGCTGAATTGCCTGCTCTACGGTGTTACAGCCAGTGACTACATCATCCACGTAGAGATCTTTTTGCAGAACCTTAGCTGCGGTTGGATAAGACTCTTGTTCGTCTTGAGCCAGTTGATGCATAGTGCGGATGGCCAGAAATGGTGCCGATGAGACTCCGAAGGTCACGCGATTGATCCTAAACTCTTGAATAGGTTCTTCAGGTGAAAACCTGAAGAGAATACGCTGATAATCCCTATGCTCTTGGGTAACGATAATTCGGCGGTACATTTGACGTACATCCGCTGATAAGACGATAGCGTGAAGACGGAACCGTAAAATAATATTTGTGATATCTGCTTGCAACTTACAACCAGTTAAAAGAGTGTCATTGAGTGATATTCCAAGTTTATCCTTGGCCGAGGCATCGTATACAACTCTCAACCGAGTGGAAACACTGCTAGGCTTTACTACCGCATGATGTGGAATATAGTACGCGGTAGGAGACTGACACTCGTCAGATGAAACGCGTTCCATCTGATTACTTGTTAAATATTCCATGATATGTGCTTTATATTCGTTCCCAAATGAAGGGTTTTGAAGCAGGCGCTTTTCCAGCTGCTTAAAACGCCGAAGCGCTGTATTATATGAATCGCTAAAAATTGGAAGAGATTGATCTCGAAATGGCAACTGAACGATATAACGACCGTCAGCATCACGTTTATGCGTTGTCTTATAAATGTCCTCACACCGAACATCGTCGGCGGAGGCTGCTTGATTAACTTTTGATTCTGTAGGTACATGATCTATGTCCCAAAACTTCTGGACAGCAATGTCCAAGTTAGCATCCAGTGATACATGATTGACAGATGCTGGAGGAGATTCAACACTGGGATCAGCTGCTTTGGTCCTACCCATGAGAATAAATCCAAACACTGTGTTAATGGCTGTTGCCAAATGACTGCCACCATCAACTTTGCCTGGTAACAAAATCTGGGGAAATATCTCTCCACCAATTAAGAGATCGATGGGACGAGACTGATGAAAATCTGGATCTGCCAGCTGAAGATTTCCTATATGTTGAAAATCATTGAGATTGATTGAATGTGTGGGCATATTACCACAAATTTTATCCAATACTACTGCATCCATACTAAAAGATATTTCTGAATTGCCTAATGGGCAGAGTTCAAGGAAAACTCGACTACTTGAATTAGTAGGAACATCACCAATACCAGACATCGGTGTGTTGCATTTATAACGAGTCAGACCAAGGCGACGAGCGCAAGCACTGCTCATGATATGACTCTGACTACCAGGATCTAGCAAAGCACGAATCTTCTGATAAGTGTTGCTACCATCCTTGACCATGACTTGAGCTGTGGCAAGTAAAACAAAGGTGGGAGCCAAGCCTCGTGATATATTGGATAATGTAGTAACAGGGGTAAGAACCTGCTTTTCAGCGCTATCTGCAATAGTCTGATTTGTTGTAGTCATATGGACTTGTGAGGAAGTTTGTTGATTAACATTAGTCAATGATTCCTTAGGAAAATGCAATAAAGTATTATGACGTTGATTACAACTTTTGCATGAACGGGTTGAAAAACATTTAGAAGTGCTATGGTTGGCACGTAAACAATTTAAACAAAGATTATGTTGTCTAGCAAGTTGAGCCCTTTCTTGTGGCGTTTTAGACATGAAATTATTACAATTAATAAGAGAATGATTTTCTTTACAAATTATGCATTCGATGTTAGGCGTTTGAGCTACCAGCGACGAGGTTTTATTTATAGAATATGATTTGGTTTGATTGTTATTTCTTTGACTATTGGGAGCTGATGATAACGTTGGTACATTTGTTAGGCATGATCGCTCTAATGCACTGCATCTATCTCCTAAAAATGTTTGAAGCTGACTAAATTGTGGGATATCACTGTCTATACAAGAAAGCTCAAAAGCTTCACGAGATTGTTTGTCAATTTTAGTTATAAGAGAATGAAATAAAACAAAATCCCATTTAGAAGTGGGCAACCCTAAAGAGTCTAACATTGAAAGGTTCTCAGCATAACTATCTAAGAGAGTACGCAAACTCTGCACTGATGCTGTACTAATAGATTTCAAATTACAAATTTGTTCCCAACATAAGAAAGCCAAAAACCTCTTGTTGGTATAACGCTTGCTCAGTGCTTCATAAGCACTTGTATAATTAGCATCTGAAATAGGATATGCTCTAATTAAGTTTATTGGTTCCCCAGAAAGGGAAGTGACAAGATATTGAAACTTTTCAACATTACTTAAATCTGTCCGACTATGGACTAAAGTATTAAATAAGTCAATGTAACCCGGAAAGTCTTTTAATTGACCAGAGAAAGTAGGCAGCTTTATTGGTGGCAATTTAGCCAGGTTTTTGTGTTCATTTTTGTGGTTACATGATGATGTTGAAGGTTTAACCTCAATTAAGTTTTCAGGAAGAAGTGTCCGTTTAGTTTCAAGAATTTCAAAGTACATGTCATCTGCCTGTTCCTGATATGTGGTTTGTTTGTGAATGCAGTCCTCTTTTCCAAGGCCGCTATACTCACTTATGAGTTTGATGTGAGCATCATTAAACGCATCCATAACGGATTCCAACCGTGAACACCATGTTTCAAAACGTGGTAGAATACTGGAGTCATTTTGACATTTGCGAGCACAGGTAACAGCATCTGATAATCTTTTAAAGGCTATATTGCGTTTAGACTCATGGTGAGCCGCCATTGCTTCACTCATGATTGAAATTGAAATTCAGAAAGATTAATTTAAATTAAATTAAGTACAATTTATTTTTTAAATTACTTGAGTATAGTTAAATGCTACTATTCTATCCTGAACCCGGTATCTAATCAATAAATTACTTCAAAGTATTAAAAATTAAAACAATTTGACATTAATTTGTAACAACAACAAACAGTAGACAATATTTTTCATGAAACTACCATAAAATCTATGGAAGCATTTTTGATTAATGGTATTAATATGCTTTTAGAGCTGGTATCACTCTATCAGAACAGGTAGGGTAGGTACACAAGGAGATTATGAGACCTCACCTATTCTGAGAAGTAAGAATGTCGAAGGACCATATTTAAGATGAAATACGAATTACTTACGGATAAAAGTATTTCTGAGAATTATTAATATTAAATAAAAAGTTAAAACGCTTGTTATGTTAACAATGAATGAACCTAAACGCTGTATGTTACGTTTAGATCGCCTTTATGAACCTAAAACGCTGTATGTTACGTTTTAAAGGTCGCTATGTATGATTTCACTATCCAAATGTTGCATGTTACATCAAAATAGTATTGACAATCCGTTCGAATTATGAATCCGCGGCACGAAAACGAGACGACGACGCGGACTGAACTAGTCGAAACTGGTTAGGAAAGTTTGATTTGAAATGAGTTTGATTTTACTCCGAAAACACTTGAATGTATGATGTAGTGATAAGTGATAAATAAATATGATGAGACAGTAATGAGATACTTAATGAAATAAGATACCTATTTTTTGGAAAAAAGATGGACGCCAGTCGTAGTACAAACGAAAACTATTTTAATAGGAACATGTATGAAATCCGGCTGAAGGCCCAAATAATGTTATCGTTTTATCCCTTCGAAATGACTGTAAACCCACCGGTAAAATAGCCTAAAAACAAGGGGAAAGAAGGAATACAAGATGGGTACTCACGTGGCCGTGGAGCTGTTGTTCTTATTCACTTCACCCCGTTTTAGTGTTTATTTCGCAGTGCACTACGTTAATGATAGTCTGGGACGTCCCTTGATTGATAATTATCACTTTCTTGAATGTTTTTGGAGGTTTTCACGGAGCCGGCTCGAGCCGTCGTTTTGATTCGAAGTTTTTTGCGGAAGAATGACGAACTGACGATATGCGTGTTGGGCGCTAGTGAGCCTCCGCAGGATCCGGAAATAGAGACGGGAAGGGAAATAGGGATGTGGTAACTTGTGCAAAAAGACTAAGTTACCGGTTTTTGTGATGATGTGTTTTTAATACTTTAACAACAGTGGAAACGAGAAAACACGTGAGCGGCGCACATCTCTCCGCTTTGATCTCCATACAGCTTTGGTGGACTCACCCTAGGTCTTACGAATCCGGCCCTGCAGTCTCTACACTAATAACAGCGCTACGAATGTCGCTGAGCCGTATCGATGTCAAATTTCGTTAAGGCGGGGTTGCAGTAATTTTAAGATTTTTGAACCTATAAAAATCGAACTAAATACGAGTTTTTTAATAAATAAAAATCATTACATAAAAATTGAACATACTCTCTAGTAAATCGTAAAGATAAAAACGCGATTTAGAATGATCGGCTCGATACTTTTTTTTATCAAACATGACTCTAAATCACAATTTCAAACGTGTACTGCTAAGACATTTCATCATGAATTTATATGAAAGTTATATCAGTAGATAGAACTTTTTATTCTGAAGTAAATGGTGAAAACAGATTGTATAATTTCGTTATAGTTTTTCTCCAAGAAGCAAAAAACAGTCAAAATGTAGGCATTATATCGCTCGCGCGGCAGGGCGGGGGGCGAGGTCGTGCGTAGGTACATAAAAACAAAGTACTGCAACCTCGCCTTAAGAAGTAGTAAATAGATTTTCGGCTTTATTTCAACGGCATAAGGTTGAAAATCTATTAAAGAAAGTTTACGAATTTTCGATTTTACGACATTCGTAGCGCTGTTATTAGTGTAGAGACTGCAGGCCCTGGGCCGCTTTCTGCACGAAAATGGAGATGTCCCGGGCCAACGAGAATAAAGATATCACTGTGATTTAGAATTTTAGATACCTAAGTACTTAGTGAAACAAAATCTGTGGTAAACAGTACGAGTAACTGTCAAAGAACTGTAGAGGGCTTCGAACTCGTCAGGTATTCTCTGACAATAAAAGAGTCTCTTTCAAATAATTGTTCTCCATTTATTTGAAAATATAACAATAATGGAATAAAAATGTTATTAACAAAATAGCAGCCGAATGGCTTGATCAAACAATTTATTGAGATAAATATTGATATTACAAAAATCTTCTCTACTAGGTACAGTCTCTTGCACATCAAGCTGCATCAATCTGTCAATAGATTTTCAATTTTATGGCTAAAGCAATAACTTCAAGGTTGATTGGGATGACAGTTTTGGGTCGCTTGATGTGCGGTCGTCTGTACCTACATACATCATAAAAATAAAAAGCTACTTAAATAGATAAGTTGATTTTCCAGATAGAATGTGAAAGAGACAAACTGAGGCCCGATTTTAGCTACACAAGAATTTTTAACTTAGTACCAAATCTAGCTTTTTTTAATACACTTCGCAAAAAAACACATATCGTTTTATTAAATATCGTTTTTAGGACATTTTAAGCACATGGTAGTATTTTATTTTCCAAACTAATACCTATCAGTCTCTACCGCATTAAGTTACCACTTTTAAGCCATAAAATGTTGATACTTAATTAAGTTCAAAATCGAATGAGAAGATTTGCCAGATTGTGGTAACTTGATGCGATAGTGACTGTACTTAGAACTATTCAAATAAATTTAAAATTCAGTATTTAACTGTCCACTAATGATCACACCTTAGTCCACACATTCTATCTGGAATCCCATACAACGGTAAAAATATCATGCTTATAAAACCAAACTTATATCTAACTAAATATTCGACAAATTCATCTAAAGAAATGCTTCGGGATTCCTTCACCATTCTTCTTTATCACTCTTCATTTTCCTGGACCTCTTCTATCAAAGTCGGTTCTTGTTCTGTTACGTCTTGATAGTTTTCAGTCCTCTGGCGCTTCGCTTTATGCATCCAAGGCTGACTATAAATCTTCTTCATCACCCCTGACCATCTCCTCATCAGTTCTGTCATCTGCTTTTCAAATTCTTCTCTCAAACCATCCATGTTTGAATCTAACCATTCAATCGCAGTTGCATATTCATCTTTCATAAACTCCTTTTCTTTTTCAGTTAGTTTTTCGCTCTTCTCTGCTACGTTTCTTTTTACTTCGTAAACGTAAGTTTCTAGTTGATTCCTTACTTCTAAACGGCGTTTGCTTTCTATGTCATCTTCTCGGTAGGTAGTTGCATCAGCAATCATTCGGCCTATTTGAAGTTGGTTGAGTCTGTGCTCATTTCTGATTGTAACACTCTTTGTATTACCTGTACTTCTGTCTTTAGCTGACACGCTCAAAATGCCATTAACATCTATATCAAAAGAGACATCGATTTTCGCAATGCCTCTGGGAGCTGGTGGTATACCAGTAAACTCAATAACTCCAAGCAAATTATTGTCTTTAGTCAAGCTTCTTTCGCCTTCAAATATTTCAATGGTCATTCTGTTTTGGTAGTCATCTAAAGTGGTGATTTCTTTGGTCCTCTGGCAAGGGATTGGAGTGTTTCTTTCAATTACTTTGAACATCATTCCTCTGGACGTTTCCACTCCTAGAGATAAGGGTACAACGTCGACTAGTAGTAAGTCTTTGATCTTTTCATGGCGTTGTCCACTCAATATGGCTGCTTGTATAGCTGCGCCACACGCCACAGCCTCATCTGGGTTTAAACTAGTCGTCAACTTTTTTCCTCCAAAGAATTCCTGTAACATACCCTGTATTTTTGGTATTCTAGTGCTGCCACCCACTAATATAATCTTTTGAATATCTGTCTTTTTAAGCTTAGCATCAGCTAACGCCGTTTGCACTGGTCCCAGGGTATCCCCGAATAAATCTGAGCATAACTCTTCGAAAAGAGCTCTTGAGATTCTTCCAATGTAGTCTATGCCATCGCAAAGACTTTCAACTTCGACTGTAGCTTCAGTATATGAAGTGAGAAACCTCTTTGCTCTTTCAGCAGCGGTTTTCAACCTCCGTAAAGCTTTAGCATTACCCAAGATATCCGTATGATACTTCTTACGGAAATCTTCGGCAAAATACGCCACGAGGCGGTTGTCAAAGTCCTCACCGCCTAATCTGGTATTCCCTGCAGTCGCCTTCACTTCATATACTGAACCATTGATGGATAGAACTGAAACGTCAAAAGTGCCGCCCCCTAGATCGTAAATCAGGACGTTTTTGTCCCCTTTTCGATCTAGACCATATGCTAGAGCGGCTGCTGTAGGTTCGTTCGTTATCCGAAGAACTTCGAGCCCAGCTATGGAACCAGCAGTCCTAGTAGCTTGCCGTTGAGAATCATTAAAGTAAGCGGGAACAGTTATCACAGCCTTATTCACTTTAGCACCAAGGTAACTTTCAGCTATTTCCTTTAACCTAAAAAGTATCATACTACTGATTTCTTCGGGCGCGAAAAACTTTTTCTCACCTCTGTATTCAACTAAAATCATTGGCTTACCACTTTGATTTGACACTTGAAATGGCCAATGACGTAAATCCATTTGAACGCCAATGTCGTCGTATCGTCGGCCTATTAGTCGTTTGGCGCCAAAAATTGTGTTCCAGGGATTGAATGCGGCTTGGTTTCGCGCCTCTTCTCCAATAAGACGTTGTGTTGGTGTAAACGCAACGAAAGATGGCGTTGTCCTGTTTCCTTGTCCATTTGCTATCACTTCTACACTTCCTTGACGCCACACTGCCACACAAGAATACGTTGTACCCAAATCTATGCCGATAGCAACCATTTTAAAAGCGACACTTTGAAAATAACACAAAAAATACACTCGCGTTCACAAACTTTGAAAGTATCACCTTTGCCGCGCTGTCGGACGTATATATACTCTCGGCCAATGGGTGTCCAGAATGTTCCTTGGCACCAACCAATCAGAGCACGAAAACAGTAGAATGTTCCGGAATGGGGTGGCTAGTGCTTAAAATTAGATCTCCCCATTTTGTTATGATTATGACATGACGGACATCATGAGTAAAAATTATTTTTGATTTTTAATTAATTTGATGTTAATTTGGGGTTACAAATAAGAATCTTAACTTCAAAAACAATTAATTCAACAACTTAACGCAGATATAAAATTTAATGGGAAAAAGAATTTTAAACTGAAATGAGAACATTATTTTCAAATCAATAATTCGGTATAATGAAATATACCTACTGCAATAGGTAAAAATACCACGCTTGTGAATAAAGTTTAAATAAATAATAAAATACTGTTTTAAGCTTTCACGGTTCATAACTATATTTCACCCCACCCGCATTCCACCCCACCCGCATTTGTCCAGTCAACCCGCGATCATGGTGCGGGCGCTTGCAACAGCGTCGAAATATCGGGAACTCAAAACAAATAACAATCACGGAATCTGTGACATTTTAAATAATATAATAAAATATTCTTGAACTCTGAATTTCGGTAAAATAATGAGACCCTCACCTACTAAAGTTATCTGAAAATCCAGTCTCATCAAGAAATAACAATCTAGAATAGTAAAATAAGCTATGTGGTAAACGCTACCTTCCAACGTTCACGCGAAAATCCGGTATCAACGTCAACCATCTTAAAAATGAAAAAACAACACCTGATTAAAACCTATATAAATCTGTCCCACTGGGTATTTACCCCTAAAAAAGGCAACGTCCGTTCCCCTGGTCACCCTATTATAAAATCTCCATAAACGTCACTGTCGCGTCATTTCTCCGTCCTTCACACACTCGAGCGAGGCCCTTTGCCATAAACAGTATTGCTATCTCTTTCAATGTTTATATCACTGTCTTTTGCACCCCTCCGGAATATTCCAGACTGCTATCCCTTTCTTATGTTGTTTACGTCATCCGCGACCGTGTCTTCGAAATAAATATTGAAATAAAGCGGCTTTTATTTGACTATTTGAGTTGTGAATGTTTTGGTAAATTTGGAATATAATCGTTGTTTGTTTTTGCGTAGGTATCAGTTAAAATTGGTTAAAATATAGAACGGTGGATTTAATGCCCTTATTCATCAAAATACTTAATAAAATTGTTAACGCGAAATGAGATCAAATCGGTACCGTGTCTTCAGTCTTCCAATTTCAATAATTAAAAAACCCCGTGAAAAAAACAGTTTTTTTTGGCATTTTCTATGTCCATAGTCATGTCCCTGTGACATTTTTTTTCATACAGACCTGCAGTTTTCCCACTCTGCCAGTCACATAATCAGGGCTGTCATCCAATAGCAAAGCATCTTCGAATCCTGGCGCTTCTTCGGGGTTCACCTCTCGTAACTTAACACATGTCCTCTTCTTCAATATATGGTTTACTTCTTGCAGCCTACTGCGAAGATCATCCAGATCGTCTGTGAATGATAGTACCCAATGAACATCCAATGAATCACTTAATATTATAAAACAAAGTCCTCCACCGCCATATTACCTACTGCGTATTTATAAATGTCCACCGCGTCTATCTGTCTGTTCGCGATAAACTCAAAAACCGCTGCACAGATTTTCATGCTGTTTTCGCCAATGGATAGAGTAGTTCTCGAGGTAGGTTTTAGTATATAATTTGACGCGGGCGACGCGACGCCGTCGCGGGCATCAGCTAGTTAGAGTTATCGACGGCACGGTTGGCGCAGTGGCTAAGCGATTGGACTGCTGCGCTGCGTGTCGCGGGTTCGATCCCCGCACGGAACAAATATTTGTATGACCTACAGATAGTTGTTCCGGGTCTGGGTATTTGTGCATGTGAGTTTAAATGTTTGTGAACGCACCCACGATACAGGAGAAATTCCTAGTGTGGGGCAACGTTTTTTCAAAAAAAAAAAAAAAAAAATAGCTGCAACTGGCGTAAAAAAAGTCCAGAAAAAAAAAACTGCCCAAGTGCAAGTCGGACTTACACATGAAGGGTTCCGTACCCAATGAATGTACCTACCATTGTAGCAGATATTGATCGATTTTCCAGGGTTTTTTTTGCACCTAGACTTCTTATAGATTTTCCTGTAATCTATAAGTGTTGAAATAATTTCTGTGCTTTTTTCAAAATTGCAGGCTCAGGGTTTCTGAGATAAGGCGGGGGTGAATGGTCGGACAGACCTCAGACACACGAAGTGATCCTTTAAGGGTTCAATTTTTTCCTTTTGAGGTACGGAACCCTAAAAAGAGATAGTATAGGTATACTCACACCCCGGTAACTTCTTAATAGCATATATAATTTCACCATCCGGCCACTTTCTCTCCTTATAGAATTCCTTATTTAACTGAGATAGTTCCACAGTTTTTGGTATTTTGCGTTTGGATTTGTGCTTGTCCTCTGACCTTTGAAAGAAAAATATAAACGCGCCGTGAATAAGTAATTGACTGCTACCTACGCTGCGTGTCAGGGGTTCGATTCTCGTACGGAACAAAAGCATGGCCTACGGTTGTTCCGGCTCTGGCTGTTTGTGTTTGTGAATTTAACAATTTTAAAATGATTTTAATTTTAAATGGATACGCAACGACTCTTGTTATATAGTAGTACAAAATGGCGTCGTTATTCTCATTCGATTGCACTTCCGATAGCAAATAGTTGTCGGCAGGATTGATAATGTTCTTCGGTTTTGTGAATAGTGATTTTCGATAGTACGATCGATCGATTGGATATGACGGACGATCGAGTGGTTTGGAATAGTTACTTATGCAGGTTAGACCGCTTTCACATTAGGGCGTTAGCAGCGCGACAGTCGCGCGGCTGCAGCACATTCCTTTAATTTTTATAAGAACAGCCGTAACAACCCGTTGGTAATATTGTTTATGGTCGCGCGACTGCCGCGCTGCTAACGTCCTAATGTGAAAGCGGCCTTAGGCACTAACCGTAACCGCCCAATCAAGAAGAATAACTAGGTATGTATACAATGACGGTGCCGGACCGTCAAAACCAAAAACAATTAACTCTTTAGTCAGCTGGGTCAGCTCTTCCGTTGGTATTAGGTACTTACTCGTCTTCATCTTCCACTTCATCCGAATCCATGTCTGCAGTAGTTTGATCAGCCTTTTTATGTATTTCTTCTTCTTTAGTTTCCTCTTCAGTTTGAGCTGATTCTGCTATTTCTTCCTTTTTAACGATTAGAGGTTCTATTACTGATTCTAGTCCTTTTACAAGTAATTTTTTGACTGAATCTTGAATGACCTGTGATTTTTCTGGTTCTATAATCGAGTTTGTTTCTATACTAATGTCGGATTCTTCGCCAGATTTTTCTCGTCCCTGAATTCTGAGGATAATTATGTATTTTAATTGTTTATTGTATAGATAAAGCGGCATGGCCGTACTATCCCATTCTCGAAACTTTTCAGGCTTTTCGACCTCCTATAACTTTTTTGTGGATAAAACTAAAAGCCTGAATTTTTAGTAACCAATTAGACATTCTATAAACACGGTATATTTCAAATTTCATTAAATTTGAACTAGTAGTTTAAGAATTATAAATAGTCAAAGTTTCTTTGGTGTAAAAAGACACGTTAACGAAGCTGAAAGGATTCTCCCCGACATTGCGATATTTTTTTGTTCTAGTCATACTCATACCTGCCATGATTAAGAGCATTCGGGGAGGAGTATTAGAGTTCATTCATAATTCCTCTTATTGCTGGTTCCAAAATGACATAAGTATCCATATTCCAAAGTTGTTCAGATAAAAAGTTGTTGCTATTAAACTGAGGAACACGCTCAGACAAGCATGATAGTGGATGTAACATCATTATAATCATTTCAATCGAAAGTTTACCACTGCTGGACATAGGCGTACTCCATGTGTCGCCACATTGACCGGTCCCGCGCGTCTCGCATTCAGCGGATCCCCGCAACCTTCCCTAGGCCTTCCACCGCAACGTCTTCCGGTTCGCGATCGCCACCTCAGAACTTTTCGGAAACGTCGGCCATCCGTTTTGCGAGAAAGTGCCCTGCTCACTGCCACTTAAGTTTGGCAATTCTTCAACCTTGGTTCTCTTGGTGTAGCATTTGAGTGTTAATAACAAAAAAAACTTACTTATAACGCTTCTCACGAAACTTTCTAAGTATTTTCACTTTTCTCTCTTTAAAACCCGTTGTAGAAGGGGTAGACGATAGCTCTTCCAATTTCTTGGTGGTATTATTATGTTTTTCAATCTCCTTTAATCTTTCCTTCTTTATAGCTTTCAGTTTACTTGTCTCAGTTACTATTTCATTCTTCATTTCTTCTTCTGCCTGTGCCTTTTCCCTTTTTATTGTTTTTTTCTCAGATACGTTACCTTCATTTGTTTGTTTCTCAGCTACTATATCTTTATTTCTTTCTTTCTGATCTACTTTCTCTTTCGTGTTATTTTTCTGAGCATTTTCTTCCTTTGGTACTACTTTTTCTTGTATTTCCTGTAAAGATTTAGTTGTGGTTATTTCTCGTTTCCTTCTGTTTGATTTTAAACTTGCAGAAGTAGTTTTTTCATCACTTTTTTGAATATTATGCTCTTCCTCTACTTGTTCACTGTTATTAGTAACACTTTCTGCTTTAGATTTAGAAGTTCTAGAATTTTTAGGGCATCTCTTATCGTTATCCCCTTTACATTGAATTTGGTAAGCTTCTATAGACTCTGAATTTTGACAGAACTCTTTCAAATCTCTTACAGCATCATCAACGATAGACTTAGCAAAATCTGCTAAGATTTTGAAAACTCCTAATACATCTTTACTACTGTTGTTTTGAGCATTCTCATAATGCAAATCGAACTCTGAAGACGAGTTACTAGATATATTGCAATATTTTTCCCTAGCGTTCTTAAGAGCTAGATTGGAAAGTTGATAAACTAAATCTATTAATTATCTTGTCTGCTTCTGTATAAATGCCTAGAGTTTTTAAACTACATTCTTGCTTTGGGCTCTTTATTTTTGCTTGATGTTTTTCAGCATTTTCAGTTACTGTAGCTAGTGTGTTTATATCAGAGGGTGGAGTAATATAAGGGTTTACCCTTAAGCTTCGATTTACCAGAGGTTCAATGATCTCTCGTTTTCGTCTGGCTATACCAGGGTAAGACTGGCACAGTGCTATTTTTTCTGCTCGGTCTCTCTTTCTACATTCGGGCCCGTAAATTATTTCGATTTTTTTCACATCTCCTGGTGTTATCCCGTTTCTATTTTGTTGTTTACTGCGATGCTGAAACAAGATTTATGTATTGGTTATTTATGACAGGAAGATATTGTTGCTACTGCTGTTCGGTAGCCCAGTGGTGGTGGTACCGACTTACGAGAAATAAGTCGTGGGATCTAACCCAGCCAGGCGCATTACTTGTGTAATTTATTTCATCACCACTGCTCTCAGAACGGTGAAGGAAAACATCAAACTAAAAATTTGAAGACATGTGACATCTACCAACATGCACTGGACCTCCCATTCTTTCTCATAGAGAAGAGGCCTGTGTCCCAGCAGTGGGAACATTATATAGCTGATATGCTTAGAAATTGTTACGTGGGATTCCTACAAATTTAAAATAAGGATTGTAGCAGGTGCCGTTCTGTTATTTCTGCCTACCCCCATGGAAAAGGGCGAGTTTATGTATGTATGTGTCATATTATTATCCTACTATGATTCTGCTAAAGCGGCCATCAAATTATGCAGAACGCCATCTTCTACGATCTTTACATAAATAATCCTTTTTTTTGGAATATCAGACTTCTACTGACTAAAAACCATCCATGTTCCTTCTTAGCCCTTTGTGTCCGAGGCCGCGGTATCTCTTTCGAACAACCCGCAGCCCCAACAGTCGTCAGCCCTTAGGGGCCCCTGCAATGTTGCTGACATCTCTTCGAGGCGCGCGTGGAACACAAACGCGCCGTCGACACGGCCTGTCGTCGTCATAAGACAGACGGACGGTGAGGTGGCCCATTACTCACCGTCCACACTCCACAGGCCCGCGCCTTACGGTGGCCGGAAGCCCGTGGCCCCCGACACCCGGAGCGTCTACCGCGGCGGCTGGGATTAGAGGTGGTCTCCCTGTTACGTTCCGCCACCTGCATCGCTAGCATCACTGCTTAGCAGAAGGAGGCGACGGCTTCCCATTCCCTCTCCCCCAGACCATGGCTTGCACCAGGGCCGGAAGCGAGAGGTCGTCACCGCCGATAGCCGCTTGCTTATGCAGTAGTAACCTAGCCCTGCATATTATTATCTACCACCAGACCAACCACAAAGATCCTTCATCAGCATTTCGGCCAAAAAACGTCCACTGCTGGATATAGGCCTCCCGCAGGTGTATCTATATTGACCGGTCCCGTGCGTCTCGCATCCAGCGGGACCCCGCAACCTTCACCAGGTCATTGGTCCACCTAGTAGGAGGCCTTCCAACGCAACGTCTTCCGAATCGCGGTCGCCACTCCAGAACCTTCCGTCCCCATCGGCCATTCGTTCTGGGAGCAATGTGCCCTCCCACTGGTAGGTATAAACATCCATAATTACCTTAAACATGATAGTCCTATGGCCGTTCTTGCTGTAGTCTCGTTCACCGAAATGCATGACACTGTTCCGGTCGTATGGTATATTTCGTAACGCCAGTGGTTGTATGCCATCCTTTGTAAACAGCTCCACGTAACCTGATGGAAGAAAATTAGCAGTTTTAACCGACTTTGTTGAAGTGAACCAGAGTCACTGACATAGCTCTCAGAATATGCATGTTGAAGTGGCAATGGGCAGGCCACATCGCTCGAAGAACCGAAAACTGATGGGGAAGAAAGGTTCTTGAGTGGCGACCACGAACCGCAAGACGCAGCGTTGGTAGGCCTCCCACCAGTGGGACCGATGTCATCGTGAGAGTTGCGGGCAACCATAGGCTGCTTTATGGCGTTCTATGGTCCCGAGGCCTTTGTCCAGCAGTGGACGTCTTATGACTGATGATGAACCGACTGCCAAAAAAGAGGTGGTTCTCAAATTGTCTACATAAAATGTTTTTTTTTTTGTGTTTGATACATTGAGGTACTACGTACGTACATTATACCTCAATGGTTTGATATCGGATATTCTCTGTCATTAATGAACCGATTTTCAAAATTATTTTTGTATTTAAAGGAGTATTCCCGAGGTGGTCCCATTGTCACCAAAACTCAGCTTCTGGCAAAAAATTTAAATCAAACAAACAAAGTCACCGACTTCAGAAGCTGATTTTTATTTATTTATTTATTTATTTAAACTTTATGCACAAACGTGGTACATAGGCGGACTTAATGCCACAAGGCATTCTCTACCAGTCAACCTTCATTTTTCTTCTGAAGTTTATTTTTCACTTTTTTTTTTTTTTTTTTTTCACTTTTTTGTGTTTTTGTAGGCGGTTCTTTTTTGCATTTTTTTTTAAAATTTAAAACACAAACACCTAGACTAGCCTTTTCCCAACGATGTTGGGGTCGGCTTCCAGTCTAACCGGGTGCTGGAGTGCAGCTAAATACCAGTATTTTAAAGGGAGCGACTGCCTATCTGACCTCCACAACCCAGTTAATACTGGGTAAAACGATGCTCTTTGGTAAGACTAGTTGACAGACTTTCTGGTCACAGACTACCTGTAACGACTGCAAAAGATCTACTACGTGCTTACCGAGGCACGGAAGAAACTCGATATGTAATGGATGGTCACCCATCCACAGACAACCTTGGCAAGCGCGACTTAACCTTGACGATCGACAGTGTACAGCTGGCATTATTTAGTCACGAGCTCCTCGTACTATCATCATCATCATCAGCCGGTTCTCACTGCAGGCCTCCTCTCTAAGGGCACGCCACGATAGTGGCGGTAAGTCCCCTCTTTGAGGAGTGGCTGGAGAGGCGCCACGGCGCCCTCACCTACCGTCTGACGCAGGTCCTCACCGGACATGGGTGTTTCGGAAGGTACCTGTACCGAATCAGGCGGGAGGAAACGCCCGGATGCTTCCACTGCGAGGATCGACCGGAGGACACGGTGGAGCACACTGTGGAGGTGTGCCCTGCTTGGGCAGAGCCCCGCCGTGTTCTCGTAGCGGCGATCGGCGGCGGCGACCTCTCGCGTCCGACCCTGGTGCCATGGTCCGGGGCGAAGAGGAATGGGACGCCGCCGTCGCCTCCTTCTGCGAAGCAGTGATGCTAGCGAAGGAGGTGGCGGAACGTGAGAGGGAGAGAACCTCTCGCCCCAACCGCCGCGGGAGACGCTCCGGGCGTCGGGGGCCACGTGATGACTTCCGGCCACCGTAGACGCGGGCCTGTGGACGGTGAGTAACGGGCTAGTTCGCCGTCCAGCCGTCCGCCGGCAACAGACCGTGTCGGCGGTGCGTTCGTGTTCCACGCGCGCCTCAAAGAGATGTCAGCAACATGGAAGGGGCCCGCAAAGGCCGACGCCCGTCGGGGCTGTGGATTATCGAAAGGATAACGCGGCTCCGACACAATGGCGAAGAAGGAACATGGGTTTGGTTTTTAGTCAGTAAGTCTGACACTCCCCTTCGCTCTGCCCAAGAGCGGGCCTTCTCTCTAGGAGAGGGATGGGCTATAATCCACCAGTGCACCAGTGCGGGTTGGTAGATATCACATGACTTCGATTTTTTTGGTTCCAAGACATGACGGTTTCCTCACAATGTTTTCCTTCCGTTTTGAGAGCAGCGGTGATGACTGGAAATAAATTCCACAAAGTAATGCGTTCGAAGTTCGAACCCACGACTTGCTGTTCGTAAGTCGTGGCCGCCACCAGTGGGCCACTTCTACTGCTCTCGTATTTTCATCTTTGTTTATATACATACCTAATACAGAGTGCAACTACCAGCAAATTGTGTCCTCCAAGTTAGTGATAACAACTTATTAAAACAAATTATCGGCGCCATTTGTAGTCTAAAGTCCCTCGTTCACAAAAACGCGCGAAATCTTTGTTGTTCAGTGTGTCTAAGTCTTCATCGTCATCTGCCTAGCCTTTTACCAACTATGTTGTGGTCGGTTTAGCCTAGGTTGGTCTGCGGATGGGTGAACTGGGTGTCCACAAGATTGACCTGGGGCGGATGTTATAATCTAGCCACGAACTCGTCCTGTTATGTAGAACAGTAAATCATAATATTGTGCAACGTTTGCATAACAACATCGATAAACATTTATAATTTTATATCTATTTTTGTAAAGATAAATATTTTACTGTTATCGTTAGTAATCTTAAGAAGCAATGACCCTTGTTTTTAATCCTGTAGCAACAATTTGAGTTGGTACTTTTTTTTTTTTAGGGATGAGGTCAACGATAAAGCGAGCTTACCCAGAAGAACAAAAAAAAACTAATTAGTCCGTATAATTAGTAAATAATTATTTTATAAGTAGTCCGCATCTGTATATTAAGTAATTTTTGCTGGGAAACGACTTTTTTTTGGGGTCAAAAATCACATTTTACGGCAAAAGTCAGCACTCTTAAAACATTGTGCTAGTGAATGCTTTGAATAGATAATAAAAAGGTCATGGAGCTAATTTAAGTAAAGTTATAACTTGAAAAACTAGTCATAATCTTTACTCTTACACCCTATAAAGCTTCGAGTTCCTTTATTAATTGAAAATTAAAATAAAACAAGAATTGAAAACGAATGTAATGATATCTTTATTGTTTTACATGAGAATGTAATTAATAAATGAAGCAAAAAAGTTACAAAACTGGTTTAGTTAGACACACAGATAAAACAAAAGTCAACAATTGAAGAATGGTTTCCAAATACTCGAACGATAAGTACCCTCAAAACTCCTGCTATATCTCTGTCACTCTGCGTTAAAGTAACAAAGACAGCACGAGATTTAAGTGCAACTTAAAATTGAGTGACGTTCGACATTGTTTTCAAGTGTTAAGTATCCAATACAATAATGGAAAAAGTAGAATAATTTTAAAACATAAGTTCTTATGATCACGCCTAAAAAAGGATTAGGCAGAATTGTAGCTAATATTGCATCTACTTTTTGCCAGTTAGGTTTAAGTCCTATATGTACGGCGATGGCGACCCTATTGCCATCAACCTGGCACAAATCCAGAGTATGTGACTGTTGCTGAGAAATTACAGAAAGAAAAAACCAATCACACTTTTTAATAAGTATCTACTAATAAAATAGGTATTGGAAAGTCATCAATATCTTTAAAATAATTGTGTTGAATAAAAATCTCTAGTTTCAAAAAGATTACCATCTAGCAACAAACAAAATTATCAGCTAATCGTATTCATAATACTTCATTAATATTGATAAAAAATTAATCCCCGATACCTAATCTTTTCTTTCATCATCATTACCAGTCTTGCTCGATCATCACTATTCTTGCTTGGTCTGTGCGTATCGACCAACCAAGACTTGTCTGTAATTTTCTAAATTTTCTCCACTTCTCCAGCCATTTGCCTGTCGGTCTGCCAAAACTTCTTAACTTAATCTTCTACTTCATCCTCTACGTGTAGACCTCCTCTTTTGTATATACGTCCCTTATCTGCGCTGGTCACAACCAGGTCTTACCCGCGTTCTTCTGACACACCTAACTGGCTGATGGTCTGTCGACACTTCTTAACTTCTTCTTTTTTTCATTCTCTGCTGAGTGTAGACCTCTTTTTTATGATATTCTTCTTTGTTCTGCGCTGGTCTCAACCATGGTTCTTCTGACTCACCTAGCTGGCTGATGGTCTGCCAAAACTTCATTACTTCTTCTTTGCCAATTACATCAAAAGCAAAACCTTATGAACATGACATAAAGTCAAAATAGGCGTAGCAGTAGGTTCACAAGGAGGTGATCCTGCGCCCCCTGCAATATCTAAATGAGTGTATTTGACATTCTTCTCTTCTAAACCACCAACTTTGATAAGAAACCCTCCTGCTAACTGATGGTGACGAGCTTTCGCGTCCATATCCACTTGGACTAAGTCATCACCTTTGCATTTGCCGTTGTTCACTGAAAAATCTTCAGGACGTAAGAAAGATACTTCGAAACCTTCGCCAAGTCTTGCACCGCTGAATTGCAAAGCGCTTGCATGATTGGTACCTCTAGCGCTGTAATTGTCTAAAGCGGCAGTATAATCCCCGTAGCACATTCTAGCATGTCCTGTCAAAGTAGCTATGGTGTACAAATGAGGGTTTAGTTCCTTTTCAGCCAGTACTCCCATTTTGAATAACGAATCAGCCATAGCGAATCTACCTTCTGCATCTGTGTTAGTGACACGGACAGTTTTACCACTTTTGGAGAGTAATAATTCATCAGGTACGTAAGAATCCTCTCCGATAGAATTTCTGCAGAGGCATAGGACTCCAATTACCTTTAGATGAGGAGGTTTTAGTAAAGAACAGGCTTTGAGAAAGCCAGCTACAGCTGCAGCACCACTTTTGTCTCGGCACATGCCCGCCATTTTGCCGGAGATTTTCAAATCTGCACCACCCGTGTCATAAGTCACTCCCTTACCGACTAGTAATAAGGTTTGGGTAACTCTTGCCACATCCGATGGTCTGTATTCAATCTCTACAACTCTTGGCTTGTGTCTGTCAACTTGGTTCGCAGCTCTCGATACAGCTGCTAGCAAGGGATATTCTTGTAAAATTATTTCTGAATCGTCAATTATTCTGATTAAAATGTTACTATCTTCGGCAAACTCAGATTGTACGTATTTGACAATATTTGCTGGAGTCATCCTTTCAGGGTCGCTTCCAGCTATGTCACGGGCAAAAACTCTAGACTTCTCCAAAGCGATAGCGTTGCGAACAGTTTTCTCAAACTTTTCACTGAGTTTCTCTTCAGAATGGAAGCCAATTTTTAAGAAATTCTTCGTGTTATCCCTTTCTCTGGTTTGTAAAGGTATGTATAACGCTTCAAGGGCTCCGAGTATACAGACTAGCTGTCCATCAGGGAAATTGACAACATTCTGAACGACTAGCAATGGTTTCTTCGCTCCTGCTTCTAAAGCCCTAACCATACCTTTATAAGCAGCATCTTTGATGACTCTTGCGTCATGATACGGCGAGATCTTCCCAGTAGGAGATAGCACTAATCGTCCACCGGACACATAATCACAATTCCACACAGTCGCCGCTTTGTGCACATGCTTATCAACTTTGCCAATTTTATCTATGAAGCTACCAATATGTCTTGGCAGCGGGACTTTTTGTTCTTCGGGGTACAGGATGAGTATCACTGCATCATAGTCGATAGATTGTATATTTGTTTCGATGAATACGTTATCATATAACTTGAGTTCGGTAGCAGACATGTTGTTTAAACTGTAGTCGGAACAATACTGTTGGAGTAAGTTATCGCAGTGTTAAATGTTTTGTTTATCTTGTGTGGAGCTATTATTATAATTTATGAAGATATTGTGTGTCTTATCACTGTTTGTGATGTCTGTATTGTGTTTTTAATTTTATTTCTTTATTGAATGTTGTTTTGTAATGTCTGGCGTAATCAGCCAAAGGCTGAGGTACGGGCCTCCTCTCTGCGAGACGGAGTGGACTTCATCATGCAAGCATAATTCCAGTTCGTGGGTGTCGTATGTCTTTATGATCGTTTGCTCCCTTCGATCTTTAGGTTGAGCCGTGCTTGCCTAAGTTAATCCTTGGATGGGTCCGACCACACATTATATAAACCGAGTTTGCATGCCTCGTAAAGTACGTTATGCCGTTGGGCCCGGCTGTCATTTCAGTCATTTGTACCTCTTTGACAGTCGTCATCGTCACAGGTAGTCAGTGGTTCAAAAGTCTGACAATATAGGTAGTCTTATACCAAGGTGTATCGTATAACCCAGTAATCTGGGTTGTGGAGGTCAGATAGTCGCTTCATGTAAAATACTGGTATTCAGCTACATCAGCAGTGCAAGTACGTAGCACTCGATTCGCTTCGATTCGATAAATCTGACAGTTATTCTCGATAAAATGAGCTTTTATCGAATCGAATCGATGTCGCAGTACGTAAATAATATTTTAACGATCGGTAGAAAACTCTAAAATTTAAACGATTTTATCGAAAATGCAAGTACGAAACGACATTTTGACAGGTGTCGAACGAAATCTTGTCGACGCGTGTTACGTACTTCCAAATTCGATAACAAGCTCGATAAAACTGACAACGATAACGATCTCGATACATATCTTATCGATGCAAAGTTCGTACTTGCACTGTTGGTTAGACTGGAAGCCGACCCCAACATAGTTGGAAAAGGCTAGGCAGCTGATGAATACGTACAGATGATAGCGCATTAAGCTAACCGTAACTGTCTAAACTCAATCAAAATTGAACCTAATAATTTAGCAATATTATTGGAAATCGGTTCTAGAGAAATGTGACAGATTGTAGTATATACAGTCCCGATTATCCGAACCGCGATTCTCCGGACTCAAACGTTCCTTTTGAGGCCCGGAACCCTAAAAATAAAAAAGAAGCACTTACTAGGCTCAATGTTCTCCAGTAAAACATCGATATGGATGTCTCTAGTCATCCTGTTATGCTCAAATGGCAGTCCAAGAGCTCTCAGGACCATCATTTCTAGTTCTGGTGATTTTAGACACTCGTAGCCAAGCTTAATATACTGTGGAATGAAAAAAAAAACCATCAACGTTAGTCTAACAGCTAAAAAACCCGACTGAAGTACCTAACTGAAAAGCAAAAAACAAACACCTTTTAAATTAAGTCTTTGGGCAACTGGACCCGTTTGCAACTGGATCCACACGAAAACAATTTTTTTTTAATAAAATATGGTAGAGATGAGGTCGACGATGGAACGAGCTTACTCAGAAGAAGCCTGTTTACTCGCGACATAAATAGATTAGGGTTTATGAACTCGGAAAAACCGACGCAGGCCTGCGTCGGTCTCAGGCCACCCCTTGGCTGTGTACATAATAAAGGACTTAAATTAGCAAAGCGCTTCGTTCGAATGTGTGGAACGTCGACTAGGTATGGGTGATAACCTAGGTATGTCTAGTCTCCCGCGCGATGGAAGAAGGGTGATGGTGGAATTAGCTCGTGGAGCTCCTGCGCACACTCTCCGAAGTACAGTCTTTAGAAGAGCGACAGACATGCGACTTTGCGACGGTGGGCCAGGCTATATGTAGCTTGGCAACCAGCTTAAATCGTCACCAATTAGCCTCCTTTATATTTAAAACTGAAAGCTGTCCAGGCTTGAAGTACCGCTTAACCTTGTTTAGGATACCCCTTCAGCTATTTGCTGAGTGACCGACCGACCCGTGGTACAACTGCGATGTCCAACTGGTTGTACTACGGAGAAGTAAATTTACCCATGGTTCAACTGGGTTCAACTGGTTGTTCTATGGGGAAATATCTTTACCAATGGTTCAATTACAGTGAGTTGTTCTTTCCTTGGTCCAACTAGTTGTACTTCTGGGAATTGAATGTATGATCTATGGAACAACTACTGGTAATAAACAGGAAAAGGTTATCTATTAATGCTGAAGTGCAATGCAATTACTACCTCCTCTTTTAACCAAAATTATAATACGACCGTCTCGCGACAGTATCCTTTATGGGCGGCATGGGCACCGGGCCGTAGGCCGACGAAGGAGGCCGGCGGAGGCCCGGCACTTCGGGGACAGAAGACAATAGTGTTATGTAATATGCGAGCGAAGCGAGCGCGCGTCATGGAGTACAACATGCGTTGCATGTATGTTTGTTTTACACGATCATCCTATCCCCGTGGTCCAACCAGTTGGACATAATTCCACAGTTGTACCACGGGTCATAATCATAAATATCAGAAAAAAGAGTTGAACCATGGGTAAATTTACTTCCCCGTAGTACGGTCAGCATCAGAAGTAGCTGAACATTTCGGAATTTTAATTCTTTGATGTACAAGACTCTAGCTAATATTTTTAATGTTTCAGAACATTATGCGTAAAAATATTTCTTACTCTTCGATACCATGTTAGTAACGAGTAATACCTAACAAGTTTTTATTAAAAAACCTGCTTTGAAACTTTGAGTAGTGTTAATTTACTTCTGATGCTGACCGTACAACCAGTTGGACATCGCAGTTGTACCACGGGTCGGGGTGGATTTGCTGCAGTTTGAGCTTTCGACTCGATGTAGGCGCCGAAGTTCAGACTCGCGCTCAACTTCGTGCCAAGAAGCTCGAGACTGTCAGTCACTTTTACAGACGCACTCCGAAAAGTAGGGGCCAGATTTTAACGGACTCCTTTTGGCGGTGAACAGACACATTTGCGTTTTGGTGGCGTTGAAATGAATCAGATTCTTGTCACCCCACTCGGAGACAAGTCTTAAGGCTGAATTCGTTCGCTCTACCATGGCCTCTCTCAATGAACGTACTTCATCACCACCGGCTTTTGCGCTGGATGTATAACTCTCCATGACAGTGCTGTCATCTGCGTACCCAACAATACCAGGAACATGGAGGTCATTGATGTGCAGCAGGAAAAGTGTCGCGGAGAGAACAGACCCCTGAGGAACTCCGACATCGATAGCCATAAGGTCAGAGGAAGTCAAATTGTCAGGAATTTAAATTGTTCGACTGATCTCGTGGGTCCATTTGACCAAAGACTCTAAGTAAACAAAACTTGGAAGCAGGCGGGGTTCATTTGAATGTAAAATTATGAAAATAGAATGGACCCTGCCTGCTTCCAAGGTTAAGTGTGAAATTGTGAATGTGAATTGCATCCCTGAAAAGCAAAACACAAGCACATTTTCGTGCTTGTGTTTTGCTTTTCAGGGATGCAAAACAGCAACTTGTATAGGCAATAATAAAAGCATGTAAAAAATCAATAAACAGTGTCTGTATTGTACGTAAATAAAAATAAATCTTACATGTGGATCAAAGTTCGAGTGCCCTCCCATGCGGGGGTAAATCCGACAAAGTCTGATCCCGGTAGGATTGATGAAGGTCAGCACATGCTGACCATCAGTAGGCGCTGTCATTACTGGCGCGAACTTCACGCAAGTCTTGAACCCTATCTGGGCTAAGCAGGACATTATAATTCTGGCTTGTTCTGCGTCTGAGAAAAAAAGGAATTCACGTAAAATTTGGCATAAGCGTTTAGTACTCACTCATGCTGTGAAGAGCAGTGGTGGCCCCGACTGTCGAATCCAGGTAGGCGCATTACTTTGTGTAATTTATTTCATCACCACAGCTCTCAAAACGGTGTAAGAATATCGTGAGGAAACCGGCATGTCCAAAAAATTCGAAGACACGTGACGTCTACCAACCCGCACTGGGCCCGCGTGGTAGATTATAGCACTAAGCCCGTTCCTTTCCTAGAGAGAAGGCCTGAGTCCTGGCAGTGGGAACATTATAGGCTGGTGATGATGACTCATGCTGTGTGGTATGTTCATAAGGTTTTGATTTAATTAATCTACGATCTGTCATCTGATCCCACCATTTTACCACCGGACTAGCAGACGTTTTACGGCCCAGGATCTACACTTTGTTTAATATCTCGAAGAGTCGTACTCAGTGCTTCTCCTCCACGTTTATTATCATCACCGGACCAGTCAATGTTACCACATTGACTGGTCCGGTGCATCTCGCATCCAGCGGGACCCCGCAACCTACACCAGGACATCGGTCTACCTAATGGAAGGCCTTCCAATTCCAACGCAACGTCTTCCGGTTCAAGGTCGCCACTCTAGAACTTTTCGGCCCCATCGGCCATCCGTTCTGCGAGCAATGTGCCCTGCTCATTAAATTGCCAATTAAGTCTGACGATTATTCAGGCTACGTCGGTAACCTTGGTTCTCATGTGGATGTCCTCATTTCTGATTCGATCACACAAGGAAACTCCGAGCATAGGCCTTTCCATTGCCCTTTTGGTGACTGAGCTTTCTGATGAGGCCCATTGTGAGCGGAATTTGTAGCCTTCCAACGCAACATCTTCCGGTTCGCGATCGCCAGTTCGCCACTCCAGAACCTTTTTATTTTTTTACTTTTATTATGCTCACAGCCAAAGTGTTGACCTATGATCTGCCGTTAACTGTGATCTCTCCCACATTTAACCTACTTACAATATACTTACCAAAATGGTCAGGATAAATGAAAAAAGGTACTGTAGCGTTTGGCCACACCACATACGCGTTTGTTGTGATAACTGAAAAAAATGGTTTTTTGTTATTTTTTCTTTTCATTAGGTACTACATAATTATAACACAAAGTCCTCCGCCGTGTCTGTCTGTTTGCTCGCGACAAACTCAAAAACTAGGTACTGCACCGCTCTGGGCAGAGCGGTAGGGAGTGTCAGATTTCTACTGACTAAAAACTACCCATGTTCCTTCTTTGTCCTTTGTGTCAGGGCGACGTATCGTGGTAACCCGCAGCCCCAACGGGACATAATAATTATAATCCTATCCTACTAATCCTACCACAGAAGAGATAAAAGAGGAGAGACCTCTTTTATCTCTTCTGTGAATCCTACTAATTTTTGTTACTTCTTTCACGCAAAAACTACTGGACGGATCTGGATAAAATTTGGTACACAGATAGTTTATAACCTGGAGTAACACATAGGATAGTTTTTATCCCGATTTCATATTCCCGTGGGATAATTTTCGAGTTGTAGCGGGCGAAGCCGCTGGCAACAGCTAGTAATAACGATCATAAAAACTATACTTACGTTTGCTAGATGCTTTTTCTTCTGGGATGACATGCTCTTGGTCTTGTAATGAGCATTTTATTAAAAAACTAATAAATAATAGGAAAATACCATAATAATATTTCAACATTGCTCCAACTCTAACTAATTCGAGAAATACCTAGAGAGAGCGGAAAGGAATTGATTTCAATTTGAATTTTATTAGTTTTTTTTTATTGTGAAATAAATATTGGATCACATAAAAATATATAGGTATGAATCGAACACGTTTTTTTTTGTAAATAGGTACACGGATGGCCGATGGGGCCGAAAAGTTCTGGAGTGGCGACCGCGAACCGGAAGGCGTTGCGTTGGAAGGCCTCCCACTAGGTGGAGCGTGCACCTGGTGAAGGTTGCGGGGACCCGCTGGATGCGGGACGCACGGGACTGGTCAATGTGACGACACCTGTGGGAGGCCTATGTCCGTCCAGCAGTGGACGTCTTTTGGCTGAAATGATGATGATATTTATTTCATGTAGTTTAAGCCTGTCAATCTTTGGGTTAAGCCGCGCTTGGTTTGGTTGGTCTGTGGATGGGTGACCGCTCATTAGGTACCTACATACCGAGTTTCCTCCGTGTCTCAGAAAGCACGTTAAGCTGTTGGTCCCGGCTGCCATATGATCTTTGGCAGTTGTTCGAAGTTAGAGTAGTCAGTGACCTGAAAGTCTGACAACCTGACCAATGGGTCAATGGGTGTCGTATTACCATGGCAGGTATTAACTGGGTTGTGGAGGTCAGATAGCCAGTCGCTCGCTTTAAAATACTGGTATTCAGTTGCACCCGGTGAGACTGGAAGCCGACCCCAACATAGTTGGGAAAAAACTAAATAGATGATGATATTTTTAGACTGCCTCATTGGTGGCATCGCGTGGCTGCGCATCACAAGGCACGCGGGCCTGTCTTCGAATTTTTGGTTCTAAGGTATTCCGGCTTCCTCACGATGTTTTCCTTCAACGTTCTAAGAGCAGCGGTGATGAAATAAATTATACAAAATAATGCGCCTGCCTGGATTCAAAATTGGGGCCGCCACAACTGGGCCACCGCCGCTCTCCTGCGCTGGCTGCTGCCTGGTGCCTGCTACTGAAAAAATCCTGATGGAAAGACAATCACTTTGCCCAACACGCAAATCTAACCCAGGACCCAGTTCAACAGTCGTTTTTTATAGGTATTTGTGTTTTTATTTTACGGTCTCCTAATTCTTTTTCTGAATTTCTTTTCCAATAAAGACCAAGCAAACAGGGGCGTTTGTGTGTTCTTTTCGTTAAAAAAGCAGCAAGTCTAATGTACTCGTATTTAGCGTATCGATTTCAATGTTAAAGACATCGACTCAAACGTGCAATGAAACGTCAATTTCACCCTGATTTCACCGTATTGTTTTATTATCTGTGTGACACATAACCTCAAAATGGAATTTTAACTTCCGAAAGAATATTTACATAGAAGTGATTAAAATGAGTTTATTTATTAGAAACTACAAGCCTAATAGCTTTTCAACAGTTTACAATGTTAAATTATGGCGCTTAAACTCAACAACCGCCGATACTGCTCCTAAAAAGGATGAAGCGGAAGAAGAATTTAGAGTGCTTGATATTTTGAAAAAAAGGGACCGATTTCAGAAGAGAGTGGTTCGTAGGGCTGATATACAGCCTGATAGGGCTGATAGGATGGCCACAGACCAGGTAAATAATCAATTTTATGTTTTTTAGGGGTTATTTTAACTCGGTACAATCGTCAGCTGACAGCCCGCTTATGATCAAAATCAACACAATACACTTTTTTACTTATCGGCTGTGTCATGTATTAATTTGTATGTTGAGTGTATAAATGAAACGCTTATAAACATTTAATTCTGATAAATTATTGCAAAGAATACATTGAACAAGCTGTCAAACTTTTCTTTTTCAAATTTCAACCATATTGTTTTGTTTTTCTTTACAAACTGAGAGTTAATTCCACAAAACAGTCCCCTAATGCCCGGTTTCTGAGGCACTTTATCTGTGGTTTATCTATTCAAATGTATGCATATGAATAGATAAACCACAGATAAAGTGCCTCCTCTGAAAAATCACCCACTGACCAGTTACTGCCTTCAAAGTGATCAACTGGCCAAGTGAGTGAGTGGGTAAGTGAGTGAGCAAGTGGCTGATTTTTCATAAACTAATGGCAATTTCTACCAACACAACAGTCTGAGGTTACTGCCTGCCATACCCTTATGTATGTAGGAATATCTAACTGTTTAACAACTCACAGTATTATTTGACACAGCAGATCTTGTTCCATACCGGTAAAATGGGGTGAATAGGACCGCAGGGGTGAACAGAGACGAAACTTTGAGAGGAATTTTAACATTCAATTAATTTGATAGGTTACCAACAAGTAGAATTTATTTGTTTAATTTTACTTTATAATTTAGATACGTTTTTGGCAACATACCATTTTAATTCAACGTTAAAATCTGTGGCGACTAGCGACACCTATCGCAACACCTGCGTACTAAACAACGATCGACAGAAATCCTACATCGCGCTATCAACATTATCCGCGACATAAGCCTATATAGGAGTTCCCGACTTACCAGTGTCGGGCAGTTAGCCCGCCGGACACAACACCCGTCCGGTCGGAGGATCCCTTCTTTTCAACGGGGGATGAGGAACTTTACACCCTGTTCCTCACCCCCCCCAAACTGGTGACCCCGAGCATGAACGTCAGCGCAGCCTTCGTGCAACTACTTCAGACGCCGTCACCACTTCCCCTTCGCCTTCGAGCAGCGAGTCATACCGTCAGCCAGCAGCCACGGCTTCATGGGGTATCCTGTCCACCAGCATGCAGCGGAAGCGCATTCCTGGACATCACCCCCAGCCTCATCAGCGACTTTGGCACAGCACACTGCACTTCGGCCGGTCAGCAAGCAGAGACGCCCTTCTCTCCTGGTCGACGCAGCAGCCAGCCACTACGCAGCACTGCACACTCCGACTCACTGGAGCATACGCAGCATCACCCCGACTCACTGGGGCATCACGGCACTGCATCACTCCGACTCACTGGAGCTAATATGCAGCATCACCCCGACTCACTGGGGCATCACCGCAGACAGTTCCGACTCACCGTGAACTATGCGGCATCCGGTTCCGACACACTGGAACCTTCCACTGGCTGACAAGCGCCAAGACTTAACCTGCTTTCGACCTCCGGTCTCGGAGGGGAGTGATGTGGCGACTAGCGACACCTATCGCAACACCTGCGTACTAAACAACGATCGACAGAAATCCTACATCGCGCTATCAACATTATCCGCGACATAAGCCTATATAGGAGTTCCCGACTTACAACTGTCGGGCAGTTAGCCCGCCGGACACAACACCCGTCCGGTCGGAGGATCCTCCCTTTTCTATGGAGGATGAGGAGCTTTACACCCTGTTCCTCATACCCCCAAAAATCCCTCTCAAAGTTTCGTCTCTATTCAACCCTGCGTTCCTATTCACCCCATTTTACGGTACTTCTCTACTACTCGTCATCTCAGCAGTCTATAATGTTCCCACTGCAGGGACTCAGGCCTCCTCTCTATGAGAGGGGTCAAGTGTCTTTTTGTAATTCCAAATATCTTATTTTTACTGAATGCAGTATATAATATGGTACTTCTAAAAAGCAGATCATTTTATTACATTTTGGTGTCTATTTGTGTTTGTACTGGCTAATGTCTAAAACAGCTGCCCGATTTTGATGCAACTTTTACTGGCTGATAGCTGATGTTATAAGGAGTAACTTAACCTACTTTTAGTTTAGAGTCGAACTAGGGTTCCCTGCAAAAAAAGAAAACCCTGAAAATTTTTGATAAATCTTTCATCCACACCAAAGTTTAAATATAAAATAAAATAACCAAAACAATTTCTATCATTTCAGAATTGGGGCAACGTCTGGCCAGGTCCAAAGACCTTCCACCCATCATCTGTTCCACTACCTCTTCGCCAAGGCTATGTGCCTAAAGGACAAGCACCGCCCGGGAAGAAGGCTAACGCAGAACTCATGAAGATACCAAACTTCCTTCACCTCACTCCACCAGTCATCAAAAGCCAGTGCGAAGCTATCAAGCAGTTCTGTACTGAATGGCCAACACTTTTGAACTCCGAAGAAGCAATAGAAAAGCATTATCCCGTAGAAGTAATTACTTCAGATTACTGCCATGCTAGTCCGACTATCCGTAATCCTTTAGCAAGAATCGTTACTCTCCGCGTCAAACTAGCTACCCTTAAGTTAGACAAGCATTCTCGAGACAAGTTCATACGTTTAGTTGGAGACCGCTATGACAGTAAAACAGACTTGGTCACGATAACCGCTGATCGGTGTCCGGCTAGAGTGCAGAATTTGGATTATGTCAACTATTTGTTAACTGCGTGTTACCATGAAGCATGGAATGTCGAGGAATGGGAGAAAGATAAAACGGAAGACGATATGGAGTATTATGACTGGGATAATAATGCATCTAAAAAGAATTTGGTTAACTTACATTTACGTACCAAAAATGAAAATACAGAATTAACCGATGAAGAATATAAAAACTTTGATATCTCAGGAATAGAGCACGCAGAAGAATATAAAAATGCTGTATCTAGTTGGATGAACGATGGAGAAAGCGATGCGACAGTGAAAAAGTACGGAGAAGTGGTTAGGAAACTCCTTGGATTGCCGGAGAAGAATGTAGCTTAAGTTATTTTGTAAAATAAAGTGTATTTAGTAGGTATGTTTGTTTACTTATTATTATTCTGGCAGTAACCAACCTCATTGGTCTAGTGGTAGCCCGACAGGTCCTGGGTTCGATTCCCGAGTCGGCCAGAGTGTTATTGGGTTAGTTAAATCAGGAATTGCGCAGTAGCAGCCACAGAGTCTGTATTTGTGGGCATATATCCAAGATATTCCAGCGATGACAACAATATCGTCTGCCTATTACCAACACTTTCTTTTCATGTATTGGACGCCACCTTTTCACAGCTTTACTCCACCTACCATCACCACGCCTTGCTAGTTGCAACTTCATTTCAGTTCGATAACGCGATTTCCAATATAGAAGACAGTACGTCTGTGGATTTCGACGTGGGAATCTCGGCTCCAGGATTTCTTTTTTTTAAATTCATGGATGATGTTATAATTTTTTGGCACTGAAAAACTATTATGCTATTAAAAAAAATCAAAGCATTTGCATTTTAAATAGATATTTATTTTATTATTATGTATTTGTACAAACTTTATAATATTATTTATCTTTTTACAAAACCTACATGATTCCTTGAAAAAGGATTTTCAAACTGAAATAATCTTCTAACTATACATACATACATTTTCTTAGAAATTGTGACCTTTCAAATACTTGGGTCAACTTTCAGCAAAAAAATACAAGCCTTTTTCGTTTCCGTAAACTATTTTTGTATCTCTGTCGTCAGGACAAGATTGAGGTCAAGAAAAGGCTCAATTAACAATAAAAAACATATTGGAATTTAAAATTACAACATGGATATAAATTAATAAAATCTGTAAATACAGATTTTATTAATTTATTAATTTTGCATAGAATTAAAACATTTCAATGCTGAATAAGCTACTAAACTATAGCTACTAACGCAATCTACAACAATCCTATTCAAAATCTCGCTGCAATTCTTCAAAACACATTTTTTTTCACGACTGCCCTCAAAAACTTTTTGACTCGGATTCCATTTTTTTCTCCAAATATCTGTTAAAGAACTCCTTTTGAAAACCTTTTCATCTTCTTGCGAATTTTGAGTGCTACTTTGGCTGAAATTTTCGCGATTTTTCAAATGTCTTTTTAGTAAAATTTCTAGTATGTGAAAAATGTATGTAATGTTTTCTATTTCGTCTATATTTGATAGTTCATAGGTAGAATCTGTTTCAGTGACTTGTGTATGGAATGTTTCTAGAATATTTGTAATTTTCTCTATTGTATGTTTTTGGATATGTATTGATTTGTTCAAAAGTAAGATTCGCTGGATATTTTCGTCTTTTTTCAGGAACTGTAAGAGAAAATAATAATATTGAGAATTAGTGAAAAAACCAGTCAAGTGCTAGTTGAACTCGCGCACTATGGGTTCCGTATCACCAAAACTTTTTGCCTGGATTCGAAATTACAACCAACCTACTGAGGCGAGGCTTTATACCACATGACCATCAAGTAGTTCTTTGTTTATTCTATCAGCCTACTCTGTCTCATTGCTGGGCAAAGGCCTCCCTACGCTTTCTAATTTTGTTTACAATTTGCCTTCTCCGACCAATCCGTTAAGAACGAGTCCAGTTCGTCACGCCAGTGTTTCTTGGGCCTGCCTCAGTTACGACAGCCGTCTTCAGGCATCCACTGTGTGACTATCTTCGCGCATATGTCCGTTTTCATCGCAGAAACGTAACCCGGCCCATTCCCATTTTAATCTGGCAGACTTGACTTTTTTAAAGTCAGTAATTACGTTCTCACCTCATTATCTTCACTGCTTTCTCCTTCATAGACTTGTCGTAATAATAAATCGATGGTTTCCAGTAAATCCTCTAAAAACGACGGATATTTCTCCTCTTCATGCAATCTGTCTATTAGTTGGCTTAACACCTAAAAATAATACATAGCATAATCAGGTTATAATGTTCCCACTGCTGGAACACAGGCCTCCTCTCTAGGAGAGGGATGGGCTATAATCTACCACGCGGATCCAGTGCAGATTGGCAGATGTCACATGTCTTCGAATTTTTCGTTCTAAGACATGCCGGTTTCCTCACGATGTTTTCCTTCACCGAAGTTAGTGATTTGTACATCTCGCACTTGAATACAAAAAATCAGACATCTTAATCGGGTTCGAACTTGAGATCTCTGACTTGCAGTCCGACGGTCACACCACTATACTCCATTTACTATAAGATTAGAATTTTAAGTTTACCGTTTTTACAGTCCGTTCAACCGATTTTGACTTCTATACCGTAGTTATAAGGATGGCATTATTTGATGATTTTCCAACCACCATAAAGGGCCTCTGACATGGTTTGACGACCGCCATTTGGCGGCCGGGACCACCGGCTTATACGTGCCTTCCGACGCACGGAATCATCTTTTTATCAGACAATCAGGTGATTCAAGCCTGCAATGTCCTAAGTCCTAACCAAACTGGAAACAACTTTACAAAGTGTGCTTTCCGTGAGAATCGAACCCACGACCACCGGGTCACAAGGCAAACGCCTAAACCACTCGACCACGGCAAAGATGAGTTTTATCACTGTTCATGATCATTTTACTTACCTGTGCGATTTCATTGGTAATATCTCTAGTTCCTACCACTAGAGGGCATTGCATGATATAGTTGAATAAACAACATCCCGATTGGTTCAGCCAATTTCCTGATAGTTGTAGAGCTGGAACGAAATGTATAACATAACATGGCTAATGGTAATACCCGAAGGGTTAGGCAGAGGTCTAGGTACCTATAGACTCGCCCCTATTACATGGGACCTTAAAAGTACATAACTGGCGTTGTGAGTGTACACGCGGCTACACATCAAGCTATACAAAACCAGTTAATCTTGGCCTCACTTTACTAGATCTTTTCGCACAATGAACGATCAGATTATACTGGTTTTGTATAGCTTGATGTGTAGCCATGTGTACTATTGCCATTTGCCATCAACCGGGAAATTCCCAAGGGAAAACCCAATAACACTGCCCTACCTGGGAATTGAACCCAAGAACTCATAGACCAACGATTCAGATATTATTTAGCCCAAAGATTGTTAACCTGGATTAACAAACAGGATAATATGTTTTATCCCGATAGTACGATCCTGTAGGACTAGAATCGAACTCCACGCTGCCAAAGCCGCGGGCACAGATAAGCCATTGGCGCAGAAGATTATAGTACAGGCTTGTATGCGCAGACACAGATGTACTCTCTGTGCCATATCTCTCACAGTCCGATAGGACGGTAAGTAATCCGACACGACCGGACAGCGGCGGCAGGCGTAGGATTATACTATTCTGTGGCAGGATTAAGGGGTTCGAGACACGGGGGTATCATACCGCCAACTCATAGCGAGCGAGACTGACTTATTCTGTTGTTCTCTGAGTGAATTCACAAGAAATGCTCTATTTGTTATTAGTTATAAGTTAGAATTAAGTAATTATGGCGCATTTATCGCATTGGGGGTTACCCTGTAATGGTAGATGTAAGTTGATAAATAAAATAAATAAAAAACTCCCGAACTCCGGGCTACTACCGAGAAATTTCGAAAGGAAAAGCCCAATAGCACCTTTTGCCCGACCCTGGAATTGAACCAAGTACCCCATGCTCAGCAGTCGCGCTTGCGACCATAAAACCAATGTTACAGTAAAAAAAAAAACAAATTATATTTACCACTCCTATTACTACTTCTTTGTGAATCGCTCCGGTAACCAGAATCAGTAGAATAGCCATCACACGACATTCTTCTATTTTGTCTAGTCAAGAAAGATTTCACCTTATTGAATTCTTCTAGCACTTTATACGATACAATCTCTTCTGATTCGTATTCTTCTGTTATTCTGTATTCTTCTCTGTTCGTTTTATCAGAAGAATCAACGGGTAGTGTAGCAATTTGAAAATCGTTTTTTGAGTGATTTTCAGTATTTGTAAATTGATTGACATTATCAACTTTTGAGATATCTGTAGGTTTGTCAGATACATTTTTACTATGAATAAATTCTTGGTTTTGGGATAAATAGTCTGTATTTTGTTGACTATTTCTAGTTTCTTCTGTAGGAAACATATTATCTACTATTTCTGCATGATGGCCTGTTTTATTCATGTCATTTTCAACAGGACAACTGTTTTTAGTATAATCCTCTTCAATAACTTGTATTTCATTGAAATATTGATCTACGTTCTGTGAGTATTGAGTTGAATTTTGATTATCATTAGTTTCTGTGTCTTTAGTTATAATAGTATTTAAATCGGCTATAGTTTCATGAGTTTCATTATCTAAATGAGCATTGATGTTTCGAATTGCATCAAAATTTACATCGTTTTGTTGGGAAAACAAGTTCATAGTTTGAGTATATTCAAATTCTTGTCTATTCATTGAATTATTATTAGTTTTACTATTCAAATTGTTTCCTATACTAACAAATTGAGTTTCATTTTCAAAGTCGTTAACATTTACAACTGTAGTTTGGTTTTCTTCACTTAAATCTTTATTTTCAACATTTATAACGTTTTTATTATTTACTCCAAACAAGTATTTATTAGGTATAACTATATCGGCCTGACTTGAACTGTAGTGTGTATAACTTTGAGTAAAACCATGCACAGTGTAAGGAACTGTTTTTTGAGAGTCATAATATGTAACATCCATGCTTTCATTCGATGTTATTGCAACAGACTTAGAATTCAAATTTGTTGTTTCAGTATTATATTCTTTAGAAAAAGTATTTGGCGTATTAGAGACTTCTGAATTTTTATCAATATTAGGTGTTCTATCACTAACAATATTTTTAGTTATAGATTGTTCGATATCAAACTGATTGAAATTTTGATTAGCTTGGGGGAGTAGAACATTGGTTTGTGGTGAGTTCTCATAATATGTGATTTGTGATAGATTTTCAGGCATATTTTGGTTTCCAATTTCAGGTCTGGATTGCTGGAAAGGATATTTTAAAATTATTAGGAACACCTGTGTTCTTGACTTCTAAAAAAATCTCTCAATAATTTAGGAGAATATTGTTTTTGTATCTATATAGAGCCTATGACCAGATCTATGAATGTGGCAAAGGTAAAAGGAGTAGGTAGGTATAAAAAGATCGTAGCAGGAAGTGGCGTTCTGTGGTTTCTGCCTATCCCCATGGGATAGAGGCGTGAGTTTATATGTATGTAAGTAGCCGATGACGTGGCCTCGGCGCAAGGGTAAAGAAGGAACTTGGGTTTGGTTTTTAGTCAGTAGAAGTCTGACACTCCCCTTCGCTCTGCCCAAGAGCGGGGAGGGTTATTCGATGATTTTCCACCCACCAAAAAAAAAAAAAAGGTAGGAGCTCGTGACTAAATAATAACGGCCACTCAGATCAATCTTCAGGTTAAGCCGCGCTTGCCTGGGTAAGACCGTGGATGGGTGACCACCCCCATCGCATACCGACTTTCTTCCGTGTCTCAGAAAGCAAGTCAAGACGTTGATCCCGACTGTCATTTTTTGACTGGCCTGTTGGTTTAGTGGTTATATAGTGACCCTAACTGCTATGCCGGAGGTCGTGGGTTCGATTCCCACCTAGGACAAATGTTTGTGTGATGAGCACGATCATTTGTTCTGTGTCTGGGTGTAATTTATCTATGTATGTATTTAGAAATATATAAGTATGTTTATCAGTTGTCTAGTACCCATAACACAAGCTCTGCTTAGCTTGGGACTAGATGGCGTTGTGTGATAGTTGTGGAATATTATTATTATATTATTATTTGTTTTAACAATAGTAACTACCAGTGGCTGGAAAGTCTGACAACCATCATATTATCTAGTATCAACTAGATTATGGAGGTCAGATAGTCAGTCGCTCCATTATATAAAATTATGACATTATGCTGCATCCGGTTAGACCGGAAGCTAACCCTAACATAGTTGTGAAAAGGCTAGGCAGATGAATGATGAATCTTGCGTAAGATAGAATCTAATAACAGTAGGTAAGTAGACATAAATAATATGAATGCATTAAATATACCTTTTCGCTGGTCGCGTTGTCACCAACCCAGTTTTCATCATTGATGCCAAATTCAGGATCGAAGTCTTTCAAAATATTGACACTATCATTCATTTCATCATCATCATCATCGATAAGAAAATCGTCACTACAAATAGTGATATCGTCATCATCCATTTTGTGATCAATTTTTGATTTTAACTCTTCTAAATATTTTTCAGTCTTTACATTAGCTGGTTTCGATTTTATTATAGCTAGTGCTACAGCTAGTCGATGTTTTTGGTAAATATGATTAGCTGAAAATGCAAATAATGAATTAATTTAGTTGCAAAAGTTTATTTCTAGAAAAGTTTACGAAATAAACTAAAAACTTACCATAATCATCGAAACTCATCCTGTTTGAAAATATTAACAACAATTAACATTTTTAAATAACATTATAATTGAAAAACGATATATTTTTATCACACAAATAATTAATTTGCAAAGTAAATTATAATTCGCGCCACAGCACCACAGATTGTCATTACAGAAGTTTTTTTTTTTAATTTCTATCCTTATTGCATTGGAATTTTTAGGCCTGGTTTAAAGCATGGATTTATAAGGTACCTAGCTACTTCCTTTTTATTTGAATTTTTACCCGACTGCGGCGAAGCCCAAAAGGAGGGTTAATAATTCACGTGAGTTAATCATTTTAATATCAGTCCAATATTGAGTTTGCTTAAAATTATACTAAGCTAGCCTAGGCTAGCCAAATCGCTGAAATACCGAAACCAAAAGAGGTTGTATTGAACTAAAATCGTTTGGAGATTCTTTAGGCAAAAAGTTTCATTCACAAAAAATATTATTTGTCAAAATCATGTCAAGTTAAATCAAAATATAAACATACCTACAATAAAAAATAATTCCAACAAAATGTATTTAAAAGTATTATCTGCGTTCATGAATGGCTCTCTACACGATCCTGTTCGGTCTGAGTATATTTATGATAGCTCTGGTTCTCGCCATTATAAGAAAAATTGCCTTTCATTGGCATGCAGAGCACACGAATGAAAGGAAGACTATACGCTATGATACTGTACTGAGGCCAGGTTAGCATCTTAATCATTCTCCAAACCTTGTCAAGTTGTTGGCGCAAATTAGTACTTACCACTTCAGTCGGCTTGATTGTGGAGAATGCAATTTCATTCCCACACCCCAGCTAGAATGACGAAGAGGAACATTGTGTGGTTTTAGTCAGTAGCCGTATAATTTCCACGCCTAAAAAAAGGTTAATAGGTACCACTTATACTTTACTTAGGTACACCATTTATTCAAAAAAGTATGTATCAAGAACGTTTCAATCAAAGATGTGAATGGCACCTAAGTCTGTTTTGTAAGCGCATCCTCTTCCCGCGGCTTCGCCTACGTGGAGTTCGAGAATTGCCTCCGATTTTTACTTCCGGGATAAAAAGCCTGCTATTCCAAACTATAATCTACCTCTGTGTCTAATTTCATCCAGATCTGTTCAGCCGTTCTAGTGGGCTTGAGTAAGAAACATCCTTTCAAACTTTCGCATATTTATAATAGTTGTAAGATTCCGCTACGTGTCGATCGATGGACACGGCAGAGCTTACTCGAGGTTGATATATAAATAAAAAGAGAAGTCCTGACTGACTGACTCATCAACGCCCAGCCCAAACCCTGAAAGAAATTTTGCACAGAGGTTTTCTTTATAACGTAGACAAGGAATAAGGAAGGATTTTTCGAAATTCAACCCCTAATTAAGGGAGTTAAATAGGGGATGAAAGTTTGTATGAAAAATCGTCATTTTTGATATTTTCTGACACATTTTTTCTAATTTTTCTTTCAGCCGTCAGTGCAATGATATTCGCAGAAAAATGCGTGTTTAAAAAACGAACATTTCATACGGATATTGTCATTTACGATATAATAAGCAAAAGCGATATAAGTCTTGATAAAAAACTTATGGAAATGAGTAAAAATTTCCCCACCATCGATGAAGAAGAAACTCAAGAAAAGAAGAAGGTTGGATTCGGCGAACTGTCTGTCTCGCTGTCCACATCAAAGTGAAGTTTATCGCTGGGTCTTCACATCCTCGATTTTTGTTGGGTATGCCCTGACTGTCCTGTAGTTACCCAATGGCGCGTTCTCATTAGGGCCGTTCGGCTCCGTGAGACCGAGCCGCGTGGCCGAGCCTCGTGAGTGTGGACGTGAGCGAGGCCTGAGCCGCGGCAAGCGTTGCAAAAAAGCATTGCGAGACCGACCCGCGTGGCCCAAAAAGCCGCGCGGCACATAATGGGGACGCGTCTTTAGATACCCACCGTTCTGGTTTCCCCCCAATCTAGGGCAAAAATATCTGTCAAACAATTTTTTTTTTCTTTATTTATAGGGCTTTATCGCTGAGCGATAACGTCGCCCTTAAAAAAAAAAACAATTAATAGTTTCGAGCCCGTTGTGGTGTGCGTGTTTTTTTAAAAAAAAATCAAAATACAATGTAAATAGTTCAGTGTAATATCATATTTATACCTATGATTAAAAATATTCAATTGATTTTTATTTAACAACCAACCTTGGTGTTTGTCACAACCAACAGAGCAAACCCAACCTATAGAGGTTGGGTTGCGGGTTGTTCGAAAGAGATACCGCGGCCTAGACACAAAGGGCTAAGAAGGAACATGCGTGATTTTTAGTCAGTAGAAGTCTGACACTGCCTTCCGCTCTGCTCAAGAGCGGGGGAAGTTATTTGATGATTTCCCACCCCCCAAAAAACACAAAAAGGGGTTCTATAGGTGCCAGGGTTGCGGTTTTTAATAGAAAGAAGCACCGCGGCCCTGAAACGCAAATGGCATTAAGAAGAACACGGATGGATTTTAGTCAGTAAAAGTCTGACACTCCCTTCTGCTTCGCCGAGGGCAGGATCCAGAGTCATTTGATGATTTCCCATCAATCAAATGAAAAAAAAATTGACTTACTGCCGTCCTCAGAGACGTATAATGATTACTTATTTCGTCTCTGAGTGAGGCAGTAATTTAAAAGGCAATATAGATTTTTAAAGGCGACCAATGCTATTAAAAAAAAGTGAACGAACCCGGTGGTCGACTTGGAGTGGCTATTGAAAAATAAAACAGTTGACTGGTATTTAACGCGTATAATTAAACTTGTATCAAATCAAAGCGAATGTATTCAATCATCAAGTTAGCTAAACGCATGTAACGTAGGTAACCATAGCGACTGATTCGATTACAACGCCATCTATCGAGCGAAGAGGTACTAATTCCCCAATATTAAATTAATAGAGTATTTCACCAAAAAAATCTAATTAGTTCGTCTGTTAGATTTATCGAAAAATTTGGATAAGTACGTGTTTTTAGAGCAGCGGTGGCCCAGTGGTGTCGGCCCCGACTTACGAACAGTAGGTCGTGGGTTCGAACTCAGGCAGGCGCATTACTTTGTGTAATTTATTTCATCACCGCTGCTCTCAAAACGGTGAAGGAAAACATCGTGAGGAAACCGGCATAATTCGAAGACATGTGACATCTACCAACCCGCACTGGGCCCGCGTGGTGGATTATAGCCCATCCCTCTCCTAGAGAGGAGGCCTGAGTCCCGCACGTGGGAACATTATAGGCTGATGATGATTATGACGTATTTTTTGTTTTATCAAATTAATAAAAAAATGACGAAAATAATACGTGTCAAAGATCATGAGTGGGGGCTTGTGACGTCATTTCCGGGGTAAACAAAATACTAACCTTGTGACATCACACGACTTGACACGACTTTTCGAAGAACTGTATCGTCTTCATGTTTTGTTTATGTGAAACAAGAAAAAATACGTGTCCATTATTTTGTGGAAATCTATATGGCGGACTAATTAGAGTTTTTTGGTGAAATATTAATTTTGCTATGATTCCAGTTGCTTTTATTTAACCTAAACTAAAACTCTGTCTATTTAGCACCCTTAAATAACTTGTTTTTCATAATAAGATGACAATTCTTCTTCAAGTTTCGCTTTTTCGCAGACTTCTCGTAAATGCCTGTTGAGTTTACCCTTGCCCTGAAAAATAAAGAAAAAAAAAACATTATTATAGACTATAGTTTATGCTCGCGGTTTCACCCGCGTAATTTATCCTACGATACTACTGGGATAAAAAGTATCCTATGTATTAACTATCTGTATGCTAAATTACATTCAATAGGGGATCGGACTGATTCAAAAAATTATGATTCTGTTTAGTCCGTCAGTTAGATTATCGAAAAATATTAGATACGTGTTTTTTGTTACAAAACAATAAAAATTGACGAAGTTAAAGCGCGTCAAAGATCATGGAGTGGGGCTTGAAACGTCACTTGAAGGTACAAAATGTACTATCATATGACGTCACACGAGTTTTCGAAGCACTGTATCGTCTTCATTTTTTGTTTACGTGAAAAAAGAAAATATACGTGGGTAATATTTTTTGGAAATCTATCTGACGGACTAATTAGTTTTTTTTTTGTCCGATCCCCTACCTATTCAAGTTAGTAGTTTTTGCGTGAAAGAGTAACAAACATCCATCCGTCCATCAGAAAATTTTAAGCCGCCGAGTATGGTCTTGGATTTGGTTCTCTGAGAAGTTTATAATGGCACCCAATAACACTTTGCTCGGCCTGAGAATCGAACCGAGGACCTCGTGCTCAGAAGTCGCGCTTGCAACCACTAGACAATCGTGATAAATGAGGTCATGGACCCCAAAAGTAAAATTAGCTAGCAAAACTCCACTTATTGCGGTCATTGACCCCCAAAAAGTAAAATTAGCTAGCAAAACTCCACTTATTGCGGTCATTGACCCCCATAAAGTAAAATTAGCTAGCAAAACTCCACTTATTGCGGTCATTGACCCCCAAAAAGTTAAATTAGCTAGCAAAACTCCACTTACTGAGGTGATTGACCCCAAAAAGTAAAATTAGCTAGCAAAACTCCACTTACTAAGGTCATTGTCCCCCAAAAAGTTAAATTAGCTAGCAAAACTCCACTTATGGCGGTCATTGATTGACCCCCAAAAAGTAAAATTAGCTAGCAAAACTCCACTTGCTGAGTTATTTGACCCCAAAAAGTTAAATTAGCTAGCAAAACTCCACTTACTGAGTTATTTGACCCCAAAAAGTTAAATTAGCTAGCAAAACTCCACTTACTGAGTTATATTTTTGACCCCAAAAAGTTAAATAAACCTAGCAAAACTCCACTTACTGAGTTATTTGACCCCAAAAAGTTAAATAAACCTAGCAAAACTCCACTTACTGAGTTATTTGACCCCTAAAAGTTAAATTAGCTAGCAAAACTCCACTTACTGAGGTCATTGACCCCAAAAAGTAAAATTAGCCATCAAAACTGCCAAAACTGCACTTTCTATCTACACCTGCTTATTGTATTACCTTAAAACTCCTCCCACATAGATGGCACACAGCTACTTTAATCTTCGGAGGCCTGATATGCCCTCGTTCATGCCTCGTCAGCGACTTGCGACTGCTGTAGCGAGCGTCGCAAGTCGCACAGCGGAACGGTTTGGTCGCAGAATGGACCGTGGATATGTGGGAAGTTAATGACCTCTCGTTCGGGCATGATTTGGTGCAAATAGGGCAGTCGTATCTGTAAAGATGGAAGATAGTTTTTTTAATATATAGTAAATTAGCTTAGCGACTGCTGGGAATGAGGCCTTTTTTTGTTTGGGGGTCGGGAAATCATCAAATAACCCCTCCCGCTCTGGGCATAGCGTAAGGGAGTGTGAACCCATAATTTTTATCGATTTGAAAGTAAAAATAAAAATATTACCTAAATTTATAGTTCCTATATACCCCATTTCCCCAGTTATGTTTAAATCCCATGTAATTGGGGACGAGTCTATTGCCATCAATCGGGCACAAATCCAGACTATGCCTGCCACTAATAATAATAATTTATTTAATCAAAATAACAATGTTAACATCAAATAGTAATTTCTATAAATGCACTTGACTTAATGCTAGTTAACAAAACAGGTAGGTGTTGCAACCAGCACCCTTAATCTATACTAATATTATAAAGAGGTAAAGTTTGTGTGTTTGTATATTTGTTAAATTGTAAGGGATCTACTGAACCGATTTTAAAAATTCTTTCACCAATAGAAAGCCACATTATTGCTGAGTGTCATAGGCTACTTTTTATCCCTGTATTCCTACGGGAACGGGATCTACGCGGGTGAAACCGCGGGACGTCCGCTAGTACGTTATAAAATAACTTGTATTATGGGCTACTGAGAAATCTATCTTCTATATAAATAAAAAGAGAAGTCCTGACTGACTCATCAACGCCCAGCCCAAACCCCTGGACCTAGAAAGCTGAAATTTTGCACAGAGGTTGCCTTTATAATGTAGACAAGGAATAAGGAAGGATTTTAAGAAATTCAACCATTAAGGGAGTTAAATAGGGGATGAAAGTTTGTATGGAAAATCGTCATTTTCATGCGGGCGAAGCCGCTGGCAAAAGTTAGTCAAAAATTGTATGATTTAATCATTTAAGAATAGTTAACACTATATTATTTAAAGTTTCAGTACAAAATAATAAAACAAACTTTTAGAAAAAATATAAACGAACAAAAAGAATCGCCCGAACAGGGACTTGAACCCTGGACCCTTGGATTAAAAGTCCAATGCTCTACCGACTGAGCTATCCGGGCTATACAAAGTTCGTTGAAATAAGTCAATGCAAGTATTGATCTTTAGGGCTGATTGATGATTTGAGTCAAGTAAGGTAACATTTATTTGTTACTTGACGTAACATCACGCCTTTTAAATTCGGAGGGAAAGGCAGACATGTACACAGTACGAACTGACACTTTCATCATAAAAAAAACATTTTGTGAGGAATAACGATTCTAAATTAAGCTGAGGGCTAGCCCCCGTCGGGGTTGCGGGTTGGTCGCAAGAGATACCGCGGCCTCGACACAAAGGGCTAAGAAGGAACATTGGTGGTTTTTAGTCAGTAGAAGTCTGACACTGCTTTTCGCACTGCCCAAGAGCGGGAGGGGTTATTTTATGATTTTCCACCCACCCAAAAAAAAAGCTGGCCTATTTGTTGGTCAAAAAATCAACAATGCAATGCTGACCGCTTTCTGGGTACTTTTCCTGTTGAATGCAATGTCAACGATTTATTGTCGCTCTGTAATTTTTCCCTTTTTGATACTTGTAACCCTCCGCTATCATACTAGCGGATTGCGAGCGTCCTCAAAGCGGAGCGGACGCGCAACAATGTAATAAGACATGAAGGCACAGATTTGTACGAGACAGTCACTGGAGACAGTACAATATTCGCGGCGATCTTGTTGCGCTTCTGCAACGAATTCGCTGCGCATGCGCAGTGTGATCGTTGCACACCCGTAACGTTTTCGTTGCGTGCCCGCTCCGCTTTGAGGACGCTCGTAATCCGCTAGTATGGTAGCGCCCTAAGTGTGTGTGTGTGTGTATGTTTATCTAATATTTGTTTTAATAGGCTCTTCATGCTCCACGGCTGAGTAAACCTTTTGCTTAAATTGCGTCATAGATTTACATACTTAAACTATTTAAACAAGACTTATGAATCTTAACCCATTGACCGCCACGGTTAAGTAAGACGACAAGCAAAAAAGTACATTAAGTCGACAGACTTAGAGCACTAGTTTGCTTGTTCGGCTTGTCGTCTATACGTGACTGTGGCGCTAAAAAGGATAAAGTACCTATTAATGGCATGAAAATATTATTATAATCACACTTCTAAGAAAATATTATGGACTACTAAAATGTTTCTTGTCGTATTAACGAAGCCGAAAGATTATATTATCTGTGCCTATAGGTACTTGACACACAGTGGTCGATGCTGGCCCAATATGTTAGGTAATGGTTGATGCTGGCACATGGTGGTGAGTGTGTAGGGGATGCTAAAGATGGAAGGGTACTGGGCGCAGTTGAGCAACTAAAACACACAGTGGGAGATGCTGGGTCACGACAGCACAGAAATATGACGATGATGGCCTAGTCTGACACGCAATGGTCGATGTGGGGGCACCGAAACACATAATGGTCGATGCTGGCCCACTTAGACACACAGCGTTCCTGGCCTTCTATGAGACAAAATGTAGGATGCTGGGCCATAACGCCACACAAAGGCCGATGCTGGCCGACAATGAGCCACACTGGCCCTCAGAACATTTGCCTAAGCTGGCCCACTACAATACGCTACAAAATAACCTATAATGGACAAACACAATACACTATAGGGATGTTAACTAAAAAAATCTAATTAGTCCGTCAGATAGATTTCCAAAAAATATTGGACACATATATTTTCTTTTTTAACCGACTTCAAAAAAGGAGGTTACTATGTTCGTGTGTATGTATTTTTTTTTTTTTTTTATGTATGTTACCTGATTTCTCCCCCGTTTGTGGACCGATTCTCAAAAAATTTTTTTTATTTGAAAGAGTATACTCCTGAGGTGGTCCCATTTTTTTTTGGTGAAGATCTGGTGCTGATCTTCGGAGATATACAATGGAACTCTTCAAAAATAGACGGCAAATCTGTCGTAATTGCTGGAATCGCTTGGATGTTTATTGAATATACCATTATCATGACGTAACATCACGCCTGTATGCTCTGAGGGGGTATGCAGATGTGTACAATACTCATTTTTTTAGTTGTTATATGAATTTCATAGACACGTATTACATGTTTCGTGCTTTTTCTGGCGCTATTCAAGTATTCGCATCTAGCAGTCATCACTTTTATTCATGTTGATGAGCTGATAATGGAAGGTATACTACTCCTCAACGGTTAAGAGCGTATGCTACCTCAGATTAGCAACCCTATTTGTGGTAGTTCAAACTTCGCTTGTAATACTGTTAGTATTACATAATAATAACTTCTGCCGGTCCTCACTACCCCCCCTGCAAAAACCGGATGGGTCGCTGGCTCACTCCGCTACCGAGAAGGCAAATTTATTTGCATCTCTGTTTGCGAGCAATTCGCTTCTAGATACTGGGTCTAAACAGCCACCAACGATTTCTCGCTGTGATTCTTCGATGCCGGAGATCACAATACACATGAAAGAGGTTCGTAAAGTACTTCAGTGCCTGGACGTGAATAAAGCTAGCGGTCCGGACGGTATACCAGCAAGGGTCTTAAAGAACTGTGCGCCTGAGTTGTCTCCTGTGTTGACACGCTTGTACCGCCTCTCTCTCAAAACCAGAACGGTGCCGAACTCCTGGAAGGTTGCTAATGTACAACCAGTGCCCAAGAAGGGTAGTCGTGCCGACCCCTGTAATTATCGACCAATCGCCATCACCTCCATACTGTGTAAAGTAATGGAAAGGGTACTCAACGGTAAGCTGCTGGCGCACCTTGAAGCGAACGACCTACTCAGTGACCGTCAGTATGGTTTTCGCCGGGGACGGTCAACTGGGGATCTTCTGGTGTTAGCTACGCACTGCTGGGGCGAGGCCATCGAGAAACACGGCGAGGCCCTTGCCGTGTCGCTGGACATCTCGAAGGCTTTCGACAGGGTTTGGCACGCAAGTTTGTTGAGCAAACTTCCGGCATACGGCATTCCCGCTGACTTTTGCTGCTGGATATCTGACTTCCTGAGTGAACGGTCGATCCGAGTGGTCATTGATGGCTGCTCCTCTGACCTTATGGCTATCGATGCCGGAGTTCCTCAGGGGTCTGTTCTCTCTGCGACACTTTTCCTGCTGCACATCAATGACCTCCTTGTTCCTGGTATTGTTGGGTACGCAGATGACAGCACTGTCATGGAGAGTTATACATCCAGCGCAAAAGCCAGTGGTGATGAAGTACGTTCATTAAGAGAGGCCATGGTAGAGCGAACGAATTCAGCCTTAAGACTTGTCTCCGAGTGGGGTGACGAGAATCTGGTAGATTTCAACGCCACCAAAACGCAAGTGTGTCTGTTCACCGCCAAAAGGAGTCCGTTTAATCTGGCCCCTACTTTCCGGAGTGCGTCTGTACAAGTTACTGACAGTCTCGAGCTTCTTGGCTCGAAGTTGAGCGCGAATCTGAACTTCGGCGCCTACATCGAGTCGAAAGCTCAAACTGCGGCGAAACAAGGTTAAGCGGTACTTCAAGCCTGGACAGCTTTCAGTATTATATAAAGCTCAAGTCCAGTCTGGCATGGAGTATTGCTGTCACCTTTGGGATGGCTCAGCCAAATACCAGCTTGCCACACTTGACTCTGTAGAGCGCAGAGCCAGGAGGCTAATTGGTGACGAAAAGCTAGTTAACAAGCTACATAGCCTGGCCCACCGTCGCAAAGTCGCATGTCTGTCGGTCTTCTACAGGCTGTACTTCGGGGAGTGTGCGCAAGAGCTCCACGAGCTGATCCCACCATCTCCCTTCTTCCATCGGGAGACTAGACGTACTGCAGGGTACCACCGATACCTAGTCGACATTCCACACATTCGAACGAAGCGCTTTGCTGGGTCCTTTATTATGCGCACAGCCAAGGAGTGGAATTCCCTGCCTGCGTCGGTTTTTCCGAGTTCATATAACCCTAATCTGTTTAAGTCGCGAGTAAACAGGCTTCTACTGGGTAAGCTCGTTCCATCGTCGACATCATCTATGCCCTTAGGGCAAGATTGAAGTCAAGAGCAAGCCCATTTATAATAATAAAAAAAAAAAAAATAGAATAAAGTTCTAATCAGCTTGCACTACAAAGCGGTTGTTACGTCTTTCGCTGCGGCCGAATAGTGCGAAATTAGTGGTATTTTGCGATTTACAAAAAAACTATTGATTGGACTAAAAAAGTAAAACACTATGACTTTAGTTTGTTGCTTGTAGAATTATTTGGCAAAAAAATCAGAACGATGACATGTATTTTAGTATGGTTTTTACTCGTTAAAAGAAATTTTTATTAGAGGTATCTTCGCGATTTTTTTCTATCGAGCAAAGTTAGTTGTATTATGTTTTCATAACACTATGGCACTAGCATATATCCTGAAGAATATCATATATTTTTCTGATGTTGATTACTGCAGTGAATCATATACTTTTACGCATTATAAAACTCGCGTTTGAGGTACCATACGCTCTTAAGAGTTGAAAGCAAAAATAGGGGAATTTTGAAGGTTAAGTGTTAGGTTTCTTAGTTTAATGTTAAATGCATAGTAAATATTTGTATAGGATATAATTACAACTAAAAATGAAAAAATAAAAAAACTTTTTTGCAAAAAAAACAACCGACTTCAAAAACACCAAAAAGAGAAAAATAAACTTCAGAAGAAAAATCAGCTTCTGAAGTCGGTGGCAAAAAAATAAAATCAAACAAACAAATGTCACCGACTTCAGAAGCTGATTTTTCTTCTGAAGTTTATTTTTCTCTTTTTGGTGTTTTTGAAGTCGGTTGTTTTTTTTGCAAAAAAGTTTTTTTCACGTAAGTAAACAATGAAGACGATACAGTGCTTTGAAAACTCGTGTGACGTCATATGATAGTACATTTTGTACCTTCAAGAGACGTTTCAAGCCCCACTCTGTGATCTTTGACGCGCTTTATCTTCGACAATTTTTATTGATTTGATAAAACAAAAAACACGTATCCAATATTTTTCGATAATCTAACTGACGGACTAAACAGAATTCTATATTTTTGAGTCAGTCCGATCCCCTATTGTTGAGAATGGTCCATGCTGGTTCACAATGGTCCATATTGGACCACGATGGCCCATGTTGCTCTATGGTCTAGTATTAGTAAACTCACGTTCTCTGCTGGTGCGAGGCAGATTGTCTGTGGTGCGCCAACAAGCTCTTCCTACTAGAGTAGCCCACGCCGCAAGTAGAGCAGTAATGTTCGGAGACCTGCTCTGACGTGGAGTGTTTCTTCTTGTGCTGGCTAAGGGTGTAGGGACTGCTGAACATGGAAGGGGACACAGTGGGAGATGCTGGCCCGCTGTGGCACACAATGGTCGACTGCTCTATGGTCTAGTGTTAGTAAACTCACGTTCTCTGCTGGTGCGAGGCAGATTGTCTGTGGTGCGCCAACAAGCTCTTCCTACTAGAGTAGCCCACGCCGCAAGTAGAGCAGTAATGTCCGGAGACCTGCTCTGGCGTGGAGTGTTTCTTCTTGTGCTGGCTAAGGGTGTAGGGACTGCTGAACATGGAAGGGCACTGGTCGCAGCTGAATTTTCGGTGGATGTGTACACTGTAAGAAAATTATAACAGTATTATTATGAATAAAATAAAATTATGAATAAATTAAAATTATAAATAAGACTACTTAGTTGTCAAGCCGGCTTTTGACTATGGGATGTAATATATATTACATCTCAAACAATAAATATTTTTTCGACCGACTGAGCGATTAAGATGTAATATATCATAGCACAGTGTGAACGGTCACGTACAAAATGTATGACGAGCGATAAAATATTATGTCTCATGATGTCAAAAGCCGGCTTCAGAATTTCAGGGCCCTGACTATCTGTAACGATGGTCAAAGATCTAAAAATGTCAGAAGGGACCAAAGACTTAACGTGGTTGCCTAGGCACGGAGGAATCTCAGTATGCATTTTTTTTTGGGTCCGTATCCAAAGGGCAAAACGGGGCCCTATTACTTAAGACTCCGCTGTCCGTCCGTCTGTCAGCAGGGTGTATCTCATGAATCGTGATAGTTAAGCCGCCTTTTCACTATGGGATGTAATATTCCTTCAAATGACCTCTAAATATCGCTCGCATACATTTTGTACGTGACCGTTCACACTGTGCTATAATATATATTACATCCCAAACTATAAAATATTTTTTCGACCGACTGAGCTATATTTAGAGGTCATTTGAAGGTGTATATTTTACCTCACGTCCCCGGACAGCGCGCTCCCCCCTTCATCGTTCTAAGTTTGAATGGCGATGTTCGAGTGCAAGGGAAAAATCACTACATAGTATAAAACAAAGTCGCTTTCTCTGTCCCTATGTCCCTTTGTATGCTTAAATCTTTAAAACTACGCAACGGATTTTGATGCGGTTTTTTTAATAGATAGAGTGATTCAAGAGGAAGGTTTTAATACCTTTTTTGCACCCGTGCGAAGACGGGGCGGGTAACTAGTAAATAATAAACTGAACACGTGTTTTGAATTTTTGGTTTTATGTTACCGTAGATAAAAGTATTTTACCTTTATTTAAATAAAGTTATTTGAAGTACCTGCGAAATCCTTAACCACGGATTAAATAATTGAACATTTTATAGAAAGTGTTCACATAATTCACATTTGATTGTGTTGATACAGGTGAAATTTCTATGGTGGGGCAACGTTTAAAAAAAAATCTATATTATATATTATATCTATATAAATAAAAAGAGAAGTCCTGACTGACTGACTGACTGATTGACTGACTGACTCATCAACGCCCAGCCCAAACCCTTGGACCTAGAAAGCTGAAATTTTGCACAGAGGTTCCCTTTATAATGTAGACAAGGAATAAGGAAGGATTTTTCGAAATTCAACCCCTTAGGGAGTTAAATAGGGGATGAAAGTTTGTATGGAAAATCGACATTTTCACGCGGGCGAAGCCGCTGGCAAAAGCTAGTGTAAAATAAAATTGTAATCATGGCATGAAGTTCGAAAAAAATTGTTTTATTCAAACTATAGTAATTAAAAAACTTTTCTTCATCGAGTTCATTAAAAAGCCGAAACTTCAATCTTCTCTAAGCCTAATATGATTAGGTATCCAGAATCGACGTTTATTATATTTTCTTTTATTATTTTTTAATAATGATACATGTAAATCGAATACAGCATCATCGTCGTCTGAAGAACTATTGTAGGAATCAAGCAAAACAATCTCCATATTGTCCATTTTAAATAAAGAACGTAAATTTTCATTAAAGAACGTGTTGACACAGCGGTGACCGAAGCTGTACTGTTCCAAAATATACATCTTACAGTGTGAACAGCAATCGCGAGATGTAATATATAGCTCGGGATGTAATATATATTACATCCCATAGTCAAAAGGCGGCTTGAGACAGTTGATATCTTCTCAGATCATGTATTTCTGTCGCCGCTTTATCAACAAATACTAAAAATAGAATAAATAAATATTTAAGTGGGGTTCCCATACAACTAACGTGTTTGCTTGATATTAATAACGGCCACAGATTGACGTTTGAAATATTCGACTTCAAAAATAAATAATTAAATTAAAATAACATAAGGGGCCCACACAGCAAAAGTGTCTAATGTTGTACCTATAGATAATTTTTAGTTAAGGTATTTTTTCTTCGCTTTTCACTATTATACCTATTCATTCTATCAAACCATTTGGAAGGGAACTAAAATGATCCGAATTTAAAACACTTACATCATATGAGTCCTGACAGCGGCCTGGTTGTTATAACTCTTGCCGCAGACACTGCATGAATATGTTCTATTGCTTGTCTTGCTCATGTGGACCCTTTTCAGATGCTGTCGTAATCCACTGGGATCCCTGCAAAGAGGTATATCTATCGGTCTAATAGCAGTAGGCCTCCTCTCTAGGAGAGGGATGGGCTATAATCCACCACGCGGGCCCAGTGCGGGTTGGCAGATATCACATGTCTTCGAATTTTTTGGTTCTAAGACATGCCGGTTTCTTCACGATGTTTTCCTTCACCGTTTTGAGAGCAGTAGTGATGAAATAAATTACACAAAGTAATGCGTCTGCCTGGGTTCGACCTCACGACCTACTGTTCGAAAGTCGGGGCTGCCACCACTGGGCCACCACTGCTCTACTGGACCGTCTGTCACCAGGCTGCATGGAGCACTGAGGCTGTATCTCATGAAACGTGGTAGTTAGGCACACAGAAGAGATAAAAGAGGTTAGAAAGGAAATAGTTCCTGATTTGTATTAGAACGCGTGTCGCCGCTTGTCTCCCACTCTCTGTAACCACTACATGCAAGACGCTAATAAGTACGCGAATTATGCACACAAATAAACCGCACTCACTTAGATCGCGAGCTTGCTACTGGTTGTCACACTAGCGCAAACATTGCGTTTGACGTACACTCACACTTGCGTATATTTCTCATACATGTTACGGTGACCAAAAGGTCGATAATGTATATCGATAAAATTACTTGAGTTTTATTACTTTAAGTTTTGCAGTTTTTGCTTTAATTTCGGGACGGGACAGAAAGAAAGAAAATAAGAAAGCAAAAATATTTATTGGTCTCTCACACATAAAAAATTAAAGATAAAAAGTAAACAGAAAAGATTTTTTTCAAATATTGATCATTAAGTACTTGAAATTCAATTTCAATTCAGATTTTATTATTATATAAAATAATATAATATAATATAATATTCCACAACTATCACACAACGCCATCTAGTCCCAAGCTAAGCAGAGCTTGTGTTATGGGTACTAGACAACTGATAAACATACTTATATATTTCTAAATACATACATATTATAGATAAATTACACCCAGACACAGAACAAATGATCGTGCTCATCACACAAACATTTGTCCTGGGTGGGAATCGAACCCACGACCTCCGGCATAGCAGTTAGGGTCACTAACCACTAGACCAACAGGCCAGTCAGAATTGTTTTGAACAGAATATTGTCTTGAAATAAAACGTATTTATTAAGTAGCAATAGCATGCGCTTGCTATCTTTCAAATTCGAATTTTTCAGAATAAAATGCAATCTCACACTAATATTTTTCTATAATAGCTTTAGTCAGGTCTGTAACATATCTGGATCTGTTGGAAACCTAAAAATAAAATTTAAAATGTATGTTTCGATTTATAAATGGCTAACCTCAAAACAAATTTTAGATGAAAAACAATCAATAAACAATAATAAGGTATTGATACTATGGGATAAACAAAAGTTATTTTAATCATAACATAATAATCATTTGAATGCATTCACACATACTAAATATCGACATTATTGACAACTTGGTACAACACTATCGAAACGCAAAGAGTAGGCAGAATTTAAGCTTTGGCTCGTCGCACGCGACGTTCGCAGTGAACGAAATGCATTGCGCAATCGCCCACGTAGTACAAGATGGTACCCACGTATTGCAAGCAATGTACATAATTTCGTTTCTGCTTGCGATTGTATCATTTTTGTCTGCGAACTACATAATACTATTGTAATAATTACAAATATCACTTGTATTTTAAGGTTTTTAGACTTACCGATGAAGAGAAATCCCTTCTCGAGCCACACTGCACACCTGGCTTCTTTTCCGACACGTAATAATCGCGCAACACGGCATAATTCTTTTTTTTTTTCGCGGAGCTCCGTTCGCTGTCACAATATGAGCGCGATTGTTGGTCAGTAAATCAAATTTTGTCGACATATGATCGTCTGATCATATAAGCGGCGCGCGTGCCCCGCCCACATGGTCCTTCTAACCTCTTTTATCTCTTCTGTGGTTAGGCAGTTGTAATTTTTACAGATGATGTTTTTGTTGCCGAATACTAAAAATCTGAATAAAATAAATATTTAAGGAAGCTCCCAACAAACGTGATTTTTTGTTGAAATATTCACAGAATATTTTATTATATTTAGTTTAAAAATAAATGATTAAATTAAAATAAAATAGATATTTAAGGGGCTCCCAAACAGCAACGTGATTTTGTTGCCGTTTTTATAGATAATGGTACGGAACCCTTCGTGCTCGAGTTCAACTCGAACTTGGTCGGTTTTTGCCATAAACAGCTGTACAGCTGTTTTTATTTAGTTACGATTTTATATTTTATTCATAACTAGGTGTTGCCAGCGGCTTCGCCCGCTACAACTCGAATATTATCCCACGGAGAGATAAAATCGGGACAAAATCGGTTGTCTGTAAAATCGGTTTACTGACGATAGTTGAACGTGACAACGTCATAAGAAAATAAAACAAAACAATTGACACGCCGTTGCTATGGAACGCCTCAGAGCGAGGTAACGACGCATGACGTCATCTTTTTTGGTGCGTGCAGCCGGCCATCGAATTATAAAACGTAATCACGTCAAAAACTATTTTATGTGTTAATCCAGGTTATAAACTATCTGTGTACTAAATTGTATCCAAATCTGTCCAGTAGTTTTTGCGTGAAAGAGTAACAAACATCCATACATACATACATACTTAGGTACAAACTTTCGCGTTTAGAATATTAGTAGCCAGTAGGATATCTGTAAACGTATTTCAGTATGTACTATAAGGCCCGGATAGCTCAGTCGGTAGAGCATTGGACTTTTAATCCAAGGGTCCAGGGTTCAAGTCCCTGTTCGGGCGATTCTTTTTGTTCGTTTACGCATTTTGATCAAAATATTTAACATACTTATTTTAAAATCTATACAACTAAATATTTTTTTAAGTACCTACCTATTTGTTTGTAATTTTATTTCAAAATAATAAGTAGGTACTTTTTATGTTTAAATGCAATGAAAAAAAAACTTTTTTACAAAAAATAAAACCGACTTCGACAAAAATAAAACACAAAAAAGTGAAAAATAAAAAATCAGCTTCTGAAGTCGGTGACTTTTGTTTGTTTGATTTCATGTTTTTGCCACCGACTTCTGAAGCTGATTTTTTATTTTTCACTTTTTTGTGTTTTATTTTTGTCGAAGTCGGTTTTATTTTTTGTAAAAAAGTTTTTATTTTTCACTTTTTAGTGGTTCACATGTGCTTACCCCTTCACAACGTACCGGCGTGATGTTATGTTATGAACTGGTGTAAACAATAGACAGTCATGAGATTTCAGCAATCCCAGTCCATTTGCTATCATTAATTGAGGAGTTCCGTTGCCTATCTCCGAAGTTCTTCATCACCTTTGTAGTGAGTACAGGCGTGATATTATGTTGTGTGATGGCGTAAACAATGCTTAGATATGCTATAGCAACAATCGCGGTTAATCTGCTGTTATTTATTGAAGAGTTCCCCCGATTTCTACAAGATCCCATCATCAGATATTGAAATGGTGAAAATGGGACCACACGGGAAGCACCAGCTTTCAAATGAAAAAAGAATCATGAAAATCAGTTCACCCAGTCGCAAGTTATGAGCGAACAAACATAAAAAAAAAAAAAAAAAAAAAAAAATACAGTCGAATTGATAACCTCCTCCTTTTTTGAAGTCGGTTAATTAACAGGCTGATTTTTTTAAGTGAGCTCGGATGGCCAAAACTTAAACTATAAGGAATATCAAAAACAACTCGAAGGAGTCTCAAGCTTGATTTTGATAAAAAGTAAAACATTGCATCATTGTATTTTTGAAAAACCAATATTCATATCTGTCTGTGACCTGTGTGTTTGTTTCGGCTAAACTCCGAAACGCCTGGACTAATTTTGACGTGACTTTTACTGGCAGATAGCAGATGTTATAAGGACTAAGTCAGAAGTTTTATTTTATTAAAAGGACTAGAGTTCGTGGGAGGTATTCGTCTGCTCTGCGGTCACCCATCCACAAACCAACCTCGACTCGCGCCACTTCACCTCGAAGTGGTGTACCATCTCAACATCAATGATGTAACTTTTTTTTTTTTGGTGGGTGGAAAATCATCAAATAACCCCCTCCCCCCGCTCTTGGGCAGAGCGAAGGGGAGTGTCAGACTTCTACTGACTAAAAACCAACCCATGTTCCTTCTTCACCCTTGTGCCGAGGTCACGTCATGTAATGTAACAATATTTTGATTTAAAAGAGTGTCCATGGAGTTTCTTTTTCAAGTTTCCACCTTGTGGCGGAATGCACAATGTATGGGCCACTCAGATGGGAAATCCTAGGAACAGATGAGATTAATGAAGAGAAGCTCGCAGAAATCTCTACCGAACAACTGGTGAGCTTCTGCAAGGCAACAGGAAGATTCGCGATGCCGACCACCTGCAGTAACCCATGAAGGGGGTCCACCAAAATGGGGAACTGGGCGAAATAATCCACATCGAAAGGACTGATCGCCCGTCTGGTGTCTGCCGGCGTCCCCGAAGATAAAATAGAATGGAGTTTCTTACCCGTTCTTCTTCATGAGATCTGCGCTTTGGAATAGGCTACTACAAACTTACTTTCTTGGCAGTACTTTCGCAGTTTTTATGACACAGTAGCTATTTCATTGATAAAAGTATTTTTTTTCGACAATTCGATAGTGCCAGTAACTGGCCTACTTAAAATAAAATGCTTTGATTTTGATTTGACTATGGAGAAAAGACCACAGAAAAACTGGCCAAGTGCAAGTTGTTCTTGCACATGAAGGGTTTCGTACCACGACTTCTTATAGGTTTTCCTGTAATCTATAAGTGTTGAACTAATTCCTGTATTTTTTTCAGAATTTTAGGTTCAGTAGTTTCGGAGATAAGGGGGTGGGGGGAATGGTCGGACAGACAGACACACGAGTGATCCTATAAGGGTTCCGTTTTTTCCTTTTGAGGTACGGAACTCCAAAAATGCATGGATTGAGTGAGGAATGATATGACAGACAAAGGACTAAATTATGAAACAACATTAAAATTGGTTGTCTGTAAAGTAGGTTTACGGACGATAGTGTAACGTGACAACGTCATAACAAAACAACGAATGGAAGAGAGATAGATGCGGCGCAAGCGTACAATTAGCGTAACGGGACATGAGTCATCCATTTAGGAAAAGGTTCCGTTCCCCAAAAGAAAAAAACGGAACCCTTATAAGATCACTCGTGTGTCTGTCTGTCTGCCGGACCATTACCCCCCTTATCTCCAAAACTACTGAGCCTAAAATTCTGAAAAAAAATACAGAAATTAGTTCAACACGTATAGATTGCAGGAAAACCTATAAGAAGTCATAGTACGGAACCCTTCATGTGCAAGTCGTTTACCCGACTACGGCGAAGCCAAAAGGAAGGGTAATAATTTTGGCAGTCTATGTATGTATGTATGTTCCACCATAGCGCCTAAACTACCGAACGGATTTTCATAAATGAGGTGTCAATAGATTCGTGAGAATAGTCCGGGTAACATAGGCTATGTAAATTTTATCAAGTTTTGTTATGACGGAATTTAAATGTCAGATTCTAGCCTCGAAAAAAATTAAATTGTGATAATCATAGCATGTTTGGTATCAAATGAAAGGTCTTGGCGAGCACATTACAAATGTGTATTATATTATAGTTATAGACAACATACACGTTTAGAATGCAGTCAAACTTTTACGACCTCGGTTTGTAGTCGGGTTTTAGTTTTTAAACTTGTTCGTGCATGCAGCCGGTGTTCATCGACTTAATAGACGTTGTCACGTCAATAAAACGTGTTGCGTCGACCCAAAATAGAAATAAAATAGGACAAGGGCAGGTAGATCATGATGGAGAAAAAACCACCGGTGTTTCGTCTTAATCACGAAACGGAGGATACTTAGTGGAAAATCTTTTTTTTTTGGCCGGTAGTAAATCTTCAAATAAATAACCCCTCCCGCTCTTGATGGGCAGAGCGAGAGGGACTTCTACTTACTAAAAACCACCCATGTTCCTTCTTAGCCCTTTACGTCGAGACCGCGGTATCTTTGTGACATGTTGCTGACATCTCTTTTGTCACGGCCTGTCGTCGTCATACGACGGACGGACGGCGAGCTAGCCCAATTCACCGTCCATAGGACCGCGTCTACGGTGGTCGGAAGCCATCACGTGGCCCCCGACGTTTCGTCTTAATCTAGAAACGGAGGATACTTACTGGAAAACCTTATGGCACTCGTGACAACTATTCGACGGCGGTTTCTTTCTACAATAGGTCACATGCCGTTGCGTTTGCCGAGCTCGCACAACTTGGGAACAGCGTGAGCATCGATACCGCGCACCGTGTTGAAGAGCGTGAGAGCGGAGCACCGCTCCCGAAGCGAAGCGAAGCGAGCAGAGCGTGCACACATGTTCGCCGTTTGACTGGAATAGAAAAACAATACATTTATTCAAAAAGTCGATTCACGAAAGGTTACAAGGCAGATGTGAGTGGCAATACCGGGAGGTGACGCCCTAGAAAGAGATATATACTGACTTTGTAGAGCACTAGTGACCCGCTTCGGCTTCGCACGGGTCCAAAAATGATACTAAAACCTTCCTCTCGAATCACTCTATCTATTAAAAAAATCTGCATCAAAATCCGTTGCGTAGTTTATAGATCTAAGCATACATACGGACAGACAGCGGGAAGTGACTTTGTTTTATACTATGTAGTGATGATGATAGTGATGATAGTGAAGAGCCTACGACAGCCAGACCTTCGTTATTTTATTTCTTCATTACAGGGAGGTAAATGACGAGATTTCTTCAAGTTATCCCGAAGACAATGTGAAAAAACTGAGCTTTATACTTTAACGAAAGTAAGGTACTATTTTATACACCTTTACTACCTGTTACCTGCCAAAGGCACCACAGCCCAAACTATATTCGCTGGTCGTTCTTACCTGTTTATGGGACATGCACAGACCAACTTTCAGCTTTTATAAAATAACGAAGGTTTGGCCGTCGTAGAATCTTATGCTATTATTTGTGATGGTGTTCTCAGAATGCGTGTATGACCAGCTGTATGAATGTGGACAAGGCAAAACGAGTACCTACATATACCTTAGGGTCGTAGCATGTGGCGTTCTGTGGTTTCTGCCCACCTCCATGAGAGGGTTTGAGTTTATTATTATGAAACTAGTGACCCGCCCCTTCTTCGCACGGGTGCAAAAAATATACTAAAACCTTCCTATTGAATCACTCTCTATTAAAGTGATGATATCAACCGCGATTAGTTCCGATTATCGCCATGCGCAAAAAGATCCACGTCATTCCATAGTATCTTAGCGCAAGTACTGCGAAAAGCCCGATACTCTTATCATCAAAATTATGTCAATTCTGTGGCGCAGTTATTATTAGACATTATTGCAGTATGTAAATATTAATATTTATTATCTTCGCAATTCGAGTGAACTATCGTGGAATTAGAAACAAAGGAATGGTCAGCTAGAATCTGCGTTTTCTGACAGTCCGTCTTACCAAAGAGGTATCGTACACTAGATTGTGGAGGACTGGAGGTCATTGTTATTTGTAAAACTCTTTTTTTTTAGATTTCGATTTTTTTTATTTTTTTGTGTGTTTAGAATTTTTAGTTTATTTGATCGTGTTACTTGGTATAAGTACTAATTTATGTTAAAGCTATTTTTTTTTTGTGTTTATCAGTGGAAACTTGTGAATGACCTTCAAATGCATACATTGTTTTAGCACACTGTTTGGGGAAGTCGGTTAAAAATTAGAGGTGATTTTGGCGATTTTTGGACCCCTCTCCCCCCTAAGTGAGATTTGGATTCTCCCCCCCCCCCCCCCTTAATCTCACGTGAGATTGTTGCAAAATGCGTACCTATATTGTTTTAACACACTGTTTGGGGACGTCGGTTAAACACTCAAAAAAATTTGAAACTTTGCTTTCCTCCACCATGAGCTACTTAAATAATAGGGATATTCTAATAAACGTACTTCATTGCACAGCTTTCGATGAACAGTTTGGACATAAATTAAGTTACAAATAAACTTTGGTTTTTCATTAATTTGCATTATTGTTGAAAATGTGACTATTCGTTAATAACTCTGTTGTAATCTGTTTCTAAATGTTGAGGTCAAGAGTACCATGTAGATGCACACAGAATTATCTGTAAAAGCTATCTATAGTCGATGAGATAGAGTTCAGTTTCAAGCAAATTTTCTTTTAAAATTTTATGGGGCGAATGCGACCAAAATATTTATGTTCTGTGGTCAGTACTAAGTTACAGTACGTGAACTAGTGATGCCATCTGTACTTTATTTGAAAAAACTATGATTCCTCTTTACGCCAATAGATAGAGCTATCTACAAAAATGATTAGATTGAGAGAAAACTGAATTAGTTGCTTTAGCCCCACAGTTGCTTTCGCCCCGGGTGACCTTACCTAAAGATTGACCCGAGTGGCAGTTCTTATTAAGCCACGAGCTCCTTAAGATTACTCAGATCGGAGCCTAAAATTACAGTGAAAAGAATGAACAATAAAACTTAAATGAGAACTACTGAAATTGGTGAAAAATTACGTGATATTTGCCCCCCTTTCCCCCCACGTCAGATTGAGTGAGAATTGACCTCTCCCCTCTCCTAATCGCCTTTTGTTTTTGGAGGGTAGGAAATCATCAAATGGTTCCTCCCGCACTGGTTCGAGCGGAGGGGAGTGTCAGGCTTCTACTGACCAAAAACCACCCATATTCCTTCTTAGCCTTTTGTATCCGGGGCCGCGGTATCTCTTTCGAACAACCCGCAGCCCCGACAGTCTCCTAAACGCCTCAAGTACCTACTTATAATAGCCTAACGAATTTAATTTTTTTTTAAAATCCTTGGTTTTTTGCAGGTCAGGCCATGAGGAAGGATTCTGCTTAACCGGACAATCCTGTGGATGCCTTGATTCTTTAAGCCTCCAGTCAAGGCGTAACAACTTAAAGACTAAGTTATAGTGTACTAAGGGGACCCCCTGTGGTGTACGGACCTCGACTTAGGTACGGGGTCACTGAGACTTTGATATAGGTAACTTCGAAGTGTATTTTTACCCGACTGCGACGAAGTCTAAAAGTGCTATTATTGTTATTCATCATAATTATAATCTCGTGTCTGCGAGCTAAAAGTTGAAAAGAAATCCAATTTGTGACAGTAACTACTGTAGAACAGTGACAAGTTTTCGCGAAAATCTAAATTTGCCTATATCTTTTTATTGTGTTGACTCAAGACTTTGATTTTTATACACCTAATAGGGACCATAAATCTCAGTATCTAGTATAAATTTCAACTTACTAGGTCCACCCGTTCCTGAGAAAATCGATGGCGAAACACGGACAGACGGACAAGAGAGTAATCTTATAAGGGTTCTTTTGTTACCTTTTGTGGTACAGAACCCTAAAAATGAGTAGAATCGAGACATACGTCTTCTTAACTATAGTACCAGCGAATAACATATTATGCCCTTTTGAAGATGTATACTGGATGCCGGACATAGCAGAATTAAGCATGTTAGCTGTTCAAAGAACAGTCTTAAATCTTTGTGAACCTACCGAAGAACCGAGGGTACAGAATAAGTTTACAATGTTTTTTAAAACTTACGATAAAATACAAGAAAACATAACCGCGGATACAGGTCTCAATGATGCTTTACTAGAAAAAGAAGTTAGATTTGACCAAAAAGTTTTAAACGCTATAAACTCCTTTATAGATTGCCTCCAAAAACCTGTTTGCTTGATCACCCATGGCGGATATATGTTTGTGTACCCAGTTTTAAAATATCATTTGAAGGAAATGGAGGGAAGTTTGGCAAATGATATTTTATGTACCGATAGTCATCAAGTATTTTTTGATTTAAGTATAAATGAAAGATATGCGGAACTAGATTCAACAATATTTGCGCAATATCCAACAATACAGGCTAAGATTAATGAAGTTGTCTCTAAAATTGGCAAACCGAAATCATATAAGAAGTTAGTGAGAAACCCTTATTATGCACCCGATGTTAGACCTGGCGAATCCTACAATTTAGGTAACATTTATAAGAGACGCGTAAAAGATGGTAACTTGGAAAGGAAAAAAACGAAGACAGCTGAAGATTATTGTATGATGATGATGAAGATCGCACAAACGTTTCAATATTTTGAAAATTGGGTCCACAAAGGCCATTGTTTATTTTCCGATATTCCAATTTATCCCCCATTGGAAGAAACTTGGTGTGATGATCATGATGATCCAGAGGAAACAGAAGTAAAAGACTCTTCGTCTGAGCCAAAAGAGGTGAAAGAGTCTTCTGAACAGAGAGAAGACAAGCCTCCTTCGCGGTGGTATAATATTTTTAACTATTTTTATTAGAGGCAGTTTAAGCTAAGTCAGAGGCCTTTGGGTGGCATGAAAACTGTGATACCAGTTTAGACATGATAAAGAAAAAAGAAGCAGCCATTTAAATTCAGTCTATCCATAGTTCCATACTTATCACACTATAAAACTTCACACTAATATTATAAAGGCGAAAGTTTGTGAGTGTGTATGTTTTTTTTTCTTCTTCACGTCTAAACGGCTGGAGCGATTTTAATAAAAATTGGTACACATATAGTTTATAACTTGAATTAACACATAGGATAGTTTTTATCCAGATTTTATCTTCCCGTGGGATCATTTTAATATTAAAAATGTAAATGTAAGTTTGTTTGTTACGCTTTCACGCAACTACCTACTTAACCGATCATCATGAAACTTTGTGCACATGTTCTTGGAGGTATTAAAAGTAACATAGAATACTTTTTATGAAAAAAAGAAACTAGACTTGGTAGCTAAATAGAGATACGAAAACTTGCATTTAATATAAAAATTTTACCTTCAAATAAAATTTGTATTATGTTTCCTAAGACGTCCGAAGTCCATTATGAGAGAGTACACGTTTCCTTCCATGAACAGCTGCTAGTTGTCGTAACTTCCGCCTCGTAATCGCGCCACTAGCGCCCCCAAACGTCATATCTGTGAACTACTTTCAAAACCGCATACAAGCCGCCATGATGAAGTCTTATGTCATTGTTCGGCTCATAATGATACAAAGGTAGGAAAGGTATGCACCAGGAAGACCTTACCTGGACTTCGGACGTCTTAGGAAACATAATACAAATTTTATTTGAAGGTAAAATTTTTATATTATGTGTTCCGTTTGACGTCCGAAGTCCATTATGAGAGATTTGTTTGTTATCTCCTGGTGGATTGTATGAATGAAAAGCAACAATGTGAATTATAATTCAAATAATATTGGTTTATAAACCAATATTATTTTTAATCACCATTTTATAACTTAGGTACCTTCATATACTCAAGTTTTAAATAATGAACAAAAATTAGCTATTTAAGCACTGGCAGAAGAATTAGATAAACTAATTAAAAGACAATGTGAGAGTAATTGTGCCTTTCTGTAAATTTAAACGGAATCATTTGATTTGAAAAATCAGTTAATTTAGAATCAAGGACTTGAAATGAACTTGTTAACGAATGTACCGAAGACATTTCGTTTCTAGATCTGATTTCTTCGTGGTAAAATTTTATGAAAGTGGATTCATGCCTCCACTTTTCCTTAGATAATATGTCATTAATAGGATAATTTTCCCTCAGGCAGTTCTAACAGGAACTGAAGTAGGTATGAACAAGTTTGAAGGAACCTTTTTACTTGCGGAGCCAATATAATGGATTCGTATTATTTTGATTTTGGGATGCCAAGAAAACCCAACTGGATTGCTGGAAAGTTGCGCTAGCTATCTGTCTTTGACCCGAATACTGGATCATAATCTACAAAATGATTGGAGTCTATGCAAAAGGAAAAGGTCGTGTAGACGCCCCGAGCATAATTATAAATAAAATAGTCACCGTTCGCTTAGCTACCTCATACAAACTACTGGTGCCACGAGTATTATCTTTTAAATGAATAAAGAATTCCCGGGGGCCCCATGTGGACATCTCAGGTGGCAACGGTTTTGCAATTGAAATTGCTTTCAAAATGTGCTTAACAATATGACTAGAAAAAATTATAATATTTGAGGTGGTTTCACAAATATGTAGATGCGATAACAGACTTGTGCACAAAAATACTTCTGTAAGTTAAATTTTTAACCAAGGTATATATTTCCTGAGTATATTTCGATATATATTTCGGATTCAATATATATTTCGGAACATTAATTTGTCGGATTTGGTGTGCAGAAATTTAAATTAATTTGGCTTCACCACAAAGACCCCAAATCGGAGTGAAAGTTTTAAGAGTCGAAGATCGCCGGCAAGATAAAAGATCTTTCTCTTGGGACCAATCGCTTGTCATGGTGTCCCAGCCGAAATGGCTTCCCACTGCAGGTAGTTGTCATGAGTTGGTGGTAGGCCGGTCACTGTGTCCAACAAAGTCTTCTTCAGGTATCTGATCTTCAGTGACCGTGACAGGGTTAGATTCTTCAGGTCTGGTCGCCAAAAAGGGTCTCTTGCACTTGTGTGTTACTATTACGTACCGACCTGATGCCGCGTTGAGGTGGTCAAGAACTCGTGGAAGCAACGCTGACGGTGGGAACACCCATGTGAGGTTGTATCGCCAGTATCTGCTGAATGCGTCGTGATAATAGGCGTTGGAGCCTGAGGAATCTAGAGTTCAGAAACGTATCTTATCACAACGTGTGCGGTTTGTGACGCGAACAAGTCAATGTCCGGTATTCCCCAAGTCTGAAATATATTTGAAGTTGCTGTCACCTGCAAATGCCACTCGCTGCAGGCTCCCTTTCGCGTAGGTGGTGAGGGATCAGTACAACATTGAGGCCGTCGACCAGAGTCAACAATGCCCGTGTCAATTCCCAATGTACGGAAACACTGTATTGTTGTCGGTCTGTAGATTGATCCTGGAGTCCTGGAGGGCTCTGGATTCCTTCGACAACACAGCAAACACTGCATACATATCTTTGAGATTGCCATTTTTTCTAGTCGGGTTTCCATGCACCTTGTACTATTGACCAGAGCACCCCACACAATGTCGGAAGCGTCCGTGATGACAAAGTTTGTGGGTAGCACATCTGTGTGAATTGCTGTCTTTTAACTTACATTCTCCATCCAACACTAGAGTTCATGGCGAACGTCTTGTGTCAGCTGTACTGCTTGGAGAGGATTTTGACGTTGTACCTGATGTAACATTGCAGCGTTCGGCAATGCATCTTTCCCCGGTGGGTGATGAAAGACGCAAAGTTGAGTATCCCTTAGAGGCGTTGCGCCTGCTTGAGGTTCAACTGCCCGCTGCGAGTGTGTGGCGAAAGTTTTGTGTCAGCTGTACTGCTTGGAAAGAATTTTGACGCAGTACCTTGATGTGACATTGCAGCGCTCGGCAATGCATCCTTCCCCGGTGGGTGATGAAGGAATGCAAAGTTGAGTAACCCTTAGAGGCGTTGCGCCTGCTTGAGGTTCAACTGCCCGCTACGAGTGTGTGGCGAAAGTTTTGTGTCAGCTGTACTGCTTGGAAAGAATTTTGACGCAGCACCTTGATGTGACATTGCAGCGCTCGGCAATGCATCCTTCCCCGGTGGGTGATGAAGGAATGCAAAGTTGAGTAACCCTTAGAGGCGTTGCGCCTGCTCGAGGGTCAACTGCCCGCTATGAGTGTGTGGCGAATGTCTTGTGTCAGCTGTACTGCTTGGTTTTGACGCAGTACTTTGATGTGACATTCTAGCGCTCGGCAATGCATCCCTCCCCGGTGGGTGATGATGGAATGCAAAGTTGAGAACCCTTAAGAGGCATTGCGCCTGCTTGTGGGTCCAACTGCCCGCTACGGGTATGATCGTGGTAGGGATGTGGTTTTATTGGTTGTCCCAATCGATCGACCTCGTTGGCCCGGTGATCAATTTCTCGTGATTGACACACCAGTCCAGGCTGGACAAGTAGCTATGTTTAGATGTATACTGAGTACTTCCTTGCTCTAGTGGACGTCTAGATACACGATGATGCGCAGAACTATTGTGCGAAGGTATTCTGCAGTTCAGGCTGTTATAGTAGCAAACATCTAGGAGCAGCAGCCAGGCCCTGAGGTCCAGCTTAATTATCCAGTCGCCTTGTTGTAGAAACGAATGTATTTGTTGATAACCATGTATCTATTTAGTGCTTTGAAGATGAATATCACTCGAGTTTTGCGATTGCTCTTTGTGATCATGAACAAAGGGGGAGCTATGGTTGAAGGAGCAGGCTCTAACGCTCGTTCTTGAATCATCTTGCGAATTTCTAGTACCATTTTTTCGAAAACAGGCGTTTGAAATTTTAACAGTCGTCTAAAGTAGGTAGGATTTAGGGCGGTGCTCGATTGAAGCGGATACGAGCAAGTTTTTGGAGGGCCGAAACCATTCCATATTTTTTTATAATGCTGAAGACCAGCCCCAAAAAACTCGGTATTAAATAGTCATTTATAATGCTTATGTCCGGCTCGTCTCCCACTTTTATCTTTCCCCCCTCCCTCCTTTTTTGAAGAGAAATCGAAATTTCGTTTGTTGTCTCTGTTAGCGTTTCGCTTCGGTTAGTTTTGTCGCGAACGAAAAGTATTATTTTGAATAGACGTCGATGGCTCCACAGACACCGGACGACTACTATACCTCCAATTGTTTGTAGAAAGCGCGGACCGAACATACATTCCATTGAGGGTGCAATCGTTTCCATGTCGTCGCATATGCAATTAATTTCAATGTTTTATAACGGCGATTGGCGCGCCGCCGCGCCTATATGACCGCAGCTCGTTTACCGCAAATAATTTGGAGAATATCATGATATACCGTTATCAAAGATGACTTGGTACCAAACAGCTCTTTTAGTTTGTCAAAGAGGTTAGTTGAAGATAATTGGGTATCCAATGGTACGAGTACCAATCAATTAGTTTCTGTAATGCCGCGTTTACGTGCTCGTTTTGAGTTAGGAAAGCATTAGATAACGCCGCGAAACTGTGTTCCATGTAAAACCATCTTAGTGGTGAAAATGGATCTTCAAAACATTGCATTTTTTTTTTTTTTTTTTTTGTACTCTGTGTAACATGCAGCGTTCCAACCCGAGGAGTCGAACCTCTGCATTTCTGCTATTTTCGTTACACGTTCTGGATTTGCTTTAGGTATACTAGGTTCCTTAACTGAAACCTCTAGATTTGCATTTTTCAAAGCAAGGGTAAGCTGCGGCGGATGTGAGAAATTTTCTTGTAAATTGAGGGTAGGACCCGTCGATGTTGAAAATAAAGCGGTACCAATATAACTTTGCATGGTGGGTAGGCTTTGTGCTAATGGAGCACTATTGCCTGTCATATATATAATTTGTTAAAACATTATTAACATGACTCACCAACTGCTGGAAGTAGATCAAACCTGCGATAAAGTACGGAATCCTGCCAGAGGGAGCACTCGCGTACCTGTCGGGGGGGGGGGGGGCGCGGCGCTGGATCACCCCCATCACTCTCCGATGACACCGTATCACTTCCCTTCGATGACGATGAAGAAACTCGAACACCGCGTTCTTTTTCGCGAAATCACGTTTGGCGCGATAGTTTCACCGTCCATTTTTAACCGACTTCAAAAAAAGGAGGAGGTTATCAATTCGACTGTATTTTTTTTTTTTTTTTTTTTTTTTTTTTATGTTTGTTACCTCATAACTCCGTCGCTTGCTAACCGATTTGAAAAATTCTTTTTTTGTTGGAAAGGATATACTTCCCAAGTGGTCCCATGATCACCAAGTCAGGAT